>CM056051.1:317158990-318568990 GCA_029574335.1 Rana kukunoris | reverse complement strand
ATGTAAATATATGCGATAAATGACATCTTAAGCCGATTAATAGCATTTACCAAAAAGCAGCTCATTTGTCACAGGATGTAAGCCTTAAATTGGCTTTTCTTTGTGTGCTGATGAATGAAAGTTGTGTATAGTGGTGTAGATGGAAGGCTGGGATGTTTGGTCCTGTCGGCGGTGTGACTCCAATATATATATCAGTAGATAGTGAGCAGAGCTCGGGTGGTGTCTGCCTGTCTATGGGGAGCACGATTGATAAAAGCATGCCTCTTCTGAGCGCTTTAATTTGATAGTTTTATTGAGTGTTCGGTGTTGTAGATCACATCAGACCCTGGAATCATAGACTTCAATTAGACTTGTCCGGTACGCTTCCATCCTCCTTGTTATTGCTGCAATATATGTACAAAGGCTGCTCAGCGAGGAGGAATGGTATAGGGAGCCTGGGGAAAGTACATACTGGGTGTCAAGGAACTACAAGACCCAGCATGTGCTTCTAGGGGGTGCTTCCTGGACTTCGCATCCTCTACTATAATGCCAATAGTAAACTGCATGCGCACAGACATAATAAAATGCTCTTATCTACTCCCCAATGACAAAGTCAGATTTCATAGAGCAAGCTTAGAAATCGCTCTTTCTAGGGCTCATACTCAAAGAAGCTCAAAGAACGACTTTCACATGCTTTTGAGATTTTTTCAGCTCCTTTTTTTTTTTTTCCTGCCTGCAAACTCCCCTTCATATTAGCCAATGTGTTCACACACACTATGGGGTTGGCTGGAGAGTTCAAAATCTGGTGCATTTCTGCATAGAAACCAATCAGCTTCCTTTTTTCTTTGTCAAAGCTTAAGTGAACACACGCAAGTGAGAAGCTGATTGGCTGTCATACACAGCTGCACCAAATTTTGCACTCTCCAGTTTTAGTAAATCAATTTTTTCAGGAGTTTACAGGCACAAAGCAAAAACCCACCAAACTTGAATTTTTGAAAGGAGCTTTCAAGTAGAAAGGACACCTAAGTGCCCAAAAACGCACGAAAGAGCATAAAAAAGCTCAAAGAAGGTTAAAAAGACACAAATGTAAAAATACGAAAAATTAGCTGAGGGTAGGGTTTGCGAAAACAAAAAAACACTTATACTCAAAAAAAAAAAGCTTGAAGAAGATCAATAGAAACGTGCAAAATAGCCCAAAAACGTACAAGCTTCTTTAACCACTTGCTTACCGGGCACATAAACCCCCTTCGTGCCCAGGCGAAATTTCAGCTTTCGGCACTGCGTCACTTTAACTGACATTTGCGCGGTCGTGTGACGTGGCTCCCAAACAATATTGGCGACTTTTTTGCCCCACAAATAGAGCTTTATTTTGGTGGTATTTGATCGCCCGTGCGGTATAAACAAAAAAAAGAGCGACAATTTAAAAATATATATATAATAAATATCCCAATTTTTTTTTAAAAAAAAAAAAAAAATTTTCTCAGTTAAGGCCGATACGTATTCTTCTACGTATTTTTGTAAAAAAAAAAAAATGGCAATAAGCGACTGCTTTGCGCAAAAGTTATAGCGCCTACAAAATAGGGGACAGAATTATGATTTTTTTTTATATTTTTTTTTTTTACTAGTAATGGCGGCGATCTGCGATTTTTATTGGGACTGCGACATTACAGCAGACACATCGGACACTTTTGACACATTTTTGGCACCATTCACATTTATACAGCGACCAGTGCTATAAATATGCACTAATTACTGTATGATTGTGACTGGCATTGAAGGGGTTAACACTAGGGGGTGAGGAAGGGGTTACATGTGTATCCTGGGTGTGTTCTAACTGTGTGGGGGGAGGGGGTGACTGGGGGAGGTGATCGATGCTGTGTCCCTATGTACAAGGGACACAGATCGGTCTCCTCTCTCCCTGACAGGACGTGGAGCTCTGTGTTTACATACAGAGCTCCACGTCCCTGCTCTGTCACCGCCGATCGCATGTACCTGGCGGACACCGTGGCCGCCGGGTACACGCATCGAATCCTCGGCGATGCGACAGCACTGTTTTACCCCGCTGCGCGCCACCCAGTGGAGCGCGCGGGGAAATACAAAAACATTGACGTCCAAAGACGTGACCCCGGCAGCTCAGGTCCGCACTGTTGACGTATTTTGTCAATAGTGCGGATCTGTATTGGTTAAGCTGTAATAAAAGCTCAAATTACTGTAAAAGCAGCTTTTTTTTTTAACTGCAGTGTGCATGAGCCCTATGAGTGTTTTTTTTTTCTGCCAAGGTTGCTGGCAGTTTTGTTTTTAACCCAGTGTGCATGGAGCTGCACACGACTGTAAAAAAAAAACAGTATTCAAATCTTTTTTTTTTTTTTTCACAATGGAATGCAGATGAATTGTTTTCAATATGGGGACAAGCTCAGATCTATAACCAAAAATCTAAAAATCATCATTTGAGAATGTGCACTTAGGCCTGGTTCACACTGCAGGTTGCACTATACATATTTCAGGTGCATTTTGCGTTTTTCAATACACATTTTTGATCCATTGAAGTCCATGGACCCAAAAAACAGAAAACAGTCCCTTGACCTATCCATTAAATGCACAGGTGTGAACGTGACCCATAAGAAACCATTATACATGGACTGTAGCATACCTCCCAACTTTTTGAGATAGGAATGAGGGACACCTATCAGCAAAAGTATGCAGGCATAGGACACACCCCTTGTCATGCCCCTTTAAAGGAGAATTGTACAAAAAAACAAGATTGTATAAACCCACAAATCCTTTTTTCCCACTACTATTTTTGATAGATAAATAGTGCATTTTATATACATCTATATAGATCAGACCAAAATTAGGGACACATGAGGAGGAATGAGGGACAGAGGGACATTGCCCCAAATCAGGGACAGTCCCTCGAAACCAGGTACAGTTGGGGACTATGCTGTAGTGTGTTTCTGCATAACTGAAAACTCACTATAAAATGCATAATTGTAAATATAGGGTTTGGCCTGGTTTACATCTATGCATTTTTTAGTGCGTTTTCAGTTTTGCAGAAACACACTACAGTCCATTCAACATGGTTTCCTATGGGTCACGTTCACATCTATGCATTTAATGGAAAGGGCCAGGGACTTTTTCTCTGGTTTTTGGTTCCATAGACTTCAATGGATCAAAAACGTGTATCGAAAAATGCAAAATGCACCTGTAATATGTAAACTGTAATCTGCATAGGTGTGAACCAGGCATAAGCATGTAAACCCATGTCTATGCAAATCCATAGATGTAAAAGGTGCATTCTGGTGTTGAAAACAGGAGAATGTACTAGTATTGTATTTGTTTAAATACTTGGGTGGGGGGGGGGGGGGGTATGCATTTTTATCTAAAAGCAAGCATTTTACTGATCATTATGCAGGAACTTTATGCCAGAAAAAAAGCATATATGATCAGAAAAATTCTTATGGTCGTGTGCATGCACATAAACTCATTCATAAAATAAATAAATAAATAAATAAACTCATAAAATATTCATGGATGTGCGTTATAATTAGTGTATGTGCATACATTATGCCAGTCAACACCTCTCTGATCGCAAGTTTGGAGCTTTTTTTTTTTCAAAACAAGTGCATTGTTGTTTATAGGACAAGCTCATAATGCAGCAATGCATTCAGAGCCACAAAATAAAATTGAAAATACGCATATGGGCGTAAAATTTTCCTGATCGTGGTTTTTCTTGTGCCCGTGTAAAGGATCAGTAAAGTGCTTGGGGCAGATTCACAAAACAATTACGCCTGTCTAACTGGGGTTAGACAGGAGTAATTTCAAATTTCCCGCGGCGTATCACTAGTTTGAATCCTCAAACCATGATACGCCGGCTTCGGGCTTCGATCCGAGAGGCTTACGTCTTCGTAAGCCTTCGGATCTACGCTGCCATCTATTTGCGGCCGCTGGGAGGAGTTCGCGTCGTTTTAATGCGTCGGGATATGCAAATGTGTTTTTACGGGGATTCACGAACAAACGAGCGAGCGTCGCAATCGTTTTCGTCTATTTTTTTATACGTAATGTTAGAGCAGCTTTTTGCTGCTCTAACTTTACGTAGCCCATGTTAAGTATGGCCGTCGTTCCCGCTTCGAATTTATTTAAATTTTTATTTTGTTTACGTAACTCGTCGGGACGTGGATCGGCCGTAAAGTACGCTACATAAACAACGAATGACGTCACGACGTGATTTCGCGCAATGCACGGCGGGAAATTTGCGAACGGAGCATGCGCAGATCGTTCGCCGCGGGAACGCGCCTAATTTAAATGTTTCACGCCCCCTACTCGCGCAGATGGATTGCGACGGGAGAAATACACTACGCCGCCGTCGTTTACCGTAGAAAATCTACCTGAATTCCACGTAGAGCAAGGTAAAAAACGGCGGCGTAGTGTATTTCTGATACGCTACGATAATCCATTTCTCTGTGAATCTGCCCCCTTGTGTTTAGATGCCTTCAAACGTGTAAAGACGCATATGCATTTAAATGCAAAAAATATATAATTCTATATCCTCCTGCTCTATTTTCAATCCCAGAATGCACTTTTAGGCTGGATTCATATCCAGGGCTGCTGAAAGGGAGAGACCACCAGCCCTCCTGTAGGAGGCCCAGGCAAACAGAGGAGCCCGAACAGCAGGAGGAATCAGTGTGGTCGGGCAGAGGGGCAATTACAGAAAGATGCCCTGTGCTGCTCTCTGCAGAAGCTGAAAGCTGGTTTCTCTTCCACCTGTCGGCATTCAGCTGCTGCAGGGAGAGAAACAGGGCATCGTTCCTTTAATCACTTCCCCCGCATCAATTCCCCTCCCTAATCTGCCCACTTCTGATCCCTCTTTGTGCCCCCCTGTCACTGTGCCAAGCCCCCTCCCGTGGCACTGCCGGCTTCCCTGTCCTGTAAAATTAAGTGTAATAAATAGTTTAAAAAATAATTATACATTTTTTTTTATAAAACTTTAAAAAAAAAAATATTTAAAAAGGGCTAATTCACACAGGTTCTTTGTTAGGTTTGTATTAGCTAATAATACGTTCAGTGTATTTTTTGTGAAAATATTGTTTTGATATATTTGGGGGGGGGGGTGGCGTTTGCCAGGTAGGCTGGTACCCCATACCTTCTAACAGCAGCCTTGTTCACATCTATGCGTTTTTAGTGCTTTTTGCATTTTGCATATTTGCACTACAGAACATATTCCATAGGAAACCATGTAAAGTGGACTGTAGTGCAAGTCAATTATTGTTTCCATGCAACAGGCCTTTAAAGAGGTTGTAAACCTCTCTTTGCAAGTTGTACCTATAGATAAGCCTAGAACATGACTTACCTTTAGGTCCTGTAAATATCTCCTAAACGTGCTCCATTTAGGAGATAGTTAACCACTTGCCGACCGCCCGCCGTAGTTTTACTGCAGCAGGTCGGCTTGGCTGCGCAAAAATCACATAATATAACACCAGTAGGGCAGGGGTCAACAATATCCGGGCGCCAGGTCGCAATTGCCACAAGAAATTGTGACCGTGGGCTTAATTACCGGCGGCCGCCGAGGGCCCTCTGGATCGCACGGCAGGGAAGGTGGGGGCGCACAGAGGCACAGAATCCTGTGTCTCCATGCGCCCCCACCTCTCCCGTGCCGCGATCGCGGCGGGCATGCGACGGCCGGTAATTGAGACCGTGGCTTTGCGGCCTTGTGAAGTCCCAAGCTCTTCCTTCTGTGAGCTGACGCCATCGGTGGTAGCCGCTGGCATTACACGTTAAACAGCAATTGTAATGTGTAGTTTTTCACTATTTTCACTGCCATCTCCTTCCCTCTAATTAGAACCCCCAAACATTATATATATTTTTTATTCTAACACCCTAGAGAATAAAATGGCGATCTTTGCAATACTTTTTGTCACGCCATTTTTGCGCAGCGATCTTACAAGCGCACTTTTTTTGGGAAAAAATAAACTTTTTTTAATTAAAAAATAAGACAACAGTAAAGTATCCCAATTTTTATTTATATTGTGAAAGATAATGTTACGCCGAGTAAATTGATACCCAACATGTCACACTTCAAAATTGCGTCCGCTCGTGGAATGCGACAAACTTTTACCCTTTAAAATCTCCATAGGCGACGTTTAAAAAAATCTACAGGTTTTGAGATACAGAGGAGGTCTAGGGCTAGAATTATTGCTCTTGCTCTAACGATCGCGGTGATACCTCACCGTTTACATTTTTTTTTTTTTAAGTGTATTTTTTGTGCTTGAACTCGAGAGAGAGAGGAGCCGGACTGCAGGAGTTGGGAGTAGGCAATCTCCATGCCCCCGGGTGGCAATGGTGGGTGTGAGGGGGGACCTCCCACTCACCCCGCCCTACCTGCTCTACTTGGGAACCCAACTGGGGCCCAACAGGACCCCAACGAGGCAGAGGGACTCCCCCTATGAGGGAGTGAGGGAGCCTAGCCCACCCAGCCAGCCCCGTAGGTCCTTTGCCTCTCTTTTTTTAGGAGACCGCATGGCCAAAGTGCGTGTTAAACCAATTTCGTGTGCGTGCAAGTGTGGTGTTTTTCTGTGGGGGGGGGGTAGGCGTACTAAGCACAGGCGTACCTTGCATAGCACACCCACCGGGAGCCGGGCTGAGACCACCAAACTCAATTCACATGTAGCCAAGGCCGGGATCCGAACCCTTGGCTGCAGAGGTGAACAGCTTGTCAGCGCAGTGCCAATCACGTTGAGCCACCACAGCTCCCTGTTCTTTCCCTGCTCCCTGCTCCCAACACACAGCTCCCGGTTCTTTCAGGGGCAGAATGACTGATCGCTGTTCATACAAAGTATGAACAGCGATCTGTCATTTCCCCTAGTCAGTCCCATCCCCCTTCAGTTAGAACACACCTAGGGGACATAATTAACCCCTTGAGCACCCCCTAGTGTTAACCCTTTCCCAGCCAGTGACATTTTTACAGTAATTAATGCATTTTTATAGCACTGATCGCTATAAAAATGCCAATGGTCCCAAAAATGTGTCAAAAGTGTCCGATGTGTCCGCCATAAGGTCGCAGTACTGATAACATTTCCGACCGCCGCCATTATTAGTAAAAAATTATTATTAATAAAAATGCCATAAAACTATACCCTGATTTGTAAAAGCTATTACTTTTGCGCAAACCAATCAATAAATGTTTATTGCGATTTTTTTTACCAAAAATATGTAGGAGAATACGTATCAGTCTAAACCGAGGAAAAAAAACTTTTTTTTATATATTTTTGGGGGATATTTATTATAGCAAAAAGTAAAAGATATATTGCATTTTTTTTCAAAATTGTCGCTCTATTTTTGTTTATAGCACAAAATATAAAATCCACAGAGGTGATCAAATACCACCAAAAGAAAGCTCTATTTGTGGGAAAAAAAAGGACTTTAATTTTGTTTTGGAGCCACGTCACACAACCGCGCAATTGTCAGTTAAAGCTACGCAGTGCCGAATCGCAAAAAGTGGCCCGGTTATTGACCAGCAAAATGGTCTGGGGCTGAAGTGGTTAATGTATACTGCGCCAATGATGTCATCGTCACATGCGCTGTGAAGAAATGCCCCCCCTAAGCCATTTCTTCACAAGCGAAGCTATGACCGGCAACTCCCACGCACATGCGTGGGAGTGACGTCACGCGGCTCCAGCTAGTCACAGAGCCGGAGTGCACGGCCCCCGGAAGGAAGAGGGGCAAACATGGATGCTTTGTTTGCAGGTAAGTGTCACATAATGTGCTATAACAGTGGTTCTCAACCTTTCTAGTGCCGTGGCCCGTGACCCCTTGATAAAATTTCCCAAGTTGTGGGGACCCCTAACAGTAAAATAATTTTTGTAGCATAGGTTGTCAGCACCCAAAGTAAGACAAGTAATTTGCGCCCCTAACGCTAGCCCCTAGCGCTCCCTGAGTCCCTTCCACGTACAGTATTAAAACCCCTTATGATACATTTTAGGATGTACCACTCTTTCTCTTTCTTCTCCTTTCTTTCCCTTTTATCCCTCTCTCCCTAATTTCTTGTTCCCCCCATCCCTCTCTCTAGCGGTATTTCTTATTCTTTCTCTCCCTTTTTCTTTGTTCCTCCCTCTATTTTTCTCTGCCTTTCATGTATTCTCTATTATTATTCCTTCTCTTACTCCTTGGTGGGAGGGGGGAGTGTAAAGAGGATAAGTGGCAGTGCTGGCAGGGAGTTCTGATCAGCCAACTTAGGTGCTCTTGATCAAGGTCATCTGCTGATCTGATGAGAACTGTAGTGGGGACTTTTATTGGCAACTATAATCACAGGTACTGTTACTCACTGTGTCTCCGGCTGTACTGTGCCTCCGACTTTGTGGTGTCACCCAGGGCCGCCATCTGGGGGGTACAGGCATTACACCTGTAAGGGGTCGATGGTCCCCAGGGGCCCGGCTGACCCCCCTCCAGTTTATTTGCATTACACCTGTAAGGGGCCCAATGGTCCGCAGGGCCCCTTACAGGGCCAGCCGGACACCCTCCCGTTTTATTGAAAAAAAAATTTGTTTGCATTACACCTGTAAGAGGCCCGATGGTCTCCAGGGAAATCCCCCCCTACGCTTATTACCTTGCGTCAGGAAAGAAGAGATTACACTTGCTTTTCATCAGCACCCCCCCGTTCTTTGCTCCAGGGGGGCCCTGCCGAAAGCTGTGTAAGGAGCCCAAAAAATTTGTAATGGCTGCCCTGGTGCCACCTATGCCAAAATCAGGAGATCTCCTTCAGCCCCTCCCACTTCACATTCCTCACCAGTCAGCTGACCTCTAGTCTCTGCCCCCCAGCCATGCCGTGAACTGAATGGGCGGCTACAAAGAGGCTGAGTGGGCAGCCGCGGGCTCCAGGAATAGCCCAGCTGGGCGGCTACAGGCTCCAGGGACAGTCCTGCTGGGCAGCCATAAAAATGCTTGGCGGTACGGGCTTCAGGAACAGCCCAGGATTCGGTGACCCATGGCAAATCATCATTTGACCCCCAGGTTGAGAACCACTGTGCTAGAGTATGGTGCATACTAGCCTGTTATGATTTTACTTTGCAGGGTAAAAGAAAGGAAGTAAAATCCATCATATAAAAATCAAGGTACAGCGCTAAGTGAACAATGATAAACCAAAATATTGAGGGAAATAAAATTGGTATAAAATAAACAACTGTGACATAATAATTTCGATGAGGAATAATAAAGTCCATAGAAAGTAATCCACATCAAGGTAAGATAAATGAAAAAAAAAGTCCATGGATAGTGATCTGCATCAAAAAAGGAAAATAATTCCTCCACGGAAAGGACACCCAAATCGTGAGATGTAGTCTCCTTACCACATGTGTTTGACTGTCGTTACAGCGGTCTGACCAGGCACAGGGATGTTTATAGTCTTCCTGAATAGACTATCACCAGGCATATGTGATGAAGTGGCAAATCCAAAATGTGCTCGCTCCAGGAGGTAAATGGTTGATTCAGACTCCCATGGAATGAGAAATAAGGGAAAACCCCATAGCATAAAACCGTTTTGAAAGCAGGTTTTAATAGAAAGTAAAGTAGCACTTACAATTAAGTAGAAAGACGTAGGAGCAGCCTATTCCCGACGACATCTTTTGATTACGAAACACGTAGGTGTGGCCTAGCTGAGTGGAACGTCATCACGCATGGTTTATGGAGAAATGCGCAACCACAGAGTTTAGCAGACGGGAGAAGTACAGAGGAGACGCCGTTTTTCCTATATTACATACTACCGCTCCATTGTTTCTACTTAGAATATGAAATACATTTTTGAGGTACACAAACCATAGGATGGACTATGGGTGTCCTAAGGTACTGCAGTGCCACGTCCTAAAATATGATAGGAGAGTTTGTTGTTTGAGGAAGAAGTGGACTTTCTAGGCACCAATCGTTAACACAGAATACATTTTATTCTGTGTTAACGATTGGTGCCTAGAAAGTCCACTTCTTCCTCAAACATATTGGCCCAGATTCAGAAAGCAATTACGCCTGTCTAACTGGTGTTAGACAGGAGTAATTTCAAATTTCGCGCGCCGTATCACTAGTTTGAATCCTCAAACCATGATACGGCGGCTTCGGGCTTCGATCCGAGAGGCTTACGTCTTCGTAAGCCTTCGGATCTACGCTGCATTATTTTTGCGGCCGCTGGGAGGAGTTCGCGTCGTTTTGATGCGTCGGGATATGCAAATGTGTTTTTATGGCGATCCACGAAGATACGAGTGGTCTTCGCAATCGCTTTCGTCTATTTTTTTTTACGTACTGTTAGACCAGCTTTTTGCTGGTCTAACGGTACGTAGCCCATGTTAAGTATGGCCGTCGTTCACGCGTCAAATTTTTTTTTTTATTTTTTTTTTTTAACGTAACTCGTTCGGGACTAGGATTGTCCGTAAACGACGCTACTCAAACAACGAATGACGTAACGACGTGTTTTCGCGCAATGCACGGCGGGAAATTTGCGAACGGAGCATGCGCAGTTCGATCGCCGCGGGAACGCGCCTATTTTAAATGCTTCACGCCCCCTACTCGCGCAGATGGATTGCGACGGGAGAAATACACTACGCCGCCGTCGTTTACTGGACAAAATCTACCTGGATTCCACGTAGAGCCAGGTAAAAAACGGTAGCGTAGTGTATTTCTGATACTCTACGATAGTCTAATTCTATCTGAATCTGGGCCATTGTTTCTACTTAATTGTCAGACCGATTTAACGACAGTCAAACACATGTGGTAAGGAAACTACATCTCACGATTTGAGTGTCCTTTCGGTGGAGGAATTATTTTCCTTTTTTGATGCAGATCACTATCCATGGACTTTTTTTCATTTATCTTGCCTTGATGTGGATTACTTTTCTATGGACTTTATTATTCCTCATCGGAATTCTTATGTCACAGTTGTTTATTTTATACCAATTTTATTTCACTCAATATTTTGGTTTATTATTGTTCACTTAGCGCTGTACCTTGATTTTTATATTGTTTGTTTACTTTGGGTATCTTAGGTCAGGGGTTGACAATGTCTGGGTGCCAGGTCGCAAATGCGACCAGAAATTGTGACCTGGCACCCACGGCGGCTGGTAATTGAGGCCGTGGCTTTGTGGCCTACAAGTCCGCAAAGCCGCGGCCTCAATTACCGGCCGCCGCGGGCCTGCCGCGATCGCGCGGCGGGGGAGGTGGGGGGAGCACGGAGGCACAAAATCCTCGGTCCGCGGCGGCCGGTAATTGAGGCCGCGGCTTTGCGGCCTTGTGATGTCCCAAGCTCTCCCTTCTGTGAGCTGGCGCCATCTGGTGGTGGCAGTTTGGTATTACAAGTTAAACAGCAATTTTAATGTCTCCTCCCATTTAATTACAACCCCCAAACATTATATATATTTTTTATTCTAACACCCTAGAGAATAAAATGGCAGTCATTGCAATACTTTGTGTCACGCCGTATTGGCGCAGCGGTCTTACAAGCGTACTTTTTTGGAAAAAAAATAAAAATAAAAAATAAAAAAATAAAACGGTAAAATTATCCCAATTTTTTTTTATATTGTGAAAGATAATGTTACGGCGAGTAAATTGATACCCAACATGTCACGCTTCAAAATTGCGTCCGCTCGTGGAATGGCGTCAAAGTTTTACCCTTTAAAATCTCCATAGGTGACGTTTAAAAAAATCTACAAGTTGCATGTTTTGAGTTTCAGAGGAGGGCTAGAGCTAGAATTATTGCTCTTGCACTAACGATCGCGGCGATACCTTACATGTGGTTCGAATACCGTTTACATATGCGGGCGCTACTCACGTATGGGTTCGCTTCTGCGCGCAAGCTCGACGGGACGCGTTTTCGGGCTTCTAACTTTTTTAGCTGGCTCCTAGATTCCAAGCAAATTTGTCAAGCCCTGTCTTAGATAATTGGTACCGGCAGCTTATTTCACTTATTAATTTTAGGTAATTTCCACATTTTTTGTTAGCGCAGTGTTTTTTTCCTCTTTTGGAAAATATTTTTTCACAAAATCCATCGTAGTTTACTTCCTCTTTAACCACTTAAGGACCGGACCAATATGCTGCTAAATGCCCAGAGGCGTTTTTACAATTCGGTCGTGCGACGTGGCTCCCAAACAAAATTTGCATCCTTTTCTTCCCACAAATAGAGCTTTCTTTTGATGGTATTTGATCACCTCTGCGATTTTTATTTTTTGCTCTATATACAAAAATAGAGCGACATTTTTGAAAAAAAAATCAATATTTTTTACTTTTTGTTATAAGAAAAATCGAATAAACTAAATTTTAGTCAAACATTTAGGCCAAAATGTATTCAGCCACATGTCTTTAGTAAAACAAAAATCGCAATAAAAAAAAAATAGCTACCTAGCGGCAACAGTGACACTAATACAGTGATCAGAAAAATGATCGCTTAGTGACACTGGCAATAGGGGGTGAAAGGGTTAACTAGGGCGGTGATCAAGGGGTCAAAACTTTATTAGGGGGGTTACGGGGGCTACCCTGGACCTAACACTAACTGCCTGTCACACTAACTGTCACACTGACACTAAATGCAGTGATCAGTAAATATATGATCACTGCATTCAGTGACACTGTGACAGGGGGTGGGGGGTGATCGGGGGGGGGGTTATGTGCCTATGTGTGTGATGTCAGTGTAGTGTTAGTGCAGACACACTTGTGATGTCTTCTCTCCTCAGCGGCGGTTGAAAATACCGCTGACAGGAGAGATTACATCACTTCCCCCTTCCTGTGTTTACACAGGCAGAGGGCGGGGGAGTGCGCGCATTGGCTTGGAGCGATCTGGAGGGGGCGGACAAAAATGAACAGTCGCTCCCTCATCCCGGATCGCTCGCACAGCCACAGGGACCGCTGCAAGTACCGGGGGGGGGGTTCTGATCGGACCCCCGACCCACATCTAGGCAGGGACGTACAGGTACGCCAATATGCATGTACGCGCCATTCTGCCGACGTATATGTACATGCGGCGGTCCTTAAGGGGTTAAGGTGCATTCACATCTACAAATGCACTCAACACTGACCACATGCAAGAAGCCCAGCAGGGGTTCCCATTCATTAACTGTGGGAGGCAGCCCTATTGAAAGCAATAGGAGGATGCCACTCTACACCCAGGGTCCATCACTCTGCATGATCGATTATATGCAAGTGGCTGAAATTGGGAGCTGGCAGGCAGCCTTCTGCTGGGGTTCTCATATGTAATTGCAGTTGGGTGCATTCGCATTTGTGAATGCATCCTTAAGTAGCATTATTTATGCCTGTGTGCACAAGGCCTAAAGCTGGAGGAACAATTGCCAGTTCCAGCCATCTTTTTTTTTTTTTTTTACAAAATGACGCAAATATACAACATTTGTACTGTATATAAATACATGGACATTTTTTTTTCTTCCCCCCCAGTTTTCTGTAAATGAGGCCCACATGCATAACATGTATTTCACACTGCAGTTTGGAAAGCATAAGAACATATTAACTACAGGAAACCCTAGAAGAACTCTCCTTATTGCTTCTGTCAACTATGATGTATGGCTCACATTTACACCTGGAAAAGGCAGCCTTAGCAGTGAGCGAACACGTGAAGGAAACATGGGTAATATATAATTTGATTGGAATGACTGCAATATTACGCTGCATCAATTACTCCAATTCCTCTTTATTGTTATTAGCAATTGGTTCATATAAACCTGAAAGAGAGGTTGTGGCACTGACTCCTATTTTCTTTACAGATATTATTATTATCATTATTATTATTCTCTGTGTACACAAGCAAAACTCATATATATTGTGCTTTATTAAACATACATCAAAACATTACATTTAGTGCACTGTGTTTATATAAACTAATGTTTAACATTAAGAAATGTGATGATTTTTTTTTTTTGGCAAAAGCATTGTTACTTTTTTATCAATTGATTTTAAAAATATAGCCAAGACATAACTCATGGTGCTAATGGCCATTACTACTTGAGATGACTGCGGAGCCCCATTTTTTGCAGCCATTTCTCCGGTTTCAACTCTCTTAGCTCATACTTAAGTAACAAGTACTTGAGTAATTATGTTTAAATTATAATTGGCCATCGCTAAAACCATTGTAATTGTATTAGCACGGCTAAAATATGTTATTATTGTAAATTAAAACAAGCAAAGTGTCTTTTTTTTGTGGGGGGGGGGGGGTGTTGCAAAGTACTAGCATTCCAAATGTTAATACTGGGTTTCAAAAATGGACAAAGTGAAACAGCTTTCATATAAAACACATCATCTTATTGTTGTTTTGTGATCTGAAGTCTATTGTCTCACATTGCCATGGAACATGTAAACTCTAACAATACATTTCTATTTTTTGCTCACTTTTGGTCATGTATATATACTGTTGGAGGTGTTTTATTTGTTGTATTATATTCATTCCAGAACAGCAACAACAACAAAAAGCAGCTGTTCATCCAGCCAGAAATCTTGTGAGCTGATAGTTTCCTGTATGCTCCACTGCTGCAAACAGGTGTAGTGGTGCACTTACTTACCTTCCATCCTCAGCTCAACTCAGTGCTCAGACTGAAAGGATGCTGATGCCTCTGTGTACTGTGAACAACTGGAAGGACAGTCGGCACTCGGGTGAACTTCAAATGGCAATATCCTTTATTGAAATGATATGAAGCAACTGTAAAATACCCAACGCGTTTCGGCCAGTCGTTGTTCTACCTCTGGAGTTAGCATTGTTCCTAGCTCCATGGACTGAAAATCACCTCACCCTGTTATGGAGAAGAGAGGGTGGAAAGAGTATTAATGATGAAAAAGTCTCATGAAGCTTTAGGTGTAAAGTAAAAGAGCATACTGTAAAACCTGGATCAAACTATTGGATGCCGGAGAAGTGTTTAGTACCCTTTGTCAATCATGGAGGAGAAAATTTAATCGTATGGGAATATTTGGTGTTGGAAAGAAGGAAGATTTACACAAAATAGAACGAATAATGGAACAGAAGTAACTAGTCCATCTTACAACATCTTTCTATCCTTTCTGGTTAAAGCTTAGCTGGTGCAAATATAATATTACAGTGGATAAAAACCCTAACTATAACAATTCTTAAACATTCTGGTTATGCCTGGCAAGCACTTAACAACTGCTGTGAATTCTGGGAGCCATGAGGTCACCCATAGGCTCCAAAGGCCCAGCCATGCAGCTCTCCCTCTTCCCCCCTGCACCAACTGCCTGCTGACACAAAGGAGCTCCCTGTCACTACAGGATGAAGTGACTGGACTGGAACTGATTACAAATAAATAAACACAATGTTGTATACAGATTAGGCAAGATAGGTAGGAGGAAAGGGGGGAATATTGATGAGAATAGTTAAAGTTACACTTTTCTTAAACTTTAAAGCGGCGTTCCACCCTAAGAATGAACTTTCTATTAACAGCTTGCCTTTAAAGCGGAGCTCCACCCAGGAAAACAACATTTTGCCATGTTGTTTAAAAAAATTTAAAAAAAAAAACCTGAAAAAAAAAAAATACTCACCCGAAATAGCTGTTGCTATGCGGAAGTCCGTAATCTGCCTCACCTGCACCGCGGTCCGATTTCTTCTTGTCCTTCTCCTTGTGAATGGGGCGCGCTGCTTTCTGGGAACTGTGTGTGTTCTCAGAGAGCAGCGCGCCCATTCACAAGCCAGCGTGAGACTCGCGCAGGCACAGTAGGAAACAGGCAGTGAAGCCGTACGGCTTCACTGCCTGTTTCCCATAGTGTGAATGGCGGCGCGGGACTCGGAGCGATCGCGGGACCGGCATCGGGGGGGCCATCAGCGCGGGCGCCTAGGACAGGTAAGTGTCCTTATTTAAAGTCAGCAGCTACACTGTTAGTAGCTGCTGACTTTAAAAAAAAAAAAATTCACGGCTGGAGCTCCGCTTTAATGTAAAAAAAAATAATTTAAAAAAATGTTTTACTCATTTCTATCTGTCTAGTTCCTGGTTCTAGGTGGTTCATCTTCCTGTCCTAAGACCCCATTTCCTCCTGGGAAATGATAACACTCATTTCCCAGGAGTCTCTGGGCATTGCCGTGCCTAAAAATCGCCCAGCATGCACCTCTCCCTGAAAACCAGGAAGAAAATGGAACTGGGCTTCACATGCCCGCACATATGATGGATACGGCCACAACATGAGCTGGAGGATATAAGGCAAGTGTTTGCAATGATTTCTGGAACGATTGGGGAGCTATTAATATGTTTTAGGGACTATTTAATGTAATTAATTTTAGCTTGCAAAAAAAAGAAATATGCCTGGAACCCCGCTTTAAGTAGGAAAACAAAGCTCCTCAAGACATATTCAATGATGGAGAAAACTAAAGTATTGTCTTTGATGGACTAGCCATCACAGTTGTCAAATATCAACACAATTGTCAGATCTCACAACAATCACATCAACAGGAAGAGCTACAAAAGACTAGCTTGTCATTTCCCATGGTGCACATAAACAGAGAAATGTCTGTGATAAACTATTACAACACCTATCACAGCTTATCACAGTGATAAGTCCCCTGTGAGGTGTTTAATAAACTGTGATAATTCAGGTAGGGACTGGGTACATCTCATTCCCTTTCTTCACTGTGCATTCTCGGTGATAAGTACACAGAAAGTTGTAGGAATGTCGGCACAAAGGGGTCAATTTACTAAAACTGGAGAGTGCAATAACTGGTGCAGCTCTGCATGGTAGCCAATCACCTTCTAACTTCAGCTTGTTCAATTACGTTTTGACAATAAAACCTGAAAGCTAATTGGCTACCATGCACAGGTGCACCAGATTTTTTGGCAATAGAGGCCTTTTTTTGATAAAACGCTGAGAAAAGAGACAGGAAGTTAGTATTTTTCAGATGATTAGGCCTAACGCCATGATTGCTCATGTTGTAAAGCAGGGGTAGGCAACTGGGGGGCCCTCCAGCTGTTGTGGAATTACATTTTCCCATGAGGCATTGCAAGGCTGGAAGTTACAATTACTCCCAGAGGCATGATGGGACTTGTAGTTCTGTAAAAACTGGAGGGCCCCAGTTTGCCTACCCCTGTTGTAAAGCGTCCAGTCAGGCACTTTGCAGCACGTATTGCACTTCTTGCTTATTCCTTCTTTGATGAATTAAAAAAGATTCAGACAAACAGCGACAAATTTGTTTTGCTGTTCGCAACTGCCGCACCAAATTCACTTTATTTTAAGCCCCCTTCACATTGGTGTCAAGAAGAAGATGAGAAACAGACCACAATGCTTCCCTAAGGGCAAAACTATAGGGAAACAGATGTACATTAGAACATCAGTTTGCCTCTGATTTGTCACCCTAATAACAGACGCCGAGATTAGGCGCAGTTCACACTTTCTTGTTGCGGAAAAAATACCAAAATGCACAGCACTTGCATTGGTTTGATGCATGCCAATCATTCTGATGTAATAGTATGGGGATACTTTCTGAATTGCACTTTAAGGTACCTTGCCAGAGGACATGCATGCATTGCAGTGTGGTGTGCTGTCAGAAAAAAGAGCATGCCCATTCTCTGGGACATTGGGATGCATTCAAAGCCTATTTTATTTGAGCTACCTAACATAGCACACATTAATGCAACACACCCCAGCACAAAAGTGTGAACCTATACATACAAAAGTGTTTTTAATGTAAAGCAAAAAAATAATTATTGTGAAAAAAAAAAACATTTTGCCTCTGAGAAGCTTTATTATAAGAATGTTGCTGTAGGGGCTTTCTATAACAATAGTAATAACAATATGGGTGCTTTCTATTTTTATATTTTTTTTATTATTATTATTTTTAATTCCCATATATGAGAAGAATAACCTATGACCTCTGTTGTGAGGATCTTAGGTTTCCTCCCAGGGAAAAAGCATCCCCTGCTCTTCTCTCCAGCCTTGACTCCTCACATCCTGGTGAGATTTCATTGCTGCATATCACTGGTCATCACCATGATAAATGAGCCTCTTATGAAACTTTTCACCAGCAGTGGTGAAATATGGAGGAAAGATAATGATCACCCAGGCGTGATCACTGTTTATTAAACGGACAATGATCATTACACACTGACAGCTATAACCTGCCAAGGCTCTGCAAAGCTGCCATTGCTGCAAATACAGGAGTACTGGGTGACTGTAAAGTGTCAGAAATAGAACTATTACATTAGATAAAAATAATGTCATGACACTGCCTATGTATTGCTTATCATTTCTGATCAATCTAATGTTACCTTTGGTAAATAAAAATATCGATTGCTATTGCTTACACTTCCAATTCCGTGTGGCTCTACAAAACCTTGACTACATGTTCTCTTCCTATCTTGTAAATCATTTGCCAGTTACAAAGTCAGCAATATCAAGCACCGATCCAACACTATTACAGGTTATTAAATGAAACCAGTATCCTCCTTTAATTAACTAAAATTGAACGGCAAACTGATTTATTTTAATGTTTATTTTAATCAGAGCAAATCAGGGTTGTGGAAATATTCCTACATGTTTTCTGGCTGCCATAAACACATGCCTAGAAAAAGGCTCTGCATTTAATTCAAAGCCTGATAATAAAATACCAAGGTGTACAATTCAACTGGGACTGCCTATAGTAATGTATTGTTATATAATAATGAGTCCAGCATTACATGCCAATAACATTATGTTGCCAGAGCTATAGAATAAATCTGATACACATAAACACTTAGCTATTTATCCACAGGAATTACACCTACTTTACCCCTTAAATACATAAAATACATCATATGTTAATACATTGTTACAATAAGTAAGGAAAATAGAATTATCTGATTGTAGAAACTCCAACAAATACTAAAGATCCAAATATTTCATCTTGTCAACACATGCACAAAACAGTAATATAAATATTACATTTAAAAAATCACAATGCCTAGAAAATTATAATTCTAGATTTAAATCTAATTACTACACCAAGCACATGTCTTTTATGTTTCCATATGGATATAATATGAATGTATTCGAATATTGGTGGACAGATCTGATGTGATTGTATATGAATATGGACATTTCATGGATCAGAATATTTGTGGACAGATCTGATGTGATAGTATATGAATATGGACATTTCATGGATCAGAATATTTGTGGACAGATCTGATGTGATAGTATATGAATATGGACATTTCATGGATCAGAATATTTGTGGACAGATCTGATGTGAATGTATATAAATATGGACATTTCATGGATCAGAATATTTGTGGACAGATCTGATGTGATTGTATATGAATATAGACATTTCAAGAATCAGAATAGCTGTGGACAAATCGGAGATGATTCTGATATGTTTATATATCAATATGAATTTTCATGGATTGGAATACTTGTGGACAGATCTGAGATTATTCTGATGTTATTAATCAGAGTACTTGTGAACAGATCTGAGAGGAGTATGATATGTTTTTTTTTAATATGAAAATTACATTTATACATTTATAGTGGATCAGAATAGCTGTGGACAGATCTGAGAGGAGTCTGATATGTTTTTTTTTTTTTGAAAATTACATTTATAGTGTATCAGAATAGTCGTGGACAGATCTGATATGATTCTGAAATGTTTATATATTAATATGAATTTTCGTAGATTGGAATACTTGTCGACAGATCTGATGTGATGTTATATGAATATGACATTTCACGAATCAGAATACTTTGGACAGGTCTAAGGTGATTCTGATATTTCTTATATATTAATATGAATTTTCATAGATTGGAATACTTGTGGACAGATCTGAGATGATTCTGATGTTATTAATATATGATGGATCAGAGTACATGTGGACAGATCTGAGATTAGTCTGACATGTTTTTTTAATATGAAAATGAAATTTAATGGATCAGAATACTTGTGGACAGATCTGAGATGATTCTAATATTATTACTGACATTTCATGGATCAGAATATTTGTGGACAGATCTGATATGTATGTAGATGAATATGATTTTTGGTAGATTGGAATACTTGTGGAAAGATCTAAGCTGGTTCTAATATTATTACATATGAATATGACATGTCATGGATCAGAATACTTGTGGACAGATCTGATATGATGTTTTAATATAAAAATGATATTTAATAGATCAGAATATCTGGGAACAAATCTGAGATGGCTGTGATATGATCATATATTAATATGATTTTTCATAGATTGGAATACTTGTGGACAGATCTAAGATGACTCTAATATTAATACCAATGACATTTCATGGATCTGAATACTTGTGGACAGATCTAAGATCATTCTAATATTATTAATGACAAGATCAGAATACTTGTGGACAGATCTAAGATGATTCTAATATTAATAATAATGGCATTTCATGGATCAGAATACTTGTGGATAGATCTAAGATCATTCTAATATTATTATTGACATTTAATGGATCAGAATACTTGTGGACAGATCTGAGATAAGTCATTTTGATATGGAAATGACACGTTAATGGATCAGAATATCTGTAAACAAATCTGAGATGACTGTGATATATTCATGTATGATTTCTCATAGACTGGAATGCTTGTGGACAGATCTAAAACGATTCTAACAGTATTACCTACGAATATGACATTTCATGGATCAGAATATTGTCGTAGAGTTAGATGATTGTGATATTTGAATGGTATTTTTTAATGGATGGGAATAGTTGAGGCCAGTTGATTGTCATCCCAGGCTGACTTTGCATTTCTGCCCTGTCAGTGGTGAGATCATACAGCAGACTACACGATCGTTTCATTTGGATCCTCTTTGCATAAATGCTTCCAACTTGTTTGTCGGTCTCGCTAACTGATCCGGCGTGGTATTGTATTTTAAACATACTATTGCAATCTCCAGCACCTATTATCCCAGCTAATAAATTTGACCTATTGTTCGTTTGTTAAAATGATGTCACCTTGGAACAGTCCCTAAGCTACCGTTTCAATGAATTGCCAGCTGATGAGAGGTGGGAGCCAATCGTGGCGCAGAGGCTTGCTCCTCTCCGCCAATCCCCGTAGCAGGAAATACATTCGACGCTGAAAGTCGAGCTTTGGTTCAAAAGGATGACACACAGCCTATCGGGCTTGACCAAGCTTGGCAAAGTTTCAGTCTCCATCCAGCAGGACGTACATGGAGCCGGTGTAAAGGAGGACGGGGATTGTTGTAAAGGAATAGCCAATTTTTCTATTGACACAGGATGGATCAGCCCACAAACACACAGACCCAACACCAACATGAACCCATCAGCTTTGGGATTGACCAGATCCTGAACAACTCGGACCAGGAAAACTCTGTCGCTTCCCGAGTTTCCGACACCGCCAGCTACCTGAGCAGTCCGATCAGCCGCTCCTGTGCCCCCTACTCGTCCCTGCCATCGTCCTTCCCTGGCATCTTTGACGACTCGGGATCTTACAGTGTAAACCTAAGTCTGGCTCCAGCTGGAGTCATCAGAGTGCCAGCTCATCGACCTATCCCTGGTGCCGTCCCACCTCCCATCTCCAGTGCCATCCCAACCATGCCATCTGTGCCCGGCCTTGGCAGCCTTAACTTCCCCTGGATGGAAAGCAGCAGAAGATTTGTCAAAGAAAGATTCTCAGGTAAGGACTATTCACCCCTTCATCTCTTAGAACGGGTGACCGACAGAAATAAATAAATACATACATAGATAGATAGATAGATAGATAGATAGATAGATAGATAGATAGATAGATAGATAGATAGATAGATAGATATCAGATTATTTAATTTAGATAATCTTAAATAATCTTTGGAAATATTAGATTGTTTAATTGCTTATTGGCACAAAGATTTCATAGACTAGATAGATAGATAGATAGATAGATAGATAGATAGATAGATAGATAGATAGATAGATAGATAGATAGATAGATAGATAGATAGATAAGTAGAAAGCTTGATATAATACAGTAGATGTAAGTAGATAAAATACTATTAACAGATAGACTGATAGATAAAAGGGTTAATAACAGAGAGAGAGAGAGAGAGAGAGAGAGAGAGAGAGAGAGAGAGAGAGAGAGAGAGAGAGAGAGAGAGAGAGAGAGGGGGGGGTGTATTCAGATACAGGTGCTATTTTCCAGTGAATACCGTTTACAAAAAGTTAAACAATCTTTAGAAAATTGAAATTGTTTCCTTGCTTATTGGCACCCTGATTTTATAGAATAGATAGCTAGATTAAAAGCCTGATCATATACAGTAGATGAAGTTAGATAAATAAAAAGACTGATAACAGATAGACTGATAGATAAAAAGACTGATAATAGATAGATAGATAGATAGATAGATAGATAGATAGATAGATAGATAGATAGATAGATAGATAGATAGATAGATAGATAGATAGATAGATATGTGATTTTCCAGTGAATAGCTATATAAGCTTTTTTTATTTTTTATATATAAATATTTAATTGTTTACTTGCTTATTGTCATACTTTTTTCATAAAATAGATAGACAGACAGACAGACAGACAGACAGACAGACAGACAGACAGATAGATAGATAGATAGATAGATAGATAGATAGATAGATAGATAGATAGATAGAAAGATAGAAAGATAGGTTAATAGATATATAAACACAGATCATTTTCCTGTTTTTCAATATCATTAGTTAGTTGTTTTTTTAGTTAATTTAAAATGTTCTACGAAAAAAAAATATTCCCCTGCTAGCTGGCACCGTGATTTAACTGACTGCTTACTGTATATCTGTATATATACATAAATAGAAATACACAGATGTTATTTTACTGTAACCCCCCCCCCCCCTTTCCCCTTCATTTAAATTAATAATAGTTGCTCTATTGCTCATTGGCACGTTGATTTAATGTACCCAGTACATTGACTACTTTAGAACTCAGAAAATAAATTGCATATATATATATATATATATATATATATATATATATATATATATATATAGATATATCTATAGATATACATCTCTCTCTCTCTCTCTCTCTCTCTCTCTCTCTCTCCACATACACACATATATATATATATATATATATATATATATATATATATATATATATATATATATATATATATATAATCCTGTCCCACGTTACTTTTAAAAAATCTTGTAGAAAGTCTATTCCTCAGACTGGTTTAGTACCGTTTAGAATATATGTATATATAATGATATATTATCATAAATATTCTTTGGAAAAAGTTCCATTGTTCCCTTGTTCATTTGGGGGAACATTAATTTAACGGACTAGATGATAGATAGAATAGTTAAATAGCTAGCTAGATAGATAGATAGAATAGATAGAAAATATAGATGTGATATCACTCCACCTTTGCAATATTAAATTGTCTGTGTATTGTTGCTGTATTACATCCATATTATATATATTACATGTATATATTTATTCAGTGTGCGTGTAAACCAATTGAAGGAAAGTTCCAATGCTCACACTGATTAGTTTACCTAGTGCGAATATACTCTATAATACATAGAAAGATAAAACTATGATTTTCCCTGGCAATCCTCCTTATTAATATTGAGTCATTTCGAGGAAGGTTCCATCGCCATTCACACTGATTGCATTTCACTGGGATTCAGGATCAAACTTTCATTATTCGGAAAATACATAGAAATAAAAAGAAATGATTTATCTTTGAATCTCCCTTGGTAATCTTGAATCATTTTGAGAAAAATCCTATTTTACATTTGTGTCGCTCATTGTATATTTACTCCCCCAGACAATACTAGAACACACAGTACATGGAAACATTGTAAGTCTCTATTCAGTGTACAACATGTACTAATTGTATGTACTAAGCAGATGGCCTGTGTTTTTTCACCTCGGGGCATAATGAACTTAAGTGCAAGTAGCCCGAGAAGGCAATACAAACAGGGGACATGTGATAGCATCAATGGAAAGGGTGTGGGGGTGTAATATAATACTTTGTCACTTTCCTTGTCTGTCCATGGATTTGTCTGTATTATTCATCTCTCTCCATCTCCATCATGTTTAATACATAGGTGACTATTTCTGTTCTTCCTTCACATATAGAAAGTGACCCTCTCCTAAATTTTGTGTCGCCTATGTTAGCTGCTGCAGCCCTGACCCCCTTCACAGTGACCCGCAGGATTGGACACCCTTATCAGAATCGGACGCCTCCCAAGCGTAAAAAACCGCGAACGTCTTTCTCCAGAGTCCAGATCTGCGAATTAGAGAAGCGATTTCATCGCCAGAAATACCTCGCTTCTGCAGAGAGAGCCGCCCTCGCCAAATCCCTGAAAATGACCGACGCTCAAGTCAAGACATGGTTCCAAAACAGGAGGACAAAATGGAGGTGAGTGCTCATGGGTGGTCATTGATAAGCTACACCCCATCCAAGTGTTTATCAAGTACCTTGTGACCATACACGAATCCATAAATGATCAATTTATTTCCCAACCCATCTTTTACAAGAATTGATAGGTAGTCAACAATAAAATTGATCGATATTCAATACATGAAAGGGAATTTGATCCATAATGTCTATCAAATACCTTGTGACCATATATGCTTCCATAAATGATCGATTTATTTTCCGGTCAATCTCTCCCAATAATCAATGCATAGTCAACAACAAAATTGATCTATATTCCATACATGAGGAAAAATAATTCCGCCCACAATGTCTATCAATGTGACCTTACATGCTTCCATAAAATTTAGAATTATTTTCCAAGCATTTTCTCCCAATAAGCGATGGGTATTCGAAAACAAATGTGATCGATATTCCATACATGAGGAAATAGAATTTGATTGATAGTTAGAAGATATGATCGTACGTTATCCATCATAGCTCTTTTTCCACCAGGCAACCACATAAGCGGATTGATCAAAATACAATCAAATTAATGACCAACCATCTCACTGGATCTCATTGATGCATAAGGATGAATCATTTCCCACCAAATCCCAAATTAACTGAGTCTAAATCAATGGAAAGGGAAGGCATGGCTATTCCATTTGGTTTCTGATTTCATTTCTTTCATAAAATCGCACTTTGCATAATAACATGGAAGAAGCATGTATGGTCAGCACTAGTATTTTAATATCTCACTTTCACAATACTTTCTGATATGTTTATACCTGCGGGAAGCTTTGATTAAGCAATATATACCAGGATGTACAAAAAAAAAAAAAATGTAATGTGACACATTAAATAATAGAGAATACAATATTGTACTGACTGGTTATTGTACTATGTATATTTATGTGAATTTTCACCATTTTGAGAGATAAAACAATGGAACTTTCCTCAAAATGATTTACATAAAATCTGTCATCATCACATGTCTGTCTGATAATTGAAGACATGTATATATTCATATATATATATATATATATATATGTGTGTGTGTGTGTGTGTATATATATATATATATATATATATATATAATTTTGAGGATTCTAAATGTATAACGGAAAGCTATAGTTTAGACCTTTCTTCCTTGCATGGGATCTTTAGGAGAGCCTTTCTCCAAATGCATAACATGTATGGAATTGTTTTTCCAAAGGCGCTCCAGGTAGTGGAGAACACAATGTGAGCCCCCAAGAACTATTAACAAAGTAATAAACTGTAACAATTGATGGCTTCCTGAGTTTCACATGGCATGGCCAGTGAATGAATCCTTGGCACCTATATCTATTATGGGGTGATCTCTATTGCTTCCACAGTACCGCCATTATGCTATAAGGTTGCTGAATGGTCTCTCTGATATGTTCACTAGAACTTGTATTTCATTTAAGCGAGCAATAAAAAAAATGATACTCGATGGGGATTTATTAGAGACTGTTTGTGCTTTGACACACCTTCTGCAAGCTTCATGTTGGTTCTGGAAGTGAAAGGAGTCATCATGCTCCAGATTGCCTGGGTTCATTTATTAAGTCTGACTTCATTTAACTGCATGAAGGTCTAACTGCCATTTCACTAGCACTGGAAGGCAGCTCAATTTTCTACTCATTGTAGATTATTAAAATAGTGAGATAATAGTACTACTACTAATACTACTACTAATAATAATTATAATAATAATGTATTATTATTATTATTATTATTATTATTATTATTATTATGTGCTTAATGAATTAATTGTTGTTGCTACTGTTGTTGTTATTGCTGCTACTGTTGTTGTTATTGCTGCTGCTGTTGTTAATAATAATAATAATTTCATTCTTAATTCAACAAAAATAGCAGTACTAATAACATAATAATGTTTAATTATTATTTCTCGGAAGGATTTAAAAAAAAAAAAAAAACCTTGTTAAATTCAAAGAGACAAAACACCAGGATATGGTTCTGCATTTTCAAAACCGGGACTTTTTTTTTCTTCTTCTTTTTTTTTTATACCTGAATCCAGTGATATTTGAAACATTACTTGGATAAAAATAAAGCTCATAATCCTTGAAATAAAGTTTGGTAAATGGATCCTTTATCATTACAGAGCAGGACTCTGAACCATTCTATATTTTGTAATGTCATATAGTGTTTGTGATGTGTATGTACAAGCATACCCCACTATTAAGTACACAATGGGGTTTATTTACTAAAGCTAGAAAGTCCAAAATCAGGCTCACTTCTGCATAGAAACCAAGGAACTTCCAGTTTTTATTACCAAAGCTTAATTGAACAAGTTGGGGTAAGAAGCTCATTGGTTTCTATGCAGAAGTGATCCAGCTTTAGTAAATAAACCCAATTGTGTACTTAAAAGTGGGGTATGCCTTTATGACTTTTATGGTACTAATGAGTTGCATTTGTATATACGAAGTTTCAGTAGTGGGAAGTCTATGCCGGTTATTAATCTGCATTCGATCAAATATTCCTTTTATACAATTGACGACGCACAATCTTACATTTTTAATGTTTTATTTATATTTGAAAAATATTTTTCTTGGATGTGTTAAAATATCTTTTTTTTTTTTTTTTTTGCACATCTATGTGTATTATTTATTAGAAATTAATCTTTGGATGCTTCGAGGAAAATAGCAGCAGCGACATTTGTGCTGGGAAATATAAGCGATATATATATAGATATATATAGATATATCTATGTATATATATATATATATCTATATATATCTATATATATATATATAGATATATATATATATATATATGTATATAGAGATAGATAGATAGATAGATAGATAGATAGATAGATAGATAGATAGATAGATAGATAGATAGATAGATAGATATGGGTAAAGGACGGATTCTATTTATTCCTTCTTTTTGTTTCTTCTTCTTCTTCAATTCGTGGGGCTTGTGTTTTTTTTTTTTTAATGCAGCTCAGACAGGGAGGAATCCTTGCAATATTCTGATTAGATCGGGGTGTAATGAATTAGTCTAGGATGGGATGTAGGCAGTGCTATGATTGTCTGTCACCGATCAGTCCCTATACACAGGAGCTCCATTTATTTCTCCATCTCATTTACTAAACCGTCAAAGACAGAGCTTTCAATTCTGATGGTACTGATGATAAAGTCACCTAATTAGAAATATTCTTGTGGTCAATTCCAGAGGACGTTTGGCTTGCCAACCCCGTCCTGTTTTGTTTTTATATTGTTGGTCTGAAATTGAATTTGTTTCCTTGCAGGAGACAGACAGCCGAGGAGAGGGAAGCGGAGAGACAACAGGCGAACAGACTGATGCTGCAGCTGCAGCACGATGCGTTCCAAAAATCGCTCAGCGACTCCATCCAGCCGGACCCGCTGTGTTTGCACAACTCTTCTTTATTTGCACTTCAGAATCTTCAGCCCTGGGAGGAAGAAGCCAGTAAGATCCCTCCTGGCACCACACTGGTGTGAGGGCAACAACAAAAACGATCATTACAAACGTTTATGATAAACTAGATTGTTACATAATAACTTGTCTCCGACGGTTTGAAGGGTCTACACTGGCCTCGGTCCGGGCAGGGATTGGGCTGACCGCTTGGCAAGGCTGGAGCCTTCTACCAGTGCTGGGAGGACTGCCAATGGAAGGCAGCACAGGACCAGGACAGTCTTCTGGATGGCCAACATAGGGATCGCTTATAGTTTACATCCATTTCCACCATCTTCATCATTTGATTTTTATTATGTACAATTAAATATATCTCTATATGTAGATACATTCACAAATACAGCATAAACAGATATATACCTATATAGATATATATCTATATATTATATTTCACAAAACCCAAATGGCTTTCAGAAACCTCATTCACTAAACGATATATACATTTGATGCAAAACATTTTAAGCTATTTTATTTACAAATTATTTAAATGTCAAAAAACAAACAAGCAAACAATATGCCTGCTAAAACATTAGGCTGCTTTTACTAAAAGGCTTCATTCACACGGCCATTAAAAAAAAAGGCCATTGTGTTTTCACACAGGTGTTTTCTATGAGAAAAGTTCCTGCATAATGATCAGTAAAAATACTTGTGTATAGATTTATTTATTTTATTTATTACTAGTGCTTCTATAGCGCTGGCAATTTATGCAGCGCTTTACATCTCTATTGTACATTCACATCAGTCCCTGCACTCAACGAGTTTGTTTTTATGATACTTTATTTTTCGCCTTTGTTTAGACTTGACACTTGTGTACATTAGGAACATTACAGGCATATTTTGAGCTCAAGGTTGTATAATAGAGCCTAGGCTCCATGCACACTGGCATAAAAAATGTTGTTTCTGCAGGAGTTTTGTGTTCTGCCTGTAGAAGCAACTCAATGTTATCCTATGTATCCATACACATTAGGACGTTTACAGGCATATTTTTGAGAACAATGTTTAGAGGCAGGAAAAAAAAAAAACCCTTCTCATTTGCATTTCTGATTGGAGCTCATTTTGTACAAAAAATGCTCTATATGGACGTTTTTTACTCCAAAAAGTGCACTTGAAATTTCACTGAAAGTGCATTTGGAAGTGCAGTCCCTGTAGATCCGAGGGGGACATGCAAGGAAAATAAAAAAATGATTTTTTAGCTTGCACATGATTAAATGATAAAATCAGCAGAGCTTCCCCCTCATTTCAGATCTAGCCCTCAGATTTACAGCGACTGCACTTCCTAGTGCACTTTGCACTTGTAGTTTGCTCTTGTAGTGCAAAGTGGATTTGCCTTTCGTAAATAACCCCCTATTTGTCCATGCGCAGGACGTTTAAAGGCAGGAAAATAAACCCTTCTCACATTTCTGCCAGTGAGCTCCAATCAGAAACAGGAACCAGGAGTTTTTTTTATTATTTTTCCTGCCTCTATAGAGCGTTTTTTACTCCCAAGAGAACAGACATTTTTTTTAAGCTCAGTATGCATGGAGCCTCAAACACAAATACACAAGTTTGCACATGGGTTCTGTACAGATCTGAATGCATCTTGAAAACAATGCAGCTGCATTCAGATCTGTAATGAAAAAATCTTTATGCATTTGTTTCTGGAGTGTGATTGAGGCCTAAGTGTTAACAATCTTCAAGCAATACATTCACTTCAGTTTTCACTCAGGTTAAAAAGCAAATCCCTGTTCACTCTAGGACTCCACACACACTGGGCTTCAAACAAATCCAGTTCTCTTGGCAGAAAAACATTCATATAGAGCGTTTCTTGTACAACGTTTAGACAAGTTTTGAAGAGTTCTGTGTTTTTTTCTGCCAGAAAGCTCCAAAAGCAAGTTTTTTTTTGCCTTTAGGCTCCTTGCACACTGGCTTAAAAATTGCTGCTTCTACAGGAGTTTTGTGTTCTGCCTGTAGAAGCAGCTCAATGTTAGGACATTTAAGAGGCAGAAAAAAAAACCTTCTAGTTCATGTTTCTGATTGGAGCTGGGAGACACAAAAAACACAAAACTCTCCTAAACTTGTCTAAAACTTGTACAAAAAAATGCTCTATATGAGCGTTGTTTTACTCCCGAGAGAACAGACGTTTTTTTTTTTTTTAAGCCCAGTGTGCATGGAGTCTACGTTAAGCTCAAATTATGAGGAAAAGATGATCCGCACTCCGGTCGTTGCTCTAAACAATTGATGTATTTATTGACAGGCCACAGTAGACAAACGCAAATGGCAAAGTTTGACGCGTTTCAGCCTATAAGGCCTTAGTCATATATGCCTCAAAATATGCCTTTAATAGCTCTAATGTGTATGGGCACATAGGATAACATTGAGCTGCTTCTACAGGCAAAACACAAAACCCCTAGCCTCATTCATATGGCTGTAACACAGCCCTAAAAAATACTGATCATTAAAGGACCTGTTCTTTAAAAAAAAAAAAAAAACAACAATATACACGTATATGCATGCCCACATGCTTCATTCACCAGGCCATACAAAAATCAAAAAACCTTTTACAAACGATTTTTATTTACATATATGGATGCAGCTGTATTGTTTTCAATTAAGACATTCACACAGGTGGGAAAATATGCACTGTAAAAAAATAAAATTTTACACCAATATTTACTGCTCATCACGCAGGAACTTTTGTGCTGGAAAACAAAAAAACCTGCATAATAAGATTAGTAATATTTTTACGTCCATGTAAATATAGCCTAAATATATAATTGTGTACAGATACAATAAGTAAACAGGAATTTGCTTTTCACATTATTGGATAATTGAAGTGAATATTCACATAATTGATTGAAAGAAGATTCTCATCTCCTTTAGTAAATCAGCCCTACTGCAACTAGATTCTATTATGGCTCTAGGTTTATTTCTGCAGCTAAAATTCTCTCTCTTAGCCTACCTTTGGGTAAAATTTTTATATTTTGCTAGGTCACATCAAAGGTATTCCGTACAGAAAAACACTTTTTACTATAGGCCTGATTTAATAAAGTTTATGCTGCCTGCCTGTGAGGGTGACCTGTGTTGGCTTTTCTTCACAAGCAGATTGGTGCTTTCTTTCTTGTGCACCCCTGATCACTTGCTAGCAATCACAGCCATGCACAATGATTGCTTTCTGGGATGTACCCTACTATTTTGATCAGTTGAATCAATAAATAATATTTATTCAGAATATTTTAGAACACAATGCTTTTATTCGTAATAAAGAAATATGAAGGATACATATTACAATATCATTTTGAAATTTTAGAAATTACATTTCATGATCTAAAAAAAAAAAAAAAGCTCAGTATCTATATTTTGCAATTAATATTTTGCTTAAATAACTGGATATGATAATAGCGTGAACTGGTGCACTTACAAAATACATTTAAAATCTTTTCCATTATTAATTAGTTTTAATCTTCCCACTGCTTTGATCTATGAGACAAGGCTTTCCAGACTACCTGCTGTTTTAGATCCAATGGGGCAAGATGACAATAATGTTTTCCATAGATTGAAAATGCCTACCACCAATAGCTGGCAAGCAAAGTTAAGTAAGCACTGCTTTAGTTTCCTGGCTAAAAGCTCTGGGAGGATTTTGATGTGCATGGGTGTGGACAAAGCATGGCATCATTAATATTTATTATTGCTCCTTTTAATATGTTTTTATGCTTTTATATCTTTTACAAAATGTATCCTGCCACCTGATTTGTTGGAACCTGAGGCATAGATATATTTTTAGGTGTAAATGTAAAAGATTCTGCAAAAATCAGGGTTTGAGCATTAAAAGTGCTGTAATTTTTATTATAAATATAATTATTTTATAAGTAGAATAACAGCAAAATCAAATATGACATCTTAATATTTATTTATTTATAAATTCATAATTATGGTACATTAATACCACCCAAATTTGAAAAAGTTAATAAAAACATTATCCAAAACTCAAATTGCATGTCTGCTTTTTTAAAAGATTTTTATTTATTCAGTTCCTACTTATTAAATCCCTACTTGCCTGTTTAAATGTGTGCTTACCCTTAATGAATTTGTTTTCATTTATAGTCCCAAGCTTTGTAAAAAAAAAACATTTTTTTTTTTGTTGTTGTTTTTTCTTTAGTAAGTCAGGGTGAGGCATGCCTTATGTATTGCCCAAGACCAATAGCCCCCTTATAGAGTGTATGACCTCAGGATCTTCATATATAACCACCATTACATTCCTTAGTTCATTTAATAAAGTTCAAAGCTTTTATAAACTATTTAATGATGAACAGTTGAATTTAAGAACAGGATAACCTTTGAATAATGATTTTTTTTTTTTACTTGAGTATTATGACATTTTTGGTGCATTAATCTAATTCAAAAATTAGTAATTGTTATGATGGCAAGCAAATCTGTTTTTAGCATGAATCTGTCACTAGAGGCAAGGTGAACAATTTAGAGTGCAGAAATTACTTTTACATTTTTTTTTTAATATTTCCCATTGTTTAGTAATTTACTATAGAAAATCAGAACTTTTGGGACATTTATTTAAATCTCAATTTTTTGCAGAAATATGAGCACAGTTGATATTTCCCCACAGTGCTCTACTTTGCTTGGACATGATTATGCAACATGGCCGTCTCCACGATTAATTTATTATTACAGTGTAACAATAATACTAATAATTAGTGAATTATATTATGTCCTAGTGTTATTTTCTTGGTGAAAAATACCTTTCAGACACAAAGGCAATTCAGTATAAAACAAACATTAAATATCATTGAACTGACTGGATGTTTGAAGCAAGAGTAAAAAAAATACTCCTTTGGTAAATCAACCCCTTACACGATAGTAGCTTAAAAAAAAAGCAATATTTTTATTATATGTAGCATAGCCGGAGTCATAAAACTATTAGACTGACATCACTAATACAACATGAGGGGGTTTACCCTGCAATTGGTCATTCTGTGGGCAAAACAATAAATAAATACACACATATTTTTCATATTTTTATATACACACATACTTTCTGATTTATATATATATATATATATATATATATATATATATATATATATATATATATATATATATATATGTGTGTGTGTGTGTGTGTTTTCGCTTTACATAACCTCCCTACAAACTGTTTTATTCTCATTTTTATTCGCATTACAAACCCATAAAATGTATTTCTATATGTATTTCTATTAAGCTACACCTATGTTGGTTGCAAAGAAGTAATAGCGTTGTTAAAAAAAAAAAAAAAAAAAAAAAAAAAACATTTTTTATGTGCATGTAAATATGTTTACACAAGTTGTTTACTAAACTTTTTTTTTTTTTTTGCTATTTAAATGCTCTATTAAAATAAATATTTAAGAAAAGATTTTTAGTAAACCAATTTAATGGACAAAAACATAGCATAATATTTTATAAATAAATAGGTTTGCAAAATTTTGTCTATATAAAACTTGATATTGAATGTACCAGAAATCATATAGTGGATGATGTTAAACTATCGCAATGACTTGCAGATGATTTAGTAAAATCTGTACAGTTTATAAACCAACCTTTGTTCCCTTCTGTGCCCCATCCCCACCCCTTTGATGTTAATCTCATGCATTTTAGTCATTGGCCAACCATAGACTTCATTTTGATAATCATTATTCAGACATATCTGTATTCACAATAAGGGGGTGATTTACAATGGGACACTTTACAACACTCTGGATATTGAAGTAATGTTTTTTTCTCAATTCTCAATTTCTCAGTTCTTGAAATGAAAATATGGAGACAAATAACAGATGGCATAGAAACTACAGCTTTACGTGGTTAGGTCAAGGCAGCAATAGGTTGTAAAAAAATACTGTATACTGCCTAGGCATAGTAACACTTTGGGCCTAATATAGCAAAACAAATGAACAAGTGCAGGACAAATCACTATGGTAGTGGCACGCATGAGTGGATGGTGAGTAGGGATACAAGTGGGGGGAACAACGAAGCACAGAGGATATTTTGAAGAAAGGGATTAAGGAAGTCATATTTGGAATATTCTGGTTACATATGTACTCTAATATTGTGAACACCATACAGGAACTATTAATACAGCCTGCCACCTTCTGATATTAAGTATTTTATATATATCAAATAAGCTCACAGCCTTTTTTTCTTCACCCATAGGAGAGCACTTATGAATTTATTGAACTGTTTATCTATTGAATTTATTTATCAGTATGTATGACACACTGGAACAATTAGGTTTTCTCTTTTTTGTATCACTTAGTCACCAGGAAAGGTGCACATACATACCTGGGACACACCATACTCAGGAAAAGAAAAAGCACACATGGCCACACGAGGGTCAATATAGGGCTGGTTCTCTAGCCCTATTTTTAAACCTTCCTAAAAAAAGGGGACCTCGGGAAGCAGAGGCTACCACAGGTCTTACGCATAGAGGAACCCGACAAACTTTATAAACTACACACCACCAATCAGCACACCAGCAGCACCAACACCTGTACACACACCATAACTATTATTTAACTATCTCCAAGTGAGACCACTCAAGGGGCAGCAGCTCGTATATTCAGTCCTAGCGCGGAAAATCTATAACCCATTCATGAGTGGATGTACGCATGCCTAGTAAATACAATGGTCCAGATTCACAGAGCGATTACGCCTGTCTAACTGGTGTTAGACAGGAGTACTTTCAAATTACGCGTGCCGTATCACTAGTTTGAACCCTCAAACCATGATACAGCGGCGTTGGGCTTCGATCTGACAGGCTTACGTCTTCGTACGCCTTCGGATCTACGCTGCAATCTTTTTGCGGCCGCTGGGTGGAGTTCGCGTCGTTTTCAGCGTCGGGGTATGCAAATGAGCTTTTTCCGGCGATCCACGAAGTTACAAGCGTCGTTCGCAATCGCGTACGTCATTTTTCCGCTACGTAAAGTTAAACCAGCTATTAGCTGGTCTAACGTTACGCGGCCCATGTTAAGTATGGCCGTCGTTCCCGCGTCGACTTTCAATTTTTATTTTTATTTTTTGCGTAAGTCGTCCGGGAATAGGAATGTCCGTAAACGACGCTACTCAAAAAAAAATGACGTAACGATGTGATTTTGCGCAATGCACGGCGGGAACTTTCTGAACGGAGCATGCGCAGTTCGATCGCCGCGGGAACGCGCCTAATTTAAATGCCTCACGCCCCCTAATCGCGTAGTTTGATTCCGCCGGGAAAAATACACTACGCCGCCGTACCTTACGGGCCAAAATCTCTCTGAATTCCTCGTAGAGCCAGGTAAAGTACAGCGGCGTAGAGTATCTCTGATACTCTGCGGGAATCTAATTCTACCTGAATCTGGCCCAATCCCTGCAACTATCTAGAAAATTGTACATTGCCATGTATTGCATATGGTGCAGTCCTAGCTTGTCAACTCAATCTAAAATTGCTAGTGAGGGATATGGATATCATCAATATATTACTTGAAAATATATTACATAAAAAATATTAGATTGGCTTGCTATGAAATTAAATGCACATGCTATTAAATAAAATGCACATGCTATGAAATTAAATGCACATGCACCAAAGTGGCAGGTTATAAACACTAATGATGGGTGAACACAGCAAAGTTTGATTCGCTGTAAGTTCAATAAACAAATGCAAAAATCGCAAACCATGAACATAGCGCCAAACCCTAATGAAGGGCATGGACAGCTGGATACTGGAATGGAGAACATATTCCAATGCAAAAAAATATATATATTCAAAACTACCATTTGGTGGGAAGTGGGACTTTTTCAATGTCTTAAAAAGGATCTCCCACGCCAAATCGAATTTTTGTTTAATGGCTATTTACATTGTTAGTAGCGCTGCTTTTAAAAACTCACTGTTTTTGTTTCCCACGGCCGCTCCGCTGTGATTTGGTCTGCAATCATAACTTATATTCGCCTTGTCTTCCCGTTGCCATTTTAGGTACGGGCAGTCGCAACCCACATGCAGGAACTTCCTATTTGCGGTGAATGCTGTCCCAGCATCCACCGCTCGATCTCGCGCATGCACACTGTCAATGGTGAGCCGCGCCGCGAGCATCTGCGTTGCCATCATATAGCCCGCCCGCCCTCCTTGCTTGCTTTGTTGTTGTCGCGCGTCACTTCCTGCTACGGAAATAGCGCGAGATTTGATTACACGGCTGCGCAGTGAACTCTATACGCTATAGAGAGAAGCTCCCAGAGCGCACTGCATCTAGCAGGAAATGATGCAATGCTCGGATAATTCCCGCAGTGTTAGAAACTGGAAGCAACATTACTGTAAAGGTACTGTACCAAATATGATTAAAAAAAATACCTGTTTTTACTGTATTGGATAGCGGCAAGGTTATTAAGCTAATGTTGCAAATAGGGTGGAGATCCGCTTTAAAGGGCAACATTAAAATATGCAATTTTTTTAAATAGTATGCTCGAGGGATGTTCTCAATCTGCCTGTGCTGTGACACATCTGTGGGATGGACTACAGTAAAAATGAAACTTAGAAAAGATAAACTATTTCTGATAAATGACATCTCCAAGCTTGGTATGTTCTGTTTTTAAACAAAGCAGTTGAGCGATCCCAACCCTGGACTCTAGGGTCTGGTATAGATTTTAAGAGCTTAGAGCTGAACTGCACCTTCCTATTGTTTTCAGCCAAGGAAGCTGCCATCTTGGCCACTGTTTGGTCTTAAACTGCCATGATGCTGCACATGTGATCAGTTATAAAACCAGCCATTTAAAGGTTTGACAGTTACATTTCCAGCACATGCAACAGTTTAAACTGTTAAAGCAATGGGTTTATTTATGCTTTAAAGGGGAGCCCAACAAAAAAACAGCATCCCCCCCAAAAAAACTAGAGCAAATAACCTTATCTTAACAGGCAGCCTGGCTGGCCAGGACAGGGAGAGGCTGCAAGCATGTACCCCCCTCCCCTCCTCCTGAACCATACTAGGTCATATGCCCTCAAAATAGGGAGGGTATTCTCTTTGATGAGCAAACTGATCGGACCACCCCCCTCCACAGATATATAGTTTATAGGATCCAAAATAAATGTTGACTTACATTCCGCACCACAAGTGCTAGCCAAGCAGATGCATTAAAGCCCCATAGACTTCTTAGGGCTTACAGGAAAGGGATGGTCGGCACTCAGGATGACATCCAAAATAAATTCCTTTGTTAAATACATGTACAAAGCTGTAAAACAGCCTACGCGTTTCAGACGTTAGTCCTTAGTCATGCCTGATCTTTTTTTATATCCTGGTTATAAAAGCTACAAGAAAACATTCTCAAATTTCAAATAAATAATTTGGTTACAGGGCTTTAACTCCTTAAGGACCGCTGCATGTACATTTACGTCGGCAGAATGGCACGCACAGGCACATTGGCGTACCTGTACGTCCCTGCCTAGACGTGGGTCGGGGGTCCGATCGGACCCCCCCCCCCCGGTACTTGCGGAGGTCCCAGTGGCTGCAGGAGTGATCCGGGATGAGGGGGTGGCTGTTCATTTTTGTCCGCCCCCCCCAGATCGCTCCCAGCCAATCCGCTCCCTCCCTGCTCTGCACTTCCTCTGCCTGTATAATGTAAACACAGGCAGAGGAAGTGATTTCAATCCGCCGAGAGGAGAGAAGACATCAGGTCGCACCAACACTACACTGACACCACACACATAGGCACATTAACCCCTTCCGATCACCCCCAAGCCCCCTGTCACACTGTCACTGATTGCAGTGATCATATATTTACTGATCATTGCATTTAGTGTCAGTGTGACAGTTACTGTGACAGGCAGTTAGTGTTAGGTCCAGGGTAGCCCCCCTACCCCCCTAATAACGTTTTTAACTCCTTGATCACTGCCCTAGTTAACCCTTTCACCCCCTATTGCCAGTGTCACTAAGCGATCATTTTTCTGATCGCTGTATTAGTGTCACTGTTGCTAATTTTTTTTTTTATTGCGATTTTTTTTTACTAAAGACATGTGGCTGAATACATTTTGGCCTAATTGTTTGACTAAAATTTAGTTTATTTGATTTTTCTTATAACAAAAAGTAAAAAATATTATTATTTTTTTTTTCAAAAATGTCGCTCTATTTTTGTTTATAGCGCAAAAAATAAAAATCACAGAGGCAATCAAATACCATAAAAATAAAGCTCTATTTGTAGGAAGAAAAGGACATGAATTTTGTTTGGGAGCCACGTCGCACGACAGCGCAATTCTCTGTTAAAGCGGAGCAGTGCCGAATTGTAAAAACGCCTCTGGGCATTTAGCAGCATATTGGTCCGGGGTTTAAGTGGTTAAGTTTAAATTTAAACATTATCGACATCATGGTGAGATTTCTTTTTTTTTTAATGAAAGGGATTTGAGTATTTTTTTATTTTTGTTACCATCAAAGAATGAATTTGTGAACAAATTTAAGAATTGCTAACAGTAAAAATAATTTTTTTTTTTAATATAATTGTAATTTACTTCATCTTTTTTTAAAAAGCCTGGGCCAGTTCCTTGATTTTGGTTCATGCCTAATTGTTTAAGTAAACAACGAAAACTTTTTATTAATTCTGAGATCTTGCCTGGAGCTGACCTTGCAGAAAACTGAAGTGTATCATTTTTTTTAAATGTTTTTAAAAATGTAACAATATTTTAAGTACATTCACAAATATTTAAGTTGCATCGCATATAGCTGTTTGATATTAATTGACTAAAGAATATAGGGAATTCATGTGGACCTAGTACTATATACATTATATACATTTACTGTATTTATGTTCTGAAAAAGCATGCTGTGTAGTGTGTAAGTGTAAAACATACAGCTATTTACTGCTTCTCCCAAAGTTCACGGCACTATCATACTAGCACATTATGGCATAACACTATAGTGGCACCCTTTTTTTTTAGTTTAATTTTGGAGTTTAATTCCACTTTAGGAGGAATTGCAATTTTTAAACATCTTACAATATCCCTGTAAATAATGTGTCACAAGCACAAGTCCTTATAATATTCTTATTTTAATTCTAAACATAACATTCTAAACTAAATCTTGTTTCAATAGTCATGGCTTACAAATGGCTTACAAATCCACTAACTATCTTTACATTAAAATATCCTAACTTTAAATGCTTTTAACTCACCCTGTTCGATGCTGCTTTAAAATACTCAAACAAATCATGAGTTGAACCTTGTAAACTCTTTAACTATGTAGCAGTGTCCCTGTAGGGCTTACTGAGAGTTGACTACATAGGCCACTCTCTGGTTACCTGCAGCTGGTTGCCAATGGTTCCCACTTAGTTGCTGAGGATCCCCACTTAGGCGCAGAGGGTTCCCACTTAGTTGCTGAGGGTTCCCGCTTGGTTTCTAAGGGTTCCCCACTTGTTTGCTAGGGGTTCCTGCTTGTTTTCTAGGAGCTCCCACTTGTCCCACCCTTACTCCCACTTGCTCGTTACTCAATGACCAGTCCTGAGTATTTGGGTTTTTTGTATTTTATCTTGGAACTTGGATGAGAGAAGGGATGAGTGGGATACTCCAACTGGAACTATTCACAAAGGACGAGGACAACTCTCACTTGGCCTCACCGGATTATTAGCAGAAGCAGTAAAACTGCTTTGACCATACAGCCACATGTATGGAAGCCAGCATTAAGTCTTCTTGCTTTCACTAGCAGCAGACTTGATGCACTACATTAGCATCCCATTTACTGACACCCATCCACTGATTCTTCTAGCTGAAGGGGGTGGCTGATCTATACTGACAATAGGCAGAATCAGTTCCTTCCTGGTATCTCCCTTCCAGTCAGCTCTGCAGGACCTCTGGATTCAGTTTCTCTCTCTCTAGGCCCCTGGGTCCATCACCCAGGGCTGCAAGGCCTGTTCACCTGGCCTTGAGCACATGTACTTTGGCTTTATATAAAGTATACCACAATGTAATGCAGCACTTTCCTTCTGCCAATTGCCAGGGCTGTAACAAAGCTTGTGCACCTCACTGGGGAGTTAGATAAAGTACCATAATATCTGGTGGTCAGGAACAAATGCTTGAGGCTTTTTCATCTGGTAATATAGTCTTCCCAGAAGACTGCATCACCAGTGCCTTGGCGATAACGCCAAAGCTTAGGCCGGAGGACTAGTGATCGAAGGAAAAAAAAAGTGTGTATATTTTACAAATTTTGCTTTTGAACTGAAAAAGTCAGTCTTCCCTCATGGGGTGTAAGAGATGTAAGGAAATAACAGGCATTGTTGTTGCTGTTGTTTTTTTTAGGTTGTTTTAAGAGAAGTTGTTTAATACCGCGCACACACGACCGTTTCTCCTGTCATGCAAAAAAACAAAGTTTTTCTCAATGTGATTCGTTGTGATTCCTCTCAAGAGTGCCTTGCATACACACGTTCTATTCGAATGGCGCCACCCTATGGGCTGCTTTTGCTAATTTTGTGTAACCGCGTGTTAGGAAAAATTTGGTGAGAGACGATTTGCGCTTTTCAGTCTTCGTACTTTAAAGATCGTTTTCTGGTGTTCAGTTTGTGCTTGTGGGTTTGCATCTGTCTTTTGGTCCTTGTAGTCAGTTCGTATCTGTTTTCTCAGTGAGTTCTTGTCTGCTCGTTACTGTTTTTTAGGTCGTTCTTCATAGGCCTTGCTGTTCATTAGTGCATTCTTTTAGTTCGTTCTGACCAGCTGACCATTTGCGAGCCATGTTGCGGGTACGTACTCGTCGCTGAGTTCGTGCTGTGCTTGGTGTTGGGGTTGTTGCTTTATCCCAACTCCAGTCAATGGACAGGATGAGGAGGAGTTCATGGACCAAGAATTGGTTGCTCCAGCGGGACCAATTCTGTCACATGCCTTTGTTGCGGGAGATCCAGGAGAATAACCCTGATGACTAAAGGAATTTTTTATGGATGACGGACCCCTTTATTCAGCACCTGTTAGCTTTGGTGTCCCCGTATATTACCAGGCAGGACACTGTTATGCGGGGAAGCCATCACTTCTGAGCAGAGGCTAGTTGCCACGTTGAGCTACCTGGTGACAGGGAGAAGCCTGCAGGACCTCAAGTACTCAACAGGCATCTCCCCCCCCAAGCTCTGGGGATCATAATTCCAGAGACTTGTTCTGCCATCATTAAAGTTTTGTAGAAGGACTATATTAAGGTAAGTTTTCTCCTTTAACATCACATTCTATGTATTTAATGCTTGCTAAAGTATTGTATTTATTTCATTAGTCCCTAATTACCATGATTGTAATATGCTGTGAATCTCCCTTTTGTCCCCATGCATGCTGTAAGCTTTTAATGCTCCTTTGTTGGCCTACATGCATATTTCCCTTCACTAACCTCTTCAGCATTCTATCCTGGGCCCAAACACACCTAGCCTAGTCACTTGCCAATTATTTTGTAAGATCCATTGTAGTGCTTTGACCCCCCCCCCCAAATGTGTTTTAAAGTATAGCTTCACCATTTTTTTTATTTTTTTGAGGTCCCAAACTTATCTAGCCCCCCCCCCCCTAAAATGTGTTTTAAAGTATAGCTTTACCTTTTTTTTTGAGGTCCCAAACTCATCTAGCCCCCCCCCCCAAAAAAATGTGTTTTAAAGTATAGCTTCACAATTTTTACAATGGCCCATCAGAGGTGGTGAGGAATGTGATAATTGGGCCTTATATTTTTGTATTTAAATGCTCCTTAAATAAATGTTACAATGATGTTGGCCAATAATGTTTTTCTATAATCTGCTTGCAATGTTATGTGCAGAAGTAAACATTTTTTTTATCTTTGATTCCACAGCTTCCTTCCATGCCACAGGAATGGCAGACTGTGGCATCAGAGTTTGCCACGCGGTGGGACTTCCCCAACTGCGGTGGAGTCATTGATGGGAAGCACATCCGCATCATGCCACCACCACGTTCTGGTTCCTTTTATTACAACTACAAGGGGTTTCGTAGCATTGTGGTGATGGTGGTAGTGTCAGCACAGTATGAGTTCCTCTTTGTGGATGTGGGGATGAACGGCCGGATGTCGGAGCTTTCAGGCAGACGGAGTTTGCTCTTCGTCTCCAGAGTGATGACCTTGCATTGCCACCGGATGCAGAGAATGTTGAAGGACTTTGTGTTTCTGGCTGATGAAGTCTTTGGCCTGGGACAGCATCTCATGAGGCCATTCCTCCAGAGGACCCTCACCCCAGAGAGAAGGGTGTTCAACTACCAGCTGGCCAGAGCCCGAAGAGTTGTGGAGAACGCCTTCGGGATAATGGCCAGCCGGTTCCACCTATTTTTAACATTGATGCATATGGCGGAGTATAAATGGAACTATATCATTTTTTGTTGCTGTGTTCTCCACAATTTTCTATGGAGACAGTCTCCAACTTATATGGCCACAGCTGGGCCCAAGCCGGACTTACTTACTTTTTTTTTCATTGCCATAAACTGGCATTTTATTTTTATGAAAATACAAAACTTTAAATAACATACCACAAAATACAACAATGTAAACCTGTAGGCAATCAGACATTCTATTTTTCTATTCTATCTCAGACATTCTATTTTTTTTTTTAATTGTCTACCTGCCCATAATAAGATGGGGTGTTTTCACCCCTGGACAAGAGAAAATTTGAGGATGCACACAGTCTTTTTAGGGTTAAAAATGGGTATTTCCCTCCTGATCCCTATTGTCAACATGTGCTGCCATCATGGGTTATCAATGTACGTGTTTTGTGGGTGCAACTCCTTCTTCCTTTCACCTACTTGAGTTGTGAGTTAGGGGTTGCACCCACAAAACACGTACATGGATATCCCAAGATGGCAGATAGCACATGTTGACCCACTGTCTGCATCTTCAAATTTTGGCTTGTTTGAAAACGTGCAAAAAATTAAAATGTAAACTGGGAACAAAAAAAGTTGTTTTTATTAGTTTACCCCCAAGTCATCAATTATGTCCTTAAGCCCAGGTTCACACTGGGTACGATTTAGTTCGATTTGAGATATGATTTCACATGTGAAATCCTGGCAATGACACCGTCCTAATCGGTGCGACGCCGCATCTGCGGCGCTGCACCGATTTCAAAAAATATTTCCTGTACTACTTTTTGCTATTTTAGGACGCGATTTACATTGACATCTGTGCAGAAACCTGCACAGATGTTTTCTAAATCGCGCCGAAATCGGGACTGCCAGAGGGAGTGAAAACGGGCAAGTTCAGCTGAAATCGCGCGATTTCACTCCCGCAGCCCAGTGTGAACCAGGGCTAAAGATTTGCTCAATAAAAGCCATTTTTTATGGGGGTTCCTTTGCAAGGTTGGGGTTCCTTCTGAGGTTTGGGGTTCCTGGGCTCTGAGGAGTGGTCTGCTCCCAGTCTTCTCTCCCCTATGAGAATGAAACAAATGGTCTACTTAGCACACACATATTTGAGGGCAAAAATAGGAATATTAAACATTGCTTGGAAGTGGGTACAAGTGTCTGTTTGGGCAGTTACAAGCAGAAGATATGATTTTTGCAAACACAAATCCTGACTACTCACCTTTTTGGGACAAGTAGACACCACAAAAATCCACAGGAGCACCTGTGTGGGTCACCCTAAAAAGGTTGCTCTGGTGGCCCACACTAGTGCTCTTGAGTGCAGATGTGTAAACAGCTGCTGAGTGTCCTCTCCTTTAGACTGATGTGATTTTGATTTTCATTCTAGTTACAAACACATAAGCTAGACACATGTTAAATATTTCTTGAATACAAACAGGCATATTAAAATATTTTTAACCCTGTATCTTCATAAAACATCGTATGTAGTGGCTGAACAATGTGTCTGAAACAACCAAAATGTTCTAAGGTCCAATATTAAAAAGCAACAACATGGAGCAACATGCAAGTTCTCTAAAACAATAATAATATGGAGACAGGAGAAGTACTTACTTTTTTCAAGCATTCTATTAATGCTCCTTAACTGTTCCAGCTCCCTCAGTTTGAGGTCTGACCATCTCTTTCGGAGCTGCTCCTTCGATCTTTTCACCCAAAAATGTCTCTTCAGACTTTTTACCACTTTTTTCATAATTTTGGCCTTCCTTAAATTAGGATGGTTATAGGGCCCATGCCTGCCATCATAATCAGACTTTAGTAATATGACCACCATTTCCGCCATTTCCGCGTAGGACATGTTAGATGCCTTGTATCTGCTCCTCGTTTTTGACGTTTCCTCATCAGGCTCCGGGCTTGTGTCATCGTTAGACAAATTAATAATTACAGACACCTGCTCATCAGACTCCGCCATGTCGTTGTTTTTGGCTGAAATTTGTCTAATTGGAGACACCTGCTCATCTGATTCCGCCATGTCGTTTGCGCGCCGAAAAAGATGGGGCGGGGAAACATCTAGTAAGAACATCATGGGCGGTCGACGTGTGCGCAGTGTCACACATGCCTAGTGTATATAAAGCTTAACACACATGTGTCGTACCTACGTTCGGTGTGCGGAGGAACTAGTAAAAGCGACAAACGTGTGAACGAAGGTATGATTTTTAACTTGGGACATCAGTGGCCTATACTGCATAGAGATTGAAGGCCTATATGGGGATAACGATTACTATAGTTTATAGACTGTGATTGACATTAGTATATTTGTCTTTTGTTTTGTCTTGCAGAAAAAAATTATTCATTCAATGAAAAGGAGTTCTTAAGCAAATTCATAGATCGCTTAAGGGAGCTGCCCGCTCTTTGGGCAACAAAAGACCCCATACACAGGCAAAACGGGCTAAGGACAGCAGCACTAAAGAGCCTGCTCCCATTTGTGCACACAAGGATGCCCCATGTAACCACCGAACAGCTGGACACTAAAATTGGGACCTTGAGATACACAGGGGTAAGCGCAACAAGGTATTGGCTTCTCAGAGGTCTGGAGCAGCAGCAGTGGATGTATATGTACCGACGTTGTGGTACTACAGCAGAATGTCCTTTCTAAATGACTTTCCCTCCAGAAAACCCTCCAGAAAACCCTCCAGCCAACAGTCCAGCCAAGGTGAGCCTTTTCTGGAGCAAGATGAGCCTTCCATCCTGGAGGAAAACCCGGATGTGGGTGTCTGGAGCCAGGTGTAGTATTTTAAATTTATTAATTGTGAAAAAAAATGCTGTAAAATAGATGTTAATATGTAAAAAATATATAATGTTTGATCTAAAAGTGTTTTCCATATCAATACACAGTAGTGGCCCAAAAAGTTTGGGAGAAAACAATGAAAACTGCTGGGGTCAGAATGATTGTCTTTTCTATTTATTTTCAATCAAATTGCAACAGTCATGAGCTGAAAATTGTGTGATTGATGAACCCAAAACTCAAACTATGTCCCCCTTTTATACACAGGAGGACATCAGCCAGGACGAGGGTCTAGAAAATGTCAGGCAGGAGGAGGCCGGAGTGAGTGGCAGAGAGTAGTTGGCAGGAGTGGGTGGCATAGAGGAGGTGGCAGGGGTGAGTGGCACAGAGGAGGTGGCAGGGCCAAGTGGCACAGAGGAGGTGGCAGGGCCAAGTGGCAGAACAAGGTGCCAGGTGCCTCCCATCTGCCTTCCAACAAGAAGGGCCAGGAGGGATAGGAGCGAGGCAGCACTGGTCCTGATTAAAGAGGCACAGGCCACACTCCAACAACCTACCACCCCTGAAGAGGGCTATGGCACCCTAGTAATGGGCAAAATGAGCCAGATGTCCATGCACCAACACCTCCTATTTGAGCCCCTCCTAATTAGTCTGCTCAATAAGGGGGTGAGGGGGACACTTACTGAAGACACTGTAATTTGTAGCCACGGCCATCCTCCTCCAGCTCCTTCTTCTCAACCTTCTTCTCCTCCAGCTTCTTCTACTCCACCTTCTTCTTCTCCGCCTTCATCTCCTCCATCACGTCATCCTCCAACTTCTTCTCCTCCTGGCTTGAGTACACCTCCAGAGGCACAGGCTTCAGGCAAGCGGAGAAGGAAGTATGCAGAGAAAGGCTGCAGAGAAGGCTGCAGGGCAGGCTGCAGAGAAAGTAGCAAGGAAGGCAGCAAAGAAGGCTGGAGGGAAGGCTACCAAGAAGACCAGGAAGTGGCCTTGCTTCAAGGTGGTCTGACAGAAGGCAAGGTGTTATAGTACCACAAACTTGGGACATATATCTGACCTGCTGCTGTTCGGACCTCTGGGAGTCCAAGACCAGATTGAGCTCCCTCCTGTTTGTGCTTCTCAATGTCCCAATTTTAGTGTCCACACAGAGTTGCACAAATGGCAGCTGTTTCTCCAGTGCTGCCTTCTATTTATTTTATTTATATTCTTTACCAGAATAAACGGTTATTTTTTTTTTACAATTCATACTTGCCTATGTGTTTTTAATCAACCCTAAAATTTTGCTTGCGAGTAGGCGGGTTAACTTTAAAAAAACTACAAAAGGTCTAATTATAAAGGGACAGATCAGATAACACCAAACAATAATGTTAAAATTGTGGTAACTTAACACAACAAAATGAAAAAAAAAAATCATTAGGTTTTGACCAGAAAGTTAGTCACAATGACAAAAATAAATGCAATTAGTTAAGTTTGTTGTAGCGATGAATTTAACTAATTGCATTTATTTTAGTCATTAGCTGATTAGGCGGTTTAATATAACTTGTATCTAGTTGATATGTGGCATTGTGACACTAAGGCCGTGTACACACGATCGGTTTTGTCCGATGAAACTGGCCTTAAAACTTGCTTTAAAATCGAACCGATGGACGCCTGAGCATCGGACCAAACCGATGGTTAGTACACAAGAGCATCGGACCAAAAACCCGCGCATGCTCAGAATCAAGTCGACGCATGCTTGGAAGCATTGAACTTCGTTTTTTTCAGCACGTCGATGTGTTCTACGTCACCGCCTTCTGGCCCGATTGGAATTTGGACTGATGGTGTGTACGCACATCAGACCATCAGGCCACTTCAGCAGTGAACCGATGAAAACGGTTCGTCGGACCATTCTCATCGGGTTGGACCGATCGTGTGTACGCGGCCTAACATATCGTTATAATATAATGCATATGAAGGGTGTAGATAAATGCAAGACCCACAACATAATATATTGATATACATATTGTATGGAGTACAAATATGGAGCCTGTGAAACTTCCTGCGGAAACAGGAAGCAATATTAATATAAAGGGAGTACCAATATGGCGGGCGCAACACTTCCGGCCGGAAGTAGAAAGTTACATACTTATTTACTAAGATCTATGAGAGGAGTAGGAGGTTTGGATGTAGCAGGTGGGACTTAGCACATAAAAGACAACCAGTCATGAGCACCCCCAGCTTTTGAAGACGCCCAGTGGGAGGGACGAAACGCATCAAGTGGGGACTAAATAAACATTACAAACTGACGGCCGGAACGTACGCCAAGATGGCGATTTTCATTTGCATGCCCATATGATCTTTTTATTCTGTAAGTGCATTTGTTAATACACCAAACAGTATTACACTATATACAGTATCTCACAATGTGAGTACACCCCTCATATTTTTGTAAATATTTTATTATATCTTTTCATGTGACAGCACTGAAGAAATTACACTTTGTTACAATATAAAGTAGTGAGTGTACAGCTTGTATAACAGTGTAAATTTGCTGTCCTCTTAAAATAAGTCAACACATAGTCATTAATGTCTAAACCGCTGGCAACAAAATTTATAGCGTCTACAAAATAGGGGATAGATTTATGGCATTTGTATTATTTATTTTTATTGCTCGCAGATAGTCTTCCCATGTTCTTAATGAAACTGAGTTTTTCAAATTGGCGGATATTAATCCCAAATCAAGCCCCAGAGGAATTCCGGGTATTGGGAGCCAATTGGGTCTGCCTCCGGAGCCAAGTTCCGGAACCTGGAAAACTGAAGGCGAGACAACGAGTCGGCAATGTTATTATTTACACCTCGTAAATTTTTAGCTGTAAGCCAAATGTTATACTTAATACAATGGAGAACTAAAAAATATAATTTAAATTCAGATTTAGAACATCCAGGTTGGTATGGATGGTCTGCGAGGTTTGTGGCAGGCAAAAGTACAGGAGCTGGATGATGAAGACTGGGAAGATATGTGGGACTATCCATTCCAGCAGCTGGTTGCTACTAGGAACAAATTAATCCAATTCAAAATCCTCCACAGGATCTACTACATGCCCTAGCACCTTCATCGCATATACCCAGCCATGTCGGCTAGCTGCTAGAGGTGCTCTGGCTCTCCAGCGGACTTCAAGCATGTATTCTGAGATTGCCCACAGATTCAGGACTTTTGGAGGGAGGTAACTCAATTTATCCACAGCCTAACCACTATCCCTATTCCCCTGACAATTAGTGTCCTCCTTGGCCTGGTTGAGAGAAAAGCCATAGTTTTAAGGTGATAGTTGGCCACCCACCCCCCTCACCTTGAGTGCATGGAAACAGTCAGTCAATACGATGATTCCCCTCTATAAAGCGACGTATCTGTCTCGAGGATGCCCTACAAAATATGAAAAGGTCTGGCACCTGTGGATAGACTTGTAATCGCCTGCAACACTAGGAGCTGAGGTCCTCATCACAAATAGGTGAATGGAGGGGAAGCATAGACAATTGTATCTACTCCCAAATGCTCCTGTAGCTTTCAATCCCAACGTTAAGGAATGGGATGAGATTATTCCAGAAATAATACCTCCTTTTATAGTCCTGACACGGGTGACCTGAGAGGTGTTTTGTTTGTGTTTAGTTAGACACACTTAGCTTTAAAGTGTGATGTTTTTTTCTATGTATTTTTATGTTGTTTTCTTTGTTGTGCACGTAGCTACGTGCAATAATTGGCCTGGGTATGCCCCTATGGCCCTGTTTTGTAATTCAACACAAAAAAGCTTTAACCACTTAAGGACCGCCTACTGCACATTTACGTCGGCAGAATGGCACGGCAGGGCACATCAACGTATATATACGTTGGTTCTAGTACCCAGCAGTGGGTCACGGGCGCGCGCCCGCGGCGCGCTCCCGTGACCCGGTCCGAAGCTCCGGGACCGGGACCGCGGGACTTGCGGACCCGATCGCCCATGCAGTGCGGCGATCGGTCCCCAGAGCTGAAGAACGGGGAGAGCCGTGTGTAAACACGGCTTCCCCGTGCTTCACTGCGGCCGCAGCATCGATCACGTCATCCCTGTTATAGGAGAACGTGATCGATGACGTCACACCTACAGCCACACCCCCCTACAGTTGTAAACACACACAGGGAACACTCAAATCCTACAGCGCCCCCTTGTGGTTAACTCCCAAACTGCAACTGTCATTTTCACAGTAAACAATGCAATTTAAATGCATTTTTTGCTGTGAAAATGACAATTGTCCCAAAAATGTGTCAAAATTGTCCGAAGTGTCCGCCATAATGTCGCAGTCATGAAAAAAATTGCTGATCGCCACTATTAGTAGTAAAAAAAAAAAAAATTAATAAAAATGCAATAAAACTATCCCTTATTTTGTAAACGCTATAAATTTTACAAAAAACCAACCGATAAACGCTTATTGCGATTTTTTTATACCAAAAATAGGTAGAAGAATACGTATCGGCCTAAACTGAGGAAAAACATTTTTTATATTTTTTTGGGGGGGATATTTATAATAGCAAAAAGTAAAAAATATTGCATTTTTTTCAAAATTGTCGCTCTATTTTTGTTTATAGCACAAAAAATAAAAACCGTAGAGGTGATCAAATACCACCAAAAGAAAGCTCTGTTTGTGGGGAAAAAAGGACGCCAATTTTGTTTGGGAGCCACGCCGCACGACCGCGCAATTGTCAGTTAAAACTACGCAGTGCCAAATCGCAAAAAGGGGCAAGGTCCTTTACCTGCATTTTGGCCTGGGTCTTAAGTGGTTAATAAAAATAACTTTGAAAAAAAAAAAAAGATTTAGAAGATAAACAATTGATCGCAAATAGGACACCTTTATTATCCATGTGAATTAATACCCTCCGATTTTTAAACAATTTACACCAAATCTTTACCGAAACCACTACAGAGAATAACTCTAACAAGACTAAATTATGAGAAATTTCAGGGTCTTCCAAGATGCTTTGAAGCACACCAATGACCTACCGAAAAGGCTCCAAAGCCTATAGAACCTGTAGCGTCAGTGAAAAGGCCAAGATCAAAATCGTCTATAAACTTCATCTCCCGTACTGTTGAGCCATTAACCTCCCTGGCGGTATAATTCTTTCTGATTTTAGGTGCTGAAAGCGGTACCATTATTTGAAGAAGAAAAAGCCGCGCCAAAATACAGGTGGTTCTTAAAAAATTAGCATATTGTGATAAAGTTCATTATTTTCTGTAATGTACTGATAAACATTAGACTTTCATATATTTTAGATTCATTACACACAACTGTAGTTCAAGCCTTTTCTTGTTTTAATATTGATGATTTTGGCATACAGCTCATGAAAACCCAAAATTCCTATCTCAAAAAATTAGCATATCATGAAATGGTTCTCTAAACGAGCTCTTTACCTAATCATCTGAATCAACTAATTAACTCTAAACACCTGCAAAAAATTCCTGAGGCTTTTAAAAACTCCCAGCCTGGTTCATTACTCCAAACCGCAATCATGGGTAAGACTGCCGACCTGACTGCTGTCCAGAATGCCATCATTGACACCCTCAAGCAAGAGGGTAAGACACAGAAAGAAATTTATGAACGAATAGGCTGTTCCCAGAGTGCTGTATCAAGGCACCTCAGTGGGAAGTCTGTGGGAAGGAAAAAGTGTGGCAGAAAACACTGCACAACAAGAAGAGGTGACCGGACCCTGAGGAAGATTTAGAGAAGGACCGATTCCAGACCTTGGGGGACCTGCGGAAGCAGTGGACTAAGTCTGGAGTAGAAACATCCAGAGCCACCGTACAGGCTTGTGCAGGAAATGGGCTACAGGTGCCGCCGTCCCCAGGTCAAGCCACTTTTGAACCAGAAACAGCGGCAGAAGCGCCTGACCTGGGCTACAGAGAAGCAACACTGGACTGTTGCTCAGTGGTCCAAAGTACTTTTTTCGGATGAAAGCAAATTTTGCATGTCATTCGGTAATCAAGGTGCCAGAGTCTGGAGGAAGACTGGGGAGAGGGAAATGCCAAAATGCCTGAAGTCCAGTGTCAAGTACCCACAGTCAGTTATGGTCTGGTGTGCCATGTCAGCTGCTGGTCTTGGTCCACTGTGTTTTTATCAAGGGCAGGGTGAATGCAGCTAGCTATCAGGAGATTTCGGAGCACTTCATGCTTCCATCTGCTGAAAAGCTTTATGGAGATGAAGATTTCATTTTTCAGCACGACCTGGCACCTGCCAAAGCCACTGGTAAATGGTTTACTGACCATGGTATTACTGTGCTCAATTGGCCTGCCAACTCTCCTGACCTGAACCCCATAGAGAATCTGTGGGATATTGGGAAGAGAAAGTTGAGAGACGCAAGACCCAACACTCTGGATGAGCTTAAGGCTGCTACCGAAGCATCCTGGGCCTCCATAACACCTCAGCAGTGCCACAGGCTGATTGCCTTCATGCCAGGCCGCATTGAAGCAGTCATTTCTGCAAAAGGATTCCCGACCAAGTATTGAGTGCATAACTGAACAGAATTATTTGAAGGTTGACTTTTTTTTTTTTATTAAAAACACTTTTCTTTTATTGGTCGGATGAAATATGCAATTTTTTTTAGGAATTTGGGGTTTTCATGAGCTATATGCCAAAATCATCAATATTAAAACAATAAAAGGCTTGAACTACTTCAGTTGTGTGTAATGAATCTAAAATATATGAAAGTCTAATGTTTATCAGTACATTACAGAAAATAATGAACTTTATCACAATATGCTAATTTTTTGAGAACCACCTGTAAAATATTGAATAAGACAAATGTTACAACTTGTGATGACCAAAGTTCATAAAACAATAAAGTTCAAATAACAAGTCCATATATAGGTAGATTGGTCCCAGGCAGGAACCTCCTATGATCCACACCACCAAGTGAAGTAAATACAAAGGTGCACCCTTCCCCAGATAAGTCAGCAGCTTACCAAAGGGCAAGCAGTATGGACAGTTGACTATAGCCCAGCCACGGCCTTTGGTTTCTTTTACGGTTCCTTAGATGTTCCAACTATGGCCAGTTGGTTCAGGGACGTGATAGCTTTAGGCTCCAAATTGGTTCAATAGGATAAAAGAAAGAGGCGCACATAGCGTAACTCCATAAAACAGTAGATTTAATAAAATTTAAAGGTTGTATCTACAGACAAACGATAAAACACAGCATAAAACAAAGTATTGCCGGCCGGCGTGTAGGAGCCCTCCTCCTCAGCGTGGTGACGTCACTGTGTAGCCTCCCAAACGCGTTTCGTCACTATAGGACGTTATCAATGGGGGTAGGGCTTCACAGTGAATCACTGTATAAAAGGACCCGCCGCCTATTGTGAAAAGCAGCACGCTGGATCCAAGAGCGCCATCTTAGATGTGGTAAAACTGCCCTTACTTGAACGGCGAGGTGTAACGCCATAGGACAACCGATCGAAATTCGAAATACTCATTAAAAATACCGATCGCTCGCATACATATTAACATAAGAGAGCGAAGGGCTCATTTGTTTCCTTAGAAACCACAGAAGGGGAGAAAAAGAAAAAGAAGCACAAAAGGAACGGAAAAGGAAATGTCTGGCACAGAGCTTCCCTTTTACCAATTCCCGTGGCAGGTAGAGCTATACCGCCATCTAGCTTCTAAGTTAGAAACTACAATTAGAATCCAAGAACTCATATACATGGAGCAACGGCCATGATCCTTACATCATTATATGATAAATTAATAATTCTAAATTCCCTATTAATCAGTTCATGTTTTAATAATAATTGACAAAGCTATGAACTCGTCAAGAAAAACGGTAATTAACCCAAGATCCTGATTAATAGTATATAGAGAAATGGTGCAATCAACTCCTCATTGGTGTATTGTGATTCATTTAGAGAATCCCCACTATACGTGGGTTTATGGTTAGTGTGTAGTGGATTTGAGTGTCGGGTGCCTGTATACGATAGACTTAAAAAAGCCTCTGCTTACCGAGGTGCCCTTTTTAATAAAGGTTATAAATAGGGCTAGGTATCCAACCCTATGTAAACCGTGATCGTGTAACTGTGAAAACTAGCTCTATACCTGAGCTCAGTGTGTTACAAGTGTGTGTGTTCACCTTCCCCGGTGACTAAATAGTGTACCAAATTATCAGGTGTCTAATTGATCCAATTATACCATGAATGGTAAAAAATAGTGAAGAATAAAAAATAATAATAATAAATGTTCTAGTATAGTGAAGGAGAGAAGTGCTGTGAACTAAACTCAAATAAATCATATATTGCATATAGTAGGGTAACAAGCTCTAGTGATAAATCCTGTATGGTATTTCACAATGGTAGAGTACATGTGGAAATATAGTATCCAAGACAAGCCGTTCTTAATTTCTTGCTTCATACATCACCTGAGCTTCGGTGATCCCCCCACTTGTATCCCTACTCACCAGATCGTAGTCCCCTGAGAGGGGTGTAGAGCCTTAGGGACCAGTGGATGATGTAGTTCGCTTACCACAGGTCCTGTCTTGGAGTCCACTAGTGTTGTCTGGAGATCCTGTGTGTTTGCACGCGATCCTCCCAGTTGCCGTGGGTCACAGTCATATAGTAGGGAAAAAAGAGAGGAGTCCTCATAGGATAGTAAACCCTGTATCCCAGGTGGGTTTATTGTAAAAAATGAGGCATGTCCAAAACATAAAAAATGTATAGTGCTAGTAAAATGCAGCGGTTTAAAACCAAAATGGAAATAAAAGTAGAAATAAAAATACAAATAAAAATAAATGCTTCCTCCGTGTCAGCGATAACATCAACTGTTGATGTATGCTATTAGGCCAGACAGATACCGGGGGTGGCTAGTGGCGGTTACACCAGAGAGTGTAAAGCGTGCCATTCGTTTGCATTCCAGCTGCAAGCTGCGTCCCTCCCGGAAGCTGTAACTGGCGGAAGCATAGCGTGAGCGTGTGACGTAAGAGCGGTGGTCACCTGACCGGTTTTGTCATAGGACGTTTTCAAAGGTGCTGCCCACTTCTCCTCGTCACATTGTTATATACTTAAACAGCATTAGGTGCCCGTCCAGTTGGGAGTGAGATGTTAACCTGTAGCCAATCAATTCTATGGGAGGGTTTCTATGCCGGGACGGATGATGGGAATCATTAATGCGAGTGGATAAAGGGGAATAAAATAATACATATAAATATAAAAAATATAAATAAAAATAATCGGAAATATAAACACGGGTCACTACCCAAGAGTGGGAGATGACTGTGCACATTTGTATTAGAGCACGTTATGATGACTTAGTATGTAAGGGAGATTATTACATAGAAAGCTGTTAGGTCCCGAATGCTATTTAGCAATAAACATATGCATAAAATATATACAATTCTGAGTACAGCTTTCACATGTACTCAGAATTATATATATTTTATGCATATGTTTATTGCTAAATAGCATTCGGGACCTAACAGCCTTCTATGTAATAATCTCCCTTACATACTAAGTCATCATAATGTGCTCTAATACCTACAAATGTGCACATTCATCTCCCACTCTGGGGTAGTGACCCGTGTTTATATTTCCGATTATTATTATTTTTTTTATATTTTTTTATATTTATATGTATTATTTTATTCCCCTTTATCCACTCGCAATAATGATTCCCATCATCCGTCCCGGCATAGAAACCCTCCCATAGAATTGATTGACTACAGGTTAACATCTCACTCCCAACTGGACGGGCACCTAATGCTGTTTAAGTATATAACAATGTGACGAGGAGAAGTGGGCAGCACCTTTGAAAACGTCCTACGACGAAACCGGTCAGGTGACCACCGCTCTTACATCACACGCTCACGCTACGCTTCCGCCAGTTACAGCTTCCGGGAGGGAAGCAGCTTGCTGCTGGAACGCAAACGAATGGCACGCTTTACACTCTCTGGTGTAACCGCCACTAGCCACCCCCGGTATCTGTCTGGCCTAATAGCATACATCAACAGTTGATGTTATCGCTGACATGGAAGAAGCATTTATTTTTATTTTTATTTTTATTTCTACTTTTATTTCCATTTTGGTTTTAAACCGCTGCATTTTACTAGCACTATACATTTTTTATGTATTGGACATGCCTCATTTTTTACAATAAACCCACCTGGGATACAGGGTTTACTACCCTATAAGGACTCCTCTCTTTTTTCCCTACTATATCACTGTGACCTACGGCAACTGGGAGGATCGCGTGCAAACACACAGGATCTCCAGACAACACTAGTGGACTCCAAGACAGGACCTGTGGTAAGCGAACTACATCATCCACTGATCCCTAAGGCTCTACACCCCTCTCAGGGGACTACGATCTGGTGAGTAGGGATACAAGTGGGGGGAACACCGAAGCTCAGATGATGTATGAAGCAAGAAATTAAGAACGGCTTGTCTTGGATACTATATTTGCACATGTACTCTACCATTGTGAAATACCATACAGGATTTATCACTAGAGCTTGTTACCCTACTATATGCAATATATGATTTACTTGAGTTTAGTTCACAGCACTTCTCTCCTTCACTATACTAGAACATTTATTAATTATAATTTTTTATTCTTCACTATTTTTTACCATTCATGGTATAATTGGATCAATTAGACACCTGATAATTTGGTACACTATTTAGTCACCGGGGAAGGTGAACACACACACTTGTAACACACTAAGCTCAGGTATAGAGCTAGTTTTCACAGTTACACAATCACGGTTTACATAGGGTTGGATACCTAGCCCTATTTATAACCTTTATTAAAAAGGGCACCTCGGTAAGCGGAGGCTTTTTTAAGTCTATCGTATACAGGCACTCGACACTCAAATCCACTACACACTAACCATTCACCCCATCAGCAGCGCCAACACCTGTAAACTAGTGTTGAGCGGAATACGCCATATTCGATTTTGCGATATATCACGAATATATAGAAGAATATTCGAGAAATATTTGCTAAAATCGAATATTCATGATATTTTGTCCAAATAACAATATTGCGAAATTTCGCTAATGCGAATGCGAAATTTCGCTGATGCGAATGCGAAATCTCGCTAATGCGAATGCGAAATTTCGCTAATGCGAATGCTAAATTGATTGCGAAATTCTCGTCAACACGCGAAAACGAAGATCATTTCCTGGATTATAAACTAATATGCACTAAACACTAACTCTACTTACACAAACTTATATGACTAAACTAAAGCTAAATTTTTTTTTTTTATACACAAAACACAGAAGGGCAGAGAAAGTATTAGCGAATATTCGTAATACGAATATTCGCATTGCGAATATTCGGCAACATAAAAGGATCGCCTCAGCTACTCGGCCCAGGGTCTCTAATCATACCAGCAATGCTTTTAGATGTCGATGGAGATCACTAGGATGTAATCTGTTTTAAAAATAAATTTGAAAAAATACGAATATTCGCAATATCGAATATTCACCGCGATATTCGATTTGTTCGCGAATACTCGAATATGCAATATTCGTTACAAATATTCGCAATGCGAATATTCGTGAGCAACACTACTGTAAACACATCACAACCACTTTCACAACTATCTCCAAGTGAGATCACACAGGGGGCAGCAGCTCTTATACCCAGTTCTAGCGCGGAAAAGTCATAACCCAATAATACGTGGGTTTAGAATACAAAATGAACAAAAAAAAATGTTTTATTAATAAAGTGAATATTAAAAAAAAACAATCATCATAATGTTAATACTCATTCGTAGGAGTAATCTAACATTCTCCGACCCAATTAGGGGAGAACCAAGCCCTCCCTAGTGAGATCAGCGTGAAAAAAGTTTAATGGTGCAAAAGTTTATTTGAGAGGGGAAGAAGATCCCTAAATAGTGAACTAAGAGACAAAGGATTAGTTAAAAATATTAAAGAAAATTCTATAGTGAAATAATGGAGAAAAATCCTTTTCTTTCTAAACACCTGCCTCCATGTGTGCTTTTCACAATAGGCCACTCTAAGCATTATTGATAAACGCATTGACATCTGTCTCAATGTTCAGGCCAAACGGTGTGTAGGTTTTTAGGCGAAATATCCAGCCCATCTCCATCTGTGAAATTTCTCGTACCAAATTTCCTCCTCTCCAATGTGCTTTGTATTTATCAATCCCTAAAAATAGGATATTGGAAGGGTCTCTATTATGCTTGAGTCTATAATGATTAGAGACAGAATGGTCCTTAAACCTGGACAAGATGTTAGTAATGTGTTTATTTACTCGTACATGGAATGCCCTCTTGATCCTGCCCACATATTGCATACCACATGGACATTGTACCAAGTACACTACGCCCAAAGAGGCACAAGTAATGCATGGTATGATTTTGAACTCCCTCTCAGTGACTTTAGAGGTAAAAGATCTCACACACCTCTGTTTGTTAGAGTTCAAAGCACAAACCCAACACCGCCCGCATCTGTAATAGCCTTTAAGATGGTCAAAAAGGAGACCAGATCCCCTAAGAGGGGGGTCAATAACATTGGCCGATATTTTATTCTTTAAGGATTGTACTCCTTTAAAGATTACACAGGGTTTTTGGGGCAAGATCTTCTTTAGCACAGGATCAGTCATGGCTATATGCCAATGTTTCTTCACCAAATGGGTGATAGTCCTATGCTGAGTTGAATAAGTCGTTATGAAAGGTACTCCATCTGGAAACTTATTATCCTCCCTGACTACTTTTTCTTGTAGAAGCTCTTTTCTATCCATTGCAAGAACTTGGTCTAAAGACCCCTGTAAGGTTACTTTGCCGTACCCCTTTTCAAGAAACCTTTCGGTAAGTACCTTAGCCTGGTTTTGAAATACCTGAGGATCAGAGCAATTACGCCTTAATCTAAGGTATTGACTCTTAGGGACTCCTTTGAGCCAAGGTTCATGGTAGAAGCTGTCCACAGGAATATAGGAGTCAGGGTCCGTATCCTTAAAATATGTGGAGGTGACAAATCTATTGTCCCTAATTTCAACCACTAGGTCGAGATAATGAACCTTGGTCTGACTGGCGTCATACTTCAATTGAATCCCCCTATCGTTGGTATTGAGACATCCAATAAAATTGGTCAGGTCACCATGTTCACCGGCCCATAGGAGGAGGATGTCATCTATATATCTCGCCCAAAGGACTATCTCGCCCAAAGGATCCACCCAAGGGGTGTCCCTCGGGTGGATGACATCCTCCTCCCACTTGGCCATGAACAAATTGGCTAAACTAGGGGCATATTTTGCCCCCATAGCCACCCCTGTATTTTGTTTATAAAAATTATCCTCAAACCAAAAATAATTTGATGCTGCTGCAAACTTCAACAGAGACATAATAAAATTGACCTGTATAGAGTGGAGACCAGAATCCCTATCTAGAAAAAGTTGGACGGCTTCAAACCCTAAGGCATGGGGTATGATTGTGTATAATGATGTCACATCTATGGTAGCCATCCACATATTAGGGGTAACTGGGAGATTAGATAGTATGTTGATGATATGTTTCGAATCTCTGACATAAGAGGGGATTTTCTTCACCAGTGGTTGCAAATAAAAATCTATATATCTGCCCACCCGGGAAGTGATTGAATCGATGCCACTTACTATGGGGCGTCCCGGGGGGCAGACAGGATTCTTGTGCAACTTGGGAAGGTAATACATAGTTGGAGTACGGGGGGCCCGGGGTATGAGAAAAAGTTTCTCCTTAGGAGACAATATGCCCTCAAACTGTCAGGAAAGGTCCCCCCCGCTGGTGATTCTGCCTGTTATTTGGGCTGCAGTACTGGCCTCCACCAGTGGGGGGTTCTTGGCAGTATGGAGCACACAGCCCTTCCTGCATTCAGGTGTGACCTGAATGCAATCAGCACGCCTCTATATTACCCGGCGTGTGTAATCACTCCTCGTCCTGGTATCTGTCTACTAACCTGACCCTGAGCCTGATCTGACCCTGAGCCTGCTGTCCCCTTTCTGGACTTCTGATCTGATCCGACCTGACCTGATCCCTCTCCTGGACATTCCCTTCCTGCCCATTCCCTGTCTGCAGCTTCTTCTGTGATCTCCTGGTATATGACCTCGGCTTGGCTTTTGGTTTATGATTACGGCATTTCCCCTTGACTTATATATATGCTTTGTTGTTATTTGTGCACTGGTTGTCTTCACCTGTTTTGTTCACCTTGTAAATAAACACCTTTTATTTCACTGCATACAGTGTTGGTCTCCTCTGTGTAGGCACACAGTACTGGTCTATTTAGAATCCTTGACAGTATACCAGGGCCACTTGACCAGACGTGCCTGCATAAGGAACCATCCTGTTGTGGTGCGTTTTTTGAAACATGGATTTCAATAAAATTACTTACTTTTCTCTGCTAGCAGAGGAGGATGAGGAGTATTGTCGCCAGGTGTTTGAGGGATGGACAAGTGACCAGCTGATGGAAGCCATCCGATCAGCCCATTCCATGGTGGATCTGGGTTATATGTCTTAAGATGATATTCAGCCATTAATCAAGTTATGTGTTAAACCGTCCCTGTCAGTTATCCCAGATAGTAGTGATGACTTCTCTCCCCCCTTCAGTCGTGACCAAGTCGAATCCTTGGTGTGGTTAATGGAGGATGATCTGGCTTATTTTGATGAGCATTATTCCCCCTGTCCCCAGCAAAAGTTATCTGAGTGTATTGATTCTGTGCAGTCTCTGATTAGGAAAGGTGTGTGTGAACCTGCTTTTGTTCAACCTGTGCTGCAGGCATGGTCAGATCTCCTGATTCCAGCCAAGCCACTGCATTCCAGCCCTGCCATTAACCACTTACCTTCCCAAGGATCTAGACGTCCATTGCCAATGACAACCTCAGCTATAGCCCAGTTAATTCCGCTTCCTACCAAGTATTATTACCCAGTCTCTACTTGTTGTACCTACCCCACCTTTAATCCACCTGCTTCTTCCTTTTCACCAGTAACAACTCCATAAAAACCTCCTCCAATCACCATCCCTGTGTCTCTGCCATATTCCAACCCTTCCTCCTACTTAATTCCATCCTCTTCATACATCACTTCTGTTAGCAAACCTGCAGTGTCTAAGTCTAAAAAGAAACGAAAGTACTTCCCAACCCACACGATCGTGCCACTTACCCAGCCTGTCCCAGTGCCATCTGCTCAGCCTGTTCCAGTGCCATCTGTTCAGCCTGTTCCAGTGCCATCTGTTCTGCCTGTTCCAGTGCCATCTGCTCAGCCTGTTCCAGTGCCATCTGCTCAGCCTGTTCCAGTGCCATCTGCTCAGCCTGTTCCAGTGCCATCTGCTTTACCTGTTCCTGTGCCAGCTGCTCTACCTGTTTCTGTGCCAGCTGTTCTACCTGTTCCTGTGCCGGCTGCTCAGCCTGTCCCAGTGCCATCTGTTCAGCCTGTCCCAGTGCCATCTGTTCAGCCTGTCCCAGTGCCATCTGTTCAGCCTGTTCCAGTGCCATCTGTTCAGCCTGTTCCAGTGGCATCTGTTCAGCCTGTTCCAGTGGCATCTGTTCAGCCTGTTCCAGTGCCAGCTACTTTACCTGTTCCTGTGCCAGCTGCTCTGCCTGTTCCAGTGCCAACTGCCCAGCTTGTGCCAGCTGACCAGCCTGTTCCAGTGCCAGCCGCCCAGCTTGTGCCACCCGACCAGCCTGTTCCAGTACTGGCTGACCAGCCTGTTCCAGTGCCAGCCGCCCAGCTTGTGCCATCCGATCAGCCTCTTCCAGTGCCAGCTGCCCAGCTTGTGCCAGCCGACCAGCCTGTTCCAGTGCCAGCCGACCAGCCTGTTCCAGTGCCATCCGACCAGCCTGTTCCAGTGCCAGCCGCCCAGCTTGTGCCATCCGACCAGCCTGTTCCAGTGCCAGCCGACCAGCCTGTTCCAGTGCCAGCCGCCCAGCTTGTGCCAGCCGACCAGCCTGTTCCAGTGCCAGCCGCCCAGCTTGTGCCAGCCGACCAGCCTGTTCCAGTGCCAGCCGCCTAGCTTATGCCACCCGACCATCCTGTTCCAGTGATAGCCGATCAGCCTCTTCCAGCGCCAGCTGCCCAGCTTGTGCCAGCCGACCAGCCTGTTCCAGTGCCAGTCGACCAGCCTGTTCCAGTGCCAGCTGCCCAGCTTGTGCCAGCCGACCAGCCTGTTCCAGTGCCAGCCGACCAGCCTGTTCCAGTGCCAGCCGACCAGCCTGTTTCAGTGCCATCCGACCAGCCTGTTCCAGTGCCAGCCGCCCAGCTTGTGCCATCCGACCAGCCTGTTCCAGTGCCAGCTGCCCAGCTTGTGCCAGCCGACCAGCCTGTTCCAGTGCCAGCCGCCCAGCTTGTGCCAGCCGACCAGCCTGTTCCAGTGCCAGCCGCCCAGCTTGTGCCAGCCGACCAGCCTGTTCCAGTGCCAGCCGTCCAGCTTATGCCACCCGACCATCCTGTTCCAGTGATAGCCGATCAGCCTCTTCCAGCGCAAGCTGCCCAGCTTGTGCCAGCCGACCAGCCTGTTCCAGTGCCAGCCGCCCAGCTTGTGCCACCCAACCAGCCTGTTCCAGTACTGGCTGACCAGCCTGTTCCAGTGCCAGCCGCCCAGCTTGTGCCATCCGATCAGCCTCTTCCAGTGCCAGCTGCCCAGCTTGTGCCAGCCGACCAGCCTGTTCCAGTGCCAGCCGACCAGCCTGTTCCAGTGCCATCCGACCAGCCTGTTCCAGTGCCAGCCGCCCAGCTTGTGCCATCCGACCAGCCTGTTCCAGTGCCAGCTGCCTAGCTTGTGCCAGCCGACCAGCCTGTTCCAGTGCCAGCCGACCAGCCTGTTCCAGTGCCAGCCGCCCAGCTTGTGCCAGCCGACCAGCCTGTTCCAGTGCCAGCCGCCTAGCTTATGCCACCCGACCATCCTGTTCCAGTGATAGCCGATCAGCCTCTTCCAGCGCCAGCTGCCCAGCTTGTGCCAGCCGACCAGCCTGTTCCAGTGCCAGCCGACCAGCCTGTTCCAGTGCCAGCTGCCCAGCTTGTGCCAGCCGACCAGCATGTTCCAGTGCCAGCCGACCAGCCTGTTCCAGTGCCAGCCGACCAGCCTGTTTCAGTGCCATCCGACCAGCCTGTTCCAGTGCCAGCCGCCCAGCTTGTGCCATCCGACCAGCCTGTTCCAGTGCCAGCTGCCCAGCTTGTGCCAGCCGACCAGCCTGTTCCAGTGCCAGCCGCCCAGCTTGTGCCAGCCGACCAGCCTGTTCCAGTGCCAGCCGCCCAGCTTGTGCCAGCCGACCAGCCTGTTCCAGTGCCAGCCGTCCAGCTTATGCCACCCGACCATCCTGTTCCAGTGATAGCCGATCAGCCTCTTCCAGCGCAAGCTGCCCAGCTTGTGCCAGCCGACCAGCCTGTTCCAGTGCCAGCTGCCCAGCTTGTGCCAGCCGACCAGCCTGTTCCAGTGCCAGCTGACCAGCCTGTTCCAGTGCCAGCCGACCAGCCTGTTTCAGTGCCATCCGACCAGCCTGTTCCAGTGCCAGCCGCCCAGCTTGTGCCATCCGACCAGCCTGTTCCAGTGCCAGCTGCCCAGCTTGTGCCAGCCGACCAGCCTGTTCCAGTGCCAGCCGCCCAGCTTGTGCCAGCCGACCAGCCTGTTCCAGTGCCAGCCGCCCAGCTTGTGCCACCCGACCAGCCTGTTCCAGTGATAGCCGATCAGCCTCTTCCAGTGCTAGCTGCCCAGCTTGTGCCATCCGACCAGCCTGTTCCAGTGCCAGCTGCCCAGCTTGTGCCAGCCGACCAGCCTGTTCCAGTGCCAGCCGACCAGCCTGTTCCAGTGCCAGCCGACCAGCCTGTTCCAGTGCCATCCAACCAGCCTGTTCCAGTGCCAGCTGCCCAGCTTGTGCCATCCGACCAGCCTGTTCCAGTGCCAGCTGCCCAGCTTGTGCCAGCCGACCAGCCTGTTCCAGTGCCAGCCGACCAGCTTGTGCCACCCGACCAGCCTGTTCCAGTGCTAGCCAATCAGCCTCTTCCAGCGCTAGCTGCCCAGCTTGTGCCATCGGACCAGCCTGTTCCAGTGCCAGCTGCCCAGCTTGTGCCAGCCGACCAGCCTGTTCCAGTGCCAGCCGACCAGCCTGTTCCAGTACCAGCCGCCCAGCTTGTGCCAGCCGACCAGCCTGTTCCTGTGCCAGCCGACCAGCCTGTTTCAGTGCCAGCCGACCAGCCTGTTTCAGTGCCAGTCGACCAGCCTGTTTCAGTGCCAACTGCCCAGCCTATTCCAGTGCCAACTGCCCAGCCTGTTCCAGTGCCAACTGCCCAGCTTGTTCCTGTGCCAGCTGCCCAGCTTGTTCCTGTGCCAGCTGTCCAGCTGGATGACCCGGAGCCTCTGTCTGCTGCCCAGCTCGATGACCCGGAGCCTCTGTCTGCTGCTCAGCTCGATGACCCGGAGCCTCTGTCTGCTGCCCAGCTCGCCGACCCGGAGCCTCTGTCTGCTGCCCAGCTCGCCGACCCGGAGCCTCTGTCTGCTGCCCAGCTCGCTGACCCGGAGCCTCTGTCTGCTGCCCAGCTTGATGACCCAGAGCCTGCTGCCCAGCTCGACGACCCGGAGCCTTCTGCCCAGCTCGATGATCTGGAGCCTCTGCCCGCTGCCCAGCTCGATGACCCAGAGCCTCTGCCCACTGCCCAGCTCGACGACCCGGAGCCTCTGCCCGCTGCCAAGCTCGATGACCCGGAGCCTCTGCCTACTGCCCAGCTCGATGACCTGGAGCCTACTGCCCAGCTCCATGACCCGGAGCCTCTGTCTGTGGCCCAGCTCGATGACCCGGAGCCTCTGTCTGCTGCCCAGCTCACCGACCCGGAGCCTCTGTCTGCTGCCCAGCTCGATGACCCGGAGCCTCTGTCTGCTGCCCAGCTCGATGACCCGGAGCCTCTGTCTGCTGCCCAGCTCACCGACCCGGAGCCTCTGTCTGCTGCCCAGCTCGATGACCCGGAGCCTCTGCCCACTGCCCAGCTTGACACCATGGGCTTTCCCCAGCAGCAGCAGCTAGTTGGAGCATCCGGAGGCAGCTCCTTTGAGAGGGGGTACTGTCAGGAAAGGTCCCCCCGCTGGTGATTCTGCCTATTATTTGGGCTGCAGTACTGGCCTCCACCAGCGGGGGGTTCTTGGCAGTATGGAGCACACAGCCCTTCCTGCATTCAGGTGTGACCTGAATGCAATCAGCACGCCTCTATAATACCCGGCGTGTGTAATCACTCCTCGCCCTGGTATCTGTCTACTAACCTGACCCTGAGCCTGATATCTGACCCTGAGCCTGCTGTCCCCTTTCTGGACTTCATAAGGTGGACTACCTTAGGGAGATGCACAATATTGTGGACGATGTTAATACATACTCCATACTCCCCAACGACCCGAAATTACTATATAAAAGAGAACTTTTAAAATTAGTGGAGAGAGGTGTATCATTAAATGAATATTGAATGATATTCCAATAAACTTAAATATATAAAGTCCATATAAAGTGGAGTATCCGTGACTTCAAGACGAATTAACACCCAAAAAGAAAATGCCAAGCGATATAGACGTGATTCCTCCACCTCTTATTGTAAATCTCTTTACCGACTTCCATGGATCTCCTGTTACAGAGATCACATTTGCTTGTGGCTGTTAACCCTGCCCAGGGTCTCTCAATGGTCTCTCACAGGTTACTGTCCTATTCCTTCCACATGTGAACTTCTTGCTAGATCTCCCCAATGCAGGTTACCCATGTGAAAAAAAAAACTGCCATGATGTAGTACTTCCAAAAAATTTAATGATAAAATCAAAGGCATACACTCACATTTGTTAGAATAAAATAAGCGTTGCTGTAGTAAAATTTCTCAAGCCAGCCGGCTCTCACTATCCGCCCGTCCTTCCGGGTAGTAGCATAATCTCGTTGGTGACGTCAGCACGCCGCTCCTCCCTATGCTGTTTCGTCAAATAGCTGCCTTCTTCCAGGGGCACGAGTGGTGTGCTGACTCACCGTTATTTATTCTATGTCACATTGTGAAACGCCCAGCTCTGTTGTTGGGGAACCCTCAACGCTAATCTGCCATATTAGAATGTGGAATCCTACCAGTAACAGATAAAATCGCCTTACTAAAAATGATGGGCCAGATTTACGTACATTGGCGCATATATTGACCGGCGTAGCGCACCTCCTTTACGTTAGACCGGCGCAATGTAGAGGCGCAAGTACCGTATCCTCGTAGTATTTGCGCACAAATTTGCGCCGGTGCAATGTAATTTCTGAGGCGTAAGGTGGTGTAATTCAAATTGGGAAGGACGTGGGCGTGTTCCATTGAAATGAGCCGTGACCCCATGCAAATGAAGGGCCGGCCGGATTGCGCATGCACACATGAAGCAGGCTATGGTCAGCACCTCTCTGCGCATGCTCACAACTCGGCACGGCGCAATCAGTGAGATTGAAACTAGGCCCGGTCAACTTAGTGAGCTACGCACAGTGCTTAAATAGACAGAGAGAAACGCCCTTCCTTTGCAAAAGTACATCCATTTGTTCCCCTTCCTACAGCAAGGTGCTTTTGTTCTGTTGTTTGTTAGCGTTTGTTGGTTTGTGACGTGTCTTTGAGATATTTGTTGACTGTTTTGGATAGTGTTTTGGATAGTGTTTTTGAGAGTGATTTTTGGTGACTGTTTTGGAGACTGTTTTGGTGAGTGATTTTTGTTGAGTGATTTTTGGTGATTGTTTTGGAGAGAGTTGTTGTGTGAACATGAGTGAGAGGAAACGGAAGTTAAATTTTTCTTTGCGGGAGAAGGTCATTATTGGCAGGGCCATTACCCAATATGGGCGATTCCTGCACGGCCCGGAGAGTGCCAACACCACCCCGGCCAGTAAGGCTCAGATTTTGCAGGAGATCGCCGACGAGGTAAATTCGTTGGGGGGGGAGACCCGCCAGGGGATCCAAAAGAAGATCAATGTTCTCCGGCGTGTGGTCCGTGGGAAGCTGGGCAAGATTGCAGCACATGCCAGGGGCACTGGAGGGGGCCCACCATGCCCTGTTAGGCTGACTGAGGAGGAGCGTGCCATGGCCCAGACCTTCAACAGGCAGCAAGTGGAGGGGCTGCCTGGCTTTGACTCCAATGAGGAGGCCGTGAGGACATGTAAGTTTTTTTTTCTATCTGGTGTGTAGCATGTGTGTGTGGGGGGGAATATGTGGCAAGTGTGTGGATCCTCCAACCTGTGAATGTTTTGTCTCATCCACAGATGTGCAGGAGGGTGCTGGGCCATCTGGCCTGTCCGCACCATCCCCGGGACAACAGTCTAAGGAAGACCCCCAGACAAGGCCGGAGTCCTCTGAGGAGGTTGAGGAGGAGGAGTTTGAGTTGGAGGAGGAGGTCATGTCAGGGACTGACTTCATGTTACTTTTGGAGGAGTCTTCCTCTATGGCTGGCAGCAGCCAGACCTCCATCAGGGGTAGCCCCTCCCACTCCTCCACCAACAGGGCTCCCCTCCCAAGGGGCTCCCCTTCTCCCTGGCCACAAGCCTCATCTGGAGGCAGGAAGGTGACCCAGAAGACCAGGGGGTGGCCGAGGTTCTGCCTGCTAATCTGAAAAGGGACCAGGCCCTTCAGACCCGCCATCTGGGACAGGTCAGCCAGACTTTGGGGCGGATGGAGGAGAGCCTGTCCACCATAAAGGATTCAGTTGGGGACATGGCCTGCAACTCCCTGGCTCTGATCAATTGCCAAAATAAACAGCAGGCTACCACAGCAGGCGTTGGTCAGGATGTGCGGGCCCTCGGTCAGGATGTGCGGGCCCTCGGTCAGGATGTGCGGGCCCTCAGCCAGGCTATCCAGGCCAATACGGCAACACTCAATGCTGGCCTGACTCGCATTGCCGTGGCCTTGGAGGGCAGGCCGCCAGGTGGGCAGAGACCAGGGGATGCTCCTCCTTCCCCGGATTACCCCCCCATGAGTCTCCCCTGAGGAGCCGGGGCCGTGGCCGCCCCAGGCGTGGGTCACGCCAGCGGCGGTATTTTTTTCTCTTTTCTGTTTTTTATTTTTTTTGCTGGGCATTTTTTTTTTTTGCAGGGCATTTTTTTTTTTTATTTATTATATGGTTATTTAAATTTTTGTTTTGTTCTGTTCAATTTCTGTTCAAAATGAATATAAGCTGTGCTTGGGTACTGTGCCACATGAGTGTAGTAATGTGTTTTTGGAGGCGGGGGGCCCCATACAACATTTTGCTATGGGGCCCTGTGATTTCTAGTTACGCCCCTGACTACTGCTAAAGAAAGGCAACAAGCAGAAGAGACTTGTTTGGGCTAAAGAACTCAAGGAATGGACATTAGACCAGTGGAAATCTGTGCTTTGGTCTGATGAGTCCAAATTTGAGATCTTTGGTTCCAACCACCGTGTCTTTGTGCGACGGAAAAGGTGAACGGATGGACTCTACATGCCTGGTTCCCACCGTGAAGCATGGAGGAGGAGGTGTGATGGTGTGGGGGTGTTTTGCTGGTGACACTGTTGGGGATTTATTCAAAATTGAAGGCATACTAGATGCATATATGATTTTACTTCTCAAGCCAGGTAAAGATCCTCTAGAATGTGCTTCATACAGGCTGATCGCTCTGCTTAATATGGATTTAAAAATCATTACGAAGGTTCTGGCCAAGAGACTGGCGGGCGTTATCTCCTCTCTGGTGGACATAGACCAGACAGGGTTCATGCCGGGTAAGTCTACTGACAACAATCTTAGAAGACTTTTCACGCACATGCAGATTCCAAATTTTGCCTCTCCCACAAGGATAGTGGTGTCCATAGACATCGAGAAGGCTTTCGACTCTATTGACTGGCAATACATGCAGGCAGTCTTGGAGAAAATGGGTTTCGGCCCAACCTTTCGAAAGTGGATCTTGATGCTCTACAGTAGCCCCAGAACGGCAGTTCGCATAGGTCCTCACACTTCTTTTTTCCATATAGGTAGGGGTACTAGGCAGGGCTGTCCTCTGTCGCCCTTCTTATTTGCGCTTATGATGGAACCTATTGCGGTTGCATTGAGGGCGGCTGGGGAGGTGAGGGCGATCAGGGTAGGGTCCATAGATGAGTGTCTGGCGCTATATGCAGATGACATGTTTCTATTTTTGCAAGACCCCAAGGAATCTTTAGAGGCAGCGCTGGGCATTTTAAATACATTTTCTCAGTTTTCTGGGTTGAGAGTGAATTGGTCCAAATCATCTATCTTGCCGCTGGACGCTGGGGCCATGGACGTTGCGGACCCAGCCTTGCAGTGGGTGAAACTGCTTACGTATCTTGGGGTCCAGGTTACGGCGGAGGTGGGGGATTACATGTCCCTGAATCTGATGCCGCTCCTGGTTTTCTTTAAACAAAAGATACAGGCCTGGCAGAAACTTCCATTATCGCTTATAGGGCGGATTAATTTGCTTAAAATGAAAATTCTCCCAGTCATACTATACTTTTTAAGGAATGCTCCCATCTGGATTCCCAAATCCTTTTTTAAGAAACTTGATGGGCTCACAAGCACCTTCTTGTGGGCTCCCAAACAGCCCAGGATAGGTTTAAAGATCTTACAGGAACCATGGGGGGAGGGGGGGCTGGCTTTGCCGGACTGGAGGAAATACTACTTGGCTGGACAATTGGTTTTCGTTCATCGGTGGTTAACGTCGGATAAGGGGGATTCGGCCACGGTGTTGGAGGCGGCACATTTGGGTTCTTACGAAACTCTGCGGCTGGCCATTCATAGGGGAGTTAGGATGGACCTTTCACTTACTGTCTCTATGAAGGCCTCGATTAAGGCATGGGAGGAGGCGGTCGCACTGGCAAGCCCCAGCTACAGGGGTTTGTCTCCATCCACCCCGCTATGGATGAATCCTAAATTGTCACACTTCTACTCTTTTAAAGACCCTATGTGCTGGGCGTCAAAGGGGATCAAAACACTTAAAGATGTCACGATGGATGGAGTGTTATTAACTTTCGATCAACTTAAGGCTAGACATGATTTGCCGAACACGCAGTTTTTTCGTTATATTCAATTGCGGCATGCGTTCACGTCTCAATTTAAATCAATGTCTATAGCATCAGTCCCATCGGATTTGGAGGACTTACTCTCCACAGAAGACCTTCCCAAGACTCTTTCGGTTTCCTATAAAAAACTGTTCAGGTGCGGTTGCCAGGTGCAGAGACAGGTGGGTGGCTGAGGTGCCTGATATTCAGGGGGAGGACTGGGATGAGATGTGGACACATCCTTTCCAGCACCTGGTGGCAGCCAGGGATAAGTTAATCCATTTCAAGTTTTTGCATAGGATCTACTATACGCCAGCCAGGCTGGTGGCTATATACCCATCGGTGCCGGCCGAATGCTGGAGAAGCGCTTTTGCTCCTGCAGCGGCAGAACATGTGTTTTGGAGTTGCCCTCAGATCAAGCAATTTTGGTCGGAGGTCACCTCTTGCATTTCAGATGTTCTGTTGATTCCTATCCCGTTGACGATTAGAACTTGCTTAATGGGGTTGGTGGAGGATGTTGTACCATCCAGGGCTCATCGGACCTTGCTTAAGATCCTTTTGTTTTATGCACGGAAAGCCATTCTGTTAAAATGGCGCAAGCCAGGGGCTCCTAATCTGTGCTTCTGGAAGGGCCTGGTCAATTCAATGATGCCATACTATAAGGCGACGTACCTTTTCAGGGGTTGTGGCAAAAAAATTGACAGGGTATGGCAAGCTTGGTATAACTCTGACCTGACTGTTGGATAGGGCCTGATGGCGGAAGTGGGCTTCTTCATAATTCTCAATGCTGTAGTTGGAGGGCAATGTCATGTCCCGGGGTGTATTCGAACCTGGGTCTTCCTGGTCTCTTAACCACTTAAGACCCGGACCAATACGCTGGTAAATGACCCAAGGTGTTTTTGCGATTCGCCACTGCGTCGCTTTAACAGACAATTGCGCGGTCGTGCGACGTGGCTCCCAAACAAAATTTGCGTCCTTTTCTTCCCACAAATAGAGCTTTCTTTTGGTGGTATTTGATCACCTCTGCGATTTTTATTTTTTGCTCTATATACAAAAATAGAGCGACATTTTTGAAAAAAAAACACTATTTTTTACTTTTTGTTAAAAAAAAAATCAAATAAACTAAATTTTAGTCAAACATTTAGGCCAAAATTTATTTAGCCACATGTCTTTAGTAAAAAAAAAAAAAAAAAATCGCAATAAAAAAAAATAGCTACCTAGCGGGAACAGCGACACCAATACAGCGATCAGAAAAATGATCGCTTAGTGATGCTGGCAATAGGGAGTGAAAGGGTTAACTAGGGCGGTGATCAGGGGGTTAAAACTTTATTAGGGGGGGTGGGGGGGCTACCCTGGACCTAACACTAACTGTTTTTTACACTGCCTGTCACACTGACACTAAATGCAGTGATTAGATCACTGCATTCAGTGACACTGTGACAGGGGGGGTGGGGGGGGGCGATCACAAGGGGTTAATGTGTCTATGTGAGTGTGTGTCAGTGTTGTGTTGGTGCACACTTACTTGTGATGTCTTCTCTCATCAGCAGCGGTGGGAAACACCGCTGCGATGAGAGATTACATAATTTCCTCCTTCCTGTGTAAACACAGGAGGAGGAAGTGACAGGAGCTGGGAGCGCGCGCATTGGCTGGGAGCGATCGCGGGGGGCCGACATCCGCCCGCTCATCCCGGATCGCTCCCGGAGCCAGGGGGACCCCCGCACACCGCGGAGGGGGTCCCGATGGGACCCCCGAACCGCACTTAGGCGGGGACGTAAATTTACGCCCTTGTGCCTGTACGTGCCATTCTGTGGCCGTATATGTGCGTGCGGGGGTCCTTAAGTGGTTAAACCATAGCCTTACCTGCTGTGCCACAGAAGAGATCTAGACCTTGGGAATATCCTTATTGTGTTCAACACTACCTCGGACTCACTAGCTCCACCTGCTGCCAGCTGTGGACAATTCTCATTCTGGACAGCCTTTAAATAGGAAGTGAAGTCATCACTCAGCGCCCGTTTATTTGGATTACTTCCTGGGTGTTTTGTCTTCAGTGATCTTCCTTGTATTGAACTCCTGCCTGATATCCCGACTATTCTACAGCCTGCTGATTTTGTACCTTACCGCCAGATCGTGTATGACCTTTGCCTGCCTGACCCTTCTCCGATTGTGAACTATTTGCCTGATCCGTTGCCTGACGACGCTTTGCCTGGATCTCCAGCATAATACTTCCACTTCGGACACTACCTTTTACAGGTACCTTTCATAATAAATGGGCCACAATGGCAGTGGACCCTGCTGAGATTGTTAAGGCGATTACACGTCAGGGACAATTGATCGGAGCGCATGAACAGCATCTTTCTTCCCTGGACGCCAAGTCAGATGAACTTTGCACTATGCTCAAATCTTATTTGCCTGGTTCCTCTGCAACGGTCCAGACGCCGGATCCTACTCCTGCTACGATCCAACCCGCCTCTTCTGTACCACCAAAACTTCCCTTGCCTGACAAGTTTGGTGGGGATACTGAGGACTGCAGAGGCTTTTTAAATGTTTGCCAATTGCATTTCCGCAACAACCCTGTGACTTTTAGCACTTCATCTGCCAAAGTGACTTTTGTAATTTCCTTGTTAAAGGGGAAGGCCCTGGCCTGGGTCTCTCCTTATTTGGAACGCAATGATCCTGTACTCCAAGATGCTGACAAATTTCTGGCCTCTCTCCAGAGTGTATTTGACAAGCCAGATAGAGCTTCTGCAGCTGAGTACTCCCTCTTGGACATACAACAAGGCACCAGATCTGTGGCACAGTATGATATTGAGTTCCTTACCCTTGCTGCTGAGACTAATTGGGACTCAAGGGCATTACGTGGAGTCTTCCGAAAAGGTCTTACGGATCGCATCAAGGACGAATTAGTCTATAAGGATGTCCCAGAAGACCTTGAGAAATTCATAGAGCTGTGTGTTCGTCTGGATGTTCGGTACCATGAAAGGTGCCAAGAGAGACTTAAAACCTGCAAGTTTCCTAAGCCAGTTTACCGTTTGGCCCCTAACTTCCAAGCACCACATCAGCCAGAACCTAAAAACCTCTGTTGAACCCCAGGCACCTGTGGAACCCATGGATTTGAGCCGTCTCCACCTAACTGAGTCAGAGAAACAAAGGAGGCGTTCATTGGGCCTATGCCTGTACTGTGGACAGGGATGGACTGAGACCAAAATTTGGCCCTGGACTTTATCCAGACCGGCCCACTTTATGTTTCCAAACAAGAACAAAAACAGTATATAAACTATACGCAACTGTGCAAAAAACATAAGTAGCATAACATAAAGGAGTCCTCACTCACCTCTTTTATTATTTCACTTATTCTCCTCTGTATTTTCCTCATTCTTCTCACATCACTGCATGAAGTGGAGAGCGAGCTGCGCAGCCATTACTTTGACAGGCTGTCACTGAAACCGGCCCACTGAGCCACCGGGAAACTCCCTGTAGTCCCTATGGCCAGTCCATGCCTGACTGTGGACTTAAAGGACATTTAGTATCTGTTTGCCCTTCCCGTCCAGTAAAAGACAGGGTCTAACCAGTGTTGGAGGAGCTGGCTTAGACCTTACAGGTAGATCCTCCAAGACCAAGATTACGGTTCCGGCTACTATCCATTTACCTTCTAAGCTTGTTTTCTGCGAGGCTTTTGTGGATTCTAGAGCTGCTGGCATATTCTTGGACTACACTTTTGCAAGAAAGAACAACATCCCGTTTGTTCCAAAGTCTAGACCCCTGAACATTACCACCCTGAATGGACAGCCCTTGGGAGATGGCATTGTGAAATTCGAGACTACGACAATCACCCTTCAGGTAGGCCTCCTCCACAAAGAGGAAGTTGTCTTGTCTCTCATTGATTCTCCACTTCTGCCTATCATCCTTGGTTACCCATGGTTGCAACTTCACAACCCTTCTTTTGATTGGGAAAATGGAGAACTAACCTCCTGGGGATCGTCCTGTCGCCCTTATTGTTTGTCTCAACCCAAAAGACTTTCTGCTTGCATGTTGGCTCCTGTGACTATCCCACCTACCTTGCCTCGTGAATACCATGACTTTGCAGATGTATTTTGCAAGCAAAAGGCAGAGGTGTTACCTCCACATCGTCCTTTTGACTGTACAATTAAATTGATTCCCGGAGCACCTCTTCCCAAAGGAAAGACCTACCCCTTGTCTCTGCCTGAACAAAAGTCTATGGAGGAATACGTAAGAGACAACTTGGAAAGAGGTTTTATCCGACCCTCTTCTTCTCCAGTAGGAGCAGGTTTTTTCTTTGTTGAAAAGAAAGATGGGGGCCTTCGACCATGCATAGACTATCGGGGGTTAAATCAAATCACCGTAAAGGACTCCTACCCTTTGCCTCTCATTCTTTAACTGTTTGATGTACTTAAGGGGGCTGTTATCTTCTCCAAGCTAGACCTACGAGGGGCTTATAACCTGATTCGAATTAACGAGGGGGACGAGTGGAAGACAGCATTCAACACTCGTAATGGACACTTTGAATATTTGGTCATGCCATTTGGGTTGTGTAACGCACCTGCTGTCTTTCAACGTTTCATGAATGAAATTTTCCATGATTTCAGCAACCGCTTTGTGATCATCTACTTGGACGACATTTTAATCTTTTCCAAGGCTCATCTAGAGCACATTTCGCATGTGAAACAGGTATTACAACGACTTAGAGAAAACCATCTTTATGCAAAAATCGAGAAATGCAGTTTCCATCAAAGCTGTATTCCTTTCCTTAGGTACATCATAAGTGCTGACGGTTTCCAAATGGACCCTCAAAAACTTTCCGCTGTCTTGCAATGGCCCCAACCGACCACTTTAAGAGGACTCCAAAGCTTTTTACGGTTTGCAAATTACTACAGACGCTTCATTAAGAGTTTTGCCTCCATGAGATTAAAGCAGATATTAAAAGAATAATTAACAAACCAATTTCGTAGATAGGACGTATTAATACTGTAAAAATGTTCTTGGTTCCCAAGATCCTCTATAAATTCCAAATGATGCCTATAGCACTCCCCCAAAAATTACTGCTGACATTGAATTCAATCTTAATGAATTTTGTATGGAAAAATAAAAAACACAGGATCTCACTAGCAATTTTAAAACAAGAAAAACTCAAGGGGGGACTGGCCGTGCCAGATATAAGAGATTACCATAAAGCGGCGATATTGTCATGGGTAGTAGAGTGGGCTAGAGATCGACGCGAAAAAAGGTGAGTACAAATAGAAAACGCACAATCTAAAGCACAATTGAGCACTATGATATGGATCCCCGCAAAATTTAGAGCACTCAATAAAAAAACTTTTGATACAACACGGGATACACTGAAATTATGGGATAGAGTTCACAAAAAAATAGATGAGGGCTACAATTCACCCCTCATAAACTTGAAAGAAAACCCATACTTTACACCAGGGGAAGAAAAAATGGGGGGGAACTGGATGAAAATAGATAAAGTACACTTAGGTGAAATAATAAAAGAGGGTAAAATTATGGGGTTTGAGGAGTTGAAACACAGGTCAGAAATTTGGATTCTGGATGAATGGCGATATACCCAGTTATGCCACTTTGTGCAACATCTTCCACATCCTCTACGGACGAACGAAAAGCTCACCCCGCTGGAAAAATTGTGCAAAAAAATAAATTCAAAAGGCACAGTGTCGAAACTCTATAAGATACTGGTAAAAGCGGATGCGCTGGCGGAACCGCCATTCGTCCAGAAATGGGAAAGGGAATTGGGGGCACTAAGAGGGGATAACACTTTAGAAAAGATAATGAAACTAACCCATTCTTCTGCCATTGATACAAAAACCGCGGAGTCAAATTACAAATGTATCTCGGGATGGTACGCCACGCCTGATAAATTTAGTACATTTTGCGTAGGAGAACCGGGTAATTGCTGGCGGGGATGCCTGGAAAAAGGAAATATGGCACATCTGTGGTGGCTGTGCCCAAAAATTAAAAAGTTTTGGCAACAAATCTTAAAGCAAATAAAAGATTACGGGGAAAGAAATAAAAAACGACCTGTGGGTGGTCCTATTCCACGGTGGGCAAGTGGACATACCAAGGTATAAAAAAATCTATCATACCCCACCTCCTCAACGCGGCAAAAAAGGTCATACCTAAGAATTGGCAGAAAGTAGAAATCCCAAGGAAAATTTTGTAAAGGATTGGACGGTATAAAAACCCATCCATTGTCATATATTATAAATTATTTGTGATAAAAAAAAAAAGGCGGCTGCTTCGATACCACAGATGATGCAAAACTACCATGGAGACAAAGGAGGCATGAATCTACGACCTGCTTTGCAGTGTCTTCGTTAAAGCTGACGTGGTAAAAAAAAAAAAAAGAAAAAAGATCTCCAGTACATTGTTGAGGTTGATGCCTCTGAGGTTGGAGCAGGTGCCGTACTCTCCCAGAGACAGCCAAAGTCTGGTAGAATCCATCCAGTAGCTTTTTTCTCTAGAAAGTTTTCTCCTGCAGAGATGAATTATGATGTTGGGAATCGAGAACTACTGGCCATCAAATTGGCATTGTCTGAATTGCGACACCTTCTGGAAGGGGCTCCCAAGCCTTTTACTATCCTCACTGACCATAAAAACCTACTGTATCTTCAGACTGCTAGACGTCTGAACTCACGTCAGGCTCGATGGGCTCTGTTTTTCTCCCGTTTTAATTTTGTCCTTTCTTATGTTCCAGGGCATAGAAACAAAAAAGCTGATGCTCTTTCCAGACAGTTCGCTACCTCTGAAGAAGATCAACCAGCCGAGCAGTATATAATCCCACCTCACAAAATTGTTGCACAGATCTCCACGGCTCTTTCCCAACAGCTACAAGAAACCCAGCATCGTGTTCCCCAGGGCTTGAAGATACCACCAGGTCGCCTGTACGTAGCCCCTAGTCTCAGAAAACCTATACTCCTCTGGGCACATGATGGCGTGTTATCCGGTCATCCTGGTGTCACCATCACTCTTAAGACCTTGCAGCGTCATGTCTGGTGGCCTCGTATGAAAAAGGATGTTACTGACTATGTGGCTGCCTGCCCAACTTGTGCTGCTAATAAAGTACCCCGCACATTGCCTGCTGGACTGTTACATCCACTTCCGGCAGCTCGCCAGCCTTGGACCCATTTGACCATGGACTTCATTGTAGACTTACCCAAGTCCGAGGGCATGACTGCTATATGGGTCACAGTGGATCGCTTTTCCAAAATGTCTCATTTTGTGCCGCTCCCGGGATTACCTACAGCGAAAGCACTGTCCACTCTTTTCCTTTCCCACATTGTAAAACATCATGGCATACCTACCAATGTCGTCTCAGACCGCGGATCCCAGTTCGTTTCCCGATTCTGGAGAGCGTTCTGCAAGAAACTGGGAGTAACGCTCTCGCTCTCTACCTCACATCACCCTCAAACTGATGGTCAAACCGAACGCATGAACCAGACCCTAGAAACCTATCTTCGACATTATGTCAATGCCTTACACTCCAACTGGTCTGAATATTTACCTTTAGCTGAGTTCGCCCTAAATTCCCGCTGGCACAGTGCTCTTCATACCACACCATTCTACGCAGCCCTAGGCTATCACCCTCAGACTTTTCCTCTAATTCAGCCTTCTTCTGGTGTACCAGCAGCAGATCAGCGGGTAAAGAATATTCTACTACATTGGAAGAAGATTCGTTCATTACTACGAAAGTCAGCAGGCAAGTACACACTTTTTTCCAACAGACGAAGATGCCATATACCTCCATATGTGGTGGGGGACAGAGTTTGGCTATCAACCAAGTATGTGAGACTGAAACAACCTTATACCAAATTGGGCCCTCGATTCATTGGTCCTTACAGGATCATTGCTCGAGTTGGGCCAGTTTCCTATCGCTTAAAATTACCTTCCTCTCTCCGGATACATCCCGTGTTTCACGTTTCCCTTCTCAAAAAAGCTATTTTCAACTGCTACTGCAGATCACAACAGCTATCTCCTCCTGTTCTTGTTGATGGACAAAATGAGTTTGAAGTCTCCAAGATTCTTGATTCCAGAAGACAGGGCCGTGGCCTTCGGTATCTGGTTCATTGGAAGGGATATCCTGTCACAGACCGCTCCTGGGTTCCAGCCAAAGATCTGCATGCCCCTTCTTATACGAGACTTCCATGCCTCGTTCCCCACTAAGCCCCGCTAGGCCCCCGGAGGGGTCCATTGGGGAGGGGGCCCTGTCATGTGTATTTGGTGTGTTTGAGGGGTGTATTTGAACCTGGGTCTTCCTGGTCTCTTAAACCATAGCCTTACCTGCTGTGCCACAGAAGAGATCTAGACCTTGGGAATATCCTTATTGTGTTCAACACTACCTCGGACTCACTAGCTCCACCTGCTGCCAGCTGTGGACAATTCTCATTCTGGACAGCCTTTAAATAGGAAGTGAAGTCATCACTCAGCGCCCGTTTATTTGGATTACTTCCTGGGTGTTTTGTCTTCAGTGATCTTCCTGCCTGATCCTGTAAGGACCAATGAATCGAGGGCCCAATTTGGTAGAAGGTTGTTTCAGTCTAGCACTCCTGCCTGATATCCCGACTATTCTACAGCCTGCTGATTTTGTACCTTACCGCCAGATCGTGTATGACCTTTGTCTGACTGACCCTTCTCCGGAATTCGATTGTGAATTATTTGCCTGATCCGTTGCCGACCATATCTGCCTGACGACGCCTTGTCTGGATCTCCAGCATAATACTTCCACTTCGGACACTACCTTTTACAGGTACCTTTCAGGCAATGACCGGGTGGTTTGGGGTGCCATGCTTGATTTTTGCGGAAGAAGAGGTGGTGGGGCTGTTAGAGATTTTCCGGTGTTTTCATGGGAGAGAGTGAGTGGGAGCTGAGCAAACGGGTGGGGGGGTGGGTTGTTTCTGGGTTCTTTAATGGTTTTCTTTTTTGTACTGTTCAGATTTTGTACTTGGGCCTTGTTGGCCGGTCACTGGCCCAGTGTTGTGCTGGGTCGGCTGTCCCTTTTTTTTTTGTGTGTGTTTCTGTTTCATTTGTATGTTGTCAAAATTAATAAAAAGAAATTGGCAAAAAAAAATTGAAGGCATACTGAACCAGCATGGCTACCACAGCATCTTGCAGCGGCATGCTTTTCCATCCCGTTTGCGTTTAGTTGGACCATCATTTATTTTTCAACAGGAAAATGACCCCAAACACACCTCCAGGCTGTGTAAAGGGCTATTTGACCAAGAAGGAGAGTGATGGGGTGCTGCGCCAGATGACCTGGCCTCAACAGTCACCGGACCTGAACCCAATCGATATGGTTTGGGGTGAGCTGGACCGCAGAGTGAAGGCAAAAGGGCCAACAAGTGCTAAGCATCTCTACGAACTCCTTCAAGACTGTTGGAAGACCATTTCAGGTGACTACCTCTTGAAGCTCATCAAGAGAATGCAAAGCAGTAATCAAAGCAAAAGGTGGCTACTTTGAAGAACCTAGAATATGACATATTTTCAGTTATTTCACACTTTTTTGTTATGTATATAATTCCACATGTGTGAATTCATAGTTTTGATGCCTTCAGTGTGAATCTACAATTTTCATAGTCATGAAAATAAAGAAAACTCTTTGAATGAGAAGGTGTGTCCAAACTTTTGGTCTGTACTGTATATATATATATATATATATATATATATATATATATATATATATATATATATATATGGAGGAACTAATAGAAGACCTCTTACTCTCTGGTTCTAGATAATACGAAGAATACTACTTAGCATGGATTTAACCCGGACCTCAGAGCCAGTTTACAAAACATAAACGTGATGGTAAAATGACCTTTTAGCCATTGTCAATGAACGCCTTGACATCAGTGTCAATATTCAAGCCAAAGGGGGTGTAACACCGTACCCGGTAGATCGAAGCCATCTCTAATTTTTATAATTCTCTAACAAGTGAGCTGCCTCTCAAATGTGGATTTAATTTATCGATCCTCAAAAAAGTGTATTCGCCGGATAGAGATCATGGTGGGTGTCATAATGTTTAGAAACCCGACTGATGTTGGAAACCAGATTTAATATTGGTGATGTGTTCACCTAGCCTCACTTGCATGGACATTTTGGTCCTGCCAATGTACTGAAGCCCACATGGGCATTGCAACAAATAAACAATACCTGTTGAGCTGCAGGTGATAAAGGGCTCAATGCTATGTTCCTCAGAGGTACATATTTGACATCTGCGACATTGATGATACATTGATGATACCCTGTTAAATTCTGTTGAATAAAGGAAACCTTTTTTCGTAGGGGGGTCCACAACATTCGGGGCTACCCTATCCCTTAAGGAAGGTACCCCTCTAAATATTACCTGTGAGTTGGATGGCAGGAATGTTTTGATGATCCTGCCATTGCCTCCAACAGGTGCCAATGTTTTTTTTTTTTTTTTTTTTTTTTTTCTTTTTTAAAGTGTATTTTTGTGCGTGGACTCGAGAGAGAGGAGCCGGACTGCAGGAGTTGGGAGTAGGCAGACCCTCCCCCCGGAGGCAATCACCATCCTTCTCCATGCCCCTGGTGGCAATGGCGGGTGTGAAGGGGGGCCTCCCACTCACCCCACCCTACCTGCTCCTCTTGGGAGCCCAACTGGGGCCCAACGGGACACCAATGGGGCAGAGGGACTCCCCCTATGAGGGAGTGAGGGGGCCTAGCCCACCCAGCCAGCCCCGTAGGTCCTTCGCCTCTCTTTATTTTAGGAGACCGCATGGCCAAAGTGCATGTGTTTTAAACCAATTTTGTGTGCGTGCAAGTGTGGTGTTTTTTTTTTGTGGGGGGGGGTGGGCGTACTAAGCACAGGCGTACCTTGCATAGCACACCCACCGGGAGCCGGGCTGAGACCACCAAACTCAATTCACATGTAGCCGAGACGGGGATCCGAACCCTTGGCTGCAGAGGTGAATGGCTTGTCAGCGCAGTGCCAATCACGTTGAGCCACCACAGCTCCCTCCAATGTTTTTTAAATATTTTTTTATGAATAGTGAATGGTGTTATGAATGGTATCATGGGCCTATCCCTGTTGAATTTGGGGCTAGAATCTAGAAGTTGAAGTCTATTTAATTGCCCAACTTCCTTCAAGGTAATTTCTAATGATTCTAGATCATAACCCTTTTCTTGTAGTCTATTCTTCAATATTCCTGCTTGTAGTCCATAGTCCTCAAATGTTGTACAGTTTCGTCTCATCCTCACAAATTGACTCTTGGGGACCGATCTTAACCAAGAATCATTATGACAACTGCCCAAGGGGATGAAGGAAATCCGGTCAGTTTGTTTGAAATATGACTTAGTTTTTTTTTTTTTACCATAGAAGTTCAGGTTTATTGAGATGTAAAAGGAATACATACAGAAATCAACGTCAATGGGCCAACATAGCCCTAAGATTGCACGGTACAGCAAGTACTATTACACACATCCTATAAATTCCATGTACTTGGCGTATATTAAAGGCATAGGCCTCTAGACATCTCGTCATCCCCATACAAAATAAACACATTTTAGTATGTATATCCACTTTATATACCAAAATAACTCTTTCCTGCCCCTTCCTACCCTGACTCGTGTTATTCTCCAAAATAAGTTGGTCAGCTCGTGCAAGTTTCACCATCCCCCAGCCATCTCTCCCATACACTGTCAAATTTTTGCGGTCTCCCTCTATGTATATATATAATTTTCCTGTACGGGAGAATGGCATTGACCTCTCTCTTCCAGTCCTCCAGTGTTGGAGCCCCTGGCTGCATCCAGGCCTTTGCCACCACCTTTCTGGCCAGGAAAAGTGATTCACATATAAAGATTGCTTGATACTTTTTTGTATCCACATCTGGGAGTAGCCCCAGCAGGCACAGCTTGGGATCCATGCCCACCGGGGTTCCCATGCTGTCATGCAGAAATTGCGTTACCTGCAGCCAGTATGCCTGTACATCGGGGCAATGCCAGAGCATATGGTAAAATGAGCCCTCTTCTACTGAACACATGGGACATAGTGGGCTCCTTGTGGGCTGAAACTTCACCAGCCTCTGGGGCGTAATATATGCTTTATGTAGGATATACAGTTGTGTCAACCTGTCTGATAATTTAGGGGACGTGCTCTTAACTCCCTCTAGTATCTCATCCCACTCTGTATCCTCTATGGAGCCCACGTCTCCTTCCCACTTTATCTTGGCTGCCTGCACTATCCCGCTGATCCTGCGCCGCCGGATAACATAATATATATTGGACGTGAGCTTGGCGGACTCCTTCCCAAAGATCACGTCCAACACCTGTGGTCTGCTCACATCAATATCGTCCGAACCCAGCTGGGCTCTAAGGGCATGCCTGAGCTGCATATATCTAAAATGAAACTGCGGCGGGAGGGAAAATTCTTCCCTGAGCCTCGTAAATGGCTTTAGCCCTGCACTATTCAAGACCTGAGATAGATACTGCACCCCATATGATGCCCATATCCCTGGATCTGGGACTGTGGCCAACTCGGGCATGAAACCATTTTCCCATAATGGGGTGTGTGAGTGTATATGAGACCTGCCTTGCTTTTTTAGCGCCACTTCCCAAACCTTTTGGTGGTGTGTCAGCATGTCCGCTCCAAACCGGGCAGATCTACAGCCGCCACGGCCGCCCCTGAAAATGGCCTGCATCGACGTGTGGAGGGGGCTATCCGGTTTGTTACAGACCAGCAACCCATATCTCTGCGACTCAGACGTATTGAAATAGTATAGGTGTGATAATTGTGAGGCTATATAGTAGTCCTGTAAATCGGGGAGAGAGCAACCCCCCTCCGTACTGGGGTTTTTGAGTACATGCCATGCTAACTTGTGACGGCCAGATCCCCATACGAACGAGTTTAGGATTGCTTCAAGCTGTTTGAAAATTTTGAGGGGAATGTAAAGAGGGGCATGCCAAACCATATATAAAATTTTGGGTAGTAGAATCATTTTTATCATGTTTATCCTGCCCATCACCCCCAGTGGTAGTTTTGTCCATGCCTGGGTTCTAGATTTAATTATTGCAAATAGAGGTTCTACGTTAAGAGGAACATAGTCTCTTAGATCCTTCGTAACCTGTACTCCTAGATATTTAACTTCCGCTACTCTTTGCAGGGGTAATTCGGGAGACACCGCTGCGGGGGGGAACTGATCCAAGGGGAGAATCCGGGACTTGTCCCAATTGATCCGTAGGCCTGAATATTTCCCCACTTCCTCCACAATATTTAAAGCCGCTCTCAACGAAGGCCCCTGGTCTGCTAAATATAGTATTGTATCGTCCGCATATAGGCCGATCTTTTCCCATCTGTCTCCCTTCCTAAGACCCACCACCTCTGTGCTCGTTCTGATGGCCATTGCCAGGGGTTCTGCTGCCAGGGTGTACAGCAGCGGTGACAAAGGGCACCCCTGCCTCGTGCCTCTCTCCAGGGAGAACTGTTCCGACAGCCACCCATTAACAAAGACTCTGGCCTTGGGGGTCTGGTATAAAAGTTGCACCCATTTAATAAAATTGGGGCCGAAGCCGTAGCAGCCCAGGCATTCCCACAAATACTGCCATTCGACCGAGTCGAAGGCCTTGGCCGTATCCAAAGCCACTACCACCCTGGTCCCCACGTTATCATGTTGCGCTTGTATATTCATGAATAACCGCCTAATATTCATAGCTGTATTCTTCCCTGGCATGAAACCCGTTTGATCGTCATGGATCAGAGAAAGGATCGCTGAGTTTAGTCTGTTCGATAGGACTTTTGCCAAGATTTTAATGTCCACTGGTAGCAGAGATATAGGTCTGTATGATTCCGGGTGGTGGGGATCCTTGCCCGGCTTAGGAAGGACGATTATCTGGGCTTCCTGCATCGAAGCGGGAAGTGTTCCCAGCTCAAATATAGAAAGATACAAGGCCTTCAATTTGGGGACTAACATTTCTGAATACGTGGTATAGAATTCTAATGGTAGACCATCAAGCCCTGGAGCCTTGGATTTTGCCAGTTGTGACATTGCCGTGGCAACGTCTTCAGCGGTGATTGGGGCTTCTAGCATCCGCACTTGTTCCCTGCTCAGCTTTGGAAATTGCAGTGTGTGCAGGTACTCCTGTATTTCCTGTGGTGTGTGTCTACACTGGGAGCTATATAGTTCTTTATAGAAGTCCATAAACTTGCCAGCCACCACCTGGGGGTCCGTGACTATCGAGCCATCCGGCTCCGCCAGGGACACCACCACCGGCGGTCTATCCTCTAGGTGTGCCAAATACGCTAACATCTTTCCAGCTTTTTCTCCATGTTCATACACCCGCGTTTTGCTAAAAAAGATACGCTGCTTAGCCTTCTCTATGTGTAACTGTGTAACTATCCTACTCTGCATTCTCACCCTGGTCAAGTTCTCTATTGTGGGCTGAGCGTTATATGTGCCCTCAAGGCTCTGCAACATGTCTTCCGCGCTACACACATCTGTCTTAGAGGACTGTTTAAGTCTGCGGATCTTGGTGTCCAACACTCTGCATGCATGAGTTTTAAACTCGTCCCACCGGGAGTTAATATCTGGGGACCCCTGCCCATCAGGGAGGAGGAACCGTAGCTCTTGTTCAATACTATCATGATCTGTTAGGGCCGTCAACCAGAAAGGGTTGAGTCTCCATGCCCTTGTGGGGGCTCTGTCTAGCAGGGACATCTGCACCCAACATGGTGAGTGGTCTGATAGGGCCCTAGGTGCGAAACCCGCCCCCCCCACTCTAGGTGGTAATGCGGCCGAGACTAGGATGTAGTCGATGCGGGACATGGTTGCGTGACTAGCTGAGTGGCACGCGTATGCCCTACCCTGGGGGTTCCTCTGCCTCCACACATCTACTAGGGCAAACTCCTTCAGCAAACGGCCCATTCTAGTCAGACCAGGATCCCTCACAGGTCCCCCCGGCATCGCCGGTCGGTCCAGGCGGGAGTCCATAGTCATGTTGAAATCGCCCATCCACACCGCCGGTACCATCGGGTGCTTGGCCATAAACGCCAGCCCCAGAGTGATGACTTCCGAGCTGTATGGAGGGGGGATATAGCATGCAAGCAATAAAAGGGGTACTCCTCCAATCCGCGTATGCAAAAATAAAAACTTCCCCTGCTGGTCTGATTCCAGGGTTATTAATTCAAAAGGAGTGGCCTTTGTCACCAGGAGTGAGACTCCTCTGGAGAAGCTCGAGTGTGTACTATGATATGCCCACCCTATCCAGGGGCGCTTCAACGCCGCCTGCAAGTGGCCAGTAACGTGTGTCTCTGTTAATGCAATAACGTTTGCCTTCTGTGCTTTAAGATAGGTTAATGCCACTGTACGCTTAATTTTGTTCCTCACCCCCCTTACATTCCACGTTAGGAATTTAATCGAGGTCATGGTGGCAGTGTGTAAAAATTACGGAGCCGGATCAACATTACGGTCGTCCAGTACAACAAAGTAACCTGTTCATGTTTCCATGTTTGCCATACACCCGCTTTTACACCTGTACATTGCATCATTACACCTCTACAACACATGTCATGTTCAATCAATCTTTCAGGGTCCCAACAGTGGCCCTGATAATTTCCCCCCCCCCCCTCCCCCCTCCCAGCCCAGCACCCCCCCAACTTGGTGTGAGCATACCACCCCCAAAAAGAACATTCATTACAACAGAGAGAAAAAGCATTTCATCCAGCAGTAGGACCTGTCTGGAGGCACAGTTCTTAATTACTGTGTATACCATGGCATCACCATCGTATACAGTTCTGTGGGGACGATTGTTCACTGAGCAACACGCGTAGTTGAAACGGGGAAAGAATGACATAACCCAAATACTGTAGTGTCTTGCTCCACTAGCCGTCCAAAGTTTAGGCTTTTTTTGTGTTTTTGTCGTCCCCATCTCCATATTAAACCAAACAAAAATCAATTGTTAAACTGCCGCGGCAGCACAGCCGGCCAAACAGGAATTCCCCCCCCCTGGAAGAAAAATAAAAATAAAAGGGGGGAGAGAAAACCCCCCCCCCCCCACCACCACAAAAAAAAAGGGGCCTCTGGGACATCTTTTGCAAGAGATAGTGGATAGAGGGGGTAAAAAAGTTGTAGAAGAATAAATGTATACATAACTCGCACCTTTAACCCCTCGGTGGATGTCAGCAGTTCTGTCCCAGCAAAGGTTTGTGCATGGTACGGAGGGGACCCACGAGACGCCATCCCCTCCCCCCTTGTATATTACTCACATATAGCCATGACATGCTTTACGCCTGCCTCCCCTTCCGATCCAGCCAAGCAGCAGCCGCTGCAGGAGTATCAAAAAACTTCACTCTTCCATCCTCTTCCACGCGCAGCCTGGCTGGGAATAGCATGGCATATTTAAGGTGCAGCACACGCAGGCGGCGCTTCACATCCTGGTATTGGGCCCTCTTCTTCTGTACCTCAGAGGAGAAGTCTGGGAATACCGCAACCTGGGTGTTGTCCACTCGCATGTTCCCTTTTTCCCTGGATAAGCGCAGTATCTTGTCTCGGTCACAAAAGTTTAAAAACTTAGCAATAAACGTGCGGGGGGGCGCTCCTTCTGGAGGGGGTTTCGCTGGGATCCTGTGAGCCCTTTCCACCGCAAACATGGTGGAGAATGCCTCCCTGCCGTACTCCCCAATTAGCAGTCGTTCCAGGTATTCCGCCGGATCCCTGCCTTCCAAGCGCTCTGGCAGTCCGATGAAGCGCAAGTTACAGCGGCGGAGTCTATTCTCCATCTCGTCTTGATGAGCGTGTAGCTGCTGGATTTGACGCTGCATGTCCTCTGTTGCCCGTTGCATGGGATACAGGACATCCTCCGCTGCGCCAATGCGCTCCTCCGTCTCCTTGACCCGCTCCCGGACTGCAGACAGATCCTGTCTCATAAGGGAGATGTCTATTTTGACTTCATCGATCTTGGTTGTTAGGGTGCCCTGCAGGGTAGCTATCGCCTCCAACACCTTCGCCGTCTCCACCGCATGGCGATCCTCCTCCGGTGCCTCTTCGGCGCCATCTTTGGCCTGTCCCTCCACACCCTCGTGCCGATACTTGGCCAGCTTCTCCGCCGCAGCAGTCGTTTTCTTTGATGGGGACATGTTGCCCGCCTGTCTCCACAGATCCGGGCAGGTTCAGGTAGATTTTCCTGCAGAAATAGCCGTTCAGGATGGTATAAAGGAGTATTGGCATGAGGAGCTCTGTCTACCCACGTCCTACTCCATCGCTTGCCAGGCCACGCCCCAAATATGACTTAGTTTTAAATAAGCCATTATCCTTCATAATAGTAAGATCCAGAAAATTAATTGATTCCTGACTCGCTTCGTGGACAAAACGTATCCCTCTTTCGTTGTTGTTGAGGGAAGAAAAGAACTCTTCCAGTTGTTGTTTGGTGCCAGTCCATAGGAGGAGGATGTCGTCAATGTAACTAGCCCACAAGGCTAAATGGGGGCTCCGGTCACTGAAGATGACGTCCTCCTCCCACTTGGCCATAAACAGGTTAGCCAAGCTGGGTGCGTACTTGGCTCCCATCGCAACACCGTGTGTTTGGCTATAGTACTGATGGTCAAACCAAAAGTGGTTGTGCCCTGCTGCATATTCTAATAAGTCCATTAGGTAATCCCTTTGTGATTGAGGTAAACTGGAGGAAAGATCAAGGTAATGTTTTACAGCTGAAATACCCAAATGATGTGGGATAATAGTGTATAATGAGGTAACATCAGCTGTCACCGTCCACATTTGTTCTTCAGGTTAAATTTGAGACAATATATTGATAACTTGTCTGGTGTCTTTCAAATATGAAGGCATTTGTTGAACCAAAGGTTGAAGAAAATTATCGATATACTTGCCCACCCGGGACGTGACAGAGTCAATGCCACTCACTATAGGACTTCCCGGGGGGCAAGTTAGGCTCTTGCGGATTTTAGGTAGACAATATAGCACTGGGGGCCCTAGGAATAAGGGACAGTTGTCCCTTCTCGTTCAGGATACCCTGATCGAAGCCCTTCTGGATCAGTACCTCCTAAAAATTCCTATACTGTATGACAGGGTTCCCCGACAAAGGGGTATAAGTATCATGATCAGTCTACTATCCTGTGCATTTCCCTTATATAAGCTGTTCGATCAAGAACAACTATTCCACCCCCCTTGTCTGCAGGGCGAATTACCAAATCTTTACAGAGAATCAAGTCTCTTTTCCAAATTTTTGTCCATCTTAGTGTTGGAAATTTTAATGGTTTCCAAATCACGTAGGACTACATCCCTGAATACTTTTAAGGTATAGCCCCCAACTCCCCGGTCCTTTCCATACCCCTTCCCTACCCTCCTGTTCTCTCTCTCCCCCCCCCTTTTCTTCCCTTCCTCTCCCCTCCCATTCCCCCCCCCTCCTTCTTTTTCCTTCCCCCCCCCCTTCCTCCCCTTGTAATCTTCCCCCCCCACCTTGCCAAAACCCCCCCCCCCTTCCCGCTCCCGGGCTTGATACCCCCCGCTCAACAACCACCATACGCCACATATATGTTCCTTTCGGAGTAAAATCCTCCTGTTAATTGCGTGTGTTTTTTGCTGCTGTTTGCTGCTGTTTTTTATTGATACTGTTTATTGCCCTTTTTCTTTGTTATTGTGTTACTTCTAGATACTCATTTTTAATCATCTATTGTTGCCATCATCATTGCCATACTGTTTTTTTGTTCTTATATAATTTAAATTAACGTACATTCCCTTATAGCCCCACTACCCTCTTTTGTCCCCTCCCCTCCCCCCCCCCACTGATGCGTGTATTTGGATTTTATTCTAGATATACTCCTCAGGTCCATAAACAATTCGTACTCACCAGTACTATCCCCTCCCTTCCCTTAGCATGCGTCCATCTATGCACACTCCACATATATATATATATATATATATATATATATATATATGTGTGTGTGTGTGTGTGTGTGTGTGTGTCATGCGCATTCCCTGTATATATATGCCTGTGTGTGAGCCTTTCAGCTACATACATACATATATATATATGTCCAGATAGAGTAAATCACTATTGCCTTCCCCCCCTATAACATGCCAATATATGTGTATATACATTTATGTATAGTCAGACACATATTAACACACCAATACACATATGTCTTAACCAACGTCCGCTATCTGTTCCTTGCGTCCCACTACTATATATGCCACTTATAACCTTTCTTGACTTTTTATCTAATTTAACTGCCCAGTCTTTTAACTCCCCCTGAGCCTTGACATTGTGCGGCTCTCCCGCAGCCTTTTGTTTTCACTTCCCGTAGTCCCCCGCCCGCTCCACTTTGTCCTTGGATAATCTACATCGTGATATCCTTCCCAGTTATTTTTAACCACGCCTTCTAACTTAGCTTAAAACCATCCCTTCCCTCGTGCACCACGCTCACTGCCCTCCGTCCCTAGTTCTTAACACATACTAAATCTCGTGCCAGATCCGCCCCCGTTCACGCCCACAGACATCCCCCACCACCGCCCCTTCTCCCTATTTAAATCTAGCTCCATTCTCTGTACAAGTCAGCTTGATAAAGGAGCGCAACTGCCGCGTCATCGCAGTGCGCCAGCTCTGAAACGCGTCGCATGCCAGTGACGTCACTACGTTCGGATTGCCGCAGAATTCAAAGTTCCAGCCTGACCCTGCATCTTTACCACCGCCGCCGACCCCAACACCTTACAGCGGTTGGAAAAGGACAACTGCAGACAGCGCAGCGCACAAGAACAATAGTGACTGCCCTGAGGACTTATTCCACCCAAAGAAATCCATACAATGCTTGTTTTTACTCTACTAAACGTGAGTTGCCTGTATGTATTAAAACGATTAAATCATCTAAACACCTACTCTTAGAGGCGCCTCTCCCCTTGTTTTTCCTTTTACAGTATTTGGAACACGGTTTCTGTTCTTCCATGATGGCAGCCCTGAGCATGTATGTGTGACCTCTATAACTAACAATTCTTCACCCATCCTCGGACTCTTTTATCCACATTCCCCTGAGCCTTGGACTTTTTTAACTTAAACTTTATTTTTAACTTTATTTTTAACTTTATACTGTACAAAAACCTTGTGTACATTATTATTTATTATTATCAATATTTCATGATCTATACTGCTGAGGTACCTGTGTGTTTTTCACTCCTTGCGCATATTTACTTGTGTAATATATGTGTCTAAAAACACCACATCCTATTGCGTGTGGATTTGGGTAATAGTTAGATTTTTAAGTCTAACAAATAATCCACTTAGGTCCCCATCCTTGTCACTATACATCTGGAAGACTCCATCAGTATTGAATACCTTGGAAGCTCTATAGTCAAAAACATCAATGCGAATGTAATATTGACAGTTTTCCCAAGATGAATTTGAGTGGAATTGTTAAAATTAAAGAATAAAAAAAATGTGAGAAACTGATGACACTCTAATATGTGCCTGACCGCTGCTGTATGTGAGTATCTAATGGTAAATATGTGTAATGGAAAATACTGCGCGGTCACAGTAAGTGAAATAAACAAGAAAAGTATCAAATAAATTATACAAGTAGTGTGCAACAGCTGCCGCAACTATTTATGCAAGATAAAGTGAAGTGAGGCTCCAGCGCTGTCTAAATGACAGGGGAGAGGAAGGAAAGTGAAGGGAACACTGCTGCAAATGCTGTGAATACCAAACAAGTGAAAGTGTCTGCGCTGTGAAAAAACAACACTAAGGAATACAAATGGAGGGAAGGGGCACAGGTGAATCGGGCAGCCCGAGCAATGAGGCAGCCGAGGAAATGAGTGAAATATAGTGTAGTGTTGTATTATAATAACAATATGACAGCAATAAGATGAAACAATCTAAAAAAAAAAAATTACAGGCACAATAATTAGCTAAAGGAAGCAATAAAGTCCAAAGCAGAAAGCTACACGTTCAAAAAAAAGTCCAGATCCAACTGATGAATGAAGGAAAAAAGTCTGATGGTAGGAGACCCAGCAACCGAATCTGTGAAATAGCAAGCCGCACACCTTAGGATATCACACACACCTCTAGTGGTTCCAGCAGCTCACCTCGCAATTGGCTTGTAAAGCCTGGTCAAAGCTTGCACACGAAGATCTGATCTAATGGGAGATACTGTACTACAGTCTCAAAGTCAGGCAGCACATGTGAGCAGAAAAGACACAGCAAAATCGCGTAATCTTGATGGCACAGGGAACCCAGCACACAGCTTGCGCCAAAATGCACTTACATGGAGTCACGTGGTGTGACGATACGCGTCGGGATTGGAGCGCTGTACAACTGAGCACCTGACAGACGGCCAACGAGCTCGTTGCTTGTGGATACCATGTACCGTAAATCTGCCTAAATGTGAGTTTGTTTATTTTATTTTGCGCTGTTTTAATAAAAATTTTACTGGATCACGCGATGTGCCCTTCTTCCCTCCTCATTTGTTTTTCCGTGACATTGCTGTTCGAGTGACCCGGCACCTTCAGCGTGATATACGGAATACCCATAGTGAGAGGTGAAGCAGGACACTGACGAGCTCGCTGCTCGTGAAGATAAGCCCTATATTCTTGACTCCATGTACTGTAAGTGCATTTTGGTGCAAGCTGTGTGCTGGGTTACCTGTGCCATCAGGATTACGCAATTTTGCTGTGTCTTTTCTCCTCACATGTGCTGCCTGACTTTGAGACTGTAGAACAGTATCTCCCATTAGATCAGATCTTCGTGTGCAAGCTTTGACCAGGCTTTACAAGCCAATTGTGAGGTGAGCTGCTGGGACCACTAGAGGTGTGTGTGATATCCTAAGGTGTGCGGCTTGCTATTTCACAGATTCGGTTGCTGGGTCTCCTACCATCAGACTTTTTTCCTTCATTCATTAGTTGGATCTGGACTTTTTTCTGAACGTGTAGCTTTCTGCTTTCGACTTTATTGCTTCCTTTAGCTAATTATTGTGCCTGTAATTAAATATTTTTTTTTTTTTAGATTGTTTCATCTTATTGCGGTCATATTGCCATTATAATACAAAACTACACTATATTTCACTCATTTCCTCGGCTGCCTCATTGCTCGGGCTGCCCGATTCACCTGTGCCCCTTCCCCCCCATTTGTATTCCTTAGTGTTGTTTTTTCACAGCGCAGACACTTTCACTTGTTTGATATATTCAAGATACATACACTGACGTTGCTGACGTCACCAACGAGATTACGCTACTACCTGGAAGGACGGGCGGATAGTAAGAGCCGGCCGGCTTGAGAAATTTTACTACAGCAACGCTCATTTTATTCTACCAAATGTGAGTGTATGCCTTTGATTTTATCATTACATTTTTTGGAAGTACTACACCATGGCAGTTTTTATTTTCACATGGGTAACCCTGGGCAGGGTTAACAGCCACAGGCTGGAGGAATCACATCTATATCTCTTGGCACTTTCTTCTTGGGTGTTAATTTGTCTTGAAGTCACGGATACTCCACTTTATATGGACTTTATTTATTTACGTTTATTGGAATATCATTCAATATTCATTGAATGATATGGCTGTACAGCATGAGTGATTTTGTCTACTAGTCACATATTTTGGCATATTTTGGTGCAACGTATTGTATTAACACAGTTACACACCATTTCACAGTGGATTGTTAGATTGTTTTTACAATACCTTTTCACGTTCAATTATTATTGATGATTGGTCACTAATACGAACCAAGATCTCATTGAAAGATGCATATGTGATTAGAGCATCAAAATCCGCAACCTCGTCATTGAGAGAATCACCAACAGGATAGGACAAATGATGTAACAGGCGAAAATAGCCTGATTATTTCTTAGGGACTATACCCAACGGAGATATTTTGAAATTGGAAAATGGAGGAGATGAAAACGGACCCGCAATCCTGCCATCTGTTAATTCTTCATTAGCATTGACTCTTTTGTCTACCTGATATTGCCTTACTATTAGAACTTCTTTCTTGTAATGCACACAAACACTAATGCAAACAGGTGGTGCTGTTACACAGATGACTGACCTTAAACCATCACTTTTCTCTATGGCTTACAATGCTTTTTAATTGGACTAAAAAAACATCTTTGAAACTGCTACAAAGCAGCTCCGATATTTTGATGTTTGGATACATTTCTAGCCAGGGAAGCGCATGCTTGACAATTTTACTGTTGTCAGTACCCTTTGAAAACCCACCCCTGGATTGAGGCTGTCCTGACATGGAAGAGGCTTTGCGATAACATCTACAAAGCAGAGTGTGACCCTGTACAGTACAAGCACTCATGTTTGTAACTACAGTTGGACAAAAACTTACATTGCCCTTCATTAAATGCAAAGCAGAATCCTTTGCGAAATGAATTTTTAGAAGGGTTGAGTGTTTTATATTGCACTTGAGGTTTTGGAGGAAGCATCAGATTTAGACAAAGACCTACGTCCTTTATCCCCCAATGCAGAAAAGGATGAATGGCCAGTTTCTGTCTGAAATTCTCATCGCAATGAAACCATGAGATGCCACTGAAATGCCAAAAGGCTTCTGCAACAATATCCAGGTTTTTGAATAACCCAGAAAAATTCTCTGCAAACTTTTCACCCATTACTAAGTGAAAATACAGAATGCTTTTAGCCAATTCTGTAATGTTCTAGGTGTGACTCTCATATCTTCCTCCGAACGATCCTCTGATCCAATTTAGAAAGAAATTCTTTAGAAGAAGGAAGGAGGGAATAATGAGTCAACAAATTCCCCCCTCTAAAGTTTCTCTTTAACTGAGGACAGATGAAAGCCTAATGGGGAGATTTCGCACGGAAGAGCCTCTTTCATACAAATTTCTGCCACGTGCAAAGATGCATTGTTACAGGAAATAGACTGAACAGGACCACCAGTATTAACCAAAGTGTTCTGAGTTTTTAAAGGGTTAAACTGTTTATCCATAGGTACATTAACATTACCCTGAGAATGCATATAGTTTAAACAGAGCCAACCTTCATTAAATCACCAGTGGCAGACTGATGAAACATATTACTGTTATCTTGATAAGCACCAATATTTTTTGCACCTGAAAAAAGTAAAGCACATCCTGCCTTGAACCAGCAGGTAGAGCAGTATTAACATTTAAATGATTAATTAAGTTTTGACCTGACATTGCTCCAGCATACTGAGCTCCTGGTACTGCACCAGAATACTGTGCACCTGGCTGAAAATTATAAGGAAAAGTACCATTGGACTGTACACCTGATGTACAATTAAGAGAAGCACCAGAAAGCTGTGTTTCCTGAGATTCACCAAATACATGTGCCCCTTGTAAAGTACCAGAAGGCAGTGCCTCCTGTACAGGGAGAGGTGATTCACCTGCAGTAATCAGCAATTGCTGGCTATTCTGAAAAGAACAGCCAGCACCTGAAAAATGAGCCCTGGCAAGGAGAGAGGGAGACCCTTGTTCCCCTTCTGACAGGCTAGCAAAAGCATTCGTTAAAGAATTAAGAATAAAAATTAAGTCAGGCATAGAAGCAACAGAATTCTCACCAGGCGGGATATCCGACACAGAATTCTGTCCCAAAGGAGCTCTAGCGCTGGTAGGGTGAAGAAGAGGGGAGAAAGGATCGGGAGAAGAGAGGAGGAACCACAAGGCTGTCCAGCTGTCCACAAGGTATGAATACTTTTTCAAGGCGCTGTGTGTGTGTGTGCATAGTTGTCCCCCCTTCTTTTGTCCCTGTGCCCCCCTAAATTTGAAAGCTGGAGTCGCCACTGCTGACTGCCCCACCCTGACATACTGCTTATTGACTGTCCTGCTGCTAGATACCATATCCTCCATAGCTCTGCACTGCCACTTCTCGCTGCACTGCATACTTTTTTTGTTTACTTTAGTATTTCTTTAGCCCTATAACTACAGCTCTGTTATCTTTGCTTTTTTGAAGTGTGGCACTATATTAACGATATGCCTCTTGTAAAACTATGCTCCTTTAAATTGTATGCCCCTCCTCTAATTAAAGAAATTCTCTGCCTACCATGGCTTACGGAACACAAAATGAAAAAAGGTGTCCCTGAATTTTTTTTGGTCAAATGTTGGCAACTATGCAGGAAGGGGGCCGGCTGCAAGACCATATTAAAGGGTCACACAATGTAAGTAAATTGTCAATTGTTGATGTTTTTTTTTTCTTCCCCAGCTCCCAGTTCAATTAGCGTACCCCTCATATGTGCCTTGTGGGCTTCCCACAAGATGGACTCAGATATTTCTGCAAAATAACAGACCAAAGTAGTTGAAAGATCTATAATAGTCTGATATTTCAGAAAGGAGAAAATCGTTCATCTTCCAATTACATTTCTGTTTAGGCAATGAAAATATGAAACTAATTGACATGGGGGTGTGGTCTGAAACATTACTACTCCCTATGGCAACAGACTTTATGAGAGGAAGATGATAATGGTCTACAAAAATACTATGTATTCTGGAATACGAATCATGAGGTTTAGATTAGTAAGAATAATTACCCTCTTTAGGATTTAAAATTGTCTAGACATCTACTTATTGGGTTTTATGTAAATTATTCTTCAAATGAGAAAGACTTCTACGGGAAACTTTAGAACACCCACGCAAAGTATCCAGAAAAGGGTCTGGGGGCAGATTGATATCTCCTGCTAAAATAATAACCATTTTGGTAAAAATCTTTCAATTTAGACAATATACAGATAAAAAACTTTGATTGTTTAATGTCTGGAAATATATATTTACTAAGGTACACTGCATACCACACAACAAACCCCAAAGAAACAAAAATCTCCCATAGTGATCTACCATCAATTGATCTAGTATAAAGGATGTGCTGTTATGAAAACCAAGGGCCAAAACACCTTTTGCCTTATTAGTATCTGATAAACTATAATACCATATAGGATAATGTGTAATGGAAGGAGAAAAGAAAAGGAAGGAGAGAAAAAAAGAGGAGGAAAGAAATAAAATAAAAAGAAAGGAAGGCAAAAGAACACATTGTAGCCTAGCTACACCACGCAAAAAATTGCAGAGGACCCCATAGGGGCTAGGGGTTTGAACCACCCAGATGCACTCAGGCATCCAGGTCCGAATATACAGGGCATCTGAAGACCAAAGGTTCATTAGGAATAGGGCATGGTCACCAGCCCAGGGGTGTGGGGAAGAGGCCCTTGCCCCCCCCTTTCCTGGCCTGCAAGGCTGCATCCTCAGAAAAGGATCTGGTATGGATTTGGGGGAACCTCACGCCAATTTTTAAACATGGGGTTCCCCCACAAGATGCATACTAGATCCTTTTCAGAGGATGCAGCCTTGTAGGCCAGGAAAGGGGGGGTGAGCGAGCTCAGCCCCCCATCCCAAAGCACCTTGTCCCTATATTGATGGGGACAAGGGCCTCTTCCCCAAGAGTCTGATCATATTCAAATTCCGTTCATTAAAGTCACATGGAAGTCATGTCGCACCAGTGTGAACCAGGCCTTATGCAATTAACAAATAACAATAGAATATATATACAAAAATCGTCTGTTATTAACCCCAAAGTGTGTATCCCTATATAATCATTGACAACCCCCGAACTAAAAAACACTTCAATATCCATTAGATCCAGAAGGAAATATATTATTAAATAGCTACAAAATCTAAATACTAGCAAAAAATAAACAGTTTTTTTGTGATATAAATTTCTTTATCTAATAGCTTCTACCTGTAGATGAAGCATTAAAATCTTTTTTTGGTATTGCCCTTTGTATGATCCTCCCAATGCATTGGGTGACTTTACTTCCAGTCGCGACCAAGACCGGAAGTTTGCATTACTGAACAGCTTGATGCTGTGTCACTCCACTACTTTTATGCCGCGTACACACGGTCGTTTTTTGCGATGAAAAAAAAACGACGTTTTCTGTGAAGTAAAAAACAACGTTTTTGAAACGTCACTTTTCAAAGACAATTTTGCATACACACCATCGTTTTTTCACAAAAAGCGAGGTTACGTTCACCACTCTTTTCCATTGAAGCTCGCTTCATAACTAGCTTCTGGGCATGCGCGGGTTGAAAAACGTCATTTTGAACGACGTTTTTGCTACACACGGTGACTTTTTGTGAAACAAAAAACGACGTTTTGAAAAACGACACAAAAAAATTCAAGCATGTTGGAATTTTTTTTTTGGTCGTTTTTTTTAAGACAAAAAACGACGTTTTGCCCACACACGATCAATTTAAATGACGTTTTAAAAAACGTCGTTTTTTTTCATCGCAAAAAACGACCGTGTGTACGCGGCATAAGGAATTTTAAATGTGAGTGTTACAATTTTTGATAAATCTTTTACAAATCATACTATACCAGATGGGTTCTTGTTATCATTGCATGTAATGATCAACTGAGAGAAACACAGGGGAGCTGTGGTGGCTCAACGTGATTGGCACTGTGTTGAAAAGCCATTCACCTCTGCAGCCAAGGGTTCGGATCCCGGTCTCGGCTACATGTGAATTGAGTTTGGTGGTCTCAGCCCGGCTCCCGGTGGGTGTGCTATGCAAGGTACGCCTGTGCTTAGTACGCCCACCCCCCCCCCCCCAAAAACCACCACACTTGCACGCACACAAAATTGGTTTAAAAAACACACGCACTTTGGCCATGCGGTCTCTTAAAATAAAGAGAGGCGAAGGACCTACGGGGCTGGCTGGGTGGGCTAGGCCCCCTCACTCCCTCATAGGGGGAGTCCCTCTGCCCCATTGGGGTCCCGTTGGGCCCCAGTTGGGCTCCCAAGAGGAGCAGGTAGGGCGGGGTGAGTGGGAGGCCCCCCCTCACACCCGCCATTGCCACCAGGGGCATGGAGAAGGATGGCGAATGCCTCCGGGGGGAGGGTCTGCCTACTCCCAACTCCTGCAGTCCGGCTCCTCTCTCTCGAGTTCACGCACAAAAAATACACTTTAAAAAAAAAAAAACTGAGAGAAACACCAGGGAGCCGCATATCTACATTACCTGAAAAGAAGATTACACCAATTTAACAAAATAACTATATATCAAATTTGCAGGTGAGCAGCCTCTCTGCACAGTATAAAGGGAAAACCACCGCTCCAGACGACACTCTTCAGTGGTGAGTAAAGTTCAAAAACCCAAATGGGTGCAGGCAATGCGTGGTGCAATATAAGGAAAGAAAAATGGACAGCCACACTCCAATGGACACCTGAATAAAAACCTGGACAGACTGGAAAAATCAGTCATAGAGAATAAAAAAGGCAAAATGAACAGGGACAATACGGATTATGAGAATGATAACGTTTATACATGGAAAAGACCGCAGTATCAATCAGGTCGTCCACGCAGGAATCGCACCAAAAAGGTCAGCTTCATGGACCAAGATTCAGAGTTTGCATATGACACCATGGGCACCACCGGCTCCGATTCTTCCCCTGAACGACCTGTTTTACCATCCACACGGAGCCCAAGTCGGGAAATCCACACTCATGCATACCCCCGTGCATCGGATCCAAGGTCCAAGAAAAAGACAACACCATCTACAAAAAAACACGGAGGGGAGGCAGGCGACATAAAAGTACCAAAGAAGCCCGGTTACGTCCTCCTGGGCCGAATGAAAAAATAATCTCCAATGTTTTGAACGTATCCAACAGGACCCTCAGCACTGAAGAGAATGATTTATTATCAAAGGGTCTTAATTTTTGTCCCACAACTCATTTTAACCTTTTCAGTACAATCCTGGACGTGAACAAATTCTCACGGAGTCTTACCTTAAAAAAACATTTTCATTCAACTACAGCGGAGAACACACCTGCTTTATCGGAAGGTCCGGAGAACGGTGAGTGCTTGCCTCCCCCCATTTTGTTTAAAGATGTTTGTGCTCTACAAGACCTTATTGATCTAGCGTCTGAGTCCAACCCATGTACCATAGACCCCATAGATTCTGACACCACACTGACTTTTAAATTACGGTCAGAGTATTATCCTGTGGGGTCCAGGGGCAAGGACCTAGATCTTTTCCAAAAGCTGGTTGAAGGGGATCTTGTACGTCTAGCCCAGAGGTGTCACAAAAATCCTCCCCCTAACAATTTGTCTAAGGAGGAGTTACTTGCATGTAAGGCATTGAGTACTGATAACAGCATTGTCATTAAAAACTCTGACAAAGGAGGCACCGTGGTTGTTATGGATTCCCTCATGTACAGAGAGGAGGCCATACGACAACTAACTGACACTAACACCTATTTACCATTGAAATCCAATCCTACCATTGCATTTAGCAAAACGCTGGCCTCACTCCTGGACCGAGCAGTACAGGCGGGGATTTTTTCAGCCAAGGAAAGGGATCTTTTCATTCCAGTCAATCCCATAACCCCCATCTTTCACCACCTGCCCAAGGTTCACAAGGGCTTATGCCCACTGACTGGCAGACCCATCGTAGCGGGCATAGGGTCGTTGAATGAACGCCTGGGTGAATGGGTTGACAATCAGCTCCAGCCCCTGGTTTCTGAGCTCCCCGGTTTTATCCGGGACACCAAGGATCTACTCACCAAGTTGTTCAACTTTGAGTGGCAGGACAATCACAAGTGGATAAGCTGTGACGTTTCCAGCCTGTACTCGAGTATTCCCCACCACCTGGGAATCCAGGCGGTTAACTGTTTTTTGAGGGAATCGGGCAAACATTCTTTGATACTCCAGGAGTTTTTACTACAGGCTCTGGAGTATTTGCTAACCCATAATTTTTTTCTGTTCGACGGGGACTATTACCTGCAGAGATGCGGGGCCTCTATGGGAGCCAAGTTTTCCCCTTCCTTTGCCAACCTCTACATGGGTTGGTGGGAGAGGTCCCGCATCTTTGCATGTGATAGCCCCCGCCGTATGGATACATCATTTTATTGTCGGTTCATTGATGACCTGCTGTTTATTGTTTCTAGTGATGACATTAGCCTAGACTCATGGCTCCTTTATCTTAATGATAATGATCTTAACCTTAAGTTTACAGGGAATTTACAGAGGGTGGAGATTGATTATCTGGATGTCAAATTAACGGCTAAGCATGGTTGCATCACAACCAGTATCTATAGGAAAGAGACAGCAGGCAATGCCCTCCTCAGGGCGGATTCCGCACACCCTAATCATACCATCCGGGGTGTACCGTACGGACAATTTTTGAGGTTAAAACGCCTTTGCAGCTCGCCTGATGATTTTTCTAGAGAGGCTGGTGAAATGTCCCATAGATTTTTGGATAGAGGCTATCCTATTAAAACCATTAAAAAAGCTCTCTTCAAGGCTAGCGGTGTTCCAAGGACTGAGCTATTAGGTGCCGTAGGCACCTCTGCACGCAAACCCTTGGACACCTTTTTTAGGGACATTCCGGTTTTTTCTACCCCCTATAGTTTGGAGTTTGATAAAATTAAACATACAATTGATAAATACTTACCCATTCTATATAACGACGAGATTTATCAACAAATTCTACATAAAGGTGTCAAAACAGTGTCCCGGCGGGCACCTACACTGGGAGGCAGACTGTCACCTAGTCTATATCAGAGCAAACGCATGAACGTGAATTGGTTACAGTTTCAGGGCACATATAAATGTGGCACCAAGGATTGCAGGTACTGCAGACACATTAAAACTGGCCAACAGGTTCACTCACATTCCTGCGATAAAAGCTTTGAGATTAAGCATTTTATTAATTGTAACACTAAGTACCTCATTTATGTTATCAGTTGTGACATATGTCACCTCCAGTACGTAGGACGAACCATTCGTAGACTAAAGGATCGTTTGTCCGATCACCTGTACGATATCGAGAAAGATCATAACACTAACGTCGCCAACCATTGGAATAATGTACACTTTAAGGACCTATCCAGCCTCACAATACAGGGTGTTGAGAAAATAACTACCCCCATTAGGGGAGGAGATAGGTTCAGAATCCTCTGTAAGAGAGAGGTATTTTGGATCTTCTCGCTCCACACTAGGATCCCACATGGAATGAACTTTGAGTGGGATGTATCCCACTTTTATGACTAATGGCCAGATTTGATTTGTCATATATGGTGGTTTTCTCTAATGATTCAAATCCATACAGGCAGGCCCTCTACCCATGTTAATGGGTTTGTTACATTAATCTATATGTTCGCTCTCCACTTCAGATATGCCGCGAGCCTCATGGATTGGTCTATTTTTGTAGCTGGTGTCCTTTTTACATGCGGACACACGTATACACGTGTATATGTCCCCTCCATGTCCAGGGTTCTGTGCGTGCATCATGTATGGATAGTATTTCACTGTCCGGGCGTGATCCATGCACTGAGCTTGAGGTCTCCTTTATTATGCAGTATGAGCCATTATAAAACTTTTTTGTTTCTTCTTTTTTACCCATGGGTTCTATTTTTAACATATTGAAAAAATATCTCTAAAAACAAGATTTTAATGTTTCAAACAACTTTTATAGGTTGGACCTGTTCTACAGTTGATTATGGTAGAAGTGTTTTTCCCTTTATTAAGGGACACCTCTATCTCAGATTATATGATAAATCCAGTGTAATCAGCTACAGGGAGGTTTCCTACATTAACTATGCACCCGTCAAATATACAGGGCGAAAATAATCATTCCTTAATACAGCAGTACACTGGTAACAGGGTTCTTTATATATAATAGTAACAATAACCAGAATTTTTTATTCTTATTGTTTGATCTTACTTTTCCTTTACTTCATATCTTGTATGCTCTGTGCTTATTGTACACGGCCCCTATTATTCCATCCCGTTTATTTAAATGGTACATTCACACATTTTGTTGTCACTGTTATCTCTATCACCATTCACTTTACCCATGTATATGTCCCTTCTATACTATGGCCATTAGGGATTTGGATTAAACACTGAAGACATTTAATCTCCTTACGGGGCAAGGGTAATACACATTTATTTTTAACCTAGCAACTTTTACCCTATTTCTTGCTTTCATGCTTTTCTGCTGTTTTGAGGACACCTAACGTATATACTTTGGTCACTTGATCTTTCAATATTGTTTCCATCTCATATGATGTGAAACGCTACACATTTACATCGGTTCAACCAGCAACTACCAATCCTCTCCTTTTCCCCCCTCTTTCCCTCTTGCAGCACACGACACGCTGAAACACAATTTTCTATGGGTTATACATTTTAATAATTATTTACACATCCGGCGTAACATGATTCACACGCTTTGGCTGGGTTTTTATTTTTATATCTTCTCATCCCACACACACCTACACTTGTTTATCAGTGTTGTAGAATATGTAATGTCATACTTCCATTGGGATGAAAATAAGGTTTCTTTACATTGTAACACATATGTTCTCAACACACATCCACTGTATATATTTTCCTAGGGGTTGAAACTAGGTTTGCTGCTATTAGACTGGTGTAACCAATTTTAATCGGCCGATGTATATATTATGTTCCCATCTAGTTATGATGGACTGTGTTTTTTCCTTGTTGCATTCTTTCAACAGGTGTGCACGATTACCGGCATTAGCCAGGCCCCACCAGGAGACTAATTAATGAATCATCGGATGGTTTCTGGGACTTTTTTCTTTCTATAAATGAGATTTCTTTTATCATTATGTTTAGCTATGACTAAGCATCGGTTGTCGATGTGAAACGCGTCAGCTTTTGTTACCCCACTGTTTGCTGTTTTTGCTGTTTTAGTTTTTTGACTGGAATAAACAGGCACTATTTTTAAGTCTTTTCATCCATTGGAGTGCGGCTGTCCATCCTCTCTGCACAGTGTTGGAGCACAGGATTTTATGGAATGGAGAGATACATGTGGAAGAAATCTACTACACCTATTATACTGATATACAGTATATCACTGGGACTTTCGATTCACTGAGTCAGATTTTACAGCACTGGGATTTGGTTCACCACCCAGTGGGGCATTTGAACATTTGTTTTTATAATGATACTGTTTTAATTTTTTAATTTATTTGTAATACACAATGGGATCACTTTTCAATTATTAATCTGAGCACAGTATTGACTTTGATGTTACTTTGATTATATTTGTTTATACATTTTGATTATTATTATGACATTTTATCATATTGGAATGTAGTGTAACATTACTTTATTTATTTTAACATTGAATTGTATATTTGGGGACACTACAGGTGTTGACAGCAATATTTTCTATTACATTATCTTTGTATATATTGAATTGTGGATAGCACATAAGTGATCTTGCTTCCTTTCTTTAGAAAGTGTGTAATGAAAAATATCAAAGAATGGTAAAATAATCAAATCAAACACATCAACATTGGACTCAAATGGCCCTAAAATCAAAGGAGCATCAGGAATTAATTATTAATAATGGGCCAGATTCACAGAGCGATTACGCCGGCGTAACAGGAGATGCGCGGCGTAAGTCTAAATTTGCGCATGTGTTTCGATACTCCGCATCCCCAAAACGAGATACGCAAGAAATCTACTTTTTTTTGTCCAGCGTAATTTCGATAGACAGGCGCATCCGTCCGCGCAAAACTGCGCTAGACACACCATTGATTTGCTATTCAAATATGCTAATGAGGGAGTTACGGGGATCCACAAAAGAACGTTGGTGCAGCGCAGGCTATGCGCTGTGCGCAACAGCTGCACGGCCTGTCTAAAATTAGACCATAGAAAAGGTGGTATAAAATTAGACAATTCGTTTACATGTCAGAGAAAGCAACACTGTTAGTGAGGAGCTGAGCAGTCACACTTGCTGCCCAACAAACTGTATGCCAACATGCCATTGGCATCCATGCTCATAGCTATACTACTGACTTTAGATGAGCAAAGAAGGAGGAGGGCACGGGAGAGGTTTTTTTTTTTTTTTTACCAAAAAAATGTCTTTGCTTTAAAAAACATTTTTATAAAAAAATATACATACATATATACAGTACATCAATACATAACATACATACAAATTACAAACACGGTCTCACTATCTTTCAATAGCCCTTTAATACCTTGATGGATATAATAATCTAATCTGATACAAGCCCCTCCCTCTTCACTTGATATATCACACACGCATAGACATCTTTGGCATGAGTGATTCTGAGGTGTCTCGCATCTTCAAATTCACCCCTCATGCCATCCTGGAATTAACCACAACCCTGCAGGAGCCCAACACATGACACCACCCATGACACCCATGACAGCTACATATACAATCCTAGCCCCATCCCCACAGATTTCGAACAGAACATGTATGGGGACAGCTGGCTGGTTGGTGAGTGACATGGGTGGCAGGCATGACTGTCCCCCCCCATGATGCTGAAATCACAAGAGGCACATGCACTACTAACATCCTCCTGTCTTATCACTTTAGGGTGACTCTGCATATGCACTGGGACCCCATCTCATGACTCCTATACGGAACCCCCCTAACCAAGGCTACCCCGTCTTCTGAGGGAAGAGCAGCCAGGAGCCAGCTCACATTAGGCATCTTTGCACGTTAAACACACACATTAATCGTGGCACAATGAGAATGCATGCATGCACACCACTGTGGTCCCTAGCACAGACACATCACATCCTCATCACATTGGATTGGCACAAGCCCACCATGCAGGACTTGTGAGCAGCAACGCCACGCCACAGCCACAATTATGTCACTGTACATTCATACACCATTCACACGGACCTGGGGATCACTTCTCCCTGGTCCTGGGGAACCCTTCTCCACCAAAACTGAGGGTGACACCCCTTTTCCGGCAGGAATATCACCCCCACATTCCAAAAACATTCACAACACGAAAAAAAATGTCCAGCAAAAAAAAAAAATGCCCAGTAAAAAAAAAATTTTGAAAAAAACACAACAAAGAAAACACAGAAAAGACAAAAATCACTCTGCAAAACAGTCACCAAATATCTCAAAGACACGTCACAAACAAACAAACAAACGCTAATAAACAACAGAACAAAAGCACCTTGCTGTATAGGGAGGGATACAAAGGGATGTACTTTTGCAAAGGAAGTGCGTTTGTGTCTGTCTATTTATGCTGTCTGCGCAAGTTCATTACGTTGCCCTAGTCCACTTCCAATTTCACTGATTGCGCCGTTCCCGAGTTGTGAGCATGCGCACAGAGGTGCTGACCATGGTCTGCTTCAAGCGCGCATGCGCGAGCCGGCCGGCCGGCCCTTCATTTGCATGGGGTCACGGCTCATTTCAATGTAACACACCCACGTCCTTCCCAATTTGAATTACTCCGCCTTGCGCCTCTGAAATAACGTTGCGCATGCGCAAATTTCTGCGCAAAACCGACAAGAATAGGGTGATTGCGCCGCTACATTGCGCCAGTCTAACGTAGAGGCGGTGCGCTATGCCGGTCGAATAATGCGCAGATGTACGTGAATCTGGCCCAATGAGTCTTATGCCGCATACACACGACCGTTTTTCATGACGTGAAAAATGCAATTTTTTTAATTGGTCATTAAAAACGATCGTGTGTAGGCTCCAGAGCATTTTTCTCGACGTGAAAAATGGGCATGCTGAGTGGAAGTTCCTGAACATTCCTTTAGAAGGAGAGTGACCCCGGGGGGGAGGAGTTACAACATGGCGCCTAGCAGTCCGATGCTGTGAACTCCAAGCAGTCCTCTCCCCGAGTGATAAACCACCTACGCCCGTACCTGCTACCTGCTGTTGCTGCTGAAAAGTGGTTGACTCTCATCCTGTGCCCCCGCTTTCCGCCGGGAGCTCTGTGCCTTGCCGATAGGTTCCTGGATCTTTTGGTCCCCCTTGGCTTCACTGCTTGCCTACCTGCCTCAGCGGGGAGCCTGTGACATCCCGCTGCGGGCTGTTAGGTGCCAGTCGTTAGGCGTCGCTGTGCGGGCTGTGTAAGGGAGGAGAGGAGAGGTGACTCGGCTAGAGCTGGTGCTGGAGCTGACGCCACCGTTCATTGGCCGCAGCTGTTGCCAGTTGCCTGAGCGGTGAGCCGGGCTCCACAAGCCGCAGGCTGCAAGCCGCATGCTGAGTGCCGTGCACCATGCGCCTGAGTGCAGGAGGTTGGGAGAGCCTGTGAGGTGAGCAGAATCTGGTGGTTGGGAGGTCGGAGGAGGAGCGGGAAGGAAGGCAAATCTTGGGTAAGCCTGAAAAAAAATCCCTGCAGCCTCTCATGGTCACACTTGGTCACTCTTTTTTTTGGAGAAAGACAAGGAGCTGAAGGAGGCTCTCAGAACCAAATAAAGCTATACATAGCTCTATATAGCTCTATAACTTTGATAACTTTCACGGATCAGTGTAACTGAATAGGATCTTGCTCCTTCTATAAAAAGCTTAGTATCAGGTCGGAGGAAGCTGATCAGGAGGAAGAGGTCTGGGATGAGCCTGAGAAGCTATAACCTGTAAATATACACGGAAGGTCTGACTTTTTCTACTGACTTGCTGCTGCTATAATACATTAAGAAACCTGGAAAACCCTTTTAGAGTGGATTGAATTTGTTTATCCTTAGTCAGTTTTATACTGGTGGGTGACCAGAGGCCTTTTTTTTTTCTTTTTTTTTTTTAAATCTTTCACAAGTTCACAAATTCCCTGATCCAACCTGCTTAATCATTCAAAGAGACTGACTGGATTTGTTTCTATGCCTCTCCCATTGTTCCTGTGTGAGCCCCTGCATGCGATATCCTTGAGTTGGGGGGACACGCACCTATGCACTCTGGTTACCCACTCATAAGGGGCTTCTTCCGTCTCCCCTGCCCTTTTTTTTTGTTGTTTTGTTTTGGCCTTCTAGAAAATCTACCAATAGGTGTTGGTATATAATATTTAAAATGACTGATCTGATCTGATTGCATTTACTCAAAATGTATTCAATATATTTATTTATAACTGCTTGAGCCAGTTTGATTATACTGTTTAAATTGATTGTCTTGATCGTCTGGATTATATTCCTGGTTTTACTATTTACTGCCTGCTTCATATGCGGTCCTGTCCTGCTATTTTTAGCTGCAGGGGGTGTTTCTTTTTTTTCTTGGGGTCATCAACATGCCAAGTATACATACTTCTGTGTTATTATTTACTTATATTTTTTATAAGAGGGCTGTGTACTTGGGGTAGTTCCTTATAGCACCCTTAAGAAAATCGGAAGCCCATTTGGACGATCATCAAAGCCCATTTGGACGGAAAGGGTAGAATCTGAGTGGGTAGAAATGAGGAGTATCCGATATAAGTTAGAGGATCAAGAGAACCGTAATAGACGTAATAATTTGAGGATACATGGACTACCGGAGTCAGTTGGAAACAGTAATTTAGAAACAACGATCAGTGAACTGTTTAATAAAATATTGAAGAGAGAAGCAACAACTCCCATGTCGTTCGAAAGAGTGCATATAGTACAGAGAATAACCACACTATCAAAAGATATAGTGAGAGATGTGATAGTGAGGTTTTTAAACTTTGAAACAAAACAACAAGTTACACAGGGCTTGAGAAGCTCTGCACCGATTGAATATATGGGTGCTGAGATTCTGTTTTTTTACAGGCCTATCGCAAGAAACTCTGACTCGCAGGAGGGCGTTGAAACCCATGATAAAACAATTACAGGAAAAAAATATTGTTTATAGATGGGGTTTCCCAGCCTGTCTAACAGCAAAGAATCAGGGGGTTTTGGCCATACTGCGATTCCCAGAGGATCTGAAGGGTTTCTGTAGTAAAGCCAATGCCACAAATAGAAAACTGGGAAAAAAAGCCATGGGAATGGAAGAAGTTTAAAGATCAGCCATGGAAAAAAATTTAGAACCTTTAGAAAAAAAGAAAATAAATAAGAATTATTGGTAGCAGGGTAGGGGGGGTGGGTAAGAGAAGGGGTGTTCGCTCGGGTAGGGTATGGTGGAGGTTGGCAATGCCCCTCCGATCAACCGGGACCATCTCTATAGTGGGGATGAGGTCTGAGAGATCGAGAGGTCATATAAGGGCCCCCAGAAGATGCCCTATCTGGTTGGGCGCCTTCCGTTTAGGCCACAGCTGGATGGGCCATAACATTGATAATCAATGTAGTGGGGGAGGGGAGGGGGAAGTACCTAAGGGTGGTGTTATGTACTCTAGTCATGTTATTTTGTTTTGTGTTAGTGGAGGTGTGAAGAGTCCTGTACCCGAGGGGGAAGGACTTTACATACTACTCCCAGGTACATTTCTCATATTCAAGGATAGACTATGTGTTCCTAGACCATCAGCTCTTAGAAGGTTTAATAAAGGCAGAAGTGAAATCGATCACCCTCTCTGATCATGCTCCGGTTGTGGTTAGCTAAAAGATATACCGGATAGGCAACGATCCTGGAGGCTGGATGAATCACTCCTATATGATCAGGCTATAGTGGAAGACTTGGAAGGGGAATTGTCTCTCTTCTTTATAGAGAACAATATAGAGAATATTGCACCAACGGTCCTGTGGGAAGCCCATAAAGTTTTCATGAGGGGAAGATTGATTGCAGAAAAATTTGGATAGCCCAAAAACAATTGTTGCTACAGGAAATTCAGGAGTTGGAACAGAAACATAAAAGAGTTAATGACAGGGAGGTATTGGTGGAGCTGACGGGAAAGCGGGAAGCTTTAGGAGATATGTTGGAGCTAGATACTAAACAAGTTTTTATTAAAAATGGCCAAAAAGCAGTATAGATTCGGCAATAAATCAGGGAGTTTGTTGGCAGGGCAGATTACACCTAGAAGGAATCCGAATTATATAGCGAAGATAAAAAATAAAATAGGACAGATGAAACATTCTACTATGGTTATTAATAACAATTTTATGGAGTATTATCAATTATTATATAAAGTAAATGACCTACAGCATCCTGGGGGTATACAAGATAGAAAAGAAAAGTGATGATAAGAAGATATCTGAAGCGGATAAAACTGCCGGAAATAGCAGAAGATAATTCAAGGAGATTAGATAGGGATATCTCTAGAGAAAAAATAGAGCAGGCTATTAAAGATAGTAAGGCAGGGAAAAGTCTCAGTCCTGATGGTTGTACATCTTTATATTTTAAGAAATGTATTGGAATTTTGTCCCCTTATTATCATTTATATATAAATTCTATAGGGGAAGGTTTTAAGATAAGAGGAGAAGCCCTAGGTGCCTACATATCCCTCTTAGCAAAAGAGGGAAAAGATCCTACAATGTGCTCTAGCTTTAGGCCAATATCCCTGATTAATGAGGATATGAAAATGTATGCGAGAATATTGGCCGAGAGACTAAAGCTTTATATGTCAGAAATAGGGCTGTTACTGATCAAAATTTTTGTGTTCGATTAATCGTTTTTTATTTTAATCGATTAATCGACTAATTTCGATTAATTATAACGCACATACAGATCCAACTACTTTTAGCTGATCTCCTTGCAGGCTGATTCCCAGTGCAGCTCCCAACAACTGGAAAAATGGATAGCAGGATACAAAAAACACACAAAGGCAGCGCTCGATGGGAATAGCATTAAAACTTTTATAGTCTGCAAGTAGGTAACAAAATAAATATTGCACTGGAGATAAAATCGATGTAGCTACATAAACTGTAAAAATGGTGCGAGTAATACCAAACGGTACCAAAAGCAGTCATAAAAACACGTAGCTAAGTATGATACTGGTATAAAAATGTGTATGATACCCAGAGCTTTTTTTCTCAGAAAATAGGTGCAGGAACTCAACCACGACCCGTTCAGATTTCACAAACAGTAGAAGGGTCTTAAAGGGGCATTAAATACCAGAATTGCATTACATATGTAAGTGTGCAGAGTTCAGGGGGTTACAAAGCAGTCACTTGTAAACACAGAAACCAGACTTCTGTGTTCACAAGTGATTGTGGTGAGCAGGCACCAAAGGGTCTGAGCCAAAGGTGGTGGAACTGAGTTCCACCAAGTTCCCCCAGAAAAAAAGCCCTAATGATACCACTGCTGAATACAGATGAGGAGAGGTTAACATCAGTCCGTCGGCATGTAGATGTCCCATGAAGGGAACTATCACAACTCCCATTGGATGGTTGTAGAATCCCAGGTTGATAGAGGGAAGTGTAACAGCCCTTGCGTGTGGCAGATAGTAAGGTCCCGCCGGCATGCAGATATGAAGGCACAGCAAAGGAGCCCTTCAGATGGACACAGCAAGCCCTGCCGGTGTCCGTGACGTTACCGGATCTCCGACGGAACTCCCTGAAGGCCCAGAAGCCGGCGGAGAGGTGAGTTTCAATCAAAAGAATTTTAATCGATCAAAAAGATTTTGATCGTTCAAAAAATTTAAAGATTAATCGATTAATTAAAAGTTAATTTGCACAGCCCTAGTCAGAACTTATAGGGGAAGATTAAGCAGGCTTTGTCCCGGGCAGAGAGACTAGAGATAACATCGTTAAAACAGTCCTCCTAATATATGAAGCAAAGAAAAGTAAAAGGCCAGCCCTGTTCCTATTGATAGATGCCGAGAAGGCTTTCGATAGGTTGGACTGGGATTTTATGTTGCAGACTCTATATAAATTTGGTATAGGACCCCGTATGATTAGATGGATAGAGGCTCTATACTCTATCCCTACGGCCCAAGTTCAAGTCAATGGGACCCTCTCGGAAAGTTTTAGGCTTTTTAATGGGAAACCTCAGGGCTGCCCACTGTCCCCTTTGCTCTTTGTGCTCTTATTGGAACCTTTTTTAATATCTATAAGAGCTAATTAGGAAATTCAAGGTATAGAGGTTGGGGGTCAAGAATAAAAAATATCCGCTTTCGCAGATGACATCATGATGTATATAACAAACCCTATGCACACCCTTCCAAAAATTATGGAGGAATTGGGAAAATATGGGCATGTATCAAATTTAAAGGTAAATATGGAAAAAACGGAACTATTAAATTTTTCGGTTCCAGCAAGTGAGAGTAGAGATCTCCGAAAATTATATCCCTTCAGATGGAAACAAAAAGGTCTGAAATATTTGGGAGTACTTCTGTCGAAATTAATTGTAGATTTATATCAAGATAACTACATGCCTTTGCTGAATAGAATTAAAAATTAATTGAAAAGATATCCCGCTCATAGACTGTCATGGTTTGGCAGGATAAGTGTGGTCAAAATGATGATCCTTCCAAAAGCTCTGTATATATTTCAAAGTTTGCCGATAAATATTCCTGGGGCATATTTTAAAACGTTGAGATCGGTAATACAGAAATGTGTGTGGAATAATAAAAGCAACCGTATCGCCTTTCAGACATTAACTAGATCCAAAGAAATGGGAGGGGTATTCCTCCCGGATCTTGAAAAATATCATGAAGCAGCAATTTTGTGGAGGGTTATGGACTGGGCTCATGCCCCTTGGCAAAGAAAATGGGTAGAGTTGGAGGAAAAAATCTGTAAATCTCAAGGCAGTTCAGAGGTCCCTTGGAGGAAGCAGCTTTGATTACTCTAGAAGCATTAAGAACGTGGGACAAGTCTATTAAAAATACACAAGGACAATACAACAGCCCCCTAATGCCATTAACAGGAAATAACTATTTCCCACCGGGGAAAGATAATAAATTATATCTAAAATGGACTATATCGTCCTATTTGAGATTAAGGGATGTTTTGAGGGGGAATGCCCTATGTTCATTAATTGAATTGCGTGAAAGATATGGGTCCACTCTTTGGGAAGTCTGGAGATATAAACAACTGCAACATTTCGTAGGCTCCCTCCCAAAACCTCTTTGGGGGGTTGGTAGGATGAACCCATGGGAAAAATTAGTTGACCAAATGGGGATAGACAGGCATGGAATTTCTACTATTATTAAGTTGTTGATGACACATCTAGTGTGAGGTGCCGTGTGCCCAACAGAGAGTTGGGAATTAGAACTGAATCAGCCACTGCCAGAAACCATGAGAAGTAACGTTTTAGATTATGTTCACTCCACATCTGTTGACACACTGATAAAATAAATGAACTTCAAATTATTAATTAAGTGGTATTATGTCCCAGCAAAACCACACATGGTAATTCCCCAGGTGTCACCTTTATGTTGGAGGGAGTGCGGGGAGGTGGGAACTCACGCCCACATTTGGTGGCAGTGCCCTAAGATCCAGTTATACTGGGTGCAAATACTAGAGTTGATCAAGGAGATCAGTGGGACTGAGATTCGCTTGGACCCTTGGCAATGTCTGTTCCATGCTATGGCTATCCCTAGGAAGAAATATAAAACAGCAATTATCCCAATTCTACTAAATGCAGCAAAGACATTGATTCCGAAAAGGTGGAGGGAAAAGCAAGCCCCTTTGATACAGGAATGATTGAGGGAGGTAGAAAGGATAAGAATTTTAGAGGAGGTAACGTACCAACATAAAGAACTTAACAGTGGAGATATTGGAACTTGGAGGGGCTAGGCGGAGTTTAGACAGTTTCTGGTCTATGTAGGCTATATGAGTAGGGAAGGCAGTACCTAAGGAACTTTGGTTTGTTTGGCTTAATATAGGAGTTGTAGCCCTCTCTCTCTCCCCCCCCCCCCCCGAAAAAAGGAGGGTAGTAGATTTTGAGGTAAAAAGGGATATTTTTGCCCCCTTAAGATAGAAATTCATAGTAGTCACGGGACCTAATTAAAGGATAAGATATTGGAGAAACACTCACGGTGCACTTTAAATAATATAGTATGGGTGGGTAGGGGGTTTCCCCCCTCCCCTCTCTTTCCCCCTTTTTTTTATTTATTCCTTTCTCCACCTTAAAATTAATAGAAATACAGAGAAGTCACAGGAGTTAATTAAAGGATAAGATATGGGGTAAATGTACACAATGCACTTTAAATAATATAGTATGGGTAGGTAGTGGGATTCCCTCCCCCTCCTACCCCTTTTTCCCTTCTTTTTTTGAGAGAGGCAAATAGTTAATGGGGTAAGAGAGTGAAACTCTCGTCCCCTCATAATAATAAAAAAAATGGAGGTCACAGTCACTAAAGGATAAGAAATGGGAAATTGGGCACTTAGCACTTAAATAGGTGGTTGTGGTTAGGGTTTTTTTTTTCCTTTTTGGGAGGGGGAGGGAAGGGAGGGGCAGAGGTGGAAGAGAGATGAAAAATCAGGAGGATGTAGGATTGACCCATATTGTTGTTATTGTTGTTATGTTGTGATGGATGTGAAATGAAATGAATATTTTTGTGTTATGAATCCAGCATTTGAAGATATGAAATTAAGTTTCAGAAATTACCATTTAAAGATGAAGAAACAAGGGGCTATTATAAACGCAGCTGCACTCCTCATTTCTCATTCCCTTCCCCCCCCCCTGCTACATTCTTGAATAGCTTGCCTTAAGTTTGAGAGGAAGCCGCCCCTCCCCTTCACTCTGAGGTTTTTGTGTGGACTTTGCAAGAGGAAATGAACCCAACCCCCACATCCTGTGTTGATGGAATGTTGATCATGTGGCCAAGGGAAGCCAGGCTGGACTGTTCTACCTTTATATGGAAAATATTGAAGGACTGATTAACTTGTCCCCTTGCATCTTGGACTGTTCCATGTCTTACACGTCAGACCCTTGGAAAACTGGATATGAATTTGTGTGGGAAACCCCTTATAAGAACTTTAAACAAAGGAACAAGACATGTGCTCTTAGGGGGGGCGTGGATGAGGGAGTATGTGGGGTGTGTCAGTGGTTGGATGGGAGGGAACTGGGTGTGTTTTTATCATGTGAGGGTGTGTATCTGTATAATGTGAGCCAATGAAAAGATTTTGTATGTTTAATAAAACAGGGACTGGCTGAGCTCGGCCATTCATTCTTTTTCCCCTCTACTGAGAATGTTCCTGTCTTTTTCTTTATTGCAGTAAGACAATGCCAGCCTTCCCTGAGATTGTCAGGAGATTAATTATTTAATCAGAGTCTTTAGTAGTTCTATTTCAATGTATGTTGTTGTTATTGTTGTTATTTATGTTTATGTAATGTCTAATTCATTTTAAATGTGATTCCTTTTGTACGCTTATTGGAAATGAAATGTAAATTATATCTGTGTTTTAAAAAATTGAATAAAACAAATTTAAAAACGAAAATGAAAAATGGGCATTAAAAATTTAGAACATGCTCTAATTTTTCTCGTCGTTTTTCACATCGTGAAAAACGGTTGTGTGTAGGCTTTAACGACGTGAAAAAAATGTGCATGCTCAGAAGCAAGTTATGAGACAGGAGCACTCGTTCTGGTAAAACTAGCGTTTGTAACAGAGATAGCACATTTGTCACGTTGTAACAGACTGACAAGCACGAAGACTGAAAAGCGCAAATCGTCTCTCACCATACTTTTACCAACACAAAATCAGCAAAAGCAGCCCATCTGAATGGAACTTCCCCTTTATAGTGTCGTTGTACGTGTTGTATGCCACCGCGCTTTGCTCAAGCATTTTTTTTTTCTCGAACGTGTGTAGGCAAAGCAGGCTTGACAATGGTCATGTGTACGCAGCATAAGTGGAGTTTCTTTTATCATTTTTCCAATTGTTCTAAATTTTTTAAATGTATGTAGCCTCTTAATAAAGGTGGTTTTCTATGGGGACATCGGCTAGTGACATGCAGGTGCACTTGAATCAGCAGCATATCTCATTGTTATGTCTTCATTAGCATTGACCGTTTGTCTACCTGATATTGCCTTACTATTAGCAGTTTATTCTTGTAATGCACATAGACACTAATGCAAACAGGTGATGCTGGTACACAGATAACCGGGTCCTTTTGCACATCACTTTTCTCTATGGCTTACAAAGAGTTTTAATTGTGTTGTTACAGTAATGTTTGTCTTTATGATTAAGCCCAAAATTGGGTGAAAGGGGGGTTCTCCCACTGATGGGGACTAAGCTGAAATCGCTTTTATGCTACTGCGATTGTTAGTGTGCCTGGATAAAGTGTGGACAGGTGCCATTTTGTTGCACCACCAATGCAGAGACATTTTTCCTTCCAGTGACACCGCAGATGCAGGAACAATTTTCTTTCCAGTGGCACTGCAGATGCAGGAACAGTTTCCTTCCAGTGGCAAACGTTATTGCAACAGAAAGTTACAGATATTATAATTTAGGGTGACCAGACATCCCCGGTTTCAGGGGACAGTCCCTGGATTGAGGACACTGTCCCCAGTTTTGTACCCGGATTGCATTTGAACAGGGGCTGGGGCAATTTCAAAGATAGTCAGTGCAGAATTAAAAAAATAATAATTCTGAATTACACACCCACGTTCTGCCGCTCCTACTATTTAGGGGGATGTATTTTTCCTATTACCTGTGCCCCTTTCTGATGATCATGTGCTGGTCGAAGCGGAGGGAATATTTCTTCAGTTTCGGGTGCATGCCCATTCAGCTCCGCTCACATGTTCGTCTGCCTTGGCTCAAGTCCCGGTCTGCTGCCTGCCTGCTTATCTCCTTGTCTTCCCTGGTGGAGTGATCTTCCTCTGCACCCCACCCAGCAGTAGCCAGGGCCCGGAGACTAAAACTTGACAGGCTGTGAGGCAGGCAGCTGCGGTGATGGGCAGAGAGTCGCTGATTGCTGCCATTACTAGTAATCAAAATATGTCCCCGGATTTCATTGCAGCGCAGCCAAAATGTAACTATAAACACTAATATATAATGTCCATGAGAAGAAACAGTCCACAAATGATTGTGAAAAGGCACAATGAAAATGACGGCATGCAATGTGGATCGAACATGGCCAGAAATCCCTCCACCGCACACAGAGTGACCTCTCAACTCACTGATTCGACCTATAATAGGTCACATGGCATGAAACTCATTCCCAGTATACATAGTCTCCAACATGCATATGAAACATAAATGAAGACAATCTAGTGCTCTCTGTATAAGTGCTTAAACGCGAGTGCTTACAGACAGCATAGGAAACAATTGCAACAGCGATGGCTGTGGGTGACGTCTGTCGTGACTCCTCCCCCTCGTCCTACTCATAACAACTAATACAGCGGCATGGCAACCATACTGAAACTCGCTGAGAGAGTCGGCCAATCACGGACCGTTACTAATCCCAATAACATCATATTAAACCAGGGGAGCAGATGCAAATAAAGAGAAGGTTGCCATGCATATAATTAAATAAACTAAGGTGCTTATGATATATGGTTCACCACTAAATAACATAGACTGGCCACAATCTATGTAAATCGTAAACGGAACTTTAAAGGGGAACATACCAATAATTAAAAATATTTCATTGTGCCTTTTCACAATCACTTGTGGACTGTTTCTTCTCATGGACATTATATATTAGCGTTTATATTTACATTTTGGTTGTGCTGGACTGCTTTTATTGTTATATTTCTTGAGGGTTTTTTTATGAATTTATCTTGAGTGCTGGCTTGCAACCATAATTTACTGTTACATATTTTTCAGCGCTGAATTTTTTTCCTATTTACATTACTATTAACACAATGCTTCACCTGGGGATATAATATGTACAGCTAGTAAGCTCATATGTTACATATTTTGGTGCGGCATGTTAAATTCATCTCTATTAAACCCACCCCTTCTTCACCTGGGGGGTGCAGTTTGGCATCTTTGTCCTGGGTACTGGGTGACCTTGTTCCAGTACTGTATACAAACACAATCTTATTAATTACAAAATTCTTACTAATTATAAAAGATAAAACTGTATTGAGTTAATACATAAAAAATATTTGTGAATTTTAAATTATGACTTTTTTTTTTAAGTAGTGCATATCAAAGGTGTACAAAACTGTAAAAAGGAAACATTATCCTAAACACCCTGAAGTTTGCATCACAATGCTTGAACCTAATTCACAGTGCAGTGTACGCATTGGTGTGCATTGTGATAAAATGGTGCAGGTATACAATTTATCGCAATGCAGTGTTAAACAGATTTTTAACGCATCATAAAATTGAATAAATGTAATTTAACACCTGGGATCATTGATCTTACAGATTATGTAGGGTCAAATTAAGCTCACAAGCCCTTTAAATGGACATAGGGTACACTGTGGTGTTGCTTTGGTGGTCCTCCGTAGATATGACACCTCCTTCCACACTCAGCCACAAATAGGGGTCTTTCTGATAATCTCAGACACTTTTCCTTTAAGATGACCTTTCCAGCACTCTCTCCTGCTTTAGCTTTAAGTCTTTTTATTGACACACTCCCACATAAAATCAGCACTCACATTATTAGGTGTTCACCAAGATACAGTCACCTGTATGCTTAAAATAACTCTCAGGCCACGTACACACGAGGCGACATATCCGATGAAAACGGTCCGAATTCGTCAGACATGTCTCCTGGGAGATTTTGGTCTGATGTGTGTACACATGATCAAACCAAAATCCTCGCGGACAGACAGCGCAGTGACGTGGCGGTGACGTTGACGCCGCCACGTCCGCAAACCAGGAAGTAAAATGCTTCTACGCATGCGTCGAGTCCATTCGACGCATGCGGGGGATTTCGGTCCACTGGTTGGGCGTACTAACCAGCGGACATGTCCGACGGACAGGTTTCCAGCGGACACGTTTTAAAACTTATGTCCGCTGGAAACCTGTCCGCTAGGCCGTACACATGATTGGATATGTCTGCTGAAACTGGTCTGCGGACCAGTTTCAGCGGACATTTTCGATCGTGTGTACGCAGCCTCATGTGCATGTAATAGTGGTCACAAAGCTGAAATACCAGAACTTCCTGTATTCCTAAACATGATGACATCATCCAGTAAGCCTCGCCCCTACGCATTTTGTGACAGAGTTACATGACTTCCTCAGGGAGTTTTGATAGGATGACTCATCTACCAGATTTATATAGTGCCATTTTGTTGAAGCCAGTGCCATTTTCCTTTGTGTGTTGTGAGGGATTAACTCAGTAGCGGGTGTGTGTGACCCCCTCTATGGGTTCACTACACGCTGAACTGTACAAAAGGCAGTTAAAGATGACTGAAAACAAATGATATGGTTTATTTCTCCATCTTGCTGGATACACGTGCAAGCATCAAAACAGCATAAACAAATCAAAACATAAAATAAACCCTTGCCACTTGGGGCATCTACCTTCCCAACGCAGGAACCTACTTATGGAGTCTGGCACAGCCTACTGCTGGGCAGACACTGCTGATCCCACAGCAGAAAACAACAAAAAAAGTCTCTTTGATATTTCTCACACAGAAATATCCATCAGCACCTCACCTCTTCAGAAGTGCTTGTGCTCCTTATATATGGAAAGACTCCTGCGCTACCAAGGGGGATGGGTGGGAGTGGAATTGGGCTGGAAGGTGGACTGGGGATTCTGCAGCAGACTCCTGACACTCTGTCCTGGGCAGAGAGAAAAATGTATATGTAAAAGAAGGGGGTGTTGTCTGCGCTGAAAGTGAACAGGGGGGGAGGAGGGGGGGTGTGGGTGATAGGGGTGAATGGATGGGACGGGTGGCTGGATGGATGGATGCAGGTGGGTTTAGGACAACATGATAACCAACATAATCGAAACAATGATGTGAATGAATAAACACATAAGGGTGATAACCAATAAATACAAAAATTATTACAATAATTATTACAATAAGGAAAAACCCAACACACTAGCCAGTGTAATGTGAAACCAGTGAAAAACAATCCTAAATCCAAACTATAAGACCAGAGAAAATTCCATGAGGAAATGCCTCTGGATGGAAAAAATATGAAATAAATAAAGTCTCTAGTGAAAAAACCCAAGAGTCCAGATAAGTCCAAATTGAAATGGTGGTGCCAGGAAAGGGTGACAGCAGAAAGCACCTCAGGTGGTCCCCAGCTCCTCACCTCAAGGCTATAGCTCGGATAGCCTGCAACAGCACCTCCCGGTGGAGGACAGTGATCCCTCGGCAGGGCAAGCAGCAGAGGCACTCCTCAGCGGTAAAGGTAAAGCAAAAAAGAAGAAAGCGAGTGAGTGACAATAAAAGACGTCTGGTAGGCAACTAGTGTCACTCGTACATCCACTCACCCCGGGGTGATGGATGATGGGCCTATCTCCCACGAACAGCGAGTTCGTACTTCTAATGGCAGATATCCTCTTCTAAGCTGGCCAGATGGTCACTCACAACAAGGGATCTCTCAGATGGCATACATGATAAAAGAAACAGACCATAGCGCAATCCCGCAAGGTAAAAAACACATTTAATAAAAAAATAAAACTCACATTTAAAACGATCCAAAAGGCACAAAACAAACAGACGTCAGGAACACACTGCGTCAGGCGTGTGGACTCTGTGGCTCCTAGGATCCCTACGCGTCTCGTCACACCTCGTGACTTCCTTTGTGTGTTGTGAGGGATTAACTCAGTAGCGGGTGTGTGTGACCCCCTCTATGGGTTCACTACACGCTGAACTGTACAAAAGGCAGTTAAAGATGACTGAAAACAAATGATATGGTTTATTTCTCCATCTTGCTGGATACACGTGCAAGCATCAAAACAGCATAAACAAATCAAAACATAAAATAAACCCTTGCCACTTGGGGCATCTACCTTCCCAACGCAGGAACCTACTTATGGAGTCTGGCACAGCCTACTGCTGGGCAGACACTGCTGATCCCACAGCAGAAAACAACAAAAAAAGTCTCTTTGATATTTCTCACACAGAAATATCCATCAGCACCTCACCTCTTCAGAAGTGCTTGTGCTCCTTAACTCCCAAAGCCTCAGGATCCAGCAATCAGTCGTTATCCTTAGGCTGTCTTTATAGGGTGTGATATTGGGGTTGTTTATCTCTCGTGGTATGGGCGTTTTTTAGTGATTCACTCCAGCCAGGAAGTATGTTTAAGGGCATGGTAGCCCATTTTTATTAAAAAGGCAAAATAAAAGTCCAAATAAAGGTTTCCCACGCAGGGGGTTCTTCTCCAAAAAACACACAACAGAAAATGCTAGCCCACCTGGCTCTCTGTAGCAGTACTCTTCTGCAGCAATAATTCTGTACGTTTTCCTGGTCACCCAGACCAGCGTACTCCTCAACATAGATGGCTTCCCTTCAGCATCTATAGCTGTGCCTCTTGCAGCTTACCAATATTCTGGCTGTCTCCTACAGCCTCTCTGATTCCAAGAGACCTCCTGTCTCTTACTGTGGAGCTGTCTCCAACTGGGAGCTCACACCTGGCTCCCAGGACCAGACTTCCTGTCTGTGGGTGGGGCTCTGAGTGCTGTTCAGGTCAGACTTAAAAAGCTGACCACACAGCTGTATAATTAAGGTGTTCGTCTCTCCAAAATATGGCGAAAACCCACCATCATTCAGGAGAGACAGACCCAGACTGTCACATACCTCCCCCCCTTGTTTCGAACCGGAGGGAGGAACACATAGACCCGTCATTATAAATGGGACACCTATGTACAAGCCATTGGCTGCATATGCCGATTTTTTACGGGTATGTTTCCACCAACACTTCAGCGTGGCGCCTTTGTGCCAACGATCAGCAGCAGGAGTCCTAATCTGCCCAACCTTTTCTCTAAAGGGGCACTCTACCCACATCTTCTTCCGGGTGTGCTTCCACCAGCACTTCTCCCTGAACCGTGGGCTCCCACTAATCTTTCTATCATTTCTACCATCTGGCCTTAGGATCCTTCTTTTCCCTCCCACAGACCTACTCTCCTGGGACTGTTGGGGACCTACTTCCATGGAATCTGTCAGGGACTGAGCGCTCTCACTACCTGACTCAACATTAACCCACAACATTCGTTTCTCAGGTTCACTAACCCCTCTGTTGCTACCCGTGGCAACCAAACCATCCGAGATCAACATCACATCCTTCTGTTTAACCTCACCAGCAATGTTCCACAAAGGGTTATTCAACTCAGCATTGTCATTGGGACCTCTTGTCCCCTTGTTTTTTAGAACAGTGTCTATGGAGGGACCACCTGCAGGCAAGCAGCTACTCCCTATGGGACAGTCCCACAGTTTCACATCGCCCCCTGTTGTCCAACACTCCAATAGCAATTGTCCTACCAACGCACATTTTTCCACACCAACCTCTTTGACCATTTCTGTATCCATTGGTACCTCAACCAGGATCTCTGAGCTGTCTGACAGTGCTCTACAGTGCTTCTCATACACGTTTTCATTACAGTTACCATTACTGTTATTTCCTATCAAAGTGTCTCCGGGTACCTCAAACTGCACCTCTCTGCGAGTGATGGACTGAATTCCCACTACTGTCACGTCCATTCCGAGCCCTTCCTTTTCATGAGGTCTAGAGGGTGAGACAGTGCGCGCGCCATGTACCAACCACTGCTCAGCCGTACTTCAGACCGCACCAGTAGGAATGCATTCCATTACATCAGCAGACGGAGAGACTTTCACTTTGTCTATTATTTCTGATTTCTCTAACAATTCCACTGAGCGCCTTCTGCACACAACCGCCGCTGAAAGCACTCTCAACCAATTTTCATCAATATTGCTTAACGCCAGAACCACCTGTGTCCACCGATTGGTACCACGTTGCCCCTCTGCTGTGGATACACGCAGATGTACATTGGAAATATTCCAACAACATCTCAGTTATTTCTAGACACGCCACATCTAAACACAGAACTTTAGGAACTTTTTTTTTACCAACAATGTGGAGGGGCTCATTTGCTAAGGCATGAGAGGCTGAGTCACTTAAAGAGACCTCTACCTCAGAGGTAACTGACAAAACCTGCGGCTCCCCTTGAGCACTGCAAATCGCATGTGCGACACTCATCCTCTCACTTTCAGCAACACTGAGCGATTCCAAATCGCTATCCATTACCATATCATTCTGAAGCTCAACATTCCTCATCTCTTTTGCTGAGGACAAAACCTCTGCCATGTATGCGCCCTTTTCAGATCCTTTCAACTGGAGAGGGTTAACTTCTGCAAAAGCCAACGCACCCATGTCTACCAGCCCTGCAGTCTCTCCATTTTTCATAGCAGAATTTGTGTCCACCGCAAACACATTTTTAAACGCAGCAGGCTGCAATAACATAACTTGACCACTGTGTGGCGCTTCATTAAACTCATGAGGACTTTTACTGTCAGCAGTGACAGACCACAGTAACTCATTATCACTACAAATAATTTCAGACATTTTAGTTTTACCATTTTTCTCATCAGCAAGGTCATGTGCCCTCTTATCTATCAGAGCGGCACCACAGTTGTCCCCGGCAACCTCTGGCTCCAACACACAGAGCTCCCTGGAGGTTTCCAAGGACACCTCTACAACCTTACCTACTGTTGCTAAGGGAAATCGCATAACCTGCTTAGCGATCCGCCCTAGCTCATTAAGCATCACATCACCATAAATACCTGTATCAGCAACATCATCAGTATTCATAAACATAGCAGCTTTACAATCTCTATCAGATTGACTTTTGTCAGAACGCATGGCATCCTGATCTGGTCCTTCTGACTGGAGGGAAACAACCCCTGCAGGGACCAATGCACCATAAACCATTGGTCGCTCTGCAATCTCCCTGTCTGGCATAGCAGTGGGTGTATTCACACCACTGTCGCCCAACTTTGCCTTGTTTAACATGGCTAGTAATTGTTTGGCCCAACTGTCCCAATCTGTTGTACCTCCATTATGAGAACTCAGCAGCACCTCATCTGCTGTAGGAGGCACCCGAGATTCTGCATCACACACAGTACCTTTGTCAGCTCTAGATAAATCACATTTTGTCAACATGCTAGAACTCTTTGCCAATGCTTCATCAATCAAGGCAGGCTGCAATACACCATCACTACCTTGCTCTGGGAGTGCTAACACACTCAGCTGTGTACCTTCAACTTTGGCCATCTGACTTAACCCCTTACCAACTGGCTTACACATAGGGTGAGTGGACTGCTCACACAAATTTTCATTTTTCACAGGTTGTGTTAACCCACCATTCACTTGCACATTTTTAGTACTAGCAGCTTGCACTAACCCATTATTACACGGTACAGTTCCACTCTGTGCCTCCAGAGTGACATTACAGTTGTCCATGGCAACCTCCAACTCCAATACATGAAGTTCCCTGGAGATTTCTAGGGACAACTGTGCTGTCTTACCACCAGTTGCTACAGGCAACGGCCCATTTGTGACAACAGCTTTTGCTCTGAAAGAACCTGGAATTTTCCCAACAATAGCAAACTTTTCATGACTGGTGTATGCCTAGTGCTTGGGAGTAAACCAAAACCCACCCCTAAAACCTTAAACCCACCCATAGAAATCACGCAACACCTTCTGGATTAAATGGCCACCAAAGGCCCCTTTTATTTAAAATCCAAAAGGTAAAATTAAATAACTTTATAAAAATAACCAACTTTTCAATATAAAACTTCTTTTTAACATTAAATATATATTTTTAACCATTACGCAATAAATTAACCTAACAAAAAACAATTAACCCCAAACAGTTGTAGACACGAGGTTCCTGAGAAAGGGAAAGAAAAAGTGCCTGGTAATCGGCTGTACCCCATAGAAAGTCTTCGGACCTCTAGCCGCGCTCCCATCAGCTCACAAGGCCATGACTTCCTCCTTCGTTTGATTCTTCAGCACGATATACCACTATCCACCTAACCAGATAGGGAAGGTGCCCATCCCATGACGGGCCCCAACTCCTACCAACAACTAAGGTACACCCATCTAATATGTATGTACCAAACCCCACCCAATTCTCAGGAACCCTGAACAAACGCCAACGTCCACCTGAAAAACAAAGAGCGTTACAAAACAGACACCCATACCAGACACTTCCCCAGGGAGGGAGGGAGGGAAAAACTGCCTGTGTGATGCCTCACTGTAGATGGCACCCGAATGGATGGCTCCGCCCCCCAGACCTTTTAAGGGAGCTTGCCTCGAGGCATAAGCCCCGCCCCCTGTGCAGCCGCGATTTGCGGCCCCTTCCTTATCCTGTCCCCCTGCTCAGGGTCCCCCCAGTCATGCGCACCTGCGCTAAGGTTCCACCTGCTGCGGAGCTTCCTTGACTGGTGTATGCCTAGTGCTTGGGAGTAAACCAAAACCCACCCCTAAAACCTTAAACCCACCCATAGAAATCACGCAACACCTTCTGGATTAAATGGCCACCAAAGGCCCCTTTTATTTAAAATCCAAAAGGTAAAATTAAATAACTTTATAAAAATAACCAACTTTTCAATATAAAACTTCTTTTTAACATTAAATATATATTTTTAACCATTACGCAATAAATGAACCTAACAAAAAACAATTAACCCCAAACAGTTGTAGACACGAGGTTCCTGAGAAAGGGAAAGAAAAAGTGCCCGGTAATCGGCTGTACCCCATAGAAAGTCTTCGGACCTCTAGCCGCGCTCCCATCAGCTCACAAGGCCATGACTTCCTCCTTCGTTTGATTCTTCAGCACGATATACCACTATCCACCTAACCAGATAGGGAAGGTGCCCATCCCATGACGGGCCCCAACTCCTACCAACAACTAAGGTACACCCATCTAATATGTATGTACCAAACCCCACCCAATTCTCAGGAACCCTGAACAAACGCCACAGGCGCCCACGGTGACACCTCACACGTGGGTGGCCCGCCACAGCCCTAAGGCCCGTTGTAGACCGTCCTGGAGCCCCAAGACCCACATGTCTATCCCAACCTGGGAAAGGTGCACCCCATCACCCCTTAAATAAAGGCCGAAGTCACTCTCGAGTTCGCGATGGCGAACCACCAACCCACCGTTCTGAATTACAAATTTGGACACTGCCTTATTGGCCTTAATCCGGGCCCTATTGACCCTGTCCATGGAACGAGCACCCCTCCAAGCTAACCTCCCCACCATTTCAGACCACACCAGGACAGTGTCTGGAAAAGCACTGCGCAGGCGCATGAAATCCCATTTGATGTCGCGAATCAACTCGCGAGCAGCCCTTAAGCAGAGATCGTTGCCCCCAACGTGCAGCAAGAGCACATCCGGGGGCCTGTCCAACCTGGCGTAATGCTGTACCTCCGGCATCACTCTGGCCCAAAGCATGCCGGGGATACCGATCCATCGCACCGTGGCTTCCTCCCTGGCAAAGCCCAACTGTCTGCCCTCTCTCCTGACCAGAGCCCTCTTAGCCCCCCAGTGAACATAAGAGTGGCCCAAAATCCAAATCAAGCCAATGGGGCCTGTAACGAAAAGAGTGGGGACAACAACAAGAAATTACATACAAGAGAAAACCAAACACACAGAACACATCACACATCCAGAGAGAGAGAGAGAGAGAGTTGACTTCAGACAGAAACACTCCCCCTTTTTTTTTTTTTTTTTTTAAAAACCCAGAAACCCCCACAGAATCGTGCTCAAAACTACAGCCCCACTACGACCCCTACAACAACTGTGGCCGAACATATGACCTGAACCGCCGAGACTCCCAGCGACCTATCCGCTGCAGGATATCATCGCTTAAGCCCCAGCGCGAGGCTTCCGTAGCAGCCCCTATCCTAAACGAATGGGAAGAGTAGTCCCTGGCGTTGAATCCGCCCGCCACCAAACACCGCTTAAAAACAGCCGAAAATTGGTACCTCGTCAGTGGAATCCCGTTCTCATGGACCAACAGCGGACCGGCGACAGGAGGCCTGTCGCCAAGCCATGCACGTACCCCCTCCACCGGGCAGACCCCAAGATTCGGCACCTTACCCAGCACCACCTTAGACCCCCTCCCCGCCTGGTCAGTTTTTGACCTACGGAGCCATATTGAGACCGAATCAGAAAGTACGATCACGTCAGACACCTGCAGCCCCCCAGCCACCGCCTTAGAGGGGCTGACCAGTTCCCCTACGCGAAAGGCCCCAAAAAAGGCCAAGATGAACGCTGTTCGAAACAACCCAACCTCAAACGATGATGAGCACACCTGAGGCAACATTCCAACCAAAGATTCCAACATAAGCAGCGAAACCGGCCTCCTGGTATCCGGCCGAACGCGGCCCTTCCTATATCCCCGCAAAGCCTTGCGGACCACGAACGACTTAGTAACGTCCTCCACCCCGTTGATTTGGAAGAGGAAAGCCAATGCCGCCATTTTTGTGGACAGCGCAGAGACCGACACCCCATCTTCACAACATCTACCCAAAAAGTACAACAGCAAATGCAACCGTTCCTCAGCCGAGGAACCAACCCCCAGATCACTTACCAGGCCGTGCCATTCCCGCCACACCCGCTCATAAGCCCTCCACGTGGATTCAGCTACTGACCTTTTCACCAATGCCATCACTCGGCCAAAACGAGGTCCCACAAGCCACTGGGGCACGGCACCCCTTCCTGCTCCGCCTCCGGAGCCAGACGTCGGAACCGATCCCACTGCAAACGAGAAAGGGCATCAGCCACCTCATTTTCAACCCCGGGAATATGCACTGCACAAACCACAATGTTCAAATCCAAACATTTTAGCACTAACGCACGCAGCAGACGAACCACCGGCAATGACGAAGCCGACAAAGAAGTAATGGCTTGCACCACACCCAAATTGTCGCAGTGAAACCTCACTCTCCGATCCTTGAACTCCTGACCCCACAGTTCCACCGCCAACACAATAGGGAACAACTCCAGCAACATCAAATTCCGAATCAACGGCGACTCCACTACCTGCTGTGGCCACCGCCCAGCACACCACTGTCCCTGAAAATAGGCCCCGAAACCCACCGAACCCGCCGCATCGGTAAAGAGCTCCAATGCACTGGCTGGGACCACCGGGGCCAACCAAAGGGATCTACCATTGTAGTTTTCCAGAAAGGAGTCCCAAACTCTAAGATCCTCCCTATGCTCGCGACCCAACCGCACAGAATGATGAGGAGCCCTAACCCCCGCTGTGGCCGCCGCCAACCGGCGGCAAAAAACCCTCCCCATCGGCATTATGCGACAGGCGAAGTTGAGCTTCCCTAACAACGACTGCAACTCCCGTAACTTCAACTTTGAACTACTGGCCGCCCTTGCGACGGACTCCCGCAAGTCCACCAACTTGTCTTCCGGGAGCCGGCATTCCATCCGCCCCGAATCAATAACAATGCCCAAAAACTTCAGCTCCGTGACGGGTCCCTCCGTCTTGTCATGCGCCAGCGGGACCCCGAATACCTCGCAAACGTGCTGAACCGTGGCCAGCAAGATCATGCAAGCCCGGTCATTAGGCGGTCCGACCATCAAGAAATCATCGAGATAATGTAACACCGACGCCAAACCAGACAAGTCCTTCACCACCCACTCCAAAAAGGAACGAAACAACTCAAAATACGAACACGAGATGGCGCAACCCATGGGCAAGCACCTATCCACAAAAAACTTCCCGTCCCAAAAACACCCCAACAACCGCACGCTCTCCGGATGAACTGGCAGGAGCCGAAACGCCGATTCGATATCGGTCTTGGCCAACAAGGCCCCGCGCCCAAAGCGCTGAACCCAGCGCACGGCCTCATCAAACGATGCGTAGGACACCGTACATAATGCCGGGTCAATGGCGTCATTCACCGACCCCCCTTTAGGGTAAGAGAGATGATGAATGAGCCGAAACTGATTCGGCTCCCGTTTCGGAACCACCCCAAGAGGTGACACCACAAGGCCATCCACAGGCGGGACATCAAACGGGCCCGCCATCCTACCCAAACCCACCTCCTTCCGGAGCTTGTCAGACACCACCTCTGGGTGCTCATAGGCAGACTTCAGGTTAGCCGTCAAAGGAGGGATGACGGCCAAATCACTCGGAATCGGGAAACCCTCCTTAAAGCCCAACCACAAGGCCCGTGCAGCTACCCTGTTCGGGTACCTACTTAGGTACGGCGCCATCTTTTCCACCCTCACCGGCGTCTTCCCTTTTTCCAGTGTCACCTGCCTTCCTGCCCTTCTTGAAACACTTTGACAAGGGGTGGGCCCCGCCACAACCTGAACACTCGTGTCGGAAGCAACAAGAGCTCCCGAACTTACAGGAGCTCTCATTGAACTGCCAGCAGAAACCTTTTCGTTTTGCGGCCGACAATGGGGAGGACTGAGCTCCCCCGGCCCCTTCACGAAAGGGCTGAGGCACTACCCTGGCCTGAGACATGAGCCTCATCCACAAGGCGATATCCTTCTGATTCCATTTTATCTCAGGCCTCCATGCCTTCTTCTGCCTGAACTGCTCATCATATCGCAACCAGGCTCCCCCCCCATACACCCTCTGCGCCTCGCTGATAGAATCAATATAACTGAACAAGCCCGTACACTGATGCGGGTCTTTCTCCCCAATCACGCTCGCCAAGATATAAAACGCCTGAGCCCAGTTCGCGAAAGTCCGGGGAATAAGGCGGAAGCGCCGTTTTTCCTCTTCCTCCTTCTTACTCTCATCGGGCTTCACCTTATCCAAATTGAACTTCTCCAGGGGAAGTAATGAAAATATTTCCACAAACTCCCCCCTCCAGATACGTTCCCGCACCTCCTGCTTCAAGTGTGAACCCAAGGGTGCATCATAACACAGGTATACCTCGCAACGGGCCGAGTCAGACAACCGCACACCATCAGCCGTCAAACCCGACGCCGATCCCGACTGTGCACTAACTTGCGCCACCCCAGAAGGAGACCCGCTAACCACAGCACCCGCCACCGACTCCCCAAGCACCGGGGTCGGCACCACTGACTGGCCAGCGGGGGACAAACCCCCACTCCCACCCGTAAGCGGCACAGCCGCAGACACTGCTTCAACTGTACTAGCAACCGGAGGGACCAACCACGCAGCCGTGGGAGGCCCGGAAGCAGCCGGAGGGGGAACGACCGCCCCCCCCCGGCCATGGCCCTACATCCCTGCAACATGGACGAAAGCAACTGCTGCAACATGAGTGACCCGACATCCAAGACACCCCCCCCCCCTGCCCACCACCAACCGAAGAAGTCCCCAACAAAAAAGAACCCACCCCAGCAGAGGGACTGGAAAGAGGAAGAGAGGGTGCAGGAGGAAGCAAGGGAGGGGGAGGGGGGGGAGAAAACACAGAAGGAGAAGATACAGGAACAGACATAGAAGCGCTCTTACCCGGCTGCCCAGCAGAAACAGTCCGACCAGCCGCCGATCCGGATCCACGTTGGAGCCCCGACAGGCCCGCCACCTCCTCTGGACCATCAGAGTCCGTATCCGAGATCTCACCCTCAGACCGTTGGTCCCCTTGCCCGGCAAGGGACGTTGAGCCCGCAGGCAAGGCCATGGAACTGCTGCCTGAAGAGATGCTGTGAGCCCCTGAGTCTGGCCGTACCGTGTCCATCGTTCTCCCTCGCCGAGCCCCCTGCGAAACAGCAGTAGCCGCTCGCGATACGCCGTCGTCACCCCTCACTGGACCTCCACTTCCTCCGCGACCAGCCGGAGCCGCCCTGGCTGCTGAGCTCCCAGCCGTGCCCACCGATCTCCCCCGCCGCGAAGTGCCACGCGGAGCGGATGGACCCGCCCGCGCTACCGTTCTGGATGGTCCCACCACGGGTCTAGCAGGCGACGGAGACGCCACCCGCCGACCCGATACTCACTGTGGCCTAGGCCTCTTGCTAGCATCCCTAGGAGCCTCCCCAGACAGCCTCTTCCTGGACCCTGAAGGGTCAGCAAACGGGCTCTCATCGCGCCGATCCCCCGCCGGAGACCCCCCTGGAGACCCACCCGGGCTGTACCTGACCGGGGGCCGAGAACGCCTGGCCGGACGTGGCGAGGGGGGGGGGGGCGGTATGGGGATCGCTGGACCTACCCTCTCCTGGATCAGGGAACAGCTCCAGCAGCTGCTCTGCATACCAGTCTGCCCCATGGATCCTAGCAGCAGCCCTCAGGCGCTCCACCATCCCTTCCAAACGATCCATGTGTGAGGCAGCAGCACAGAGAAAAACTGCCTGTGTGATGCCTCACTGTAGATGGCACCCGAATGGATGGCTCCGCCCCCCAGACCTTTTAAGGGAGCTTGCCTCGAGGCATAAGCCCCGCCCCCTGTGCAGCCGCGATTTGCGGCCCCTTCCTTATCCTGTCCCCCTGCTCAGTGTCCCCCCAGTCATGCGCACCTGCGCTAAGGTTCCACCTGCTACGGAGCTTCCTTTAACAGCAACACTTATAGCATTTTTAGTTTTTTCAGGTTGTTCTAGCCCACTGCCTACTTGAGACTGGTAGACATTAGACACAACACTTGTAGTCATCAACACAGGTTCTATTTGGACTTTAACACCTGCATTCCCACTGGGTAGGGAAAAGTCATTCTCAAGTGCACATTTAGTGGCCTCACTAACAGGGGTCACTCTCACATCATCATGGACAGTCTCGTAACCAGTTCTTTTATACCTGCAATCAGCAGTCCCAGCCATCATTTCATTAAAGACAGTCTTACCCACCGCAGTAGTTGTGGTCACCATCTTCATTTGAGTACGTTGTCTTAAGAACCAGTCCTCAGCCACACATTTACTGGCCAACTCCCCCTGGTGGCCACGGGATGAAATCGCAGCAGCCATTTCTGACTCCTTAGCACTCCCAGGAGGCACAACAGAAAACTCTTCCTTGTTGCCAGGGGTGACGGCAAATATATTTTCACAGGAAACTGGCTCAGCATCATTACCTCCAGGTGCACCCCAGAATCTAGGGCAAGACAATATTTCGTGCCCCAGCAGGCCACATTCCAGACATGGAACTAGACGACTTTTCTCCCGTGCGTTTCTCTCCTGGTGATTCCCAGCTGGCAAGAACGCACAGGGCTCTTTGCGAGGACGTTGAGGCAAATCTCTCCTGCAGCTCCTCCCTCCAGGCACAACTTCCACTCTTGTTGTCATGGGAGATCGCACTCTCCCTGCAGAACTTCGCTGGCGATCCATGATGCGATGGAACTCTCCTCTAAGAAGGATTTCCTCTTTAAACTGGCGGTAGTCATTGTGGTCATCGTCCATCAAATGGTAAACTGACCGGTACTCTATCAGTAATAAGGGTTGCAGCAATTTTGGCCACTGGTCTCTAGGCCATTTCCTCCTTACAGCGACTTTTTCAAATTTTTCCAGAAAGTCTCCAACCTCCTCTGTAGGCAGCATGGGTTGCATGTAATCAGAGGCACAGATCATAGCCCCTTGAACTGCAGCCGACTCTTTACTTTGGTTCCACTTGAACCACTCATTCACAGTCTCATACACCACTGGCCCCCTTTGACTGGCCCTCCTAGGTGGAGACATCTTCTCAGGCCACGCTGAGCTCACTTCTCATTTACCTTGCTTTAACATGAACTTCTTGTGTTTTGACTGCCTCATCTTTGCAGTCGCATGCACAGCAGCTTGTCACACAGTTCACAGCAGTAGAAAATAAAAAAATCTCACAGGGGCACCACCTGTATGTAACAGTCCATCAAATAATACTTCTGTGCAATGCAGCTCGCCTGGCTGCCACACACAGCTAGCAGCAGTTTATCACAGAAATTTTTTTTTATTTTTTTTTGTTCACAGGTACCCCACCTGCCACACGCAATACCTTTTGCCTGGCTGCACACAGCCAACAGTTCCTGACGTGAAATCACTGTAGAGCAAGGACCCGGATTACACCGTCTTGTGCCCGCTGAATCCACCACTTGTGATATTGGGGTTGTTTATCTCTCGTGGTATGGGCGTTTTTTAGTGATTCACTCCAGCCAGGAAGTATGTTTAAGGGCATGGTAGCCCATTTTTATTAAAAAGGCAAAATAAAAGTCCAAATAAAGGTTTCCCACGCAGGGGGTTCTTCTCCAAAAAAACACACAACAGAAAATGCTAGCCCACCTGGCTCTCTGTAGCAGTACTCTTCTGCAGCAATAATTCTGTACGTTTTCCTGGTCACCCAGACCAGCGGACTCCTCAACATAGATGGCTTCCCTTCAGCATCTATAGCTGTGCCTCTTGCAGCTTACCAATATTCTGGCTGTCTCCTACAGCCTCTCTGATTCCAAGAGACCTCCTGTCTCTTACTGTGGAGCTGTCTCCAACTGGGAGCTCACACCTGGCTCCCAGGACCAGACTTCCTGTCTGTGGGTGGGGCTCTGAATGCTGTTCAGGTCAGACTTAAAAAGCTGACCACACAGCTGTATAATTAAGGTGTTCGTCTCTCCAAAATATGGCGAAAACCCACCATTATTCAGGAGAGACAGACCCAGACTGTCACAAGGGGCTTTAATTGCTTAATTCTGAACAGCTGAAACCTTTTAACGCCCCAAACCTCTCTGGCCATCTCTGCAGCCGACACCCAATAGTAATTGGTGTATTGTCTAAACAAGGCAGAAAAACATCTCACGTCTGGGACAACACACACAGATTTACCTGACTTCCTGTCACAGTGTCCATACACATTGCAATTAAATTCTACAGATCAATGTGTAATTTAAATTCTCAATATAATCCCCTATATTACACATATATAAAATCCATTATATATAAAAGAACCCACTTTTTTTATTATAATTGAAAATATATCAAATTTATTATGTTTCTACAATGCCCACTAGCTGTAAAAACCTGATTAGTGTACTGTGAGCTGTCAGCAACTAGTTGATTTCCCCCACTTTAATGAAAGCTCACACGGGCATGCAGCTCTGAAAATTGATATGACAACAGAAGATTGCATAACTTACATTTCCATAATTTTCCTGGTGCATATTCATGGTAGCATACACTGGGTTGTGGCTCTGCTTCCCCCCCCCCCCCCCCCAACTTGATAGGACTGGATAACTATACTCTCTTAGCCAGGCCCACCACAGCATTCTCTGTAACTATCATTTCAAGCGTGGGTATCTGTATACTGCCATGAAAATGCACTAGGAAATTAAATTCACGGAAAGGTGAGTATACAGTTTTCCATTTTCCCAGTGCATCATGGCAGCATAAACTGGGAAATAACTTGCTAGTCGTGGTTCTACTGGGAAGCACCTGTGCATTCCCGCCTTGTTTTTATTGGTCAAGAGAAGACTGAAGAGGTAAGGTTTTAAGGGGGGTGTTGCGGGAAGCTGCTATTGAAAAGTTTTTTGCCTTTGCAACAACGTTAAGTATCTTCATGACTATAGAAATTTAAACTAACCAGTCTATAGTTACTGGTAAAGGCTTTGGGGCAGATTCACAGAGAATTAGATTCTCGTAGAGTATCAGAAATACACTACGCCGCCGTTTTTTACCTGGCTCTACGTGGAATCCAGGTAGATTTTGTCCAGTAAACGACGGCGGCATAGTGTATTTCTCCCGTCGCAATCCATCTGCGCGAGTAGGGGGCGTGAAGCATTTAAAATAGGCGCGTTCCCGCGGCGATCGAACTGCGCATGCTCCGTTCTCAAATTTCCCGCCGTGCATTGCGCGAAAACACGTCGTCACGTCGCAGTAGCGTCGTTTACGTACATTCCTATTCCCGAACGAGTTACGTTAAAAAAATATATATATTTTCAAATCGACGCGGGAACGACGGCCATACTTTACATGGGTTACGCACTGTTAGACCAGCAAAAAGCTCCTCTAACATTACGTAGCCAAAAAATGACGTAGGCGATTGCGAGGGACACTCGTACCTTCGTGGATCGCCGTAAAAACTCATTTGCATATCCCGATGCATGAAAACGACGCGAACTCCTCCCAGCGGCCGCAAAAATATCGCAGTGTAGATCCGAAGGCTTACGAGGACGTAAGCCTCTCGGATCGAAGCCCGAAGCCGCCGTATCATGGTTTGAGGATTCAAACTAGTGATACGGCGCGCAAAATTTGAAATTACTCCTGTCTAACACCAGTTAGACAGGCGTAATTGCTCTGTGAATCTGGGCCTTTGATCCCCTTTCAAATATAGACACCATATTAGAAGAGTGCAAATCAAATGGTACCAAGCCAGCCTTTAAAAAAAATAGAAAAAATGGCTTTAAACTAACAGATCTCAACTCTTTGAGGACACATGGGTGCAAACCATCTGATCCAGGTGCTTTATTCTGCTTTTTTTTGTCTAAATGTTTCTGGGCCATACCAATTTTTAGCTCTGTTGGGGCAATACTATACCTATTATGAGCTCACCATTTTCCTTTGTATACACAGAACTTAAAATGGTGTTTAAAGTGGTTAAAATCTCCAATTTACAAGCCAACCTTAATGCTCTGTCTAAGTGGGTGACTAAGTGGCAGATGAGGTTTAATGTGAATAGTGAAAAAAGGGGCACTAAAAAAGTGGAGATATACACTAATATATCTAAGATACCATAATATGCATAGGTGCAGATGAATGACAAATAATGAAAAATAACATGCAATAAATAAATTCCAGTGAACAATTATATTGCTATGAAAGTCCATGTGCAAATAGGTTCCAAAATTTAAATATATGTAGTCCCAGGAATGGTTGTGAATAACGTGCAAGGTGCTCAATATTTCTTCAAAGTACGAATAAGAAAGTAATCCACCTTCACCAATAAGTCACCTTAATAGAAGATAGATGGCTCCTTACCAAAGGTAGTTGACCAAATTAATTAAAATAAGGTCAAATAGGCTTGGATGTTGGCAGTCAGCTCAATCATATGGAGGTTCAGATGTCAGCACCAAAGAACATACCGGATACCATAGAAAAAGAGAATGCTGCCATAGTGTAATACTGTCCGCATGTAGAAAATGGAGAGAGTGTGGTCGTAGGCTGGGGAGCTGGCGTGCGTTCCACCGCATACAGCTGGGAAGCCAGGAGAACCGGAAGTAGAGAGTAGTGCGTGCCCAGGTACCTAAAGAGGTGGTACCTGGGCACGCACTACTCTCTACTTCCGGTCCTACTGGCTTTCCAGCTGTATGCGGTGGAACGCACGCCAGCTCCCCAGTCTACAAGCACACTCTCTCCATTTTCTACATGCGGACAGCCTCAGTGCCGGGATACGGGCACCATCTAAAGTAAGGGGCCACTCGGCACTGTGTTTTTATTCTTTGTGTCTAATTAAACAATATTACACTATGGCAGCATTCTCTTTTTCTATGGTATCCGGTATGTTCTTTGGTGCTGACATCTGAACCTCCATATGATTGAGCTGACTGCCTACATCCAAGCCTATTTGACCTTATTTTAATTCATTTGGTCAACTACCTTTGGTAAGGAGCCATCTATCTTCTATTAAGGTGACTTATTGGTGAAGGTGGATTACTTCCTTATTCGCACTTTGAAGAAATATTGAGCACCTTGCACGTTATTCACAACCATTCCTGGGACTACATATATTTAAAATTTGCAACCTATTTGCACATGGACTTTTCATAGCGATATAATTGTTCACTGGAATTTATTTATTGTATGTTATTTTTCATTATTTGTCATTCATCTGCACCTATGCATATTATGGTATCTTAGATATATTAGTGTATATCTCCACTTTTTTAGCGCCCCTTTTTTCACTATTCACAAGATCAATACAGTTATCTGCTTTTTTAGGGAGCAGCTTTTTATATCTTTTTTATATATTTACTATTTATTTTCTGGCGCAAGTTTTTCTTTCTTTTTCAGATGAGGTTTAATGTTGATAAATGTAAAGTTATGCACTTAGGGGCTAAGAATATGCATGCATCATACATGCTAGGGGAGTACAACTGGGGGGATCTGTAGTGGAGAAAAATCTGGGGGTTTTAGTTGATCATAAGCTCAATAATAGCATGCAATGCCAAGCTGCGGTTTCCAAAGCGAGCAAAGTCCTTTCTTGTATTAAGAGAGGTATGGACTCCAGAGATAGAGATATCATTTTGCCCCTGTACAAATCATTAGTAAGACCTCATCTGGAATATGCAGTCCAGTTTTGGGCACCAGTTATCAAAAAGGATATCAGGGAACTGGAGAAAGTGCAGAGAAGGGCAACTAAACTGATAAGAGGCATGGAGGAGCTCAGCTATGAGGAAAGATTAGAAAAACTGAATGTATTCACTCTTGGGAAGAGGAGAATAAGGGGGGATATGATCAACATGTACAAATATATAAGAGGTCCATATAGTGAACTTGGTGTTGAGTTATTCACTTTGAGGTCAACGCTGAGGACAAGGGGGCACTCTTTACGTCTGGAGGAAAAGAGATTTCACCTCCAAATACGGAAAGGTTTCTTCACAGTAAGAGCTGTGAAAATGTGGAACAGACTCCCTCCAGAGGTGGTTCTGGCCAGCTCAGTAGATTGCTTTAAGAAGGGCCTGGATTCTTTCCTAAATGCACATAATATAACTGAGTACTAAGATTTGTAGGTAAAGTTGATCCGGGGTAAATCCGATTGCCTCTCGGGGGATCAGGAAGGAATTTTTTCCCCTCCTGTAGCGAATTGGATCATCGCTCTGCTGTTTTTTTTTGCCTTCCTCTGGATCAACTGTGGGTATGGAGTTGGGTGTATGGGATTGTACTGTGTATTATTTTGTTTTTTTTTTTGTTTTTTTTTTATTGTTGAACTGGATGGACTTGTGTCTTTTTTCAACCTGACTAACTATGTTACTATGTAACTATGTAATTATGACCTTCTGCCGCTCTCCTTCCCCAATCTGAGAACTACAGCGGGAGGGGCTAAGATTTCCCTCTGACGTCAGGGGGTTGTAAAGGTACAATTTTTTTTCCTAAATAGCTTCCTTTACCTTTGTGCAGTCCTCCTTCAACTACCTCATCCTTCAATTTTGCTTTTAAATGTCCTTATTTCTTCTGAGAAATCCTCACTTCCTGTTCTTCTGTCTGTAACTAAACACAGTAATGCAAGGCTTTCTCCCTGGTGTGGAGTGTCGTGCTCGCCCCTCCCTTGGTCTACAGGAGAGTCAGGATGCCCACTAACACATAGCTCCTTTCTCTATCTGCAATGTAGAGAGCATCCTGACTCTCCTGTAGTCCAAGAGAGGGGGCGAGCCCGACACTCCACACCAGGGAGAAAGCCTCGCATTACTGTGTGAAGTTACAGACAGAAGAAGTGAGAGTGAGGATTTCTCAGAAGAAATAAGGACATTTAAAAGCAAAATTGAAGGATGAGGTAAGTGAAGGACTGCACTAAGGTAAAGGAAGCTATTTAGGGAAAAAAATTGTACCTTTACAACCCCTTTAAGTACTTACAATAAGAAATAATATATACACAAAACCCCTATAAACGTTAAACTGCCAGTAAAATGTGACATCTGCAGGGTACTATTAGGTACTGCACTATTATGAAAACCATAATGCCAATTAAGTGGTTTAGGCTTTGTATGCACAGAGAGTGGGTGCAGACACTCTCCCAGGAAAGCAATGCATAAGAAACATCCTGCAATGTCATGTATGATACATACTGTACTGCATGCGCTGAGAAATGCTTAGTGAGCTTAAGATATGCATGTCACACTAAAACACTTTTGTGTACAAGGCCTTACATAGTGTTATATATTAAAAAAATATAGAATCTCCAGAAAGTTATTTTCTATTAATATGCATTTTATACATCATTACAAGAAGAAATTCATCAGTAAAAAAGTCAGTTGCTTAATTAAAAAGGTATAAACTGCTAACCTGTCTGGTCACCAAATAATATATATTTACATGTAATTTTTTTCTGTTGATTGACATGTTAAATATAAATTGTCCCTGGCAAGCTTAATTACACAATTTGTTGTAGATTTAAATTAATAAGGTTTTGACAGAATATATTGTGTGACAGGTATTTTAAAGATTAGGTCAATGATGCCATCTAGTGGACAAATTTATAACTACTATCAAACACCAATAGTATAAAAAGTAATAGACAGTTAAAGGCTTGCGTTACAGATTAAGGCACTTGATGGGCTTATAAGCACACAAATGTGAATTTCAGACATTTATAATAGCGATTGACCACACATAGACAAAAATTTAGCATTTAGTAATGAAGACCAAATTGTTTGTCTACGAAAACAACTTTGCCTAGCAGGACCAGGCGAACAGCAAATAAGAAACACTGCAGAAAATGTTTCAAATTTAATTTACAAGTCAAAATAAAATATTTGTTCATAGAAATACTAAAAAGATTCAAAGTATGAAAAAAATAGTCCTGTCAATATTCAACATCTGCTGTGTTACCAGTGGATCGCAAGCATGCAGAGAGCATGCACAGAGGCTCATGGGATAGCACAGAGGAGTTAATAAACAATAAAAAATAAAACACAGTACACAATGAAAATTCAAGTTAATTCATTGGCAAATTATTTTGGCCATGGGGCTATTTAAGGGGTAACCTTAATTAAATAATTTAACCACTTGCCCACCGGGCCTGTTTTTCAGATTCGGTGTTTACGAGAATAAAACACTTTTTTTTTATAGAAAATTACTTAAACCCCCCAAACATTATATATTTTTTTTTTTCTAACACCCTAGAGAATAAAATGGCAGTCATTGCAATACTTTTTGTCACACCGTATTTGCGCAGCGGTCTTACAAGCGCACTTTTTTTGAAAAAAAATCACTTTTTTGAATAAAAAAATAAGACAACAATAAATTTGGCCCAATTTTTTTATATATTGTAAAAGATAATGTTACGCCAAGTAAAATGATACCCAACATGTCACGCTTAAAAATTGCGCCCGCTCGTGGCATGGCGTCAAACTTTTACCCTTAAAAATCTCGATAGGCGACGTTTAAAAAATTCTACAGGTTGCATTTTTTGAGATACAGAGGAGGTCTAGGGCTAGAATTATTGCTCTCGCTCTAACGATCGCGGCGATATCTCACTTGTGTGGTTTGAACACCGTTTTCATATGCGGGCACTACTCGCGTATGCATTCGCTTCTGTGCGCGAGCTCGTCGAGACGGGGCGTTTTCTTATTTATTTTAAATTAGTTTATAATTTTATACACCGAAATAAATAAAAAATAAAAAATTATCACTTTTATTCCTATTACAAGGAATGTAAACATCCCTTGTAATAGAAAAAAGCATGACAGGTCCTCTTAAATATGAGATCTGGGGTCAAAAAGACCTCAGATCTCATATTTAGGCTTAAATGCAAAAAAATAAAAAAATAAAAATGTAATTTTTCAAATTTTAGAAAAAAAAATGTTTCTTTAAGACGCTGGGCGGGACTGACGTTTTGACGTCACTTCCGCCCAGCAGAGCTATGGGGAACGGGTGGGGGCGTTTTTTCCCTCACTCGTATCCCAACACAGCTGCCGACAGGACCAGATCCCCTCCGCCGCTACCGACGGCTCCGGTAAGCGGCGGAGGGCGCGGGAGAGCGGCGGGAGGGGGGGCCCTCTCCCGCCACCGATAACGGCGATCTCGCGGCGATTCCACCGCGGAGACCACCATTATCGTGTACAGGACTGCCCACGGTAAAGATGGATATCTCGGTTGTGGCAGCAGCTGCTGCCGTTACCGAGATATCCATCTTTAAAGTCATGACGTCTTTTAGACATGACGCGGTGGGCAAGTGGTTAAATAACAGATTCATTATAGATATAGCTAGGGTTGCCCTGATACCACTTTTTTAAGACCGAGTACAAGTACCGATAATTTTTTTCCAAGTACTCGCCAATACTGATTACCGATACTTTTTCCAATGTCATGTGACAGTAATACTAATAAACACTGATAAGGCATGGACTGTGTCAGTAGCTTTATTTATTTTAATTTTTTTAAATGTTTTTGTATTATTATATATACTGTGTGTATATACAGTGCAGAAAATAAGTATTTGAACACCCTGCTATTTTGCAAGTTCTCCCACTTGGAAATCATGGAGGGGTCTGAAATTGTCATCGTAGGTGCATGTCCACTGTGAGAGACATAATCAAAATAAAAATTCCAGAAATCACAATGTATGATTTTTTTAACTATTTATTTGTATGATACAGCTGCAAATAAGTATTTGAACACCTGAGAAAATCAATGTTAATATTTGGTACAGTAGCCTTTGTTTGCAATTACAGAGGTCAAACGTTTCTTGTAGTTTTTCACCAGGTTTGCACACACTGGAGGAGGGATTTTGGCCCACTCCTCCACACAGATCTTCTCTAGATCAGTCAGGTTTCTGGGCTGTCGCTGAGAAACACGGAGTTTGAGCTCCCTCCAAAGATTCTCTATTGGGTTTAGGTCTGGAGACTGGCTAGGCCACGCCAGAACCTTGATATGCTTCTTACAGAGCCACTCCTTGGTTATCCTGGCTGTGTGCTTCGGGTCATTGTCATGTTGGAAGACCCAGCCTCGACCCATCTTCAAAGCTCTAACTGAGGGAAGGAGGTTGTTGCCCAAAATCTTGCAATACATGGCCCCGGTCATCCTCTCCTTAATACAGTGCAGTCGCCATGTCCCATGTGCAGAAAAACACCCCCAAAGCATGATGCTACCACCCCCATGCTTCACAGTAGGGATGGTGTTCTTGGGATGGTACTCATCATTCTTCTTCCTCCAAACACGGTTAGTGGAATTATGACCAAAACGTTCTATTTTGGTCTCATCTGACCACATGACTTTCTCCCATGACTCCTCTGGATCATCCAAATGGTCATTGGCAAACTTAAGACGGGCCTTGACATGTGCTGGTTTAAGCAGGGGAACCTTCCGTGCCATGCATGATTTCAAACCATGACGTCTTAGTGTATTACCAACAGTAACCTTGGAAACGGTGGTCCCAGCTCTTTTCAGGTCATTGACCAGCTCCTCCCGTGTAGTCCTGGGCTGATTTCTCACCTTTCTTAGGATCATTGAGACCCCACGAGGTGAGATTTTGCATGGAGCCCCAGTCTGAGGGAGATTGACAGTCATGTTTAGCTTCTTCCATTTTCTAATGATTGCTCCAACAGTGGACCTTTTTTCACCAAGCTGCTTGGAAATTTCCCCATAGCCCTTTCCAGCCTTGTGGAGGTGTACAATTTTGTCTCTAGTGTCTTTGGACAGCCCTTTGGTCTTGGCCATGTTAGTAGTTGGATTCTTACTGATTGTATGGGGTGGACAGGTGTCTTTATGCAGCTAATGACCTCAAACAGGTGCATCTAATTTAGGATAATAAATGGAGTGGAGGTGGACATTTTAGAGGCAGACTAACAGGTCTTTGAGGGTCAGAATTTTAGCTGATAGACAGGTGTTCAAATACTTCTTTGCAGCTGTATCATACAAATAAATAGTTAAAAAATCATAAATTGTGATTTCTGGATTTTTTTTTTTGGATTATGTCTCTCACAGTGGACATGCACCTACGATGACAATTTCAGACCCCTCCATGATTTCCAAGTGGGAGAACTTGCAAAATAGCAGGGTGTTCAAATACTTATTTTCTGCACTGTATATATATATATATATATATATATATATATTAGGGTTGCCCCGATACCGATACCAGTATCGGTATCGGGACCGATACCGAGAATTTGCGGGAGTACTTGTAAACGAAACGAAAGCCGCCGCATCGAAAGCCGCCGCATGGGTTAAACGGCGTGCGGGAACATCACAGCTTTCATTTGAATAGCTGTAGTGTTCCCGCGCGTATAGACACTCCCCCCTTGCTCGTGATTGGATGGGTGATCGTGATCTGTCCAATCCCGAGCAAAGGGGAGTGTCTATACGCGCAGGAAAAACAGCTATTCAAATGAATGCTGTGATTTTCTCGATGCGGCGGCGCGGCGGCAAAGGTTTGGGGGAAATGGCTGGAGGGACATGACTGCATATGTAAGGGACATGGCTAGAGGGACATGGCTGAAGGGACATGGCTGCATATGTGAGGGACATGGCTAGAGGGACATGGCTGAAGGGACATGGCTGCATATGTGAGGGACATGGCTGAAGGGACATGGCTGCATATGTGAGGGACATGGCTAGAGGGACATGGCTGAAGGGACATGGCTGCATATGTGAGGGACATGGCTAGAGGGACATGGCTGCATATGTGAGGGACATGGCTAGAGGGACATGGCTAGAGGGACATGGCTGAAGGGACATGGCTGCATATGTGAGGGACATGGCTAGAGGGACATGGCTGAAGGGACATGGCTGCATATGTGAGGGACATGGCTGCATATGTGAGGGACATGGCTGAAGGGACATGGTTGCATATGTGAGGGACATGGCTAGAGGGACGTGGCTGCATATGTGAGGGACATGGCTGAAGGGACATGGCTGCATATGTGAGGGACATGGCTAGAGGGACATGGCTAGAGGGACATGGCTGAAGGGACATGGCTGCATATGTGAGGGACATGGCTAGAGGGACATGGCTGAAGGGACATGGCTGAAGGGACATGGCTGCATATGTGAGGGACATGGCTGCATATGTGAGGGACATGGCTGAAGGGACATGGTTGCATATGTGAGGGACATGGCTGAAGGGACATGGCTAGAGGGACATGGCTGGAGGGACATGGCTGCATATGTGAGGGACATGGCTAGAGGGACATGGCTGAAGGGACATGGCTGCATATGTTAGGGACATGGCTGAAGGGACATGGCTGCATATGTTAGGGACATGGCTGAAGGGACATGGCTGCATGTGTGAGGGACATGGCTAGAGGGACATGGCTGAAGGGACATGGCTGCATATGTGAGGGACATGGCTGCATATGTGAGGGACATGGCTAGAGGGACATGGCTGAAGGGAAATGGTTGCATATGTGAGGGACATGGCTAGAGGGACATGGCTAGAGGGACATGGCTGGAGGGACATGGCTGGAGGGACATGGCTGCATATGTGAGGGACATGGCTAGAGGGACATGGCTGAAGGGACGTGGCTGCATATGTGAGGGACATGGCTGAAGGGACATGGCTGCATATGTGAGGGACATGGCTAGAGGGACATGGCTGAAGGGACATGGCTGCATATGTGAGGGACATGGCTAGAGGGACATGGCTGCATATGTGAGGGACATGGCTAGAGGGACATGGCTAGAGGGACATGGCTGAAGGGACATGGCTGCATATGTGAGGGACATGGCTAGAGGGACATGGCTGAAGGGACATGGCTGCATATGTGAGGGACATGGCTGCATATGTGAGGGACATGGCTGAAGGGACATGGTTGCATATGTGAGGGACATGGCTAGAGGGACGTGGCTGCATATGTGAGGGACATGGCTGAAGGGACATGGCTGCATATGTGAGGGACATGGCTAGAGGGACATGGCTAGAGGGACATGGCTGAAGGGACATGGCTGCATATGTGAGGGACATGGCTAGAGGGACATGGCTGAAGGGACATGGCTGAAGGGACATGGCTGCATATGTGAGGGACATGGCTGCATATGTGAGGGACATGGCTGAAGGGACATGGTTGCATATGTGAGGGACATGGCTGAAGGGACATGGCTAGAGGGACATGGCTGGAGGGACATGGCTGCATATGTGAGGGACATGGCTAGAGGGACATGGCTGAAGGGACATGGCTGCATATGTTAGGGACATGGCTGAAGGGACATGGCTGCATATGTTAGGGACATGGCTGAAGGGACATGGCTGCATGTGTGAGGGAATGGCTAGAGGGACATGGCTGAAGGGACATGGCTGCATATGTGAGGGACATGGCTGCATATGTGAGGGACATGGCTAGAGGGACATGGCTGAAGGGAAATGGTTGCATATGTGAGGGACATGGCTAGAGGGACATGGCTAGAGGGACATGGCTGGAGGGACATGGCTGCATATGTGAGGGACATGGCTAGAGGGACATGGCTGAAGGGACGTGGCTGCATATGTGAGGGACATGGCTGCATATGTGAGGGACATGGCTAGAGGGACATGGCTGCATATGTGGGGGACATGGCTGCATTTGGGGACACATTTAAAAAAAAGTATCGGTATTCGGTATCGGCGACTACTTGAAAAAAAGTATCGGTACTTGTACTCGGTCCTAAAAAAGTGGTATCGGGACAACCCTAATATATATTACACACACACACTGCTCAAAAAAATTAAAGGAACACTTTTGAATCAGAACTTCTGGGATATTGATCTAGTCCAGGGGTCTTTAAACTACGGCCCTCCAGGTGTTCAGGAACTACAATTCCCATCATGCCTAGTTATGTCTGTGAATGTCAGAGTTTTACAATGCCTCATGGGAAGTGTAGTTCCGCAACAGCTGGAGGGCCGTAGTTTGAGGATCCCTGATCTAGTCAGTTAGGTAGCAGAGGGGGAGGGATGTATACAGAGGGGGTTGTTCATTTTAATTAACAGCAAAGCAGCTGAAACTGATTAACAACAGGTGCACTAGATGGGCAACAATGTTACGACCTCCAAAACAGAAATGTTTTTTCAGGTGGAGGTGTCTGACACATTTTTTCCCTACTCATCTTTTCTGACACTTGGACCCTATAAAGGTTGCACAGGCAGTCAAACTCCTCCAGGATGGCATATACATAAACAAAAATCGAACACCACCTCATATGCAATAAATATTACAGATAGTCACTCCTCCTGTATGGAGGTCACCACCATAACCAAAAAGCATATATGGAAAAAAGGGGTTTTCGGTCCTATAGAGAGCACTAAGACAGTGTGCGTCTATGGACCTAGCGGTTATCAAGGTAGTGACGGACAATAACTAAATATAAAGATAATACATTTATTGAAAATATAAAAATTGTATATAGATAATATACACAAAATCTAGTATATAAAAGGTACAAATTTTAAGACCTAGATATGAAAAGGTTATCAACTGGTGATAGCTGGCCAAAGCTGCACCCGTGGAAACAAGATTGTTATTCACTAACCGATACTGACATAAAATACACGAGACAAAAACAGGGACAAAGACCAACAAAAAATAAAAAGACAGCTGTCCGGACGCTTCAGTATGATATCCCCGTGAGCATGGGAGTGTAGGCCGGACAGGCCCAATCTTAACACTAAATAATAAATAGGCCATACACTGGAAAACAATTCAAATAACTTTATTAAATAAAATAATTTTATAATTTAATGGTACTAGAAATGGCCGCGGCACCTTTATTGGTATAATAAATCAAATAATCATAAATATTCTATCAATATTATTTAAATTTAATAAAATTCAAATTTCAATATTATTTAAATTCTTAATATAAAACTTTCCAAACTTCAAATCATCTCTTAAGATCTCGCTCAGTCATATAACTCGAGCGAATAGCATAAATAATAATAAATACAAAGTACCCCCTTGACTTCAAGGGTGACAAACCACATAAAAGGTGCTTGCGACAGGGTGGGGGGGAAGGGGGAGCACACTCTTTCGCACTTGCCACTGCTGACTAAGCCTCAGAGCAGTGGGGCTTAAATAGCCCCCTGCACGTGTAAAAGACCGGGAAACAGGTGAATCAGAAACACCTGTACTAAGCCCGGGAAACATGTGACTTCAAAAACATGACAAAACCCGGGAAACATGTGACTTACACCTGCATCAGTGATGACTCATTCACACTGAACGTCACGTTCTCCTAGCTGATATATACCTACTGACCTGACCCCTTTTTTTTTTTTTATTATTAATATAATTACCCTAGACTAATTGCTATAGTTCAGCCGGCCACAATCCCATGATGTGGGCACTAACTAATGCCCCCTTTCCATGGGAGTGTAGGCCGGACAGGCCCAATCTTAACACTAAATAATAAATAGGCCATACACTGGAAAACAATTCAAATAACTTTATTAAATAAAATAATTTTATAATTTAATGGTACTAGAAATGGCCGCGGCACCTTTATTGGTATAATAAATCAAATAATCATAAATATTCTATCAATATTATTTAAATTTAATAAAATTCAAATTTCAATATTATTTAAATTCTTAATATAAAACTTTCCAAACTTCAAATCATCTCTTAAGATCTCGCTCAGTCATATAACTCGAGCGAATAGCATAAATAATAATAAATACAAAGTCCCCACCAGCCGGTTTTTGTCTGCTAACAAAAAACGGCCTACCCCAACACCGAGGCCATTTCAACCATATTTTGAAGATCTACATTAAAAATGTCTAGTCCTATGTCGGACAGGTGGACCCCATCTTGCCTATAGAGGCCGGGGAAACCTCCTTCCAACTCAGTGTGCCTATATGAGAAACTATTTAGCATAGGCATACATTTTTGAATTGAATGATTGACGCGCCTCCGAATCTTCTCCAGAGATTTATTCTCTGGATAGGATAGCCAGACCAGACGAGGAATCATTTCAGAAAAAATTATTTTAGTATTCGGAAAGGACAACTGAATGTGCTGCAGATCGTGCTTCAATTTGCAAATTAACTCTAATGTTGAACATCTACCTATGTCATTACCACCAAGGTGGAGAATTAAAATATCAGGGTAGGGCAAACTATTAGACAATAAAGAAATGTGATAAAAAAGATTGTCCCATCGAAGACCACGAATAACTTTCCATGAAATTTTTACAGAATCAGGAGAAAAAGACAGATTGCTGGAGTAACAGCGTTGGCAAGCCCGTCTGTGCGCCCAGTGGACAAATGAATGCCCAATGATCCAGACGGCCAATATTGAACCTGGAATCAGAGAGAAAGGTTAGGGCGGACATATAAACTAAACCTTTTAGATTCCCATCTACCCAAGCTCATAATTACTGCCTCACTCAGGCCCATCCTGGCAGCTTCTGTAGCTGCTCCAATACGGAATGAGTGAGATGAAAATTTTAAATGACCGAGGTTTAATGAAATCAAACAGCGCTGTAATACGGCTGAAAACTGGAATTTCGTTAGCGGGGAAGCATCTAGATGGACCAAAAAATTACCCGCACAAGAAGGTCTTAAAGAAATATAATTGGATAGGATTAAATAAGGACAAATAATATGGTCGCCACATGCATGCAGCGTGAGCCAATGACCCCTGCCAGCCCAATCTGTTTTTGATTTACTGACAAAAACCTGTACCTTACCTTGCGTAATACAGACTTCCCTGAATTTTAAACCAGAAATACTCTTTTTATTATTTGGAACTAGTTCAGAAATTCTTAGTGCTGCAAAGAAGATAAGTACAAAAGCTGCATGAAAAAGTGACGCTTCGTAATCCGAACTACATACTCGAGGTGTACTTAAACAAATTCTTTTTAAGAGGTCTATTGTAATAGGCCTACGTGTATCAGGCGTGAAAGTCTGTCTCCGATAACCTTTTAATGCTTGGCGTACTGAGAAAAAACTGTTACATGCCGGAAGGTTATGTAATTTTAGGAAAAAGGAGATACCCGCTAGGCTTTTGCTAATATGACTGAAAGATAACTTCTGTTGCATAAGTGAACAAAGAAAGGCAAGAACCGGTTGTTCGATGTGTGGAGAATCAGGGAAACCCAATTCTTCAACAAACAAGAGCCACTTTCTCCATGCAACCGAGTACTCGATCCATGTTTTTGGGGCAATCGAACTCCTGATAGATGATATAACAGGAGCTAGATCAGATCCCATAAATTACTCGGACATGTGTAACCGGACTGGTCTGCTTCCGGGAAAAGCTGCCTGAAACGTGCCATCTGAAAACGAGACAGGCTGTCAGCTATCAGATTACTTTTCCCAGGAACGTGTTTTGCTTTAACCCAAATGTTCAACCTTAAACACAGTAAAACAAAATATCTTAACAATTTTATAACCATTATTGATCTGGAAGATAGACAGTTTAATGCATATATGACACCTTTATTGTCAGAATGCACCAGAATTCTTTTATTTGCAAAGTATTCGCCCCATAATTCCAGAGCGACTATAATGGGAAATAATTCTAGTAATACTATATTCTTAGTAGCCTTGTTGGTAATCCAGAATGGAGGCCAAGAACCACAACACCAGTGGGTGCCCCAAATGGCTGAAAAACCAAGCGAACCTGCTGAATCTGTATAGAGATCTAAGTGGTCTGAAAAAATAAAGTCTTCTTGAAAGAAAGTACGGCCATTATAATCAGATAAATTGAGACCAGACCAAAAGATCGTCCTTTAAATCTGAGGTAAGGCGGATATGAGAAAAAGGGTATTTAAGGCCGGACATGGCCAAAGCAAGACGTCTAGAAAAAATTCTGCCTATTGGCATAACCCTAGTGGCAAAAGCCAATAACCCCAAAAAAGACTGGAGCTCTTTTAATAGTATTTTCTTTCGACGCAAAAAAGAAAAAATTGAATATTGAATTTTGGAAATTTTAACTGAAGGTAGCTGAAATTGGCATAGGGTAGTATCAATGCTGATACCCAGGAATTCCAAGGTGGTAACTGGAAAAACTGTTTTTTCATTGGCAATAGGAATGCCAAAAAACTGAGAAATACTCAAAAATAATTTTAGCAATAAAAAACAAATGGGGGAATCAGGAGGGCCTATGAAAAGAAAGTCATCCAAATAGTGGATGATTCCCTCACAACCTGATTCATGGCAGATAACCCATTGTAAAAAAAGTAGCAAACGTTTCAAAATACCAGCACGATAAGGAGCACCCCATCGGCAAACACATATCGTAAAAAAAATTATCTTCAAAACAAAAACCTAGGGAATTAAAACATTCAGGGGCGATTGGTAGTAACCTAAAGGCTGACTTAATGTCAGCTTTTGCCAACAAGGCACCCTTACCGAACTTTTTTATAAGTTGGACTGCGTCATCGAAACTTGCATAGGATACAGAAGCTAAAGAGTTATCAATTTCATCGTTCAATGAATCACCCACTGGGTAAGATAAGTGATGGATTAAACGAAAAGAATTTGGCTCCTTCTTGGGGACAATACCCAAAGGAGAAATCCGAAATTTCTTGAAAGGAGGGGCATTAAAAGGACCCGCGACCCTCCCTGCTGAGATCTCTTTAATTAATTTTTCCCTTACGACCTCCTTATGTGTTATTACTGACTTTAAGTTGCTCACTGTACTGCAGCCGATACCAGAAAATATTGGTAAAGAGAAACCTGAGGAAAAACCTTTAACTAAAACCTCCGCTTTCTCCCTGTCTGGGTATAGCATTAGCCAAGTGTACATCTTTTCCAGCTTCACCGGAGTGCAAGCTTTTGGACTTTTCTCTACCCTGGGCAGCAGGAAAGTTCCTTTTGAAACATTTTGCGACGGGGTGAGTCCCGAAACAAAAGGAACACTCGTGCTTGTAACGACACGACATTGACCACTTGCACTGAGATTCATTGTACGCATAGCAAAAGCCTTTCTTGTAAACAGATATCGCATTTTGGGGCGGTGGTTGTTTTGAAAAGGCCGGTTTTTGCGGAAGGATAAGGTTCAACCACAAACCAACATCCTTCATACCCCATCTTAAATTTGGATAGACCGACATTTTTTGTCTGAATGACTCATCATAATTATACCACCCAAAGCCACCAAAATTTCTGTAAGCTTCCAGGAAATTTTCCAGATGCTGGAATAAACCACTACATTTTTCCGGAAACTTTTCGCCCATAATAGCAGAATAAATGCAAAAAGATTGTAACCAATTATAAAATGATTTGGGCGCAGAGCGACGCCGATCATCCAATAATTCGTCTGACCTTTTGTCGTTCTTCCCAGAAAATTCCTTACCAGGGAGTAAAGTTAAAATTTCAATAAACTCACCTCTCCAGATTTTTTCCTTTATATTAGAGGTTAAGTGAAAACCCAAAGGGGAGATTTCACAAGGTAAAGGTTCCCTAAAACAAATCTCAGGGATTTGAGGAGTAGCGGCAGGTTCCTGCATAGGAGTGACATTAACTGCATTGTCAAGCTGAGAAATGGCAGGTAATGATTGTGCAGACCAAACATCTGCTGGGGATAAATGCCTCTGATGAAAAACAGCATCCTGCAACTTGCTAACAGAATCCAGTAACTGCTTTAATATTTGTTGGTTATTAGACTCACCACTGGTGGAAAGACCCGCTCCAGCCTGGGCCGCTGAGCTGACATTCTTTTTTGCTTTGCATGGAATGCTGGATGGCCTGGAAGGAGATTCCAGCCTTTGACACGCCGTCCCATCAACCAGCTGTGTCTGCCTAGCAACAGGTGATGCTGAGTGTTCTTCGATATCCATGCGAACCTGTGAAGAGAGAAAATCTTTCCTTCCCCTGGGTGGTGATTGACGGCCCTTACCCCTCCCCCCAATGACGCGCACTGGAGAGGGAGAGGCTGACCTTTTCTTTTTCTGGATCCGGAGGCTGGTGCGTTGCGGGGTGACGTTGGGTGCTCTGCCCCGTATGGACTCTTCCTCCTCTCGTGCGGTGAGGGATGTGGAGGGGCGCTCGGGCGGCTGGCTCCGGAGGTACCTGTGGGGGAGAGATGGAGGAAGAGGGGGATGTGGGTCCAGGGAGACCCCCGACGCTCCTGCAACGGCCTCATCTTCTTCCGCGACCAAAGGCGGGTCAGACTCAAATTCGGCCAGGCATTTCTTCAGCCAGTCTTCGCCGCCCTCTTCCGATGCACGCTCCAGGATTCGTCTGACAAGGTCCTTCATAGCTGCTGGTAAGAGAGAGAGAGAGAGAAAAAAGGGGGGGGGAGCACACTCTTTCGCACTTGCCACTGCTGACTAAGCCTCAGAGCAGTGGGGCTTAAATAGCCCCCTGCACGTGTAAAAGACCGGGAAACAGGTGAATCAGAAACACCTGTACTAAGCCCGGGAAACATGTGACTTCAAAAACATGACAAAACCCGGTAAACATGTGACTTACACCTGCATCAGTGATGACTCATTCACACTGAACGTCACGTTCTCCTAGCTGATATATACCTACTGACCTGACCCCTTTTTTTTTATTTTTATTTTTTATTTTATTTTTATTATTAATATAATTACCCTAGACTAATTGCTATAGTTCAGCCGGCCACAATCCCATGATGTGGGCACTAACTAATGCCCCCTTTACATTCCCAAAGATATTGCCGTGTGAATGTGGGGCAATATCATAGAAGTGTTTGGGAAATATTAACGGGGGGACCCCCTGGGGGATGAAAATAAAAAATATAAATATATAGCTTGTCAGAAAAAAGGACTGAGGATTATATTAGTATATACTGATACAGATGAAGAGTAGGGGTATAGAATATATTGTTGCCCCAAAAAAATTACTTAGAAAAATAACTAAATAAAGGCAAGTCACTCCTGACCTCTCTCCGCCTAGAATCGCTTCCGAATAGGATTTCAATCTCCCGCTATGGTGCGGGGTCTGGAACTGTGGCGTCCGTTAGCGTCTGACGTCTCTGACCAAACGGGGGTGGCCTGAGGGCCCTACGTCCTCTAGTGTGCTCTGTGCTCACTGCTGGACACTGTGGAGCTCGATTGGCATTTACTGTAAGAGCTTCAAGGATGTGAAATTCCCTTCCACAGGCGGTGGTCTCAGCGGGGAGCATCGATAGTTAAAAAAACTGCTAGATAAGCACATGAACGACCACAACATACAGGTATATACTGACAAATAATCACACACATAGGTTGGACTTGATGGACTTGTGTCTTTTTTCAACCTCACCTGCTATGTAACTATGTAACTATGAAACTAACTCTCTGGGTTGTGGAACATCAAACAAAACACATTCACCTTCCAAGTGTCAACTTGTGTATATGGTGTTACCGGCGCAAAGAAATATATATGTGGTATTGATCTAATTGGTGCCAAAACCATGCACAGTAAAAATGATCCAATATTCAAAGTCTCAAAACATTCAATAGTTCCAAAAAAAGGTTTTCAGAAGTATATATGTATGTATATGTGCGGTGCCCAAGAATTCTTGACTGCAGATCCGTGACCTAATCACCCTTTATGTGATTCCTCCACCACTAATATACTAAATTCTCACCAGATGGCGGTATATAAATGGCCTGTAACCAATATCCAAGATGTGTATCTTCAGTTCTGTGTCAATGTTGCCATTCCTCCTTTGCTAGACCCACATGTGGTAAAAAACCTCTGCCTCCACACCAGCATTCAGTTCCTCTCCTTGCTCCAAAAGAAAAGACTCCACATGGTGTAGTATGCACAGGCTAAGCAGGTTTATGTGTAAACATTAAAAAGGTTTAACCACTTCCCCACCGCGCCATAAGCATTTTACTGCTACGGCGCGGTGGAGTTACTTTGACACGACGTCCCTGGGACGTCGTCGTGCACTTCCGCGATTGCGTGTCCCCTGGGACGCGCTCGCGAAAGTGTCCGTGCTCGCCGGGTCTGGAAGACCCGGCGCATCACGGATCACGGTAAATTGCCGCTGATAGCGGCCGTTTACCACGTGATCGCGCCGTCAAATGACGGCGCGATCACTTGTAAACAAACCGGCGTCATTTGATGACGCCGGTTCCTCCCTCTCCTCCCTCTCCTCTCTGTACAGTGTGCGAGGAGAGGGGGGGGAGCGGGGTGTCAGCAGCTGAGCTGTGGCTGGATCTGTGACAAATGCAGTCACAGATCCAACCATCCCTCAAAACATCCCAGCTCTGCAATCCCCTAGTACCCTGCAATCCCCAGTACCCAGCAATCCCCCAGTACCCAGCAATCCCCCAGTACCCCACAATACCCCAGTACCCCACAATACCCAACAATACCCCAGTACCCAACAATACCCCAGTACCCAACAATACCCCACAATACCCCAGTACCCAACAATGCCCCAGTACCCAACAATACCCCAGTACCCAACAATACCCCACAATACCCCAGTACCCAACAATACCCCACAATACCCCAGTACCCAACAATACCCCAGTACCCAACAATACCCCAGTACCCAACAATACTCCACAATACCCCAGTACCCAACAATACCCCACAATACCCCAGTACCCAACAATACCCCAGTACCCAACAATACCCCACAATACCCCAGTACCCAACAATACCCCAGTACCCAACAATACCCCAGTACCCAACAATACCCCACAATACCCCAGTACCCAACAATACCCCAGTACCCAACAATACCCCACAATACCCCAGTACCCAACAATACCCCAGTACCCAACAATACCCCAGTACCCAACAATACCCCAATACTCGGCAATACCCCAATACTCGGCAATACCCCAGTACTCGGCAATACCCCAGTACTCGGCAATACCCCAGTACTCAGCAATGCCCCAGTACCCAACAATACCCCAGTACCCAACAATACCCCAGTACCCAACAATACCCCAATACTCAGCAATGCCCAAGTACTCAACAATACCCCAATACTCGGCAATACCCCAATACTCGGCAATACCCCAATACTCGGCAATACCCCAATACCCTGCATGATACTTTGCAATACCCCAATACTCTGCAATACCGCCTATGGGGATTTTTAAGTAGCGAAGTTTGGCGCCATTCCACGAGTGTGCGCAATTTTGAAGTGTGACATGTTGGGTATCTATTTACTCGGCGTAACTTCATCTTTCACATTTTGAAAAAAAATCGGGCTAACTTTACTGTTTTGTTTTGTTTTAAGCACAAAACAGTTTTTTTTTAAAAACACGCGTTCAATAAATTTCTGTGAAAATACCGTGCGAGATAAAAAGTTGTAACGGCCGCCATTGTATTCTCTAGGGTCTTTGCTAAAAAAGCATATATAATGTTTTGGGGTTCTATGTAATTTTCTAGCAAATAAATGATGATTTTTCCATGTAGGAGAGAAATGTCAGAATTGGTCTGGGTGTTCCAGAACGCCTGGTGGCGCTCCCTGCATGTTGGGCCTCTGTATGTGGCCATGCTGTGTAAAAGTCCCACACATGGGGTATCGCCATACTCGGGAGGAATAGCAGAATGTGTTTTGGGGTGTAATTTGTGGTATGCATATGCTGTGTGTGAGAAATAACCCACTAATATGACAGAAACAAGTTTTTTTTTTTTTTTTTACAGAATTTTCAGTCGTTTTTCTTTTATAGCGCAAAAAATAAAAAACCCAGAGGTGATCAAATACCACCAATAGAAAGCTCTACTTGTGTGAAAAAAAGGACAAAAATTTCAAATGGGTAGAATGTTGTATGACTGAGCAATTGTCATTCAAATTGTGAGAGCACCGAAAGCTGAAAATTGGTCTGGTTAGGAAGGGGGTTTAAGTGCCCAGTGGTCAAGTGGTTAAAAGATGTTCACTCACATTTTCCAGTGCCCTAACCGGCACTAGTCTGTTCAGCGTATGCTGCTATGGTCCTCCGGCGTGCGCTCCACGCTTCAGCTGTGCGCTATTCGATACGCGGAAGTGCCGTCGAGGTGGAACGTGACATGTTTCCGGTTTCAAAGAAATTTACCCATAAGCCTCTACGCGTTTCGCATGTACGCATGCATCGTCAAAGACGTTTTCACAGGCAAACTATAGACACCCAGCAGGTACAATATTTAAAGGAATCTTTCTTTTTTTTTAACATTATTAAAATCACTGCTCCTGGAGCAGTGATTTTAATGATGCTTAAATTAAAAAAAATAAAATAAAATTCCTTTAAATATTGTACCTGCTGGGTGTCTATACGTGTGATACCATCTTTAAATAGCACAATCACCTGCCTGCCAGTAAATTAGGAAGAACTGATCTATCTAAGCTATACAGTGTATAAATATATGTACAACTCCTAGGGATGTATATATATTCTCTACACACTGTAAATGAAGCTAAACTGACTAGCCTGCCTGCCTGCTCTATTTGGCTATATAAAAAGACAATCTCTCTGTCACTTTGACTGCTCTCATTAACAAGCCGGAACACACTACACGAGGCCACCCAGCAGGCGGCCTTTTATAGTGTGGGGCGTGTGCTAAAGCCCTGAGCCATAATTGGCCAAAGCCACCCAGGCTTTGGCCAATTATGGCTCTTCGTTTTTTGCGCGCTGTGATTGGCCAAGCATGCGGGACATACAGCATGTTTGGCCAATCATCAGCGCGCAATGCCGCAGTGAATTATGGGCCGTTTTGCATCACTCGAATTTGGCGCGAACGACCGATTTTGTTCGAATTTCGTCGAACGTACGAACAGACAATGTTCGAGTCGAACATACGTTCGTATCAAACGCGAAGCTCATCCCTACTTGTGACAAACCCTTCATTAAAGCCCCTTTCACACTGGGGCAGGAGGTGCGGTGGCGGTAAAGCGCCGCTTTACCGCTAATTTTGTGGTGCTATTCGGCCGGTAGCAGTGCGGTTTTACCCCCGCTAGTGGCTGAGAAAGTGTTAAAACCGCTTTTGGGTCCGAACTTTTGCAATGTTCGAGGGTTCTGGCGCAACCCGAACTGGGGGGAGGGGGTGTTCGGCCCATCTCTACAAACAACAGGCAGCCCAGGGGTGATGGGCATTCAACCCCCAGGGGATAGTTTTAAATACATTGGAATTTAAGGAAGCTATGCAAGCCTTGCTAACTTTCAGGCCTGTGTTGGAGGGTAAGAGGGTACTCCTATGTCTAGACCACAAGGGCGCGGTAGCCTACATTCAGAGATGGGGGGTACCAGAAACCCCACTTTACTAAAATAAGTTCATCCCATCCTGAACTGTGCCTAGACACACCTAAAAGATCTAATTGCAGTATATGTTCCAGCAGCAGTAAACCAACTAGCCGATTCACTGAATCTGAGTCTGAATTTTCTATCCAACAATTAGTGGTCTTTGAGCTCCCAGGTCTTTTCCTTTTTTTACTCAGAGATAAGGCATCCCAGAAATAGATTTGGTGGCAACTCCAGCAAACATCAAATGCTCAAGGTTTCTGTCTAGAGCTCTGTGTCTCTCGGCAGAGGGCATACACTGCCTTCACCACCGTTTGAGATTTAGCCTGTGTAGCACTACCCCCCAAGGAGCTGCTGGTTTGTTTTGGTCTGTACTCTGGCTATCAACCCCTGAAACTGGCTCGAACCCTCCCTTGGCACAACTGGTATTGGTAGGGATTGTGGAACCCACTGGCTGTTGGGGAACACAATAATATCCTACCACAGTAAAACTTACAAATAAATTGTTACCTGGTATTGTCACTGGTCACACAGGATAATAGATAGACTGCACACAGGTTTACACTTAACCAAGGAAACTTTACTTGGTAAGAAAAATGAAGGTCAAAAGAACAATTTAATACAGTACAGTGGACTACTTACAGGGCCCTGTAAGAGTCAAGTAATAATAAATAGTAACAGGTGTGATTAGTATTGTTATCACAGACCTGTGTAAGCACACAGCAAAGAGATTCCTTCAGCAGGGTAAATCCAACACTGAAGCACCTCTTCACCAGGCCTCACCCAGCTCTCACCAACAGCAACACTGTGCAACTTAGTATAACTAAATACTTTAAATGTAAGAGTGTATTTTTAGATAACTCACTCTACCTAACAGACAGTCCTTAGAACACGTGTCTCACTATAGTGGTTTGGTTGATCAGCCCAAACCTTGATGCGATCATTATGCAACGGTTCGTGGGTATCTTTGCTAGCATAAGTTGGAGCACAAAACTATTTGTAATCCAAAGGGGACAGTTAAAACTGGTAAAGAACACCTGAATAGTCAAGGCATATTAGCGACTCAAACGCCAATTCCCCTGCTGCACAGTCAATATTGTTGGGCAAATGCCCATCTCACCCAACCAGGCCTGGCCTCTCCAGAACTCTCTGTCTGCGAAATTCCGATACTCGGCCTTTCCGCCACCAACAGTTCCCGGTCTTCCACATGGCCGTCAAACACTGCCGATCAAACAGGTCATCAGCTGCTCTTGGACTCAGTCCGGTCACTTCGTCAAGAATCCCCCTCTCAGGATGGGCGATCCACACAGGCGTGTGTAGGCCAAGGCTTCTTAGGCCTAGGCTTCCGGACCTCAACACAGGCCTCCTATTTGCTTGAAGAGGCGGTCCAGAGAAAGCGAGCCAAAGACGTCATCCTCCTTAAATTCTTTCACCCAGCAGGCCGTGCGGGTTGCAAAGTACGTTGGGATCACACAGTTGCACTCTGGACATTGTAGTCTCTCAATTGACCAGGGCAATGGAGTCTTTATCTCCCTGTACTTCAATTCCCATCATCCATTGCTGCACCAGGGTAAAACCAAACAGGCTATAACAACAATTGGCCACCGGAGGGAGCGGAGTTCCTTCTTTATCTGAAAATGGCAGTCTTTTATCCACATCAAAAGTGGCACCCTGCACCACTCCTCCCACTCAAAATCTTTGGTCCCCCAAAGATAGTTGCAATTCACCACCTGGTACATGTTTTTCAAATACATGCGGGAAAAAAAGGTTGTTAGTATACACAGACATAAGACAGTTCACCGTCACAAAAGAACCAGGTAGGGGAACCTCCCACCAAGCTTTGGAAAGTAGGCTGCCCTGTCCACAGACCGCCTCAATGGGTACAGCCTGACCAGATGTGCCAGGGGGTGAGCTAAGGTTGCCCTCCACTAAATTCACAGTGGAAGTACCAGGCATATCAACTGTCCTTTTGGAAGTAAAAACTGCTTCCTCAGAGCATTCACCCAATTGATTATAAGTCAGTCTTTTAGGGGGGTGAATGACTCTTATTTCTCTTTGCTCCCTTGGTGTCAGAGTCTCAAAAGTGTCATGCCGCGTACACACAATCATTTTTTGTGATGAAAAAAAACGACGTTTCAAGTGATGAAACAAAACGACGTTTTTCAAACTTCATTTTCCAAAACGACGTTGCATACACACCATCGTTTTTCCAAAATGCTCTAGCAAAGCGTGGTGACGTACACCACGTTCGACGGCACTCTGTTCAATTGAAGCTCTGTCTCATACCTTGCTTCTGAGCATGCGCGGCTTTAAAAACGTCGTTTTCAACATCGTTTTGCCCACACACCATCACTTTTTATGACACAAAAAACGACAAAAAATTCAAGCATGTTCGAATTTTTTTTTGGTCGTTTTTTTGAAGACATAAAACAACGTTTTGTCCACACACGGTGATTTTAAATGACGTTTTTGAAAACGTTGTTTTTTTTCATCACAAAAAATGATCGTGTGTACGCGGCATTAGACTTCATTGACTCTGTAACTTCTTCTGTAACTATTTCCTCTTGCTCAGGCACACTGTGTTCTGCTTCTTCTTGAGCATTCGGCTCTCCTTCTGAAAGATATGAGGCCCCTTTAGGTCTCCTATTAACGGGGAATCTGATTTATTCTCTGATTTCTTAGGAAACATACTGCAAGCACAAATTCACTTTCAGTCACTTCAGTTGGGGATGGAGGAGCGGTTATGGGCTCTGACAATTGAGACGACCACAGTCAATCTGATTCCATTTCCTCATCCTCAGAATCTTCGCCTTCCACTTCTTGGAGTATTGACTGAGACCAGGTGACTCCCGAGAAGTAAAGGGGGTCATTTGGGAATCTGACACTAGAGGTAGGCAAACTGCTTCAGACAGGGGCAACAAGTGATTACGGTGCCAAGTCTTTAGTGGGCCTGTGCCCCCTTCCGGCCTGATCTGGTATACTGGAAGGCCCGGTAGCTGTTGCAGATAACATTTGGCTGAGATTTCCAGCAGTCTGCTAACTTGTGTTTTCCAGGAATGCCCAGATTCCTCAGTAGTACTCTATCCCCTGGCTGCATGAGTCCTGTATCCTGACATTGAGGTCATAGTTCTTCTTATGCCGCGTACACATGGTCGTTTTTTGCGATGAAAAAAAACGACGTTTTTTAAAACGTCATTTAAATTGATTGTGTGTGGGCAAAACGTCGTTTTTTGTCTTAAAAAAAACGACCAACAAAAAATTCCAACATGCTTGAATTTTTTGTGTCGTTTTTTCAAAACGTCGTTTTTTGTTTCACAAAAAGTCACCGTGTGTAGCAAAAACGTCTTTCGAAACGACGTTTTTCAACCCGCGCATGCCCAGAAGCTAGTTATGAAGCGAGCTTCAATGGAAAAGAGTGGTGAACGTAACCTCGCTTTTTGTGAAAAAACGATGGTGTGTATGCAAAATTGTCTTTGAAAAGTGACGTTTCAAAAACGTCGTTTTTTACTTCACAGAAAACTGCGTTTTTTTTTATCGCAAAAAACGACCGTGTGTACGCGGCATTATTCCTCAACCCTCTTTGGTCTGATGTAGCTTGAGCCTTCTCATAGGCCATTTTCAGACTTCTCTGCAGCCGATCCACATACCCCTTGTGAGAGGTTGCTGAAGTGTGGTCAGAAGCCAGTTCAACTAGAAGTCGAGCCTCTCTTCCAAACATCAGCCGGTAGGGGGAATACCCTGTTGCATCACTTGTAGTACTGTTGTAGGCATGCACGATGGCAGCTACATGTTTACTCCACTGCTGCTTCTTCTCGGTACTCAATGTTCCCAGCATGTCTAAGAGGATACGATTGAAACGTTCTGGCTGAGCATCCCCCTGGAGGTGATAAGGAGTGGTTCTACACCTTTGAATGCCCAACAAATCCAACAATGTTCTTTAGAAGATTACTCTCAAAGTCTCTCCCCTGATCTGAATGTATACATTGAGGTAATCCATAATGGACAAAGAACTTCTCCACTAAGACCTTTGCCACGGTGGAAGCCTGTTGGTCCTTTGTTGGGAATGCTTGAGCATATCGAGTAAAGTGGTCAGTCACTATTAAAACATTCCCTTGTCCACTCAGATCAGGCTCTAGGCAAAGGAAGTCAATGCACACCAGCTCCATGGGTCCCTGACTTTGAAAATGGCCCATTGGGGCAGCCCGATGAGGCGAGGTCTTCCTCTGGATGCATCGCATGCAGGAGTGGCAGTAACTTTCCACTTCAGCCCGCATGTAGGGCCAGTAAAACCTGTCTCTCACTAATTAGAAGGTTCTTTCAGGCCCTAGATGACCATAATTGTCATGAAGGGCAGTTAAAACCACTTCTCTGTGTTTACTGGGCAGGAACAGTTGCCACTTCTCTTCCAGACCATCAGAGGGGCCTCTTCAGTAGACCACCCCTTGATGTATGTGCAACCGGTCCCATTCTTTATGTAACAGTCTGGCCTCCTTCGGAGAGTCTGTGAGTAACACATCTGGGCACTGTTCTTCTAAGGCCTTCAATACTAGTTTTTTCAGAGAGTCTTCCTCTTGATCTCTCCTTAAGTCTATTTTAGACAACTTTGGTAGGCCTTCCTCTGCCACTTGTGTTATGGTACAATAACACTTGGGTACCCCAACAGGCGTAACCCCGATCTCTTTCGGCCCGGGATCCTCCTCCCACCTGGAGTTCGGCTCTCTGGCATAGGGCCTGCACTCCCTCTGGGGACAACTGAGTCCATTCTTCGGCGGGGTCGCTGAGACCATGGGGCCTTCTTGATAGGGCATCACCATCCCTTTTCCCAATTCCTGGTTGATATTTTAGGCTGAAGGTAAAACCAGAAAGAGTAGCCAACCATCGATGTCCCGTGGCATCCAGCTTGGCGGTAGTAAGAAAATAGGTGAGTGAATTATTGTCGGTTCTCACTACAAATTCGGCCCCATACAAGTGGTCTCTTAGTTTGTCTACAACTGCCCACTTTAAGGCCAAAAATGCAATCTTGTGCGTGGGGTAATTCTTCTCAGCAGGGACCAGACTCCTACTCACATACGCAACAGGCCGCAGGTGGCCATTGTGTTCCTGATAGAGCACTCCGCCAGGGGCGGACTGACAGCTCATGGGGCCCCCGGGCAAAATAAGATCATGGGGCCCCCTGTGTCCCCGCCCACGTTCAAGCTATATCCACACAAAGTCCCACCTACATATTGCACAGGCCACATTGCAAAGAATTTCTCTACACAATGTTCAAAATAAATGTTTATTATAGGAATTAAATTCTTGCCACTGATCACCAATGTGAGGGACATTCTTCCCACTGATCACCAATGTAAGGGACATTCTTCTCACTGATCACCAATGTAAGGGACATTCTTCTCACTGATCACCAATGTAAGGGACATTCTTCCCACTGATCACCAATGTAAGGGACATTATATCCACTGATCACCAATGTAAGGGACATTCTTCCCACTGATCACCAATGTAAGGAACATTCTTCTCACTGATCACCACTGTAAGGGACATTCTTCCCACTGATCACCAATGTAAGGGGACATTCTTCCCACTGATCACCAATGTAAGGGACATTCTTCCCACTGATCACTAATGTAAGGAACATGCTTCTCACTGATCACAAATGTAAGGGACATTCTTCCCACTGACCACCAATGTAAGGGAATTTTCTTCCCACTGACCACCAATGTAAGGGAATTTTCTTCCCACTGATCACCAATGTAAGGAACATACTTCCCACTGATCACCAATGTAAGGAACATTCTTCCCACTGATCACCAATGTAAGGGACATTCTTCTCACTGATCACCAATGTAAGGAACATTCTTCCCACTGATCACCAATGTAAGGGACATTCTTCTCACTGATCACCAATGTAAGGAACATTCTTCCCACTGATCACCAATGTAAGGGACATTCTTCCCACTGATCACCAATGTAAGGAACATTCATCCCACTGATCACCAATGTAAGGGACATTTTTCTCACTGATCACCAATGTAAGGGACATTCTTCCCACTGATCACCAATGTAAGGAACATTCTTCTCACTGATCACCAATGTAAGGAACATTCTTCTCACTGATCACCAATGTAAGGAACATTCTTCCCACTGATCACCAATGTAAGGAACATTCTTCCCACTGATCACCAATGTAAGGGACATTCTTCTCACTGATCACTAGGGATGAGCTTCGTGTTCGATGCGAACACATGTTCGCATCGAACATTGGCCGTTCGATCGTTCGTCGAAAACGAACAAATCGGGTCGTTCGCGCCAAATTCGAATGACCCATAATTCACTGCGATGTTGCGCGCTGATGATTGGCCAAGCATGCACCATGACCCCGCATGCTTGGCCAATCACAGCGCCCAAAAAACGAAGAGACCTAATTGGCCAAAGCCTGGGTGCTTTGGCCAATTAGGGCTCAGGGCTTTAGCACACGCCCCACACTATAAAAGGCCGCCTCCCGGGCGGCCTCGTGTAGTGTGTTCCGGCTTGCTTAGAGAAGTGAGACAAACAGAGAGAGAAAGAGAGAGAGATAGATAGATAGAGACACAGTGGGGTAGATTCACATAGAGATGCGACGGTGTATCTACTGATACACCGTCGTATCTCTGAGATCCGACGCTCGGATCTATGCGACTGATTCATCAAATCAGGTTCCGCATAGATCTCCCTTAGAGCCGACAGGTGTAAGTGACTTACACTGTCGGATCTTAGGCTGCAATCTCCCGCCGGCCGCTAGGTGGCGCTTCCGATGACTATGCAAATGAGCGACGACTATGCAAATGAGGAGAACCGCCGAATCAGAAATGAGCGACCGTCTGTTGTTTTTTTTTTACGTCGTTTGCGTTCGTCTTTTTCCGGCGGATAGTTACCCCTGCTTTATGAGGGGTAACTGTGGCGTATCCTATGTTAAGTATGGACGTCGTTCACGCGTCGAGTTTTTAAATTTTTACGTTGTTTACGTAAGTCGTTCGCGAATACGAACATACATAAATTGTGAAATTTAGCCGGCGGCGCATGCGCAGTACGATCGGCGCGGGGACGCGCCTGATTTAAATAGTAAACTCCCCCTAGCCACGGAATTTGCATTCCGCCGGGGGATTTACGATCCGCCAGGGCAACTTACGAGGCAAGTGTTTTTTGAATACAGCACTTGCCTCAAAAACTGGCCAGGCGGATCGTAAATAAGATAGATCACGCGGATCAAAAGATCCGCTGATCTATGTGAATCTACCCCAGTGACTTTTCACATAGATAGATAGATAGATAGATAGATAGATAGATAGATAGATAGATAGATAGATAGATAGATAGATAGATAGTATAGCTTAGCTAGTTCTGCTATTAGTATATTTCAGGCAGGAGATTGTGCTTGATGCTCTAACGTGTTAGTCAACGTGTGCTAGTTAATTGCACATAGACGCATTAACTGTTACTGCACGTGTGCTATTTATTTGCACAGAAAGGCAGTTGCTGTTAATGCAGGTGGGCTATTGAATTGCACAGAAACGTGCGTGTTCTGTTACATACCACCTTAGCGCATTTGGTGTCACCGCACGTGTGCTGTTACATACCATCTTAGCGCATTTGGTGTCACCGCACGTGTGCTGTTACATACCACCTGAGCGCATTTGGTGTCACCGCACGTGTGCTGTTACATACCACCTGAGCGCATTTGGTGTCACCGCACGTGTGCTGTTACATACCACCTTAGCGCATTTGGTGTCACCGCACGTGTGCTGTTACATACCACCTGAGCGCATTTGGTGTCACCGCACGTGTGCTGTTACATACCACCTTAGCGCATTTGGTGTCACTGCACGTGTGCTGTTACATACCACCTTAGCGCATTTGGTGTCACCGCACGTGTGCTGTTACATACCACCTGAGCGCATTTGGTGTCACCGCACGTGTGCTGTTAAATACCACCTGAGCGCATTTGGTGTCACCACACGTGTGCTGTTACATACCACCTGAGCGTATTTGGTGTCACCGCACGTGTGCTGTTACATACCACCTTAGCGCATTTGGTGTCACCACACGTGTGCTGTTACATACCACCTGAGCGCATTTGGTGTCACCGCACGTGTTCTGTTACATACCACCTGAGCGCATTTGGTGTCACCGCACGTGTGCTTTTACATACCACCTGAGCGCATTTGGTGTCACCGCACGTGTGCTGTTACATACCACCTTAGCGCATTTGGTGTCACCGCACGTGTGCTGTTACATACCATCTGAGCGCATTTGGTGTCACCGCACCTGTGCTGTTACATACCACCTGAGCACAGTTAGTGTCACCGCACCTGTGCTGTTATATACCACCTGAGCGCAGTTAGTGTCACTGTACGTGTGCTGTTATATACCACCTGAGCGCAGTTAGTGTCACCGCACCTGTGCTGTTATATACCACCTGAGCGCAGTTAGTGTCACTGTACGTGTGCTGTAATATACCACCTGAGCGCAGTTAGTGTCACCACACCTGTGCTGTTATATACCACCTGAGCGCAGTTAGTGTCACAGTACGTGTGCTGTTATATACCACCTGAGCGCAGTTAGTGTCACCGCACCTGTGCTGTTATATACCACCTGAGCGCAGTTAGTGTCACTGTACGTGTGCTGTAATATACCACCTGAGCGCAGTTAGTGTCACCGCACCTGTGCTGTTATATACCACCTGAGCACATTTGGTGTCACAGCACCTGTGCCGTTATATACCACCTGAGCGCAGTTAGTGTCACTGTACGTGTGCTGTTACATACCACCTGAGCGCAGTTAGTGTCACTGTACGTGTGCTGTTATATACCACCTGAGCGCAGTTAGTGTCACCGCACCTGTGCTGTTATATACCACCTGAGCGCAGTTAGTGTCACCGCACCTGTGCTGTCACCATTTGAGGAGGCCACGAGGATGGTGAGCAGTGACAGTGCATGCATCAGTGAGACTGTCCCTCTTAACAGGGCCCTTGAGGCAGAACAGAGGGAGGAAGAGGAGGACTTCCTTACCTCTCAAGGCCTCCTTTACCCAGACAGTGGTCCTGCTTGCCCACCTAGCACACAGGAAGAGGAGGAGGAGGAGGAGGAGGATTGTATCAGCAGCATGGAGGTGGAGCCTAGCACTCAGCAGCAGCAGTCTTCAAGGGGTCATTTACAGTCCCAAGGAGCACGTGGAGTTTTACGTGGCTGGGGTGAGGTGCCTGTGGATCCTGTCGTCCTCAGTGACCCAGAGGACTGTGCCCCGAATGCCTCTGCAAACTTACGCTGAATGGCCTCCCTGATCCTGCAAAGCCTGTGTAAGGATCCTTGTGTACGTGCTATTAAGGAGAGGGATCATTACTGGCTGGCGACTCTCCTTGATCAACGTTACAAGAGTAAGGTTGCGGACCTTATGTTGCAATCGCAGAGGGAGCAGAAGATGAAACTTCTGCTGGGAGGCCTTGCAGAAGGGTCTGTGCAATGCGTTCCCAGAACCGGGGGGATTACCAAAACCTGGCTCTGGACAATGTCTTGCTGAGGCTTCGGTGAGTCACAGAAGGGGCGGTGGAGAAGGTGGTCGTCTGACCGATGCGTTCGGGCAGTTTTTTAGTCTGCAGCCCCAAGGTCTGACCGGTTCCAGCAACCATCGCCAGCGTCTGGTTTACATGGTCCGGGAATACCTAGGGGCAAGATCCGACTTGGACACCTTCCCCACCGAAAATCCTCTGGCTTACTGGGTCTTGAGGATGGATCACTGGCCAGAGCTTGCCCAGTACGCAATTGAGCTACTGGCTTGCCCTGCATCCAGTGTTCTTTCAGAACGGACATTCAGTGCTGCTGGAGGCTTTGTGACTGATCACAGGGTGCGCCTCTCCACCGGCTCTGTTGATCGACTGACCTTCATCAAAATGAATCAGGCTTGGATCAACACCAGCTACCAAGCACCTGATGCTGATATTAATGAATAATATCTTTTTGTTGAAAAGTCGGATCCCTTTTAGACTGCTGATGCTAAGTGACTGTCCTCTTATGCTGCTGATGGAATATCCTTCTCCTCCTCATTTTTCTTGCTGATAGCTAGTAAGAAATGTTGTGTTTCTGGGCTCCGCCACCAGTGCCTAAGGCACAATTTTTCAGCCCCTGTTTAACAGGGGCGCCTAATAATTTTTGATGCAATACTTTGCACGTGGCTCCTCGTTGCGCTCCAATTGGAGTTATTGTGACGGGTTGCAGTGTTGTGTTGTGCCCAAGGCACAATTTTTCTTCTCACTGATCATCAATGTAAGGAACATTCTTCCCACTGATCACCAATGTAAGAAACATTCTTCTCACTGATCACCAATGTAAGAAACATTCTTCTCACTGATCACCAATGTAAGGGGCATTCTTCCCACTGATCACTAGTGTTGCTCACGAATATTCGCATTGCGAATATTCGCTACGAATATTGCATATTCGAGTATTCGCGAATAACTCGAATATTGCGGCGAATATTCGCTATGGCGAATATTCGTATTTTTCCTAATTTATTTTTAAAACAGATCACATCCTAGTGATCTCCATCGACGTCTAAAAGCATTGCTGGTATGATTAGAGAGAGACCCTGGGCCGAGTAGCTGATGCGACTCTTTTATGTTGCCGAAAATTCGCATTGCGAATTGTCGGCAACATAAAAGAATCGCATCAGCTACTCGGCCCTTCTTTTGCATCAGAGCCAATCAGAATAACTCGAATATTCGGCAAAAGGAATATTGCACGATATTCCTTTTGCCGAATATTCAAGTTATTCTGATTGGCTCTGATGCAAAAGAAGGGCGGAGAAGAAAATCGCGCAATATTCCTTTTGCCGAATATTCGAGTTATTCTGATTGGCTCTGATGCTGCATCAGAGCCAATCAGAATAACTCGAATATTCGGCAAAAGGAATATTGCACGATATTCCTTTTGCCGAATATTCGAGTTATTCTGATTGGCTCTGATGCAAAAGAAGGGCGGAGAAGAAAATCGCGCAATATTCCTTTTGCCGAATATTCGAGTTATTCTGATTGGCTCTGATGCAGCATCAGAGCCAATCAGAATAACTCGAATATTCGGCAAAAGGAATATTGCGAGATTTTCTTCTCCGCCCTTCTTTTGCATCAGAGCCAATCAGAATAACTTGAATATTCGGCAAAAGGAATATTGCGCGATTTTCTTCTCCGCCCTTCTTTTGCATCAGAGCCAATCAGAATAACTTGAATATTCGGCAAAAGGAATATCGCACAATATTCCTTTTGCCGAATATTCAAGTTATTCTGATTGGCTCTGATGTAAAAGAAGGGCGGAGAAGAAAATCGCGCAATAGGAATATTGCGCGATTATCTTCTCCGCCCTTCTTTTGCCCCCTTATTCTCCTTTCTTTTAAGTAGAGTTAGTGTAGAGTTAGTGTTTAGTGCATATTAGTTTAGTAATACAGGAAATGATCTCCATTTATGAGAATTTCGCAATCATTTTCGCATTAGCGAAATTTCGCATTAGCGAAATTTTGCAAAATCTTTTTTGGATAAAATATCACGAATATTCGATATTAGCGAATATTCGCGAATATTCTTCTATATATTCGCGCAATATCGCGAAATCGAATATGGCGTATTCCGCTCAACACTACTGATCACCAATGTAAGGGGCATTCTTCCCACTGACCACCAATGAAGGGGACATTCTTCTCACTGATCACCAATGTAAGGGGCATTCTTCCCACTGATCACCAATGTAAGGGACATTCTTTTCACTGATCACCAATGTAAGGAACATTCTTCTCACTGATCACCAATGTAAGGTGCATTCTTCCCACTGATCACCAATGTAAGGGACATTCTTCCCACTGATCACCAATGTAAGGGACATCCTTCCCACTGACCACCAATGTAAGGGGCATCCTTCCCACTGATCACCAATGTAAGGAGCATTCTTCCCACTGATCACCAATGTAAGGAACATTCTTCTCAATGATCACCAATGTAAGGGGCATTATCCCAGTGATCACCAATGTAAGGAACATTCTTCCCACTGATCACCAATGTAAGGAACATTCTTCTCACTGATCACCAATGTAAGGGACATTCTTCTCACTGATCACCAATGTAAGGGACATTCTTCTCACTGATCACCAATGTAAGGGACATTCTTCTCACTGATCACCAATGTAAGGAACATTCTTCCCACTGATCACCAATGTAAGGTGCATTCTTCTCACTGATCACCAATGTAAGGAACATTCTTCCCACTGATCACCAATGAAAGGGGCATTCTTCTCACTGATCACCAATGTAAGGAACATTCTTCCCACTGATCACCAATGTAAGGAACATTCTTCCCACTGATCACCAATGTAAGGAACATTCTTCTCACTGATCACCAATGTAAGGAACATTCTTCCCACTGATCACCAATGTAAGGTGCATTCTTATGGCGCGTACACACGGTCGTTTTTTGCGATGAAAAAAAAAACGACGTTTTCTATGAAGTAAAAAACTACGTTTTTGAAACGTCACTTTTCAAAGACAATTTTGCATACACACCATCGTTTTTTCACAAAAAGCGAGGTTACGTTCACCACTCTTTTCCATTGAAGCTCGCTTCATAACTAGCTTCTGGGCATGCGCGGGTTGAAAAACGTCGTTTTGAACGACGTTTTTGCTACACACAGTGACTTTTTGTGAAACAAAAAACGACGTTTTGAAAAACGACACAAAAAATTCAAACATGTTGGAATTTTTTTTGGTCGTTTTTTTGAAGACAAAAAACGACGTTTTGCCCACACACGATCAATTTAAATGACGTTTTAAAAAACGTCGTTTTTTTTCATCGCAAAAAACGACCGTGTGTACGCGGCATTAGTGTACAGATGACAGTATCAGGCCACTTTTACACTGGGGTGGTGGCAGCGGTAAAGCGCCGCTATTTTTAGCTGCGCTTTATCGTAATTTTTGTGGAGGTATTCGGCCGCTACTGGGGCGCTTTTAACCCCCACTAGTGTCTGAAAAAGGGATAAAACAACCTGCAAAGTGCCGCTGCATTTTAATGGGCAGAGATGCTGCTTGCAGGACATTTTTTAACGTATCGCATCGCCTCAGTGTGAAAGTATTATGCCGCGTACACACGGTCGTTTTTTGCGATGAAAAAAACGACGTTTTTTAAAACGTCATTTAAATTGATCGTGTGTGGGCAAAACGTCATTTTTGTCTTCAAAAAAACGACAAAAAAAAATTCCAACTTGCTTGAATTTTTTGTGTCGTTTTTCAAAACGTCGTCTTTTGTTTCACAAAAAGTCACCGTGTGTAGCAAAAACGTCGTTCAAAACGACGTTTTTCAACCCGCGCATGCCCAGAAGCTAGTTATGAAGCGAGCTTCAATGGAAAAGAGTGGTGAATGTAACCTCGCTTTTTGTGAAAAAACGATGGTGTGTATGCAAAATTGTCTTTGAAAAGTGACGTTTCAAAAACGTTGTTTTTTTACTTCACAGAAAACGTCGTTTTTTTTCATCGCATTAGGCTTTCACATTTACACTGCAGGGGAGACATTTTTCAGGTGCTTTACAGGCGCTATTTTTAGCCCAAAAGCGCATGAAAAAAAACCCAGTGTGAAAGAAGACTTATGCCGCGTACACACGATCACTTTTTGTGATGAAAAAAAACGTCATTTTATGTGACGAAACAAAACGACGTTTTTCAAACTTCATTTTCAAAAACGACATTGCATACACACCATCGTTTTTCCACAATGCTCTTGCAAAGCGCGGTTACGTAAGACACTTTCGACGGCACTCTGTTCCATTGAAGCTCCGTCTCATAACTTGCTTCTAAGCATGCGCGGGTTTAAAAACGTCGTTTTAAACGACGTTTTGCCCACACACGGTCACTTTTTATGACACAAAAAACGACATTTTGAAAAACGACACAAAAAATTCAAGCATGTTGGAATTTTTTTTTGGTCGTTTTTTTGAAGACATAAAACGACGTTTTGCCCACACACGATCATTTTAAATGACGTTTTTTAAAACGTCGTTTTTTTTCATCACAAAAAATGATCGTGTGTACGCGGCATTAGGGAAAAGCACTCAGTGTATACATTTCAATGATTTTATGTAATGTATATATAGGGAATAACACTTACGCCCAGATTTACACTGACAGCAGGAATTAAATCATGCAAGTTCAGCTAAACTCGCACGATTTCATACGCGCATGTCAGTGCGAGTTTGGCGGTCGATTTCAGAGACATCTGTGCGGGTTGCGGCACAGATGTCTATGGAAATTGCACCCCAAAGTCAGCAAAAGTTGTAAAGAAACTACTTTTGGGAATCGGTGCTGTGCCACAAATGGGTCATCGCACTGATTCAGGTAGTGCCATTACCAATATGCAATTTGACACGTAAAATCGCATGGAAAATTGCTCCAATGTGAACCAGAGCTATTCCCTATATTAAAACACTGATATCTATACATTGAGTGCATTGAGTGGCATTAAGTGTACCAGATATCAGTGTGCATTGGTGAATAGCACCTGATCTGGTAAATAGGCACACAGTACATGGCAAGAAGGAAGAAACCAGGAAGTAACACTCAGCATGGCTCTTAGAACAACACACACAGTAACTGCAGTGATTTCATTATCACACTGACCTGCTGCTGGACAAGGCAGATCAGTGTGGATGGATGCCGTTTGGAAATTGCAAGCTGACTCAGTCAGCTCCCCTCTATGTGCAGTGCTCTCTGCCTCGAGGCTCCAGCTCCTTCACACACAGACTGTAACCCACGGCAGACTTATGGCCCCGCCCCCTAAGCTGCAGGACAGAGCAGGGGGAGAGGTGGCTGGAGCGCCTGTTTCTGAATATCCCCACACGGCTCAGGGCTCTAATGAGCCATCCATCCCAGCCAACAAACACCTCTGAGCTGCTCACACAGCCACAGGCAATGGTTCCATGGCACTGCTTCCACGGGGGTACAGTTTTTTTTTTTATTGTGCATAATAATCTGACCGAATGGTCAGTCCGCCCCTGCACTCCGCCCAATACATCTCGGCTGGCATCAACATGCAGTTCGTAGGGCTTTGTGGTGTCCGTGTAGGCCAAGACAGGATCAGTGGTTGGGCTTTCCTTTAACTTGGTAAAGGCCTCTTCGCACTTGGGGGTCCACTGCTCCTGGATAGACTCTTTAGATTTCCTGGGCCCCATGGTAGACTTTACTGGTTGGTCTGATCCCAGAACTTCATCCTCTCCCTCTTTCTTCAATAGTTCAGTAAAGGGTCTGGCTATTTTGGCATCTCCACAAATCTTCTATAGTACGAGAAAAAGCCCAGCAATGACCGTAGCTGAGTTACGTTGGTAGGCCTTGGCCAGGAAATGACAGCATCCAGCTTCTCCGGGTTGGTGGCCACCCCTTCTGCAGACACAATGTGGCCCAGGTAGTGTACTGAGGACTGGTAAAATTGGCACTTCTCTGGGGAGAGCTTCAGGCCTTCTTCGTGGAGCCTCTTTAGAACCTTCTCCAACCTCTCTTCATGTTCTTCTAGGGTTCTACCAAACACGATAACGTCGTCTAGGTACACCAGCACTTCTATTAGGTTCATGCCTCCTACTGTTCTCTCCATTAGTCTTTGGAAAGTGTCTGAGGCTCCTGACAACCCCTGCGGCATATGGTTGAACTCGAAGAACCCTATGGGGTGATAAAAGCTGTCTTTTTTTTATCTTCAGGATGCATGGAGATCTGATAGTACCCACTCTTGAGATCCATCACACTGAACCCCTGACAGACTCTGTAAACCGCCTTCTATCCGGGGGGTGGTATACTGGTCTGGAATGATTCTCCGGTTCAGTTTTTGGTAGTCGATACATAGCCTCAATGACCCATTCTTCTTTCGAACTACCACTATTGGGGAGGCGTAGGGACTTCTAGACTCTGGGAAGATTCCCGTTCTCTTAAGTTCCACCAGCTGCTCATGTAAATCTTCCAGGTCGCCCAGAGGGACCCGTCTGACTCTGTCTCTGAATGGTTTGTCCTTCTCTAAGCGGATCTTGTGGGTGGCACTCTTCAAACACCCCACGTCATCCTTGGAGAATATCTTCTGCTATCGGGCAAGTTGAGCCTTGGCCCTCTCCCTCCACTCCGGTGGTAGAGCTGTGTTTCCCGAACAGAACTGCTCCATGGTGACCTTGTCCCTCTCTTCCTTCTTCAAGTCAGATGGGGCAACTGGGGTGGCTGAGTTCAGAGTGGCCACTTCAGAGTCCGGTTCCATTGTCACATCCGATCTGACTCCAGGCGAAGGGGTAAGGGTTGGTGAAGTAATTACTCGCTGGTCATTCAGTAGCGCTTCTTCATCTCTCACCACTTTGATAATTTCAGGGTATCTCAGTGATATGACACCCTCAGATGTTTTCAAATGTAGCCAGACTGGGTCAGAGCATAGGGCCCCCCTTAAGATCTGCTGGATCCTAGCTTGGTCTATGGCAGCGGGCTCCATCCCCTTCTTTAGAACAATCTGACATAAAATTTTATTCAAGCGTCTGATGTATTCAGACAGGTGCTCTCCTGGGTGTTGGAGGGTATGTTCAAATTGATAGATCAGATCACCCAACCAGGCCTGGCCTCTCCGAAACACTCCGTCTGCGAAATTCTGATACTCTGCCTTTCTGCCACCGACAGTTCCCGGTCTTCCACACACCCGTCAAACACTGCCGATCAAACAGGTCACCACTTGCACTTGGACTCAGTCCGGTCACTCCGTCAAGAATCCCCCTCTTAGGATGCGCGATCCGCACAGGCGTGTGTAGGCCCAGGCTTCCAGAGACAGACCTTGACACAGGTCGCCTATTTGCTTGAAGAGGCAATCCAGAGAGAGCAAGCCAAAGATGTCCTAATCCTTAAATTCCTTCCCCCAGTAGGCCGTGCGGGGTGCAAAGTACTTTGGGATCGCACAGTTGCCCTCTGGACATTGTAGTCTCTCAATTGACCAGGGCAATGGAGTCTTTATCTCCCTGTACTTCAATTCCCATCATCCATTGCTGCACCAGGCTATAACTACAATTAGCCACCGGAGGGAGCTGAGTTGCTTCTTTATCTGCAAACTGCAGTCTTTTATCCACATCAAAAGTGGCACCCTGCTACACCTGCATTACCTATTCCCTCCAATTGCAAGGTTTATGGTGAGGCCCAGAAGGTTCTTGAACACAGTCATAGCAGTAATTCAATTTTAGCCACAGGAGGCATGGTTAATTATGCTGCTGCAACTCAGTGTGGAAGTTCTGTCTCAGGGGCAATTTCTGCACCCAGCCCTGGCCTGTAAACTGAGTGGCAAATTTTTTGAGTTTGGCTGTTCTAACCAGGTGGTAGCAGCCCTTCTTCAGTCCAAGAAAAACAGCAGAAATATGCGTAAATATGGCAGAGCTTCCTCTCAGTCGCCCAGTGGCAGTCCTGGAATCCAGAATCCCTAGAAGTGGCCCAAGTTCTGTAATTCTTGCAAATGGGGCCTAAAAAGAGCCTGAATTCAAGTACCTTAAAAAGTCCAGGTGTCAGCCCTAGCAGCCTGTACAGGAATTAAATAGGCTGCAAATCCCCTGGTTATCCATTTTATGAGAGCATGTCAAAAAACAGGCCACCCAGAAAAACAATAATCTCTGCCTGTGATCTGTCAGTAGCATTATCACGCTCTCCTTTTCACCCACCACAGTCGACCTCAATATGGGACTTAACGCTAAAGGTGTGTTTTCTCCACGCCATAACCTCAGTGAAGCGAGTATCTGAAATTCAAGCTCTTTTTACTAAAGAGCCTCACCTTATAATATATCTAGACAGAGTAAACCTAAAACCGTCAGAACGGTTTATTCCGAAGGTAGCTACTGTCTTACACTTCAATCAGGAGATCATTCTGCCATCCTTTCTCAATGATCAAGGAACACTGCATCCACTAGATGTTGGATTAAACATAAAGGCATACCTGACAGTCACAAAACCATTCATCTTAAATAATTTTCTAGTATTTCCCCACAGGGCCAGCAGGGGTCAAGCGGCATCCTCGCGCACCATATCCTCTTGGTTGATCAAGTGAATAAAGAAGGCCTACTTCTTTTTACAGCGTCCGAAAACAGAGTGCTTAAGGGCTGTCAGAAACCATGAATCAGACTGAGGGCTGGTTCACACTACTGCGATGGGGGAACCCTGCGAATCCACTGTGGGTTCCCGCATTGCACCAGACTCGCACAGCAGTTCAAACTGCCATATGCGCACTGCTGGAGAGTGTCATACAATGTTAATGACACCCCCAGTTCAGCTCGCATATCGCACTGCGAACTGACAGTTCGGACATTAATCGGATCGCATAGGTGTGAACACTCATGCAATCCGATTCTGGTGCGGACCAAAAAAATGGTCCTGTGCGTGTTTGGTCTGAATGTACTATCTGTATGGCTAAAATCACACTGCACAGACATCACATGTGATTTGCACTGCAGTGCGGTGCAAATCACATGCGAGATCGCACAGCTCACCAGTGTGAGACTGCCCTGAGACAGAAGTACAGTTAAATCACACTTGTTTAATAATAATTAAAAAAAGTAAATAGAGTAAACGTAGTCCAAACATAGCCAGAGTTCAGGAACCAGATCGGATAGTCAGAAAAAGACAAAATGTCAGGGAGCCAGAGATCAACGTAGTAGAACAGCAAGCAGGATCTGGAGCCAGAAGGAATGTCAACCAAGCAAATCTTTAACAGAAACACAGGAGAGCATCGCTAGTGATGTGACCAAGGCAAAGGCAGAGATCATCTGGTCTGGACGTCTTAAGTAGGCAGGACTGACGAGCAGGACCATCAACAGTCACTGTGGAGAGATAGGAGCTGGCAATTAGCTGACAGCTGAGCGGCCAGCTCAGAAAAGGAAGGGCTGAGCCCAGCCCTGACAGTACCCCTCCTCAATGACCCCTCCCCCTCGGAGGACCACCAGGCTTGAGGGGAAAATGTCTATGGAAATCACGGAGGAGGGCAGGGAGGATGGGACCCAAAAGCCTTTCTCCGGACCGGACCCTTTCCAATGCACCAGGTACTGTATGCGCCCACGGAACTTAGGGGAGTCAACAATAGACTGTACGTCATACTACTCATGGTTCCCAACCTGTACAGGGTTAGAACGTGGCACCGAAGTGGTAAAGCGGTTGCAGACTAAAGATTTTAATGAGGAGACATGAAATACATTTGAGATACGCATATTAGAAGGAAGGTCTAATGCGTAAGCCACTGGGTTAATCCTGCAAAGAATACAGAAATACCCAATAAACCGAGGTGTGAACTTCAGCAAGGGAGCACAAAGTCGGAGGTCACGAGATGACAGCCAGACCCTGTCCCCAAGTCCCCAACATGGTAGGAAGGCACAGGCAGGTGTCTGCGGTCAGCATGGAGTCTGTACCTATCATTAGCATGTCGCAAAGCCTCCTGGACTTGTGCTCAAGTGGAAGGAAGACCACGGAGATGCTCCTCTAATGAATACTCTGCGTAACAAAAGAGTCAGCCAACATGGAAGGTTGGAAACTATAGTTCGCCATAAACGGGGACAATCGGGAAGTAGAATTCAAGGCACTATTGTGAGCAAACTCTACCCACATTAAGAGGTCTAACCATTGTTATGATGGTCAAAAATATAGCAACGTAGGAATTGCTCCAAGGACTGATTAGCTTGTTCTGTGGCCTCATTAGACTGAGGGTGATATGCAGAGGAGAAAGCAAGCTGAATTCCCAACTGTGCACAAAAGGCTCTCCAGAACCGGGACATAAAATGACTACCCATGTCCGAGACAATCACCTTGGGTAGCTCATGTAAGTGAAAGATCTCCCAAGCAAAAATGGAAGCCAGTTCCTTAGAAGTGGGCAAACTCTTAAGTGGAATACAATTAACATTTTCAAACAGTGCCCCCAGAGAAAGGCGTTTGAACTGGGGGCACCACAGCTTTCTCGCTTCTGAGCTCCTGCTCTATGTATCAATAAGACACATAGAGCTGAGGCTCACCTCCCCCTCTCTTCTCATTCGCTCACTAGCTGGCCCAATGAGGGAGGGCAGTCCCAAGACAGCTGAAGCTATTGTTAACATCACTGGATCGGAGGGAGCACAGAATTGGGGGGCTGGGGTGGGGGCCGCTGCACACAATATGATTTTTTAATACAGCTTACCTGTAAAATCCTTTTCTTGGGAATACATCACGGGACACAGAGCCTTAAATTACTTAATGGGTTATGTAGTCACCACAGGTGATTGGACACTGGTTAACCCAATTACAATGAGTTCCTCCCCTATATAACCCCTCCCAATGGAAAGTGCCTCAGTTTTGTAGCAAAGCAATAAGTGTCCCACTTTAACTCCGAAGTGGGGCGGGAGCTCTGTGTCCCGTGATGTATTCCCAAGAAAAGGATTTTACAGGTAAGCTGTATTAAAAAATCCAATTTTCTTGATCATACATCACGGGACACAGAGCCTTAATTACCGTATTTATCAGAGTATAACTCGTACAGGCATATAACACGCACCCTAACTTTAAGAGGGAAGTTTCAGGAAAACAAATTCCACGCCCCCCTGCGTATAACACGCAGGCACAGTTTACCCTCTATTTTCAGGGTAAAAAAGTGAGTGTTATACGCCAATAAATACAGTACTTAATGGGATGTCCCATAGCAATGATAAAATTGAGGGGAGGGAGACACAGATCAGAAATAAGACTGCCATCGGGCCAGAGGATCTATACTGCTGCCTGCAGCACACTACGCCCAAAGGCGGCATCCTCATACCCTCTCACATCTACCTGGTAGAACTTAGTAAATGTATGGACCAAAGACCAAGTAGCAGCCTTACAGATTTGAGCCATGGAGGCCTGGTGATGCACAGCCCATGAAGCACCAACTGCATTAGCAGAGTGCGCCTTCACCTATAAAGTAGGAATCTTCTTTTCTAACCTGAGGCCGTGTACACACGACCGAGGTTCTCGCTGGAAACCAGCGAGAACCTCGCTGGAAGCTGCATTCCAGCGAGGACCTCGGCCGTGTGTACACTCTCGGCGAGCTTCCCGTCGGGAAGCCCGTCGAGCAGAAATAGAGAGCACGCTCTCTATTTGCTCGACGGCCCGCCTGGAAGAATGGCTGGTTGCCATTCCCGACGGGCGGGTCGCCGATTTCGACGGCCGGCAGGGAACCTCGACGGGCGGAACGATGTGTTCTGCCCGTCGAGGTTCTCTGCCGTGTGTACACGGCCATAGGCCTGAAAAATGACTTGTCGAATCCAATCTGCCATAGTAGATTTTGACGTTGCCTGGCCCTTCCCTGGGCCCTGGCAGAACAACAGACAACCAGTCTTAAGTATCTGAGCCGTAGCCCTTTTTCCTCCGCAGACTGCGGATCTGGAAAAAAAAAGGCTGTAGGACTATATCTTGATTCAGATGAAATTCTGAAACCACCTTAGGTAAAAAGTCGGTTAGGACGCAGCAGCACCACCATGTCATCATGAATAATCATATACGGTTCTTTACAGAAAAAGCCGCCAATTCTTTGCCGAGGCTATGGCTACAAGAAAAAAAACAGTTTCTTTGTCAAAAAGACTTAAGAAGCATGGTGTAATGGTAGCTTCTGTAAAAGAGATAATACCAAATTCAAATCACATGGGCACACGGGAAACTTAGCCTGCAGATTTAAGTGCAGTGCTCCCTGAACAAGGCCCAGACTAGGGAATGAGAAGCAAGCAGTTTTTGAAAAATACAGACAAAAGGCCGAGATTCGGCCCTTGCTAGCGCTCAAGGCCAACATGATATTAAGCCCAACTGAGGAAGGGCAAGAATTCTATTAATGGCATACATCCTAGGGTGCCCCTTCTGGGTTCACACCAGGAAACATATACCTTCCAGATTCTGTAGTAGATTAGCCTGGAGGCCGGCTTCCTAGCATTAACCACAGTGAATAGGACTGGACCTGAGAGCCCACGTTTCCTCAGAATGTGGGTCTCAACAGCCAAACCGTCAAAATTAGACTTTGTATGGCAGGATAGAATATTGGACCCTGCGATAGTAGGCCAGAGCGTAGTGGGAGAACCCAAGGTCTACCTACTGCCATCCTTACGATTTCTACGTACCAGGGTCTCCTGGGCCAAGCCGGAGTGATCAATCACTGGCTTTCCTTCCCTCTTGACTTTCTGAAGAAAATTGGGAGAAGCGAAACTGGAGGGAACGCGTAATCAGAGAATAACAATCCCATGAGATTGTAAGGGCATCTGACCCTCGTCCAGCTTTGTGTTGAACCGGGAAGCCAACAGGTCCGCGTTTGGGGTACCCTATTTCTGACATATGATTTGAAACATGTCAGGGTATAGAGACCATTCTCCTAGACTCAGCTGCTGGTGGGTTAAAAAATCCACCTGCCAATCTTTTACCCCTGGAATGAAGACTGCAGACAGACGAGGATATGCCTTTCTGCCCAGGCTAGGATGTGATTCACCTTTCTTTGGGCATCCAGACTTCTTGTGCCTCCTTGGTGATTGATAAAGGCCACGGCTGTAGCATTGTCGGACTGAATCCGAACAGATCAACCCTGCAGTCTGTAAGACCAAACGCTGAGGGTCAAATGAATTGCCGGAATCTTCAGAATGTTGATGGGAAGGAGCTTTTCGGCCCCGGACCACTTCCCCTGGCCAGATGCTTCTTCTAGAACTGCCCCCCAGCCAAGAAGGCTGGCGTCTGTGACTTTCCAGGTATCCGGAGTGAAAGAATTTCCTTCTGATAGATTTTGGGGGAGCAACCACCAATTGAGACTCTGGTGAACCTTTGGAGATAAGATCATAGGAAGGTCCAGGTCCTGAACATCTTTGTTCCAAGCTGACAGAATTCTGCCCTGTAACGACCTTGAGTGAAACTGGGCATAAGGAACAGCCTCGAATGAGGCTACCATCTTCCCCAATAATCTCATGCATAGTGATGGAAGGCCTTCTCTTTGCCTTTATCACTCAGACCAAGTCTCCTATGGCTTTTGCCTTTGGCTAGGGAAGTAATACCTGGCTTCGGGACGTGTGTCTATATTCATGCCCAAGTACTTGACCCTCAGCGCAATTGATTTGACCCATTTAGCATTCAGGAGAAAGGTCAAGACTCATCTCTTTTGATATCAAAGGAGACAGGAACAACAAGCGCCCAGAGGCGATTCAGTTTGCATGTGCCGCGCTATACAAGTTATCATTCATTCATTCATTCATTCTTTGAGGCTGCAAGGAGGATTTCCCCAGATTGAGGACCCAGCCTAGGTACTCTAAATATTCCACTGTACTGTGCACATAGTGGCCCAAGCGTACAGTGGACTGATCTATGATCAACATATCATCCAGATAGGCTGGAACTGCTATGCCTTGTGCCCTTAGCCTTGCCAGAGCCGGGGCCAGTATTTTTGTGAACACTCGAGGTGCTGTAACCAGCCCGAAAGGAAGAGCCACAAACTGAAAGTGGTGCTAAACCATCACAAACCTTAGAAACCTTTGGTGAGTGGGAAATATTGGCACATGCAGATATGCATTTCTGATGTCTATTGATGCCAGGAATTCTCCTCCCTGATAGGTGGAAACAACTGAACGGACAGACTCCATGCGAAAGGAGAGAATGTTCAGAAACTGATTCAGGCCTGTCAAATCCAGGATAGGTCTGACATCCTCGTTTGGTTTTGGAACCGTGAAAGGTTTGAGTAAAACCGTGATCCCTGATCCTCTGGGGCTAACTCCATGATAACCCCTTGGGACAACAGATGTTCCAAGGCTCATAGTAAAGGCCTTCTTTTTCATGGATTTTTGCCAGCTCTTGATTTTAGAAAACAGGGTGGCAGGAGTTCTCTGAATTCTAGCTTGTAGCCTGAGGACACTGTGGAGATGATCCACTTGTCCTGAACTTTGTTTCGCTAGGCGTTTGCAAATTGCAGCAGCCTTCCCCCCACTTGGCTGAGCGGGGGCATCCCACTATAGGGAAGTTTTGGGGGTCTGCTTAGACTTTGAACCCCAAGAACTTTGAAGGACGTTTACTCTTCTTTTTAACCAGCAACAGAGTAGACTTGCCTCTGGTAAACTTTTGGATGTAAATATCCAGGTCATCCCAAACAGGCGTCCTCCCCTAAAAGGGAGCACTGTCAAGTATCTTTTGCAAGAAAACTCGGCCTCCCAATGTTTTAACCAAAGGGACATGTGCATGTGTACCTGCAAGAGATTCAAGCGGAATGCTTGCTGAACAGAGTCTATAATGGCATCAACCGCAAAACACAAGGCCTAAGAAGGTCCTTATGAACCTCAATCCCCTCTGTAGGGAGGAGGTTAATCATCTGCTTCATTTGTTCCTTGAGGAACTGACATACACCAATGGCTGCAACTGCAGGTTGTACTACAGCCCCAGCCATGGAAGAGGAGGCTTTCAAAAGGGACTCCAGTAGACATGTGCACAAAAAAAATAACTTTTTTTTTTTTTTTTGCTTTGTTTCGTCTCGTTCCGTTGATTCCTAAAGATTCGTAATTTTGTAAGACGCGTTTTCCTATTCGGACCCGTTCGTATTTTCACAACAGTTTTATTTTCATTGAAACTGAATGATTCGTAATTCTGTCTAATTTATTTTCGTTGATTCGAAATTCGTAATTTTGTTAGATAATAATTTTCGCTTAATGGATTTGTAATTTTGTACTTTCGTAAATACATTACGGGGCGGTCATTCGCAATTTCGTATTTTAGTTTAATTTTCAACACGCGGCTAATCCATATTAAGATAGACTTTCTCGGGGGGAGGACGGCATGACGTGCTGCACGTGAAGCACGCACGCCGAGGGAGGAGCTGACCGCGCCACGGACCTGCCGAGGGATCAGACCGGATCGTTGTAGGCTGGGAGAGAAGCCCGCAATGAGGGAGGTAGGGCAGGGTGAGAGGCTGCCGATGCTCCGAAGGTGGGCTCTCTAGGAAGCATCCACAAGCACAGGTCCAAGAATCCCTCCGGTCGCCCCCCCCCCTCCTCGCGCACCTCGCACGCTTCAGCTGAGGGACCCGTCGGTGCGGTCAGGATGAAATCTGTACACGGAAGTGGCGGCATCGGGACCCACTGATCTGAGGCGTTTCTGGCGTGGATCAGGCATCATTTCTTCGCCCTAGCCGCCCTAGTCACCGACCATTCATGCAGAAGATCCCCAGCGCAAGTGAAGGTCCAGAGACAACAAAGCTGGGTAAGATCGTTCCGTTACTATTTTCAATGATTGCAACTCCATGGCAGATAACAATGAGGAGGTGGGGTAAGGACATGATGTGTCATGACTTGTCAACAATGCAATACCAACAATGCTAAGTTACTGTCTGTGTCTATGATCTACTCTCAAATCAGAATAATTAATTATACTCACTTACGATGGTCTTGTAAACCTAAGGGCTCACTGTTGCTTAGGTACCTGAGATATCGATCTTTAGAGCGTTTGGTTTGGCTTGGGGGGTCTCCTATGTCAATGGGAGAACCATTGGGGAGTGACTAGAGGCGTAAATTCTATACTGATGGCAACATCAAATCCCCGCTGACCATACCCCATATTCCTACTAGAACACACTCTTTACTAAATTAGAGGGACAAAGGAAGAAGGGTAGGGGGGACATATAACTACACTGAGGCTCAGAGAGACGTGGGGAAGGAGTAACGGGTGAAGAATAAGGGAAGAAGGAGGCGGGTTGGGGTAGAGAGGGGCGCGTGGCAGGTGCCCCCTCCTGACTTGCTACAGAGCAGGAACCACTGAGGGGCCCCGAGAGATTACTCCGCGAAGCAGAATTACACCAGCCGGGAACCTCGGTGTAGCGACGCAGGACGCAACATACGGGACCCCACTCAAGGCTGGGTTTGGGGGACAGGCTTGGGAGATAGCCTTAGGACACAACTTTGAGTGAATACCCCCCCCCTCCCTCTCTAATCTCTCTAAGGGACAAACTGGCATCTAGGCCCCACTCAGCCTATGATACATATATATGAACGATAAATTGAAATACATACGCGGAGTGTGGGTTTAGAGGAGCGAGGACCCCCTCACCGAGTAAAAACCTTTGATTGATGACCTCAAAGTAATAAGATTTATACAGGATTACAGCGCTCTGGTGTCTAGATAAATCGATCAAGAAATAAATCTATATGACCATAATGTTATGCCATCAGGTGAGGGTCCATATTTGTACATAGAAAATAACATAGAGGAAAAAGTCTTAAAATGAGTCCATCAGAAATAAGTCCAAGGAACTTGGCCGTCAGTATATCAGGTGTGAAGGTGATTGCAGAGGCTCAGGGCTGCTCTCTCCAAGAGCGAAGTCAGCTGAGTGAACTGCATTTAATTAAAATAGCAATAAATATCCAACACTTACATCTAGAAAGAACATTGATGTAGTCTGGGGTGCTGGTGTACGATCTATAGAGAAGTCCAGAAACCAGGATGGATGCTGAGGGAGCCGTCAGTAGATGTCATTCAGATGCCTGCGGCGGGGGGGGGGGGGGGATTTGAAGAAGGAAAGGAGCCGACTTCCACCTCCGCACACAAGCGTTGCTGAGCTGTCAGCTCGTCCACTGGTCTGTGACGTCACTGAGATGGTGGCCGAGGAGGGACACAACACGTTTCAGAGCGTGCACTGGTTGAATAGGAAACCTGCGCGCTCCTTTGTCAAGTGGTTTAGAAGCCTTAGATAAGCCTGGGAGGGGGAGGGGGGTGGTAAGGAGGGGGTCGGGGGAAGGGGGGTAGGGGGTTGGAAGGGGTAAAGGGAAAGTGGCTCCTAGGGACTTCGTAAGAAAATCCAAACTTGACAGATTCAAATGGCGGAAGTAAAGTTTCTTTCTTATAACGTAAAAGGTCTGAACTCCAAGGGAAAAAGAATACAGATCCTTGAGGAAATCAAACAATACAGAGCAGATGTAGTTTTTATCCAGGAATCGCATCTGTCTCTGAACTCTAATATAAAATTGTATTCCCCTACATATCCTACCTGGTATTATGGAGATGCCATTACAAATCGTGCCAGAGGGATGGCTACCGGCTTTTCCAGAGGAGTGGACTTTGCTCTTAAAGCAAGGTCAGCCAATCCGGGGGGCAGATACCTATTCCTGAAAGGAAATACCACCTACACCCTGGCCAATATATATGCCCCCAATATGCATCCCATAAAATACCTAGGTAGAATTCTAGACAAATTAAAAATATTTGCCGAGGGATATCCGATATTGATGGGAGACTTAAATTTTGTCATGAATCCGAAAGAGGACAGTACCTTCTTGGGGAGGGAGACGAATAGTGCACATCTACACAAAGTCAAACGGAAAATATCAGTCTGCCAGGTGGTAGACGCCTGGCGGGCCTTCCATCCTAACATGTGCGACTACACGTTTTTTCTCCCCCCCCCCCATGGAACATACTCTAGAATCGATTACGCGTTGGTCGATCACAGGCTGCTAGATTATGTCACGGAAACAGAAATCGGCATTATGACCATATCAGATCATGCCCCGATCACAGTGAAAATTAAGATGGCACACATAGATAACAAACAGGTGGCGTGGCGCCTTAATGACTATCTGATCCGGGATGAGGGGGGGGAGTAGGGAGGGTGGAACAGGAACTAAAACAATTTTTTGAAGTCAACGATAAAGAAGAGGTCTCCATGGCAACGCTGTGGGAATCACATAAGGCATATATCAGAGGTATTTTAATATCTGAGGGGTCACGAAGGAAAAAGGAGAGAAATAGGCAGCGGGACTCCTTGGTTAAAGAAATAGCTTATCTAGAGCAAAATCATAAAGATCGGGGACAAAAATAGATTTAATTTAATAATAAAGAGGAATGAATTAAAAGAGATCATGGAACAAGATGCCAGGAAAAATCTTAACAATATCACTAGAGAGATGTACATATGGGGAAACAAACCGAGTAAATATTTCGCAAAAATGGCACATAAAAAGAAAGCCAGGAACTACATTGAAAAAATCAAAAGGCAGAATGGCGAAATAGCGTATACAACCGCAGACATTGCAGACACCTTCAAAAAATACTATGGAGAACTGTATAAGATTAAACAACTACAAGGGCAGGCAGGAAGGAGGGAGGATAAGATTAGGGCCTACCTTGACAGGGCAGGACTACCAAAGGTAGATGAGGGTGAAAGCTCAAACTTAGACAGACCCATAACAGAAGAGGAAATTAAAAATGCCCTGAAAAATATGGCCATCGAGAAGACCCCCGGGCCCGACGGGTTCACGGTTCTGTACTATAAAAGATTTAGCGAAATACTAATACCCAGACTATGCACTTATTTTAATGGTCTGGGGATTAAGTATGAAATGAGCCAAGAAGCATCAGCAGCTGTGATTGCAATCATCTTAAAAGAAGGGAAGGATAGTTCCCTCTGTTCTGGGTACAGACCTATATCTCTTTTAAATATAGATACAAAGCTATTCGCAAAAGTATTGGCGGAACGATTAAAAGGAGTAATGCAGGGATTGGTCCACTCGGACCAAGTGGGGTTTGTTTCCAACAGGGAGGGAAAGGATAATGTTATTAGGGCATTACTCCTGATGCAGGGGATCAAGAGAGATGGGGTCCCCAGTGTATTTCTGTCAGTTGATGCTGAGAAAGCCTTTGACAGGGTAGACTGGGGACTTATGATGTCCACATTAGAAGCGGTAGGTCTAGGGAATAGGTTTATAAACTGGATCAAAACACTTTACCATCAGCCCACGGCAAGAATCAAGATCAATGGCTCCCTCTCGGGTTCCTTTGAGATGAGAAATGGGTTAGACAGGGTTGCCCCCTATCACCCCTTCTCTTTATCCTTTCCCTCGAACCCTTACTAGCCACGATCCGTAAAGACCCCGATATTAAAGGGATCCGAGTCGGCGAGGAGGAACATAAGCTGTCGGCCTTTGCGGACGACGTTCTGTTCTACATCGCAGACCTGGTGAAGACCATCCCTAAGTTATTACAGACCCTGCAACAATATGGGGACATCTCTAATTTCAGGATTAATGTAGCCAAATCCGAAATATTAAATATAAACCTAAACAAAACCGAAATGGGATTCGATATGTGCCTTTCCCTGGAAGAAAGAACTAAACTATTTGGGGATTAAATTAGCTAACGTGGTCAAGAGGATCTATAAGATCAATTTTATCCCACTGTTAAATGAAATTAAAAGCGAACTAAAAAAAATTATAAATAAGCCCATTTCATGGGTGGGTCGTATCAACATCTTAGGCTGCATTCACACCTAGGCGACACGATACGCCGCGTACGCGGCTTATCTTGCCGCCTGTAGATTAAACTTTTTTTTTTCTTCTTTCTTTAACATTGCGGTCTATGAGCGAACGCCAATGTCGCCTGAAAAAAAGGGTCCGCGACTTTTTTTCAGGCGACAGGCGTTGAGATGTGAACCATCTCCATAGACCGCAATGTTATTTCACATATTGAGCGACAAGAGCGTCGGGCGACCGGCGTTTTGTTGCTCAGATGTGAATGGAGCCTTAAAGATGATTTATATTCCTAAAATACTATATAAATTTCAACTACTACCAATTACGTTGCCCTCCCAATATTTAAATATCCTAAATTCTGTAGTGACGAACTTTGTTTGAAAAAATAGAAAACACAGAATATCCCTAGGCTCCCTGAAACAAGATAAACAAGACGGTGGTATGGCGGTCCCGGATATTAAAAGCTACTACAAGGCGGCAGTGCTTTCTAGGGCGGTGGAATGGGTTAGAGATAAACACGGGAAAAGGTGGGAACAAATTGAAAAAAACCCAAGATATGACTCAATTAAGAACAATTTTGTGGATACCAGCACAATATCCAACACTGAAACATAATACATACGATTTGACAAAAAGCACTTTGAAAATGTGGGATAGGGTACAGTCACTCACTAATAATAAATATAACTCTCCACTTATAAATTTAAAGGAAAATCCTTATTTTCCACCCGGGGAAAAAGAAATAGGAGGAAACTGGATTAAAAAGGACACTGTTTATTTAGGTGATATTATAAAGAGTGGCGGTTGGCCACCTACGAGGAGCTGAAATCTAGACAAGATGTTTGGAACCTGGATAGGTGTCATTACTCGCAGCTAAGTCACTTTGTTCGGCAACTCCCCCAACCACTACGGACGGGAGCGGAGCTGACACCTTTGGAAATGGTTTGCACAACTGAGAACACTAAGGGCATGATTTCTAAACTATATAAAATTCTCATCAAGATAGGGGCACGAGGAGCAGAACCTTTAGTTGAAAAATGGGAAAGGGAGTTAGGTATAGATAGAGGGGATAATTCGGTAAATAAAATAATGAGCCTGACCCACTCTTCCACTATAGATACGCAAACAGCGGATATGAACTACAAATGCATCTCTGGATGGTATATTACACCGGTTAAATCCAGTAAATATAAAATAGATCACTCTGCCGAATGCTGGCGGGGTTGCCCCGAGAGGGGCACCAAGGCACACTTGTGGTGGACTTGTCCAATAATCCAAAAATACTGGGATACCATAGTGCGCCAAATAAAAGAGATTACAGGCACGGAGATTAAGAAAGACCCATGGGTGGTATTATTTCACTGCTGTGGCGAGGGAATTAAAAAATACAAACAGTCACTACTTCCACATCTGCTGAATGCAGCAAAAAAGCTGATCCCCAAAAAATGGCAAGACACTGAAAGCCCACAGATATGGGAGTGGATGGAGGAAGTAGAAGAAACCTACAGGATGGAAGAGTTGAAGGACAGTGTCATAGAAATTAATAACGATTTTCGGGCTAAATGGCATAAATGGAAGGCTCACAAAAAAACATGGCAATACGTAGAAGGATTTAGGCTGTCGCTCTGAGCAGGATAAGTCAGATACAAGAGAAGGTTCTTAATAGGACACATGAGTTCCGACCCTTATAACACAAGCTTAGTATCTAGACGGGTATATATTACTACACCGCTTGAGACAACAATTTTGCTTTGGAGCCCTGGGAGCCACGGGGGGGGGGGGGAGAAGGGGGTGAGGGAGGGGGCGTATGGGTTAGTCCCAGATATGTCATTTTTCCATTTCCTTACTTTTTTTTTTTTTTCTTTCCTCTTTCTTGTAAATTGGAGAATATGTGAAAGACAGAGACAAGACAATTTGGGGAAAAAAAAAAAAAGGGCAATGAGTGAAAGCAAATACCGCAATGTTGACTTCCGGTTCCGGCGCCGCATGTGAGGGAAGCGAGATCCGGAGGCTCCGCTCTGACCACCCAGAAACCTGCATTTAAAACCCCGACATCGCCCCTATTTGCTCCGTTCCCAGCTGTCATCTTGCTACCGCTGCTCCAGCGCATGGATCGGTACCTGACACAGCCACGTGTACGCCGGGGCTCCGGCGCTTCAGACGTCCCGACGGAGCTTGCGGCCCCGTCCATCAAGGCCCCCCTCCCATACAGGCCTCGCAGCCTCAGGAGATACATGGACCTGGGGTAAGTGCTGAATCCCCATCCGAAGACATGGACACTCTGGCCGCTAAGGGACTAGACCATGAGAGCTCCTATGATAAGATCGCTAAGGCGGTTGCGGCGCTCCTCTCCCCCTCCATTGCTGCTGCTGTGGAAAAGGCAGTCACTGAGGGGATGATTCAACTGCGGAGGGAACTGGGTGAACACTCCCTTAGGATCTCTACAGCTGAACAGCGTATAGCCTCGGTGGAGGATGACCAATACCACATGAGCGCCACGCTAGAAAAATTTACCCAAGACCAACAACACCTCCATGAACGTATGGAGGACCTCGAAAATCGTTCCAGAAGGAACAATCTGAGGGTGATTGGCCTCCCTGAGTCCTTCAAGCCGAACTCCCTGATGGACTTCTGCTCCAACGTGCTCCCCGAGGCTCTGGGCCTAGGACGGGGGTACACGGTGGAACGGGCGCATCGAATGGGTGCCGCGTCTGAGGATCGAGCCCGCCCTAGACCAGTGATTGCCAGATTCTTAAACTACGCAGATCGAATGGATATACTACAGGGCTTCCGCAAATCACGTTCCCTGGAAATCGGGGGCCACAAGATCCTGCTGTTCGCAGATTACTCGGCTGAGGTCTCTCGTAAACGGAAAGAATTTCAACCGGTTTGCGCAGAGCTTTACAAAAGAGGCGTTCGCTTCTCACTGGCTTATCCGGCCATTCTACGCCTGCAGACTCCCGACGGTCAACAACTCTCTATCCAATCACTGGACAAGGCCCGGGCCTATCTACATTCTCTGCCAAGCGACCAAGGCACAGCGCCTACGTACGCTGACAAAGCGAAGCAAGGTCCCAGGGATCAAAGGAGCCCCAGGAAGGAACCGCCTAAGCGTCTGAAAGCTACACCAGTGCATGATCATCTGGGGTCTGGGTGAGGCCGCTGCCTTTCTCAAAACGGACGTATGTGAGGCTACGTCTCGCTTAACCTAGTCCTTAATGCCCTTTCTGGTCTGGGGTATGAAGAAGACTGAGGAGGGCCTCCCCATGTTTACGGCCTGTTTTGTTCTGTTTCTTTTTCTTTTTGGAGACTCTCCCTCTTGGCTCTACGGACCGCCTGACCCTATCCTGACTCCCTCCACATGGGAGCGAGTTATCTTTCTCCCCGCCAGTTTGACCATGTGGCTGCGGGGCCGCTGTGAGATAAGATCCGCAGTCATCTACTTTTACATCTACTCTAGTTTTGTACTATTGTTCAGCATTTTTCGTTGTTATATGTCACCTTTTATTCTAGACACCTGATCTGTTGCCCTATTGAGTGATAGCATGTTTTCCTACTGCTGGGATGGCCTTGTAGCAAATCTCCTGCCGCAGTCAGTCACCGACTGGTTGGTACGGCTCCTATTACTCCTTATCACCACGGCCTTCTCACTTTTGGGGTGATGAAGGACGTTAAGTGTCAAAATTATTTGACTTGCCTAGCGGGAGGCTAGGCGGCTCATCCGGATGTGGGAAAACATGCGGAAAAAAGAGAAGTCATGGCATGTTGTATTGTGTGTCCCCCCCTTTCCCCGTGTTACTTACCTTTCTTCTTTGTTCTCTACCTTCCCCCCCTGTATGGCCTTTTCTTCACTGAGAGGATGGTTCCCACGACGCTTCCGACGACCTCATAAGCGCAAAGGCAGCACACTGACACCAGGTCCCCATCTCCCACCAGGTAAAATGTATTTCCTTCATATTCATTCGAGTATTACTCACCTCTTACACCCATGTCACAAACGTGCATAGTATCCTGGAACGTTAAAGGGCTACGTTCGCCAGTTAAGAGAATGAAAATCCTGAGGCACCTTAAACGGCTTAATGCCGACATAGCGCTGCTCCAGGAGACGCACCTGGGAGAAAGAGATTTTTCCCGTTTACAAAAGACCTGGGTGGGGCAGGCTCTAGGATCAGCTTCCTCGGGTCGCAAAGCAGGGGTAGTCATTCTATTACACAAAAATCTGGTATATGACATATTGTCCATAGATAGAGACGATGATGGCAGGCGCATTTCCCTACATCTCAAACTCCCGTCAGGTGAACTGCGGGTCACCAACATTTATGCCCCTAACTCCCCTGACCAAACCTACTTTTCTGCATTGACCTCCAGGTTGGCCTTGTATGAACTCACACCACACCTAGTGGGGGGTGACTTCAACTCTACTATGTGCGACCTAGAGGACAGGTCCAAACTCCACCCTCGGGCCCAAACCACCCGATCGGATCGTCCTACCCTCCTGTCACATATGGCCCAGGCCCTTGACTTATTGGATGTTTGGCGGGTACAACACCCCACGGAGAGGGAATACACTTTCTTTTCCCCCGTCCACGGGTCCCTAGCCAGGCTAGATTATTTTCTGAGCACCCACTCCCTGATGCCGAAAATAACTTCCACCCACATACATGACCTTGTAATTTCGGACCACTCCCCCACCTCGGTCCTTTTAAGCAACCTACAACACCGCTCGGAGGTCAGGCAATGGAGGTTCCCACCCTACCTTAGCCACAACGACAGCTTCAAAAAGATGCTGACCGAGGCCTGGGAAGACTACCTCCACAATAACGCCCAACACGCAAACGACCCTAACTTACTTTGGGAGGCGGGCAAGTCCTATTTGAGGGGAAGAATCATATCCTTTACATCAGCGTTCAAAAAAAATTCCCATAGGCAATTTCTAGAGGCTAGCGAACGGGTTAGACTGGCCCACTCACTTCTTAGTACTCAACACAATGAGGCTCACCTCTCTGCCTGGAGGGAAGCTAAAAATAGCTTCGACACTTGGGCGGAAAGAGTGGAACAAATCAAGCTGTCTGCCTTACAACTCCAATACCACAAATTTGGAAATAAGGCCGGGAAACTTCTAGCGAGGATCACTAGGGGCACATACAAACCTACCCACATAAGTAAGCTGCGCAATCCTGATGGCACTTTGTCTTCTTCACCTCGGGCAGTGAACGAGACATTGGAGAGGTTCTACTCGAACCTCTATGGCCCAGACACTACAGAGGCCGGTCCGGCAGAAAAATGGCTAGAAGATATTACCCTAGAACAGATAGACCAAAGCCAACTGACACGCCTAAATGCCCCCATTACATTAGAAGAAATCAGAGGTACCATCGGCGGGCTCTCTAACGGTAAAGCACCGGGCCTGGATGGCTTTACGCCTGAGTTCTTTAAATTACTTAAAACTGAAGTCACCCCCACGCTACTGTCCGTTTATAACCACATCTGGGGCAGGGGTCCATACCTTCAGACAGGACACCTCGCAAACATTAAACTAATCGCCAAAAAAGACAAGGACCCACTCGACCCGGGCTCTTACCGTCCCATCTCCCTGTTGAATGTCGACTCTAAAATTCTTTCCAAAATTGTTGCGTCGAGACTGGCCGACATTATGCCATCTCTCATACACAGCGCCCAATCCGGTTTCACCAAGGGGAGATCTGCAGCTGCCAATATTCGTAAGGTCATGGCTGCATTGGAATACGCCAAATCTAACCCATCGCGGGACGTAGTCATTGTCACCTTAGATGCCGAAAAAGCATTTGACAATGTTAGCTTCCAATGGCTATCGCGAGTCATGCATAAAATAGGCCTAGTGGGCCCTTTCAACACCTTCATCCAGGCCATGTACTCTGCCCCGGCTGCTACCATTACAGCGGCGGGAGTCCAATCCCCCCCCTTTAGGCTTTACAGGGGCACGAGACAGGGCTGCCCCCTCTCCCCCTTGCTGTTCAACCTTGCTATAGAGCCACTCTCGCGCCTTCTTAGCAGCACCCCTCTATTACATGGGATACCATTTGGCAATGAGGACATGAGAGTGGCTCTATTCGCAGATGATATACTCATATTCTCTACCTCCCCCCACACGGACATCCCTGCGATACAGACCATCTTTGAATCTTTCCGTATATGTTCTGGCCTGAAAATTAATTTCTCCAAGAGCGAAGTTTTACCCATAGGACCACACTCCTCAAGGCCCCAGCTCCCTCCCTCCTGCCTAAGGCTAGCAGGGCGACACATCACCTACTTAGGACTTAAAATTGGCAAGGAACCATCCTCTCTGTACTATCTAAACTATCCTCCTCTGATAGCTAAATTGATAAATGAACTGGAAGTTTGGGCTGGTTTACCCCTCTCGTTCTTTGGGAGATGTGCTCTTTTCAAAATGGTTAGTTTTGCCCGCCTACTCTATCCCCTACAGACCCTGCCCCTCCTCCTAAAACACAAAGATGTACAGGTACTGAATAAAGCCCTGACCGCTTTTATATGGAAGAAGGGCCGGCCTAGAATTGCCCTATCAAAATTATATCTCCCGGGGAGCGAAGGGGGAGTGGGCCTCCCCAATATAAGAGTGTACAACCTTGCTTGCCTCCTGAGAGTTGGAGTAGACTGGATACTCCAGTCGTCTCGCTACTCAAATTTTGCCCTGGAATCGGCGATTGCCGGTCCCGTGAACCTCGCAGCCCTTCTTCACAGCTCACTCCAAAGAGTGTCCAATCCCATCAAGCAAAATCTACTCTTCCGTGACACCATCGTGGCATGGAGGGAAGTGAGGAAGAAGCTTGGCTTATCCCCCCACATTTCTAGATATCTCCCAATTTGTGGTAATCCCACGTTTATGCCCAGCCTTCAATATGAACCCTTCTCAAAATGGAAGGACAAGGGCCTGATCAATGTGTGCTCTCTATTCCAGGTCTCAACTGGCAAGTCCAAACCTTTTGCCCAACTCGCGAGGGAGTACACTCTTCCCCCCACCCATTATTATCAGGTTCTGCAGTATGTAGACTATGTTAACAAACTCTGCCCAAATAAGACTATTAGATTCCAATCCTCCTTCATAGATAGGGTTATTGCTGAGAAGAAATACTCTATATCGGACATATACCGACCACTGTCCCTGGAGTTTGCCACACCCCTTCAATATACCTCCATGGCCTCTTGGATCAGAGACCTACCTGACCAGATTGAGGTGGAAGATATCATAAGAGGCTATAGGACCATTAGATCTATCACCCCCTGTGAAATATGGAGGGAATCACAATTTAAGCTAATGCACAGAGCATACTATCCATTTTCCACCACGAAATCTCCTGATATCGGCCCTGCCTGTCCCTGGTGCCTAACCCACAGGCCTTCCTTGCTACACAGGCTCTGGACCTGCCCTCCCATCGACAACTTCTGGGCCTCGATTATCCAATACACACAGGACGTAACAAAACACTCCCTGTCCAAAGATCCTCGCCTCTTGTTGTTTGGGTCCCCCCCCCAATGCCTTGCAACAGATGAGGAGTTCATTCTGCTCCCCCAAGGTACTAAACACTGGATATTTCTCCTGCTCCTGCTAGCCCGCAGGACCATCTTCAACCACTGGATATCTGCTACCCCTCCCTCTTTGGCTGAAACAATACAGCACATGAAGTCCCTGCTCTGTAAGGAGAACATGGACCTTTGGTCTTCCCCAATGCTGACGAGGGACAAGTTTGACGGGAAATGGGGCGCCTTTATTAGTTTTAGCCTAACTGAGGCCGAGCAACAGGTCCTGCTGTCCTCACCCTTTGTCTTTTCCCTCGATGTGGGCCCACAGGAATGCATGGCCACCCCGACTCGTGTTCATACCGCCACCTCTGGGTCTGTGACTGATGAAACCTGGTCGTGGCAAGAGTCCTCACCTCCCTCTATATAGTACCTGGTGTTCCCTCTGGTGTCAATGATGTATATATGATGCGATATAAAATTAGTTATTTAAGGTCCCGCTTCTTTTTCTCGTGGCTACCCCCCTCTCCCCCCTTTCACCATTCCTCCCCCCCATCTACCCCCCCTGACCTCCCACCTTTCGCTTCTCCTCTCCCCCCCCTTGTCTCTCCATCCCTGTAGTTTTTCAACATCATATTGTCTACGTAAGATCGAACAGACTCTTCTCCTATGGACCTATCTGCCCCCACCCCCTTACTTATTTTGATGCGTTCCACTTTTGCTTGTTCTTGTTAGCAATATCCATACCCCTTTTTCCAGTTGTTACTACGCACCTTGTATACTGTATGTACTTGCATATGATCTCAATAAAAATGTTTTTGAAAAAAAAAAAAAAAAATACCGCAATGTTTCACAGATGATGCAAAAACCTCTAGCAGAGACGATGGAAGCCTCGAACATGAGCGGGTCTCAAACGATTGGTATTAGCTGATGTGAAAAAAAAGAAAAAAAAAAGATAGACTTTCTCTTAAGCCCCGTACACACGGTCGGACTTTTTGCCAACAAACTTCCAAAAAATCGAGGCTTTACACTGTCCAATGTGACTCAGCACAAAAGAGATAAGCTGATTCGCTAAAATGTTAAGTAAGATACATCACTCACTAACTACACTGCCCAGTGCCCATTCGAAAGAACAATTTGAGTACACAAATTTATGAACAGACAAAGAAACAGATTTACAAAACACACAAATAAAAATACGAAGATACAAATGAAAATACGAATATACGAAATTACGAACAGACAAAGGATTTAAAATACGGAATACAAATAGTGTGTTATAGATGTAATTTTTGTTCTTTTGCTGCTTCGGTGTTTCATATTTTAGTAAGCCTTACGTAAACGACGTAAATCAAGGAGCACATACATTTCTGAATCGGCGTATCTACGCGTAAATCTACGGAAGCGCCCCTGGCGGCCAGCGTAAATATGCAACTAAGATACGACGGCGTAAGAGACTTACGCCGCTCGTATCTTAGCAAAATTCCGGCGTATCTTGCTTTCTGAATACAGAAAAAAGATACGCCGGAATTTTGCTAAGATACGACGGCGTAAGACTTACGCCGCTCGTATCTTAGCAAAATTCCGGCGTATCTTGCTTTCTGAATACAGAAAAAAGATACGCCGGCGCATCCTAGAACTTACGCGGCGTATCAACAGATAAGCCGACGTAAGTTCTTTCTGAATCTGGCCCTAGATGTAGTGGCTGCATTCGTTTTCTGTTTTAGGCTTGTTCCCCCTGTGATCTGGCCAGTAACACACTTCCTGTATTAGAGTGTCCCCACTCTGGATGAAGGAGAACAGGGTCACCACTGTCAGTCTGGGGGGAGAAAAGTGTTAGATGTACTAGCAGATTTAGATACAGATATATATATTTTCCTTTTGGAAGATTTTATATAAATAATTAAAAGCTGATCATTATAGGCACCCCTGTCAGTGGTAAATGTTTTGTCTCAATACTAACTGCTACAGGAGAACTTGTTATTTTGAAAAAAAGAGTTACTGGCCAGGTTTCCTAAAAATGAAAAGACAAAACCAATGCAGCCATCTCATCTAAGAATTTGTATTAGTGTAGGGAAGTCCATAGGATGGGAGAGGCTCTGCAAAAGTCCTGGAGGTGAGCATCGGAGGAGGTGACGAGGGAGCTAGAGAGCTGGAAGTTTTGGGAGGAACGAAGTGAACAATTTGGTTGGTATTTTGAGACATAGGCCCGGATTCAGGTAGAGCGGCGCATCTTTGTGCGGGCGTAGGCAAGCATGCTATTCACAAAGAATATGCGCTCAACGTATAGTTGACGGCGTAAGCCGACGTAAGTCAAAGTAGGTGGAAGTGGGCTGGAAGTGGGTGTGATATATTATAATGAAGCGTGACCCCATGCAAATGATGGCCACAGCTTCAAAAAACGAACTGCGCATGCGTCGTCTCTTGGACGCATCCCAGTGTGCATGCTCACAGTTACATTGAAATAGCTGCCTAAGAAAAGTTGAACACTGACTACGACATGAACGTACCCTACGCACAGCCCTATTCATGTAGTACTACGTAAACGGCGAACGTGACGTAAAATTCGACGGCGTCGTTACCTGGCCCATACGTTTGCATTACCTGAGCCTCCTATATGAGGGGTAACTTTATGTCAGAAGTAAGCCTTACGCAAATCACGTATATCAAGCAGCCGGGCGCAACTACATTCGTGAATCGGCGTATCTTACTCATTTGCATATTTTAAATGGTAACGCCAAAAGCGTCCAGCCTAACTATGCGCCCACGATACGGCGGCGTAGGCAAGTTACGTTGGGCGGCTGAAGCCTTGTTTTACGATGTATCTAGCTTTGCGAATCAGCGTAACAATACGACGGCGCACATTTGTACTTACGACGGCGTATCTCTAGATACGCCGGCGTAAAACGTTTGTGAATCCGAGCGGTTTGTAAGGTGGATATATCTGCAACAGGATGTTGCCATTAGAGTGAGTAGAAGCCTGTTCCCATTGCTTCAGGTGAAATGAGGAGGTTAGACTAATGCCTCGTACACACAATCCTTTTTTCCGTCAGGAAAACCACGTTTTTTTTTTAGCAGGAAAATGGCTGAAATTTGTCTTGCATACACACTGTCACTCAAATCTTGGTTAAAATTTCGAACGTCAAGAACGCAGTGAAGTACAACATGTACGACGAGCCAAGATCAATGAAGATCAATGAAGTTCAATAGGCAGTCCGACTCTTCTGCTTGATTCTGAGCATGCACGTTTTTTTGTGCGTCGTATCTGCATACAGACGACTGCGATTTGCGATAGGATTTTTTCCTGTCACAAAAATTGAGATCCTGCTCTCAATCTTTTATTGGCAGGAAAACTGACAGAAAAAGTGTAATGGAGCATACACACTGTAGGTTTTCTCACATTGCACTTTTCTTGTCAGGAAAACCGATTGTGTGTACGAGGCATAAGAAGTTTAGAAGTAGCAGGAGAGCTAGTATTAACAGGGATGTTGAAGTCACTGAGAATGATTGTGGGAATTTCAGAAGAGAGAAAGTTGGGTAGCTAGGCGGAGAAATCATCAAGGAAAGTTGATACCGATCCAGGGGGCAGGTAGATCGCAGTGCACTGCTGTATGATGATTGGCCAACGCATGCACCTGATCTGCATGCTTTGGCCAATCACAGCACGCTCTGCTGAGAGAGCCATAATTGGCCAAAGGCTAATCATGGCTCATGGGGACTAAGTCCACACCCCACACTATATAAGGCTGCTTACATAGCGGCCATGTGTACTGTTGTTGGCGTGGACAGAGAGATAGCTTGAGTTAGATTAAGCAGGCAGGTTATTCATTTAGTGGCAGTGTATTTGATTTTATATATATCTATATCTATATATATATAGATATATCTCTCTCTCTATATATATATATATATATATATATATATATATATATATATATTAGGGTTGTCCCGATACCACTTTTTTAGGACCGAGTACAAGTACCGATACTTTTTTTCAAGTAGTCGCCGATACCGAATACCGATACTTTTTTTAAATGTGTCCCCAAATGCAGCCATGTCCCCCACACTAATGCAGCCATGTCCCCCACACTAATGCAGCCATGTCCCCCACACTAATGCAGCCATGTCCCCCACACTAATGCAGCCATGTCCCCACACTAATGCAGCCATGTCCCCCACACTAATGCAGCCATGTCCCCGCATCCATGTCCCTCCATCCATGTCCCTGCATCCATGTCCCTGCATCCATGTCCCTCCATCCATGTCCCTGCATCCATGTCTCTCCATCCATGTCCCTCCACCCATGTCCCTGCAGCCATGTCGCCGCAGCCATGTCCCTGCAGCCATGTCCCTCCATCCATGTCCCTGCAGCCATGTCCCTGCATCCATGTCCCTCCATCCATGTCCCTGCATCCATGTCCCTGCATCCATGTGCCTCCATCCATGTCCCTGCATCCATGTGCCTCCATCCATGTCCCTCCATCCATGTCCCTGCATCCATGTCCCTCCATCCATGTCCCTGCAGCCATGTCCCTCCATCCATGTCCCTGCATCCATGTCCCTGCATCCATGTCCCTCCATCCCTGTCCCTCCATCCATGTCCCTGCATCCATGTCCCTGCATCCATGTCCCTGCACCCATGTCCCTCCATCCATATCCCTCCATCCATGTACCCCATATCTAGCAACCGCTGCTGCCGCCGCCGCCCGGGGGACATCACAGCTTTCATTTGAATAGCTGTTTTCCCATGGGAATGCTCCCCATTATCTATGCAAAAAATTAAAAATTCACAATCCAAATCGTATTCTACGATCCACCAATCAAAATCAGCTTCAGATACCGAAAGCCAGATACAAGTCCAAAGGAGACAGGAGATTCGCTGTCCAAGGTCCCAGACTATGGAACGCCTTACCAGCCAGCATTCGGCTGGAGGAGAACTACTTAGTCTTCAGGAGAAAGATTAAGACTCATCTCTTTTGATCTCAAAGGAGACAGGAACAACAAGCGCCCAGAGGCGATTTACTTCGCATGTGCTGCGCTATATAAGTTTTCATTCATTCATTCCCGGCCGCGTATAGACAGACACTCCCCCTTGCTCGGGATTGGACAGATCACGATCACCCATCCAATCCTGAGCAAGGGGGAGTGTCTGTCGGCGGGAACACTACAGCTATTCAATTGAAAGCTGTGATGTTCCCGCACGCTTTAACCATGCGGCGGCGGCTTTCGTTGCGGCGGACGGCGGCTTTCATTGCGGCGGTTGCGGCGGCGGGGGGGGCTTGTACAGGTCAAGTATTCTATTTGGGTATCGGGGGTATTTGCGGGAGTACAAGTACTCCCGCAAATACTCTGTATCGGTCCCGATACCGATATCGGTATCGTGACAACCCTAATATATATAGACATATATATATATATATATATATATATATATATATATATATATATACACACAGTTGTGCTCATAAGTTTACATACCCTGACAGAATTTTACGATTTCTTGGACATTTTTCAGAGAATTTGAATAACACAAAAACTTTTCATTCACTCATGGTTAGAGTTTGGCTGGATCCATTTATTATCAATCAACTGTGTTTACTCTTTTTAAATCATAATAACAACAGAAATTACCCAAATTACTCTGATCAAAAGTTTACATACCTTGGAGATTTTTGTCTGATAACATGCACACAAGTGCAGTTCATGCAAGACAGCCCAATAATTTACAGGAACTGGAGGCTTTTTGCCAAGAGGAATGGGCAGCTTTATCATCTAAGAAGATAAAGAGCCTCATCCACAAATACCACAAAAGACTTCAATCTGTCATTGATGTTAAAGGGGGCAATACACGGTATTAAGAACTGGGGTATGTAAACTTTTGATCAGGGACATTTGGGTCGTTTCTGTTGTCATTATGATTTAAAAAGAGTAAACACAGTTGATTGATAATAAATGAACACTAACCATGAGTGAAAGAAATGTTTTGTGTTATCATTTATATTCTCTGAAAAATGGCCAAGAAATCATCAATTATGCCAGGGTATGTAAACTTATGAGTACAACTATATATATATATATATATATATATATATATATATATATACACTCTGCATTTAGCATAAACTTTATATTCAGTGTTTACTCTATATTTAGCCATTCTAATACACATCAGGTGGTACACAGTATCTAATACAGTATGTACAGTTTCTAATACCCACTTCCCGCCCAAGGTACGTATAAGAACATCTTTGTGCGGGGATATCGGAATGATGGGTGCAACTACAGGCATCATTCAGATATCGTCTGCTTCTACCGACTCACCGATGCGATCGGTTAATTAGAGAACGGATCTGCCGGCCTCGGATGTCCACCATAGAGATTTCCGGTGGACTAGATGGTTGCCGGAGTCTCTGTGATTGTTGGAGGCTGGGTGCAATGTTATCACGTCACACCCTGCCTCTGCATTAAAAAAAAAATGGCACCGCCTCGGCTGGGAAGCTGAGAGCGGTTTATTTATTTTTTGGATTTCAGGCTTCCCAGCCTGGAGGTGAGATGTGGGGTCTTATTGACCCCATATCTTTCTGTAGGGGACCTGTCATGCTTATTCCTATTACAAGGGGTGTTTACATTCCTTGTAATAGGAACAAAAGTGTCAAAGTAAAAAAGTAGAATTAACAATAAAGAAATTAAAGCTCCCCTGTCCCTGTGTGCTTGCACACAGTATCAAACGCATACGTAAGTCCCGCCCACATATGAAAACGGTGTTCAAACCCCACATGTGAGGTCACGTCGCAAATGTTAGCACAAGAGCAATAATTCTAGCACTAGACCTCCTCTGTACCTCAAAACATGTAACCAGTAAAAAAAAAATGAAAACATCGCCCATGAGGATTTTTAAGCACCGATGTTTGGCGCCATTCCACAAGTGTGTGTAATTTTGAAGGGTGACATGTTAGGTATCTATTTACTCGGTGTAATATCATTATGCCAAAAAATTGGTCTAACTTTAATGTTTGTTTTTTTTAAAGCATGAAACAGTTTTTTTTTTTAAAGTGTTGAAAAATTGCTGCGCAAATACCGTGCAATGACCACCATTGTATTCTGGAGGGTCTCTGCTAAAAAAAAAACATACATAATGTTTAGGGGTTCTATTTAATTTTCTAGCAAAAAAAATATGATTTTTTACATGTAGGAGCGAAGTGCCAGAATTGGCCCAGAAGTGAACTTCTGGTGGTGTACACAGTATAGAAACAAACAAAAATTGTAGCGCTGAATAATGTGAGAAAAAATTGGTGTATGTATATAAAAAATATATCTACAAACAGAACACCAAGTGACAAGTGTTATATGCAACAAATAAAGTCCAAATGTTCATAAAAATGAATAAATGGCTGGGTGAATAAATAGAGCTGGGTGGATGGTTCCAGATCCACAACGATTCATCCTGTGGGTAATGTGCAATAGTGAAATGCCCACCACCGATGTGAATGAAGGCTTACCGAATCACTTGAACCCTAATGAGCATACGCCCAAAGAGTATGATGAAGCTGAAGGTGTATCCAAAGTGAGACAGGAGGATCAATCAACAAGATGTGGTAATACAGCAGGCCGTCAATCAAGCGTTGGTATATGATGTTTGGAGATGTCTCTCAGAAACCAAAACCAGATGTATGGAAGGAAATGAAAAGGCACATAGCATAATACCGAGATGGATCACGTTTAATAAACGGTTAGAAACACTTACAGCTATATGGATGAGAAAGGCATTCTTGATCAAAAACTATGCGTGGCAGCAGTGGGGTCCCGACGCATTTCGCAATAACTTGCTTCGTCTGGGGTATACCTCCACCATTGCCACTCTTGTTTAAATGTATAATCTGACCCCATCAAGGGCACATCCCCAAGAGCTCGTCCAATCACGGATTACTTCCGGATTATCGTCTACCAATTAAAAATGTATCCCTAATGCAAATGAATACTTTAATATACAAAACACAAGGGCCAGATAAGTTGAAAAATGTATTCTAAATATAAATAAAATAATCTGGCGCGTTATACATATGAATGTCTAAATCGCTCACACAGTCAGGCACCCTGGCTGACCAATGGCGCGTCGGCGTGTATCCCGTTCGGGTATCACGTGTGTCACGTGATTAGGGCAATGACGTTGCCCTCTGGCGTGGAACGCAAGCGTCGCTTACAAATGGCACGCACGCTGCGCTCCACTAATCCGGCAGTGGAGGATATGCGCCTGCAGTGTGTCTGCGTCACGTGACCTACATCACACGACACACCCACTGCACACCGAACATGCCGGACGATGCATGCGCTGCGTTCCAGAGTGGCTGAAGAATTACACAGGCAGAAAAGCAAGAAGCTAAAAAACAATAAATATCAGGATAAATACACTGATATATAGGTCCGAAAATGTCAAGAATTTAATCTTGCAATTAGACGAACCCCCATGGGTATGAAAAATATTATGCTAATACAACATGTAAAATGAATACAGATGAAAAAAACACATCAAATATAAAACAATAAATTATGAAGGAAAATAACTTAAATAATGATAATAGTATACTGATATGTCATGGTCATATTAAATGAATAAAAGAAAGACAGATAAGTATGGCTAAACATCATTTAACAGCCAAATCATAAAAACCAATTGGTCTATATCTCAATGAACTTATGATTTATTAATAAAGAAATTGACATCCCACTCAACATTGAGACCTAATGGCGTATGTGTTCCCAGTTCATAAATCCAAAAGGTCTCAAATTGGGACACGCCCAGAGTCTTGGGGCTACCCCTCCACGGGGGGATAAACTGATCAATGATGAGAAACTGTGTACAAGTTGGATTTCTACCATGGTGTGCTCTATAGTGCCTAGGCACAGTGTGGTGAGTATCTCCACTAAGAATGAGAGCTATGTGCTCTGCAACCCTCACAGAGAATTTGCGAATAGTTGCGGACAAGTAATGAGGTATACCACATATTTGGTTCTGCATGTGCAGAAGTGTTTTATGGGGTATATTTTGCCTGTAACCGTAGAGCGAAACTCAAGACTTTTAGTCCTACCGGAGATATTATATTTGCACACGGTACATCTCTTACATGGGTGATACCTTACTAACTGATGGAAAAAAGAAGGGCGGGTGGGAGGATTGATTATATTGGGTGCAATTTTGCTTTGAAGTGTAGATGCACCTCTAAACACCACTTTAGCCCGTTCTGGTAATACAGTATTCAAAATCCTGTAATTTCTAAGTATTTCCCAATGTTTGGTAATGATTGATTTCACTTGTTTATACTGAGTGGAGAAAGTTGTAAGTAGGGCCCATTTAAAACTGTCATCTTGTTCTCTTTTTGGTTTAATCTCAAGCAGAGAACTCCTGTCAGTCTCTAATGTGTATTACCACATCTTGTTGATTGATCCTCCTGTCTCACTTTGGATACACCTTCAGCTTTATCATACTCTTTGGGCGTATGCTCTTTAGGGTTTAAGTGATCCGGTAAGCCTTCATTCACAGCGGTGGTGGACATTTCACTATTGCACGTTACCCACAGGATGAATCGTTGTGGATCTGGAACCATCCACCCAGCTTTATTTATTCACCAAGCCATTTATTCATTTTTATGAACATTTGCACTTTATTTGTTGCATATAACACTTGTCACTTGGTGTTCTGTTTGTAGATATATTGGGCCAGATTCAGGTAGATGGGCGAATCTTTATTTTGGAGTAACTTTTCTCATTTACGTTACTCCGCCGAAACTTTAGGAGCAAGTACTGTATTCACAAAGCACTTGCTCCTAAAGTTGCGGCGGCGTAGCGAAAATGTGCCGGCGGAATTCAAATTGGGCGGGTAGGGGGCGTGTATTATTATAACTAGGCGCGATCCCGCGGCGAACGTACTGCGCATGCGTCGACTGTCAGTGCGCATGCTCCAAATTCTGTCAGTGAACGTCAATGACGTCAATCCCCATTCACGGACGTTTTACGCAAACGACTCAGATTTTTTTTATTTTGACGCGATGACGACGGCCATACTTAACATAGGATACTCCACTAGGGGGCTGCTTTATCTTTACGCCGCGTATCTCTTACGGAAACGTCGGAAAGTCACTGCGTCGGGCCCGAATACGATCGTGAATTGCCGATTCTCGCTGATTTACATATTCTCGGCGTTAATCAGCGGGAACGCCCCCAGCGCCATTTTTAAAATTGCAGTTCCGATACGACGGCGAAATACAATTACGCCGCTCGTATAGGAACTCCAACCCGGCGTTTCTTGTTTTCTGCTTACTGAAAACAGAAACGCCGGCTCAAAGTGAGAGTTAGGCTGGAGTATCACTCATACTCCAGAGTAACTCTACCTGAATCTGGCCCATTTTGTATATGCATACACCAATTTTTTCTCACATTATTTAGCGCTACAATTTTTGTTTGTTTCTGTTTTGCCACTTTTCCTTGCTCACTGAATGAATGAATGAATGAAAAACTTATATAGCGCAGCACATGCGAACTGAATCGCCTCTGGGCGCTTGTTGTTCCTGTCTCCTTTGATATCAAAAGAGATGTGTCTTGATCTTTCTCCTAAAAGCTAGGTGATTCTCCTCCAACCGAATGCTGGCTGGTAAAGCGTTCCATAGTCTGGGACCTTGGACCGCAAATCTTCGCTCTCCTTTGGCCTTGTAGTTGGCTTTCGGAACCTGGAGCAGGTTCTGATTGGTGGATCGCAAAACACGATTGGGGTTATGAGCTTTTATTTTTTCGCATAGATATTGGGGAGCATTCCCATGGACACATCTATGCGTAAGACAGAGAGCTTTGAAAGCAATTCTGTCTTTGACTGGTAACCAGTGAAGGGATCTCAGTGAAGGTGAGATGGATTCCCAGGGTTTTTTCCCAGTCACAAGTCTGGCGGCCGTATTCTGAACGACTTGCAGACGAGCGATTTGGTACTTGGGGAGTCCGAGGTAAAGGGCATTTGCATAATCCAGTCTGGAGTTAACAATTGCTCCCACCACGACTGCTAAATCTTCTTTGGGGATGAACGGAGTAAGTTTGCGTAGTAGGCGCAGCAGATGGTGGGATCCGCTGACTACTGACCCTATTTGTGCGTCCATTGTCATAAAGGAGTCAAAAATGACCCCAAGACTTTTGACTTTGGCGCTAGGGGTGATAATTTTGCCCAGAATGGGCGGGGGTGTCCATGCTGTTGAAGGTTGATTCCTGCGCTTGGCGTGAAACAGGAGAAGTTCTGTTTTCGCTCCGTTGAGTTTAAGATAACTCTTTGTCATCCAGTCCTCTATCAAAGAAAGGCAGGTCTCTAAATTGAGGTGGTGATCCTTTATGTTGCAGATGCGGAAATAAAGTTGCGTGTCGTCTGCATATGAGTGATAGAGCAGTTTTTGGCTGCTGATAATCTCAAAAAGAGGACGAAGGTAGATGTTAAACAGCACCGGTGACAGAGGCGATCCTTGAGGGACTCCGCATGTTACTGTGCGTTTCTCAGATGTGAAATGTCCTAGCTTCACTGTTTGCGATCGGTTTTCCAGAAAAGAGGAGAACCAAGATAAATCGCCTTCTGCGACTCTGGCTACTTCAGCAAGCCGCGTCAGTAACAGTTTGTGGTCTACAGTGTCGAAAGCTGCGCTTAGGTCCAACAGAACCAAAAGACAAGATTCTCCTTCGTCTGCGGCCTCGAGAACATCGTCCCATATTTTGAGCAATGCGGTTTCAGTCCCGTGTCCGGGACGGAACCCTGATTGTAATGGGTCAAGTAGCTTGTGGGTATCCAGATGCTGTTGCAGCTGTTGTACCACTACTTTTTCCATTACCTTTGAGAGTACATTGAGGCTTGTTATGGGCCGGCGGTGGAGTGGGTCCTTGGGGTCCAGGGAGGATTTCTTCAGGATGGGTTGGATTATACCCTCTTTCAACTGTGAGGGTACTATGCCCTCCACGAAAGACTGGTTGATAAGCTGCGTGATGGGAGGAGCCAGGATGTAGGCGCATTCCTTCAGCAGTTTTGTGGGGATAATGTCATTTGGCGCTGTGCTATTACGCAGAGTACAAATGACATTCTTAGTGGTCTCGATGGAGATGGGTGCCAAGGTGAACTTACCTGATATAGGAGAATTACTATGGGTGTTGTGTGAGAGGCTGCAGGGGGGACTGGGGGGGGGAATTATTTTGCTGAATGCTTTCACGGATCGCCTCGATTTTATTAATGAAGCAATCCGATAGTTCATTGCAAAATTCTTGTGTGTCTTCATTGGGGGCTTCAATACATCCTGGGTTCATGGTCTGAGTGACCAGCTTGAAGAGTTCGCGGGGGCGGTTTAAGGCACCGTTGATAGCCTCAGAAAAGTATTTTTTCTTGGCTTGGAAAATTTCTTTGTGGTATTTACTTGTCGCCGCTTTGTAGATGGATAGGTTTAGCTCTGAAGAGCTTCTTTTCCAGGCAGATTCAGCCCTTCTGCGTTCTTGCTTCAGTAACGACAGCTGGTTGTTAAACCAGCTGCGGTTGTTTTTCCGGATGCGGGTTCGTCGTTTCGGCGCTACCAAGTCGGCTGACTGTAGCATGGCCGAGTTTATGGCTTCCAATGTTTCAACGGCCGTTTGATGCGGCTGAGTTGTTTCTATTTTATTCCTTAAAGTGGTTTTGAAGAGTTCCGAGTGGAGCTTCTTCTGACATCTAGTCCAGTGTGTTGTCACTGGATTTGATGTTTTTGTTGTGGGGGGGATTGTGGAAATGAATTTAATTGCATGGTGGTCTGTCCATGGCAACTTTTCATTTTCCAAAATTTTTATTTCCAGATCTTGTCTGAAAATAAGATCAAGTGTGTGGCCTGAAGCATGCGTGGGCCCACATACTAGTTGCTGTAACCCTAAATCTTCCAGGTGGTCAATACAGGCATCAGCAACGGTGTCTTGTGAGGAATTGGCCCAGAGGTTGAAATCCCCGAGCAGCAACAGGTGTTTGCTGTTGAGGGTGTAAGTGGAGAAGAAATCCGTCCATGGTGATAGCAGCTGCGATTTTGGGCCCGGTGGCCTATAGCAGAGCAGAATGTGGACGGTCTCCTTTGAATTTGTCTGTAGTTGCAGAGTAAGGGTTTCCATGAATGGAAGAGGGTTTTGAAGGGCTGGTTTTGTGATTGCAAGATGAGTCTTGTGGATCACCGCCAGGCCTCCCCTCTCTGCCCTATTCTGTTTTCCGTGATAATACGGTAGTTTTCTGGCACCAGTTCTCCTAGAATGGTGTTACAGTCGGCTGCGAGCCAGCTCTCTGTAATAAAGAGGCAGTCTAAATCGTGTTGTAGAATGAAATCATGGATTTCAAGTCTGTGTTTTACTGCCGATCTTGTGTTGATCAAAGCACATGAAATGTACTTAGGCTGGGGTAAACGGCTAAAATTTTTGATGGTCGATCGTCGATCGATCCTCAAAAGTTGCTCCATTCTTAGGGTCTTTTTGGTGATGGCTGGCAGTATTGCGGCGCAACTCCTCAGATCCCAAATGGTTTCTGCAGAGTACCGCGGATTAGCCATGGTAGCCATTCACCGGGGGCAAAGTGGTTATTTTTTTTGGTGACGATGGGGGGAGGATTCAGTGAATCCTCCCAGCTTGATCCAGAGGAAGGCAAAAAACCCCTAGCCGTGCTGTGCCAATTTGCTTTGGTAGGGGAAAAAATTCCTTCCTGATCCCTGAACGGCGATCGGGCGAAACCCCTGGATCAAGTGTTATTAAGTTATGAAACAGGGGGGTGAGAGCTGTCACTGCTGCTGGGGTGTACCAAGATGGCCGCCGACCGGGAGCAGGACAAGGGACCCAGGCTGGTGTGTAGTCAGCTGGATGGACTGGGGTGGGGGTGGACTGGTTGTTGAGGGGTGGATGAGTCCTGCAGGGGGCTGGGGGCGAACTCCTGGGAGGTTTCTGGTGACTTGGAGGGGATTCTGTGTGTGAAATGCGGCGCGGTGTTAGGCCGCAGGTGAAGCCGCGGACTTTCCTGGATCGCGGCCCCGCGTTTGAGAGAGGCCTGGCGCGGAGGTCCCGAAAAAAGTCCTGGAATGGCGAAAATTGCCGTGGAGAGGTGGTAGGAGGGTGCCTCTGATGGTGATGGCTGTATGGGGGGCGTATGGAACAGAGTAAAGGAGCGGGGGAGCGGCTGGTTGTTGGGGGGGGCCGGAGCTGGAGGAAGCGGATCGCGGGGGAGTTGTTTCTCCGCTGGGGGAGATTAGGCTGCCGCCGTGGCTGTCCTAACAAGGACGGCCACCTACGGGTCCTGGGGAGGTGTAGATCGCCCTGAGTAGCAGGGGCTTACCTGGAGGGTGAGAAGCGGCCAGGGAAGGCGGGTGAGAAGGCCTGCTGAGGCGGGGGGGTGGAAAACCCTGCCTGTCTGGAGCCCAGGAGCCACACGCCCTACTGGTAGGTACGTGCGCCGATTACTACTGGGACAGTTCTCGCCCTGGGGGAGGGTCACTCTTTCAGACCCAACAGGATTGTTTGTAGCTGCTTTACATTTGGATAAGCGCGGATTTATTTTGTTTTTCGGTGTACACAGTATACAATACAGTGCAGCCATTGTACCGTTTCTAATACAGTGCAGGTGGTGTACACAGTATCTAATATAGTATGTACCGTTTCTAATACACTTGTGGTGGTGTACACACTATACAATACAGTGCAGCCATTGTACAGTTTCTAGAACAGTGCAGGCGGTGTACATAGTATCTAATACAGCGTGTACAGTTTCTAATACACTTCTGGTGGTGTACACAGTATACAATACAGTGCAGCCATTGTACAGTTTCAAATACAGTGCAGGCGGTGTACACAGTATCTAATACACTGTGTACACTTCTGGTAGTGTAAACAGTTTACAATATAGTGCACCTGTTGTACAGTTTTTATAACAGTGCAGGCGGTGTACACAGTATCTAATACACTTAAGGGGGTGTGTGTACACATACAGTGCGGAAAATAAGTATTTGAACACCCTGCTATTTTGCAAGTTCTCCCACTTGGAAATCATGGAGGGGTCTGAAATTGTTATCGTAGGTGCATGTCCACTGTGAGAGACATAATCAAAAAAAAAAAATCCAGAAATCACAATGTATGATTTTTTTTAACTATTTATTTGTATGATACAGCTGCAAATAAGTATTTGAACACCTGAGAAAATCAATGTTAATATTTGGTACAGTAGCCTTTGTTTGCAATTACAGAGGTCAAACGTTTCTTGTAGTTTTTCACCAGGTTTGCACACACTGGAGGAGGGATTTTGGCCCACTCCTCTACACAGATCTTCTCTAGATCAGTCAGGTTTCTGGGCTGTCGCTGAGAAACACAGAGTTTGAGCTCCCTCCAAAGATTCTCTATTGGGTTTAGGTCTGGACGTCTTAGTGTATTACCAACAGTAACCTTGAAACGGTGGTCCCAGCTCTTTTCAGGTCATTGACCAGCTCCTCCCGTGTTGTCCTGGGCTGATTTCTCACCTTTCTTAGGATCATTGAGACCCCACGAGGTGAGATTTTGCATGAAGCCCCAGTCCGATGGAGATTGACAGTCATGTTTAGCTTCTTCCATTTTCTAATAATTGCTCCAACAGTGGACCTTTTTTCACCAAGCTGCTTGGCAATTTCCCCGTAGCCCTTTCCAGCCTTGTGGAGGTGTACAATTTTGTCTCTAGTGTCTTTGGACAGCTCTTTGGTCTTGGCCATGTTAGTAGTTGGATTCTTACTGATTGTATGGGGTGGACAGGTGTCTTTATGCAGCTAATGACCTCAAACAGGTGCATCTAATTTAGGATAATAAATGGAGTGGAGGTGGACATTTTAAAGGCAGACTAACAGGTCTTTGAGGGTCAGAATTCTAGCTGATAGACAGGTGTTCAAATACTTCTTTGCAGCTGTATCATACAAATAAATAGTTAAAAAATCATACATTGTGATTTCTGGAAAAAAATTTTTTGATTATGTCTCTCACAGTGGACATGCACCTACGATAACAATTTCAGACCCCTCCATGATTTCCAAGCAGGGTGTTCAAATGCTTATTTTCCGCACTGTATATATATATATATATATATATATATATATATATATATATATATATATATACACACACAATCTAGTGTGTATATATTGTGACAGTAAGTCAGGTAAATCTGTGTGTGTTGTCCCAGATGGAAGATACTTTCCTGCCTTGTGTAGACAATACACCAATTACTATTGGGCGTCGGCTGTAGAAATGGCCAGAGAGGTTTGGGGAGTTAGAAGCCTTCAGCTGTTCAAAATGAAGCAATTAAAGCCCCCTGTAAATAAAGCCTAAGGATAACGACTGATTGCTGGATCCTGAGGCTTGGTGTGTGAAGGAGCAGTCAGAAGCACTTCTGAAGAGGTGAGGTGCTGATGGATATTTCTGTGTGAGAAATATCAGAGACTTTTTTGTTGTTTTCTGCTGTAGAACCAGCAGTGTCTGCCCAGCAGTAGGCTCTGCCAGACTCAATAGGTAGGTTCCTGTGTTGGGCAGGTAGACGCCCCAAGTGGCAAGGGTTTATTTTATGTTTTGTTTTGTTCATGCTGTTTTGATGCTTGCACGTGTATCCCGCAAGATGGAAAAATAAACCATATCATTTGTTTTCAGTCATCCTCAAGTGCCTTTTTGTACAGTTCAGCGTGTAGTGAACCCATAGAGGGGGTCACACACACCCGCTACCGAGTTAATCCCTCACACATGGCGGAGAATGCGGGCAGTTAAAGTAAACCCAAAATGGAGGAGATGCTGAAACAGCTGATTATGAGCATGGCAACTCAACAACGGGTTCACCAAGAGAACATGGCAGCTCACTGAGAGAGCCTTGCAGCTAAAAAACAGGCTCACCAACAGAGCCTTGCAGCTCAACAACAGGCTCACCAACAGAGCATTGCAGCTAAACAACAGGTTCACCAAGAGAGAATGGCAGGTTGGGAAAGGAAACACCAGCAGCAAATGGAGGCCATCGGGAAACTATTTGAGAGAACAGAGGAAAAGGATAGCAAGCCCTCTCTGATTGAGAATCCAGAGGACCATAATGCTATGGAGGTTACCACGTCTGTTGTTGAGACGGAATCATCACCGAGTGTAGTACTTGACCAGAGGAACAAGAAGTGGAGCCAGAGGAGTGTGCCCTGGCAGAGCCTGAAACTCCCAAAGTGAAGGAGCCGCCATTAGTAGTAGAAGAGTCTGTAGAGCCTGTGGAAACCAATGTTGTGAATGGCGTTCCAGAGGTCAAACCAGACGAGATCAAACCAGAAGAGAAAGGAAAACCACACGACAACAGAAGAAGTCCGGCATATACTCATAATAAATATGAGCCTCTGGCGAATTACATTGAAGAATCTAATTCCAGGTCTTTTTTAGACTATCCCTGGGATGTCAGATCCCCACCCAGATTGCAGGAGTCTCACCAAACCCGAAGCCCAGACCAAAGAGAGGATGCCGAGGAGGACAAAGGGCCCAAAAGAAGAAAAATGTACTAGGAGAGGGCATTATCAATTTAAGTGGCACTGACCTGACTCAAAATGAATTAATTACTCTCGATAAGGGCCTGAAATTTGCACCAAAAAGGAACCTGAACAAATTCGATGTGTATGTTGATATACAAAAATTTACAAGAAGATTGAATATAAAAAAATACATGTTGAACCAACCAGTGACAACTGAGGCAGAACCAGGAAGAGTCCAACATAGTAAACTAAGAAATAGATCTCTTTTCAACCCCAAACTCCACAATAACCAACATGTGGAAGTATTCAATAAAATGGTCACTAAGGACTTAGGCCGCGTACACACGAGGGGATATGTCCGCTGAAAACGGTCCGATGGACCGTTTCAGCAGACATCTCCGCTCGTGTGTATGGGCTAGCGGACAGATTTGTCCACCCGACAGATTTCAAAGCATGCTTTGAAATCTATCCGGTGGGGATCTGTCCGCCCGACATGTCTGCTGGTTAGTACACTTACCAGCAGACATGTCGGCCCCCACCCCCGCCGCGCCGCTGCCGAATGGATTCGGCGCATGCGCGGAAGTGTTTTACTTCCTGGTGCGGTGACGTTGCGGTGGCGCGGCGGCGTCAACGTCACCGCCGCGTCACCGCCACGTCACCGCGCCTTCCGGCGGCGGGGAATTTGATCCGATGGTGTGTACACGCCATCGGATCAAACTCCCGATCGGACATATCCGATGGAAATGGTCCGCGGACCGTTTTCATCGGATATATCCGATCGTGTGTACGCCGCCTTAGAGAATTTAAAAGTAAAAAGACTACCAGACCCCAGAACCATCCACCAAGGTCTGAAAGAACTGGAGGCCAATAAAGAAGTAATAATCCAACCAGCAGACAAGGGGGGTGCCATAGTGGTCCTCTCAAAAGATTACTATTATGAAGAGTTGGGTAATCAACTAAAAGACGCCAATACTTATATTAAGCTTGGGCTGAACCCAACGTCTATCTACAAGGATGAACTATCCGACCTAATTCAAAAGGGGAGGGAAAAAGGGGTACTCTCAAAAAGGGAGGCTAAATACCTTAACCCGGATCAGTGCCGCATCCCTATTATTTACACGGTGCCTAAGGTCCATAAGGATCCCGTGAAGCCACCTGGAAGGCCCATTATTAATGGCATCCAATCAATAAACTCACGGATAGGCCAATATGTGGATAAGTACATACAACCTCTGGTACCACATACAAAAGCGTTTCTAAGGGATACGAAACATCTTATCCAGATACTGGAGAATACAGTGTTGGATCCTGGAAAAAAATATTTGTTAGCAACGACTGACGTAGCCTCACTGTATACAAGCATTAACCATGAGCAAGCTATTGGAGCCACGAAATGGGCGATGAACATGTTTGGCAACCTAGTACCAAACCAACAGAGATTTGTTCTCAGATGCCTAGCATATGGTTTGCAACACAACTATTTCTGGCACCAATCTGAATTCTATAGGCAGTTAAACAGAATTGGGATGGGCGCTAAATATGCGCCCAGTGTAGCAAACGCCTTTATGGCAAAGTGGGAGGAAACTGCAGTTTATGAAAATCAACCAACGCAGTTAGTACTCTACAGGTGTTTCGTTGATGATTGTGTACTTATCTGGGATGGAGATGTAGCATCCCTGACTGAGTTTTTTGAGACACTTAACGTTAACGAAAAAAACATCAAGCTAACATACACGATAAGTGAGAAAACAATTCAATTTTTGGATCTAGAAATTGTTTTGGAAAACCAACATATCATGACCAAAACGTTTTTCAAACCTGTGGATAGAAACAGCTACATCCCAGTCGACAGCTGCCATTTTGAGCCATGGCTAATAAATATCCCTAAGGGCCAAATGATGCGAATAAGGAGAAATTGCACTGATCCAGAAGAGTACCTCAAGCAAGCAAATGAAATTGGAACAAAATTTGTAAATAAAGGCTATAATAGCCAGTTCATCCAGGACAATATTAAGAAAGTACACGAAATCCCTAGAAGCACACTAACTAAGGATAAGCAAAGAGGAACGACTTTAACAAATGGGGTACCTATCATTTTAAATTTCTCAGCACAGCACAAGCAATTAGAGGCTATATTTAAGAAATACTGGGCAATCCTTCAGGCGGATCGCCAACTACAGGGAATTCTCCCTAAGCACCCCAGGGTGGTGTATAGAAGGGCACCCACACTAAGGGATCTGGTGGCCAAAAACTTCCCTGACCCCCCTCAAAAGGGGAACAACCTGACATTCTTTCAGAGAAAAGGTTTTTTCCCCTGTAAAAGATGCTTTGCTTGTAAAAACACCAACTATATGGGCCAGAAATGCTCGAAGTTTATTTCAAATGTGACCAAAAAAGAATACAAAATCGATGACCTCATTACGTGCCGAACGGAGGGGGTCGTTTATGTTTTGGAATGCCCATGCTCCCTCCAATATGTAGGGCGCACAAAGCGACCTATGTGGAAACGAATGAGGGAGCATGTCCAAAATATATTAAATGCCTTCCCAAAACATAGTGTGTCACGGCACTTTGAAGTCTGTCATCAAAAAAACCCCAAGGGGATGAAATTCTGGGCTATACAAAAATATAACCCACATTGGCGAGGAAGCCATAAAGTGAGGGAACTCAGTAAATTTGAATCCCGTTGGATCTTTGAGATCAAGTCTTTATCGCCCAATGGTTTAAATATCGATTTTGATCTCAATTGTTTTATTTCAGATTCTTGATAAAATCTTTTTGTCAGGTTCTCTTAGTATTTGTGAGCCACTAGACACATGGGTAGCAACTGATTTGATTTTAGTATTTTTATACAATCTAATTTCAAATTTTAACCAATACAGTATATGTATATGGATATATTTGATATATTTTACTAATAACTCGATTTCATCATTTTAATGTGTTAATCTCTACTTGCTATGACAATGGCCTGTGGTTGGTTCTAGCCTTTGTGTATGAATAGTAGGATTATCCCTTTCAACCACCAGAGGGAGTAGTCACAAGTGTATGCTAATTCCCATCTTTATACTCAGTGATGTCAATTCCTATTTTTAATAACAATTTTTATTAACACTGTGGATGTTTTCTCGTAATAGATTGTTTTATTAAAGGTGTTGAATGTATTGTATCAAATCCGCTTTGGTTTCGATGCCGCAATGATGTAACATGTTAGTGGGCTCTCCCCGATTCGTCTGCTCCCTGTCGCATGTCCATCCTGAGCACTATAAGTTTGTTCGGCAATGCTCTATGGACATTACCCATGATTAAGTCACGTGGCAAGTGACGCAACGCGTGGGGGAGGAGTCTGCCGTACGAGATCTGTCGGAAGTTCCCGAGTGAGGACCTTTACACTTTTCGTTACTGAGTGGCTTGATTCAAAGACGGGGAGAGCGTGAGTGGATCGGCGCATAGCATTGGCAGCGGTATTATCGTGTCTGGCTGTATTACACTATTGTGTTTTCCCTTTTCTTACATGTCCCACACCTGCTGTGGTGTATTGTAAAGGGGGGCTGAAGCCTGTTTTTTGCACTAATGACCAAGGCTGTGTCGTTGAAGTTACTGAAGTGTTTTGAAGCTGAGCATAAGGCACCTGTTTCACAGAGCTGTTGTATCCAGTGACACTCTCACGCTGCTGCTAATTAACATTGCTTAACCCTATTTTACCATCTACTCTACAGGGACGGTATTCTGGAATTGAGTACTAATTGATGATCTGGATTAATTAGTTTTGTATTAATTTATGGTATTCTACACTTTTTTTTTTTTCATTCATATATTTTGTGCCTCACCCCACTGTGGCAACACGTTTAATCCCCTATTCAGGGTTTTGAATAATTATCACTATTGGATTGATCTTAGTAAGGTATCACACAATTAGTTGTTTCTAGCACATATGTTTATATTTTTCACAAAGGAAAACTTGGCAACTTAACGAGAGCCTGCTACAGGATTCGGACACCATGATGGAAGTAGCGCGAGAACTAGGTCACTACTTCGACACCAACAACACCCAGGGTAGTGACGTGAGGGTGGTATGGGAAGCCCACAAGGCGGTGGTGAGAGGGATTCTCATTAAACATGGAGCCCGTCTAAAAAAACTGAGATCCGATCGACTCACTGCGCTACTCGCTAAGTTGCAGACATTAGAAGCACAACATAAACAAACCCAGACACTACAGATAGGGTCTGACCTGAATACCACTCGCAAACAGATCACGGACCTACTACAATACAAGGCTAAGGCAGTGTTGCAAATCTGCAGACGTGTCGTGTACGAATCGGGTGACAAATGCAGGAGGATGTTAGCTCGGACGATCTGTGCACAAACTCTAGCATCATACATACCACACATAGTTTCTCGTGAGGGGCGCAAGGTGTCTATCCCCCAGCAGATCTCCCAGGAATTGAAACACTTCTACACCGCTCTATACAACCTCCCCCCCCCGTCCCCGACCCTTGGCCCAGACCAAACGTTTAAATACTTAAATGACTCACACATGCCGACCCTGCCGACGGAAGCGAGAGAGCTGATGGAGGAGCCGATCACCGTATCGGAGCTCCAGGCAGCACTGAAATCCTCTAAACCCGGCAAGGCACCTGGCCCTGACGGCCTTACCACCACATACTACAAGGCCCTGCTCCCGTCCCTGGGGAACCACCTAGCGGGCCTGTTTAACACCCTGGGTAGAGAGGGCACATTTCACGTATCCACTCTACAGGCACAAATAGCAGTGATACATAAGGAGGGTAAAGACCCGGGTCAGTGCGGCAGCTATCGACCTATATCGCTGCTAAATACCGACATCAAACTGTTTACAAAAGTGATTGCCACCAGGTTTCAGGAGTATCTCCCTAGTCTCATACACCTTGACCAAGTGGGTTTTGTCTCGACCAGAGAGGCCAGGGACAATACGACGAAGGTGCTGAACTTGCTCCATGTGGCCAATAAGACAAAGACCCCCTGTGTCTTCATTGGGATGGACGCCGAAAAGGCGTTTGACCGCGTGAGTTGGCAATTCATGTTCGCCACCTTGAGCCATGTAGGGGTGGGGCAGAAAATGTTGCGCTGGATAAAAACGGCCTACACTGACCCGTCAGCCAGGGTGCGGGCAAATAGTACCCTTTCGGACCCGTTCCCGATTACCAACGGGACTAGACAGGGATGCCCGCTGTCGCCCCTCCTATTTGCTTTGTCCCTGGAACCCTTCCTACGACACATACGACAGAACTCTGACATAACGGGTCTGGCAGTCGGGAATGACCAATACAAGGTCTCGGCTTATGCTGACGACATGCTGTTTTCCCTGACGGACCCGGCTTCCTCCCTGCCAAACCTAATGCACGAATTCGAATTATATGGCAGACTATCCAATCTGAAAATCAACCTGACAAAATCGGAAGCGATGGGAGTGGGGATCCCTCCACAGCAGCTGACCCAACTTAAACAAAGTTTTAAACTAAAATGGACCGACACAGCCCTGACGTACCTGGGAACACGCATCCCACCGAGACTTCCCAATGTGTTCAAGCTCAACTCCCCCCCCCCCTACTTAAGACAGTCCAACAATTGCTGAGTCGCTGGACCACTGGTCTTCACTTCGGTAGATGCAGTATTTTGAAGATGACCATCCTGCCCAAATTTATATACTTACTACAGGCCCTACCCATACACATTCCAATGAGCTACTTTAGGCAAACGCAGTCCATACTTGGGACCTTTTTGTGGGCAGGGAAACGTCCCAGGCTACACAAGAAGGTTCTTTCCCTACCCAAGCAGCACGGAGGCCTAGCCCTACCGGACATAAGAACATACTACCAGGCGTCACAGCTTAACCGCCTAATTGACTGGTGCAGGCACAGATCGACCAAACTATGGCCGCATATAGAGCAGGCGCAATGCGCAACAGGCTCCATGGTGCCACGCCCTAAAACAAAAGGACGTGCACCACCACCCTTTGATAGGCAACACCATCAAGGTACTGTATGTAGTAAACTATTGAACGGTCCCGCTTGTCCCCGGGCACTTTACCGCTCCGCCCGATTCTAGGCAACCCCTGATTCGAACCCGGACTTAGAGACATTAAATTTGCTACACTACGTGAGTCGGGCTATTTTCAGGCCTCCCATTTCAGCGAGTCGGGTCGATGGAAAACGCTAACCAAACTAATGGCCCAGTCAGGACCATACCAGCTAGACTTTTTGAGAGCAGGTCAACTTAGCCAGTTTCTCAGGCCTCGTACACAGGAGTAAATAGATTTGTTCAAAACGGTCTGTCCGACCGATTTGAACAAATCTGTCTGCTGGCATTTTGGTTTGCTCGCGTGTACACACGAGCAAACCAAAATCCCCGCCAGCAGACAGCGCGCTGACGTGTCGGTGACGTGGCGGTGACGTTGACGCCGCCACGTCACCGCACCAGGAAGTAAAACACTTCCGCGCATGCGGCGAAACCATTCGGCGCGTGTGCGAGAAGACATGTCTGCTGGTTAGCGTACTAACCAGCAGACATGTCGGGCGGACGGGTTCCCAGCCGACAGATTTCAAAGCATGCTTTGAAATCTGTCGGGTGGCCAAATCTGTCTGTTTGCCCGTACACACGATCGTATCTGTCTGCTGAAACTATATACTCTTCTTTCTCTTACTCATTCTAACTCTGAAAACGGAAAACGAGGGAGGCTGGGCCTGTGAGCCCATAGTACCTTGATAAAGGTTGGAACGCACATGCAATAGGTAGACCTGAGGGGCGGTTTGTGGTGGAGGCGGGAGCGCGATACGGACGGTGATGTGCCCTCCAGTGTCTGTGTGCTCGCCTCTAATTGCGGACTGCCCATACTATGTCACTACACGGCTCCGGCCGTAATCTGATTGTACTATCTTGTTATGCAAGTACCTTCAATGACGATACCTGCTGTATTGTACCTGTTGTACTGTTATTAATGCGGTCCGTGTGGACCGGCCTTCTGTTTGGTTTGGAATAAATAAACAATAAAAAAAAAAAAATGCTTCCTCGTCTGCTCCATAGAGCGCAATCCGAGGGGATCCCAATGATCCTAATTGCCCCAGATTGGCCTTGGCGTCCTTGGTACGCCGACCTAGTATGCCTGGTGGCGGATGCTCCTTGGCGACTTCCAATGCGGGAGGACCTTCTCTCGCAAGGTCCCATTCTTCATCCTGTTTTACAGTTGCTGGCTTTAACAGCATGGTTGTTTACAGCCAGGTGCTAAGAGACCGGGGCTTGTCGGATTTGGTTATTTCCACCATGCTGAGGGCACAGAAGTCATCTTCTCTGAAGATTTACCATTGCACGTGGAAAGCCTACACCTCTATGTGTGAAGACATGGGGTGGCATCCACGTACATATTCAGTTTCTAGGATCCTGCTGTTTTTACAGCGGGGAGTGGAGCAGAAGCTTGGTTTTAGGCACCATTATGGGGCAGATTTCAGCTTTGACTGTTTTCTTTCAATGACCTTTTGCGTCCCACTCACTGGTGAGTATGTTTGTTCAAGTGGTTTGACATGTGGCTCCTCCGGTTCGACCACCACTACCTCCGTGGGATTTAAACCCGGTGCTCTCTGTGCTTCAGAAAGCTCCATTTGAGAACATCAGAGAAATTTCTCTCTTGACGCTCTGTCAGGGACTTACCTCTCTGCCATCTTCATCTCCGCAGACATCCTCTCTGCCATCTTCATCTCCGCAGACATCCTCCATGCAGTCCACCTCCATGCAGGCTTCCTCCAGGCAAGTAGCGCGCCGTCATGGGTCCCATGCTCGTGCATGCACATCCGCGGCACACGCGCGTGCACGGGGGCGCGCACGGGAGCGCGCGTGCACGTTAGCCGGCTGTGGCACCAAAGAGACACTTTAAAAGTTCCTTGCTGTTTGCAGCACATTGCTGTCTGATCTGCAGTTCTGATCAAATCCTACCTGAGACCTGTTTGTCTGATATACCTGTCTGAAACCTGATTGAACTCTGAACCCGGCTTGTCTGACCATCCGAACCTCTCCGAACCCCGACCCGGCTCTGTTTGACCATCCGCCTGCTTGAACTCTCTGTTGCCAGATCCACCTGCTTGTTTAAACGGACTACTCTTCAGCCATCTGCCTGCACGCTCACCTGTTATGACCCGGCTTGTCTGACCCTGCTGATTCCTGTACTCCAAACCTACTTACCAGCTTATGCCGCTGTAGTCGCAGCATCCGTGCGAGTCGCTGACGTACCCTCTGCATCTTTCCTCCAGAGGTATTCATCCACCATCCGGCACCCCTACCCCTCTGTGGTAACCAGGTACGTAACAGTATCAGGCAGCCATGACAGAGTCTGCAGGAGTAGCTCCAGCTATGGAAGAGATGTGTAAACACCTAGCATCCCTTACCCAAGCCGTTAAGAATTTGCAAGATGGCAACCTGAGGTTGGAGGGGCAGGTTCAGAACTTATCAACTACTGGAGACGCAACTTCAGCATCTGCTTCCGGTCCATCAGTTGTGATGTTGCTGCCTGAACCCAGGGTTCCCATGCCCGAACGATTTTCTGGAGATCGAACCAAGTTTCGGGACTTCCGCAATGCCTGTCAGTTATATTTTGCTTTACAACCCCGAACCTTTTCATTGGAAGCCACTAAAGTAGGATTTGTCATTTCCCTACTCCAAGGGGACCCTCAAAACTGGGCACATTGATTGCTGGAAGAGAACGGTGCCCAGACACAGACTTTGCCAATTTTCTTCCAGGCTATGGCGCAGCTCTATGATGACCCCCAAAGGACTGCCACAGCTGAAGCTGCTTTACTTGCTCTCCAACAGGGGCGTAGAGCAGTAGAGGACTACGTTACTGATTTCCGCCGCTGGAGTGCGGACACCCAGTGGAACAGCGCAGCCTTGCGCCATCAATTTCGTTTAGGTCTGTCAGAAGCTCTAAAAGATGAACTGGCCCGTATTGGGTTACCTGACACCCCGGACGATCTGATCGACAAAGCTGTACAGATCGACCGACGACTAAGGGAACGCCGAGCAGAGCGATCTTCCCATCAGAGTCGCCCAGTCTGGGTCACTACCCGGGCCCCTTTGCCTCTGTCCCGTTATCAACCACCTGTCTCTTCAAATCCTGCTGGTTCATCTGTGGACACTTCTGAACCCATGCAATTAGGCGTAATGCGACCAGCCTTACCTCCTGAAGAACGCATCCGCCGCCGCCAGCTGAACTAATGCCTTTATTGCGGCGAGGCCGGCCACTACGTACACAATTGTCCCATCAAGCTACGTAAGTTCTGTTAATCAGTTCCTGGTAACGTTTCTGCTATCACTACCAACATCAACCATCTTGCTCTCTCCCTTTCGTTACAACTCCCGGGAAAGACAGTGTCGGTCAGCGCTATCGTTAATTCAGGTGCGTGCAGTTGTTTCATCGATTGCTCTTTTGCCAATCTGCATAACATACCTGTCCGCACAAAGAACTTTAGATTGTCTGTCTTTTTGGCTGATGGCTCACACATTAAGTCCGGTCCAGTTACCCAGGAAACTCTTCCTTTACCTGCCGTTACTTCCTCCAATCATAAGGAACTGTTAATTTTGGATGTCATTTCTTCCCCGTTTGTTTCCAGTGATCCTGGGTATACCTTGGCTCCAGGCACATAATCCACAGATCGATTGGATATCAAAGAATATTTCGTTTTCATCTCATTACTGTCAGGAACACTGTCTACCCAGATGCCCTAATCCTTCGTCTCCCCTGCTGTGTCTAAATGCCGATCCGAGTCTGCTCCAATCCGTTCCAAAACCTTACCACAAATTCCTGGATGTTTTCAGTAAGAAAGGGGCTGATTCTCTTCCGCCCCATCGGCCATATGACTGTCCGATCGAACTTCTTCCAGGGGCCGAGATCCCTTTCGGGCGGATTTTTCCACTCCCTGAAAAGGAACAAGATGCGTTAAAAGTTTACCTTGATGAAAACCTAGATAAAGGATTTATCCGCCCATCCACCTCACCAGCAGGTGCCGGAATATTCTTTGTCACAAAGAAGGACCAAACTCTCCGTCCCTGTGTGGATTACCGGGAACTCAACAATGTTACAGTGAAAAACCGCTATCCCCTACCTCTAATACCTGAACTTTTCCAAAATTTAAGGTTTGCTGTTATTTTCACTAAATTAGACCTGAGGGGAGCGTATAACTTGATACGCATCAAAGAGGGACATGAATGGAAAACAGCATTTCGTACCCGTTATGGTCACTACGAGTACTTGGTCATGCCCTTCGGGCTATGCAACGCACCAGCTACGTTCCAACATTTCGTCAATGACGTGTTCAGAGATTTCTTAGACATTTTCGTCATCGTTTATCTGGACGACATACTGATCTTCTCCTGTTCCTTGGAAGAGCACCGAGGGCATGTCCGTAAAGTTCTGGATCGTCTCCGCCAGCATAGTTTGTATGCAAAAGCTGAAAAATGTGAGTTTGAGCGACAAACTATCCAATTTTTTAAAAGGTTTGGCTCATGTATAGAGGCATGATGTTGCCAACATCCCTAAATCAATAGAAAAAATGAATACCTCTAAACAAGGTGGGATTTTTTGGGCAACCATAAATGGTAGTGACAACCAGGTCATAAAAATATATCAATTTATTACAAAATATCAAAAAACATAAATAAGTCACAATAACATATCAATATTCAGATAAAAGTATCAAACTAGAAAAAATACTGCTATAGATCATCATACACCCCAGGACAAAGCTAAGGGTGTGGATGGTTGTTTCCGACGCGTTTCAAATGTTAATTGTACATCCTTCTTCAGGGAAAATAAGCAGTAGAGTTTTTTCTGAAAAATGAGAAATACATAATAAAAGAAAAAAGGAAAACAACAAAACTCTTGTAGTCAGGCATAGACATTGCAGCATGTGGACATGATAAAAAGGGAAACGAAGGGGCTCATTGTTCCAAAAGAAGGGACTCACCTTCTCCCAGACCAGGAGCACCTAGATTATCCCTGGGGGGGCTGTGTGCGCACCAAAACCAAAGATGGCCGGACCAAGTGATGCTTCCAATGCCCATGAGGCTTCTCCACTCAGGGGGGGCTCCAAAACCATGGGGGGTGGGATGATAGTAAAAACCACCATTCAGGTCAGCAGCCAGAAAAGGCAACGGCGATCCCAACTAAGGGGGAATTTAAATATGTATATAAGGGTCACTGAATTGTCACTAATCAGGCAGGACAAAGCAAGAAAAATTAAAGACCTTAAGGTGTACTCACCACTCCTATAGACCCAGTTCTATTAGAGATGAACCAGTATTCCAATGGGGAGTCCAGGGTCAAATATGACCAAATACCAAGATGACCTGCCACTCCAACTGGAGATGAGAGGAAAATGGATGCTGATACTGCCCCCCTGACTTCCTTTAATACTTACCTAGGAGATGATCATTGGCCCCAGATGTGAATCCACCTCCCCTTCAATAGAGCAGGTGTCCTCAGGAATGAATATTAATGCTAATTATATAAACGGCGAGGGGCACATACTGAGTGCGCCATCGCAAACTCCTCGCTACAACGCCGCAAGGATCAAACGCCAGGACATTGCGCTGGATACTGACGCCAGCATCCAGCGCATCACGTGACTCCAGCACGACGAATGCGATGCGCCGCACATCACGTGACCACAGCGTGACGAATCCAGCAGCTGGTGTCGCGCACCAGACGCGTCATTCACGACGCGGCTGTGGGCGCCCAGTCGCTGCGTCACACCTCCACATTGGTGTCCGCACAGAAGGTAAAGGAAACCATTCAAGTATCCGCCACCCTAGGAAACGGCACCAGCAACAGGCATCCAATCCAAAATGGGGCGAGGAGGCAGATGTGTGTAAAAAATAAAAAATTAATTAAAAATAAACATGAAAAGTCATCAAAAATAAATACAACTCTATATATAGGAGGGGTAGGGGGAGGGGGGCCAGGAAATCTCAACACTTTTCCAAACCGTAAAGGAAGGAAACGGAGACCGGAAAAAATCTTCCTAAAACTCCTAAAGAAAGGGCGACGATGTTTGTTGCGCCAAAAATATGTTAAGAACTGACAGACCGAAAGTCTGTCAGTTATAGAAAGGAATCAAGTCACCACTGCCGGAGGGGAGAAAATACCCACAGGGTGTAATACGCCCCAGGGGCAAAGCACCTCAGTGCTACTCTCCCCCGGCAATGGATGGAGGAGCCATCCCATGAGAGTAGAGAAACACAAGAACATCACAGACTATCACAAACTATCCAATTTTTAGGCCTAGTCATCTCCCCAACGGGAATCAAAATGGATCAAAAGAAAGTCTCTGCAATCTTAGACTGGCCAACACCCTTAGATAAGAAAGGGGTACAATGCTTTATAGGATTCGCAAATTTTTATAGAAAATTCATTCAAGGTTTTTCTGCTATTGTGGCCCCCATCACACAACTTACAAAACAGAACCTTCGTTTTCGCTGGAATTCTGAAGCCCAGAAGGCCTTTGACACCCTAAAGAGGCTCTTTACATCAACTCCAATCCTCAGACACCCCAATCCATCTTTGCCTTTTCTCCTCGAGGTAGATGCCTCCGAAGTTGCTGTAGGGGCTGTCCTTTCCCAACGTTTAGGAGACAAGGATTTAATACATCCAGTGGTATTCTTCTCTCGAAAACTTTCCCCCACAGAAAAGAACTACGACGTGGGAGACCGGGAATTATTGGCCATTAAGACCGCCCTAGAGGAATGGAGGTACTTACTGGAGGGCGCCGCTCACCCTGTACTGATCTACACAGATCACAAGAATTTGGAATATTTAAAATCTGCCAGACGTCTAAAACCCTGACAAGCCCGTTGGGCCCTTTTCTTTTCTCATTTTTGTTTTCACATTACTTACCGACCAGGATCTAAAAATATTAAACCAGGCGCTTTATCCAGGATGCACGACGATCCGAAGGATACATCCACTCCCGATACCATCCTGCCGGATGGCAACTTTCTGCTCTTACATACCGATCTACTCTCTATGATCAGAAAAGCATCTTCCGATTCTTCCAAACCCTCTAATATCTCATTAACCTTCAGAGACGGTCTATTTTGGAGAGGAAGTCAGGTTTTCGTACCAGAAAATATCAGAATAGAGGTTTTAAAACTTCTCCACGATCACCCACTAGCAGGTCACTTTGGAGTTCAGAAAACTCTCGAATTGGTACGACGCACATTCTGGTGGCCCAATTTGGAGGACTTTTGCAAGTCGTACATCAACTCTTGTCCTATATGTAACCGAAATAAAACACCTTGAAAACAAGCCTGGGGTCTACTTAAACTTTTACCAGTACCCAACCGACCATGGGAAATGATAGCAATGGACTTTATTGTAGAACTTCCCCGCTCCGAAGGATGTACGGCAATCTTTGTGGTTGTGGATCGATTTACCAAAATGGCTCATTTCCTGCCTTTGAAAAACACACCTTCTGCTATGGAAATGGCGTGTTTATCAAAGAAATCATCAGATTACATGGGGTACCTTCTAATATCGTCTCTGACAGGGGGGTTCAGTTCACCTCTCGATTCTGGAAGGCTCTCTGTGAAACACTACAAATTCAGCTTTCTTTGTCTTCAGCCTACCATCCCCAGTCTAATGGGCAAACTGAGAGAACAAACCAAACACTAGAACAATATATCAGATGTTTCACAACCTTCTTCCAAGACGATTGGGTCTCCCTGCTACCCTTGGCAGAATTTGCATATAACAATGCCAATCATTCAGATACTGGGCAATCCCGTTTTTTCGCTAATTATGGTTTTAATTTAACATTTTTACCAGATTTCTTTTCAGAGTCACCAGTTCCAGCTGTACAAAGTACCGTGGACTTCCTTAAACGCAACAATCAGATATTGCACGACGCAATAACCAAGGCCCAAGCTGACAGCAAAAGATTTTTTGACAAGAAGAGAAGGGGTGACTTGGATCTAAAACCAAACGATCAGGTATGGCAGTCTACAAATAACCTCAGATTACCTTGCCCATCTAAAAAGTTGTCACCTAAGTTTTTGGGTCCTTTTCTAGTCAAGAAAAAGATTAATTTAGCCTCTTACGAACTGTTGTTGCCTGATTCCTTGAAAATACACCCTGTATTTCACGTCTCTCTACTCAAGCCTGCAGTGGCCGATCCCTTTCCCAACATAGGGTCCAGACCTCCTGAACCTGTTCATGTTGACGGCTGAGAAGAATACGTGGTGGAAGCTATATTAAACTGTAGGAAGCGACAAGGTCAGAATCAATTCCTAGTCAAATGGAAGGGGTACGGCCCAGAGGATAATTCTTGGGAACCTGAAGGTAACATACATGCCAAAAGATTGTTACGTGCTTTTTTCCTCGCTCACCCTGACAAAGAAGCCAGACTAGGCATCCGGAGGCTGCCCCTTGGGGGGGGGGGGCAATGTCAGGGACTTACCTCTCTGCCATCTTCATCTCCGCAGACGTCCTCTCTGCCATCTTCATCTCCGCAGACGTCCTCTCTGCCATCTTCATCTCCGCAGACGTCCTTCATGCAGTCCTCCTCCATGCAGGCTTCCTCCAGGCAAGTAGCGCGCCGTCACGGGTCCCGCGCTCATGCACGCACATCCGTGGCTGTGGCGCCAAAGAGATACTTTAAAAGTTCCTTGCTGTTTGCAGCACATTGCTGCCTGATCTGCAGTTCTGATCGAATCCTACCTGAGACCTGTTTGTCTGATATACCTGTCTGAAACCTGATTGAACTCTGAACCCTGCTTGTCTGACCATCCGAACCCCGACCCGGCTCTGTTTGACCATCCGCCTGCTTGAACTCTCTGTTGCCAGATCCACCTGCTTGTTTAAACGGACTACTCTTCAGCCATCTGCCTGCACACTCACCTGTTATGACCCGGCTTGTCTGACCCTGCTGATTCCTGTACTCCAAACCTACCTACCAGCTTATGCCGCTGTAGTTGCAGCATCCGTGCGAGTCGCTGACGTACCCTCTGCATCTTTCCTCCAGAGGTATTCATCCACTGGCATCTAATCATCACCATCTGGCACCCCTACCTCTCTGTGCTCCGAGTCCGCTGTTCCCACTTCAGTGGCTCGCGAACCAGAGCCGTAGGAGAGGCTACCCTGCATCAGACTCTGGTAACCAGGTACGTAACACGCTCTCTCAGAAAGTTGCCTTTCTAGTGCCCATTATGTCTGTCAGACGGGTCTCTGAGTTGGCGGCCTTGTCTTGTAAGTCCCCCTACTTGGTCCTCCATAGAGATAAAGCGGTGCTACGCCCACAGCCTTCTTTTCTTCCAAAGCTAGTTTTGGCCTTTCATCTGAATGAGGACATTGTACTTCCATCCTTGTGTCCTCGGCTGTCACATCCCAAGGAGGCTGCGTTACATTCCTTAGACGTGGTACGTGCTCTGCGGGTGTATTTGTCTACTATGGCTCCGTTTCGGAGGTCAGACTCACTGTTTGTATCGGTTTCTGGTCTCAAGAAAGGCCTGGCGGTCTCGATGGCCACCATTTCTCATTTATCAGACAGATCGTGATTCAGGCTTACGCTCTCAAGGGGCGGACACCTCCTTTTCCTGTCACGGCGCATTCAACCAGGGCACTTGGTGCTTCCTGGGCTTTCTGACATCAAGCGTCTGCCTCACAGGTGTGTAAGGCACCTCCTTTTCCTGTCACGGCGCATTCGACCAGGGCACTTGGTGCTTCCTGGGCTTTCCGACATCAAGCATCTGCCTCACAGGTGTGATGACCTGGTCATCTGTTCACACTTTCACCAAGTTTTACAAGATTGATGTTGGTGCATCTTCGGATGCGTGCTTCGGCCGCAAAGTTTTGCAGGCGGCCGTTTAAGGTTGCATCTCTTCCGTTGAGGAGCTCTAGTGTGTTGGGGTGAAGTTTGGTTTTTGATTGCTGTTCCCACCCCTTGTTTCTGACACTGCTTGGGGACATCCCTACAGTCAAGAGTATAAGGAAGCTGCGTCCATCCATGGACGAAAGAGAAAATAGGATTTTTGTACTCACCGTAAAATGTTTTCTCTGAAGTCCATGGACGGACACAGCACCCACCCCTCCTTCTTTTGAGTTTGTACTGCTTTTTGACGAACTGAGCTGCTCAAGGCAGTGTGAGGGGTTATGACCAGAGGGATCGTCCCCTGGGCAGGGATGTTTCAGCTTCGCTAACGTTTAACCATTTAACATGTCTGCCTAGTCCTCTCCTAATAGATGGAACATAATCCTACAGTCAAGAGTATAAGGAAGCTGTGTCCATCCATGGACTTCAGAGAAAAGGATTTTACAGTGAGTACAAAAATCCTATTTTTGCATTGATACATGTCCCCTGGGGCAGGACCCGGGTCCCAAAATACATTTTATGGCAATAACTTGCATATTAGTCTTTAACCCCTAAAGGACCGCCTCCTGCACATTTACGTCGGCAGAATGGCACGGCTGGGCACATGCACGTCCTCTGTTAGTGCCCAGCCGTGGGTCGCTCCGTGACCGGGACCCGCGGACCTGATCGCCGCTGGAGTCCCGCGATTGGTCCCCGGAGCTGAAGAACGGGGAGAGCTGTGTGTCGACACAGATTCCCCGTTCTTCACTGTGGCGCCATGATCTATCGTGTGATCCCTTACAGCCACAGCCCCCTACAGTTAGAAACACAGATGAGGTAATACATAACCCCTTTAGCTCCCCCTTTTGGTTAACTCCCAAACTGCAATTGTCATTTTCACAGTAAACAATGCATTTTAACTGTATAAACAATAAAGTGAAATCTAATAAATGGTCCGTCTGAACCAACAATACCAGACTTAGTGAGCAGCAACACACTGAAAATAGTGAAATAAAAATAGATTGTAAAAAAAAAAAAAAAAAAAAAAATTGAATAAATAAACTCAAGTCCATTCAAAGAGTGTTAGATAAAGTCCAATCAAGGCTAATCTTTCTCAGATGCAAATTGTTGAAAATTCATTGTAAAAGGTGTCCACCTCCACCAAGAAGATCCCCCAAATGTGCACTAATGGATGGCTCCTTACCGCATGGTGTTGACCTGATGGTTTAGAAAAGGTCAAATACAGCAGTCGGTCACTAAACCAGTTGAATTTTTATTGGCGCAAGATACCACACCTTTTATATCACAAGCTATCCTATAGTCTTTCATCTGCGCAGCCATGGATGTCTTCAATTTTATGCAGAGTCGGCAGACTAACATTGAGGACATCTTCCAACAATTACCCAGCCCTAATCTAGATGTAGAGAGGGGATTCAAACAACTCCAATTTAATATGGAGAAACAAATTCGCTTATGGTGGGCATCGTTTGAGGTGTACATAACCAACAATCTCACCCCCAGGAGGCTGAGATGTGATGTACACCCCAATGATGGGATTGAGGACCTCAATTTGATTGATGAGTGGTTCCAATTTTTCAACGCCTGCGAACAAAAACTCATGCAGCTCATGATCAGGAGACGCCAAGCCAAAAATCGCCTAGTAGAGGCCAACATAGCAGAACTTAAAAAAACAAATGGGTCCCCACATGGCAGAAAGGGAGTATTTGGAGAAAGCACAGAAACTCCAAATACACTTATCCAAGTATGATGGGGATATTAAACAAAAAAAGTTAAAGAAATACCAACGTGACATCAAAGACTATGATGACCACAAAGTTTATAAATGGCAGCTGCAGTTTGATCCTGCCGCAACCAATGAATCCTTGTTGGATAGAGATCCGGAAGTGCAAACGGCGGTTATTCAAACAGTTAGTAAACTAAAAATGAAAGCCAAAGCACAAACCCCAAAGAAAGTCAAAACCCCGTCCCAACCCAAGGGATTAAATCATCAGGGAGGTAGGGGCCCACCACCAGTCTATGAAGGGAACTACGGACAGCCAAATGAACAATATGGTACCTCCTATATGGTGCCTACCCACAATAGGTATGGTCCTTTAGACAATAGACCAGTGGATTACAACTACTCCCATTACCATCAGGGTCCCCCGCAGTATTACCCACCTAGACCCCCAAGGGGACAATTTAGGGGTAATTATAGAGGGAGACCCTCCCATCATCAGTACAATCAGCCACCGGGGGGGGAATGGAGGGGATGGAAGGAGCCATACAAGATTCCCACTTCTACACCACAACCCCCCAGAGAAAATTCAGGAAAAGGGGCAGAAGGGGGGGGAACCAGAAAGAAAAAGACCCCGGGACAATTAATGGAAGGGATTTTTAATCTAGCGGGCGCTAATTTCACGGAAGCGGAATTAACAGTTTTATCCAAAGGGATGAAATTTGCTCCCAATAAAAATATTGATAAATTTGACCTGTTTATCGATGTGGAGAAATATATACAGAAGCTTAATATTAAAAAACATTTCTCACATCAAACGGACACCATACCATCACCTCAGGCCACAGAATTTGTGCATAGTGGGTTAAAAAACAGTTCTTTATTCAATCCCAAAAAGGGAACACATCATCATGTGGAGGTATTTAAGTGTATGGTGCAAGAAGAGATAAAAGAACTTGAGGTTACATACACCAATCAGAACAATAACCTTATCAATGAAGGTATTAAATCACTTGAAACTAACAAAAATATAGTAATACGTCCAGCAGACAAAGGGGGGGGGGGGGGGGGTCGTGGTACTCACCAAAGAGTACTACTATGGAGAAATCCAGCGCCTATTGGCGGATACTGATACCTACTACCCCCTCCCGGGAGATCCAACAAGTAAATTGAAAGCTCAACTGTCACTTTGGGTCACTAACGGTTTAACATCATCCATTTTGGACAATAAAGAAGCACAATATCTTGTTCCAAAAGCACCAAGGGTACCGGTGCTCTATATTATCCCCAAAATCCATAAAGATAAAGTAAACCCGCCAGGGAGACCCATTATCAGTGGGATCGGCTCCCTTTATTCCAGAGTGGGGGAATATCTAGACCTCTTTCTACAACCCTTGGTTGTAAAGGGCATAGCATATTTGAAAGATAGCAGAGATCTCATCAAGTCCCTACCCCCTGTGCTAGTAACAGAGAACACCTGGTTGGTAACAGTCGACGTCGAGTCGCTGTATACCAACATTAAACAAACTGATGCGATTTTGGCTGTTACTGAAACACTTGAAACACAATCTGTATTACCATCGGCTCAAATTCAGTTTTTAGTAGAAGGTTTAAAACAGGCCATGGGGAACAACTACTTTTGGTCACAGGGGGATTTTTTTCAAGCAAATCAAGGGCGTTGCGATGGGGGCTCGCTATGCCCCCAGCGTGGCTAATTTGGTTCTAAATAAATGGGAGGAAGAAACCATTTATAATGTTAACCCAGTCCAGGGGGGTGGCGTGTACGTGAGGAAGTGACACGCACTAGGGGAGGTGGGACCTACGAGCACCGATGCGCACGCAGCTCTAGGGAAGCAGGGACGGCTGCACGACGGAGGTAGCTGGATCCCCGGGGACAGCGGATGATCGAGGCGTGCACGGCGTGCACTGCAGAGACGGGGACAGTCAAATGACCGCCGCGCAAACAACACCAGACGGAGAGAAGCCCGCGAGGCTTAAAGCGAGGAGTTGGTGGCGATTGACCGCCGAATGCAACAGGGACCCCGCTGCCTTAAACCAGCTGCCTCGCTCAATACCATCCGCCTCGCTCATCCCGAGACTGGGAGCGGGAAGCCCGTAGAGATCCACCCTTCATTGAGCCCTCACACTCCATGCGGTCCAGGTAAAGCTGGTAGTGGAAGCTCAAGGTAAGGTGATTAATCCTTACACGAAAGTCATCCGGAGGGGTAAGATAGACAGACAATCACTACCCTGCATGAAATGTAAAACTATATTACGAGATATGTGTAAAGCGACTATGGTCAAAACAAACAGAGGAACCTATATGTAATTATACAGGTAATCAGCTATGCTTATGCTGCATGTCTATCTGGGATAATATAAGCAGGAACCGCAAGAGTGTTGAAATAGCAGTTGTGCTCAGTTGGTTACACCAGGCCTGAAAAGCCTTTATAACAAGGATATTTGAGATTTCCTTAAACTATCTATATGGTGGTAATAACAGCCGGAATATCCTTGAGGTAAAGGGTGGAAAAACACCAAGTCTGGAGCCGCATGATCCCTGCCCCCCACCACCCACTTAGTTGATGGAAGGTGGATAGAAAAAAAGGAAATGTATTTATTAAGGAGCCGTGTAAAAGCGAATGGGAAACTGTACTTATGATAACCAGCATCCAGTTGACGTCAGCTTTGGTTTTACTGCACGGCTTAGCGCCCTGCCGATACTGGTCTCTCCCTTCCCTGCGCCGCCTGATGGCCCGTAGACACTGCTGACCCCCACTGACTTATACAGTACCTGCACCTCTTAGTCCTTGTTGACACCAACACCTGCCCTGTTTTTTCTACTCACCGACCTACCGCTATAGATGCACTAAAACACACATATACATACCGTATATAAGTGTAGTTAAGCCTGTACTTAAAGTGGATTCTGCTGGGGTTAGCGCCCCGATATAGCAGGCAGAGTGCAGCTAGGAAAGCAGAGGCCGGAGAAATTTAGAAACCAAGGGAAAAAGGAAGGGGAAAAAAAAAAAAAACCCTTAGTAGATTAAAGCCCTAGGGGAGATCATGGCGGAGTGTGGTGGATATTGATGGACTATTGAAGAGGGGGCAGGTAAACTGTAAGCTATACCAAGGGGAATAAGAGAACTGCTTACCACCTATCTAGGTACATGCGCTAAATCGCAAGTGAACCCCACCCCCTTTATATGGACGTTATACACTAGAAAGGAGCAATCGAGTATACAAAAACACAGTAGGATTAGTGAAATACTCCCCCCCACCCCTATCGTAAGCAAAGTGTTTTTTTTCCCCCCAACTTGTTCTACCAATATCGACAGAAAGCACAATAAAGTGGACTGTAATTGAGAAGACAATAGACCGTCAAACTGGGGGAAAGAATTATAAAAGCGAAGACTATTATGTCTAGGATGTCAAGCAGATCGACAAGGGGAGGAGTCCTGAAAACACCAGGTAACTCATTGGCAACAAGCTCCATTAGACAATACATGTCCAAAGGGGGAAGCTCAAGAAATAACAGTTCACCAAAGATACTACAAGCAAAAACAGATAAAAGGATAGAGGAAAAAAAAAGCCCTTACCCCAACTCAAAGGGGAGCAATGGAAGAGTCAAGAGAAGAGGGGACTAGTGAGAACGACTCAGAGACAAGTAAAATGGAGGAGCTGAGGCAAGAGGAACAAACTCCAACCAAAGGGGACATGGAAAGGATGATGGTGCGGCTAGAAAATGTGATCAAGGGAGAAATTCAAAGCCTTAGAACTGACTTAGGACACCTATTATCTAGGGTAGAGACGCTAGAAGAACGAGCGGAGACCCAAGAACATGAGACAAGTACATTAAGGGAGCAAGTAACCCAGATACAGATACAACAAAGGAGCATACTGTATAAATTGGAAGACCAGGAAAATAGATCCAGAAGACAAAACCTGAGATTTAGAGCAGTCCCAGAAGACAAAGATGAAGATCTCCGGAAAATAATGGGGACAATATTAAATCCGTTACTGGAAAAAACACCGGAAGACCCTATTAGGATAGAAAGAGCCCACCGTATTGGAAAATACAAAAGAACGGACACAGAAAGACCTAGGGACGTTATAGTTAGATTCCACTCCTTTGGAGAGAAGGAGGAACTATGGAAGAAACTGAGGGACCACCCGCCCCTAGCCTATAGGGGATCTACCTTACAGGTATATGCAGATTTATCTGCAGAGACCCTATCTAGGCGCCGGCTCTTAAAACCTCTCTTAGTACAGCTAGTAGACAAAAATATTAAATATAACTGGAGATTTCCGGCATGTCTTGTAGCGACAAGAGAAGGAAAATCAGCGACTCTTCGGTTCCCAGAAGACTTAAGTGAATTTTGTAATAGAATGGACATTCAGATACCAGACTTACCTGGGTGGATTTAAAAAGAGAACACTAACAAAAGGAGGGAGGAAGGGAGAAAGAGAAAAGAGAGTCCCTGCGACCCCTGGAAAAATATTATACCCCCATAGATTAGGGATGGGGGGTTATGCGTAGGTCCCACCCCCGGGGTAAAAGAACCAAGGGGAGATGTTTGGTTCCAAGGCCTCTAGATGGCCATTTAGGAGGGGGGAGGGGGGGAGGGGGAGAGGGAGAGGGAGAGGGATACCCTACCTGGTACTATGGGGACACTGTCTCAAAACGGGCCAGGGGGGTGGCCATTGGAATAGCCAAAAGAGTAAGATTTCAGTTATCGGACAGACTAGTGGACCCCGAGGGAAGATTTATCTTCTTAAGTGGAAAATTAGAAGATATGGAATGTACCTTAGCAAACATCTACTCCCCTAACACCAATCAGATAACATATCTAATAAGAATTCTGAGGAAATTAGAAGAGTTCAAAAAAGGGAGGATAATTCTAGGAGGAGACCTAAATCTCTGTATGGATCAAATAATGGACAAGTCATCCCAGACAGCAGAAACTAATAAAATCCAATTAAGAAATACTAAAAATTTAAAAAATTGTCTGTTCAGAAATCAGCTAATGGATATATGGAGAATAATGAATCCAGAGATCCGAGACTATACCTTTTTTTCCCCGGTACATGGAAGTTACTCACATATAGATTACATCCTTGTAGACCACCACTTACTGGAAAGTGTGGTGGGGGCAAGAATAGAATCTATTACGATATCCGATCACGCCCCAATAAGTATCTCACTAAATATCGAAGGGAAGAAGAGACCACCCTTAAGTTGGAGGCTCAATGAGGAATTAGTAATAAATCCGGACAGCCTAGCTAGAGTTAAAAAGGAGCTAGAAGAATACTTTCAACTAAACGATACAAGCAAGATTTCAAAAGCAACATTGTGGGACGCCCACAAGGCCTTAATTAGAGGTATTCTCATATCCGAAGGAGATAGGAAAAAGAAAGAAAAGAATCTACAGAAGAACAATACAATAGCCAAAATATGGAAATTAGAACAAGAACATAAAAAAGGGGGAAACCAAAAAAAATTATATTTAGAACTGGTAAATAAACGCAACGAACTTAAAGAACTCCTCTTCCAGGAAACAAAAAGAGAATTCCATCTGATTGCAAAAGAGAGATATAGATGGGGAAACAAAACTAGTAAACATCTGGCGAGGATGGTACAGAAAAAGAAAGCAAAAAATTATATTGAAAAAATCAAAAACGAACAAGGAGAAGAGAAATACACAACAAAAAATATAGCCGAAGCCTTTAGAGTATATTATGAAAAACTATATGCAGTTAAACAGAAAAAATGGGGAGAAGAAGAAAAGAAAAATAAGATCTTAGACTTCCTACAAGAAGCGGGACTTCCAACAGTTAATTCGACAAGAGCGTTAGGAATGGATAGACCTATTACAGAAAAAGAGATACAGACAGCTTTAGCAGGCACGGCATCGGGTAAAAGTCCAGGCCCTGATGGCCTTACAGCCTTATATTATAAACAATGTAAAGGGATTCTTATACCACGACTATGTCAATATTTTAATGGCCTTGGTGGGGAATATACTCTTAGTAGAGAAGCGGCAGAGGCAACCATAACGGTTATCCCAAAGGAAGGTAAGGACCCCAAAATATGTTCAAGCTATCGGCCAATATCATTGCTGAATTCAGACCTAAAACTGTTCGCTAAGGTATTGGCCGAGAGGGTTAAACAAGAGATGATAGGCCTGATCCATCCAGACCAGACAGGATTTATCCAGGGCAGAGAGGGGAGGGACAACGGGGTTAGGGCTCTCCTTCTGATTCACGGGATGAGGACCCAGGGGATCCCCAGTCTACTCCTGTCAATCGATGCTGAAAAAGCGTTTGAAAATGGATTGGAGTTTTGTATCAGACCCCAACAGCGAGAATAAAAATTAAAGGGGATTTCTCTGACCCCCTTATGATGAAAAACGGTACGAGACAGGGGTGCCCTTTGTCACCACTCCTGTTTGTATTATCGATAGAGCCCCTACTGTCCAGGATCCGCAAATGCCCGGAGGTGACAGGAATTAAAATAGGAGGGGAAGAGCACAAACTGTCTGTCTTTGCGGACGATGTGCTCTTCTACTTAACCAATCCGAAATCCTCAATCCCGAATCTACTGAATCTGTGCAGACAGTATGGAGAGTTCTCCAACTTCAAAATAAATACTAATAAAACCGAAATACTTAATATAGGGGTACCCAAGAAAGACGAGCAAACTATAAGAAATGAGTACAAATTCCCTTGGGTAAAAGAGCTGAAATATCTTGGGATCCAGCTGGCAAAAACGGGGAAAAAAATATATGAAAATGTTTTTATCCCATTATTGGAAGAAATTAAAAAGGAAATAAATAGAGTTAAAAATAGGCCAATTTCATGGACGGGACGAATCAACTTCTGTAAAATGGTCATGATGCCAAAAATCCTCTATAAGATCCAGATGATCCCTATTAAACTACCAAAACAACTACTGCAAATCATCAGAAAGCTAATAATGAACTATATCTGGAGAGATAAGAGACATAGGATATCACTCCAAACCCTTAGGCAGACAAAAAATAAAGGGGGGCTAGCAGTCCCGATATCAAAAAATACTACGAAGCAATAATTTTGTCGAGGGTAGTGGATTGGGCTAAAGATAATAGAGAAAAAAGATGGGTTAGCCTTGAAAATAAATTAGCAAAGGTGAGACTTGACACAATAATATGGAATCCTCCACAATTTAGGACGTTAGACACGGATACACACGAAATCACTAGAAATGCACTTAAAATCTGGGATCTAACACAAAAAAAAATCAGTAGGAACTATAATTCACCTCTTATAGTATTAAAGAATAATGATTACTTCCCACCGGGGAAGGTTGAAGTTGGGGGGAATTGGGTCACAGACGATAGGGCACAATTAAAAGATGTAATGCACCAAGGGCACTTACGTACACTAAGAGATTTAGAACAAAAAGAAAATCTCATGTTAATTAATAACTGGAGGCACCAGCAATTAAACCACTTTGTACAAACGTTACCTCAACTGATAAGAGATATAGACCAGCTCACTGAGGTAGAAAAACTATGTATTAATGAGAATACAAAAGGAACTATATCAAAATTATATAAGATTCTACTACAGATTGATGAACCTGAAGTGCCTCCATTTATTAAAAACTGGGAAAGGGAACTAGGGTCACATAAAGATAGAAGCACAATAGATAGGATTTTAAAGCTAACCCATTCCTCGGCAGCTGATAGCAGGACGGCCGAAATGAATTACAAATGCCTATCGGGATGGTATAGCACACCGGTAAAGCTTAGTAAATTTAAGAAGGAAGAATCAGCAGAGTGCTGGAGAGGCTGTAAAGCCCCCGGAACAATGGCTCACCTGTGATGGGAGTGCCCCAAGGTTGAAAGATATTGGGGAAGTATCCTAGGGTTGGTGGAAGATATCACGCAGATAAAAATTAAAAAAGACCCGTGGACGGTCCTCTTCCACGGAGGATAGGAAGGAGTTAGAAAATACAAGGAATCCCTGGTCCCTCACTTATTAAATTCTGCAAAGAGGTTGATACCCAGGAAGTGGCAGGAATTAGAATGCCCAATGGTCTGGGAATGGATTGACGCTGTAGAAGAAACATACAGAATGGAAGATTATTGCAACAACACAGAAGGTGTTAAATAAACTGTACTTCACTATGGTGGTTTCCCCTCTCCCTCCTTCATGAAAGTGTTTTCCGGGAAACATAGAGCTGCGCAGCTGAATCATTCAACTGGTTTAGTGACCGACTGCTGTATTTGACCTTTTCTAAACCATCAGGTCAACACCATGCGGTAAGGAGCCATCCATTAGTGCACATTTGGGGATCTTCTTGGTGGAGGTGGACACCTTTTACAATGAATTTTCAACAATTTGCATCTGAGAAAGATTAGCCTTGATTGGACTTTATCTAGCACTCTTTGAATGGACTTGAGTTTATTTATTCATTTATTCAATTATTATTATTTATTTTTTTTACAATCTATTTTTATTTCACTATTTTCAGTGTGTTGCTGCTCACTAAGTCTGGTATTGTTGGTTCAGACGGACCATTTATTAGATTTCACTTTATTGTTTATATTCTTATATTCAATATTAGCGCCCCCTCCACTTACCATTACTGTTCAGTTCAGACCTTTGATGAGGTCTCTATCTTAGGGGAGCTGCTTATTCACTATAATTATATGTTGTTGTCACATTAATTTTTATTGGCGCGAGATACCACACCTTTTATAATGCATTTTAACTGCTTGCCGACCTGCCACCGCAGTTATACGGCGGCAGGTCGGCACTGCTAGGCGAGAGCACGTAGCTCTACATCCTATCTTTTGCGGCCGCACCGCCGGCGGCCCCCCGAGTCCCGGGCGCGATCGTTCGTTACAGAGCGGGGAACGAGAGCTATGTGTGTAAACACATAGCTCTCGTTCCTGTCAGCGGGGAAACGCTGATCTTCTGTTCATACAATGTATGGACAGAAGATCAGTGATTCCCCCTAGTGAGGCCACCCCCCCATACAGTTAGAACACACCAGGAACACACTTAACCCCTTCCCTGCCCCCTAGTGTTAACCCCTCCACTGCCAATGGCATTTTTATAGTAATCCAATGCATTTTTATAGCATTGATCGCTATAAAAATGCCAATGGTCCCAAAAATGTGTCAAAATTGTCCGATGTGTCCGCCATAATATCGCAGTACCGAAAAAAAACGCTGATCACCGTCATTACTAATAAAAAATAAATATTAATAAAAATGCCATAAAACTATCCCCTTTTTTGTAAACGCTATAAATGTTGCGCAAACCAATCAATAAACGCTAATTGCGATTTTTTTTTACGAAAAATATGTAGAAGAATACGTATCGGCCTAAACTGAGGAAAAAAATGTTTTTTTAGATATTTTTTGGGGATATTTATTATAGCAAAATGTAAAAAATATTGCATTTTTTTCAAAATAGTGGCTCTATTTTTGTTTATAGCGCAAAAAATAAAAACCGCAGAGATGATCAAATACCACCAAAAGAAAGCTCTATTTGTGGGAAAAAAAAGGACGCCAATTTTGTTTGGGAGCCACATCGCACGACTTGTCAGTTAAAGCGACGCAGTGCCGAATCACAAAAAGTGCTCTGGTCAGGAAGAGGGTAAATCCTTCCGGGGCTGAAGTGGTTAAATGCATTTTTTGCTGTGAAAATGACAATGTTCCCAAAAATGTGTCAAAATTGTGCGAAGTGTCCGCCATAATGTCCCAGTCACGAAAAAAATCTCTGATCGCCGCCATTAGTAGTAAAAAAATAATAATTAATAAAAATGCAATAAAACTATCCCCTATTTTGTAAACGCTATAAATTTTGCGCAAACCAACTGATATTGCGTTTTTTTTACCAAAATTTGGTCGAAGAATATGTATCGGCCTAAACTGAGCAAAAAAAATTTTTTTTTATATATTTTTGGGGGATATTTATTATAGCAAAAAGTAAAAAATATTGATTTTTTTTCAAAATTGTCGCTCTATTTTTGTTTATAGCGCAAAAAAAAAAAAACCCAGTGATCAAATACCACTAAAATAAAGCTCTATTTGCGGGAAAAAAAGGACGCCAATTTTGCTTGGGAGCCACGTCGCACGACCGCGCAATTGTCAGTTAAAGCAAAGTAGTGCCGAATCGCAAAAACTGTCCGGGTCCAGCTGCCTAAAGGTCCGGACCTTAACCACTTGCTTACTGGGCACATAAACCCCCTTCGTGCCCAGGCGAAATTTCAGCTTCCGGCACTGCGTCGCTTTAACTGACAATTGCGCGGTCGTGCGACGTGGATCCCAAACAAAATTGGCGTTCTTTTTTTCCCCACAAATAGAGCTTTCTTTTGGTGGTATTTGATCGCCCATGCGGTTTTTATTTTTTGCGTTATAAACAAAAAAAGAGCGACAATTTAAAAAAATATATATATTTTTTACTTGTTGCTATAATAAATATCCCAATTTAAAAAAAAAAAGAAAAAAAAAAAATCTCAGTTTAGAGCGATACGTATTCTTCTACGTATTTTTGTAAAAAAAAAAAAAATCACAATAAGTGACTGCTTTGCGCAAAAGTTATAGCGCCTACAAAATAGGGGACAGAATTATGATTTTTTTTTTAATATTTTTTTTTTTTACTAGTAATGGCGGCGATCTGCGATTTTTATTGGGACTGCGATATTGCGGCTGACACATCGGACACTTTTGACACATTTTTGGCGCCATTCACATTTATACAGCGACCAGTGCTATAAATATGCACTAATTACTGTATAAATGTGACTGGCATTGAAGGGGTTAACACTAGGGGGTGAGGAAGGGGTTAAATGTATTGCCTGGGTGTGTTCTGTGTGGGGGGAGGGGGGTGACTTGGGGAGGTGACAGATTGTGTCCCTATGTACAAGGGACACAGATCGGTCTCCTCTTTCCCTGACAGGACGTGGCGCTCTGTGTTTACATACAGAGCTCCACGTCCCTGCTCTGTCACCGCCGATCGCATGTACCTGACGGACATCGCGGCCGCCGGGTACACGCATCGAATCCTCGGTAATGCGACGGGACTGTTTTTCCCCGCCGCGCGCCACCCAGTGGCGCGCGCGGGGAATTACAAATACATCACGTCCAAAGACGTGACCCCGGTGCCTCAGGTCCGCGCTGTTGACGTATTCTGTCAATAGCGCGGACCTCTAGTGGTTAAAATGAGCACTTCTGATTTTTTACATTCGCATCTCATAGACTTTACCATGTTCGCACCAATTTTTTGACTGTTCGCATGTTCTGCTGCGAACCGAACCGGCTCATCCTTATACTCTTTTTTTTTTTTTTTAATACACCTAAACAGTATTAATACTAATACAAACAGTACTCTGTGCTCATGCCTCTCCCCACCTTAAGGCCCCTTTCACACTGACACTTTTTTCAGGCGGTATAGCACTAAAAATAGCACCCAAGAACCGCCTCAAAAAATCCTGCCCTGCAGTCTTCAGTGTGAAAGCCCGGAATCCGGGAGCCCCCTTTAATAAGGGGCCCCCAGATCCTGGCCCCACACCCTATGTGGAAGAGTATAGGGTACATCGTACCCCTACCCATTCACCTGGTGGAAGAAAAATGTAATTAAAAAAAAACACACTACTCAGGTTTTTAAAGTACTTTATTAGGCAGCTCCGGGGGTCTACTTCCGACTTTGGGGGTCTCTTCTGACTCTCCGGCCTCTTTTCCTGCTCTCTGGTGTCTTCTCCGCGCTCTCCAGTGCTTTCTTCCTTCTGCCGGGGCACCACCGATATCTTCTTCCAGCTTTTTTACTAGTGGGGGCCCGGTCTTCCTCGTCTCCTTCTTCCCTCTTCTCTTCTTGAGATGTTGACTTAACGCTTTTTCCCGCTGTAATGTCGATTGCACGTGTATGACGCCCCTGTATGACGTCAGTCCCATCATTCCCCGGGACTGTGACGTCATACAGGGCAGTGGTCACCGGGTGGCATCACCCGGTGACCACGCCCCATGCCTATATAAATTATTGTGCACCGTGCAACCGGCATTACAGCGGGACAAGGCCTTGAGTCAACATCTCAAAAAGAGAGGGGGGAAGAAGGCAGCGAGGAAGACTGGCCCCCTGCTGGTAAAAGAGCTAGAAAAAGATATCGGTGGTGCCAGGCAGAAACAAGAAAGCACTGGAGAGTGGGAGGAGAACCGGAGGGTAGCGTAGAAGACACCGGAGAGCGGGAGAAGAGGTCGGAGAGTTGGAAGAGACCCCCAAAGTCGGAAAAAGACCCCCAGAGCTGCCTAATAAATTACTTTAAAAACCTGTGTAGTGGTTTTTTTTTTTTTTTACATTTTTCTTCCACCAGGTGAATGGGTAGGGGTACGATGTACTCCATACTCATTCATATAGGGTGGGGGCCGGGATCTTGGGGCCCCCTTATTAAGGGGGGCTCCTGGATTACGATAAGCCCCCCACCCGCAGACCCTGACAACCAACGGCTAGGGTTATCGGGAAGAGGTCCTGTCCTCATCAACATTAGGACAGGGTACTTTGGGGTGGGGGAGGCAAAATGCATCAAAAAAAGCATTAGGCTCCATGCACACTGAAGCTGATAAACTGGAATTTATTGGCTTTTTTCTGAACGCCCGAAATTTGCATTCAAATTACAAAAAAAGTACAAAAAGAGAAAATAATCATAAAAACAAACACCTAAAGCTGAAGTTTAGCCATGAAAACCTGTAATGAAGTATGCCCTACGTGCAGGCAGCGAAACCTGTAGCATCTTCACTTCCTGTTCTTTTCCGGCTTCATTGACAAAATTCCTGTCAAGGACCTGCCCCCTCTTCCCTTGCATTACATCCCCATGTAAGGAGTCAAAGAATTCTCTTCCCCATTCAAAGACCATGGTACCAGCACTGAAAGGTGGTTTCTCAATAGAGGGAAAAAGCTGTGCCTCAGCGGGAACTTTTTCACAGCAGATTAACAAAAAGTTATTAACCCCTAAAGCACTGGTAGTTCAGCAGCAGGTAAGGAAAAAAACAGCAGGGCATTCATGCAGTGAAGATTTCTACAACATCCAGGTACCTGCACAAGATGGGACATCCTTTATTACAACAAAGTTGGCTCTTGGATGGATTTTTTTACTGTCTAAACTTTAGCTTTAAATGTGGTATTAAAGCTTTTTTTTCTTTAATAACAAACATGTTATACTTACCTGCTGTGTGCAATGGTTTCGCACAGAGGAGCACCAATCTTATTTCCGGGTTCCCTGCCCGCACGCCTGGCTCCTCCCCCTTGAGAAAGTTGCTTGCCCTGGGGGGAAGGCTGCATGCTCTATGCCAGTGTTTTTCAACTCCAGTCCTCAAGGCACACCAACAGGTCAAGTTTTCAGGATTTCCCTCAGATGAAATGGCTGTGGTGATTACTAAGGCAGTGAAACTGATCAAATCACCTGTGCAAAATAATGGAAAGCCTGAAAACATGACCTGTTGGTGTGCCTTGAGGACTGGAGTTGTAAAACACTGCCTTATGCATTAATTAGACACAGAGCCGCAGCTCGACCTCTCCCCTCATTGGCTCACTAGCTGTGATTGAGATCACTGGGAGCCACTAGGCTGCCGTCCAAATGCCATTGTGAACTTTTTTTATCTTTATGCATGAAGGTAAAAGGCCTTAAAGCGGATCTCCACCCTAAAGTGAAGATCCGCTGATCGGAACCCTCCCCCCCTCCGGTGTCACAATTGACACCTTTCAGGGGGAGGGGGGGGGTGCAGATACCTGTCTAAAGACAGGTATCTGCAACCACTTCCGGCCCGCAGTCTCGGGCAAAAGTCGGGTTTTTTGGCGGCATCCCGTCGCCCCACCCGTTGTGTGCTGGGAACTCTCGGCTCCCAGCACACAGCGGGAGCCAATCGGCGGGCGCATCGCGACTCGCGCATGCGCCGTAGGGAACCGGGCAGTGAAGCCGGAGCGCTTCACTTCCTGGTTCCCTCACCGTGGATGGAGGGGGGAACAGCAGAGAGACGAGCGATCGCTCGTCCTCTGCTGTGGACGCCGCTGGACTCCAGGACAGGTAAGTGTCCTAATATTAAAAGTCAGCAGCTGCAGTATTTGTAGCTGCTGGCTTTTAATATATTGTTTTTAATGGGCCATCCGCTTTAAGAACCACTTTAACTGTACATTTCATCCACTTGCGAGTTTTATACAACACTCCCTCTGAGTTTTCAAAGGTTTGTGATGTGTCCAGCTCTCCCAAAACGTATATTTAACCCCTTTATGTTCAGTGGCAAAAAAAAAGTCAGCTTTTAAGCTTACATACTGCAGAAACGTGACGCTGGGCAATCGTTTATGGGCTGAGGGTGAAAGCACCAGACAGCGCTTGGTCCGGGCTACAGATTGGTAGTCGGCAGCACTGCCTTAAGATCATGTGACCACTGAGGCAGTGGTTACATGACTACCAAGCCTACTCTTCCCCCCCCACTTAGAAGGGCAGGAAGGTGTAAGGGCCCTTTCACACAGGGCGAATCAGTAACGATCCGCCTCCGTGTGTTCGTAAGCTCAGCGGGGATCGATCTGTAAATGCCCGCTGAGCCGACGGATGACAGGGCGGTCTCCACACACTGTGCGGGGACCGCCCTGTTTTTTCTCCGCTCTTCCCCATGGGGGAGCGGATGAACACGGACTGTGTGTCCATGTTCATCCAATCCGCTCTGCAGACGGAAGAAAAAAAAATAGGGTTTTCTTCAGTCTGCAAAATCGGATGTTTGCGGAGGCGGATTACGGTTGTCAGCGGATGTTTATCCGATGACACCCGCAGTCACATAGGGACCAATGTATGTTCTGTTTTCATCCGCAAACGGATGGATGAAAAAGCAGACATACTGTCCGCACGTGTGAAAGGGGCCTTTCGATCTTGGTAATTACATTTTTTATCATCTCTCTGGACCCCTACAATAAGATATACCAGTCTTCCCTTTTAACCCAACTGGAGTTTCATTCCTCCAGATACAGAATTAAACCCAACTCTGGTCTATTTTAACATCTCCCTGAAGGGGAAAAAAAGGCAAGTGACCATTAAAGCGTAGTTCCACCCAAAATTTTAACTTCCGCTAGACCCACTCCCCTCCCCCTTACATGTAATTTTTTTTTGGGGGGGGGGTTTCAGGAGGAGTGGGACTTCCTGTCCCACTTCCTCCGAGGGGCTGGTTAGGCGATTAAGCTTAACCGCCTACAGCAGCCCCTCCCTGTAGGCGATCGCATGGGACACTGACAGGTCCCATGCAATCGCCTGTCCAATCAGCGGCGAGCCGCACGCATGCGCAGTGGGTGCCCGGCCGTGAAGCCGAAGAAGGCTGTCACGGCCGGGTGCCCACAGTTGCGATGAGGACGCCGGCCGGGGAGGGGGGGAGAGGAGCGGAGCCCCAGTCGGTGCGTCACTGAAGCAGGTAAGTGTCTGTTTATTAAAAGCCAGCAGTTACACTTTTTGTAGCTGCTGACTTTTAATAAACATATAACTAGACTGGAACACCCCTTTAAGGTTATTTCTGAAAAAAAGGGAAGCATAAAATCAAGGCATAGCAAGCTGAGTGGAAGAGAGCACAAAGCCCAGAGATTCAGCTTTAGAGCGGTATTAAACCCAAAAATGTAATGCAGCTTACCAATCAGATGTGGTGGCTGTATTACACCCCCCCCACCAAGTCTTTGCCATTTTCACCTGGTGATCTGGCAAGTAACATAGCTCCTGTATTAGAGTGCCTCCACTCTAGAATGAGGGACAACAGACACCTTTGGACAGCAGAGAGGGAGGCGTGTTATATGCAATAGCAGATTTAAATACCCACCACCAAAAAAAAAAAAAAAGCTTAAAGTGGTTGTAAACAAAAAAAAAACACTACCACCTGTAAGACAAATGCATAATGAGCTAGTATGCATAGCATATAACTCATTATGCAATACTCACCTGGGATCGAATCGGTGCTGAGATTGCCTGGAGCCGCAAGGATGTCACTCACGCGGGAGCCGCCAGTCACAGCATGACATCCGGCATGATTGCCATTTCTAAAATGTGCCTGCGTGTTGGCGCACACCTCTAATGTAAATATCTTCTAAACCGCAGAGGTTTAGAAGATATTTTCAGCACCTAGAGGCAAGTCTTAATCTAGGCTTACCTGTAGATAAAAGTGGGTGTACAACCACTTTAAGGCCTCGTGCACACTGGAAGTTTTTGGCTTCTAACGTTTTTTCTACAGCCAGTAATCTCCCCAGCATGTTATCCCATGTGTTCATGCACACAGGCATTTTAATTTTGTTAAAGGGGTTGTAAAGGTAAAAATTTCTCTCACCTTAATGTATTATATGCATCAAGGTGAAAAAAAATCCAACTATACTGCCCCCCGTTATACTTACCTGACCCCTCGAAAGTCCCACGCTCGGCCTCGACATCATCTTCGCCGCTCAGCCTGGCAGTTGATTGGCTAGAGCGGATGGATTGAAAGCAGCACAGCCATTGGCTGGCGCTGCTGTCAATCACATCCAATGACGCTGCACGCAGAGTGATACAGCGGCCATAGGAGCGCGCCCGCAAGGACTCCACACAATGCGAGGGAGCTTGCATTGATGTGTGGAGTTCTTGCGGGGAGGACCAGAGACAGCCGGCCGAGGCACCCCAGAAGACATTGATCGGGCCCACTCTGTGCAAAACGAGCTGCACAGTGGAGGCAAGTATAACATGTTTGTTATTTAAATTAAAAAAAAATACAACCCCTTTAAGCGCCACGCAAACTGTTAGCGCTATATAAAACCTGAATAATATTATTATAGGCTATTCTCAGTGTTTTTTGGCTGTAAAAAACAACCCAGAACTAAAGTTTTGAGAGGAATTGTACAGCTATATAAACATGGTAAAATGTGACTAAGTAGCGCTTTTGATTCCATGGCTTTAGCAAAGAAGTATTTTCTTGCAAAAAAATTTTTAAAATTTAAAAAAACGCTAAGACACTTACAATTTTACCGCAACAACACTACTGGCGTTTTTATAACAGCCAGTGTGCACAAGGCCTCAAAAAGGAAGCCAATGCAGTCAACTCATCTGAGAATTGGCAAGCTGCAATATAAACGTTTGCTTTTGGATTTAATACCACTTTAAGGCCTGGTTCACACCTATGCATTTTTTTAGCGCGTTCTCAGTTTTGCATTAACACACTACAGTCCATTTAACATGGTTTCCTATGGATGTAGTTCACATCTATGCATTTTATGGAAAGGGACAGACTTTTCTGGTTCCATAGATTTCAAAGGATTAAAACCGTGTATTGAAAAATGCAAAACGCACCTGCATCGGTGCAAAAATCAGGCCTAAATACCTTTTTTTTCCCCCCAGAGAAATATATATATATATATATATATATATATATATATATATATATATATATATAAAAAACACAATACATACAACATGTTTATATGAAGCTGCTGCAGAAGTAATGGCCGCTTCATGTGTTAGGAACAAAACAATTTCAGAAGACCTATAACAGTGTAATCTTAAAACAGTTTGGTTTTTATTAAAAATAAGGACAAACCAAATGCACAAATCCTACGCAGTTAAATGAACATTATATATGTCATAGAAAAAAAAATCTTGGATTTTCAGATAACCGGAAGTTTAAAGGGTAACAAACACAATCCAGACCAATAGGCCATTCGGTAAAGTCATGAACAAAACAAAGGACTCCCGACTCCTTAGCGGAAGTCTATGTCCAAGATGTGGTTTAGCAATGATCAAATGGCAACAGAATCAATACAGGTCAGGATGAGAAGACATTGAAAAAAAACAATGCCTGGCCAAATGGTTATCCAGACGAGTGAAAAAAACAACCAGGTCTTATGGTAGGTAAAAAATAAAGGAACAAAAAAAAAAAAGAAGCTTAGACATCGTCCATTCATGGCTCAGTCATTGGGGGGTTGGGGGTGTTCAGTAGGAGCCGTACGAGCCATAGCCCCCAGCTCCTTGGTAAGGGCCTGTGCTGCTATTACGCCCCCAGGTGGTTGGTCCCGCACCTTTCATGGGCCCATAGGCGGACATGTGCTGAGAATAGTTACCGAAGCCGTTATAACCGTCACCACCGTAGGCGCTCTGCTCCCCGAATCCTCCATAGGAGTTGTAGCCCCCGCCATAGGCCTCATAGCCGCCAGCATAGCCTTCCCTCTCCCCGGAAAAGCCGTTAGCCGATGCTCCTCCTCTCCCCCGGCCTCCGCCTCGGTATGACTTGGCTCCGGGACCCTGTCCGATATCCTCCCTGGGCACGGCCTTCTTCACCTCCACGCGGTGCCCATTGATGGGGTGGAACTTCACCACGGCCGCCTTGTCTGCAGCGTCGTGGTTGGCGAAGTGAACGAAGCCGAAGCCGCGCTTCTTACCGGTGCCTTTGTCTGCGATGATCTCCACCTTATCTACGGGGCCGAACTGGGAGAAGTGCTCCTGGAGGTGCTCCTCCTCGATGTCCGCCTTCAGTCCCCCCACGAACAGCTTGTTGACTTTGGCGTGGGCCCCAGGCCTAGAGGAGTCCTCCCGAGACACGGCCCTCTTCAGCTCCACGTTGTTACCGTCCACTACGTGTGGGGAGGCGCCGACAGCGGCGTCTGCTTCCTCGGCGTTGGCGAAGGTGACGAAGCCGAAGCATCGGGAGCGTTTAGTGAGCGGGTTCACCACCACCACACAGTCCGTCAGGGTGCCATAGCCCTCAAAGTGACTCCTGAGGCCGGCCTCTGTGGTCTGGACATTGAGGCCTCCTACGAACAGCTTACACAACTGAGATGTGTCCATGTCTCTGCTCCTCTCTGACAATAAACTTACCGCACGTTGGGAGCACGGTTATTTCTTTTTTTAGCGCGCAAGAAAATGCAAAAAGGAGATTCTTACGTCACCGGGTTGCAAAGGAACTTCCGGTCACGGGGCCTAACCCATGACGACGGGAGGGTGGGCGTCTTTTGATTGGCCGATGGGGACGCCATTGTAAAGACGCCATTCAGTCTTCACGTGGGGGGAGGGCTGGCTGTGCTGGTGCAACGACAGGAAATGAAGGCCCAAGCGTCTATTGAATAGATGTGGTTCAATTGTTTTGTTTTTCAGGGTTTTTAAATTTGCGGCTTTCTTTAACCTTTGGCTCCAGACCTTTCTGGCTTTTTTTTGCTACAAATTTTCTTAGAACCCCCAAACTTTTTTCTAAAGGGGCTTTATGAGATAAATTGGTGGGTGTTTTTTGTATGTCACATGATATTTGCATAGCATTTTTTTTTTTTTTAAACACAATTTTTTTGGGGAAATTGTAATGCACAAGAACACAATACAATACAATACCCAAACGTTTAGTAAAATTAAAAAGCTGATGATACGCCAAGTAAATAGATACCAAATATGTCATGCTTTAAAATTGGGCACACCCGTGCAACGGAAACAAATGTCTATTTTAGGCTGCTTTCACACTGCGGCCACGTTGGCGGTAAAGCGCGGCTCGTAGTAGCGGTGCTTTACCTTAATTTTAACAGCGCTTTTTGGACGCTAGAGGGTGCTTTTTACACTGCTAGCGGCTAAAGAAACAGTTAAAACTGCCCGTGTTGCGGCGCTGCCCATTTATTCCAATGCAGGGGAAGTTTAGGAGCGGTGTCTACAACGTTCCCAAACCCCCCCAAATATGCAGCTTGCATGACTTTTTTTTCCCGTCCGGCAAGTGCACTGCCTCAGTGTGGACGCACACAGGCTTTCATACTGGGGAGGCATGAGAGGTAGTTTTCAGGCGCTTTACAGATGCTATTTTTAGCACTAAAACACCTGAAAACGACCTCAGTGTGAAAGTAGCCTTACTATCCATAGGCGGCACTTTAAAAGCCTTTTCAGGTCTGAGTTTTGCAGTGATTCCTCACGTGTGGGACAATCGCTGTTTGCATGTGTGTGGGATCGATGTGTGCTCTAGCCTTTGCACAGGGGTGCATTAAAATTATATATATACTGTGTGTGTGTGTGTGTATATATATTTATATATATACACACACACACACACACTTTTTTTTACACACTCGCTTAAACAGTGACAAGCACTATTTATGGAGATCCCTCCTCTGCTCTAAAAAAGCATTTGCTCACACCAAGATCACTGTGCTCAGATGCTTTGCCTATTTAAAAATGGCGCTGTACATCCAAGGAGACCGGAAGTGGTTGTATGCACATCGTTTACGGTTTCCTGTATCATAGAGTTGGCACCAGAAGAGAAGGAGGAGTACACAAACTTGTGCCCTCCTGTGAGTGTGCTGATGTCACAAAGCCACTCCAGCCACTGGAAGGATTCCAACCATATTGTTGTTGCTCCGTCTCTCAGCGCGCAGCTAAGAGTTTAAGCCAGCTGCATCTACCCCCTCCCCTGCCCAGAGCTCTATTGAGCGCTGGAAAGGCAGAGTGGAGACCGGTGACTGATAGTTCCAGTTTCCATTCTGAGAACTGATTGATTGGTGGTCCTGTGATCACTCAGCTATTGGTCTTAGGCTGCTTTCACACTAAAAGCGCCCGGACGTCGGCAGTAAAACAACGCTATTTTTAGCTGCACTTTACCGTAGTTTACTCGGCCGGTAGCGGGGCGCTTTTGACCCCCGCTAGCATCCGAAAAAGGGTTAAAAACGCCGCTATGGCGGCACTGCCTATTGATTTCAATGGACAGGTGCGCTTTAGGAGCGATGAGTTCACAGCTCCTAATGCGCTCTAAAGAAGCTGCTGGAAGGACTTTTTCTGACTCCCTGCAAGCGCACCACTCTATAGGGCTTTGACACTTAAGTGAATGGAGCCATTGTTTCAGGGCGCTTTGCAGGCACTATTTTTAGTGCTATAGCGCCTGCAAAGCACCTCAGTGTGAAAGGGGTCTTAGAGCCCCACATGGGACAGCTGCAGCAATCAAACTAATGCTGCAGTATTGAGGCGAGTAGGTGTAGTTTATTCCAAAACTATCCACTTGCTGACCTGCTGCAGTATAAATACTGGGGCAGGGTGGCTCGTTCAGGTACTGTAACATACCTGTACATTGTGGCTTCCTTCTGTGTTCTGGGCAACACATGCGCACTGTGATCGAACACAGCAGTATTTAACACATCCCGGCCAATGATTCATGGCCAGGACCTGCTGATCATCTGTGTCTGATCACAGCCCAGGGCCCTGTGTTGACAATGAACACAGGGCTCTGGACAGAGGGAGCGATCTCTTGTTCTGATTCCTTCAAAGCAGGAATCAGAAAAATAGGTATTTAGTAAAAAGCAGCACACATTATGTATGTTATAAAAGTACACCGCTAAATAAAATTAGCGTGTGCAAAACACCATATATGACAGACACCATAAATCAGATGGGGGCTTACCAAATCGCCAGCGATCTTCCTTACTCAGGAAGATCATTCAGCGCTTATTGGGATCTCTGATCCTCTGACGGAAGTCTAGAAATGTTCCCCTACCAGCCTTACTTAGGGTTGCCACCTGTCCGGTTTTGACCCGGACAGTCCGGGTTTGGACACATGTGCCCGGTTTTGAAGCCTCCTGAAACCCGGGCACATTTAAAAAAATAATTTTTTTTTTTTTTTTTTTTTTTAGCTGTCCATCCTGGCCCGGCCGCAACAGAGATGCACAGAGTGCTCAGCTCTTCTCTGACTGGCTACAGAATACACATGGAGGTGGGTGGATGGGCGGACCATACACTACCCCCACCATACACTAAACATACAGTTCTGCCCCCCCCTGCATATACCATTACCATCCACAGCCGTATATACAGTTCTGCCCCCCCTCCATACCATCCACAGCCATACATACAGTCCTGCCCCCCCTGCATATACCATCCACAGCCATACATACAGTCCTGCCCCCCCCCCTCCATACAGGGCCGGATAAACAGAGGGGCTGATGGAGCGAGGGTTGTAGCTCGATGACCAGAGGTCACAGAAACCCCACATTTGGGGGGTAGTCAGTTGAAGACCTACCCCACAACTGGTCAAAATATGGGATGGCTATCATTTATGGTTCTGGAGATACGGGCCTGCTTGCACAGCCTGTCAGAAGCTCCATACAGAGCGGCCATTATAAATACAAGCTGACACACTGCAGCAGACTGAGAAAAAAAAATCATCATTAATTTTTTGCTAGAAAATTACTCTATGGTGGTCTTTGCAACTTTTTATGTTGCACGGTATAGAGCTGCATGATTCTGGCTAAAACGACAACTGCAATTTTTTTGCTTAGAAGATAGATGACAATTCTCTCACGATTCGTGCGGCATAACATCATCTTTCACATTAAAATGAAAAAAATAAAAATGGACTAACTTTAATGTTTTGTTTTTATGGTTTTTATTATTCAATGAAGTGGGCAAATGCAGCGTGACATAAAATATTGCAGCAATTCCCATTTTTGTCTCTGCTAAAATATATATAATGTTTGGTGGTTCCAAGTAATTTTCTAGCAAAAAATATTGCTTTTTAACAAGTGTTGGACTATAAGTGGTTACATTTCTTGCATTTACACACAGAAGTTTGATCTAAAAAGGAAGTTGGTTACAATGTTTCATGTTGTTTACAAACTTGGCAGACAGTCGGATATTTTCTTTACACACAGAAGTGTATCCCTTTGATCTATGAAGAAAGTGTTAGTTACAATGTTTCCTGATAAGAACTTGGCAGACTGTCCAGATATTTTCTTTTGACAGCTGAAAGTCTCCCCACTTGTTATATGAAAGAATCAGCAAACTCTGCATTGGAGATGTCAGGGGGGGAGGGGAATCGACATCACTATTTTTTAACGATTAATTGTGCAGCTCTAGCACGGTACTGTATTTGCGCAGCAATTTTTCAAACATGTTTTTTTTTTGGAAATAAACTGTTTCATTCATTAAAAAAAAACACTAAAGTTAGCACGATTTTTTTTGGTATCCTAAGCGATGCTTTAAATTTTTTTAGGTTACATGTTTAGAGCTACAGAGGAGATCTAGTGCTAGAATTATTGCTCTCGCTCTAACGATCGTGACGTATGTAACCTGTGTGTATCTGGCTCTGATACTAGCCAGTGCCTACCCAGCTACTGGCTGGTATCTCTCCCTAGCCTGTCCTTACACACCCTCTCACCTGCTGACCTGTGGATGGGGGAATCACTCCTGTAGTGTTGTTGTGTTCTGCCAGTGAGTACAATGATCAGTGTTGCTATCTATAGCTGGCAGCACTGATTGTTTTTGGAAAAACAGGCTGGTTGTACTCAAGTCGATTAATAGATTGACTTGTGTAAAACCAGCTAGCCCATACATAGATCGACTATGGCTTGTCTCGGCATAATTGGTGTTATTTCAATTCATGTATGACCCGCTTAACCACTAGGCAGTCCCTAAACATCCTTCCACTCCTATACATTGTGCCCACTGTCATACCCTCCACACTCCTCTCCTGTTCATACTGCCCCCATCATACCCCCCACACTTTTCTCCTGTACATAGTGCCCACTGTCATACCCTCCACACTCCTCTCCTGTTCATACTGCCCCCATCATACCCCCCACACTCCTCTCCTGTACATACTGCCCACTGTCATACCCTCCACACTCCTCTCCTGTACATACTGCCCACTGTCATACCCACCACACTCCTCTCCTGTACATACTGCCCACTGTCATACCCTCCACACTCCTCTCCTGTACATACTGCCCACTGTCATACCCTCCACACTCCTCTCCTGTACATACTGCCCACTGTCATACCCTCCACACTCCTCTCCTGTTCATACTGCCCCCATCATACCCTCGCACTCCTCTCCTGTACATAGTGCTCCCATCATACCCTCCACACTCCTCTACTGCATATACTGGTCACTGTTACACCCTCTTCACTCCTTTCCTGCAAGTAATACCTACCCTCTGCACTCATTTCCTGTACATAATGTCTTACACTTTGCACTCCTTTCCTACACATACCAACATACGCGCCACACTCTTGTATATACTGTTGTAAATTCTGCACTCCCTCCCTGCACATACTGTAATACCCTCTGTACTTAATGAAAATTAAAAGGTGAACTAATGCCCCTGATCTCCACTGCACTTACCTCTGTAGTAATGGAAGAGTTTTATTTTTTTTAAATGATTGTGCTGAGGTTTATTCATGTCAGTGAGACTCTTACTTGTGGCACAGCAAAGTAAGCATATTTTATAGGTAAAATAATTATTTTGTTTAATTTAATCATGCCTCGTGAGGCCCCTCCCTCAATATGGCCACACCCACCATATGTAGTGGCGTGTTTGGGTTTGGCTTGAGGAAAAGGTGGCAACCCTAGCCTTACTGTGTTCCCCTTATGGTGACAAGATGATCCAGCTCACCGTCTCTGATGGGATGGATGAATCCTCAAAGTAAAAAGGGAGACTCCTCATGGTGTAGTATGGTCTCAACCGTTTTATTTTTAAATCAGTGGACTTACATGTATGCTGCTGGCTGTAAATGTCTCCACTATAGCCAGTGCTATCCTTCAAACAGTTATTAAAAAAGCATCTGTGCAGCAGCGTGTGTGTGCATTGTCCCTACGATCATTTCCTTATATGTAACGTCATCGGGGTACTGATGCTGCACAGATGCTTTTTGAATTAATTAATTCGTCATTTATATCTATACAATTAGTCTAATGCTGCGTACACAGGGTCGGAATTTCCGACAACAAATGTTTGATGGGAGCTTTTTGTCGCAAATTCAGACCGTGTGTAGGCTTCATCGGACATTTGCTGTCGGAATTTCTGGCAACAAAAATTTGAGAGCTGGTTCTCAAATTTTCTGACAACAAAATCCGTTCTCGTAATTTTCGATTGTGTGTGCATTTCTGACGCACACAATTCCACACATGCTCTGAATCCAGTACGAGACGGAAGCGCTCTGTCTGGTAAAACTAGAGTTCGTAATGGAGATAGCACATTCGTCACGCTGTAACGAACTGAAAAGGACGAGGCTGAAAAGCACAAATCTTCTCCAACCAAACTTTTACTAACACGACTGGTATTGAACTTCTCTTTAATAGTGCCATTGTACGTCACCATGTTCTCGGCATTCAGAATTTCTGACAACATTTGTACGACGGTGTGTATGCAAGACAAGTATGAGCCAACATCTGTCGGAAAAAAATCCACGGTTTTGTTGTCGGAATTTCCGATCGTCTGTACGGGGCATTGTTGTGGTGCTTGCAGCTTCTTTAGCGCTGGTAGCACAGTAATTTTTTCCACATAATACAGCATATTAGTGCATTATGACAGACCTAACTTACCTGGCATCACTGCCCATCACTCCTGTTGATCACAAGCACTTCCATTTTATTTTGGTATTTAAAGCGGAGCTCCAGCAGCGATTTTTTTTTTTTTAAAGTCAGCAGCTACTAACAGTGTAGCTGCTGACTTTAAATAAGGACACTTACCTTGTCCTACTTGCCCGCGCTGATGGGCCCCCCGATGCCGGTCCCACGATCGCTCCGGGTCCCGCGCCGCCATTCACACTATGGGAAACAGGCAGTGAAGCCGTGCGGCTTCACTGCCCATTTCCTACTGCGCCTGCGTGAGTCTCACGCTGGCTTGTGAATGGGCGCGCTGCTCTCTGAGAACACAAACAGTTCCCAGAAAGTAGCGCGCCCCATTCACAGGGAGAAGGACAAGAAGAAAAGGCAACGCGGAGTGGAAGAGGCAGATTACGGACTTCCGCATAGCAACAGGTATTTCGGGTGAGTATTTTTATTTTTTTTTCAGGTTTTTTTTCTTAAATTTTTTTAAACAACATGGCAAAATGTTGTTTTCCTGGGTGGAGCTCCGCTTTAAGGATTCTGCTCTACCATGAACACATCACTCCTGCGTGTGCCCACAATAGTCACATCATCACAGCACAGAGCCATATTGTAAATGTACGCTGAGCTGCACATGCACAGTACAGTTTACGCATATGCTGAAAGGCAGGAAGAAGCAGGTATGACAAAAGAGACCAATAAGGTCTCTTGTCATAAAAGTACTGACTGTCAGCTATCTTTAATGAAACTAATCCTAACGTTCAGAAAAAACTGTGAGGAGGCGGCATCTTTTTTTTTTAGAAACGATGTGTAATGTCTCTTTTGAAATAATACAAGCTTACCTGCCTGCTCACCGTTTTCTACCAAATGTACACTGAGCTGTTCGCGTGCATCTCTGCATTCATTCCAAGCACACATCAGCTGTGCTAGAATGAGCCCCCCGCCAATCAAGAGGTCGAGAACCTGGGGAAAAATATGACAGCGGCCAGTGGAGAATTTAACTTGCATTGTTGGAGGGTGGATGTTGTTTACTGGGGTGTTTAGTTCCACTTTAAAGAGGAGTTCCACCCAAAAATGGAACTTCCTCTTAATCCACTCCTCACCCCCATACATGCCACATTTGGCATGTAATTTTTTTTGGGGGGGAGTGGGGGCTTCAGTAGGAGTGGGACTTCCTGTCCCACTTCCTGCTTCCGCCGAGGGGCTGATAAGGCGAGAGGCGTAATCGCCTTATTTCAGCCCCTCCTTGTAGGCGATGGCCTAGGACACTGACAGGTCCTAGGCAATCGCCTGTCCAATCAGCGACGAGCCGCGCCGCGCGCGCATGCGCAGTGCGGCTCGTGCATGCGCAGTGGGTGCCCGGCCGTGAAGCCGAAGGCTGTCACGGCTGGGTGCCCACAGTCGGGATGGAGACGCCGACTGGGGAGGGGGGAAGAGGAGCGGAGCCCCGGTCAGCGCATCGCTGGAACGCAGGAGCAGGTAAGTGAGTGTTTATTAAAAGCCAGCAGCTACACTTTTTGTAGCTGCTGACTTTTAATAAACACATTTTTTGGCTGGAACACCCCTTAAGTTTAATTCCACTTGACCGCCAGATATAGTTATTGCATACTTACATTGGTCCAACTTGGACCAAAATAAGTGTGCTTATCTCATACTTGGGGGACCACTGTGGAAGCAGAGAATAACCATAGTAGTTATGGCAACTGCAGTGATTACCAAGATCTTCCAGGTCCTGTGCTGCTGCTCCACTAAACACTGACCACAGGGCGTTGCTCGCTTGGCACTACCACCATTCACAGAACACCTTATATATATTTTTTTCAATTTATACAAGGCATTCTCTTGTTGGGTAAAGGGAAGATCGTGACATCACCACCCCCTCTCCACCTCGTCATCAGAGATCGTCTTGTTTTCATTGAAATCAAACAAGGATTTCTGTGAATGATAGTGGTGCCACAGAAGATTGAGGGGATCACTATAGTAAAGCTGACTGCTATGGTGATTGTCAGCAGTCCCCCAGATATGAGATATACATACTTACATCTGTCCAAGCTGGACAAATGTAGGTATGCAATTAAGATCATACCTGGAGTTTAGCTTTAACACCAAATGATTCTGCCATGAAAGTCTTTGTTTAGCCACTTCCATAAGGTGACTCCTAATTGTGTTCCTGCATTATCACTCCATCACATAAAGTGGATAGACAGGCAGATGACATTTACACTATGTTGCCAAAAGTATTGAGACACCTTCCCTTATACGCACATGAATTTGAATGGCATGCCAGTCTTAGTCCATAGCATTCAATATTGAGTTTTCCCACCCATTGCAGCTATAACAGCTTCAACTCTACTGGGAAGGCTGTCCACAAAGTTTAGGAGTGTGTCTATGGAACATTTGAACATTCTTTCAGAAACACATTTGAGAGGTCAGGCACTGATGCTGGATGAGAAGGCCTGGCTCACAGTCTCTGCTCTAATTTATCCCAAAGGTGTTTTATTGGGTTAAGGTGCAGGCCAGTCAAGTTCCTCCACCCCAAACTCACTTATCCGCACTATATTGCCAAAAGTATTGGGCCATCTCTCCAAATCATTTGGTGGAGGGGAGATTATGGTGTGAGGTTGTTTTTCAGGGGTTGGGCTTGGCCCCTTAGTTCCAGTGAAGGGAACTCTTAAGGCCCATCATCATACCAGGACATTTTGCACAATTTCATGCTCCCAACTTTGTGGGAACAGTTTGGGGATGGCCCCTTCTTGTTCCAACATGACTACACACCAGTGCAAAAAGCAAGGTCAATAAAGACACGGATGAGCGAGTTTGGGGTGGAGGAACTTGACTGGCCTGCACAGAGTCCTGACCTCAACCAAATAGAACACCTTTGGGATGAATTAGAGCAGAGTCTGCAAGTCAGGCCTTCTCATCCAACATCAGTGCCTGACCTCACAAATGTGCTTCTGGAAGAATGGTCAAACATTCCCATAGATACACTCCTAAACCTTGTGGACAGCCTTCCCAGAAGAGTTGAAGATCTTATAGCTGCAAAGGATGGGCAACTTAATATTGAACCCTACGGACTAAGACTAGGATGCCATTAGAGTTCATGTGCATGTAAAGGCAGGCGTTCCAATACTTAGTGCATATAGTGTATCAGGTGCTCATCATTTTATGGGGAGTCCTCACATGGAAAGAGAGTAGAAATGAGCTTGGGCATTATCCCTAGCCAAACTCAATTTGCACTTTTTTACTCCCAAAGAGCCGTGGGCCAGGTCATTCCTGCCCTGCAGCCCATTTCTTTGAGTATGTGAGCTGAGGGACAGTAATGACCCGGCCTGCAGCTCATTGGAGTAAACAAAAAGAAAGTGCAAGTTTGAGGTTAGGCTAGAGATGAATTCAAAGTATGCCAAAACTCATTTCTAGAAGAGAGCAGAGTGCAATATCATCATAAGGCAGCAGGATTAAGCATTCATAGGACACACGTGTATGTTTTCCCCAGTAGGGGCAAGCGAGGAGGCTTCAGGCATGTAGTTGGAAAAGTGGGAATTGAGATCCTATTTAAAGTGGATGTAAACCTGAAGATTTTTATTTTATTTCATCTGTGCCCAGTCTTGCCAGACAGAGTTAATCCAGCTCTGAGCAATCCTCTTTTATTGTTCAATGAAATAAAACGGAATTACAGAGAAAAACCTTAGTCTGTTCCGCCCCCTTGCTGTGAGTGACAGGTTATTTACATATCTCATGCACTAGCCTGGAGACGAGCATTATTTTTAATTCCCACCCCCACTCCTTTTCTGAAGTCATGTGGTTACATTTCTGGATTTTGACTTCAACCTAGGGATGTCATGTGACAGTCTACCGGCCGGAAAGGGGTTAAGCCAGTCATAGAGAGATTGAAGTTTGTCCAGTTCGGCAGCAACTGGCTGTTTTTTTTTTCTTACCATCACTGTTGGCTGTGATCATTGTATCCTGGTGGCAGGGAATACAATAGCAATGCGGGAGGGATTCCTCCATCCACATCCATCCATCCATGAGGGTGCGGATGGGGGAATTGAGCAGATTTCCTTCCGTCTACCCGTGGTGAAAGGAAAGAAAATTGCTTGTTCTATGGCCAGCCTTAAGCCTTGTACACATGATGAGAATATGGAACGTTTTTGTTTTGTTTTTTGCATGCTAGTCTCATATGGAAAACCAATAGGTTACTAAATTAAAGTGAAATTCGCTCTGTGCCTTGGAAACCAGTGCTACCAATATATAGTGCAATAAAATTATGCTGACTTCTGCAGTTCTCATGTGTAACAAGTCAAACACAAACCAACTTAAGAACTATATATGAACCATTCATATCATAAACAGACAAAAAAAAAGGTTAATAAATAATGTGATGAAATGTCACAGATAGCATGTGACCTCATAACAAACAATATGGAAGTCCCAATTATAACAGTTCCAATGTGATGACAAAATAAAGTGCTGGTGCTCCTTATAAACATGTCATTGTGCTCAGCTTTTGTGATGTTATAGCAAGGTGTGGCCATCACTTCCCACATACAAACAAAATCTATTTACACCAGGCGTCGGGTCTTTTAGGCACAGAAACAAGTGAATGGAATCTTGTGTTCTTTTATTAAACAAACAATGTGGAATGTTTTCATGCTATGGAATGGTTTCATGCTGTCTCTCTTTCTGTTATCCTTCCCCTCAAATATGATCACTGTGCTATTGTGTATGCTGACTGTTGAGCATTATTGAACACATTTGGAGGTGGCAACCCATCAGGGGAATGCCCCACAAGTGCTGTTAACCATACTAAAACATATACTGTATATTTTATGATTTCTAGTCCATGTGGAGCACCGAGAGCACTATGGAGAGGAGCACAATGACATGTTTATAAGGAGCACCAGCACTATATTGTGTCATCACATTGGAACTGTTATAATTGGGGCTTTCATATTGTTTGTTATGAAGGCACATTTTTTATTAAAGTGGTTGTAAACCGCTGGGTGCGTTTTTTTTCTCAAACCTGCAAGGTAATGTGCTAGAATGTATAGCATACTAGCACATTATGTAAAACTTACCTGAAAACGAAGCGTTCTAGCGATGCAATGCCATCGCTGGAGGCTGCTTCAATCTTCACCCGTCTTCCTTCCGCGTCTGTGGACTTTGGCTGTATGACTGGCTGAAGCCGTAATGACGTCGCTCCCGCGCATGCATCGGGGCATGGATGGACTGGCCATTGGGACTACAGGGAGTTTCCCGGTGGGCCGATGGCTAAGTGGGCCGGCTTCAGTGACAGCAGACCGCCACCCCCCTCCGCTCCTCTGTCCCTCCCTTCCCGCAGCGCTCACCTCCTCTCCCTCCCCGCAGCACTCACCTGCGGGGAACAGAGAAGCAGGGGGAGGACCAGAGGCGCAGGGGGACAACAGAGGAGCATGGGGAAGGGGACAGACAGCTGACTCAACAGCTATGGCCTGGGAGTTTCTCACTTCTGCCTAATCTTGTCCCATAAGCGGGGGCACCGAACTGACTCTTTTCCCCCGGTGAAATAATGTCTAGCTTCCCCACTGGTACTGCCTATAAAAGTACCAGGACCAGCGGTTCTACTCTAATAAAGTAGCCGGGGGGGGGGGGTGCAGGAGTTGTCTGGCCGCCATGGGAGAGACCTGTCAAAGTGGGCCAGTCTGGATGAAGTCCAGGGCCAAATTTTTGTCCCAGTCCAGCCCTGCATCGGGGACCCGCTGTTTACTGCCAGGTGTCCAGTTCCTTTAGAGAACATGCTCCTATGGCATCATCGGCTGCATATATAATAAATATCTTCTAATAACGGTGCATGTTTAGGAGATATTTACAGTATCTATGGGTAAACACCCAATCGGTCCTTTCGGGTATTTTCGGAAGGCGTGACGCGCCTTTCGCAGCCGTCAATCAACTCCTCTTCGTTTAGCAACACCTATACCCGGAAGTAATCCCCCCGCTCGGAGCCGGATAACAACTCGTCATAAAAAGATAAGTACCAAAAAAAAACAGCATACTGCAGATGTTAGCAGTATGCTGGAGCAAATGAGGTAATGATATAAAGTTTATTTTTGGGTGAACCCCCGCTTTAAATGTACAGCTAACCGGGTCTTAACATATCTCCCCCCGACAAACCAGGACAGAGGTTCTGTTGCAGACAGCTGTGCCTAAATAAGCAGTCTGTCTAACACCAGTTTGAGCAGGGCCAACCCTGGGGTATTCAACCAGGGGCCCACAGGAGCTCAAATTTCCCCCGTCGGCCTCTGTGTTGGTATATATATATATATTACTCCAGATGCAAAGCAGCACCCATCTGCGTTATCCATTCACTGAGCTTAGGAGGCCCAACCGCCTTCCAATGATGAAGGATGAGTTTACGGCCCTGGAAGAGGGCTCTGCCAATGGCTTGTTTAGTACTATCCTCAAGCGGTATATCGCCCAAGATGCCCAGGACACAGACTTTTGGGTCCTGAGGGATCGTGACCGAGAACACTGTATTCAGAGTGTTAAGAACCCCTCTCCAATACAGGTGCAGCTTGGGGCACCTCCACGCCAGGTGAATGAGGTCCCTGTGATCATGTGCACACCTGGGGCAAGTATCATCCTCACCCAGGCCCATTTTAAACAATCTTGCAGGTGTGTAATGTACCCTCATCAGAATGAACAACTGCGACAGGCGTTGTGCAGTATTGAGTGAGCACCCCTGTACTGCCTGCAAAGCTCCCTCCCATTGGTCCTTCTCAAATGCCCCTACGTCCCTCTCCCAGGGAAGATAACACCCTCGCGGGAAAGGCCGGAAGGAAGGAAGAGAGCAACATGGAGTATGATCTGGAGATAAAGCCCTTAAAACAGGTCACTTCAGTCATGTGAAATCAGGGCGGGGGACAGAATCCATGGGTTGTTACCTGCCTGAGCCCTGACCACGTGGTTTAGCTGCAAATAATGAAAGTACATGGACTGAGGCAATCCAAACCTCTCCTGTAGCTCCGCAAAGGGGAGCAGCCGGTCACCCGAGAAAATCTGGACCAAATGAGTCACTCCAAACCCCCTCCAGCACTCCGCACAAGTCAACAGAAGCAATTCCCCATAATACTGATTGTTCCATATTGGGATATGCCCTGTAAAACCCTCAACATCTTGCAGTTGACACGTTTTGTTCCAAATCTTTTGAATCAAAGCATAGGTGGGGAAGAGCTTGTTTGACTTGGCAAATTGTAATGCTTCAAGATCCATAACTACTGTGTCTGCACCTGAAGTGTATTGTAACAGGGTCCCCTCTCCCTCCCCGTGGACACTGCCCAAACAATATGCTGTAGTTGGGCGGCTAGATAGTATAGCCATGGATTCCGAAGGGACACCCCCCCCCCCACCTCCTTGAGTTTTTGTAACTGCTCCAGTTTAATTCTAGGGGACTTGTTAAGCCAGATGAAAGCCCGAAATAGGGAATTAATTATTCTAAAGAACTTCAGTGGGATCACCATAGGGGTATTATGGAGAATATACAAGAGCTGTGGCATAAATATTATCTTGGTGAGGTTTACTCTGCCCACTAAGGACATTTTCAACTTTGACCATATTTTAGATTTGTCGCCAATCTGGCTCAACAAGGGAGAGAGATTCAGGGAGATATAGTCACATGGTTGCGGTGTGACCCAGATACCCAAATACTTAAACTTCGCAGATATGGGGATATTCTGTAGCATGGGGCCCTGTGGAGCTGCATGGGGCCCTGTGGAGTCCAGCATCATCATTTCTGATTTGGTCCAGTTAATTACCAGGCCAGAGTACGAGCCAAAATTTTGAATCACCGCCATGGCCTCCCCTAGGGATCCCGACATGTCCTCCGGTCCCTAAGTGGTTAAAGCGGTAGTAAACCGCATAAAAAAAAAAAACATTATGAAAAAAATCAGGCCCTGGGAAGTTAAAGTCATAATGTGCTAATCTATAGCCAGCCAGCCTTAAGCCTCGTACACATATGGGACGAATAATTGTCCATTTCATTTATTTATATTTTTTGCATGTTAGTCTCATATGGAAAACTAATTGGTTACTAAATGAAAGTTAAAGTGACATTTGCTCTGTGCTTTGGAAACCAGTGCTACCAATACAGTTGTGTGAAAAATTATTTGTCAAATAAAATCAAATGTTATCATTACACAGAGATAACCAGAGTAAATACAAAATGCAACTTTTAAATGATGGTTTTATTTATTAAGACAAAAAAGCTGTCCAAACCTGCCTGGCTTTATGTGAAAAAGTAATTGCCCCCTAAACCTAATAACTGGTTGTGCCAACCTTAGCCGGCAACAATCAAGCGTTTGCAATAACTGTCAATGAGTCTTTCACAGAGCTGTAAAGCAATTGTGGCCCACTCTTCTTTGTAGAATTGTTTTAATTTGAGCCACATGGAGGGTTTTCCAGCAAAAACGGCCCGTGTAACGTCATGAAACAGCATCTCAATTGGATTTAAAGGGGTGTTCCAGCCCAAAATTGTGTTTATTAAAAGTCAGCAGCTACAAAAAGTGTAGCTGCTGGTTTTTAATAAACACTCACTTACCTGCTCCTGCGTTCCAGCGACGTGCCGACCGGGGCCCCGCTCCTCTCCCCCCCTCCCCAGCCGGCATCTCCATCCCGACTGTGGGCACCCAGCCGTGACAGCCTTCGGCTTCACGGCCGGGCACCCACTGCGCATGCGCGAGCCGCACTGCGCATGCGCCCGCGGCGCGGCCCGCCACTGATTGGAGAGACGATCGCATGGGACTAGAATACTGCAGTCACTGAGCAGCAAATGATATCACCTGTGATGTATTTCAGTTATCTTGCAAACCTGGCCTGTTAGTGGGCCCTGAGGACAGGGTTGATGACCACTGTCTTAGGCCGCGTGCACACGATCGGTCCAAACCGATTGTGTGTTGGCTCATCGGTCAGTTATCCTTTGGTCAAAAAAAAGAGAACTTGCTTTAAAATGTAACCGATGGACACCTAACTGATAGGTCAAAACCGATCGTTAGTATGCAAAAGCATCGGTTAAAAAGAATCAAGTCGACGCATGCTTGGAAGCATTGAACTTCGTTTTTTTCAGTGCATCGTTGTGTTTTACGTCAACGCGTTCTGACACAATCGTTTTTTTAACCAATGGTGTGTAGGCACATCAGACCATGAGTCAGCTTCATCGGTTAACCAATGAAAACAGTCCTCTGGACCGTTCTCATCGGATGGACTGCTCGTGTGTACGCGACCTTACAGTACATAAAACTATTATTTCTTTACCTTCCCTCAACTCTGTGTATCAAAAACAAGTGGGATACTTTGTGAGGGGGAAATGGAGACCAATGCCCCTTGTTCTAAGATCTTGTCCCCCTGTTCCGTAGTCATTGCCCCCACGTCTCTCTCCCATCCCACTCTGCTCGTGGAAGGTCCTACTCCACTTATTATTATAGCCCCCAATCTGGTGTATAGCTCAGGGATTAGTCCTTTAGATGTATCTGACTTAGTTTTAAGAGAGTGGGGATCTGAGTCCATTCAATTATTTGTGACCTGAACTGTACTTGAATGGCATGTCTAATCTAGAGGTATTTATAAAAGGATCTATTTGATATATTAAATTTCCGTCTTAAATCTAGGAATGTTTTCATAAGATTGCCCTTGTATAGTTGGATTAGTTGGTTAATGCCCTTTCTCTCTCATTCTTTGCACCTCTCTATGCAACTTACTTCTGCCAAATTTTTATTGTTCCATTGGGGGGGTGTATTCTGTTACCCCATTATACACCATTAGTGCCTTTGTTGTCTGCCATACCTTACTAACTAGTTTTATAGTCGGGCATCTGTGGATAAATAAGTCTGCCTCCAATAAAATATTATGTGGGGCCCCCGTTAGCATCTTTCTGCCGCTGGAGTTTCCACCTCCTAGGGCTCCACAGCCCGCTAGATGTTGCAGCTGGGATGCCAGAAAATATGATCTCGGGTGCAGGACCGCCATACCGCCTTCTTTAATTGGTAATTGCATAGTTTGCAGACTAGATTGGCCTTTGAAAAAGATGCCCTTTGAAAAAGTCACGTGAGTTGTGACGATACACGTGAGGGAGAGCCGGGTGACGTAATTTCCGGTCGCGGCCGAAAGTATTCTATAAGCACAGCGCTGTTTGTTTTATTTCAATTGTAATTGTAATTATTAAACATTATTTAATATTAATTACTGCACTATGGAGTCTCTTTTATCCTATGCCACTTAGTGCATTACCCTGTGACTGTCATCCCGCTGTGGAGGACCTGGAAATCGATCATGCAGTAATTGGGTCTGGTAAGAGGCTTGTTGTCCGGGTATATGAGGTGAGAGGCTGGGGAAATAGTGTGGCACGTGCTGTATGGGGGAATTGATTCCTGGATGTTGGCACCTGGACCTTAATTTTCGATCGACCAGTACATGAGCCTGGTAAGAGGTGCATTGTCCTGCTTTATGAGGTGAGAGGCTTGGGGAAATAGTGTGGCACGTGCTGAATAGTGGAAACAATACCTGGATTTTGGCACCTGAACTTTAAGGGCTCTTTCACACGGGTGGACCGTTCAGATCCGCCTGCCAGTTTTTTGAACGGACGCTCCGTAAACCTCTATGGAGCCACGGATGTCAGCGGTGACATGCACGCTGACATCCGACCCGCTCCGATCCGCCAAAGTGTGACGGAGGAAAAACCTACTTTTCCATCTGTCTGGCGGATCGGATGAACATGGACATACGGTCCGTGTTCATCCGCTCCCCCCATAGGGGAGAGCGGAGGAAAGACAGGGCGGTCCCTGCACAGTGTCCAGGGACCGCCCTGTCATCCGCCGGCTCAGCGGGGATCAACGGAGCGATCCCCGCTGAACAAACGGAGGTGCATGGGGCGGATCATTACTGATCCGCCCCGTGTGAAAGAGCCCTAACACTTGATGACTGTTATTTTCACAAGTTTTGGATTCTTCATTCATCTGCATCTGTTTTGGCACAATTTTTTCCACATGTACTTTAGACTTTATATTATTGCACTTTTTTTTTGCACTTTATTGCACACATTTTATTGTCTTTTTTGATATTTATTTATTTATAATAATTTATTGTTGATCATTTTACGTTTTTTGGATTCATCAGCTATCTGGATTTTTTTTGCCCATAGAGGACCTTTGTCCTACCTATATTTTGTAAAAGACATTTACAGATTATTATTTCCTTGACACTGTTTGCATTGTTGTTTTGCATAATCAATTGCTGTATAATTTTCTTATGAGAGAACAATTGTTTGTTTGTTTTTTTAACATCAAAATGTTCCTTTATCGAGACAAAAAGTCAGAGCATGATACAGCATTTGTCCAAAATGGACCAAATCAAAAAGATACAGTACAGGTAAGATTTTATACAGGGGATAACGTGTACATCAACTATGCAACATTTCACAACTATACAACGGGGTACCTCCGATTTCCCACTGAATCATGAGCCAAGGCTAATACTATACCCCTACACATCAGGTTCCTTCGGTCAGGGGGGCCATTCCAACCTATGCCGTCCATGGCTGCCAAAATATTATTACATTTCTTGGGGCAGTTCCTGTTAATATACATTAATTTATATAATGGAAGCACAGCATTAATGGATTTCTCCCAGGACCCCACTGTGGGAGGAAAGGGGGCATTCCAACCCAAAACAATTTAACTCTTCGCATTGAGAAAAGGTAGGTTAATAGCAACTTAGTGTAGCGAGGCCTCTGATCATCATCCTGGATGCCCAGAAGCGCCAGCTCTGGGGATACAGCAAGCGTCAGTTGGAGGCGGCCATTGATAGAGTCCACTACCTCAGCCCAATATCTGGCAATTTTGGGGCATCTCCAAAACATATGGTTGTACGAACCTACGTTGTTCTGGCACCGAGGACAATCTTGTGATAGTTGTGGGTATACCTTATGAAGTCTCTCGGGGGGTGTAATGAACCCTATGGAGGAATTTGACCTGTATCAACCATTCTTTGGAGGATATTAGTAAGGCAGTAGTCTGCTACGCAGTCATCCCAATCCTTTCTATCTAGGTCCGGTATGTCCGCCTTCCACTGATCCCAGAGTCTATGCAGTCTGGGTGGTGTTGGGAATTGGGCCTGCGTGGCGTGGCATAGCTGGAATTACCTAAAGTACATCCATCCCGGCAGATGGTATTTGATTTGGAGGGAACAATTGTTACTGGACGCTTTAATTATTTGGATCTGTCCGTTTGGAATTTCCATGTAATTCCTACCGCTATTACTGGAACTCCTACTTATTCCAATGTGAACTCCAACAATTTTTGCCAAACCTTGAGTTTAAATGGGGGGGGGGGGGATGTAAATGTTTGCCAACACATGTGATTTGTTCTCGATCGAGCAAAACTAAAAGGTGTACCGGCCCTGTTCATCGATACAACTGTCCCTGCAGGAGAACACAGTGGCACTGGTCAAATGCATCTCCTGTCCAGTCCAGTCCTGTCCAGTCTGGTCCCACTCCCCTCCAGTTCAGACAGGACAATGGCTCTCTTAGTTGGGACCCCTATTTTTCCATGCAGGATAAGACATTCAGTATAAGCTCTTGGAATGTCCAAGGCCTAGGGGACCCAACTGAGAGAGCCATCTCTTAGTTGGGTCCCCTAGGCCTCGGACATTCCAAGAGCTTATACTGAATGTCTTATCCTGCATGGAAAAATATCAAAATAAATCAAGAGAAAAAGGGAAAACAAGAAAATAATCAATCTACTGTAACAGTCCCTCTTTCCTCCCTCCACCCCAAATACTTCCTCGAATCTATGTCTTCCTCTCCTCCCCATATCCCACCCTTCTCTCTATTTGTGCCATCTGCCATATTGATATTTGTGGTGTATGCTTTTTACCCCCCATCCTACCCCTATCCCCTCCTCCAACTACCATCCTCCCTCCCGTACCTCCCCACCCCTGACCAACTGGGCTTGTCATAAGGGCTTCACCTGTGACCTTTCCATACCTCTCCCACCATTCCCTCCTCACATTCCAAACCAGTGGCATTAACAATTTTAGTGCAAGATATAGCCAATATGGGGGCCCCGTTTGCTCCCTCACTCCCATTCTTACATGCATCTATAGCACCCAACCAAAAAATGTGTCTCCCCCTTCTCCGCTCCATCTAATTTAGTCAAACAACATTATTATAGTGTTGAAACCAGAAAGAGAGAAAAAAAAGTGTTTGCAGGACTGTAAAAAAAAAAAAAAAAACAAGGGGAGAAGGGCCAATAACCCCAGAAAAGGAAAGGAAAACAATTACCCATCAAATTATTCCCTCTCCCCCTCCCCTCCCATGTAATACATAATCAGAACGGTTCCATGCTTGTTATATTTTACAGTTCTGTCACCCACAAGCAGGCTGGATACAACAAGGCATATACAACTTTATGTTTCTGCAAAGTATGCTTAATTAGTATAAATTCAGCTCTGCGCTTCTGTAGATCTGGCGAAAAGTCAAGGTACCATAATCCCGTTGTACATAATGTCCCCCATCTCTTTGGCTTTCTGAAGCAGAGTCACCTTGTCGTTGTAGTTAAGGAGTTTGAGGAGTATCGGCCTAGTATAGCTGTCCGTCTGCCAGGCTTTAAATGGAACTTGATAGGCTCTTTCAATCACAAAAAGTGGTGTAAAAGTAGTGGGCCCAAAGATTTCCCTAAACCACCCCTCCAAAAATGCTATGGGGTTAGAGCCCTCGCTCTGCTTTGAAAGACCTATCACTCTCACATTTCTATATAGTCTTTTCTATATTTCATCAAGCTTCTATGTCCGCTTGTTCCTTCAACCCTTTGAGTTCTTGCTTTAACGGGTATGGGTCATCCTCAACTACACTTAATCTCGTTTCCAGAGCAGTAGTCCTTTCCACGGTCTTGCACAATTCATGGCTTATTGAAAGTAGTTCCTCCTTAATACTTTTTAGCTGGTTATCAAGACTGGTAATTGAGTCTTTGCAGGCATTAACGGCATAGAACACATCCCTCAATGTGGGGTCCTCCTCCATTATAGTACCAGCCACAGTGGTCGTCCCAGACTTCCCAGGCACTACAGATACAATTCCAGATGCTTCCCCCCACTTGCTCTTTAGTACTTACAGTTTTGACGCCAGGTGAGGTGATTGAATTTGAAGATACCTGGCCGTGGCCCTGGCTCTTTTTTATCTGATGAATGTCTCGCCTGGGTTTTGTGTTACTGCTTGTTGGTGACCCCCCTTGGCTGGTGACTGGGACTGGGATGTTGTGTGTGCATATCTCTCCAGCTTAGCTGCTGCTGTCCTCTGATTGTCCTTCTCCTTTACAAAGCGCGTTGTCTGAGCTCCCTTCTCGAGTGGTTACTCCTCTGCGCCTCGTTTTCTGGACATACTGGGCACCCAGGGGTTTTATTAAGGCTGCTGTTAATGAGAGAGGGGGTTTGGAGGATTGGATGTACTCTCTTTTTGTTTCTCCTACAGTGCTCTATTGTGGATTGGATTGGATAGGAATAATAACTTATAGGGGCGCCGAATGCGAGTTGTGAAACTCGCGTCTAAGCGCTTACCAACAAGCTGGGGGTATCCAGTTCCCAGGAGCAAAAAGAAGAGACTAGGACATCTTAAGTAAAAGCGGGGAGCAGACAAGAAATAAACAGAGATATAAAAAGAAGGGGGGGGTATCAGGGCACAAAAAGCCTATCACACCTCCCTAAATCATGGACCGCAGCCTGGAATTAAGGCAGCGTCCTACTAAGGGCTTGCAAGGCCGAGTCACTATCTGTAGGCCTGTGAAAAAAAGAAGTGTTTTCAAGCCCTTACGGAAGGCCATTAAGGAGGAGGATGCTCGGAGCTGATGAGGGAGCTTGTTCCAAAGAGAATTTCCCAGTGTTTGGAGCCGGCGGCCACCTTTTGAAGCTAATCAGCTAGATTGAATAATAGCTGACAAGGCGTCGGTCGAACAAAGCTCTCTGGGTGGACAATAATGTTGTGTCATGTGCGATAAGTACAACGGACCTAGTTGTCAATAGGCCCGAAACACCAGGCAGAGCGATTTGAACTCAACCAGTTTTACTATCGGGAGCCAGTGTAGATTCTTAAGCACCGGGGAGATGTGAATCCGCCTTGGGCAGTTTGTAACTAATCTTGCAGCATGATTCTGTGTAATCTGCAATAGTTTTAACCACTTCTGTGGGAGCCCTAGAAAGAAAACGTTAGAACAATCTAACCTAGAGTGGATAAGTCCATGAACTAAGATCATACGGTTGTGCTGGGTGAAGAGATTCTTAATTTTCCATAATAATTGCAGATGATAGTTGGCTGATTTTATGCAATATTTTACATGAGGTACGAAGCTTAGTTCAGCATCAAAAATTATACCCAGATTTTTAACCTGCTTAGCTGGAGTTGGGGCAGGGCCAAACGAGGATGGCCAGGCAGGTAAAAAGGTAGAGTTGGCCTGTGGGCCGATCAACAAAAGCTCCGTCTTGTCGGCGTTAAGGCCTAGTCTGTTTGTATCCATCCATTGTTGGATGTTAGATAGTTCCTTATTCAGCTGCTCAGGCATATTAGGTCCACTTGCAAGGTCTGCCAAGAGCTGCGTGTCATCTGGCAGCCTAGGCCATAGCTGGTAATAAGGTCGGCAAGTGGGCGCATGTAGCAGTTTAAGAATAAGGGAGAAAGGGCCAAGCCTTGAGGTACCCCGCAGGTCAATTACTGGGTGTTAGAGCGGTACGACTCCATTTTTACGGAGTGCGTTATTTCGGACAGGAAGGATCTGATCCAATTTAACACTGCGTCCTCACAGCCAAATAAGGATTGCATTCTGGAGAGAAGGATAGAATGGTCAATGGTGTCAAACGCCACAGAGAGGTCCAGCAGCACCAAGGCTGCGAACCCCCCCCGCGTCGCGGACACCCAGCAGACGATTCCTCATATCTAGGGCAGACATCTCCGTACCGCGACCGGGTCGAAATCCAGACTGACAGTCATGGAACAGACCGTGTGACTCAAACTGCTCCTGCAGCTGGATAAACACAACCTGCTCCAGGACCTTAGATAGAAAAGGCAGTAGAGAAATGGGGCGGTAGTTGGTAAGTATCATGGGGTCCAGGCACACTTTTTTCAATAATGGGAGTATAATTGCTCTCTTGAATCTAGAAGGCACTATGCCCAGGCGGAGGGACAAATTAATTACTCTGCAGATGTCAATAACCAGAGTGTCTACATGCTTCTGAATGAACCAGGCAGGGCAGAGCTCATCAGGATAACTGGTTGGTTTCAGTTTTAAGATGATAGCTCTGATTTCCTCCTCTGACACTAGGCAAAATTTCTGTAGTTTTTCCGGGGTGGTTTTGGCTTTTGGTGTTGCACAGGGGGGTGCTAAGGAGGATCGAGCACGTATTTTCTCCACTTTTGAAATGAAAGACTGGTGGATATCATTACATAGTTGTGGGGATGCCATAATCTTGGAGTGGAATCTTTTTGGCTCAAAAATCTCCCGGACTATGGCAAACAGTTCTCCCGTTTGATTAGGGGCAACGCTAATTTTGGTATTATAATATGTTATTTTTAGCGTTTTTACTGCCTTGGCGTAGCCTCTGCAATGTATGCGGTAGGCTTGTTTGTCCAGGTTGCATTAATGCCACGTACACACGATCATTTTTTGTGATGAAAAAAAACGACGTTTTCTGTGAAGTATAAAACAACGTTTTTGAAACGTCACTTTTCAAAGACGATGTTGCCTACACACCATCGTTTTTTTCACAAAAAGCGAGGTTACGTTCACCACTCTTTTCCATTGAAGCTCGCTTCATAACTAGCTTCTGGGCATGCGCGGGTTGAAAAACGTCATTTTAAACAACGTTTTTGCTACACACGGTGACTTTTTTTGAAGACAAAAAACAACGTTTTGCCCACACACGATCAATTTAAATGACGTTTTAAAAAACAACGTTTTTTTTCATCGCAAAAAACGACTGTGTGTACGCGGCATAAGATTTTCGCCATTTTCGCTCCAAGAGCCGTCTCTTTTTTTTGAGAGGGAGGAGGCTAGATGAATACCACGGTTGGGATTTCTGTAATCTCGGTCGGTTGTTAGCCACCTGAAAGGGCGCCACTTCGTTCAATGATTTTTTGAGCCTAGATTCAAAATCGTCCAAGGCGCTCTCTAATTGGAGAACACCTTCCTCGAGATCGTCAACAAGCTTATTCTCCTCAATCTCGTTGTCGGTTGTAATGTAGCAGTTCTTGAATTCATCACAGTTCACAAGCTTAAGTTTCCGAAATGGGATTGACTTACGCATGTTATTACCCGCCTGTATTCTTTTGAGAGCAAAGTCGGGAAGAACATACGAAGTCAAAAAATGATCTGACCACACAATTTTTTGTATCGTCACTTTTAAAATGGAAAGACCGTATAGGAAAAGGGCATCTAAAGTGTGGCCCTTAATATGAGTGGGTTCCTTGATATGCTGGGTGAAATGTAAAGCCTGCATGTCATCCAGGAGATCTTGAGCGTCCTGGTTCCGTACATCATCTAGCCATAGGTTTAGGTCACCCTGAATCACTACATGATTGGAAATCAATGAAAGTTGCATACAGAAATCGGCAAAGTCAGAGAGAAATTGGGCCAGGAGGCCTATAGATGATTGCGAATGTGAATGTTGCGTAATCATTCACTAAGCATTTCACTGCTAGGTGTTCAAAGGTATTATAGGGAGAAGAGGAGATTTCTTGGCAAATCAAATTAGTGTCGTGAATAATGCATATGCCTCCACCTTTTTTTGTGTCCCTTCTCCCTCACTGGGCCAGCTCCTGGCAGCCTTCCTTCCGTACAGCGAGGACGGACGCCGCACCAGCGAGGCCTGCACTGAGATCCTGCTGTCTCGTCAAGTCTCGCGAGATCACGAGTGGCTCCATATCTAGCGGGGCGTTCGTCTCTCCGTCCAGGCAAGGAGAAAGCTGGGGCCTCTCCAATCCAAGCCTCAACCCACCACACAATCTCTCTTGGGGGAATCCGGCAGGTTTTAGAAGCGGATTCACCATAGGCTCCAAGTCATTAGGCGCGGCAGGTATTTTCGTCCAAGGGCAGGTAAAGGAACGGAGGAGAGACACCTCACAAGCTCACTTAATCATGCTCACGCTCACTCTCTCCTATATCCGGTCACGACCCATAAACACTGATCTTACCTGAGGCAAGTGAGGCCTGCAGTTCTTTTGATGTTGTTCTGTTTTTTTTTATGACCTCCTTGATTAGTCGTCATCATGCTCCTGGAATAATTTTTGTAGGCCGACCACTCCTGGGAAGGTTCACCACTGTTCAAAGTTATCTCTATTTGTTGATAATGGCTCTCCCTGTGGTTCACTGGAGCTCCAAAGCCTTAGAAACGGCTTTAAAACCCTTTCCTAGACCGATACATGTACATTACTTTGGTTCTAATCTGTCTAATTTTTTAGATTGTGGCATGATGTGTGGCTTTTTGTAATATGTTAGTGTGCTTCACTTTGTCAGACAGCTTCTATTTATATGATTTCTTGATTCAACAGGTCTGGCAGTAATCAGGCTTGAGTGTGACAAGTGAAATTTAACGCCGCTTTACAAAAAAATTATGGTTAATCACAGTTCACTCATGATTCAGCATGGGAGGGGGTAATTACTTTTTCACATAGGACCAGGCAGGTTGGAACAGTTTTTTTTTTTTTAACCACCTCCCACCCGGCCACTACACATATATGGCCAGGTGGGCGCTTCCTCCTTCTAAATGGATGTTCAGGAACGTCCCTCAAAAAGAGAGGGATCACGTGCGCACGCAGCAAAACACCTGTCCCCTACATATGTAACAGTAAAATCATATGTCCCAATTGGATCATCTGCACATATCTGTACATTATCATCTGCGTACATCTTTCCGTGATCACACAAACCAATCAATATACACTTAACATGATTTTATTTTACCAAAGACATGTAGCGGAATACATTTTGGCTTAAATATATGACAAAATTAGATTTAATTGCATTTCTTTCAAAACATAGTAGAATTTTTATTTAATTTTTTCAAAATTTCCACTCATTTTTTTGCTTATATAGCAAAAAAAGATTTGTGAATAAATACCACTAAAAGAAAGCTCTATTTGTGTGAACACAATTATAAAAATTTAATTTGGGTAGAGTGTTGCATGACCGCACAATTCTCATTGAAGAGCGCTGAAAGATGAACATTGGTCTGGGAGGGAAAGGGGCGAAAGGGCCCAGTATTGAAGTGGTTAATAAATGAATTTTTCACCAATGTATAATCTATTACGAGCCCTACTTGACAAATGGCGACTTGGTTCCCATTCTTGGTTTGGTCGCATTAGTATAATTAAAATGTCCGCTCTTCCGAAAATTTTGTATTTACTTCAGGCGCTACCAATTAGGATTCCAGTGACTTTTTTGCGTCAGATACGTCGTTTATTTATGAATTTTATCTGGGCCGGGAAACGTCCTAGGATTAAAAGAGATCTGTTGACTATGCCTAAGAATCTTGGTGGAATGGGGGTCCCAGATATATTTAAGTATTATTATGCAGTACATCTATCTAGATTAGTGGACTGGTGTAGACATACTAGATCTAAGAGGTGGGTTAATATAGAACAGCAGTTAAGTACAGTTCCTTTAGGTAGAGCATCTTGGTGCTATACAGTATTACCGGCTCCTCTTAAAAATCATCCTATAATTGGCACAACACTAAAAATTACTGCACGTATATGTCAAAACGGGAACTTTTCTACAGCGCGATCACCTTTGTTTCCCATATTGGGGAACCCAAGTTTTAGCCCGGGTAATGAAAGAGGATCTTTCCGGTTATTAATAGAGAAAGGAGTATATCAGGCCTCACATATTATTATATCAGAAAACTGGCCATCGATTAAAACATTGATACAAATAGGAGGTCCTTTTGAAGTCAATATCTGGCAGGCGTTGCAATTAAGTCACTTTTTTAGATCATTAGGCCCGGGAAGTAATTTTCATTGTCAGTTAACAATCTTTGAGTCGTACTGTAATGATTTAGAACCACTAGCCCGAGGGATCTCTAAAATGTACGGACTATTAAATAAACTTAGGGAGGATCAGGAGATACCAGGCCTTAACAAATGGGAGAAGGACCTAGATAGGACCTTCTCTGCATTACAACGTAAACAGATTGGGCCAGATTCAGGTAGAATTAGATTCCCGCAGAGTATCAGAGATACTCTACGCCGCCGTACTTTACCTGGCTCTACGAGGAATTCAGAGAGATTTTGGCCCGTAAGGTACGGCGGCGTTGTGTATTTCTCCCGGCGAAATCAAACTACGCGATTAGGGGGCGTGAGGCATTTAAATTAGGCGCGTTCCCGCGGCGATCGAACTGCGCATGCTCTGTTCAGAAATTTCCCGCCGTGCATTGCGCGAAATCACGTCGTTACGTCATTTTTTTTTGGAGTAGCGTCGTTTACGGACATTCCTATTCCCGGACGACTTACGCAAAAAAAAAAAAAAAAAATGAAAGTTGACGCGGGAACGACGGCCATACTTAACATGGGCCGTGTAACGTTAGACCAGCTAATAGCTGGTTTAACTTTACGTAGCGAAAAAATGACGTACGCGATTGCGAACGACGCTCGTAACTTCGTGGATCGCCGGAAAAAGCTAATTTGCATACCCCGACGCTGAAAATGACGCGAACTTCACCCAGCGGCCGCAAAAATATTGCAGCGTAGATCCGAAGGCGTACGAAGAGGTAAGCCTGTCAGATCGAAGCCCAACGCTGCCGTATCATGGTTTGAGGATTCAAACTAGTGATACGGCGCGCGTAATTTGAAAGTACTCCTGTCTAACACCAGTTAGACAGGTGTGATCGCTCTGTGAATCTGGCCCATTATCTTTTTAACTCTAAACTCTTCAATCTGTACACAAACTCAAGAATTAAACTATAAAATCTTAATGCAGTGGTACCATACTCCAGTACGACTCAAAAAATTCTGCAATGAAAATTCTGACAGATGTTGGAGATGTGGAGAAGAAAGTGGGACATTGATTCATATATTTTGGTTTTGTAAAAAAATAAGAGTTTATTGGTTGTCAATTATGAGAATTTTGCAAAAAATTTCTGAGTTAAAAATACCCAATGATCCCGCTTTTTTCCTACTTCACCTATCCGAGATCCCAGTTCAGACTTATCGGAACTCAGTACTGTGCCATTTGGTGAATGCAGCTAAAGCAGGTATACCCCCACGGTGGAGGGATACTACGTCACCAACAGTTTTAGAGTGGATAAATAGAGTTAGAGATATAGAAGCTAAAGAAGACCTAGTTCTCTCATCTAAGGGTAAAAATAAACAATACAAAGAAACGTGGAAGAGCTGGAATTTATTTAAAAATTCAGACGAGGGGAAAAGATTAATGACTGAACCTGATTAACGAAAAATCGGATACGCGCAGGGAATTATAATGTAAAATATAATATGAAGGATAAACTGACTTTCCTGTTATGATTTGTGGTTTAAGGGAGGGAGAGGATGGGGTCTCCCTTCTCTCTCCCCCTTCTTTTTTTTTTTTATCTTTTTTTTTTTTCTTTTATTCATTTGCATTTGTTTTTTTTTTCTTTCTCCTTTTTTTTTCTTCTCCTTTCTTTTGGGGGGGGGGGGGGAGCAGGGAAAGGGCGGATGCATCACTTGTCTCTCTGTGAGAGAAAGTGAGGATTAAGAAAAGGGTTAGAGTAGGAAGATTTAGTGAGGAAGTATATGGGAGGGTCCAGAGCGAATATGTATGTATTTTTTTTGTCAAGAGGATTGTATTCATGTTTGTTTTTGGCAGTGTATTTGCCCTGTGCCTTTCCATACACTGTTTTATGTAAAGAAAAGAAAAAACAAATAAACATATAGGGCCAGATTCAGGTAGATGCGCGCATATTTTCGCCAGCATATCGCAGCGCATATACGCTGCGCTGACGCAAACTAGCGAGTGAAGTACAGTATTCACCAAGCGCCTGTCCGTTACTTTGCGCCGGAGTAACGGAAATGCGCTGGCGTAACCCGATGCAAGTGGAAGTGGGTGTGATCATATCTAAATGATGGGCGGAGCCCAGCGCAGAGGCTTACGTTCAGCGCATCATCCACGGAGCATGCGCAGTGAGTGAGGCTTCACTCGGCCCCCTGTGCGCATGCTCACAACTTCCGTCGGCACCACTTCACAGTAAACGTCAGCGCAATGTGTTCCGTTGTGCGTTTAAAAGCGCTAGCGGAAGCGCCATTCCGGCGCAAAAGTATTTCCGTTTCCCCCCACCCCAGGGAAGTTACTTTTGCAAAGAGATGGCTGCTCCCGCTCCCCCCAAAGAGAGGAGAAACCTTAATTTCAATTCACAGGAGGTCTCTGTTATAATATCCGCTATGGAGACTTTTAATGACTTCCTCCACGGCAAAAAAAGTCGGAAGACCAGCCGGGATAGGAAGCAAGTCATCCTGGAGACCATTGCTGGCAGGGTGAATGTTTCGGGGTACTCCACCCGGACTGCTGCCGATATACAAAAAAAAAAAAATGACCTGCGGTGCAAGGTCCGTGGCAAGGTGGCCACCATCAGCAGGCATGAGAGGGGCACGGGTGGTGGACCCCCATGTGCGGTCAGCCTGACCACGGAGGAGGAGGTGGTCGCCCGCTGCCTGGACAGGGAGCAGTTGGAGGGGGTCCCTGGATATGACTCCATGGAGGAAGGCTCCAGGACAGGTAAGTGATTTTTACCCCATTTTTGGTGTGTTGCATGTGGAGGGGGGAGGGTACATGTGCCAAGTGTGTGGGACCACCCAACATGTGTCTGCTTTGTGTCATCCACAGATGACGGAGCTGGGCCATCATCTGTTGGCGGCCAGTCCACCCCATCCCCCCAACGGCATCCTGTGCCCGAGCCCCTGGGTGGTGAAGAGACCGAGGTGGAGGAGGAGAGTGCCCACACCTCACCTGCAGAGGTGGTTGAGGAGGAGCCTGTTGTGGCAGAGTAGGACATTATTTTATTTTTGGAGGAGTCCTCCTCTTCTGCAGGGCCCTCTGTAATACCCTCCCCCATCCTAGGAAGCCCCTCAAGGGCGACTCCATCCCCCCGGGGACAACCATCTCCTGGCCCCAGGAAGGCCACCCGGAAGACCAGGGGGGTGTCTGATCTGGTCCAGGACCAGGTGGCGAGGGATCACGCCAGGCAGACCCAGCAAATGGGGGACATAGTTGGGCACCTGGACAGAGTGGCTGACAACCTGTGCTCCGTGGCCCAGATATTCAATGCAGTGCAGGATGTCAGCTGCAACTGCGCTGCAGTGGTGACCAGTCGGGGGGAGGTGCAGGGTGATATAAGGCAGCTCACTGCAGCCGTCCAGGCAAACACTGCTGCCATCCGGGACCAGGGGAGGCAGAGTCGGCGGGCCCAACAATACCAGGTCGACCGGTAGCTCAGGATGCAGGCCCAGCAGCTCAGGATGCAGGCCCAGACAAACTGTTACCTCGGCCGGATAGCCATGGCCTTGGAGGGCATGCAGGCCACACCTGCAAGGAGTGGGGCCACCAGAAGGAGCCCCCGGCATCCCAGATGATGGTTTTTTTTTGTTCTTAATGCTCAGGACATGAGATTTTTATTTTATTTGTTCTTAATGCTCAGGACATGAGATTTTTATTTTATTTGTTCTTAATGCTCAGGACATGAGATTTTTATTTTATTTGTTCTTAATGCTCAGGACATGAGATTTTTATTTTATTTGTTCTTAATGCTCAGGACATGAGATTTTTATTTTATTTGTTCTTAATGCTCAGGACATGAGATTTTTATTTTATTGATACTGCACACGTTGCAGTGTGAATTGTGTGTGAATGTGAGGGGGTGGCACTCCTGCCAGTAAGGGGTGTCACCCTCGGCCGTGTTGGAGAAGTTATCCCCACGGCTGTGTGAATGACGTGTGAATGGTGTATGAATGGACAGCGACATCATTGGGGCCTTGACGCTGGCGTTGCTGCTCCCAAGTCCTACATGTTGGACTTGGGCTAATCCAATGCGATGTGGATGTGGTGTGTGTGATCTAGGGATATCAGTGGTGTGCATGCATGCATTGTCCGTGTGATCATTGTATTTGTTTAGTGTCCAAAGATGCCTACGGCGAGGACCCTCCTGACTGCTCTTCCATCAGCAGACTGGGTCTCCTCTGGCAGGGGGGGATTGTCTGGTTGGGGGGTCAGGTCATCACGAATGTCAATCTGCAGGCCTTTTCTCATGGCAAAGTTGTGCAGAATGCAACATGCACCGATGATCTGACACACAAAGGTAGGGGAATACAATAAGGCCCCCCCAGACTTATCCAGGCAGCGGAAACGGGACTTCAAGAGCCCAAATATTTGCTCCACCACTGCACGGGTTTTGATGTGTGCTTCATTGTATTTTCTCTCTTCTCTGGTTTGGGGGTTCCGGAAAGGAGTCATGAGATGGGGTCCCAGTGCATATGCAGAGTCACCTGTAAGGGAAAAGACAGGAGGATGTTATTCATGCATGTGGCCCTTGTGATGTGTGCATCATGGGGGGGGACAGTCATGCCAGCCACCCATGTCACTCACCAACCAGCCAGCTGTCCCCATGCATGTTCTGTTCGAATTCTATTGGGATGGGGCTCTGATTGTATATGAAGCTGTCATGGCTGGATGCGTTGGGCATCAGCTATCACCTGTACGTTGATGGAATGCCAATGCTTCCGATTGCGGTATATGTGCTCTGTGGCACTGGGGGGCTGTAGGGCCACATGTGTGCAATCAATGGCCCCCACAGTGCGTGGGAATCTGGCAATGCTGTAGAAATCTGTCATTGCCTTCAGCCGCAGCTCCTCAGTGGTGGGTCTGATGAACTGGTTGGACATGCGTCTGAGGATTGCAGGGACAACCTGGTGCACACATCTGCTCATGGAGGACTGTGACATCCCAGCCACCACTCCACTTGTACGCTGGAATGATCCACTGGCAAGGTAATGAAGTGTTGCCAGTACCTTCACCAGTGGCTGCACTGCTTGTGTCTTGCTGGTGATGTCACCCTGCAGGGTTGTGGTTAGTTCAAGTATTGCATCTGGGCTGAATCTGAAGAGGCGATACACCTCCTCATCCCCCATGCCAAAGAGGTTCATGCGCGTGCGGTATATCCTCTCACGTGCCCGCCTCCTTCGTTCCGGGGGACCCATCAGTAGTGCTAGGACCGCGACTGCCCCTGGCATGTTGGCACACAGAGGTGTTGTCCTTGCACGTGTGGTTGTTCAGCTTGCTAGTTTCGTCGGTAACGCTGCTGCTGTAGCTGCTCTCCTGCTGACCTGTGGCCGTCTGGAGTAAAGATAAAGCAGCTATTTGTAGAAATAACTTTGCGACGGACGGACGACATATGTGCGGTGCATGTAGCCAGCGTATGGTGCTAATCCGTTCGCGAATCGGGAAATCTCTCTCATTTGCATATTTGCATGGCAAATCAATAGGCGCGACGGATGCGACAAGCGAAAATATGCGCTAACGATACTCTGGCGAGGGAAAGTTAAGCCGATCGGAAAAGGCCCGTTTTCTGGCGCATCTAGGTTGGTGGGTACGGCCACATAGATACAAAGGCGCATCTTTACAGTTATGCGGCGCATATCGATATACTCCAGCGCAAGTCTTGCTGAATCTGGCCCATAAAGTACAAAAAAAATAAATGAAATAATATCTAAGAAAACTGCACCTTGGATTTACTTGGATTATCTTTGTGTAATATTAAAATGTGTTTAATGATCTCAGGTGTGAGAAATATGCAAACATAATAAAAAATCAGGAAGGTTGCAAATACTTTTTTCACACAACTGTATATGGTGCTAGAAAATTGTGCTGACTGCTGCAGATCTCGGCCAGATTCACGTACCAGGGCGTATCTTTGTGCGGGCGTAGCGTATCTTATTTGCATTACGCCGCTGCAACTTAGAGAGGCAAGTGCTGTATTCACAAAGCACTTGCTCCCTAAGTTACGACGGCGTAGCGTAAATGGGCCGGCGTAAGTCTGCGTAATTCAAAGTAGCTAGGCAGTGGGCGTGTTTTAGTATAATGATCCGTGACCCCATGCAAATGATGGGCCGAACGAACGGCACATGCGCCGTTCGTGGACGTATGCCGGTGCGCATGTTCAGAATCACGTCGGATAGAATGCCTAAGTGACGTCGGCGCGCAATGTTTACAACGTAACCTACGCCCAGCCCTATTCACGTACTACGTAAACGGCGTAAACGACGTAAAATTCGACAGGGTCGTTCCCTGGCCCATACCTTAGCATTAGCTGCGCCTCATAGAAGCAGGGGTAACTTTACGCCCGACGTAAGCCTTACGCAAAGCGCGTATATGAAGCGGCCGGGCGCATCTACGTTCGTGAATCGGCGTATCTTGCTCATTTGCATATTTTACATGGGAACACCGAATGCGTCCAGAGTAACTATGCGCCCACGATACGCCGGCGTAGGCAAGTTACGCCGGACAACTGAAGCCATGTTTTTCGGCGTATCTTGCTTTGTGAATCGCGCAAATATGCGACGGCGCAAATTTAAAATTACGGCGGCGTATCTGGAGATACGCCGACGTAACTCTTTGTGAATCCGGGCCTTTATGTGTAACAAGTCAAACAAAAACCAACTTAAAAACTAAATAGACAAAAAAAAGGTTAATGCGATCAAATGTCACCTCATAACAAGCAATATGAAAGTCCCAATTATAACAGTTCCAATGTGATGACAAAATAAAAGTGCTGGTGCTTCTTATAAACATGTCATTGTGCTCAGCTTTTGTGATGTTATAGCAAGGTGTGGCCATCACTTCCCACATACAAACAAAATCTATTTACACCAGGCGTCGGGTCTTTTAGGCACAGAAACAAGTGAATGGAATCTTGTATTCTTTTATTAAATAAACAATGTGGAATGTTTTCATGCTATGGAATGGTTTCACGCTATGAGTCTTTCTTTCTTTTATCCTTCCCCCCCTAATGTGATCACTGTGCTATTGTGTATGCTGAGTAGGGATGGGCCGAACACCCCACCCCCCCCCCAGTCCGATTTGCATCAGAACATGCGAACAGGCAATAAATTTGTTCAAACACCATTAAAGTCTATGGGATCTGAACATGAAAAATCTAAAGTGCTAGTTTTAAAGGTTTATGTGCAAGGTATTGTCATAAAAAGTATTTGGGGAATCGGGTCCTGCCCCAGGGGACATGTATCAATGCAAAAAAAAGTTTTAAAAACAGACGTTTTTTCGGGAGCAGAGATTTTAATAATGCTTTAAGTGAAATAGTCCTTTAAATTTCGTACATAGGGGGGTAAGTATAGTATGCCTGTAAAGTAGCGTTTGTTTCCTGTGCTTAGAAATGTCCCTGCACAAAATGTAATTTCTGAAGGAAAAAAGGTAATTTAAAAGTACTTGCAGTTATAATGAATTATCAGCTCCCAGCAATACAGAGAAAAGTCATTGAAAGTCATTCATTAAAAACAATGCGTGGGGGTCCCCCGAAATTCAATTACCAGGCCCTTCAGGTCTGGTATGGATTTTAAGGGGAACTCTGCGCCAAACAAAAAAAATGGCGTGGAGTTCCCCCCAAAAATCCATTCCAGACCCTTTATCCGAGCACGCAACCTGGCAGGGTGCAGGAAAAGAGGGGGGGATGAGAGAGCGCCCCCCCTCCTGAACCATACCAGGCCACATGCCCTCAACATGGGGAGTTCCCCCCAAAAATCCATACCAGACCCTTTATCTAAGCATGCAACCTGGCTTGCTGCAGGAAAAGGGGGGGGGGGGTGTGCACGACTAGGTTGCCGGGCCTTTTTGTGGACCAGATACCAACACAAAAAGTGAGCCCGACCTCCGAAGCGGAGCCGTAGCTGACAGGTACACCCGCAGAGCACGTACCACGTCTAAGGAATGACGTGCAACCTCCCTATCATGTACCGGCCGAGGACACAAGGATGAAAGCACAATGTCCTTGTTAAGGTGAAAAGACGAAACCACCTTCGGAAGAAAGGAAGGTCGCGGGCGTAACACCGCCTTATCCTTATGGAGGACCAAGTATGGTGACTTGCAGGACAAGTCCGCCAGCTCAGAAACCCTTCTAACAGAGGTAATGGCCACTAGGAAGGCCATCTTCTGAGAAAGCGAGGAATCTCTCTGATGTCCTCGAAAGGAGATTTCTGAAGAACCGAGAGCACCAGATTCAAATCCCATGGGGGAAGAGGTGGTCTACGGGGGGGAAGTATTTGGCGAACCCCCTGCACGAAGGTACCCACCAGGGAATGGGCCGCCAAAGGCCACTGAAAGAACACGGCCAAGGCTGAAATCTGACCCTTAATGGTGCTTAAGGCAAGTTTCTGGTCCACTCCGCGCTGTAAGAACAGCAGGATCCTGGACACCAACCCATCTCTTCACACGTAGAGATGTAGGCTTTCCAAGTGCGATGGTAAATCTTCCTAGAAGAAGACTTCCGTGCCCGCAACATAGTTGGAATTACAGAGTTGGAAAGACCTCGGTCCTTAGAACCTGGATTTCAATAGCCATGCCGTTAAAGCCAGCAACTGTAAAGCAGGATGGAGTATAGGACCTTGAGACACTAGGCGCACAAGATCTGGGTACCAGGGATGCCGGGGCCAATCCGGGGATCTCTGGACCTGGCCACGAACCTCGACACCTTGCGGTTGAGCCGAGAGGCCAGGAGATCCACATCCGGTGTTCCCACTCACCCTGGTTCAGCATCTGGTGGCTCAGGTAGTCTGCCTGCCAGTTCTCCACGCCTGGAATGTAGACGGCCGACAGAGCCGGCACGCGTCTTTCTGCCCATCTTAGGATGTGAGCAACCTCAGACGCTGCCGCCGAGCTCTGAGTTCCCCCCAATGGTTAATATAAGCCACCGCAGTGGCGTTGTTCGACTGGATCCTGATCGGGCGGCCTTGCAACCTCCTTGACCACGAGAAGAGACATAGCCTGATCGCCCAAAGTTCCAAGACATGGATCGGTAGACGGGACTCTTCTAGAGTCCAACGACCCTGGGCCAACTGGACCCCCAAGACGCCCCCCCAGCCCTTGAGGCTGGCGTCCGTCATAACCACCGTCCACTGAAAGGGGAGAAAGGACTTCCCTGACTGAAGAGCCCGGGATCTCAGCCACCAGGTCAGAGAAGCCCTGACCAAGTGGCTGACCTGAATCCGGTGATCTGGCGATGATGGAGATCTGTTCCGTTTGGACAGGATCTCCCTCTGTAGAACGCGAGTGTGGAACTGGGCATACAGTACAGCCTCGAACAAGGCCACCATGAGGCCCAAAACTCGCATACAAAACCGGAGAGACGACCATTTGCGGGATGTCAGAAGTCTCACAGTAGACTGGAGGGTCTGCAATTTTTCCAGGGGTAGAAACCCACATCGCTTTCGAGGAGTCCAGAATCAACCCCAGATATTCCAAATGCTGAGTCGGAACCAGGACCGACTTCTGAATGTTTAACACCCACCCAAATTCTTGGAGGGTTTGACTGGTTATAGACACGCCCTCCCTTAATTCTGAGCTAAAAGCTGCTCTCAGAAGAAGATCGTCCAAGTAACCCACGATGGCAATGCCTCGCTGTCTCAGCAAAGCTAGGATCGGCGCAAGCACCTTGGTAAAAACCCTTGGTGCTGACACCAGGCCAAAAAGGAGGGCCACAAACTGATAGTGGTCCTCCCCGATCGCAAAGCACAGAAACCTCTGGTGACTTGCGCAGATTGGGACATGCAAGTATGCGTCCTTGATGTCCAAGGATGCCAGAAAGTCACCTTGGTGGAGCGCAGCTACCACCGAGCGAATTGATTCCATGCGGAACTTCCTTACTTTCACAAAGACGTTCAGAGCCTTGAGGTCCAGTATCGGACAGACCCCGTCCTTCTTCGGGACCACAAACAGATTCAAGTAAAAACCCTGAAACCTCTCGTCTTGCGGAACAGGTAAAATGACTCTGCAATCTAGCAGGTCCCTTACTGCTCCCAACAGGGCAGCCCGACGAGCTAGTAGGAGAGGGAGACTTGAGGGAAAGAATCTGTTCGGGGGATAGGAAAGAAACTCTATCTTGTACCCCGAAGAGACCACCTCGCAGACCCATCTGTCGGAGAGCAGAGAGGTCCACCGAGCTGTGAACCTGCGGAGCCATCCCCCCACCCATTAGTCGGGCGGGGGCAGGCCTTCATGCAGTTGCGGGCTTGGGTGCCGGCTTGTTCGGCTTACGCACCCAGGGACGTTTCTGTCCCCCAGCCGAGCCCTTGTCGGTCTGGGAGGGTTTACCCGCGGGCCCTGACTGACGAAAATACTGCTTCTGTGTGGAAAAAAGGACCCGGCTTGCGGCGGGGTTACTTCTCCTTGGAGGACTGAGGGAGGAGAGTGCTCTTCCCTCCTGTGACATCCTTGATAATGTCATCCAGTGAAGACCCAAAAAGCCTCCCACCCTTGAAGGGTAAATCCGCCAGGGCCTTCTTAGGGGCCTGGTCCGCAGATCAGCATTTTAGCCAAAGCAGGCGGTGTAAAACCACCGCCGAAACAGAAGCCCTGGATATCAAGGGTGCTGCATCTAGTGAAGCATCACAAACATAGACAAGGCCCTGGACCAGCTGGTCAGCCAGTCTCATTACCTCAGATGGGAGCTGGTGCTCCTCCACGGCCTGGCGCAAAATCTTTGCCCACTTAGTAAGTGTCTGAGAAACCAGGGTAGGGGAATGCCCCACAAGTGCTGTTAACCATACTAAAGATAGATGTCATATACTGTATATTTTATGATTTCTAGTCCATGTGGGGCACCGAGAGCACTATGGAATGGAGCACAATCATATGTTTATAAGGAGCACCAGCACTTTTTTTTTCCATCACATTGGAACTGTTATAATTGGGGCTTTCATATTGTTTGTTATGAAGTCACTTCGGCTGCATATATAGTAAATAATAAAAATGGTGCATGTTTAATAGGCTTACCTATAGGTAAAAGATTGAAGCTTACAACCACTTTAACCACTTCAGCTCCAAAAGGTTTTGCCCACTTCCTGACCAGGCCATTTTTTTGAGATTCGGCACTGTGTCGCTTTAACTCACAATTGTGCGGTTGTGTGACACTGTATCCAAATAAAATTGTCCTTTTTTTCACACAAATAGAGCTTTCTTTTGGTGATATCTGATCACTGCTGCTACAAAACATTCTCAATAAAAAAAAAATTTAAATCTAATTTCTTCATCAATTTGGGCTAATTTGTATTCTGCTACATATTTTTGGTAAAATAAATACCAAAAAGCATATATTGATTGGTTTGGTTTGCACAAAAGTTATAGCATTCACAAACTATGGGATAGATTTAGGGACTTTTTATGTTTTTAAAAGTTTTTACTAGTAATTGTGTTGATCAGGGATTTTTAGTGGGACTACGAAATTGCAGATGACAAATCTGACACTTATGCCGCGTACACACGGTCGTTTTTTGCGATGAAAAAAAAACGACGTTTTCTGTGAAGTAAAAAACGACGTTTTTGAAACGTCACTTTTCAAAGACAATTTTGCATACACACCATCGTTTTTTCACAAAAAGCGAGGTTACGTTCACCACTCTTTTCCATTGAAGCTCGCTTCATAACTAGCTTCTGGGCATGCGCGGGTTGAAAAACGTCGTTTTGAAAGACGTTTTTGCTACACACGGTGACTTTTTGTGAAACAAAAAACGACATTTTGAAAAACGACACAAAAAATTCAAGCATGTTGGAATTTTTTTTTGGTCGTTTTTTTGAAGACAAAAAACGACGTTTTGCCCACACACGATCAATTTAAATGACGTTTTAAAAAACGTCGTTTTTTTTCATCGCAAAAAACGACCGTGTGTACGCGGCATTAGGCGGAGTTCACACCTATGTGAATTGGATGTGAGTTTTACTGCATCAAATTCACATAGCAGGAGAATGTGACTGGCTCTCTATGGAGCCGGTTCACATATCTCCGGTGCGTCTTTGAATTCAGACACAGATTGGGCCCTGAACCGGAGAATGGGGACGTACATCGTTCTCGTGCGATCCGCAGCCAGTTCCAGTGTGAACCAAGCCTTAGGGGTTTATTTACCAAAGATAGAGTTCAAAATCAGTCAGGCCCCGTACACACGACCGAGCTTCCCGGCAGAATCCAGCGAGAAGCTCGCCGGGATCCATATTCTGCCGAGAAGCTCGATCGTGTGTACGTTTTCGCCGAGCAAACTGACGAGCGAGGCGTCGAGCCAAAATAGAGAGCAGGTTCTCTATTTCCTCGACGGGCCATCGGGACTAATGGCTCGACGCCTTTTTCGACAGCCTGGTCGACAAACTCGACGGCCGGCCGAGAACCTCATCGGGCGGAACGATGGGTTTAGCCCGACGAGGTTCTCGTACGTGTGTACGTGGCCTCACACTTCTGGAGAGAAACCAATCAGTTTCCAGGTTTTATTTCAAAAGCTTAATTAGGTTAGAAGCTAATTGATTTCTCTGCAGTAAGTAAATGAACTCCATAGAGACACTTTTTGGGGACCAGCGACACCAAAACAGCAATCAGTGCTTAAAAAATAAACTGACACTGTATAAATGACACTGGCAGAGAATGGGTTAACATCAGGGGCAATCAAGGGGTTAACTGTGTTCCCTGGTTGTGTTTCCTTACTGTGTGGGGGACTGATACACTTGTGGAAGAGAGATGTCTGTGTTCCTGATTATCAGGAACCACAGATGTCTCTCTTCCTGTCTGAAAGAAGGATGTGTACCTTGTTTACAAAGGCCAGGGCTGTCTTAATGAGAGGGCACACCTGGGCACTGCCCAGGGGCCCCAGCTGCATGGGGGGGCCCTGCACTTTCCCCAAAGCAGCTGGTCCTTGAGCCCACACTGCCCCAAAATTGGGGGCCCCATGATGGCACTGAGAGTGATAGATACACAGGGGAGGCAGTCTGCCTCCTACCTACTTAATGTCTGTTTACCTGCACTTAGGGTGACCACGTGTCCCGGATTGCCCGGGACAGTCCCACATTTTGCATGTCGGTCTCAGGTCCCGGACTTAATTCCAGGACAATACAGTGTCCCGGAATGAAACTGACACAGCCACCCCCCGGGCCAATCTGATGCCCCCTAAAAAGGCCGCCACATCACCGCTTTACTCACTGACAGTACTTATCCTGGCCGGGAATACCTGGAGGAGCACAATCCCCACCCCCTGCTTGTGATTGGAGAAATCATAAATCCCGCCTCCTGTGTCCAATCACTGTGCTGTGATTCGTTACAGCACAATCTGACTTTTAGGAAGGGGGGGTGTCCCCGATGGTAGTTTGGAAATGTGGTCACTGTCATCATTGTAGGGGCCCCAGAGCATTACCTTGCCCAGGGGCCGTGATGCTATTGAGACGGCCCTGACAAAGGCAGTCCGTCCTTCTGTCTCTCCAGCAAGCGATCGTGGGTGGCCGGTGGCCATGGGACCCGCTGATTGTCTCCTGCTGTGTCCAATCACAGTGGGAGCGTGGCTACGATGGAACTACATACAGGCCCTGCCGCAGTAAATGTACATGGAGCCTAAAGCGGGGTTCACCCAAAAAAAAAAATGTTTAACATTACATTCAGGCGAGTTGTTATAATGACAATCGGCTGTTTTTTTTTTTTTTAATCCTTGCCGTACATACCGTTTTAGATGTATATGCTCACCGCGGCTTCCGGGTATAATCTTCGGAACTGGGCATTACTAGTTGATTGAACGGGCGCATACAGTGCGTCATGAGTTGCCGAAAGAAGCTGAATGTCGGTGCGCAGGTGCCGTATAGAGCCGACCCGCAGTCCGTCTTCTTTCGGCAACTCATGACGCGCTGTATGCGTCGGTCGGAAGCCTGTCAATCAATTAGAAATGCCCAGTACCGAAGATTATACCCGGAAGCCGCGGTGAACATATACATCTAAAACGGTATGTACAGCAAGGATTTTTTTTAAAAAGAGCCGATTGTCATTATAACAACTCGCCTGAATGTAATGTTAAAGGGGTGTTCCAGCCCTAAGTTGTGTTTATTAAAAGTCAGCAGCTACAAAAAGTGTAGCTGCTGGCTTTTAATAAACACTCACTTACCTGCTCCTGCGTTCCAGCGACGCGCCGACCGGGGCTCCGCTCCTCTCCCCCCCTGCCCGGCCGGCGTCTCCATCCTGACTGTGGGCACCCAGCCGTGACAGCCTTCGGCTTCACGGCCGGGCACCCACTGCGCATGCGCGAGCCGTACTGCGCATGCGTGCGCGGCGCGGCTCGCCGCTGATTGGAGAGGCGATCGCATGGGACCTGTCAGTGTCCCATGTGATCGCCTACAGGGAGGGGCTGGTGTAGGCGATTAAGGCTTAATCGCCTAACCAGCCCCTCGGCGGAAGCAGGAAGTGGGACAGGAAGTCCCACTCCTACTGAAGCCCCCACTCCCCCCCCAAAAAAATTACATGCCAAATGTGGCATGTATGGGGGTGAGGAGTGGAGTAAGCTAAGGTCGTTTTTTTGGGTGGAACACCCCTTTAAAAAAAAATGTTTGGGTGAACCCCCGTTTTAGGTGGTTAAAGCAGTGGAAAACCGCATTAAAAAAAATAACAAAAAGATCAGGCCTCGGGCAGTTTAATTCATAATGTGCTAGAATGCATCGCATACTAGCACATTATGACAGACATAACCGAAAACTAAGTTCTCCAGCGTCACACGGTCACCGATGAAGACACTTCGATCTTCACCTGGTCTTCCTTCTGGGTTGGTGGGCTTCGGCTATCCGATTGGCCTAACTGCCTATGATGTCACTCCCATGCATGCATGCATGTAGGAGTCTCTGTTTATGGCACGGGTATGCTGTTCCTTCAGAGCGCAGGTGCTGGTGACACCACCGGCTGCATCTAAAGTAAATATCTCCTAAAAGGTGCACATTTAGGAGATATTTACAGTACCTACAAGTAAAAATTATACATGGGAGTTTGCTCCCACTTTAACAGTTTTTTAGTCAATTTATGTTAGTAAAGTTACAAAAATTCTCGTACGACCGAATACGACTTGGGAAGTGAAATAATGTGTTGTGTTGTATTGTATTATTTTGTTTCTAATCATGTGCGGTTTGATTGTTGTACTGTACTGATTAAACAAAAATCATTCATTCTGGTATTGTACCTGAAAAAGTTCATGTTTGTCCCTTCGGATAATTTTGCATGAACTGTCACTTTCACACTTGTGCGACATGAAAACAACTTTGAGGTGACTTGAAGCAATGCCTGTGTAATCGTGGTCTATGGGCCCCAAGTTGCATCAAACTTGGGCCAAAGAAGTGCAGGGACTTCAGGTCGCAAAGATATGAACAATACTCATTAAAAATCATTCATCTATGCACAAGTTGCACAAGTATAAAAGGGGCCTTAAGCTTCGTACTCACGATCAGATTTTCAGACGACTGTTCATCCGTTTTTTTTGTGGCATGCTTATCTCATGTCGAAAGTGAAGCGGTTACTCAAAATATGAAAATTCTCATATCACAGAATTCAACTTCAGAAGTGACGTAACGTGTTGAATAGTTTTGTATGTATCATTTTGATTCTGAGCATGCGTAGTCTTGCTCTTAAAAAAAATTTCGGACAAAAACCGTACTAATGAGCCAAAAATAGGATGTTGTGTTCACATCCGACAACATTTTTATAGTCTACACATGCAGCTTTTGTTGTACGAAAGATCGGAATCGGCTGTCGAAAGCACTGTACTAATGCCGCGTACACACGGTCGTTTTTTGCGATGAAAAAAAACGACGTTTTTTGTGAAGTAAAAAACGACGTTTTTGAAACGTCACTTTCAAAGACGATTTTGCATACACACCATCGTTTTTTCACAAAAAACGAGGTTACATTCACCACTCTTTTCCATTGAAGCTCTCTTCATAACTAGCTTCTGGGCATGCGCGGGTTGAAAAACGTCGTTTTAAACGACGTTTTTGCTACACACGGTGACTTTTTGTGAAACAAAAAACGACGTTTTGAAAAACGACACAAAAAATTCAAGCATGTTGGAATTTTTTTTTTGTCGTTTTTTTTTAAGACAAAAAACGACGTTTTGCCCACACACGATCAATTTAAATGACGTTTTAAAAAAACTTCGTTTTTTTTTTTCATCGCAAAAAACGACCGTGTGTACGCGGCATAACGATCCGAAAATTGTCAGATCGTTTGTCAGACAACATTTTATTTCTGATATTCGTATCGTGTGTATGGGGCTTGATTTGGACAAAGCAATTGCAGTGGGCTTAGGGTTGCCATGTCACCAATTTAAAAATGACATGGGTTCTGAGGATAATTTTGATGCAGATAAAGCACTAAGTGACTTTAACCGCATGACTATTTACGTCGACAGAATGGCACGGGCAGGCAGATTGGCGTACAGGTACGTCCCTTTGAATCTGCTTCCCAGCAGGGGCGCACTCGATGTTCCCAGGAGTCCTGCGATTGCGGTCGGCAAAGGCAGAACACGGGAATGCCTTTGTAAACAAGGCATTCCCCTATTCTGCCTAGTAACACTCTCACTGATGACTGTTCCCTGTGATCAGGAACAGTCATTAGTGACGTGTCACAAGTAGCCACGCCCCCTAACAGTAAGAATCACTTCCTAGGGAACACTTAAGCCCTGCAGCGCTACCTAGTGGTTAACCCCTTCACTGCCAGTGTCATTTTTACAGTAATCCGTGTATTTTTATAGCACTGTTCGCTTTAAAAATGACAATGGTCCCAAAATGTCCGATGTGTCCACCATAATGTTGCAGTGCCAATAAAAAACGCTGATCTCCGCCATAACTAATTAAAAAAAATATATATTAATAAAAATGCCATAAAACAGCCCCCTATTTTGTAGACCCTATAACTTTTGCACAAACCAATCAATAAACGCCTATTGCAATTTTTTTTACCAAAAATATTTAGAAGAATACGTCTCCGCCTAAACTGTGGAAAAAATGTTTTTTTTTATATATATTTGGGGGATATTTATTATAGCAAAAAGTAAAAAATATTATTTTTTTTTCAAAATTGTCGCTCTTTTTTTGTTTATAGCGCAAAAAATAAAAATTGCAGAGGTGATCAAATACCACTAAAAGAAAGCTCTATTTGTGGGGAAAAAGGAAGTCAATTTTGTTTGGGAGCCACATCACATGGCCGCGCAATTCTCAGTTAAATCGCAAAAAGTGGCCTGGCCTTTGACCAGCAAAATGGTTCGGCGCTGGAGCAGTTAATTACCACCCTAATCAGTCACAGAACCTGTGTAATTAATATGTGTTCAGGTTTAGCTTAGGTTCACATTGGTCCGATTTGGCATGTCAAAAAGCATTGCCAAATCGGCAGCTACTGATTCCCAAAAGTAGTTTCTGTACTACTTTTGGCGACTTTGGGTGCGATTTCAATAGAGATCGGCGCAAAACCCGCACAAATGTCTGTCAAACCGCCCATGAACCCGCACAATCTCGAACCCGCAGCAATGTAAACTTGGGTTTAAAGGGATGGCAACCTGAGGCACCAGGAAAAAGTTTTGCCTTCAGTTCTGCTTTAACCCCAACACAATAGTAAAACTAAAGCAGTTCGTATTTCAGTCTCAAACCTAATCAGCTAAACTTACTTTTTAGTTTTATAAACACTCATGGGAGGTTTTAGTAATTTGATACTTTATTTGCAACGATCGCAGTTAGGCGTTGAGCCCACGTGTACACCGCCCCACACACTATAGAACCGCGCTCATAAGTAAGGAACAAAGCAGGCCAACGCGTCACCGGTAGGGGGCGGGCAGATGACTGTGCGCATGTGCAAGGTTACCATTATTACTTCCACTTGGCTCTGCTTGTTCCTCAGAGCGCGGACGAGTTGTGTGTGTTAGTAGGTAAGCTGCAGGTGAGACTACACGGGGGTTATATGTGTTTCATTGAATTTTTTGGTTGCGTACACTGGTTATGATATAGTGTAGGCGCTTCACAATGCTGCTTATGTTAGTGTGAAGTGGTCACCGTTGGTGTCGGAAGAGGCCGTAGAGCTGCATGGTATATGTTGTGTAGTAATACGGGATTATTTGTCTTTAGCCTACCATAGCCGAGTTCAGTGTGTGTGTCGGGCTGTTGCCGTGGCTTTGTTGTGTGTATGTGTGTCGGAGTGAGCGAGGCGCGGCCGCCATTTTGTCTTTGTGACGCTGTTCTGATCTGTAGTCACGTGGTATTCCGCAGTCTCGACCATCCGTGAGAAGAGAAAATGTCCGAAGGTGGGGAAGGGTACGTGGTGAAGATCAGGGGACTGCCGTGGTCCTGTTCCACAGATGAAATCGAATCGTTTTTCTCAGGTACGATGACTGCAATGTAAGCTTTTTTTATTTTAAACGCTTGAGGTGCCGGCTCCAGCTGATTTCACGTGCCTTCTTTCAGAATCGAAAATCCTTAACACAACACATGGCATCCACTTCATCTATACCAGAGAAGGAAGGCCGAGCGGGGAAGCGTTTGTGGAGTTCGAAACAGAGGATGATATTAACATAGCCCTGAAAAAAGACAGAGAGACCATGGGACATCGATATGTGGAAGGTAAGTGCTCTCTGAGATCGGGGGGTCATGTACTGGTCAGCTGTATCATCACTGCACCTGATCACCACAAATTCGTTTTTTAATGTTCAAAGCAAGCCACCCCATCCGTCCATGCTTTATTTTAGTAAGTCTTTTTGGAGCAGCTACCTCCATCTTGAGTAATGGCAGATTCTTGTAGCATTTTACTTCCTGGAATCATCTGCCCTTAGCTCATGCAGGTGTGTGTGCTGAGAAACCCTTCTCCCATGAAGTCTCCTGAGATGTATGACATTTGCCTAGGCCTGGAAACCAGGAAGTAACTGAAAAAAATGCTTTAAAACTTTTTATTGTACAAGTGTGTGTGTGTGTGTGTGTGTGTGTGTGTGTGTGTGTGTATATAAGGTAGTGTTTTATTTACTAATAGCAGGCTGCTATTAGTACATATATTTACTATCTTATATACATTTAAAAAAGTACTGCTTTTTACACTCAGTTCAAAAAACAGTGTTTGCTGAATTTTCTGGATTCCTGACTCCAATCGTGCAACTGAAATTTTAGCATAAGACACTCAGTTTTCATTTCAATGGGGAGGTGTGTGGGTGGGGTTTTTTTTCTCCCAAAAACGCAGCATGTGTAATTTTTTTTGCAACACTGCAGCGAGGAGTTCCACAGGATTTAAAAAGTTGTGGGTCGTTCCCCCCCCCCTCTCCCTGACAACATAGATCAGGGATCCTCAAACTATGGCCCTCCAGCTGTTGTAGAACTACACATCCCATGAGGCATTGTAACACACTGACATTCACAGACATGACTAGGCATGATGGGAATTGTAGTTCCTGAACAACTGGAGGGCCATAGTTTGAAGACCCATGCCATAGATCCATGTGAAAGATGCCTAGTATGTGATGCTGAGCAATATTCTTCAAAAATTATCCATACACATCCACTACTTAATGGGCTTGCATCTGTGTAGTGTTTCTTTTTTTTGCCCCCTTTTTTTTTTAAAGTAATGAAACTCTACTACTGAATTTTGCATATAGGAAGTGTAAATATCTCCAAATCTGCACAGTTTAGGAGACATTTACCTGGACATGCAGCTGGTGGAAACACTGGCACATGCGATCTCAAAGAACGGCTGCCTGCTGTTTCTTTAGTACCCTGTAATGTTATCGAGGACTGGCCATTAGTGCTTGAACCCACCAACCCAGAAGAAACTCCAGTGGTGTGCGGGCGCCACTGGAGGGCTTCGTTCTAAGGTAAGTATTTAAAGTGGTTGTAAACCCTCAGGGAAAAGTTGCACCTACAGGTAAGGCTTACCTGTAGGGTGCTTGCAATATCTGAGACCTACACGCTGCCTTTTGCACATGCGCCATCTTGAAAAAGCACGCTGTGCTGTTTCAAGCCAGGGGGGGTGGTCATGCCATTAAAGGCGTCACGTGACTTTGGCCCCCGGAAGAAGAGGGGTGGAGATGGATACTTGCTGCCATGGTGGAAGACTGCAACATCGCAGGCTTTTACTGCAAGTAAGTGTCACATAATGGGCTACTATGCGATGCATTATGCTTTACCTTTGCAGGGAGACAGAGGAAGTAAACACCATCAGGGTTTACTTTTTAATGAACTAGTATGCGATGTATACTAGCTCATTATGCATTTGTCTTAGATGTGTTTGTTTTCAAGCATTTACAACCTCCTTAATATTCTCCATGAGCTCCTAAACCTTCACCTCTAGCTTTTGTTTGGAATGAGCAGTGCAGGTTGATTATGTGCACTGCTCTAGGCACGCGCCATAGTCCATCTTGCGCTGTGACTTGCAGTACTTAAAGGGCCACTAAAGGAAAAACATTTATCTTACTGCAGTGCTGTGTTCATGTCATTGTTCGGTTTTTTTGCTTTGTTGCTCTGATTCTGCTCTGTTCTGGACACTTCCTGTTTGTCTGTTTCCTTATAACCACAGTACTGGGCGCTTTCTCTCTGTGGTCACTAATGAAGGAGGTGTGATTACGGTGTGTAAACTGAAACTAGATTGGGCTGAGGGGTTTTAGACAAACCATCACTGCCTTCTATTGGCTCTCTAACTCTGTACATCAGAGACAGGAAACAGCAAAAATGAAAATAGAACTGTAGGTTGATTATATGATTGATTTTTATCTATTTTTTAAAAGGAATCCGTTAACTATTATGTCTCTATACCCTGTAAACAGTCATTTCAGCCCAAAATTAGTTTTTCATTTAGTGACCCTTTAACCCACGAAAGCTGCTGTTGGCACCTTAATTTGTTCCCACAACAAATGTAAAGATGGGGGGGGGGGCGGTAGTGCTACACTGCTTTTAAAGTGTTCAGTAAATGACATGCAGCCCTCCTAACACATGTAGCCAAACAAAATGGTGCAAAAAATGTGTGTGTGTGTGTGTGTGTGTATACTTGATCATGATGGGTGTTTTAAATCTCAATAAGCTCACATTCACACTGGTGTGAAACTTCAGAGAGATTTCAAAGCGATTTACTGTCGGCTTTATTGCGGCTTGCGATTTCATTTAACAGAAGTCTGCAATGGGGTGCAACGTGTCATGTGATTTGGAACTGTCAATCGCACTTGTGTGAACCAGGGTTAAACGCCATACAGATGTACTAACACCTGTTAAATTATATAGTTATGGTAGTATAAATCCAAACTAACCACACAATTTTATGTAATGCAAAAAAAAAACTTTTAATAAGCATCCTGCTAGTACATGCATGGAGCCAAGGAGTGAAAATTAGGGCAAATCACAGTAGACTGATATTAGCTGACTGGCAGTCGCTTAAAGGGCTTGTAAAGGTTTGTTTTCTAAATGTATTCCATTAAGCTAGTACATTGTTGGTTCACTTACCCTTTCCTTCGATTTCCCTTCTAAATGTTTTTTTTTGTCTGAATTTCTCACTTCCTGTTCCTCCTCAGTGCGCACGGAGATAGGATACCACAGGTCGCAAATGCGACCTGGGGCTTGTGGAGCCCTGGCTTAAAGGAACCTATTAACAAAATAAACCTTTACAACCCCTTTAGGACACACTAGGATTTCACTTCCACAGCTTTCAGTTTTGCTATTGCTGTGCCGACATTCCAGATAGTCCTTGCCTTGAAGCATTTGAGCTTACTGATTGGTTCCTGTTATGTAAATTTGTTGGTGTTTATACATGTAGAATTGCCCCATAATGACTTTTTTTTTTTTTTTACAGTTTTCAAGTCTAACAATGTTGAAATGGACTGGGTTTTGAAGCATACTGGTCCTAACAGCCCTGACACTGCAAATGATGGCTTTGTTCGTTTAAGAGGCCTCCCATTTGGCTGTAGTAAAGAAGAAATCGTGCAGTTCTTTTCAGGTATGTTCTGTGCAACAGACTTTCCTTGTAACTGTCCTAAAGTAAAACCTGGTTCATTAGAAATAGGAGCTTTTAAGTTTATAGTGTAAATAGCTACCTATTTATAAAAAAAAAAAACTTCTATCCAAGTGCTTCCCTGAAATTAAAGTAGTTGGTAAGGCTGAAGTGACTGCAATCACCGTTGCCAACATCGCAGTTACAATGTGTTCCCTCAATTTAATTTTTTTTTTTTTTTTTTACATTGGCACTCTGAATATTTGGTAAAAATGGTTTCAGAGTTGTTACTGCAAGCTAAGGTGCTTTTACGCCTTCCCCTTTTTGCTTTTGTGTGAAAGATTTTATTTTTATTTTTTCAGTTGGAAACTTTTTATTGAATAAAAAAATATAATTTTGCATTATCGGCTTCAATTTTTTTTGTGTAAAATGGGAGAAGTTTGGAACCTCCCTAGTAAAGGAATCTTTTTATTTTGTTTACTATTCCTGAGATGGCTCCTCCATGCCTTAGCTCGGTACGCTCTCTGCTGACCTCACGACTATGGGTCCAGGCACCGTGTCATTGTAACAGTCTTATGTGCCCTGTCTCGGCCTCTCAGTGAGCCGCTGAGACAGCAGCTGCCCGCCCTTCCATACTTTAGCACTCCAGTGAGCAAAGCGGAGAGATGCTTATTGCCAGTCATCGGCTCTCTGCTCGGAGCTGATGTTCACTCGGTTCTCAGTGTAGAGGCACTAGGGTACCGATCGATGCCGCATCTACCTAGGCAAGTATAATGGAGGGAAGGAAAAAACTTTTTTTTTTTTTTTTTTTTTTTGTATACACGCAAGAACATTTTTTTGGCAGTGTTATCTACTGCTTTTTGTAATTTATAGGAAAAGTAAATTTTTCAGTTTCTAAGGTGTTATGAACTTGAATGATTGGTCTGATGCAAGTAGCCAGCAGGTTTTGCAGTGCCACATCAATTTTTAAAGCTGTTTTAAATTCACAACCCCATATCTGCAGTGATGTGTGTTCCAGTGGATGCTGTTTACAGTAGAAATCCATGATCTTCTGCCTCCAGATATCAACCCCCCTCATCTTGCAGGGCTGTTGGGGGTTATGTTTGGAGGACAGCCAGATGGCAGAGCTGGTACACCTGTAATACAGCATTAAGGATTTTGACTGAATAACAGCGACCAGCATACTGAACACACTTCATTGTCAGTAGTAAACATGCACTACCTTTTGTGGCTTCCCTTTTTTATCTTGGCAAATGGACAAGGTGAGGGAGCGCTTACTGGCTCAGTGTGTGTATAGTCTCTTCAAATTACACTTTACCTCAGAGGGCAAACCTTGGCAAACTGCTGTAAATCAAAGTGTGTGCTGGTAACATTCCGCCAGTTTATAACTGGCAACACAAAGGTGCTTCCAAGGGGGAATGTTTTTTTTACCCCAAGCTAAATTTTATCTATAAATGGTGGACGTCAATTCCCCACCAATATGGAAGCCATGGTTCTAGAATAAATAAGGGAGGGGGTGCAATTTATGCAGCCTCAGCGTAAATTTCATTTTTTTTTTTTTTTTTTTTATGGACCCCCTGTCCTTTTACCCCCCCCCCCCCCCCATGCTGACTGCATTCCAATGATCTTAACTATCCTGAAAATGTCCTATAGTGCGTACTTGCAGTTCCTCTCCATTCTTATGGATGCGTTTTGTCCTCAGAACGGCTCGATCACCACTCATGCATGGGAATGTTTAGAACCATGGCACTCATGCGCACTAAGGTTATTCAGGTCTGTCCCTGCACTAGGTGGGGAAATTAATTTTTCACTAAAAGCAGGCACACAACTGGCAATGCTTTGCTTTTGCACGTTTTAGCATTGACAGATTATTATTTTTTTTTTTTCCTAAAGGTTTTTCCAAGATTTACTAGTATTTTAAAATGAAAACGGCTTAACTTACAAATGCTTTTATTTATTTGAAAAGTAATGTAGCTGAGTAGAAAGGAGAATCGCTACTGCATGTTTTTGGTAAAAAATGTTTTGCTGCCCTAAATGTTTACTGGTGTTATAAGTATGTCTGGGTTTGTAAAATTTTAATGTTTACCCCCCCACTGGGGTTATTTGTCCTTGGGTTGAAGGGTTGGAAATCGTGCCAAATGGGATAACATTGCCGGTGGACTTCCAGGGGAGGAGTACGGGGGAGGCCTTCGTGCAGTTTGCTTCACAGGAAATAGCTGAAAAGGCTCTAAAGAAACACAAGGAGAGAATAGGGCACAGGTGGGGATGGATGGTTGGTTGTCACTTTTCTTATGGTATATAGTTTTGATAAAGAACTAAATTTAATCTGTAAGTAAAGAACTTGTAAAGTGTGAATTCAGTCTGGTTTTGAAAATGGCATGTCCTGATGTAAATCTGTTAGTGTTGCCATAAGAAAATGTGATGCTTTCTTTTTATATTTTAATGTTTATGGTGTAAAATTACTTGTCACAATGGGTTTATCTATTTGCACCCGTAATTGATACTACTTGCGCAACGTGGCTCTTAATTAAAAAGAAAAGACTTGCGCTATACTTGCATACTGTTCATTGTAGTCGATCATACCATTAAAGACCACACAATTCATGTGATATAATGTAAATGTTAACTTTTTTTATAAACTTTATTTTTTGAAGATATGATTAACAAATGTTAAGTCTTGTGTGTGGTGTTTATGCTAATGATGCATCTCCCTACCCCCCTCCCCCCCAAATCCCATATAGGTACATTGAGATTTTTAAGAGTAGTAGAGCGGAGGTTCGTACAAACTATGATCCTCCAAGAAAGCTTCTTGGCATGCAACGCCCAGGACCTTATGACAGACCAGGTGCTGGGAGAGGCTACAGTGCAATGGGGAGAGGATTTGATCGCATGAGACGTGGAGCCTATGGAGGTGGTGAGTTCTTGCTGTTCATGTTCTAGCTTATCGCATACATATTACTGCACTAAAGTGTTTTAAATATATGTAACTTAAGGCTTGTAAATGTATTAATCTACATGTCTTGGGGGTAGCTCTAACATCTATGGAGGCGCTGTAACTTTGTTACAGGAGGGTAATGTTGGCTGGACTTTAGTGACTAAAGTCTAACCCCAGCCAACACTTTTAGCATGGGTTCCCACTGTAGCAATGTGGGAATCGGCGCCGGTTCCTGCAGGCAGTTCACACACCGCCTTCTGTGAACCGCTGCGGGTGTCAATATAATGTTAATGCATCGGTTTAGATTGTTTGGACAAGAATCTGTTTGCATGGGTGAAAATGCCCATGGGATCTGATTGTGTGGGGGGTCATGATTTTTGCCTTTATTACTAAATTAAACCCATGCTCTGCAAGGGTATTTTGTCTGTGGTGGGGCTTTAAGGGCACGTTCACACTATCCTGCGTGGTAAACCCAGCATTTTACTGTGCTAACTTATTTAGTGACTTATTCATGTCGCCACAAATCGGTGCTGTTGCGATAGTGACATGCAGTGCCTTCAAGGTCAGCAGGGGGTGGGAGGCCTCGGGTGCAGACTTTTAATAAAAAATCCAATCAAATATTGGACTTATTGCATGTGTAGCTGGCGTTCTAATTGGGAGAACATTTCTATTGGGCCTCTTACACACTGCAGCAGTAAAGCTCGGTACAGCTTATTTTTATTTTACGGAGCTAAAATACAGCCCATTAATTGTAATGTGCCTATGCACACAGGTGTGTAAACAAGCGCAGTGTTTTCTTCAGAATAATTCTGCGTTTTTGGTCAGATTTATGCCTTGTGCGCAATTGCCTATAACATTGTAAATGCAAGAATAAAAAATGCATGCGCATGCATACAACAAACATCTGAAAAAGTAGATGCTCAAACAAAAGTACCATGTATGTGCAAGAGGCCTTAACTTGTCTACTATTAACACCGGTTCAATACACCTATGTAGTAAAACGGCTTGTGTCACAAAATCTACATGTATTCATACAGAATGTCTTTTTGCAGGATATAGTGGCTATGAAGAGTATAATGGATATAATGAATACGGTTTTGGTGCCGAACAGAGATTTGGAAGAGGTATGTATGTCATTAGTGTGGTGTGTGTTTTTTTTTTTTTTTTTTTTGTGGGTCCCCTCTTGTGACAACTCTTTTCTCAACAGTGTCGGACAATAGGTATGGAGATGGTTCTAATTTTCAAAGCACTACAGGTCACTGCGTTCATATGAGGGGCCTTCCTTACAGGGCAACAGAGACGGACATCTATACTGTAAGTGAAGTACAATTTTATTTATCTTATCGGCTCCATCTCACCAGTTGGTAGGATAAAGTGATTGAATTGCAGCTGTTAGATTTGCTGTAACTGAAGTTTTTTTTTTTTTTTTTTTTTTTTTTTATAGTTCTTCTCTCCTTTGAATCCAGTAAGAGTTCATATTGAAATTGGAGCAGATGGCAGAGTCACTGGAGAAGCAGATGTTGAATTTGCAACGCATGAGGATGCTGTGGCAGCCATGTCTAAAGACAAAGCCAATATGCGTAAGTGACTTTAGTTTGTGCTAGTTGTGGTGAAAAAAAGACCTTGAGTACAGTTCTTGCGCCTTCTTGAGGTGCGCAACATGCCTATCGGCAAATGCCTTTGTTGGAACTGTCCTACATTTTATGCTCAGCATTAGAAACGTATGCCACATCACTTACTCTTACATTTGAAGACTTTTCTGGCTTACCTCAAAGTGGAGTTCCTCCCAAAAGTGGAACTTCTGCTTTAAAAACTCCCCGCCCCATTACATGCCACATTTGGCATGTTTTTATTTGAGGGGGGGGGGGTTGGTAAGAGTGGAACTTCCTGTCCCACTTCCTCCCGCCAAGGGATCACCTCGGCGACTTCTCTTCTCCCTTTAGGCGATCTCCAGGGACACGTGACAGGTCCCAGGAGATCGCCTGTCCACTCAGAGCGCATTGAGTGCCTGGCCATGAAGCCGATAGCTATGCCCACACTATGAATGGAGGAGAGGACCTCCGGGCCGCCGCATCGCTGGCCCGTGGAGCAGGTAAGTGTCTTGTTTGTTAAAAGTCGGCAGCTACACTTTTTGTAGCTGCTGACTTTTAATGGTAAAAGGCTGGAACTCCCCTCTAACAGGCCCTACAGAACAAAATTGTGAGCATTGCAATTTTTATTGTGTCCCAGTTTTTCCACTGTAGTTTTTCAAACTTTTTTTGGGGGGGGGGGGAATACTTTTTTGGAATTTTAACACAGTATACAATTGTGCACGCCTGTGCATCAATGGGGAAGTTCCCTCCCACTGCTTGTAAAGGCAATCTAGCAGCTAATTGCTACACCTGCAGGCATCACGATATAACCAAAGTCAGCAATGTACCAGTATGTTTCTGGTCCTTAAGCGCATATATATAATATTTATATTAGTGTGTAAATTTTTGTTTTTTTTAGACGTCTTGGTGATTAAAAATGGCACATGTAAAATGCTTAAAAAAAAAACACCTCACTCCACCCTAGTGTGTAAGACCGAGTGCTTTCACACTGGAGCAGTGTGCTTGTGGGACATTACAAAAAGTCCTGCAAGTAGCATCTTTGGAGTGTGCTATACAGCACTCCTAAAACGGCCCCTGCCCATTGAAATGCATGGGCAGCACTTCAGAAGTGCTGCCAAACAGGCAGTTTTGGCCGCTAGTTGGTGGTAAAAGCACCCTGCTAGTGGGTGCAAATCGCTGTTAAGATGTGCACCACTTTTACCACTAATGCAGCGTGGCCCCAGTGTGGAAGTGCTCCAACAGATCACTTTCATATCAATGTAAATGAATTCCCTGCCCAAAAAAATATGAAAAAATATATGCTAAAGCATAGGGGTGATCTGACTTATCAAAGTGTTTTGACTTGCTGTGACTATTGTTTCTCTGGAACGGAAAAGGGCTCCAGGAGAAATGAGATCTCATCTCCTTCCTGTGCCTTGTAAACGCAGGCACACATGCTGATCTTTAATTTACCAGGATTAATCAGTAGGTTCGGGGCAAAAATCATCGGCCTAGACCTGTTAAGTGACGGTGCTTTTTCCTCAGATTTGCAGTGATTTACAACTAATACTGGATGCTAATGTAATACTGCTACATAATACAGCCTCTTGTATTATCTATATGGTATCTAGCTGATCTGTTCCTTCTCTAGCTCTTCTACTCAACTGCTTGTGTATTTAAAAAATAAACCTGGGTGCCCCATCAAATGGAATGGGGCAAACGCGACGCAGGGGGTCACACTGTTGTATTAATGCAGATATAGGAGCATAATGACATGCAAAGAGGGAGGTAAGAAAAGGCTCTTACGGCTGAGGCCATCGAGAATATGTGGGGGGGGGGGGGGTAAGGATTCTTTCACCTGGGCTTGTCCGTCTTGCTCAGCAGGGATCAGGCGGTTCAAAGGTCTATCTGCTCGCTGTGTGGAGACAGACTTGTCGAAGCCCTGCTCTCCTCTGAGAGATCAGATTAAAATGGACCGCCTGTGTGGAGAATCAGCTAGGATCAGATGAAAACGGGTGGAAAGTGGGGGTTTTCATGGATCGGATACCGGTGGATGTTAGCAGACATGTCACTGCTGACATCTGCCGCTCCCTAGAGCTGCATGGAACGTCAAATCGGGTCTGCCTGAAACTGACAGGTGGACCTGAAAGCTATGCCCAACACTTTTATCTGGTAAATCAGCGACACAATTGGATGTAAATCAGGCTGCTTATAATTTAGCAAACCATTTTACAGTGGTGTATTTGACTCATGTAATCCTCTGTAGCAAGCTGCAAAAGATTCATAAAGTTTTTGATCCAGTATTACTGCTGGTAGTGTTGAATGTATTGGCAGATTTTAATTCACTAACAAATTTAAGTCAAGCCAGCTCACACCTTTAAAATCTGCAACAGTGTTTAATCTTTTAAATTTTCTTTCCTTTAGAACACAGATATGTCGAGTTGTTCCTTAATTCAACGGCTGGTGGAGCTGGTGGTGCATATGGTGGACAGATGATGAGTGGACTTGGTATGTACCAGAAAATCCTTGCTCCAGATACTAAATCTAAAGTGTCAAATGTACCCTTTAAAAATGATTACATTTTTGGGTCTCATGCAAACATATTTACATACAGCCTAAAATATACTTGTTTGTGGCATCTGGTAGTCCCAGCTGCCGTGTAATTCTTCCCATGAATACATTAAAATACATGTGTAAACTCTGGCAAATGTATCTAGCTGTACTTGATGCACACATTTTCACATTCATCAAGTTACAAAATGCACTGTTTGTGAGTTTAAGTATGGGTGTATTTCATCCCGATCGTAAGCAATGCACCACAAATACAAGCGTATTTTATGCTATACATTAGTGTGCGTGAGCCCTTAAAATTATGGGTTCTGGTTAGTTTTTTTTTTTTTTTTTTTATTGCAATCTAAATTTCTGTGCTCAGTAAATTGGCAGTTACAATTCTAAAGAACACCAACTTTTTTCTCAACCGTTTTAAATATAAATTATGAAAAACTATATCAAGTGTATATAACCCAAGGACTTGATCTCCAGAGACAGGGAATTTAAGCATTAAACGCTCCTATCAGTGTAAAAATATTAACTTTATTGCAGAAACATTTAAAAACACTTTGCATAACATATTAAAATATTCCCAGTCAACTCCTATCGGTTGGCTTAAGGATCCTATTGGCCATCTAAGGTCCACAGTCTGTCTAGACACAGAGTTCTCTCTGGATGACGGCTCCGTCTCTGCTCACTGGGCACGTGTTGGAGCCCCCGCTGTCATCTATGGAAGTTCTGATTGGATGAAAATGGATCTGCCAGATTGATCCTTCTATGTAAATATGGTTTCCGTCTGGCGGATTGTATATCGATCGATGTCAGGGGACATGTCACTGCTGACATCCGTTGCGCCATAGAAGTAAATGGAGCGTCCGATCGGGTCTGCCTGAAAAACCAGGTGGACCTCTCGTGTGAAAGGGGTCTTGCTCTATTCCTTGTTTTCCTTGTTTCCTTGCTTCTTGTTGGCTCTCTGCCCATGAATGACCATAAATCTGTAGGAACAAAAACTATTCAATATGCTTAGGAAGGGGATGTACAGTGCAGGTCAATGCCCTTGGCTAAATTGAAAAGTCCTGGTTTAAAAAAGAGCCAGACCAAGGCAGAACTCCATATATAAAGAATAGTCACTGTTGGGTCTCAATAATGATAATTATTGAGGCAAGTTTCTTAAAGTGATATATTGGTACTTGTCAGTCCTGCTGCGGATGATTTCATGTCAGTCACTGAAAAAATGTGTCTAAGACTGTAATTTCCGGGCTACAGATGCCAAAGACCTTATTTTTTAAGTATTAAGACAGGGATGTGGTCTAGTGTTTCAGTGTCCTCCCTAACCCTATTGTATATCACACCACACAGGCACAGGGCATATTGGCAGGGGAAATAAGTGTGAAAGGCATCAACTTTTAATGTGTACTTTGTCAAAACCGTTTTGACAAAGCATGCATTACATGTCAACCTTTTTTTACCCCTACCAATGTGCCTGTTTGGGTGTTGAAACAAAAAAAAAAAGCTTTTACTTGCAGCATATGGGTGTGCAGTCGTCCAGTTTTTTTTTTTCATATGTACTTTGCAGCCATGACAGGGCTTGTACCCCTATCTGGTTTGCAGACACCATTATTGCCTGTTCACCTGATGGCTTTGGCATCAGCGGAAGTTCACCCAAAACTCAACTTTCTGACATTAGATCCAGCATACTGCTAACATCTGCAGTATGCTGGGGTTTTTCCTTTGTACTTATCGTTTTATAAGCTGTTGTTTGGCTCCGGGCGGGGAATGAGCGTTCCTAAGCCAAGAGGAGTTGATTGACGGGCTGCTAAGGCGTGTCACGCCTTCTGAAAATACCCAAAGTGAGCCGGATAACAATGGCTTATAAAACGATAAGTACAAAAAAAAATTAAAACCCCAGCATACTGCAGATGTTGGCAGTATGCTGGATCTAATGTCAGAAAGTTGATTTTTGGGTGAACCTCCGCTTTAATTGCACTTCACACCTTTTCATTGACTGAGATATGATCTGCAGCAGGACTGACAAGTACCAATATATCACTTTAAGAAACTTGCCTCAATACTTAACTTTATGGAGAACAGTGACTATCCTTTATATATGGAGTTCTGGGTTGTTGTCCAGTGGCTGTGTTGCTATAGAGTGTCAGATGTGCACAGACATAATATGCTATACTGCTGAAAAATCTTTATAGCTCTGTGCATGGGTTGACTGGTTGTCTTAAACATTTAAGCCTCAGGCATACTGGACGTTTTTGGAATTTTAACCATGTTATTCTATGTGTCCATTCACACATGGGCTTTTATCTGCAGTTTTTAGCTGGGGTGTTTGGCTTTAAAAAAACAATTGGTGGGTTCTGAGAAAAAAAACTCTAACCTTAAACGCCACTTACTAGCGTTTTTGATCCATTGAAAGGGAAATTTTCTTCTCCAAAAAAATAAACGCTAACAAATGCTAAAACGCTATTGCAAAAAGTTGAGAAAAGCTGAAATTCCTGTGAGGGAAGGAAAATATTTTGATGTGACCATGACTTTTTTTTTTTTTTTTTTTCTTCCTCTTGGACCAAGATAACTGTGAGTCCTACTTGTATAAATGGTGTTTTCTGGTCTCATTTTCATAAGTGGAACCAAACCCTCAATCATCTCTTTTGGATCACAGGTGTTTTGAACCAGGACTTTCCAAATAACCCTTGGCCTTTCTGATTCAGCTCATTCCCTTTACTAGGCTATTGAATAGTTTTTCTAAAGAGCTATGATCAATCATGGGCAGTGATCCCATATAAGGAAAATAGATTCTTTCTACAACAAATTCTCTTAAAGGGACATTCCTGCTAAACACGGATGAATGAGAATTTATAACACCTTTTCTTACCGTACGGATGATTACACCTCAGCTTCTTGTATTATATTTTTCAGTCATTACAAGATTTTTAGGGGTGGCCACACTCTCTAATTGAAGTGTGTGGGGACATCAAGACAGACAAGTCTGTAAACATTAGATGCCCAATGGGCTCATTTAGCCAAACGATAGGAGTAGGCTGGGAATATTTTAATGTGGATTTGTTCTTTTTGCAATAAAGTCAAATATTTTGTAAACTGATAAAAGTATTTAAAGGGGGTTCTAAAGGAAAAACATGTTCCATTACCTTAGTGCAGTCCTCCTTCATAATTTTTTTTTTTAAGGTTTTTAGAGGGGTTAAGCCTAATCCACATCTTGAATGGTGTTCTTTGGCTTTTAGTAAAGTGGCTCCCCACCTTACTATATTAACCTTGTAGAAATGTTTTTTTTTTTTTTTTTAATTCTCCCATCTCTATTTTGTGAACAGCTGTAGTAATCGGCTAACCCTTTTATTATTGGTGGTCTATTTAGTTTTCGAAGACCCCTGTTCTGTCTTTCGGATGGCATGTGCTGCACTTGCTGATATTTATGTTTGCAACTTTTTCGGCAACCATTACATTCTCTTGATGGAATTGCACATTTCCTGACCAACTTTATATGTAGCATTACTCTTGGGTAAAGGATTTCAACAAGAATTTCAGGTTGCACAGAGCTTTCCTAGTGTAATTAAGACGAGAAATATAAAGACAATGAGCCACTATTGCACCTGGCAAATTGTCTGTCTGTCCTTCATGCTAGAAATGTAACTGTGTTGGCCTTGGCTTTTAAAATGCGTTTTTTTTTTTTTTGTTTTTTTTTAAAGCCATATGAATGTATGTCGTTACTAAAAACTTGTAGCAATTTAATGAAAACTAAGCTAATTTTTTTTTTTTTTTTTTGCGGTATGAAACAGGTACACAGTCAAATTATGGCAGCCCTGGGTCCCAGGCTTTGAGTGGCACAGGATACGGTACAGGATATGGAAATCAAGCAAGTTTAAGTGGTTATGGTAAATATTACTTTTATAAAAAAAAATTGTCTCTGCTGCATGTTGACTCAATGGAGTATGCATTTTGAAGGGTTTTTATACCCCACACTTCCAGCTATTTTCTTAGTCTTTTATACAAAAATGGTATAACATTTTCAGGTACAATTAAACCTTGCTGTTTTAAGGAATGCTATTTTCATAAGTGTTTGTGCACTCAGTGTTACTGACAATGTTTGTGCTCTGACACATTAAATCAGGCGCTGTAGTCTATAAAATCTTCATGAGTGCAGTGAAATCTTCCCATGATTTAGTTGGAGCGAGGTTTGAGTCTACACAGAGCAGATCTGCAGGCAGTGTCAAAACAATGGAGGCACCTGGGACAGCAAGACAGCTTCTAGACAAGTGAAATTGACTCGGGTTACAAATACGCCTGAAATGCACTCGACTGTGGTTGCTGGAGAGTATTGGGCAGCAAAAGGTGACCAGGTCAATTTAAGTGGGCAGCTGAGACTAACTCAAAATAAATCCACGTCAATTGCAGCAGGAAGGGTCTTAAACTAAATGGCAGAGACCACATGCAACACTCCAGCAGATGCCCATCAACGCATTAATTCCTCAGCGTTGACCACTTTCGGGTTGAAACTGGCATATGTGGAGGTTTTACGAAAGGTACCCAGTGGTCCAAATAGCGCCTCGTTTCCACTGCACGGGTCGGGTCAGTAATTTTGGAGCGGTTCGGATGGGGCCGGTCTAATCACGTGAGCGTTTCCACTGCAAATCGGACCATGAGGGACCATTCAGGGTTTCGAAAAAATTAAATCAGTGAGATGCATTTGTAGGTCCGCCCTAACCGAACCGTTCCACTCTCTCTGGTCCCTCATCTGAAGCAGGACCCTTACTGGTGCGGTACGGTTCGGTTTTACGGTACGCTTTCATAATGGAAACACCCAAAATAGCGTACCGAACCAATCCGTGGAAACGAGGCATAATTAGCTCCCTGCGCATGGTCTGGTTACAATGCTTTTAAAGTCCTGGGTTGGGTGAAGTGGATACCGATGCTCAGCAGTGGTGGTTACATGTTAATGTAGATGTGTAGGAAGCCTGGCTATGCTGTTTTTTGCAGCAGCAACCCCACCTCCCACATTTTGGCCTTGCAAAGGCCACATAGAGTAGCAGTCAGGTACAGAATCTCTTGATTTGTCTGTCTTTTTGATACTTCTGCATTCCAAATACAATGCTGTTTTTAACCACCACAAAGTTTTTTTTTTTTTTTTTTTTTTTTTCCAGCTATGTAAATAGGATTACTAATGCAGTTATATGAGCACTGACTCGCTTTTAATGTCATACCAATGCATGTTAAGTGACAATTCTAAATTACAATAATTTTTTTTGTTATAGGTAACCAGAGTGGATTAAACAACAGTTACTATGGCAGTGGAAGACAAGGATCAATGGGTGTAAATGGGATGGCTGGAATGTCTAGCAACATGAGCATGAGTGCTGCATGGGGAATGTAAACCGAGGGAAAGGGTGTCCTTTTGTTTTTTTTTATTTAGGACTGAGCTGATAGTGGGATTTTTTTTTTTTTTTTAAACTGAAAGGGTAACTACTTTCTAGCGAACCTATTTTTCCCTTCCCCCATGCTACCTATAATCTTCTGTACTTGCCTCACCAGTGGGCAACGCAGTGCATGCACTTTCTCTTTTCTGTAGGCTAGAATTCAAAACCAATCCTCTCTCAAGCCTGCAGGTTTACAGTGGGGATTTTTTTTTTAAAGGGGACAGGGCACTATGGGGTGGGGGGAGGAGAAAGCCATGCATATGCAGTGTCATAGTTCTTCACTGGGTCCCCCGCTGGTTTGAGAGAAGTACACCGTGATCTAGGTAGCTTGTGGGAGGAAACTATTGGGTTAAATGAATGGGTAAAGTCACCCTTTAATATTTCAGTATTCAAAATGTCAGATGCTCTTTTACAACTACTAAACGGGCCAATTTCTGCCATTTGGCTTTTGTAGGACAATTGTAAAAAATAAACAAAGGTAGCTGTGTTACTGTTTCTGCAATGCTTCATGTAAACATGAGTTTTTGTTTGTATTTTAATCCACTCTTGATTCCCTCTTTATGGCCTTGTTTTGTTTTTTTATTTTAGCTTGTAATATTTGTTGCTCAACATTGCCCAATAAATTTTGCAAAACCTAACTTAATTTGCACCATGTCTTTTTGTATTTAAATAATTTGTAAAGTGTGTGTGTTGCACTTGTTTGTTCAGTTGATCTTCTGACCTTTTTGGAGCCTGTGTCAACAAGCTTTTGCTTTCTCATACAAGTTTATTGGCAAACAAAACCCACTAAATGAATGTCAAATCGTCAAATGAATTATGAATGAGCTAAAGATTCTCGGGTCACATGCATTTACCACCTTACATGCTGTTTGAAATGTGCTTTTAAAGGCCCTGCCTTGGTCTGCCTCAGTATAAGTGGTAGAGCAGGCATTGCAGATTACTTGCTGGCAACTTCCCACATGAAGTCCTATTAACCACTTGCCTGCTGGCCATTTTTACCCCTTCCTGACCAGGCCAATATTCAGGTTTCAGTGCTGTTGCACTTTGACAATTGTGTGGTTGTGCAACACTACCCAAACTATTTTATCAAATTTACCACTTTCCCAGATTTTATAACAAATTCTCCTGCGCTGATCGGTGCCCTGGTGGTTTACATGTCCCTTTTCTTTCTCGTACATCACGGGACACAGAGCGGCATATTCATTACTATGTGGGTTATATGGAGTACCTTCAGGTGTGGACACTGGCAATCTCAAACAGGAAGTCCCCTCCCTATATAACCCCCTCCCCTAGAGGGAGTCCCTCAGTTTTTTCGCCAGTGTCTTAGGTGTTGGTCACGGAATAGCTTTGCTCCACATCCTTGGGATTAAGGGCGGGCTAACCGGATCTGTCCAAGGAGCCTCAGTGCCAAAGTGGACAGTACCCGGGCCCCAAGCCGTGGGGTTTTGCCTATAATGCTCCTCTTTGGAGGGCTGGACCCTGGGCCCAGGACTTGGAGTTTGTAAAAACCATAAGTTCCTGTTTGCCAGGGTGCTATATAGGTCCAGGACAGTGGGTACCTTCATAGGACCCCAGGGCCTGAAGGTCTACTACGCTACCCACGGAGATGGGAGAAGATTGGATCAGTTTGCTGGACAAACATCCTGCAGCATGGAGCAGGTAAGGGGGAGCCTGCGGGACTTGGTTCGACAGCAGGCTCTCCGGGGTAACCTAAAAGGGGGGATAGCCTAAGTATGCTCTGCATGGGCAACCTTGTTCACTATGTCTGAAGAGAGACAGGATGACACCTTTTCCCCCCCCATCACTAGGTCCCCCTGTCTAAATATGTGTGCTAGCTAAACCTGCTGTTTCTTCCTAGGGCTAGTAAGGATCCCTAGGGGCCTTTGGAGAGTCCTACCTGGCCGGGGGTTTGAATCTGCCGCCTGTTTCTGCGTTCCTGGATCTCCAGCAGCGCGGCTCCTCCATGTTCCTCCTGTTTCCGGCATACGCGCACGCGTGCGCGCGCACGTCTTATGGACGTTTTTCGCGCCGTTCACACAGGAGGGCGGGGGGGGGGGCGTGCCTGCGGCGTCATACAGGGGCGCGCCTTTGTGCTGTTATAGACAGCAGGCATTGTCAGTGCTCAGTCTGAGGCTGATTTTCAGAGGAGAGGACGCAGAGCGGCAGAACAGTGACTCCCGGTGGCGGAAGAGGGGTAGTACATGTGGACTTTGTTCCAATACCTTTTTGTTAAGCCAAGAAATCCCCCTTTTTTTGCAGCAGGTTTGGAGGCTGGCAAACTTAGTTTGGGGTCACTGTATGTTGTCAAAAGAAAATATATAATATATTTAAAAAAAAAAGGAAAAAAAAATAAAAAAAAGAACATACGGGATCCCATCAGTTTTTGGGCATTAGTGGTCTATTGTCCCCTAAACTCTGATTTTTGTACTCCTGCCCACTACAGTCTGTTGTGTGGGCGGAGTCCCTCGATTTTGTATTATGGCTTCCAAGGGTTCGGGGTCAAAGGGTACAAAAAAGACCAAAAAACAAAAGGGTTCCCTTTCTGATTCTGATATGCCGATACTTTCCCCGCAACTTATTAATTTAAGAAGCGCCTTGGATGAGCCATTAGGGGGATCTGGTGCGGAGGCTGGCCCAGATCAGCCCAGCCCTGTGTTCATCACAGAGGAGATGCTAGCCGTATCCCTAGGGGGGCTAGAAGAGAGAATAGCAACATTGATCGCTAGAGCTATTCCTGGTAAGAAACGGGTTAGATCCCCATCACCAGGAGGTGTATCCTCAGATGCTGAGATTCTCTCTCCAGAGGAATTGGAATCACAGGAGGATCAACTAGACCTGAACCAAGAGGGTTCAGGGATTGAGGGATCTGCCTCTGAGGAACCATTTTCAGACTCCCAGACAGAAAGACTGTGGGTACAGTCTTTGACGGACATGGTCCGCTCGGCATTTAGTTTACCATTGCCAGAGCCTCAGGTTCCTCCGGTATCCTCTCTGGGCTCTTTGAAAGCTCCGTTAAACAACACAGTTTTTCCGGTCCATCCTCTCTTGGAGGAATTGATCTTTCGGGATTGGGTACGGCCGGACAGGATTTTTCTGCCACCGAAAAGGTTTGCGGTCATTTACCCCATGGAGGAAAAGTTCTCCAAGAGGTGGAGGCTCCCAGTAGTGGATGCAGCCATCTCATGTGTGAATAAATCACTAACTTGCCCGGTGGAAAACATACACATGTTTAAAGATCCGGTTGATAAAAGATTAGAGACACTTTTAAAAGCATCCTTTGCTACGGCAGGAGCAGTGGTGCAGCCAGCGGTGGCTGCAATTGGAGTTTGTCAGGCATTAAAAGACCAGACAAAGGAAATGTTAAGGGACATGCCTACCCAACAAGCAGAAGAGTTTTCTGACATTCCCAGAGCTCTGTGTTTTGCGGTAGATGCTATAAAAGATTCCATCCAGCAGGCCTCTCGTTTATCACTATGTTTGGTGCACATGAGAAGGCTCTTATGGTTGAAGAACTGGGCGGCGGAGCCCCCATGCAAAAAGCTTCTGGCAGGGTTTCCCTTCCATGGAGGACGACTCTTCGGAGAGGATCTGGATAAATATATTCAGACTATTTCAAATGGCAAAAGTACCCTTTTACCGGTCAAAAGGACATTCCGGGCTCCTACATTTAAAAGGCAGCTCTTTCCTGTCTCGGGGCCCTCAAATTCCAGGCAGTATCGACGGCCGCCTGCACGATCCAACGTTAACAGTAGATCGCAGGGACAGACCCCTGGGGGTAAGAGGCCGTGGTATCGCAAGCCGTCAAAGACAGCCCCTAAGTCTGCCTTATGAAGGGGCGCCCCCACTCTTGCGGGTGGGGGGAAGGCTTCGTTTCTTCTCAGAAGTTTGGGAAGCCAAGATCCCCGACAAATGGGTCCGGGCATCTGTAACCACAGGTTACAGACTGGAGTTTCTAAGGTATCCTCTGCCTCATTTTCAAGAATCAAGGCTACCAAGGGATCCAGCGAGGAAGGCCTCAATGCTGGCAGCTTTGGATCACCTGCTTGGCCAGGACGTAATTATAGAAGTGCCAGCCCAAGAGCAAGGCCTAGGTTTCTATTCCAACCTCTTTGTCATACCAAAGCCCAACGGCGATGTCAGGCCAATCTTGGACCTAAAGAGGTTAAACGGTTACCTAAGGGTTCGTTCCTTCCGGATGGAATCCACTCGGTCAGCAGCCGCCGCGCTTCAGGACGATTTTCTGGCCTCCATAGACATAAAGGATGCTTACCTTCATGTACCAATCTTTCAGTCGCATCAAAGGTTTTTACGCTTCGCGGTGGGGCAGCGACACTTCCAATTCAGGGCGCTCCCCTTCGGGCTGGCCACGGCCCCCCGGGTATTCACGAAGATCCTAGCCCCAATTCTGGCCAATTTAAGGATCCAAGGGGTCACAGTCCTAGCATACTTGGACGACCTTTTAATCATAGATCACTCACGGCCGGGTCTGCAAAAGGCAGTAAACCTCACGGTTCAGTACCTCGAAGAATTCGGCTGGGTCCTGAACCGGGGAAAGTCGGCGTTCCAGCCTACAAAGCAGTTGGAATACCTCGGCATGAGGTTAGACACAGAACATCAAAAGGTGTTCCTGCCCCTTGTAAAGATCGAAGCTATCAAGGGGTTGGTTCAGTTGGTTCTAAACAAGAAAAAACCAACTATTCGCCTGTGTATGCGATTACTAGGCAAGCTAGTGGCCACGTTCGAGGCGGTACCATACGCTCAGATCCACACTCGCGTCCTACAGGCAGCCATTCTAGCAGCCTGGGGCAAGAGGGCACATGCCTTAGAGTCCCCTTTGACGCTATCATCAAGGGTCCGACAAAGCCTGGCCTGGTGGTTGAACCCTCAGAATCTTCTAAAGGGAAAATCCTTCAGCCCTGTTGTCTGGAAGGTAGTTACCACAGACGCCAGCCTGGCAGGCTGGGGGGCGGTCTTCGAGGGGTTCTCCCGCCAGGGAACTTGGGTGAAAGCAGAGAGGCAGCTCCCCATCAATATCTTGGAAATCAGAGCTGCCCGCCTAGCCCTTCTGGCTTGGACCTCCAGATTAAAGGGGTTCCCGGTGAGAATCCAGTCAGACAATGCCACGGCGGTGGCATACATAAACCACCAAGGGGGAACCAGGAGCCAGGCCGCTCAGAGGGAGGTGAACTTGATTTTTCAATGGGCAGAGGTTCATGTACCCTGCATTTCAGCGATATTCATTCCCGGAGTGGACAACCTGCAGGCAGACTTCTTAAGTCGCCAGAGTCTGTTGCCAGGGGAGTGGTCTCTGCATCCCCAGGTCTTTCAGACAATCTGCCAGAGGTGGGGAATGCCGGACGTAGATATAATGGCATCCAGGTTCAACAAGAAACTAGACAGGTTCGTGTCGCGAGCGAGGGATCCTATGGCCTGCGGAACCGACGCGTTGGTTTGCCCTTGGCATCAATTCAGACTTCTATATGCATTCCCTCCACTACAGTTACTCCCGCGCCTGTTGCGCAAGATCAGAGTGGAGAACAAGCCAGTCATTCTAGTAGCTCCGGCTTGGCCCCGGAGGACTTGGTACTCACTAGTCCTGAAGATGGCAGTGGGAGACCCTTGGACTCTTCCTCTACAACCAGACCTACTCTCACAAGGCCCGATCCTCCACCCTACATTACAGCGTCTAAATTTGACGGCCTGGAGGCTGAATCCCTGATTCTCAGGGATAGAGGCCTGTCTAGGCAGGTAATTCCTACCCTGATTAGGGCTAGGAAGCCGGTCTCCAGGGTGATTTATTACAGGGTGTGGAGGAACTACGTAGGCTGGTGTGAATCCAAAAGATGGAATTCCCGCAAATATACTATTGATAGGGTGTTAAGTTTTCTCCAGCTAGGAGTGGATAAAGGCCTGGCACTAAGCACAATCAAGGGACAGATCTCAGCTCTGTCAGTGTGGTTTCAGAGGCCGCTGGCCACCCACTCGCTGGTAAAGACCTTCTTACAGGGGGTCTTGCGTATTAATCCTCCTGTCAAGTCACCAATTTGTCCATGGGACTTAAATCTTGTCCTGTCCACTCTACAGAAACAGCCTTTTGAGCCGTTGGCTGAGATTCCTTTACTCTTACTGACAAGAAAGTTGGTTTTCTTGGTCGCCATAGTTTCGGCCAGGAGAGTGTCAGAATTAGCAGCCTTATCGTGTAAGGAACCATATCTCGTTCTGCATAAGGACAGGGCAGTTCTCCGGCCCCATCCTTCCTTTCTACCAAAGGTTATATCCAAATTTCACTTAAACCAGGATTTGGTACTTCCATCCTTCTTTCCAAAACCTACATCTAGAAAGGAGGGGTTGCTGCATACCTTGGATATTGTCCGGGCCATGAAGGCCTATCTTAAAGCTACAGAAAAGATCCGGAAAACAGATGTGTTATTCGTTCTACCAGATGGCCCCAAGAAGGGGCAGGCAGCTGCAAAATCCACCATCTCGAGATGGATTAGACAATTAATCATTCAAGCCTACGGGTTGAAGAGGTTGCCTCCTCCGTTGTCGGTAAAGGCCCATTCTACCAGGGCCATGGGCGCCTCTTGGGCAGCACACCATCAGATCTCTATGGCTCAGATATGCAAGGCGGCAACGTGGTCATCAGTCCACACGTTTACAAGGTTTTATCAACTAGACGTGAGAAGAAATGCGGATGCTGCCTTTGGTCAGGCAGTACTACAGGCTGCAGTTTGAAATCCTCGGGATCAGAAACACCCTTGGTTATAAAAAAAAAAAAAAAAAAAAAAAGTTTTTTCTTGACTAAGTTGGAATTATTATTATGATTTGAGTTTATCTCTAAATTGAATCCTTCTTTGGAAGATGTCTCCCTCCCCTCATTAAAGCATTGCTTTCGGACATCCCACATAGTAATGAATATGCCGCTCTGTGTCCCGTGATGTACGAGAAAGAAAAAGGGATTTTTAAATACAGCTTACCTGTAAAATCCTTTTCTTGGAGTACATCACGGGACACAGAGCTCCCACCCCTCTTTTGGGTGACCATTTTGGGAGGCATACTGCTTGCTACAAAACTGAGGGACTCCCTCTAGGGGAGGGGGTTATATAGGGAGGGGACTTCCTGTTTGAGATTGCCAGTGTCCACACCTGAAGGTACTCCATATAACCCACATAGTAATGAATATGCCGCTCTGTGTCCCGTGATGTACTCCAAGAAAAGGATTTTACAGGTAAGCTGTATTTAAAAATCCCTTTTTTTCAAGGAAGCCGTTATTGGCTCTCCTTTCCTCATGCTATGAGCATGGGGAAAGGAGTGCCGATAACTGGCTTCTAGTTAAAGCTGTGGTTTGACACAGCTCATCGGATTGAGGTAAAAGCCAATCGGTGGCTCTTTTCCATGTGATCAGCAGTGTTCTCTGGACACTGATCTCAGAGCATGGCAGGTGCAATCACAGGAGTCAGTCATGACTGCTTCCCAGATCTAGCTGTTCATGCTGTAGCTGTCCGCCTATAGCATGGTTGGCAAGTGATAGAGCTGCAACGTGCTCCTTCCAAGAAACTTGTAGTGATGTGGTCAGCAATGTGTGTTGGCTTACTCTAAAAAGGAAAATTGATCTTGTGTTGGAAGGACATTTGCTTGTGATCTCCTACAAAGCTTAAACTAGTATTAACCACTTGCCGCCCGCCAATGACACTTTGACGTCGGCAAAGTGGTTGCTGAATCCTGACTGGACGTCATATGACGTCCTCAGGATTCTGAGCCACTGCGCGCCCCCGGGGCCCGCATCGCGGCAATCGTGGTTGCGGGGTGTCAGTCTGACACCCCGCAACACCGATCTAGGTAAAGTCTCTCACGGAGACACTTTATCACGTGATCAGCCGTGTCCAATCACGATGTAAAAAGGAAAATCCGGTAATCTGCTTTCCTCTGGCAGGGGGGTTCGTGCTGATTGATACCCACCCCCCCAAGGATGACCACTGGACCATCAGGGATTTAAACCAAAGGTAGGCCACCAGGGATGGCACAATGGATGCCAATCAGTGCCCACAATAAGCATCCCTGTTTGGCACTGGCATCCATTAGTACAACACATACGTTGGTGCCCATCTGTGCTGTCATCAGTGCCCATTAGTGAAGGAGAAAACATACTTATTTACAATGTTTTATAACGCAAACAAAGTTATATTTTCAAAATTTTCAGTCTTTTTTTTATAAAAAACGCAAAGGTGATCAAATACCACCAAAAGAAAGCTATTTGTGGGTACAAAATGATAAAAATTTAGTTTGGGTACAGTGTCACATGACCGCTTGTCAATCAAAGTGTGACAACACTAAGCTAAAAATTTGTCTGGGCGGGAAGGTTTAAGTGCCCTGTATGGAAGTGGTTAAACCCCTTGGAACTAGATGTTCTTCCCAAACTAAGAATTAAAGTAGTATTAAACCCCAAAAAGTCTCTACTATTGTAGGACACGGCTACATTTTGGCAACACACTAATCTGGTCTGTCTTCTAGCCCTCCCAGGCGTAGGATGCTTTTTTTTTTTTTTTTTCCCAACAGTGATGCTGGCTAACAGGTCAGTTTGCCTGGGGGTCCTGGGTGTTTTGCTGTTTTTACTGTGTTTTCACGGTTTTGTGCACGGCCGCCATTCTGCCGGCGATGGGTTCCTTTATTGATCGGCGGCCATTTTCTTGTAGCCCACATGCTGTTTTTGCATGTCGGCGGCCATTTTGGAAGGGTTTTTTTTTTTTTCCTCTAGTGGCCAAAATAATGGCGCTCACGGCTCCAGCACACTTCCTAAGGGACGGGACAGTGCTCTGGGCAGTTCACAGCAGCAGTACAGCCTGGTCGGTGGTGAGTCCTCTGAGGGGTTCTCTGCTGCGGCCGGGAGGGTGGCCTGTGGGTCTTGCCTTGCAGTCCAAGGGTGGCATTGGGGTGGGTCAGCCTGGCGTCCGAACTGGAGGCTTCTCCCCTAGACATGCTGGAGTTAACCCTTAGTGCCCTTGTTCCTGCGGCCTCCGTGGATGCTATGACTGCAGTCCTTGAGGCGTTTGTTGCCAGGATTGAAGCGGCGCATGGCCAGAGGGGGGGGGGGGGTAAAAAGCACCCCTCCTCCCCGCCTTCTGGGGATGCCTCTGACACGAAATCGGGCCCTGCTACTGCGCCTGCCCCAGGTTCCGTGGTGTCAGAGGATGCAGGCCTAGTCTACACAGACGGTGAGGATGACTCTGCTTCAGGGTCGGCGCTTGTTAAAGCTCTTATCACTGCGATGCGGCATACTCAGAAAATTGAGGATTCGGCGGAGACATCAGAGATGTCTGTCCCTTTTGGGTTCCGCAAGCCCGCCCGCACTGCGTTTCCTTGTGTTCCTTATCTGGAAAAAATGTTGTACAATGAATGTGATCGGCCGCAGAAAGCTTTTTTCTGTTCCAAAATGCTTTGCGGTCCTTTACCCCTTTGAGGAGGACGTCCTTAAAAAGTGGACCCACCTGTGTCCAGGCTGAACAAGGCAACCACGTTGCCTGTGGAAGGGGCTGCCGCTTTTATCCACTTAAGACCCGGACCAAAATGCAGGTAAAGGACCTTGCCCCTTTTTGCGATTCGGCACTGCATCGCTTTAACTGACAATTGCGCGGTTGTGCGACGTGGCTCCCAAACACAATTGGTGTCCTTTTTTCCCCACAAATAGAGCTTTCTTTTGGTGTTATTTGATCACCTCTGCGGTTTTTATTTTTTGCGCTATTAACAAAAATAGAGCGACAATTTTAAAAGAAATGCAATATTTTTTACTTTTTGCTATAATAAAAATCCCCCAAAAATATATAAACATTTTTTTCCTCAGTTTAGGCCGATACGTATTCTTCTACGTATTTTTGGTAAAAAAAATCGCAATAAGCGTTTATCGGTTGGTTTTCGCAAAATTTATAGCGTTTACAAAATAAGGAATAGTTTTATTGCATTTTTATTTTTTATTTTTTTTTACTACTAATAGCGGCGATCAGCGATTTTTTTCGTGACTGCGACAATATGGCGGACACTTCAGACAATTTTGACACATTTTTGGGACAATTGTCATTTTCTTTGTGCAGATGAGGTTTATTTCATAAAGGAAGAAGATGGTTAGAAAAAATACAATGCTGAAACCGACCATTTTTTTTAACGTTGAAAAACATGTGATTGGACACGGTACAGATGGGCAGTTAAAATGCATGTACAGTGGGGCAAACAAGTATTTAGTCAACCACCAATTGTGCAAGTTCTCCCACCTAAAAAGACAAGAGAGGCCTGCAATTGTCACCACAGGCACACCTCAACCACGAGAGACAAAACGCGGAAACAAATCCAGACAACCACACTCCGACCCGGAAAGAATGTACCCGCAAACCATGGTGGAAAACAATCACCCGGTCACCTACAAACAAGCAAGATTTCAGGCTCTCACAGACCTGTATCTTCTTTAAGAAGCTCCTCTGTCCTCCACTCATTTCCTGTATTAATGGCACCTGTTTGAACTTGTTATCAGTATAAGAGACACCTGTCCACAACCTCAAACAGTCACACTCCAAACTCCACTATGGTGAAGACCAAAGCGCTATCGAAAGACACCAGAAACAAAATTGTAGACCTGCACCATGCTGGGAAGACTGAATCTGCAATAGGCAAGCAGCTTGGTGTGAAGAAATGAACTGTGGGAGCAATAATTAGAAAATGGAAGACATACAAGACCACTGATAATCTTCCTTGATCTGGGGCTCCACGCAAGACCTCACCCTGTGGGGTGAAAATGATCACAAATCCCAGAACCACACGGGGGGGGGGGGGGGGGCTAGTGAATGACCTGCAGAGAGATGGGACCAACATAACAAAGGCAACCATCAGTAACACACTACGCCGCCAGGGACTCATATCCTGGCGGAGGTTTGCTAGAGAGCATTTGAATGATCAGGGAGAATGTCACATGGTCAGATGTCAGATGGTCACATGGTCAGATGAAACCAAAGTTAGAACAGTTTGGTTGCAACTCTCTCTCCTCCAAACACGACGAGTTGTGTTTCTACCAAAGAACACCATACCTACTGTGAAGGGGTTTCTCTGCAAAGGGAACAGGATGACTGATCTCTGTACATGAAAGAATGAATGGGGCCATGTTTCGTGAGATTTTAACTGCAAACCTCCCATCAGCAAGGGCATTGAATATGAAACGTGGCTGGGTATTTCAGCATGACAATGATCCCAATCACACCACCCGGGCAACAAAGGAGTGGCTTCGTAAAAAGCATTTCAAGGTCCTGGAGTGACCTAGGCAGTCTCCAGATCTAAACCCCATAGAAAACCTTTGGAGGGAGTTGAAAGTCCATGTTGCCCAGCGACAGCCCCAAAACATCACTGCTCTAGAGGAGATCTGCTTGGAGGAATGGGCTAACATACCAGCAACAGGGGTCGGAGGGGTGATGGGAGGCTACAGGTCTGACAATAAAGAGACGAGCTTCAACAAATCTAATGCAGCTTAAATTGGTGTATTAGGCTGGCTGGTGCTCCATTACCTTCACCCCCTTTTATTTTACCGATTTTTTTTTTTTTTCTCTCTTTATCTTTGTCCCTTTATTCAGTTTAATGTACGTTCGTTGGTACTCATGTGTTTTTGGGCCCGGTAACCGGAGACCTAGTCTGATCCTTCTCTCTGGTTGAGAGATGGCACTCTCATCAGTGGTGTACCAGAAGGGGACGATAGGGGGTGATCCATGCATGTCTGAACTCGTATCATGGTTTTAATATGTTGATAATTATTCCCCCAGATGCCATCACTGAACTGTATGCATTCCTGTCTAACTTTTTTGCTGACTGTGTGTACCCGGCGAAAGGCTCTCTTTGTCTTATCATCTTAAGCTTTTACGTTCGGTTTACTGTTTGTTTTTCTGAAAATCTCTTTTAAAAATAAAGATTACATAAAAAATAAAAAAAACATACCAGCAACAGTGTGTGACAACCTTGTGAAGACTTACAGAAAATGTTTAACCTCTGTCATTGCCAACAAAGGATATATAACAAAGTATTGAGATGAACTTTTGATATTGACCAAATACTTATTTTCCACCATAATTTGCAAACAAATTCCCCCCGAATCAGACAATGCGACCGTCTGGACCCGCCTCCACACCCCGCCCCCCACAGCCGAGGCACACCCACGATGACAACCACAGGCCCCCCCAATCTCCTTTTTTTTTTAACTTTCAACAAAGGTTTTATTGAGACAAAAAAAGACATTGGTGTGCATACATAGGATACAGTAGTAGGATACAAAATTAAGAAGAAAGGAACACAATGCACATATTGTTCAGGTAGCAACTACACAGCTGTATAACCACCAACATTTTAGAATACATGTGGAGATGTGCATGAGAAGGACGCCTACTAGCCCTAGAGCTCATCGCTATCTAGTGATGTAGTTGAGAAAGCGCTATGACCCATCTCTCCGAGCCCACCTACCCATCGGGCCGTCCCCTCCCGATCATGTGCATGTATCAGGGTCATTAAGCCAACGATCCCAGATTTTATTGTATTTCTCCAGACATTCCCTGTTAATGTAAAGGTGCTTTTTGTATGGTAGAGTCCCATTCACACCCGCTCTCCACTCCGACCATTTAGGAGGCGAGGGCCTCATCCAGTGCCGAGCTATGACCTTTCTAGCTATAAACAGCGTCTCCTGCAGGAAGGTTTTGGTATGCCTATCCAGAACTACAGGGTATACCCCCAGGAGACACTGTTTTGGGTCCAGGGATATGGGTGAGCCCATATTGTCATGGAGAAAGGTAACTACCTGAGCCCAGTATCCCTGGATCTTGGGGCACGACCACAACAGATGAAAGAAAGTGCCTATTTCAACCCCACACATTGAGCAGGACGGAGATTGTTCCCTTTTATATCTGGCCACCCTGACCGGGGTGAGGTATGCCCTGTGGACTATAAAGATCTGGGTGAGCCTATCAGACAATCTGGGTGATACCTCCCGGCAGGACTCTAGAGCTTCTTCCCACTCCTCGTTGTCCATCTCCCCTACCTCCCTCTCCCAGCGTGGTTTGAGAGCAAAAGCCACCCTGCCATGCATAGGGGCTGACAACATACTGTAATATGCCGATATTAGACCTTTAGGATCCTGGCTCCTAGCGATAGACATGACGTGGTTTGGGGTAAGCGGAGGGATGGGTTGCGGGAACTGTGTCCCCATAGCATGGCGTACTTGAAGGAATCTAAAGAACATGTGGTTGGGGAGTGCATATTCCTCGCGTATCCTGTCGAATGTTTTGAGGGTGCCGTTCAGGAAAAGTTGGTGTAGGTAGAGAATTCCCCGTGAGCTCCAGAGTCCAGAGTCCTGAATCTCACCGAGTTCCCTCAGGCGTTTGTTATGCCATAGTGGCGTGAAATCATTATGTAGTGGTATCCCAATTTTATTGGCCGCTAAGTCCCATATGCGCCTATAGTGTTGCAATAAGGGTTTGACCTCTCCAACTGGATCTATGCTGCCGGTCCCGGCAGCTATAGCATAGAGTGGGTCCCCAGTTCGCCGCGCCCATTCGGGGCAGATCAAAATTCTAAACCGGTCACTATCAGTCTTGTCTAGGTGAAAAAGTTGGGAGAGTTGGGCTGCGATATAATAGTTATTAAAGTCGGGCAGGGCTGTCCCCCCCATATCCGTCGGATTCTTGAGTGACTGCCAGGGTAGCTTATGTCTGTCATTTCCCCACACAAAGGGCCTAAGGAGGGCTTCCAAGGTCTTAAAATGTCTCAGCGGGAGATACGATGGGGAGTGCCAGAGTGCATAAAGTATTTTAGGTAAGAGGACCATTTTTATAAGGTTTATACGTCCCCACACTCCCAAGGGTAGGCGGGCCCACGTTTTAAGTTTAAGTCTAACCATGGAAAAAAGGGGTTCAACGTTAAGGGAGGTGTAGTCTGCCGTGTTTCGGGTTATGTTTATCCCCAGGTATTTAATTTTCTCGACCCTCTGAAGTGGTAGATTAGCCTGGGATTCGGATGGGGGAAAGCTGTCAAGTGGCAGAATCTGTGACTTATCCCAATTAATTTTCAGCCCAGAAAATATTCCGAACTGTTCTATTGTCTCTAAGGCTTTATGCAGCGAAGGGCCAGAGTCCGCTAGATACAGCAGCGTATCATCCGCGTATAGACTGATTTTTTCTGTAAGTGTGCCCACACACAGTCCTCTTATCTCCTGGTCTGCCCGGATAGCCATAGCCAGGGGTTCCGCCGCCAGTGCATACAGCAGCGGGGAGAGCGGACATCCCTGTCTTGTGCCTCTGCTGAGGTCAAAGGGGTCCGAGGACCATCCATTGGCCACTACCCTAGCAGATGGAGCCTGATATAGTAATTGTGTCCACTTGATGAAATTTGGCCCGAATCCATAGCTCTCGAGGCATCTCCATAGATAGCCCCATTCCACTGAGTCGAACGCCTTGGCGGTGTTGAGTGTCACCACCACTCGTGTTCCCAGGTCGTCGTGCTCGGCTTGTAAATTAATAAAAAGTCTGCGCAAATTAAAGGAAGTGTTACGGCCGGGCATAAAGCCCGCCTGATCGGGATGAATGAGGGAAAGTACAACTTGGTTAAGGCGCATGGAGAGGACCTTAGCCAGTATTTTAATGTCCACTTGCAGGAGTGATATGGGGCGATATGATTCTGGGAGACTAGGGTCCTTCCCGGGTTTAGGTATCAGGACAATGGTGGCTTCCTGCATAGATGGGGGTAACACACGGGTCTCAAAAAGCTCCTTAAACAGCGCCAACAGTTTAGGTGCGAGTATCTCACTGTAGTGGGAATAGAATTCTACCGGCAACCCGTCTGACCCTGGTGATTTGGAACGAGCAAAGCTCGCGATTGCAAGGTTTATCTCGTCCATGGTGAGAGGGGATTCTAGGAGGGTAATCTGTTCCACTGTGAGGTGTGGGAAATCGAGCCCCTCGAGGAATCGAGCCATAGGTGCACTGTCTGATGGAGCTGTTGACTTGTAAAGGTTAGTAAAGAAGGTTCTGAACCTGGAGCACACTAGGGGGGGATCCGACACCCCCATACCCCCCTGATCCCGTAGAGTGATAACAACAGGTGGCCTATCTTCACAGTGCACCAGGTAAGCCAGTAGTTTCCCGGCTTTCTCACCGTGTTCAAAAAGTTTCTGCCTAGTAAAAAACATCTTTTGTCTAGCTTTGGTATATTGTAGCTGGTCCACTACCCTGGTCTGGAGTTTCAGGTGGTTTGCGTTTAAGTCGGTCGGGTCGTCCGCGTAGGCATGTTCGGCCGCAGAGAGCTCCGCGACCGCAAGGTCGAAAGCCTCGGAGGAGTCCGCCTTAATCCTGTTTATGCGGGAAATCAGGAGAGAACGGGCATGGAGTTTGAACGCTTCCCAAACAATCGATGGGCTGGCCGAGTGGTCATTGTTAGCAAAGAACATCCTCCACTCTTCTGAGAGGTCATCCTCCTCCGGGAGTAGGGATAGCCAGAAGGGGTTCAAACGCCACGTCCGGGGAGGTTTGTCTAGGGGAACGCTTAAGGTGACATAATAAGGGCTGTGATCTGAGAGCAGTCTGGGACCGAAGGCCGCGTCTATAAGGCGCGAAATAAGCCCCCCAGAAAGTAGGATATAGTCAATCCTGGAAAGGGTTTTGTGGGTGGACGAGAAACAGGAGTATGCCCGGGTATTAGGGTGCCTATGCCTCCAGGAGTCTGTCAGGTGAAAAGTGGTGGTCAGTTTAGAGAATTTAGTCATTGCCACAGTTCCTGTTGAAGGTTGGGAAGGAGACATCCTATCTAATGCATCATTCATTGTGGCATTAAAGTCCCCCAACCATATTACCTGTACAGAAGGGTGCTGTGCCATAAAAGCAAGACCCTCGTTTAAGACGGATACACTAAAAGGAGGAGGGACATAAAAGGCCAAAACGAGGAGTGGCTCACCCAGTATCTTAGCTGACAAGAAAACATAGCGACCCTGTGGATCAGTGCGCACCTCCCCCAGCGTGAAGTGAACAGATTTAGCGACGAGGACAGACACACCTCTGGAGTGTGACGTGTGGGTGGAGTGGTATGCCCATCCCACCCAAGGGCGACGGAGCGCCAACTGTACCCGCCCCTCCACATGCGTCTCCACAAGGACTATTATATCAGCTCTTTGCTGCTTCAAGAATGTTAGGACAGCTGTGCGCTTAACTTTGTCGCGGAGCCCCCGCACATTCCACGTCAATAATTTTAGGGACGCCATACATTGACAAGGGGGAAAGAACAGTGTCCCGGCCTAGACCGAGGGATCCCACAGGCCCCCATATTTTTGAACCCTCCCGGAGAGGCCCACGAATGGACCTGCGGCACATGCCATAAGGGCTCCCTGTACAACACATTGCTGGCCTGAATATGAATAAAACCTTTGTGACATATCTGTAAACTTAGAAACAATAAAGAAAAAAAACGATAACCCCCCTCCACCCCCCTCCCCGCCCTGCACCTCTCAAAACTGGTGCGGGCATGTACCCAAAACAGAACCAAATTAACCATCCCAGAGTACAGTGTAACATACAGAACGGACAGGCATAGTTTATACAGAATCTGGGATGGTCGTGGGGAACATCTTCGCTGCACTGTGCATGGTAGGGTAGGACAGCTAGGTTCCCAGCGCTCCCGTCGCCGGCATAATTCGGGAGATGTGTGAGCCCTCCAACAGGCTCCAGGAGTATGATAGTATGTATCCGGTATATAGTCGTGCTTCACTGACGTCCGAAAAGGTATAATGAAGGGGGTGAAAGTTTTGCTGTAAGTACAGAGCAATCAAGGGAGACTCATCTAAAGCAGGGGCAAACGAAGAGAAGTCTCACGCAGGGGATCGGGAGGTCTGGTATCCAACAGAGACATTAGGTACAGATAGTGTCAGTACACGATTCCTCTATAGATGTCAGTCTGGCCCTGTCCAGGGCAGTGGTACAAAAAAGGTATACTCACAGTTCTGTCAGTCTCTCACCCCTGGGGGTGCACGACGTTCCAGCCAGGAGATCGCGTCTTCAGGGAGCTCAAAAAAGGATGCCCTGCCGTCATGCTCCACCCGGAGACGCGCAGGGAACAGCATGGCATATTTGTAGTTTAGCACCCGAAGCCTGTGCTTGACATCCATAAATCCTCGGCGGCGGCGCTGGACCTCCGCCGAAAAGTCTGGGAACACCGCGACCGTGACATTCTCGTAGGGGATGTTACCTCGCACCCTCGCCAATCTCAAGGCAGCATCCCGGTCTTTAAAGTTGAGCATCTTGGCGATGAATGTACGAGGAGGAGCTCCCTGAGGCGGTGGTTTAGCTGGCATGCGATGGGCCCGCTCAACCGTGAGCATAGGGGAGAAGGCGTCTCTGCCATATGTCTTGACCAGCAGCTGTTCTAGAAACGTGGTCGGATCTCTCCCTTCAGCCCCCTCTGGCAGGCCAATGAGACGGATATTACATCTCCTCAGCCTGTTCTCCATTTCGTCCTGCTTGGAGAACAGCTGCTGGATTTGCTGCTGCATGTGGTCTGCTCCTGACTGCAATGGCGGCAGTGCATCCTCCACGTCCCCCAGGCAGGTCTCTGCTGTCTTCACCCGATCCCTTAGATTGTTCATGTCTTGCCTGAGGAGGGAGATATCCACCTTTACCTCCTCAATTTGTGTCACGAGAGTAGTGCGGCAGAGGTTAATAGCCTCAAGGAGCTTTGCAGTGTCTCCCGCCGGCCTCGCTTCCCCCGCCTGGGCCGTGGCGCCATCTTCCCCCTGCTCCACCGGGTCATGTCGATATTGGGCCAGCTTAGCCTGGGCCGATTTGTTCGCTTTCGGCGGCGACATGGTGGGTAAAGTCCGGGGATTCCAGTCACCCTAGTTTAGAAGGCGGTAGTTGTGTGTGAAGAGCAGGATATTAAAGATTGCAGGATCAACGGCCGGAGCTCCGGGAGATGCGTCCTACTCCATGCTCTGTCAGGCCACGCCCCGACAATTGTCATTTTCACAGCAAAAAATGCATTTAAATTTGCATTGTTTACTGTGGAAATGACAGTTGCAGTTTGGGAGTTAACCACAGGTGGCGCTGTAGGGGATGTGTGCCTATGTGTTTTGTTTACTACTGTAGGGGGGTGTGGCTGTAGGTGTGACGTCATCGATCGCATCCCTCTATTACAGGGATGACGCGATCGATGCTACAGCCACAGAGAAGCACGGGGAAGCCGTGTGTACACACGGCTCTCCCCGTTCTTCTGCTCCAGGGACGGATCGCCGCACTGCAGCGGCGATCGGGTCCGCGAATCCCGCGGTCCCGGAGCTTCGGACCGGGTCGCGGGCGCGCGTCCGCGACCCACGGCTGGGTACTAAAATCAACGTATATATACGTTGATGTGCCCAGCCGTGCCATTCTGCCGACGTAAATGTGCAGTAGGCGGTCCTTAAGTGGTTAAGGAGTCCGCAGATAGAGCTGAGGCTGTGGCCCGCTCCATGTTAAGAGTGGTGGGGTCGGCGGTGAGACTGGTCTTGTTCGGGGCTCTATTGTCTCACACTTGCTGAACGGGCAAAGTTGCTGCTTCAGGAGTTGGAAGAGCATGATACTCCTGCGGACTGTGTGGATTTGGCCGACCAGTTGGTGCAGGGCCTAAAATTTGTGTCGGCCCTGGATACGCTTCCCTTGCTCTTTAGGGCTTCGGCCCACGCGGTAGTGTTGCGTCGCCTTGTCTGGCTGAAGTGTTGGTCTGCAGACCAGTCTTCTAAAAAGGCCTTGGTGGACTTACTCTTTAAGTAGGGTTGTCCCGATACCGAGTATTTGCGGGAGTACTTGTACTCCCGCAAATACCCCCGATACCTGAATAGAATACTTGTAACGCCCCCCGCTGCCGCAATGAAAGCCGCCGCCGCATGGGTTAAACAGCGTGCGGGAACATCACAGCTTTCATTTGAATGCATATGTGGGGGACATGACTGGGGGGAGATGGCTGCATATGTGGGGGACATGGCTGCATATGTGGGAGACATTGCTGCATTTGGGGACATATTTAAAAAAAGTATCGGTACTCGGTCCTAAAAAAGTGGTATCGGGACAACCCTACCTTTAAGGGTGAACAGCTTTTTGGGGCGGTTCTGGATGACATCATAAAAGATGCCACAAGTGGTAAGAGCACTCTTCCTCTTCCGTTCATGGACGAACACAGCAGCCTTTGACCTTAGAGTTATATTCACCTCCTTTCCAGGAGAGATTAGGCAAAAAACAGCACTTTGTAGTGTTAAAACACTTCCCTCCGTACAGCTCCTCCCAGGGGGCGTGGTCCCCCGGGTATAACCCCCACTCTGCCTCAGCAGCTCCAGTTTTTTTGCTGCCTAATGTCAGACATGGCCTTCTGGAATTCCTGTACTCAGCTGTGGCTCTGGGTCGTCCACAACATGCTCCATTGCTCCAGGGGTGGCCAGGGAACTTCGGCTATAGGACACACATATGACCGGTCTCTATGGCTTTGTCAGTGTGTCTGGCTAACTAACTGCCATGCCGTTTGCGGCCGTTGGTTCAGTCAGGATTGCTTCCAGCCAGTAGTCGCAGGACAGGTGAGTAGGCATCTTGCCCTGGCAAGGTGGTATGGCTGGTGCTTCCCTGGAGAGGTCGAATGAGGGTCCGCCCTGCTTTCCCCTCTCCCTTCCCTCTCCCTCCTTCCCCATGCTGGGTGGCGGCTGTGAAGGGGGGGTTCTCCTGGGAATATACTCGCTACCGGGGACAGTGTGTTGCGGGGTGCTGTGTATTTTTTGCATTTGGGGGTGCTGCTTTGTGTGTTATGCTGTGTCACTGTTTTTAAACTGCGTTTGGTTGCCATTTTGCCACGGACTAGGTTTACATAGTCAGTGGCCATTTTCCTGTAGCCCGCATGGTGCTTTTTACCTCAGACGGCCATCTTGCAAAAGTCTTGGCCTCTAGTGACTGATAGATTTGCAGGCATTCACAGCGCTATATCTCTGAGGGACAGCACAGCCTGCACGTCTCAGCACTCCTCAGCGTTTCTGCTCACACTGCAACCAGGTGGGGTGGTGAGTTCCCAGGGGTCCCCTGCCTTCTGTTTTTTGCAGCCGGGAGGTGACCGGTGGGTTGTTCTGCTTACAGTGCTTGGGTAGCATAGCGGAGGGGCATCATGGAGCCCGAACCAGGAGCTTCCTCCCCAGCAATTCCGGAGTTAACCCTTGCTGCCCTTGCCGCATCTGTTGAGGCAATGACGGCGGTCCTTGAGGTGTTTTTCGCCAGGATCGAAGCGACAGGTGGCCAAAAGGGGGGTAAAAAGCGCCCCCTCCCTGAGACTGCTTCTGGGGATGTCTCTGACACATAATCATACCCTGCTATTGGTATTGGTTCTGGTTCTGTCATGTCAGATAATGCTGGCTTAACCTACGCGGACAGTGAGGATGACTGCCTCAGAGTCAGTGAATGATAAAGAATTTGTTGGAGCTCTTATCTCTGCGGTGCGAGATACTCAAACTTGAGGATGTGGCGGAGGCATCAGATGTGCCGGTCTCTTTTTGGGTTACGCAAGCCACCTGCACCACGAAAGTGTTTCAAATTGTTGTACAAAGAATGGGATACGCCGCAAGAAGTTTTTGCTGTTCCAAAATACTTTGCGACCCGCTATCCCTTTGAGGACGATTTCCTGAAAAAGTGGGTATCTTCTCCGTCAGTGGACCCTTCCGTGTTCAGATTGAGCAAGGCCACCACGTTGCCTGTGGAAGGGGCTCCCGCCTTTAAGGACCCCGCAGATAGGAGAGTGGAGGCTGTGGCCCGCTCCATGTTCATAGCAGTGGGTTCGGCAGTAGGACCGGTTTTGGTCAGGGCTGTGGTGTCACACTCAATGAACAGGCAAAGTTCTTGTTTCGAGAGCTGAAGGCTCAGGATGCTTTCGAGACCTGCATGGACTTGGCTGAACAATTGGTTCAGGGTCTTAAAGTTGTCTGAGTCGGCCCTGGATACGCTTCCTTTGCTCTTCAGGGCCTCCACCTGTGCGGTGGTGCTACGCCGCCTTGTGTGGCTGAAGTGTTGGTCTGTGGATCAATCCTCAAAGGCCTTGGTGGATTTGCCCTTTAAGGGTGAATGGCTCTTTGGGGCGTCCCTGTATGACATAATAAAAGATGCCACCGGAGGTAAGAGCACGCTGCTCCCACAATCTGGGAAGGGTAAGGAGCCTCGCCTTAAAGGGGAGGTTCACCTAAAAATAACCTTTTAACATTGCATTTATGATATTATTGACAATTAGAATCGGCTCTTTTTAAAAAATAAAATACGTCCGTACATACCGATTCCTATATGTATTCTCATTGCCGCTTCCGGGTATGATTGCCGAGGCTGGGCGTTCCTTATTGATTGACCGGCATCCGACCGACGCATACAGCGCGTCACGAGATGGCGAAAGAAACGGAACGGTCGGTGCGGCTCTCTACGGCGCCTGCGCACGACGTTCGGCTTCTTTCGGCATCTCGTGACGCACTGTATGCGTCTGTCGGATGCCTGTCAATCAATAAGGAATGCCCATCCCCGACCATCATACCCGGAAGCCGTGATGAGAATACTAGTTTCTCTTGTCCACCAAACAGGTTTTTTCCCTCCAACCTCCGGATCGCCGGAGGGATCTGTCAGGGGCTGTCCAGGATCTACTGGGCAGGGGGGTGATTGTGCCAGTTCCCTCGATGGAACGTTTTCAGGGGGTTTTACTCAAATCTGTTTGTAGTCCCCAAGAAGGAAGGGGTCCATCCTATCCTGGACCTCAAGGCCCTCAAATGCTTTGTCAAGGTGCAAAAATTCAGAATGGAGTCGATTCGCTCTGTAATAGTAGTGCTCCATCAGGGGGACTTTATGGCGTCCTTGGATATCATGGACGCATACCTTCATGTTCCCATATGCACAAAGCACCAGAGATTTCTGCGCTTTGCTATTGGGGAGGACAACTTTCAATTAGTGGCCCTTTCGTTCGGCCTGGCATCGGCACCGCAGGTTTTCACCAAGGTGCTTGCCCCCGATACTGGCCCTTCTGAGGTCGCGAGGGATTGCTGTTGTGGGATACCTGGACGAGCTTCCTCAAGCTCAGAATTAGAAGAGGGCGTGTCTATCATGTGTCAGACTCTCCAAGAGTTCGACTGGCTTCTGAATATCCAAAAGTCAGTGTTGGCTCCGTCTCAGCATCCGGAACACCTGGGGCTAGTCCTGGATTCCGCGGAGGCGATTGTTTTTCTCCCAACGGAAAAACTTCAGACGCTGCAATCTGCAGTCCAACAGTTGTCGACCCAGAAGTGGTCTTTTCTTCGCTTCTGCATGAGGGTTCTGGGTCTGATGGTGGCCTCTTTCGATTTCACACCCGGGTGCTACAGAAGGAAATTCTGTCACGTTGGGACAAGCTCCCGTCATCCATAGATTACTAGATTCAGTTGAGCCATCTGGTCAAGTTTTCTCTGGTGTAGTGGCTGAAGTCTCCGGTGCTTCGGACCGGGAAGTCGTTTCTGCCCTGCCGTTGGACGGTGGTCACGACGGATGCCAGCCTCTCCGGTTTGGGGCTCCCAGTCAGCCCAGGGGCGCTGGACTCAGGAGGAGTCCCGCCTTCCAATCAATGTACTGGAGCTCCGAGCAATCAAGCTGTGCCTTGCCAGGTGTTCCCTGGAGCTGCAGGACCGGCCGGTCAGGATCCAGTCCGACAACGCCACTGCCGTGGCATACATCAATCATCAGGGAGGCACACGGAGCTCAGCTGCAGTGATGGAGGTCGCGCGCATCCTTCGGTGGGCCGAAAGGTCCATTCCGGCTCTATCGGCCTTGTACATTCCGGGAGTACAGAATTGGCAAGCCGACTACCTAAGTCGCTAAACACTGGACCAAGGAGTGTGGTCACTTCACCCAGAGGTGTTTCAGAGTCTGTGCCGGAAATGGGGCACTCCAGACGTGGACCTTCTAGCGTCCCGTCTCAATCGGAAGGTGCCACGATTCGTGGCCAGGTCAGTAGACCCGTGGGCAGACGCGTTGGTGGCACCTTGGGGTCACTATCGCCTAATCTACGCCTTCCCTCCTCTGAAACTTCTTCCTCGCCTGCTGCGCAGAGTGGAAGCCGAAGGGATTCCAACAATCCTGATTGCCCCAGATTGGCTGCATCGCTCCTGGTACGCGGACCTGGTGCATCTGGTGGCAGACGCCCCTTGGCGTCTACCCCTGAGAGAAGATCTTCTGTTGCAGGATCAGATCTTCCACTCTGCTTTACAGTCGCTGGCTTTAACGGCGTGGCTGTTGAGAGCCAGGTGCTGAAGGACAGTGGCCTATCAGGCTCAGTGATCGGCCCCCAGCGCGCCGCGTCATCCGCTCTGATTGACAGCAGCGCTAGCCAATGGCTGCGCTGCTATCAATCCGCCCAGCCTAGCCAATCAACGGCCAGGCTGGGAACCGAAGAGGACGACGTGGACGCGCCCGGGAGATTCGAACGGTCAGGTAAGTACAACGGGGGCTCGGGGGGGGCGGTGCTGTGAGATGTTTTTTTACCTTAATGCATAGGATGCATTAAGGTAAAAAAAACTTGTACCTTTACAACCCCTTTAAGTACGGTTAAGAGTCAGATTTCGGCTCTAGCGGTTTACTTTCAGCGACCCTTGGCTGCGCACTCCTTGGTGCGTACGTTTGTGCAGGGGGTCCGGCATGTGGCCCCTCCTGTGCGTCCTCCACTACCTCCATGGGACCTGAATCTAGTTCTTTTGGCGCTTCAAGGGGCTCCGTTTGAGGACATTCGAAAGATCCCGTTGGTTTTTCTGGTGGCAATCAACTCTGTCAGACGGGCAGGGCCGGACTTACCATTGGGCTTGACTGGGCTCAAGCCCACGGGCCCCGCCCAATATTATTATTATTATTATTAAAGGGCCCATAGGTCTCCAGGGCCCCTGGATGGCAACCCCCCCTTTTTTTTATTAAAAGAATACATTTTTTATATATATATATATTTTTTTTTATTAAAGGGCTCAGAGGTCCCTAGGGCCCCATGTGGCAACCCCCCCCCCCCTTTTTTTATTGTTTTTTTATAAATGTTTATTTTTGTTTATATTTTTTTATTTTTTATTAAAAGGCCCAGAGGTTTCTAGGGCCCCCGGATGGCAAACTCCCTTTTTTATGTATTTTTTATAAATGTTTATTTTTTTTAATTTTTTTTTAGGGGTCTGGAGGTCCCCAGGGCCCCGGACAGCAACCACCACTTTTTTTTTTTTTTATATAAAAGAAATATGTTTTTTATATATTTTTATATATAAATTTACATTTTCTTTATATTTTTTATAAATGTTTATTTATTTATTTTTTTAAAGGGCCCAGAGGTTTCTTTTTTATTTTTATTAAAGGGCCCAGAGATCCCCAGGGCCCCGGATGGCTACCCCCCTTTTTTTATATATATATATATATATATATATATATATTTTTTTTGTAAAGGCCCCCCCCTGCTTCTCAATTTGCGGCAGCCCCCCCCCCCGCTTCTCAATTTCAGGCGGCAGCACCCCCCCCCACCGGTTCTCTGCTCCAGGGGGCCCATGCCTTAAGCTGTGTAAGGGGCCCCAAAATTCCTGATGGCGGCCCTGCGCATACCTCCCAACACGCACAGAATCTGCGGGACTTTCTGCTTCTTCCCGCAGTCCCGCGAAAGGTTAATTTTCCCGCACTGCAATAGGAGGCAGCACAGAAGCAGGAGGAACTGGAGCGGTGTGTGGAGGACTGTGGCTGCTGAAGGGAAGAAAGCCGACAGCCGGGCTAATGACAGTATGTGGCCCTGGCTGTCGGCACAGGTGAGAGGCACTCTCCCCTCCGCTGAACAACTGCAAAACCTCCCCCCAGGAGGAACCGGAGCGGGGATGTCTGCTGAAGGGAAGAGAGCCGACACATTCCGTGCACAGTGCACAGTGCACAGATGAGTCACCCCTGCTCAACAACTTTAATGAATGCGCACCCCCCCGCTAAACAACTTTAACCACTTAAGGACCGCCGCATGTACATTTACGTCGGCACAATGGCACCGACAGGCACATCAACACATCCGCTGAGGAGAGATCACAACACAAGTAAGTCTGCACTAACACTACACTGACACACACTACATATAGGCACATTTAACCCCCCCCCCCCGATCGCCCCCCCTCCCCCCTGTCACAGTGTCACTGAATGCAGTAATCATACATGTATGATTACTGTATTTAGTGTCAGTGTGACAGGCAGTGTGACAGTCAGTTAGTGTTAGGTCCTGGGTAGCCCCCGTACCCCTAATAAAGTTTTAACCCCTTGATCACCGCCCTAGTTAACCCTTTCACTCCCTATTGCCAGCATCATTAAGCGATCATTTTTCTGATCGCTGTATTAGTGTCGCTGTTCCCGCTGGGTAGCTAATTTTTTTTTTATTGCGATTTTTTTTTTACTAGACATGTGGCTAAATAAATTTTGGCCTGAATGTTTGACTAAAATTTAGTTTATTGATTTTTCTTATAACAAAAAGTAAAAAATATTGTTTTTTTAAAAAAAAATGTCACTCTGGTTTTGTATATAGTGCAAAAAATAAAAATCGCAGAGGCGATCAAATACCACCAAAAGAAAGCTCTATTTGTGGAAAGAAAAGGACGCAAATTTTGTTTGGGAGCCACGTCGCACGACCGCGCAATTCTCTGTTAAAGCGAAGCAGTGACGAATCGCAAAAACCCCTTGGGTCATTTGGCAGCATATTGGTCCGGTCCCTTAATGCGCACCCCCCCCCCCCGCTCAACAACTATGATCCCCCCCTTACTCCAGGGGCCCCTTCAACACTCAAGCCCAGGGGCCCCCACAACCCTAAGTGTCTGAATTGGCGAACTTGTCCTGCAAGGCTCCCTACTTGGTCATCCACAAGGATAAGGTGGTGCTGTGACCGCAGCCATCTTTTCTCCCAAAGATTGTGTAGGCTTTTCACATGAGGACATTGTGTTACCATGTCCTCATTGTGTTACCATCCTTATGTCCTCGGCCGAAGAACCCGAAGGAGGCCACTTTACACTACCAGGATGTGGTTCGGGCCCTGTGTGTATACTTATCTGCTACGGCTCCGTTCCGGAAGTCGGACTCACTGTTCGTGTCGGTGACTGGCGGTCTCGTCGGCCACCATTTCTAGGTGGATCAGACAGGTTGTGCTTCAGGCCTATGCCCTAAAGGGGCGGGCGCCTCCCTTTCAGGTCACAACGCATTTGACCAGGGCCATTGGTGCCTCCTGGTATTTTCGTCATCAAGCCTCTGTGTTACAGGTGTGTAAGGCAGCCACCTGGTCGTCAGTCCACACCTTCTCAAAATTTTACAAGGTGGATGTGAGTGCATCTTCGGATGCCTCCTTTGGCTGCAAAGTGTTACAGGCGGCAGTTTAGGTTGGAGTTCCTCCCTTGAGAAACTCCGGTTTTGTTTAGGGGTGAAGCTTGGTTTGCTGTGTTGTTTTCCCACCCTTCGATTTTTTTTTACACTGATGGGGACGTCCCTAAGGTCAAAGGCTGCTGTGTCCGTCCATGATACTCACCGTAAAATCCATTTCTCTGAGTTCATGGACGGACACAGCACCCACCCCTCCTTTTGTACTGCTTGTTACGAACTGGAGCTGCTGAGGCAGAGTGGGGGTTATACCCGGGGGACCAGGCCCTCTGGGAGGAGCTGTACTGAGAAAAGTGTTTTAACACTAAAAGTGCTGTTTTCTGCCTAATCTCTCCTGGAAGGAAGGTGGACATAACCCTAAGGTCAAAGGCTGCTGTGTCCGTCCATGAACTCAGAGAAATGGATTTTACAGTGAGTACAAAAATCCTATTTTTTCGTCCACCCGGTGCGGCAGGTAAACTTTCGCGGCTTGGTGGAGGTCTCTTCTTTCTGACCGGTGGGTTTGCGAAGTAGTTTCTCGGGATACAAGAGTTTCTCGCTTGTTCGCCAAACAGATTTTTTTTTCCTTCCAACCTCCAGCTTCCTCCGGAACGTCGGGAGGCCCCGTTTGGGGCTATTCAGGATCTGCTGGTCAGGGGGGTGATCGTGCCTGTTCCTTTACTTGAAAGATTTCAGGGCCGGGCTTAGATTTGTTAGTGATGCTTCTGTTATCTGTTTTTTTTTTTTTTTTTTGCCCATTGCCATAGATGACCGCTGTACTTATGTTTCTCATGTTCCTTTTTTATTCATCTAACATTTGTACCCCTTTAAAACTTCAATAAATACATTGAAACAGAAAGATTTCAGGGGTTTTACTCCAATCTGTTTGTAGTCCCGAAGAAGGAAGGGGTTCGTCCAATCCTGGACCTCAAGGCCCTCAACTGTTTTGTCAAAGTGCAAAAGTTCAGGATGGAGTCGGTTCGCTCTGTAGTGGCGGCACTCCATCGGGAGGATTTCCTGGCGTCCTTGGATATCAAGGACACGTACCTGCATATCCCCATATGCGCAAAGCACCAGAGATTCCTGCGTTTTGCGGTCAGCGAGGACCACTTTCAATTTGTGGCCCTCCCTTTCGGCCTGGCTTCGGCGCCACAGGTTTTTATTTTTTTTTATTTTTATTTTTATTTTTTAAGGCAAAATAATACATAATACAACACAACTTTAACAATTTACGTCCTATTGTCCAACATATGTTACCTAATGTGTCTCTTTCAACCCTATATCTTCCCACCTGATATCCCTGGCAATGACAACAGAGACAATACCAAAAAAAAGGGCCCCCAACCCACCCATTCCCCCAAAGTCTCCTCACCCCCACCCCTTCTCTGTTGTTCTTCATAGGGACATATTCATACCCTGTTCAAATTCCCGGGCATCTTCTAAAAAGTTTATCCTTGTTCTCCTATCCCTCTACCCTGGAGTCCAAAAAGGACTTCCAGGAGGTCCAGGTTCTCAGATATCTGTCCTGTTGGTGTTGTGTTGTCAATACTAATGCCGCGTACACACGGTCGTTTTTTGCGATGAAAAAAAACGACGTTTTTTAAAACGTCATTTAAATTGATCGTGTGTGGGCAAAACATCGTTTTTTGTCTTCAAAAAAACAACCAAAAAATTTTTCCAACATGCTTGAATTTTTTGTGTCGTTTTTCAAAACGTCGTTTTTTGTTTCACAAAAAGTCACCGTGTGTAGCAAAAACGTTGTTTAAAACGACGTTTTTCAACCCGCGCATGCCCAGAAGCTAGTTATGAAGCGAGCTTCAATGGAAAAGAGTGGTGAACGTAACCTTGCTTTTTGTGAAAAAACGATGGTGTGTATGCAAAATTGTCTTTGAAAAGTGACGTTTCAAAAACGTTGTTTTTTACTTCACAGAAAACATCGTTTTTTTTCATCGCAAAAAACGACCGTGTGTACGCGGCATTATTCTTCCAATTTACTAATTTCTCTATAGTTGGTGGGATTGGTGACTTCCATTCCTTCGTTATACAAGCCTTTGCGGTATCTAAAAGGTGGCATATGCTTGTCTCCCTGTATGCTTTCTCTGATATTTGATTTACATGTAGAAGGTAGAATTATGGGTCTTCCGGTATCTCACATTCTGAACAGATCTGAAGAACTCTTTTTATCTCTAGCCAAAAGCTCCTTAACATGGCACAATCCCAAAATATGTGTAGCATCGTCCCTTTACTTCACTGGCACCTCCAGCATTTATCTGATACCTCTGGAAAAATTTTGTTTAGCCTTTCTGGTGTCCTATACCATCTCGCAAAAATCTTATAACTTGTCTCTTGTATTTTTGCACAGATTAATGTTTCGTGTGCTTGCTTATATATGCATTTTCACTGTTCCTTACTAAATGTCTTCTTTAGTTCATGTTCCCAGTCTTGAACGCATTTCAGAGGGTGGCTCCCTGACTGTACTAATAGTTCATAGCTTATTGAAAGGGTATGTTGGGGGGCGTGGCCTGGACATGGCCGTGTGAGGACGCTTTGCCTTTGAGCTCCCGACCTTCTCCCGACCCGCCGGGTCTATCTTGCTCTAATATCCCTCTACGCTACCCCTGGAATGTATGCAAGGAGGAGGAAAACGAAGGGGAAGTCTAAGGTGATGAAACCGGGGGACCTCGGAGGAGCTATCGATCATTTTTTGGTTCAGACACGGCTTACCCCCCCTGGACCCAAGATGGCGGAAGCACAAGGGGAGACGAGTGGAGCACAGGCTATGGAGTGCCAGCCGACGTCCCCAGCAGCATCGGGGGAATCTGACTCCTACTCAGAAGATCCCGTCGCCATACAGCCAAGCGGGACAGCCCCGCTACTGACACCCTCGAGACCCGGAGACGCAGATGAGATGTGGGCGATCCTGAGGTCCCTCCCTACTAAGACAGACATTGAATCGATAGTGAGCCGGCTCGAGACCCAGCACCGCAAAGACATACGCAAGGTCAGGGGGGAGCTGGGCGCCCTGGGTGCAAGGCTTACTACCGGGGAGACCTCGGTGGCGGACCTGGAACAGAGAGTAACTGCTCTGGAGCACCTCCAAGACGCACATATTGATGCGGCCACGATGCTACAACTCCACATGGAGGAAATGGAAGACAGGAGCAGAAGGAACAACCTTCGGCTGCGGGGCTTACCAGAGACAACGGGCCCAGAAGACCTGATAGACACTGCCACAGCCGTCTTCCGCAACCTCCCGGGAGACCCACTTCCTCCGAGAATGGAGTTTGACCGCATCCACCGGGCCTTGGGGCCGTGGTCTCAAGACCCCAACAGACCGCGAGACGTGATATGCCGACTACACCACTACACACACAAGGAACTGATCATCCGTAGAGCCTGGGAGGCAGGGGACATAGAATTTGATGGAGCGGCGGTGAAGATCCTACCTGACGTCTCCCGAGCCACGTTACAACGAAGAGCCATGCTCCGCCCGGTGTTGGAATTAGCCCGCCGACATGGGGCCACGTACCGCTGGGGATATCCGCTTTCGGTGTCGTTGCTCTATGGCCTGCTCCAGCAACGCCCCCACATAGGAAGGCACAACCCTTAGCCACATAGGCTGAGTTGTGCTAAGATACGCAGATAGTCTGCCATTAGTTGTTTTTCCCTGTTCTCTTGTGTGTGGTTCTCTTTCCTGTTCCTTCTTTTCTCCCTTTTACTGACCTTTGTGACCCACCTCTCCTCCCACTCTCCTCCCCCCCACTCTCTTTTCTCCACCCCCCACTCTTCCCTCGGGTCCAGTTAGTACCCCCTCCTTTTCTCTGAACGGGTTGAGGATGGACGACCTTACAGTATATTCCCTTAATGTAAAGGGCCTCAACACCCCGGAAAAAAGACGCATGCTGATGACTGATTTGAGGAAGGCACGGGTAGACGTAGCATTCCTCCAGGAAACGCACTTTAAAGATAACCGACTACCGGTCCTCAAAAACAGATTCTTTCCTACGGCCTACCATTCCACCTACAACTCTAAATCTAGAGGCACTACTATTCTCATATCCAGTAAGATACCATGGTCCCTTCGGGACTCCTTGGTAGATGGGGAGGGACGGTATACATTTGTCAAAGGCTTGCTAGGGGACACACTACTGACGTTTGCAACCATATACGCCCCAAACGTTGGCCAAGACGCCTTCGTACGCCGAGCTCTCTCGAAACTGACCCGCTTTAGGGAAGGCCAACTTATCCTAGGAGGGGACTTTAATGTCCCGCTGTCTCCCAGTGTTGATACGTCCATGGGGACAACCTCCCTGTCGTCGAAGACTCGCAAACAAATAGTGAGGGACCTTCATGACGTATGGCTTCTCCAGCACTCTGGAGAACGAGATTACACGTTCTACTCCCCTCCCCACAAACTATACTCCAGGATAGACTTTTTCCTTATACCACACGGCCAATTACACGCAGTGCTAAAATCTTCCATTGGGCTTCGGACTTGGTCCGACCATGCCCCTATCACCCTGACCTATAGGCTCTCGGATCAACACTCACGCAGGAATCGCTTTTGGAGATTAAACGAAAGCCTCCTACAGAACCCAGAAGTACTGGAGGAGGTTAACAAGGAGTTAGGATTCTACTTCCAAGTAAACACGGAGGCGGACTGCACCCCTGGCGCAGTGTGGGAGGCACACAAGGCGGTAATTAGGGGAATCTTTATAAAACACGGCTCGCGCATTAAAAGGGAAAAGGGGGAACAGCTGACAAAGCTGTTAGCGGATCTCCACGATGTAGACATGCGACATAAGAGCTCCCCCGACCCCCACGGGGAAGCGGAACTGACATCTATTCGCTCCCGAATTAACGAACTCCTCAATTACAGAGCCAAAGCGGCGCTACAGAAATGCCGTCTCGTATCTTACGATTAGGGAAATAAATGTGGGCGGGTCCTGGCCAGGGCGGTCGCAGAATTAAAAGCGCAAACCTACGTCCCCCACATTAAGACGGCAGCTGACATGAAAGTAAGCCTTCCACAGCACATAGCTAATACATTTAAGGAGTACTATGCAAATTTATATAACATACAAGCCCCCCCCAGAACGCAACACCTGGTGGAGGCATACTTAGCCTCTGCCCAAATGCCTTCATTGACACCGGAAGCGGTAACCGAATTAGAGGCCCCCATCACGTCAGAGGAGTTGGCGACGGCTCTGGCCTCAACCAAACAGGGCAAGGCTCCGGGGCCAGATGGCCTCACCGTACAGTACTATAGGACGTTCTTCCCATCCCTGAGTCCCCATATGGTGTCCTTCTATAACAAGCTAGGGAACACGGCAGCTTTCGTCGGCGATACGCTGCGGGCGCATATCACGGTCATCCCCAAAGAAGACAAGGACCTGCTGGTTTGCAGCAGCTATAGGCCGATCTCCCTTCTAAACACGGACCTAAAGCTATTCACCAAGATTTTAGCGATCCGTTTAGCCAGACACCTACAAACGCTAGTCTACTTAGATCAAGTGGGATTCATCCCCACTAGAGAAGCCAGGGACAGTACAATCAAAGTGCTAAACCTCCTACATGTGGCCAATCAGACCCATGTGCCGTCGGTCTTCTTGAACACCGACGCGGAGAAGGCCTTTGACCGGGTCAACTGGGGATATATGTTCTCGGTCCTCAGACACGTCGGACTTGGGGGTACCATGACTAGATGGATAACACAGATATACACTACCCCCTCGGCACAGGTTAAAGTAAACGGAGTCTTGTCTGATCCACTCTCGATTAGGAACGGGACCAGACAGGGCTGCCCTTTGTCGCCCCTCCTCTTTGCCCTCTCACTGGAGCCATTTCTATGTAGGGTTAGAAATAACCCGGATATTGTAGGCCTTAAGATAGGGGACTCCCAATACAAAGTGTCGGCCTATGCGGACGACTTGATGTTCTCCCTCACTAATCCGTTAATCTCCCTCCCGAATCTGCTTAAGGAATTCGACAATTACGGACGTATATCCAACCTTAAAATCAATTATAGTAAATCGGAGGCCATGGGCGTGGGGCTATCCCAAACTGCTATGCAAACACTAAGATCCAATTTTAATTTCAAGTGGACGGACACTTCTTTAAAATATCTGGGCACTCGGGTCCCGGCTGATCTTAAACATACCTTTAACCTAAATTTCCCCCCTCTATTGATCAAGACCCAGACCTTATTGGACTCCTGGCACAAGGGCCTCCACTCTTGGTTTGGCCGCTGCAACCTTATTAAAATGTGTATTCTGCCCAAATTCCTCTACTTGCTGCAGGCACTTCCCATCCACATACCTGCGACATTCTTTAAGCAAACACGTAGCCAGTTTACCAAGTTTATCTGGGCAAATAAGAAACCGAGATTACCCCGAGCCCTGCTGTCTTTACCAAAGCTGGAGGGGGGGCTTGCAGTTCCTGATGTGAAGAAGTATTCGCAGGCTGTACACCTAGGCAGGATGGTGGATTGGTGCCGTCACTCCGATCTGAAACTGTGGACGCGTCTTGAACAGTCTCAGACACAGGTACCCTTGCGAGGAGCTGTCTGGTGCTACGATAATCTGTCGGCGGATTCTAAACAGCATCCGCTTATAGGAACGACGCTCCGAGTAGGGACGAGGGCACTCTCTTCACAGAACTATCCCACATCTAAGTCTCCCCTATACCCTATCTCAGGGAACCCAAAATTCCCACCGGGGCTCTCCCCCCAGGCCAGGAATGTTTTTCAGGGCATACACTGCACGCAAGCAAGACACTTCATAGTGAATGACTGTTGGCCCTCACTGAGCATGCTGAGGGAAGAAGGAGGCGCTTTTCAATTGCCGTTTTGGACAGCGATCCAACTGAGACACTTATTTGAGTCACTACCCGACCCCCGAGAGTTTACCAGGCCACTTACCCCCTTCGAGACCCTCTGTGCGGGTGAGGGGGTGATTCCAAGGACACTGTCCACCTTGTATGCCCTCATGATTTCCCCGATGGAACCCACACGTCCGACCCACATAACTAAATGGGAAAGAGACTTAAATTGCACATTTGACACCCCTCAGATCCAGCGTATTGTAACGTTCGCCCTGAAATCCTCCATATGTACGAGATTACAGGAGACCAACTACAAGCTGTTAACGAGGTGGTACCTCACTCCACACGCCCTGCATACCTTCTATCCGGACTCTTCCGCGTTGTGCTGGAGATGTCAGGGAGACAGAGGTACGCTGCTACACATATTTTGGTCATGCCCGAAGCTAGCTCATTTCTGGTCAACAGTCAGGCTTATAGCTCAGAAATTTACTGAATACAATATACCCGATGACCCGGCCTTCTTTCTCTTACATGTCAATACAATGCCAGCTAAGCGTTACAAAAAATCCCTCATATGCCACCTGCTAAACGCCGCAAAGGCCTGCATTCCGCTACACTGGAAAAGCCCAGCGCCACCGACGGTGGCCAACTGGGTCCGCAGGGTAGAGGAAATTAAGGCAATGGAAGATCTAGTGTTGTCTGCGAGGCAACAGGAGGAAAAATTTAAGGATACGTGGGAGCTATGGAACCATTTTATTTACTCCTCAGACGGTGTTGCCCTTAGGGTTACCTGAGGAAGCCAGGGCCCCGTATACAGATTGCCTGGGGGGTCGTCCTGACTCAACCAGATTATCCCGATTGCCTTTTCGGGGTCTGGCCCTTCCCCCCAACCCCCTCCCCTCCCTATCCGATCCCAACTATCTCTCCTTCCTCTGCTTTTCACTACCCCCCCCCCTTCTTTTTCTCTCTCTTCTTTAGTTTTGGAGCCCCCCCTCCCCTTATGCCCTCCCTCTCCGCCTCCAGGCGGCTGGGAGGAGAGTGGGGTCTCGGGGTCTAGATTGAAACTATATAGAGGTCTCGCTATCGGAGGAGGCCTGCGGCCTCGAGATGTCATTTAAGTTGCTCTAGCCGGTAGATATGTTATATGATGTTTGTCATGGCACCCGTGCTGGACCCCGATCTTGACTCTACCTTCTGAAGGTCATGTTGAAGATACACCCCCCCCTCTTCCCCATCACTAATGTTACTGTTATTCTTTGAATGTATTACTGAATCTGTTTGTAATGCTTTGGCCCATGTTGGGCATTAATAATAAAAAATCTATATTTGAAAAAAAAGAAAGGGTATGTTGTAATGTTCCCTTTTCGATACACATTTTCGCAAATCTCATAAGTGGTCTTTCAAAACTCCCTGGGTTCGGTAGTGTATCCAGTAATTGAACCATCTGCCATGCGTTCCAGAATTTTAAACATACATTCTCTTGTTCCATCAGATCAGCTATTGTTACCCATCTTCCCATTCGGATATAACTAGCAACCTGTGTGCACTCTCTGTTCCTTAAGTGCCAAAAGTGCCATCTTCGTATCCCAGTGGGAAGAGGGGATTATCTATCACTGGATATAATGGAGAAGTCTTGGGTTCAATACCGATCATAGGGAGTGCTATTGCAGAGATCCTCACCGTGTTTCCCAGTATCGGGTTCTTATTCTTTTCTTTTGGTAGTGAAGCATACCACCATGCTGCTCTTTTTAAAGGTATTTTAGATTGTGCCTGTTCAATTTGTACCCATAACTTAGTGTCTGAGTGTCTGTTCCAGTCTATTAGCCTATTCAGATGTGCTGCATAATAATATTTCCGTATGTCTGGCACCCCAAGTCCTCCCTGTTTAGTACACATTAGTTGTTTCCTTTGTATTCAGGGATTTTTGTGTGCCCAAACAAACTCAAAAATTACTCTTTGACATTGTTTAAAATACTTCACTGGAATATGTATTGGTAATGTTTGTAATAAATAAAGAATTTTTGGGAGTATATTTATCTTAATGATGTTACATCGGCCCAACCAGGTATGAAACCCCAAATTCCATTTGTTCAAAAATTCTTCACCTTTTGCAGTAGTGGTGGAAAGTTTAGGTCAAAAATCTTGTCCACCTTCCCTGTTGTATGTCCAGGTATGTCAGTGACCTGTCTCTCCATTTGAATTATAATTTTGTTTTAGATGTGTTATCGATGAATGTGGGATATTAACTCCCATCGCTTCTGACTTGAAATTAATAGATAGATTCGAAAGAGATCCGTATTTCTCAAATTCCTTCTTCAAAGTCGAGATTGAGATCAACGGTTAGTAAGGGTAAACAACATATCATCTGCATAGGCTGTGATTTTGCAGTGGATTTTGCCTATTTGTATTCCTGAGATTTTCCGATTTAGACGTACGGTGTGCAGAAAAGGCTCTAATGACAGGGCGAAGAGGAGTGGGGACAGGGGGACACCCCTGTCTTGTCCCGTTCGAAATCTGAAGGGGCTCTGACAGTATTCCATTGACCCGTACCTGAGACGTTAGGCCAGCATACATGGAGAATATCCACTTTATATTCTGTTCCCAAATCCTCCGTGCTGTAGGACTGCCCGCATAAAACTCCAGTTCACCCTGTCAAAGGCCTTTCCCGCGTCTGTGTTCAGAAATACACATTGCGTCTGTCTTGTATTCACTATCTGCACCAAATTAATAGCTTTAGTAGTGTTGTCGCGTGCTTCCCGCGTGGGGACAAATCCCACCTGGTCTAAGTGTATCAGGTTTGGTATATGCTGTTGTATCCTTTTCGCTAAGACCTTAGCAAAGATCTTCACATCCGAATTTAACAATGAAATCGACCTGTAGCTTCCGCAGAGGGCCAGATCTTTTGCCTCTTTTGGTATCACCGAAATATTTTTTTTTTCCAAAATGTATTTATTAAACATAATTTTTCAACTATACAACGTATAATTGCACATTATACATAAAAACTATACAACAGATAAATACACATTATACATAAACACACACATATATACATTGTCTCAAAATGATAATCCCTTTTATACTATCCTACTACTGTCTATACTACCTATCAGTTGCATTACATTCCCCCCTATCTGGAAGTTTTACTTCTCTAAATATATATCTTCCTCTTACCACTCCTCATTCCCAATGGTATTAATCGGGGTAGGTAGGATTCTTTGAAGTAATGGAGTTGCTTATCATGGGGTAATTCTAAGACTTTAAGGGGAGCCAGGGGGAGGGGGTAGAGGAGGATAGAGAGAGGGAAGGGAGAGAAAAAAAAAAATTGTGAGGTGACAATAAAGTATACAGTGTGCGAGGGGATAGAGGAAAAAATACTGATATGTGAGAGAAATATGTTCGATAAGTGAAGAAGATACATGGTAAGGTAAAAATAAAGTGTTCAGTGTGCGAGGGGGATTAAAGGAATAAATAATTCCTCAAGGGGTTAAAGCCTAAATCCTACGTGCTAAAAAAGAGGAAAAAAAAATTGAAAAAGGATAAGTGATATAAATATGTTCAATAAGTGAAGGGGATAAGTAGTATCCTCTATTTGATTGGGCCTAAGATCCTAAGTGGTGTGGGGCAAAAAAAAAAAAAAAATGTGAGGTGACTATAAAGTGTACAGTGTGCGAAAGGGATAAAGGCAAAAATACTTCTCCAATGGTTAAGACCTAAAATCCTACGTGCTAAGAGCAAAGGAAAAAAAAGATATGTGAGAAGAATATGTTCAATAAGTGAAGGAGATACATAGTAAGGTGAAAATAAAGGCCCAGATTCACGTACATCTGCGCATTATTGGACCGGCGTAGCGCACCGCCTTTACGTTAGACTTGCGCAATTTTGCCGCGTAATCACCCTATTCTCGTAGCTTTTGCGCAGGAAATTGCGCATACGTAACGTTTTTCCAGAGGCGTAAGGAGGAGTAATACAAATTGGGAAGGACGTGGGCGTGTTACATTGAAATGAGCCGTGACCCCATGCAAACGAAGGGCCGGCCGGCTCGCGCATGCGCGCTTGAAGGAGACCATGGTCAGCTCCGCTGTGCGCATGCTCACAACTCAGGAGCGGCGCAATCAGTGAAATTGGAAATGGACTAGGGCAACTTTGTGAACTACGCAGACAGCATAAATAGACAGACACAAATGCACTTCCTTTGCAAAAGTACATCCCTTTGTATCCCTCCCTCTACAGCAAGGTGCTTTTGTTTGTTTGTGACGTGTCTTTGAGATATTTGGGGACTGTTTTGCAGAGTGATTTTTGTCTTTTATGTGTTTTCTTTGTTGTTATTTTGTTTAAATTATATTTTTGCTGGGCATTTTTTTTTTTTGCTCGTCATTTATTTAATTTTTTTGGTTCTGTTTGTGTATGATTTTGGAATGTGGGGGTGATATTCCTGCGGGAAAAGGGGTGTCACCCTCATTTGTGGTGGAGAAGTGATCCCCAGGTCTGTGTGAATGGTGTATGAATGTACAGTGACATAATTGGAGCCGTGGCATGTCGTTGCTGCTCACAAGTCCTGCATGGTGGACTGGTGCCAATCCAATGTGATGACGATGTGGTGTGTGTGTGCTAGGGACCACAGTGGTGTGCATGCATGCATTCTCATTGTGCCATGATTAATGTGTGTGTTTAACGTGCAAAGATGCATAATGTGAGCTGGCATGAGATGGAGTCATGAGATGGGGTACCAGTGCATATGCAGAGTCACCTTGAAGGGAAAAGACAGGAGGATGTTAGTCATGCATGTGCCACTTGTGAGGTGTGCATCACGGGAGGGGATAGTCATGCCTGCCACCCATGTCACTCACCAACCAGCCAGCTGTCCCCATACATGTTCTGTTCGAAGTCTGTGGGGATGGGGCTCTGATTGTATATGTAGCTGTCATGGGTGTCATGGGTGGTGCCATGTGTTGGGCTGCTGATGTCCTCCTGCAAGGTTGTGGTAATTCCAGGATGGCATGAGGGGTGAATCTGAAGATGCGAGACACCTCAGAATCACTCATGCCAAAGATGTCTATGCGTGTGTGATATATCAAGTGAATAGTGAGGGGCTTGTATCAGATAAGAATATTGTATTAGATTAGATTAAATTGTAAATTTTATATAAGCAAAAAAAAAAAACATCTCCCGTGCCCTCCTTAGTGCCATCCTCCGTGCCCTCCTCCTTCTTTGTTCATCTAAAGTCAGTAGTATAGCTATGTGCGACGATGCCCCTGGCATGTTGGCATACAGATTGTTGAGCAACACGTGTGACTGCTGAACTCCTCACTAACAGTGTTGCTTTATCTGACAAGTAGACTTTTTTTAGTTTTTTTTAACCCAGCTTTTATCAGCTCTAATTTTAGACAGGACATTTTGCTGTTGCGCACACTGCGTCGCCTGCGCTGCCCCAACGTTGTTTTGTGGATCCCCGTAAGTCCCTCATTAGCATATTTGACTAGCAAATCAATGGTGTGTCTATCGCACTTTTGCGCGGACGGATGCGCCAGTCTAACGAAATTACGCGGGACAAAAAAAAGACGATTTTTTGCGTATCTCGTTCTGGGGATGCCGCGCAACGAAACGCACGCGCACATTTAGACTTACGCACGCGCATCTCCTGTTGCGCAGGCGTAATCGCTCTGTGAATCTGGGCCAAAGTGTTCAATGTGCGAGGGGGGTAAAAGGAAAAAATAATTCCTCAAGGGGTAAAAGCCTAAATCCTACGTGCTAAAAAAAAAAAAAAAAAGAAAAAAGTGATATAAATATGTTCAATAGGTGAAAGGGATAAATAATATCCTCTATTTGATTAGGCCTAAGATCCTAAGTGGTGTGGGGGAAAAAAATAAAATAAAATATATAATAAATAGGGAAAAATGTGAAGTGATAGTAATGTGATCAATATGTAAAGGGAAATAATGGGAAAAAATAATTCCCCTATGTGTTCGGGCCAAAGGTTCTAGGTGCTATCAAAAACTGAAAAAATAAATAAAAAAAATTATAAAAAAAAAGGGAGAGGATAGAATGATGATATTGTGTTCAAAAAATAAATAAATAAAATAAATCACCGAAATATAAGCTAATAGATTGTCTTTAGCTAAACTAGCCGATGTCCCTAATGCATTAAATAATTTAACCATATAATCAGATAGTGAGGGGAACAACATTTTATAGTATTGACCAGTGTAACCATCGGGTCCAGGGGCTTTCCCTGTTTTCATTGAGCTAACTGCCAATTTAAGTTCCTCCTCGATTATAGGGTCATCTAGCTTCTCTTTGTCTAATTCTGATAATCTCAGTATTGCTGACTCCGTTAGATAGTTACTGATCGATCTGTTCCTGGGTCGGGGGCTTACTCTGTATGTTATAAAGAGAGTGATAATATTCTTGAAATTCCTTCGCTATATCATTTGGTTTTGTAATCTTCGGTTTCTTGGGTGGATTAATATGTGGGATATAATTACTCAGCTTCTGTTCGCGTAGTAATCTGGCTAGTCTTTTCCCACACTTGTCTCCTGACTCATATGAACATTTTTTACACCTCTGCATAGCCGCTTTTGCTTTGTAGTACAGGAGGTCTGTAATTTCAGTTCTTTTCATTACCATCTCTTTCTCTACTGTTATTGACCTTATTTGCTTATGTCTGCCCTCCAAGATAGCTAGTTCTTCCAATAACCTTTTTAATTTTTCCATACGTTTCCTCTTGATCCTAGATCCGTGTTTAATTAACACACCTCTAATAACCACCTTATGTGCTTCCCAGATAATCCCGGGGTCGCACTCTGGTGTATTGTTTGTACTAAAGTAAAACTTCAACTCTTTAACTACATCTTCTAAGACCTATTTATCTTGCAACAGGCTTTCATTTAGTCTCCACTGATTTGATCTAGTCTGTCTTAGGTCTTGTATCTCGTATACCAGAAAGATCGGTGCATGATCCGACCACGTAATGGATCCTATTTTGGCCGTTCGTATTGAGTGTAATTGGGCATGCGGAATGAGAAAAAGGTCTATACAGGAATATGTTTTGTGTGGGGCAGAATAGAACGTGTAATATTTTTCTTTATTATGCAGCAGCCTCCATATATCAATCAACTTATTTTTATACAAAATTTGGGTAATACGGTTTCTCACACCAAAAGAAATCGATGACTTTTCCGATGAAGTGTCCTCTTTAGGATCTAGCGGAATATTCAGATCCCCTCCCATAATCAGATGTCCTTCTGTAAAGTCTAACAGGCGCTTAATTGTTTTGTCTATGAAGATCTCCTGATGCTCATTTGGGGCATACACATTGGCAAATGTTACCCCTATTCTTCCTATTTTCCCTTTAACAAATATATATCTTCCTTTCAGGTCTCTCATAGAATCTACGTAGGTCCATTGGATCCTCCCTGCTATAAGAATAGACACCCCCTGTGACTTAGCCTCTTGATTTGTCGCGTGGTATGTTATTGGGTATAGCCATAAAGACATAAAGAGCCACTTGGACCAGTTTCCGAAGGAAAAAAAAACTGGGAGCCGCAAAACCATTGCGACATCCATGGCTGGCCTACCGGGGGGTCGAAAACAGTGACGTAATTAGAAATAACCAGGCGGAAAATTTGCTATGCCCACCCCCCTTAAGCTCCAGCCACCCCCTCCCCTGTCTTTCCCTGCAACCTACTCCAACCAAAAAAAAGAATGCAATTGAACAGCACATTAGACAGCCAATAACAATGCCATAAAAAAACTAATTACTGTCCCAAAGTGTCAGAGAAAATAACCAATGCCCCCAAATGCCATAGAAAATTAATCAGGGCCCCAGTGTACCATAAATCATAATCAGTGGCTGATGTAAATAATAAATAATAATGAGGGCCCAATGTCATCCTCGTCATTATAAAAATAACTTGCTGGGCATGTGGAGGTGGAATGTTATCTGATATTGTCAATATCAGATAAGATTCCACCTCCACATGCCCAGCAAATGCTCCCCAATCATCATTACTTCATCATCATCATCAGCCCCCCCCAACCACCATCATTACATCATCATCATCAGCCCCCCCCCCACCATCATCATCATTACATCATCAGCCCCACCATCATCATCATTAATTACATCACCATACGCCCCCCTCACCATCATCATCATCATCATCATTACAGAATCATCAGCCCCACCATCATCATCATCATCATTACAAAATAATCATCCCCCCCCCCCACCATCTTTCATCATTACAAAATCATAACCCCTGATCATCATCATCGTCATTAAAAAATCATCAGCTCCCCTCACCATTGCAAGTCAGCCCCCCCCCCCCCCACCATCATCATCATCATTAAAAAAATCATCAGCTCACCTCACCATCGCAAGCCAGCCCCCCCCCCCCCCCACCATCATCATCATCATTAAAAAATCATCAGCTCCCCTCACCATCGCAAGCCAGCCCCCCCCACCATCATCATCATCATTAAAAAAAATCATCAGCTCCCCTCACCATCGCATGTCAGCCCCCCCATTGTAAGCCCCCCACAGCCTTTCTCCTTACTGTTCTGTGCTGTGTCACTGTCCGGCTGTCACAATGCTCCCCCACTGTTGGTAACAGTTCTGGCGCGCTGATAAATGTCCCGCCCTCCTCCTCTAGACCAGCTTGTGTGACAGACAGCACACTGGCTCTATCACACGAGCTAGTCTTCTAGGAGGAGGAGGGCGGGACATTGATCACAGCGCGCCAAAACTGTTAACGCTGTGATCTCCGGGATCGTGTAACCGGCCGGCATTGCATGTCAGGGTTGGGCGGGCCGGTTTAAAGTCCTCCGTGGAGCCGCGGCAAAGGTTCAAAAGAGCCGCATGCGACTCCGGAGCCACGGGTTGCCGACACCTGGTATAGCCTATTCTTTAACATCTGTGTTTTATCTTCCCTTAAGTGTGTTTCCTGTATATACGCCACGTCGATTCCTAGTCGTTGCAGATCATGCATAAGGACCTTCCTTTTCTCAGGTTTATTGAACCCCTTCGTGTTCAATGATAGTACATCCATCCATCCTAATTTTTATAGGTTCATTTCACAATAATTATTAGGCGGGGGGGGGGGGTAGGGCAAACAATGGAAGGAGGTAGAGAGAAAAAAAAAGGAGCCAATCTCCCTCTTCTGTATGATGGGAGATGTCTCCTGTCGGCCTGGCTTCGGCGCCACAGGTTTTCACCAAGGTGCTCGCTCCGATTCTGGCCCTGCTGAGGCAGCGCGGGATCGCTATTGTAGGATACCTGGACGACCTTCTCCTGAGAGCTTCTTCAAGCTCAGAGTTAGAGGTGGATGTGTCTATCACCTGCAAGACCCTCTGGGAATTCGGTTGGCTGCTGAATGTCCAGAAGTCAGTGTTGGTACCGTCTAAGCATCTGGAATACCTGGGGTTGGTCCTGGATTCCTTGGAGGCAAGGGTTTTCCTTCCAAAGGAGAAACTACAGACACTTCAATCAGCGGTGCAGCGGTTGGCAACCCAGAAGTGGTCGTCTCTTTGTTTTTGCATGCGAGTTCTGGGTCTGATGGTGGCCTCCTTTGAGGCGGTTCCGTATGCTCCATTCCACACTCGAGTGTTACAGAGAAATTCTGTTGCATTGGGACAAGCTCCAAAGCGGTGGCCCGGTCCTGCAAACAAATCTGCGACAGCATGAAGGTTCTCCCCCGCCTGACTCTCGGGTGGGGGGTCGCCTTCACGAGTTTGCAGCTCAATGGACCACCCTGCTTTCTGACCAGTGGGTTTGCGAAGTGGTTTCATCGGGGTACAAGAGATTCTTTCTTGCCCACCAAACAGATTCTTTCCCACAAACCATCTTCTTCCGGCTCGTCAGAGCGCCCTATTTGGGGCAGTGCAGGACCTGCTGAGGCGCGGAGTACCTGTCCCGCTGCCAGAAAGGTTTCAGGGATTTTACTCCAATCTGTTTGTAGTGCCGAAAAAGGATGGGGTCCTTCCAATCCTGGATGTCAAGGCCCTCAACGCCTTTGTGAGGGTACGAAAATTCAGGATGGAATCAATTCCCTCTGTGGTCGCTGCACTCTATCCGGGGGATTTTCTGGCATCCTTGGACATCAAGGACGCATACTTGCATGTCCCCATATATTCCAGGCATCATAAATTTCTGCAATTTGCATTAGGGGACAGCCACAACCAATTTGTGGCTCTCCCTTTCGGCCTGGCATCGGCACCAAGGGTTTTCACCAAGGTGCTTGCTCTAATTCTGGCCTTGCTGAGACAGCAAGAAATCGCTATCGTGGGCTACTTGGACGACCTCCTGCTCAGAGCCATTTCGGGCTCAGACTTAGAGGAGAATGTGGCGATCACCAGTCAGACTCTTCAGGAGTTCGGTTGGGTACTGAACCTACAAAAGTCGGTGTTGGTGCCAACTCAGTGCCTGGAGCACCTGGGTTTATTTTTGGACTCCTCGGAGGTGAGAGTTTACCTCCCCTTGGAGAAGTTGCAATCTCTTCGGTCGGCGGTGCGCTTCTGCATGCGAGTCCTGGGTCTCACGGTGGCCACCTTCGAGGCGGTACCGTATGTTCAATTCCACACGTGTCTTGCAGAAGGAAATCTTGTCCAAATGGATTGTCAGATCCGGGTGAGTCAACTAGTCAGGGCTTCCCTGGTATGGTGGCTGAGATCTCCAACTATTCAGTCCGGGAAGTTGTTCCTTCCTTTTCACTGGATGGTGATCACGATGGATGCCAGCCTAACCGGCTGGGGGGGTGTCTGGGGTGTTCATTTAACACAGGGTCGATGGACGCAATCCTGTCTACCCATCAATGTGTTGGAACTTCGGGCGAACAGACTGTGCCTCTTCACTTGGTCTCTGAGGAGGCTTCAGGGATGTCCAGTCAGGATCCAGTCGGACAATATATGCCTCCCCCGCTGAAGCTTCTTCCTTGTCTGCTTCGCAGGGTGGAGACCGAGGGAATCCCAGTAATTCTAATTGCTCCAGATTGGCCTCAGCCAATTGGTACACCAACCTTGTACGCCTGGTGGTGGATGTCCCTTGGTTACTGCCAATGCGGGAGGACCTTCTGTCGCAAGGTTCTATCCTTCATCCTGCTTTACAGTCACTGGCTGTTAAAAGTCAGGTACTGAGGGACTGGGGTCTTTCTGACTCAGTAATTTCCACCATGCTGAGGGCACGGAAGTCTTCTTCTAGGAATATCTATCATTGCACGTGGAAGGCCTACATCTCCATGTGTGAGGAGATGGAGTGGCGCCTACAAGCTTATTCGGTTTCCAGAATCCTGCTGTTCTTACAGCGTGGGGTGGATGAAAAAGGGGAAGATTTCAGCCTTGGCTGTTTTCTTTCAAAGTCCCTTGGTGGCTCATCCACTGGTAAAAAGGTTTATGCAAGGGGTTCGACATGTGGCCCCTCCAGTTCAGCCACCTCTACCCCCGTAGGATTTGAATCCCGTGCTCTCGGCACTTCACAAACCTCCTTTTGAGAACATCAGAGAGATTCCCCTTTTGACACTCTCAGAAGGTTGCCTTTCTGGTGGCCATTACATCAGTCAGGAGGGTTTCTGAATTGGCGGCCTTGTCTTGCAAGTCCCCCTACTTGATCCTCCACAAGGATAAGGCAGTGTTATGCCCGCAGCCTTCTTTTCTTCCAAAAGTTGTTTCGGCCTTTCATCTTAATGAGGACATAGTGCTTCTATCCCTGTATCCTCAGCCGTCGCATCCAAAAGAGGTTGCTCTGCATTCCTTAGATGTTGTCCGAGCTCTGCGAGTATATCTCTGCTACGGCTCCGTTCCGGAGGTCAGACTCACTGTTTGTATCAGTGACTGGTTCAAGGAAGGGTCTGGCGGTCTCGCGGCCACCATTTCTCGGTGGATCAGACAGATCGTGATTCAAGCCTCCTTTTCCTCTCACGGCGCATTCAACCAGAGTGATAGGTGCTTCCTGGGCCTTCCGACATCAAGTGTCTGTCTCACAGGTGTGCAAGGCGGTCACCACCTAAACTACATTTTACAAGGTTGATGTACATGTACACAAAGTTTTTCAGGCGGCTGTAATTCCTCTGTTTTGTTTTTGGGTGGAACTTGGTTTGCTTGCTGTGCCTACACCTCGTTTTTTGACACTGCTTGGGGACGTCCCTACTGTCAAGAATATTTGGAGCTGTGTTTGTCCATAAACTAAAGAGAAAATAGGATATTTGTACTCGTAAAATCCTTTTCTCTGAAATTCATGGACGGACACAGCACCCACCCCTCCTTTTTAAAGCGGAGCTCCACCCTGATATATATATATTTTTTTTAAATCTGAAAAAAATACTCACCCTAAATAGGCTGTTGCTATGCGGAAGTCCCGAATCTGCCCTCACGATCCGCGGTGCTGTTTTCTTCCTCCTCCTCTTCTGGGTGTCTTCTTGTGAATGGGCCGCGCTGCATTCTGGGAACTGTGTGTATCCCAGAAAGCAGCCGGACCATTCACAAAGCGCCGCGTCGCTCGCACATGCGCAGTAGGAAACGGGCAGTGAAGCCGCACGGCTTCACTGCCTGTTTCCCTGACTGTGGATGGCGGTGCCGGGATCGAGGATCGGCATCGGCGGGGGCCGTCAGCGCGGGCACCTAGGACAGGTAAGTGTCCTTATTCAAAGTCAGCAGCTACACTGTTAGTAGCTGCCGACTTTGAAAAAAATAAAAAATAAAATGCGGGTGGGTGGAGCTCCGCTTTAAGTTTGTACTACTTTTAGACTAACTGAGCTGCTGACTGCAGAGTAAGGGGTTATGACCAGAGGGCCCGCCCCCTGAGTGGTGATGTTTGGCTTTGCTGTATTACATGTTTTTTAACCATTTAACATGTCTGCCTAGTCCTCTCCTGATGGACGGAACATAACCCTACTGTCAAGGTTATATGGAGCTACAGTATGTCCGCCTATGAACTTCAGAGAAAAGGATGTTACGGTGAGTACAAAAATCCTATTTTGTGGGAAAAAAGGACGCAGATTTAGTTTGGGTACAACATTGCATGACCGCGCAATTACCAGTTAAAGCAGCACAGGGCCAAATTGTAAAAAGTCCTCTGGTCATTAGGCTGCCTAATGGTCTGAGGCTTAAAGCGGAGGTTCACCGAAAATAGCAACTATATTCTATCTTAATCAATGCATCATCTACATCATTGTAAGCCACACAATTTTTGTTTTAAATATATAAATACCGTATTATTTCAATTCAAAGTTAGACGGGAGTAGGCTTTTCCAAGCCTTTCCACGGGCGCTGCAATGTATTCTGAGAGCACAGTGTCATGCTTCCCAAGATACTTTGTGGAACACAGTGCATCGAAATCTCGAGAAATTTCACCTACGACGTGACACGTGACACCGCTTTCAAGAAATTATTGCTTGTGGGCTTCACAATGCCCACAAGCAAAATGGAAACTCACAGGAACGGATTATATAACTCCTTTTTTTGCATGAAAATGGACAGCGGATAATTGCAGGGACCAAAGACGTGAGTGTACCGTAGTATTGTTAATCCCCATAGAATGCTAAAAAAAAAAAAAAAACGATCTGCCGCAGAACCCCCGCTTTATGTGATTAAAGGGGTTGCAAAGGTTCGTTTTTATTTTAGAAATATGTTGATTTAAGCTAGTGCATTGTTGGTTCACTTACCCTTTCCTTCAATTTCCCTTCTAAATGTTTTTTTTCTTTTTGTTTTCTTTGTCTGAATTTCTCACTTCCTGTTTCTAAATGACTTTCCACCGCTCGGATGATGGTGGAAAGCTTACTGAGGACAAACAGGAAGTGAGAAATTCAAACAAAGAAAAAAAGCATTTAGAAGGGAAATCGAAGGAAAAGGTAAGTGAACCAACAATGCACTAGCTTAAAGAAACCTATTTAGAAGATAAAAGACAAACCTTTACAACCCCTTTAAGGGTAAGTTTCACATAATGTGCTTGTTATTATTTTCTCACCCCGTCTAGCACATTATGACTTTCCCTTGCAGGAAGAAGAAAAAAACATTCAGTGGTATACAACTGCTTTAATGCATTCTATGGAATAAAATAAAAGCCTTCTGTGTGCAGAAGCCGCCCCAGCACCCCCTAATACCTAACTGAGCTCACTCTCCAGCTGATTGGTGCCTGGGCCATCCTTCACTCTCCCACTGATTGGCATAGACACAGCAGTGACTCCATTTTCTCCTGCTGCTGTTAATCAAAAATAACCAGCCAATCAGGAGAGAGAGAGGGTGGAGCTGAACCAGGGCTCTGTGTCTGGATGGACACATGGAGCTGTGACTCAGCTCGAGTGCCCCCATAGTAAACTGCTTGCTGTGTGGGCACTCGGCACTCGGGAGGGCCAGTAGAGCCAAAGAGGAACCCAAGAGTGGAATCAGGGCCTCTAGCGCCCAGAGGCGATTAAGTTCGCATGTGCCGCGCTATATAAGTTTTCATTCATTCATTCATTCACTGTGCAGAAAAAAAAAAACAAGACTTTACAATCACTTTAACCATTTAAGCCCTGGACCAGCTAAAAGAAACCTGGCCCCTTTTTGCGATTCGGCACTGCGTCGCTTTAACTGACAATTGCGCGGTCGTGCGACGTGGCTTCCAAACAAAATTGGCTTTTTTTTTTCCCTACAAATAGAGCTTTCTTTTGGTGGTATTTGCTCACCTCTGCGGTTTTTATTTTTTGCGCTTTAAACAAGAATAGAGCGACAATTTAAAAAAAAAATGCAATATTTTTTTAACTTTTTGTTATAATAAACATCCCCAAAAAAGACATAAATATTTTCCCCCCCCCTTAGTTTAGACCAATACGCATTCTTCTACATATTTTTGGTAAAAAAAAGTCGCAATAAGCGTTTATTGATTGTTTTGCGCACAATTTATAGCATCTACCAAATAGGGGATAGTTTTATTGCATATCTATTATTATTTTCTCACCCCGTCTTTCAGGACAGCACCTGGAGGGAGCGCAGCTCCACTAACTTCCCAGGAAACACTGCAGTCGTTTCTTTAACTTCCGCCCACTTCCACCATGGCCTCTGTTGTAGTGTTTCCTCCGGCCATGGTGAAAGCGCTGCAGGGAGCCTAGGGTGTGCTGTACTCTCTCCCGACGGAGGTGGTTTGGGCATACCTGCGATCAGTGTTTTTTTCTTGGAGGAAAGACCCAACTTCTCCCCTGACGGGTGGGGGATGTTCAGGTGCCTTTCCCTTCTCGGGCCCAGCGAGGGTGAAGCATGCTGGAAGGTTCCACTCCCGTAGGCCGGGCATTGCGAGCTGATGGGAGCGGTCAGGTGCTGTCTTCCGGGTTTGCGATGGTCCGGAGGGCAGGTGACGACACTACCGGTAGGGGCGGAACTTCCGTCGTGCACGATGGCTTCCGGTTCCGGCCGTTGGAACACAGAAGGGGAGGCGGCCTCGGCGGTGCACTTCTGGCCCTCGCAGCGGCGAGGTTAACTGGGAGAATTTAAAAAGGGACAGACGTCTGCCGCGTTCTGGGGGATATGGAGCCAGAAGACGCAGTGGAGGTGGCGGGAGCAGGAGCCACATGCACCAGCCCGGCCCAGGTAGGAGAGACAGCAGTTTTCAAGTCTGCCTGGGTTATGTTTGTTGTGTCCCTCCTTCTGCCCCCTTAGGGGGGAGGGGAGCCTGCCTCACACTCTCAGGTTACGTCTCTGGGAGAGTGTTGTGTTTTTTCTGGTACAGCGGTGATAGGATTTGGTGGAGTGTTTGTTCAATTGAATTTCGCCATCGCATCGTTACTTCAACTTAAAAATGGCGCCGGGGGCGTTCCCGCCGATTTACGCTCAAAAAATATGTTAATGAGCGGAAATCGGCAATTCACGATCTTTTTCGGGCGCGACGCAGTGACTTTACGACGTTTCCGGAAGCGATACGCGGCGTATAGATAAAACAGCCCCCTAGTGGAGTATCCTATGTTAAGTATAGGCGTCGTCATCACGTCGGAAAAAAAACAAATCGCGTCGCTTGCTTAAAACATTCATGAATGGGGATGTGACGTCATTGACGTTCACTGACAGAATTTGGAGCATGCGCACTGGGATGCATTGACACTCGACGCATGCGCAGTACGTTCGCCGTGGGATCGCGCTTAGTTTGAATACTACACGCCCCGTACCCGCCCAATTTGAATTCCGCCGGCTCATTTGCGATGCGCTGCCGCAACTTTAGGAGCAAGTGCTTCAGGAATAACAGCACTTGCTCCTAAAATTTCGGCAGAGTAACGTAAATGAGAAGCGTTACTCCAGAGCAAAGATGCTCTGATCTACCTGAATCTGGCCCATAAACGTTAACTGATTCCTTTTCAAAATTATTAAAAATAGATAAAAATCAATCATATAATGTGCCTGCAGGTTAGTTTCACTTTTGAACTGGCTTCATGTTTCTGCAAAGTAGAAATAGACACACAGAACAAAAACAAAAAAATCCAGGGGAGTGTTTTGTTTTTAAAATGAATCTGATTGGTTCTGGGAAGTTTTAGACACACAGTAATGACAGCTTAAACCATCGTGAGAAAGCTCCCAGCACTGGGGTTATAAGGAAACAGACAAGCAGGAAGTGTGGAGAACAGAGCAGGATTACAGCAACTTCAAAGCAAAAATGAACAATAAGGACATGAAACCAGTACTGCAGTAAGGTAAAGGAAGCTATTTAGCTAAAAAAATGTTTTCCTTTAGTGATCCTTTAAAGTTACAGTACCTCCTCCAAAAAAGCGGTGTGCTTCCTGCAAGACTTCCCTTAAGGGGTCATGGACCAAACCGTTATACAAGTCCTGCATCACGGAATCAGTTAGAGAGGAAGCTTCTACTAGTGCACCCTCCGAACAACCCAGGGAGATGCTCTCTTCCTTCCGGAAGGAGCTGGAAGACACTTTTCAGTCATTCCGTTCCTACCTAGTCCAACGGTCTGTATCAAGGTCAACCGCTAGGGCTTCCACCAGTGCCCAAGCTTCTGTTAGAAGGGCAGTTAGTGAGTTCAAGGAGGAGGAGCCTAGTAGCATAGTTTCAGGCTCAGAGGCAGAGGAAGAGGATGATAGGGAAACATCTTCCTCACGCTACAAACTGTCTTTGGAGGAGGTAGATGACCTCCTGAAGACTATACATTCTACCCTTAATATTAAGAAGGATAAGACCCAGTTGTCACTGCATGACAGGATGTACCAGGGTTTGGATGAAGTGAAGCATAGAACCTTTCCGGTGCATAAGGTACTGTGAGATGCAGTAAAAAGGGAATGGAAGGACCCAGAGAGGGTCCTTTTCTTCTCTAGGTCTCTTATAAGGAAATTTCCTTTTGATGACGATAAGGCACAGGTTTGGAACAAGAAGCCTAAGCTTGATGCAGCATTTTCTAAGGTGTCTCGTAACACCGATTTAGCCTTTGAGGACATGGGTACCTTGAAGGATTCACTGGACAAAAGAGCAGATGCACTTTTGAAGAAGGCTTGGGATTCCACACTAACCAGCCTTAAGCCTGCTATGGCGTCCACGGTAGTAGCCAGAAAACGCAAGCATTGGCTGGAACAGTTAAAGGGTCACATCGAGGCTGGGACTTCTCGTAAGGAGCTGCTAGATTCCTTTCCGGTTCTGCTGAAGGCGGTAGGCTACATGGCATATGCCTCAGCCAAATCAGTGAGAATGGCTGCCAGGTCCTCGGCCTTGGTTAATTTGGCTAGAAGAGCTTTATGGGTTAAAACTTGGTCAGGTCAGGGGACCAGCTTCGAAGGTTAAGCTGTTTGTCACCGCCCAGCAGAGTGAGACAATACTAGCATCATTACGCTGTAATTGTGGCATTCGCCGGGCGGTGTCGCTGTCCTGGCGTTTGCCAGTCTTCCCCTGCTGGCGGCATACACGGCCACTTCCGCCATCACATGACGCCCCGACGTGCGCGTCATTCATTGACGCGGGTCATGGCGCCAACGTCACTTGCGTGATGCGGAAGTGGCGGATGTGTCCGCCTCCTATTGGACTCCGTGTACGCCGGGAGATGCACCCGGGTCATTGGTCCACACCACCCTTTGGACAGAGGAGGGCCACATATCCCTCCTCCTCCCACTTGAGGCGGGGTCACGGTACCCCTGACCTATCCGAGGCCATTTAGCGGTATATATTTCCGCTTCCTAATGCGAGTACCCATGGAGCCGGTCAGCGTCTCCACGAGTTACAGCATCCTAAGACTGGTAAGTCCTGCTCTTCATACACCATTTATCCTTCTTTATTTATCCCTCCAGGGGAACTTAGGCAGTTTGGTGCACTAAGGGGGTCATCTGTTCTTTTTAGTCTTAGATGGCCACACTCTAGCTCGACATTGCCATAATTGAGTTGATCTGTCAGTCAACCTTCTCTAAATACTCAATCCTTACCCACCAAAGAACCAAGGTAAATTACTCCCCCATGCCTACCTCACCCCTCTTCTCCATTCCCCCTCCCCCACTCCCTTTCCCACACCAGCTATCCACACTATTTTCATCCACTTTATCACTTTGGATCACTCATTCACCTCTTGCTGTCTTATATTGTATCAGCGCCCTTAATCACTCAATTTCTCACTTTCCATCTGCAATTGCTTTTCCAGTCCTTTGCCCCCCTGTTCCATTCCCTTTCTTTCCTTTTTCCTTTTTCTTCACTCATTTCTACCCTCACTCCACATCTTCCCAATTTTTTCCACCCCATACTTTCTCACTTTTCTCACTTATTCTTCCTGTTTATATTCCACTTCACCACACAATTCCTTAATCATTCTCCCCTCTCTGCTTCCCTTTCTTTTCACTTGTACAGGTCCCCTCACTCCCTCTCCTTTCCTTTCCCTCTTCCCCTCCTTCCTCACTCATCCCACGATTATACTTTTTCTCCTCTCTTTCTCCCCCCCCCCTCTTTTTCACTCCTATTTTTTCACCTTTTCGGGTGTCCCATCACACCCTTTTTTCCTCACCTTACTTTGGGCCTCTTGCTCCGGGTCTCCAATTCCTGTTTTTGGAATATAATCTACAGTGTACTCCCAATGTGGGCCTACATTATCCTACAGATCTCTCCATACCCCTATACTCTTATTAGTTCCCTTTAAGTCAATACATGGTATCTATTTCAGGACAAACCACTCTACCTACCCCCTTCTCCTCTTTTGGTGTGGTACCCTTTCCGGGTGCTCCTCCGTCTGGTTTCAACACAGCCACCCCCAGATGGCGCCCTGCTTGGAATGCGGCAGTGATTGAGGACCCACACCTGGGAGATTCGCAGGCTGGGACATCCTTCCCCTCCACCACCACACGAGAGCTCTGTCTTTTGGAACTTTCCATACCTCTTCATTCTGGTAAATGCGCTGTTTTTTTTTTTTTAACCCTAATATTTCAATTGACTCTTCTCCTCTCCGTCCCTCATATGTTTTCCCCTTCCCTATAGTCTGGGACCATCCATGTCCCTTGACTGGGCGGGGTACTTTTTGAGGGAGTGGATAGAAGAGATAAACTATGTACAGTATGACTTATGAAATTACTCTTTTTCAGCGGCAACCAGTAAAAATCCTCTGAAGAAGACCTTTTGGTCGAAACGCGTTAGGAAACTACAAATGCTTGTCACTATCACAGGCTATGTATTTTATTGTTACAATATGATCTGTGTATGGATATTTTTATATTGTGCATTATGTTGCAACTCATTCCTTATTTTTATGTCATAACTTTTTTCAATAAAACGTTGTACTTTACACGTTGCATTTCCATATTTTTTCTACCTTTGCTGTTTTAAAGCCCCATTGGGACAATTTCTTTTTCAAGCTGTGTGGCCTGCCTTTTGAGGGGGATCTGGTGTTTGGTTCCGGTCTAGACACAGTTCTAGATAGGATGTCAGACAGGAAAAAGGCATTTCCTTTGAAGAAAGTGGTGCCACAGGCCAAGAAGAATTTTCGTCCTTTTTTCCAGTCCCAAAGTTCTAAAGAGACGCAAAAAGGCCAGGGTGGTAAGTCCTGGCGGCTCAGGAGGGGTCAAGGGAAGCCTGGGGTGATGTTTCGTTCTCCCAGCCAACCCGCTAAACCCCAGTGACGATCTCCCGGCTGTTGGAGGGCAACTTCAGTCGTTCCTGCCACAGCGGGAAGTAGCGACATCCAGTGCGTACGTTCTCAGGGTGATTTCGGAGGGCTACGCACTGGAGTTTTCAGAAAGACCACCGTCTTGTTTTTACGTGACTCAGTTGCCCAGAGATTAGGAGAAATCTCTGGCGATGATGTCACTGATACAGGATTTTCTTCAACAGAGGGTGATCACCCCTGTACCCCAGCAAGAGCAGGGTATGGGGTGTTATTCCCACATATTTTTGGTAAAGAAGCCGTCGGGAAAGTTCAGATTAATTCTAAACCTGAAGTTTTGGATGGACACCATCTATTCGGTAAGAAAGCTTCTTTCAGCAGGATGCTTATTAGCCTCTATAGACCTGAGGGATGCATACCTGCACGTCCCAATAAAGGCTTCATCACAGCGCTATCTGCGCCTGGCAATGAGAACAAAGAGCGGGGTGAGGCATTTTCAGTTCAGAGCCCTCCCGTTCGGTCTCTCCTCCTCCCCCAGGGTCTTTACGAAGGTCGTGGCGGAGGCATTGGCACCTCTCAGGCTATAGGGAGTGTCTGTGATTACATATTTGGACAACCTCCTATTATTCGCCAATTCGAAGGATCAGTTACTCAGAGACCTGAGAAGGGCTCAGGCTCATTTAGAGGGTCTAGGGTGGATTTTAAACAAAGAAAAATCAAACCTAATTCCCTCTCAGGTTATAGTGTTTCTGGGTTACACCATAGATTCGATTCAGGATTTTTTTTTCCTTTCGGAAGAGAAGATAGTCAAGGTACAAGCGGCGGTAACAGACAAATCTATCAGTAACTGTCCGAACAGCCATGTCCACACTGGGATTGCTCAGAGCCTCTATTCCAGCAGTTCAGTGGGCCCGCCTTCATGCAAGAGATTTCCAACAGGCGATCTTACGCAATTGGACTTACAGGGAATCGTTAGAAAAACAGTTCAAAATCCCATCTCCGGTAAGGAGGAAACTGTGGTGGTGGAGGACTCATGCAAATCTGAGTCTGGGTCTGTTGTGGACCTTCCCCACAACAAAAATCCTGACGACGGATGCAAGTTCCTGGGGGTGGGGTGCTCATCTCGAGGGCCAGATGGTCCAGGGATCCTGGTCAAAGGAGGATTCCAGGAAATCCTCCAATTGGAGGGAGCTAAAAGCCATTTGTCTGGGGCTGTGGGCTTTCCATCTAGCAATTCGGGGTCAACATGTCCAAGTACTATCGGACAATGCCACAGCAGTGGCACATATCTCAAGGCAAGGAGGCACGAGAAGCAGGGGTCTCCTAAGTCTGGCCTTGCAAGTTCTGTCCTGGGCAGAGGTCAATGTTGCATCCCTGACCGCGGTGCACCTGAAGGGCAACCTGAACCAGCTAGCGGACTTTTTAAGCAGAAGAAGGGTTCTGGAGTCCGAATGGAGCCTGAATCTGGAGGTTTTTTAAGAAATAGTAGACAGGTGGGAAACCCCTCAGATAGACCTGTTTGCCTCCCAGACCAATACAAAAGTCCCACTCTTTTTCTCCCTCAACAGACTGGACCAAGCAGAAGGTCTGGATGCGTTAGCTCAGCGTTGGTCCTTCCGCTTGTGCTATGCATTCCCCCCGGTGCAAATGATCGCATTGGTTCTCCGAAAGCTACAGGAAGAAAGGACGACTCCCATTCTGGTAGCCCCATTTTGGCCCAAAAGGCCCTGGTTTTCAGGCCTGTTGAAACTAGCAATAAAGGCTCACTGGCTACTACCAGTCAGAAGGGACTTGCTGTCTCAGGGTCCCCTTCTTCACCCCGACGTAGGTCGTCTAAAGCTTACGGCCTGATTACTGGGAAACTAATCCTAAAAAGTAAGGGTTTGTCCCAAAGTTTAGTTGATACTAGGGATGAGCCGAACACCCCCAGGTTCGGTTCGCACCAGAACGTTCGAACAGACTGCGGGTTTTGCGCGAACATTTCGAACCCCATTGAAGTCTATGGGACCCGAACATTCGAATTCAAAAACGGTCATTTTAAAGACCAAAATTCAATTAAATGTTGGAAAACGTCGTTCAGAACCCGGGTCTTGCCCCAGGGAACATGTATCAATGGAATTATTTTTTTTAAAACGGCCGTTTTTTGCGGAGCAGCCATTTTAATGATGCTTAAAGTGAAAAAATAAAATAAAATTCCTTTAAATATCACACCTGCTGGGTGTCTGTAGTAGTGGCACGTGTTTAGAAATGTCCCTGCACAACATGAAAGGACCAAAAAAAAAAAGTAATTAATGCTACTTGCGCAAGTTCTGTGTGGCAACATTATGTCGAATATTTTAGCGGTGGTGGGGGGCCATTATTGTTGTGTGAAAGAAAATTTTTAGAAAAAAGGGCACCCCTCAAACATACTGTAATTGGAGCGCAACAAGGAGCCACGTGCAAAGTATTGCATCACAAATTGTTATTAGGCGCCCCTGTTAAACAGGGGCAGAAAAATTGTGCATTGGGCACAACACAACACTTGCAACCCCTCCCAATAACTCCAATTGGAGCGCAACAAGGAGCCACGTGCAAATTATTGCATCAAAAATTGTTATTAGGCGCCCCTGTTAAACAGGGGCTGGAAAATTGTGCCTTGGGCACAACACAACACTTGCAACCCCTCCCAATAACTCCAGTTGGAGCGCAACAAGGAGCCACGTGCAAATTATTGCATCAAAATTTTTTATTAGGCGCCCCTGTTGAACAGGGGCTGAAAAATTGTGCATTGGGCACAACACAAAACTTGCAACCCCTCCCAATAACTCCAATTGGAGCGCAACAAGGAGCCACGTTCAAATTATTGCATCAAAAATTGTTATTAGGCGCCCCTGTTAAACAGGGGCTGAAAAATTGTGCCTTGGGCACAACACAACACTTGCAACCCCTCACAATAACTCCAATTGGAGCGCAACAAGGAGCCACGTGCAAATTATTGCATCAAAAATTGTTATTAAGCGCTCCCGTTAAACAGGAGCTGGAAAATTGTGCCTTGGGCACAACACAACACTTGCAGCCCCTCTCAATAACTGCAATTGGAGCGCAACAAGGAGCCACGTGCAAAGTATTGCAACAAAAATTGTTATTAGGCGCCCCTGTTAAACAGGGGCTGAAAAATTGTGCCTTAGGCACTGGTGGCGGAGCCCAGAAACACAACATTTCTTACTAGCTATCAGCAAGAAAAGTGAGGAGGAGAAGGATATTCCATCAGCAGCATAAGAGGACAGCCACTCAGCATCAGCAGTCTAAAAGGGATCCGACATTTCAACAAAAAATGTATTATTCATTAATATCAGCATCAGGTGCTTGGAAGCTGGTGTTGATCCAAGCCTGATTCATTTTGATGAAGGTCAGTCGATCAACAGAGCTGGTGGAGAGGCGCACCCTGTGATCAGTGACAAAGCCTCCAGCAGCACTGAATGTCCGTTCTGAAAGAACACTGGATGCAGGGCAAGCCAGTAGCTCAATTGCTTACTGGGCAAGCTCTGGCCAGTGAGCCATCCTCAAGACCCAGTAAGCCAGAGGATTTTCGGTGGGGAAGGTGTCCAAGTCGGATCTTGCCCCTAGGTATTCCCGGACCATGTAAAGCAGACGCTGGCGATGGTTGCTGGAACCGGTCAGACCTTGGGGCTGCGGACTAAAAAACTGCCTGAACGCATCGGTCAGACGACCACCTTCTCCACCGCCCCTCCTGTGACTCACCGAAGCCTCAGCAAGACGTTGTCCAGAGACAGGTTTTGGTAATCCCCCTGGTTCTGGGAACGTATTGCACAGACCCTTCTGCAAGGCCTCCCGCAAAAGTTTCATCTTCTGCTCCCTCTGCGTTGGCAACATAAGGTCCGCAACCTTACTCTTGTAACGTGGATGAAGGAGAGTCGCCAGCCAGTAATGATCCCTCTCCTTAATAGCACGTACACGAGGATCCTTACGCAGGCTTTGCAGAATCAGGGAGGCCATGCAGCGTAGGTTTGCTGAGGCATTCGGGCCACAGTCCTCTGGGTCACTGAGGACGACAGGATCCACAGGCACCTCATCCCAGCCACGTAAAACTCCACGTGCTCCTTGGGACTGTAAATGATCCCTTGAAGACTGCTGCTGCTGAGTGCTAGGCTCCACCTCCATGCTGCTGATACAATCCTCCTCCTCCTCCTCCTCCTCCTCCTCCTCTTCCTGTGTGCTAGGTGGGCAAGCAGAACCACTGTCTGGGTAAGGGGGCCTTGAGAGGTAAGGAAGTCCTCCTCTTCCTCCCTCTGTTCTGCCTCAAGGGCCCTGTCCATTATTCCACGTAGCATGTGCTCCAACATGTGAATAAGAGGGACAGTCTCACTGATGCATGCACTGTCACTGCTCACCATCCTCGTGGCCTCCTCAAATGGTGACAGGACAGTGCATGCATCCCTGATCAAGGCCCACTGGCGTGGTGAAAAAAAACCTAGCTGCCCTGACCCAGTTCTGCTGCCATATTGGCACAGGTACTCATTGATGGCCCGCTGCTGCATGTGCAGCCACTGCAGCATGGCCAACGTTGAGTTCCATCTGGTGGGCATGTCACAAATTAGGCGGTTCTTGGGCAGGTTGTATTCCCTTTGGAGGTCAGTCAGCCGAGCAGTGGCATTATATGACCTCCGAAAATGCACACAGACTTTCCTGGCCTGCTTCAGGACATCCTGCAAGCCCAGGTACCTGCCCAAGAACCGCTGCACCACCAAATTGAGGACATGCGCAAAACAGGGCACGTGGGTGAGTTTTCCCTGTCGCAGGGCAGAGAGGAGGTTGGTGCCATTATCGCTGACCACCATTCCAGGCTTCAGCTGGCGTGGCGTCAACCACCTCGTAGCCTGACCCTGCAGAGCTGAGAAAATCTCTTCCCCAGTGTGGCTCCTGTCTCCCAAGCACACCAGCTCTAGCACCGCATGGCATCTCTTGGCCTGCATTCCTGCGTATCCCCTCGTACGCCTACGGAGCACGGCTGGTTTGGAGAAAACATCCCCACAGGAAGAGGCCACAGAGGAAGAAGAAGAGGAGGGGGTGGAGGAAAGAGGTGTGTCACAAGCAGTAGTATTTTTTTGGAGGCGTGGTGGCGGAACAACCTCCAAAACTACTGGACCTTGCCCTGCATCCTTCCCAGCTGCCAGCAGAGTCACCCAATGCGCCGTAAAAGACAGGTAACGTCCCTGTCCATGCCTGCTGGACCATGAGTCAGCGGTAATATGCACCTTACCACTGACCGCCCTGTCCAGCGAGGCATGGACATTGCCTTCCACATGCTGGTAGAGAGCCGGAATAGCCTTCCGTGAGAAAAAGTGGCGTTTTGGTACTTGCCACTGAGGTACTGCACATTGCACAAACTCACGGAAGGGGGCAACTGAAAAGGTAGCAGTTGAAGTGCTAGCAATTTCGCTAAGCTAGCATTCAACTGCTGGGCATGTGGATGGCTGGGATTGTACTTCTTTCGGCGCTGCAGCAGCTGGGACAGGGAAATTTGCCTGGTACTATCAGTAGATTGACCGCTACTACTAGCTTGTGACACACCTATTTCTACACCTTCACTGCAGGCTTCAGAAAGGACTGGGGGTCTACTGGGGTTGGAGGTCCCAGAAGGGCAAGGGGGGGTACGCTTTTGTCTTTGGTGTGGGTCTTTCTGGTGTGCTTGCCAACGAGCTGCATGGCAGGTCGACATATGTCTGGACAAGCATGTGGTACCCAGGCGGTTGATGTTTTGGCCACGCGAGATACGCTTGCGACATAAGTTGCAAATAGCAAAGGTACGATCTTGTGGACATGTTTCAAAAAAGGCCCACACCAAAGAACTTTTGCTGTACCGGTCAGACACAGCAGCGCCATGCACAAGGGCCGTAGATGTGCGCTGTAATGCAGTGGGTGTGACCTTAAGCTGACCCCTGGAGGGCATCCTGCCTCTTTGGAGATGTGCCTGTGCCTCGTCATCCTCCTCCTCCTCCTCCTCTCTCCTATCAGACACCCAGGTAGAGTCAGTGACCTCATCATCCCCTCCCTCCTCATCACTGTGAACAACCTGGCAGTATGCTCCAGCTGGGGGAACATCATCACTGACAAATTGCTGTCCCTCTCGGCCACCCCCTCTCCCTGGGCTCACATCAATACCTTCCTCTATCAGTGTTCCGTCATCGGAGTCTACAAAACGCTGCGCATCTTCCTGCAGCATGTACCCCACACTGTGTTGAAACAGTTCGGGGGACTCCTCAGGAGGACATGGTGGTAATAGGGAAGTATTGTGTGAAGCCATTGTGCAGAGGGAAGAGGACGCCTTGGCAGCTGCTTTGCCAGATAAACTTTGATCTGTCTGTGTGAGAGAGGATGAGGAGGATGAGGACGGCTTGGTCATCCACTCTACTAATTCCTCTGCATGTTGAGGTTCAACATGGCCAGCTCCCGAAAAGAAGGATGAGCGGCCACGGCCACGGGCTGAAGAGGATGCACCACATCCACTACCAGCGTTACCTCTACATGCAGAGCCTGCTTGCCCTCCTGACACTCTGCCTCTCTTTGTTCTCCTTCCAGACATATTGAAGTGCTCAGGTGGTATGTAACAGCACAAGCGGAGTGACACCAAATGCGCTCAGGTGATAATATAACAGCACACGTACAGTGGCACTACCTGCGCTCAGGTGGTATATAGCAGCAAAGGTACAGTGGCACTTACTGCGCTCAGGTGGTATATAGGAGCACCCGTACAGTGGCACTAACTGCGCTTAGGTGGTATATAGGAGCACACGTACAGTGGCACTATCTGTGCTCAGGTGGTATATAGCAGCACACGTACAGTGGCACTATCTGTGCTCAGGTGGTATATAGCAGCACACGTACAGTGGCACTATCTGTGCTCAGGTGTTATATAGGAGCACACGTTCAGTGGCACTATCTGTGCTCAGGTGATATATAGCAGCACAGGTACAGTGGCACTATCTGTGCTCAGGTGGTATATAGCAGCACACGTACAGTGGCACTATCTGTGCTCAGGTGGTATATAGCAGCACACGTACAGTGGCACTATCTGTGCTCAGGTGGTATATAGGAGCACACGTACAGTGGCACTATCTGTGCTCAGGTGGTATATAGCAGCACACGTTCAGTGGCACTATCTGTGCTCAGGTGTTATATAGGAGCACACGTACAGTGGCACTATCTGTGCTCAGGTGGTATATAGCAGCACACGTACAGTGGCACTATCTGTGCTCAGGTGGTATATAGCAGCCCACGTACAGTGGCACTATCTGTGCTCAGGTTGTATATAACAGCACACGTACAGTGGCACTAACTGCGCTCAGGTGGTATATAGGAGCACACGTACAGTGGCACTATCTGTGCTCAGGTGGTATATAGCAGCACACGTACAGTGGCACTATCTGTGCTCAGGTGGTATATAGCAGCACACGTACAGTGGCACTATCTGTGCTCAGGTGGTATATAGCAGCACACGTACAGTGGCACTATCTGTGCTCAGGTGGTATATAGGAGCACACGTACAGTGGCACTATCTGTGCTCAGGTGGTATATAGGAGCACACGTACAGTGGCACTATCTCCGCTCAGGTGGTATATAGCAGCACACGTACAGTGGCACTATCTGTGCTCAGGTGTTATATAGCAGCACACGTACAGTGGCACTAACTGCGCTCAGGTGGTATATAGCAGCACACTTACAGTGGCACTAACTGCGCTCAGGTGGTATATAGGAGCACACGTACAGTGGCACTATCTGTGCTCAGGTGGTATATAGGAGCACACGTACAGGTGGTATGTCACAGCACACGTACGGTGACCCCAAATGCGCTCAGGTGGTATGTCACAGCACACGTACGGTGACCCCAAATGCGCTCAGGTGGTATGTCACAGCACACGTACGGTGACCCCAAATGCACTCAGGTGGTATGTCACAGCACACGTACGGTGACCCCAAATGCGCTCAGGTGGTATGTCACAGCACACGTACGGTGACTCCAAATGCGCTCAGGTGGTATGTCACAGCACACGTACGGTGACCCCAAATGCGCTCAGGTGGTATTAAACAGCACACGCACAGTCAGAGCGACTGCGTTTCTGTGCAATTCAATAGCCCACTTGCATTAACAGCAACTGCCTTTCTGTGCAAATAAATAGCACACGTGCAGTAACAGTTAATGCGTCTATGTGCAATGAACTAACACGTGTACACTAACACGTTAGAGCATCAAGCACAATCTCCTGCCTGACAGATACTAATAGCAGAACTAGCTAAGCTATACAGTTTATAAATATATTGACAACTCCTAGGGATGTCAATATATTCTCTACAAACTGTACATTTAACTATACTAACTAGTAGCCTCCCTGATCTATCTATCTATCTATCTATCTATCTATCTATCTATCTATCTATCTATCTATCTATCTATCTATCTATCTATCTATCTATGTATGTATCTATCTATCTATCTATCTATCTATCTATCTATCTATCTATCTATCTATCTATCTATCTATCTATCTATCTATCTGAAAAGACACTGTGTCTCTATCTATCTATCTCTCTCTCTCTCTGTCTGTCTGACTTCTCTCTCTGAAAGCAAGCCGGAACACACTACACGAGGCCGCCCGGGAGGCGGCATTTTATAGTGTGGGGCGTGTGCTAAAGCCCTGAGCCCTAATTGGCCAAAGCACCCAGGCTTTGGCCAATTAGGTCTCTTCGTTTTTTGGGCGCTGTGATTGGCCAAGCATGCGGGGTCATGGTGCATGCTTGGCCAGTCATCAGCGCGTAACGCCGCAGTGAATTATGGGCCGTTGCGCGTCATTCGAATTTAGCGCGAACGACCCGATTTGTTCGTTTTCGACGAACTATCGAATGGCAGATGTTCGATGCGAACATGTGTTCGCATCGAACGCGAAGCTCATCCCTAGTTGATACGCTGCCTAGTAGCAGGAAAGAAGTTACTAGGGCTATTTACTTTAAGACCTGGAAAGTTTTTAATTCCTGGTGTAACTCTAAAAATTGCTCCCCTATGGTTAATTTTTCCGTCCTGGAATTTTTGCAGGATGGGATGGACAAGGGTCTGTCAGCCAGCACCTTGAAGGCTCAGGTAGCGGCGCTGTCAGTATTTCTGGAAAGACGGTTATCTCTAGGTCCCTATATCGTTAGATTTTTTAAGGCCTTAGCCAGGGCTAGACCTTTACCATTGAATTTTTTCCCCAAATGGGATATATCGCTGGTTCTGGGAGGTCTGACAAAAAGCTCCTTCGAGCCACCAGTAGAGGCTATAAAAATGCACTGATTACTGTATAAATGTGACTGGTAGTAAAGGGGTTAACCACTAGGGGGCGAGGAAGGGGTTAAGGGTGTCCTAGGGAGTGATTCTAACTGTGTGGGGGCAGGAATTACTGTGACACGACACTGATTGCTGCTCCCTATTACAAGGAGCAGACGATCAGTGTCCTGTCACTAGGCCGAACAGGGAAATGCCTTGTTTACACAGGCACCCCCCTGTTTTGCCTCTCTGTAACCTGATTGTGGGACACCGGCAGACATTGAGTCCACAGGTCCCAGGAGCACAGCCACTGGGACTTCTTAAAGGGGACATATAGGTACGCCCATTTGCCTACCGCTGTTATTCTGCCAACATATATCGGCGTGCATCGGTCAGCAAGTGGTTAATCTTGGAATAAATAGCTGAAGTTCTTCCTGATCTGGCTGACCATTTTGGATTATCATTGAAAGCGTTATTAGACCCAAGGGGGGTCTTCCTTTGAGGTGAGCAGGCATTGCACACAGGGGCGGTGGTGAGTATCTTTAGCACATATAACGGAGTGATTTGATATTCATGTCTTGTCAGCATTTAATAATCATTTATTCATGCATGTGGACTTTTGCACATTATATATATATATATATTAAAAATAAACACACGCGGCCAAAATTGTTGGCACCCCAGATTTTCCCCCCAGAAAATCAAGTATTTCTCACAGAAAAGTATTGCAGTAGCACATGTTTTGCTATACACATGTGTATTACCTTTGTGTGTGTCTGGAACAAAACAAAAAAAGGGAGGAAAAATAAGATAATCGGACAAAATTCTTGGCACCCTCTCAAAATAGTGGATAAATAAGATTGTTTCAAGCATGTGATGCTCCTTTAAACTCACCTGGGGCAATTAACAGGTGTGGGCAATATAAAGATCACACCTGAAAGCAGATAAAAAGGAGAGAAGTTGACTTAGTCTTTGTATTGTGTGTATTGTGAGATCTAGATTTGTCTTTGTCCACAGTGCGCAACATTATCAAGAAGTTTGCAACCCATGGCACTGTAGCTAATCTCTCTAGGCCGGTGGCAAAGAAGGGGGGGTTTCAATTTTAAAATCTAAATAGCATTCTATGGTCACTCACAGACTCCCTAGTAGACACTGGGGGACAGTACCTAGTGTTGATAGGGGGAGTTGTGGTAACTTTGGCCTTATTTTATGCCCCTAATACACAACAGGATGTCTTCCTGGGGAAGTTTCTGGATAAATTGGTAGGATTCCAGGAAGGACAATTGATTCTAGGGGGAGATTTGAATATCCCCCTCGATTCAAAGGTGGATACTTCACCTGGGGGTTCGTCAGTCTCGTCAAGGACCCGGAAACGGGTATTACGACTGATACAAAAAGTGAGATTAATAGACATATGGCGATTAATGCACCCAGGAGAGCAAGATTATTCTTTCTATTCAATTCCCCATAAGATATACTCCCTTATAGACTACTACCTTATCCCACATAATCAGTTGCACGCAGTTAATAAAGTTGGAATTGGGAAAATTACATGGTCAGATCATGAACCAATTTTCCTGAGATATACTTTGGGGGACTCCCGGCCCCATGGAATAGCGTCCTGGAGGCTGAATGAAAGCCTCCTACAAGATTCTTGTAATAATATTCCCTATACTTGTTGCTCTAGCGCAGTCATTCCTATTGCAGACAGCTGCGCTCCGTATTTCACAAACCTCCGCGTCACTTCCGGTGCGCGGACCTTGCGTTCCAGCTTGGAACGCGGAAGCGCGCCGAGCGCACATTGCCAATTAACCGCGAGATCGGCTATTTAAACTTCCAGAGATGACGGTAGGGTGTTCTGTTATTGCGTACAGACACCCTCCGTCCTGTAGCCGCACTAACCTGCACCCAGGAAGAGCTCCCGAACACGTCCTCTCCGTGTCCCAGTTTGGATCCACACAGGCTGCTTATTATCCAGGCATCTCGCTCTCCCCTGATTCCATTTTAGATGAGTGCTGAACCGCAAGTATATGTGTCCTAACAGACTTGCTACTTTCCTTACTAGGTCTAGTGTGCAGCAACATTAGGCTATAGTTATTTCATTTACTTTAACTCCTTGAATCACCCCTATTACAGATCCTACTCATAGATGAGACTTCTTTATTTTGTGTGTACCTGAACTCACCATTAGCAACCTGAGCTCCTGTCAGAACAGGCTAGGGTCTCATACACCGCAGGTCTTGTACTCAGAGGGCATGATGATTTAACCCCAAACTTTCTGTGATACTGAGAGTGATCTAGTGGGCAATTCTGAGTTACCTCTGTAGTCTTGCAGGGAATCTGGTTATATGGCAGAAGAGGTGCAGTGGGATATTACATAATAACAGAACCTATATATAAAATAAAAAAAAAAAAAGAAAAAAAAAATGTTTGTACAGTATAACTTCTCCTTCAGATGGATCCAGGAGAACTTGCTAATCATTTAGTTGCCCTATCACAGAGAGTAGAGACCCTCACTGCATCCATGAATGAGCTTCGGTTAGAAAATGATGTGATGCGGAATCAAGCTCTTCCCCAACACCGTGATAGGCCTGAACCAAAGGTTTGCCCCCCAGACCCCTTCTCAGGGGACCGAAAACGTTTCCGTCAGTTCGTCAGCTCCTGCCGTCTTATGTATGAATTACGCCCCCGTACCTACTATTCAGACAGGGTCAAGATTCTTACTATGGTTTCTTATCTCAAAGGAGAACCCAGGGTCTGGGCTGACGCTTATGTTGAAGAGAATGGTGACCTCCTGGGATCATTTAATAGTTTTTTAGACGAGATGTCCCTCTTATACGAGGACCCCCATAAACAAATTACTGCGGAAAATACTATTAGAAACCTCAAGCAAGGAAAGAGACCTGTCGAGGAATACATATCCGAATTTAAGTGTTGGTGCAGGGACACTCAATGGACTGATATTGCTTTACGTAACCAATTTCGCATAGGCCTCTCTGAGGGCATGAAGGATGAGATTGCTCGCATTGAGCTTCCATCCTCTCTAGAAGAGTTAATGCAATTATCCCTCACTATTGATCGACGACTAAGAGAAAGAAAGGCTGAACGTGCCTGCTCCATTTCAGTCTCACCCCCCAAGAGGTATAATACCTCACCTAGAGCGGTTCCTATGGAACTTGGAACTGTTAAAGGGCCTCTTTCTCCCGCAGAAAAGCAGCGTCGCAGAGCTCACAACCTTTGCCTCTATTGCTCGTCGCCAGATCATATAGTATCCACTTGTCCTGTTCTCATGAGGAATAACGAAGGTACAATCTCTAATATTTACAATACCAAACACCCACACACCCCTTCTAACCAATTCACATTTGTTACTCTTGTTTTACAGTGGGAACACAGTAATACCACCATTGATGCCATGGTTGATACAGGTGCCTGCGGGAATTTTATTGATTCAGAGATTGTTAAGTCCAATAATATTCCCTCTGTACTCAAGCAAATTCCACTCTCTGTCACTTTTATCGACGGTTCAACCTCCACTTCAGGTCCTATCCTATCCCAAACTACCCCTATTCTGGTCACCTGTACTAACAACCACGTAGAGACTATGGTCTTCGACATTATTCCATCCCCTCTATTCCCAATTATCCTTGGTCTCCCGTGGTTGTTATTGCATCAACCAACTTTCATATGGGCTAACCTATCTCTTAAATTGGATTCCTCATACTGTAAGCACAACTGCTACTCCAACTACCCCTTGATGTGTATCCAGCAACAAGACAATGTTCTTCCGGATTATTTGCTTGACTTCAGTGATGTTTTCAGTAAGACCAAGGCAGAGAGTCTTCCTCCTCACAGAATTTATGACTGCCCAATTGATCTTATACCGGATAGTCCTATCCCAACCGCTCATATTTATCCACTATCACAACCTGAACTTTCTCACCTCAAGGAGTACCTAGACGAGAATCTTAGAAAAGGTTTCATTAGACATTCCAAATCCCCTGCTTCTTCCGCTATGTTTTTTGTCAAAAATAAGGATGGCTCTCTCCGTCCCATCATTGATTACCGAAGTCTAAATAATATTACTGTAAAAAATCGCTACCCCTTACCACTCATCCCAAAACTCTTAGAGCGCCTCCAAACTTCAAGGATTTTTACAAAATTGGATCTTCGCGGCGCTTACAATCTGATTAGAATTCGTCCTGGAGATGAGTGGAAGACTGCCTTCAAGACCAGATATGGGTTATTTGAATACACTGTGATGCCTTTTGGCCTGTGTAACGCACCGGCCACTTTCCAGTGGTTCATAAATGATATATTCAGAGATTTGCTTGACATCTGCGTTGTAATTTACCTTGACGATATATTAATTTACTCAGACTCCCTTGAGCTTCATACTAAACATGTCCGATGGGTTTTAGCCAGGCTCAGGACACATTCTCTATATGCAAAGTTGGAGAAATGCCTTTTCAGTCAGACCAGTATCACCTTCCTAGGTTACCAGATTACCCCTCAGGGTATACAGATGGACCATTCCAAGGTGGATTCTATCATCTCCTGGCCAGTTCCACATTCAAGGAAGGCTCTCCAACGTTTCCTAGGATTCTCAAATTATTATCGCAAGTTTATTAAAAACTTCTCTGCGATAGTTAAACCTTTGAATGCCCTTACTAGTGCAAAAACATCTTTCATTTGGACTCCAGAAGCGCAAAATTCCTTCTCCACCTTGAAGCGTTGTTTCTCCTCAGCTCCTGTTCTTCAACTCCCTAATCCGTCGTATCATTACACTTTGGAGGTTGATGCTTCCCACTACGCCTTAGGAGCAGTCCTTTCTCAACGCCCAACTCTCTCCGACCCTTTGCATCCAGTAGCCTTCTATTCCAGAACGTTGTCTCAAGCTGAAAGAAATTACCCCATCGGTGAAAAGGAACTTCTAGCTATTAAAGACGCTTTAGAAAACTGGAGACATTTACTTGAAGGCTCAACCCATCCAATAACTGTACTCACTGACCACCGTAATCTACAGCATCTGAAATCTTGTAAGACTCTCTCTGCTCGTCAGGTTAGATGGACTCTCTTCTTCGATAGATTTGACTTTTTCATCACCTATCGACCTGCCTCACAAAATATTAAAGCCGACTCTCTCTCACGAATGTATGAAGATCAATTCCCTGAGAACCCACCAGTTTCTATCATCCCTTCTCATCGTTTCATTGGCAATACCACTTCGTTTAGACAGCTACTCTCCCAGACACTATCCTCAGAGACTCTTAATCATCCACCAGGCCTTATCAAACAACCAGATGGGATATATACTTACCAAAATAAGATCTACGTACCTCCTATTCTACAGATTCCTTTGCTCAGATTACTTCACGATTCCCCTTTGGCAGGCCATCCTGGAACTAGTAAAACCATCCATATTGTCAAGAGACATTACTGGTGGCCTTCTCTTTCTAAGTTTGTTCATCAGTATGTAAACTCCTGTGAGACTTGTGCTAGAAACAAACTATCTAGGAGACCTCCTTCTGGGTTATTGGTTCCTCTTCCAGTGCCTAATAGACCTTGGGAAGTGGTCTCTATTGATTTTATTGTAGATCTCCCTAGGTCCAACGGTACCAATACCATTATGGTTACGGTTGATCTCTTAACAAAAATGGCACACTTTACTCCATTAAAGAAATTACCAACCTCTTCAGAGACAGCAAAGGCATTTATTGATACAGTCCTTAAACTACATGGCTTACCCTCCCAGGTCATCTCGGATCGCGGTACTCAATTTGTTTCCAAATTCTGGAGAGCCCTTATTACCTCTCTACAGATAGACCATCGATTGTCAACTGCTTATCATCCCCAGACAAATGGGCAGACAGAACGTGTTAATCAAATTCTGGAACAATATCTACGCTGTTACTGTACATACCTTCAAGACGATTGGAATCCATTACTCTCTTTAGCTGAATACGCCTACAATAACTCCACTAGTGCTTCTTCCGGCTTTTCACCATTTTTTGCTAACTATGGTTTCCACCCCAACAGCCTACCTTCTACATTCCTTCCAAATAGTGTACCTGCAGTAACCGATTACCTCTCTACTATAAAAGAGACACTAGTTCTCCTCCACTCCAACTTGAAGGTTGCACAATCAAGACAAAAGAGATATTATGACTCTCACCGATCTACACCACCAGTCTACAAGGTGGGGGATTTAGTGTGGCTTTCCACCCGTAATCTCCATCTTAAAATTCCATCCAAGAAACTTGGAAATCAATTCACGGGACCATTCCCAATTTCTCACATTATCAATCCCAATGCTGTCAAACTGACCTTACCACCTGACTGGAAAATACATTCTTCCTTCCATGTGTCACTCATCAAACCGTACATCTCCAACCCCTTTCCTAACAGGAAAACACCTCCTCCACCTCCTGTACAGGTTCTCGGTGAAACTGAATACGTCGTTGACAAAATTTTAGATTCTAGGAAAAGAGCTTCTAACCTTCAATACCTCATACGTTGGAAAGGCTATGATCAATCTGATGACTCTTGGGAAAATGCTACGAATATACATGCTCCACGTCTGATCAGACAGTTTCATCGTCGTTATCCTAACAGACCCGCACCTACTGGCAGCTCTGTAGGAGCTTCCCTGGGGAGGGGAGTATGTAATAATATTCCCTATACTTGTTGCTCTAGCACAGTCATTCCTATTGCAGACAGCTGCGCTCCGTATTTCACAAACCTCCGCGTCACTTCCGGTGCGCGGACCTTGCGTTCCAGCTTGGAACGCGGAAGCGCGCCGAGCGCACATTGCCAATTAACCGCGAGATCGGCTATTTAAACTTCCAGAGATGACGGTAGGGTCTTCTGTTATTGCGTACAGACACCCTCCGTCCTGTAGCCGCACTAACCTGCACCCAGGAAGAGCTCCCGAACACGTCCTCTCCGTGTCCCAGTTTGGATCCACACAGGCTGCTTATTATTCAGGCATCTCGCTCTCCCCTGATTCCATTTTAGATGAGTGCTGAACCGCAAGTATATGTGTCCTAACGGACTTGCTACTTTCCTTACTAGGTCTAGTGTGCAGCAACATTAGGCTATAGTTATTTCATTTACTTTAACTCCTTGAATCACCCCTATTACAGATCCTACTCATAGATGAGACTTCTTTATTTTGTGTGTACCTGAACTCACCATTAGCAACCTGAGCTCCTGTCAGAACAGGCTAGGGTCTCATACACCGCAGGTCTTGTACTCAGAGGGCATGATGATTTAACCCCAAACTTTCTGTGATACTGAGAGTGATCTAGTGGGCAATTCTGAGTTACCTCTGTAGTCTTGCAGGGAATCTGGTTATATGGCAGAAGAGGTGCAGTGGGATATTACAATTCTGTAGTGTTGGAAGACGTTCAGAAGGAAGTAAGATGGTACTTTCAGACCAATGATACTTCAGAATGTGACCTGGGGGTGATTTGGAAAGCCCATAAGGCAGTGATAAGGGGAGTCCTGATGAAACACGGGGCAAGGAAAAAGAGAGAAAGGGAATTAAAGTTAATGACTCTCCTGGCCGAGATCTCACGGTTAGAACTCGTACATAGTCTCAGTCTAGTGGTAGAAAGAGACCTCCTGGCGGCACAAAGACAAGTTACTGAACTGCTTATGTACAAAGCGAAAAGAGCAATACAATCAGGTAGGAGACAGAACTATGAATTCGGTAACAAGTGTGGGAAGAAATTAGCTAGTACATTGAGGGAGTTCCAAACAAAAACTTATATATCGATGATCCTAGGACCAGGAGGAGAAAAACTTGGTCTCCCTAGAGAGATATCCCAGCGGTTTGGGGATTTTTATAGTGCACTGTATAATCTGTGACTGCGCGTATGCCCGGTGTCGGGTGCCGGCACATAGCCATCCCGGCACCCGACTCCTATCACCTTACCCAGGACCTCCAGTCGCAGACCTTCGGAAAGCAGAGCACAGATGCCATAATGGTAGACATACGCGCAGTCACAGTGCCGGGGAAGGCACTCACTCAAGTAAGAGGCCAATCGGCTATTTTTTATGTTGTTTTTTAATCAATAAATGGTTTTACACTATGGGATTCCCCCTTTCATGTTTTCTTTGAGTAACTCCATCGATCCACCATTGGAGCCAGTGGTCCAGTCTTTGCCCAAGTGTGCAGGCACTTATCCTGCTAAGCCTACATGACCCACTTTACCTTAAGGGGTCCAATCAGTGTGGTAAGAGCATTTTGATTCTCTGAGCACTCCAGGTGAAACTAGATGGTGAGGGCTGTTATATCACTGGGACATCAATTGCATGAACACGTTGAAGATTGTTCTCACGAGATCCAATTTTCTTGTTGTGAACTCACTTTAAGAAGGACTGCTTTATGAACTTTATTATCACACACAGAGTGTTGGACTTATCCTAACACACTTGCCAAGTGTATTCCTATATTTACCACCTTCGGTGGGAATTTTTCTATATTGCATGTGTTATACAGAATCTAATGTGAGCTGTTTTGTTTCTATATTTTATTCATCCTGTTATGTTATTCATTTTGTTATGTATGTATCACCCTCACAGGTGCACATTTAACTATTGTGCTATACACTAGGGGCCAGATTCAGGTAGATGGGCGCATCTTTGTGCCGGCATAACGCAGCGCATATACGTTCCGCCGACGCAAACTAGTGAGGCGAGTACAGTATTCACCAAGCACTTGCTCCTAAGTTTGCGCCGGCGTAACTTAAATGTGAAGGCGCAAGTAGTTGTAAGTCGAAGTGGGTGTGACCTTATCCAAATGATGGTCTGAGCCTGCATCTGACACTTACGCCCGGCCTATCATCCACGGAGCATGCTCAGTGACCTTGTGTCTGATCGCTTCCCTGTGAGCATGCTCCCAACTACACCGGCCCAACTTCCTGGGATATGCCGGCCCAACCGGCTTATGCCCAGCCTATAAATAAGTCGAGACATGCACCCGTCCAGCGCAAAAGTACATCCAGTTTCTCCCCCCCCCCCCCAGGGAAGGTACTTTTGCTGTGAGATGGCTGCTCCCGTTCCCCACAGGCAGAGGAGGAAAAAGAACTTTAATCCGCAGGAGCTGTCAGCCCTCATAACAGCGATGGAGACTTATGACACCTTTCTCCATGGTGCCAAAAGTCGCCAGACCAGCAGGGACAGGAAGCAGGCCATCCTGCAGACCATTGCTAGCAGGGTCAACAGTTTTGGCTATGAGACCCGGACAGCCTCTGATATCAACAAAAAGATTAATGATGTCAGGCGCAAGGTCCGTGAGAAGCTGGCTGTCATCATTTATTTCTATTAGAACTAGGGAATATTTCTGCTTGCCTTGAGGATCCACGTGGTCAATCCACCATTCTTCTGGTTCACCAGTTTTTGATGGACTTTCCATTGTACATTTTTGTTGTATTTCATCCATTCACCATTTCACTTGTCACATAGTGAATATATTTTTTTGTGTATAGAAGACTCACGTCTCTATTGCAGGATCCACGTGGTCAATCCACCATTCTTCTGGTTTACCAGTTTTTGATGGACTTTCCATTGTACATTTTTGTTGTGTTTCATCCATTCACTATTTCACTTGATACACAGTGAATTTTATAATTTTTTGGTATAGAAGACTCACGTCTATTGCATTTAGCGCTACATTTTTTACCCACATCATTTCCAATATTTGTCATATTGTAGTGTATCTGCTCATTCTTTTAGTTTTTGCATTTATTTCACACTCTTTTTTGATCAGCGCAATATTTCCCCACTTTCTTTGTTCTTTTCGGACAGTCATGCCTGACTCCCATGTCACTCACCAACCAGCCAGCTGTCCGCATACACGTTCTGTTTGAATTCTGTTGGGATGTTGCTTTGATGGTATATGTAGCTGTTGTGGCTGGACCCGGGGTGTTTGGCACGGACGTGCCATATGAGGGGTTGGGCATCGGCTATCACCTGTACGTTGATGGAATGCCAGTGCTTCCGATTGCGATATATGTTCTCTGTGGCACGGGGGGGGGGGGGGGCTGTAGTGCCACATGTGTGCAATCAATGGCCCCGATGGTGCGTGGGAATCCTGCAATTCTGTAGAAATCCTGCATTGCCTTCTGCTGCAGGTGCTCATTGGTGGGTCTGATGATGTGGTGGGACATGCGTCTGAGGGTTGTGATGACAACCTGGTGCACACACCTGCTTATGGTGGATTGTGACATCCCAGCCACAACTCCACTTATACGCTGGAACGAGCCACTGGCAAGGAAATGGAGTGTTGCCAGTACCTTGACCAGTGGCTGCACTGCTTGTGAGCGGTGTGTCTTGCTGGTGATGTCATCCTGCAGGGCTGTGGTTAGTTCCAGGATGGCATCAGGGCTGAATCTGAAGATGCGATGCTATTTGTAGGACTAACTTTAGGCCAGACTTAACACTTACGCGGGACGCACGTAGCCAGCGCCTGGCACTAATACGTACGCGAATCGGCATATCTCCCTCATTTGCATATTTGAATAGGAAATCAATGGGCGCACCAGATCCGTCCAGCCTAAATATGCACCTAAGATAGGCCGGCGTAGGAAAGTTAGGTCGGTCGGAGAAAGCCTATTTTTAGGCGTATCTAGTTTGGTGGGTACGGCGCATAGATAAGACGGCGCATATTTACACTTAGGCCGCGCATCTCAAATTAAGCCGCTTAACTTCTTACTGAATCTGGCCCTAGGTCCTTATTACCCCAAGCGCCCTCATCCCCATTCATATCCTGAATGTTAAATACCAACAATATTATACTTGGAAATTATGTGAATGTGATCACTGCCTAATGTATTGTAGCAGAGCGTCCCAGAGAGAGCCTGGGAAAGTCCAGTTCGGGGTTTATACCTCTCCCAGGCTCCTCTCTTACACGTTCAGGGATCTCTGATCCCTGATCCAGGTCAGGTGTTGGCCCTCTCCCCCAGGCCAATTTAAGCTCACCTGAGCTAACAGCCATTGCTCTGTCCTGGGAAACAGTGTGAATCTGTGAGAGCAAGGAGGCTGCTGAAAAACTGGTGAGAAGTTTGTGTTTGAGCTAACAAGCGGTAGGCTTGCTTAGCTTAGTAGTTAGGACCTGCATATCGTGTAGTTAGAGCCGAGACACGGCTAGGTGTTTGTTTGGCTATTTTTGTTTTGTTTTCTGCACACTGTACAGCACCTGTAAATAGACTTTGTATAGCACCAATAAACATCCCACTGTTGTTCACTTATCCTATGGACTTTGGTATCTGTGCTGGCTCATCCCAGGGAGTTTTTGTACCCGCTACCTATCCCCAGCTTACATATGGTGGAGGCTGCGATCAGCAATAGTAAGTTACTATTTCAAAGGCCAGTAACTAAAGTGACAACATGGAGGAAATCCTCAAACAAATGGTGCTATTCAATGCTGCACAACAGCAAGCAAACGCTGCACAACAGCAAACAAATGCTGCGCTGCAGCAAGCCAACGCTATCGCACAGGAGCAATCGCAGAGGCAGATTAGTGCTGTACAGGAGCAATCGCAGAGGCTGTTTGAACAGCTTGCCACTGCTGCAGAAGCGGATAGGAAAACCCTGACTAAGGTTGCAGAAACGCTAGCACAGTGGGCACCTACGGAAATCAAGGATATTAGAGACAAGCCTTCAGCCATCCATGTGGCTCGCTTTCTGTCTAAAATGACTACGGATGATGATCCAGAGGCCTTCCTGCTAACATTTGAACGGACCGCTGAGAGGGAAGGTTGGCCTAAAACCAAGTGGGCGGGACTGATCGCCCCCTTACTTTCTGGTGAATCGCAGAAGGCCTACTATGATCTGGAGTCGGCAGAAGCGGGAGACTATGAAAAAGTCAAGCAGGAAATTCTGGCGCGACTCGGTGTCACCTTGGCCGTTCGAGCCCAACGGGTCCACAGCTGGTTCTTCCAAATTGAGAGGCCCCCAAGATCGCAGATGTTCGACCTAATCCACCTGGTGAGAAAATGGCTACAGCCGGAGTCCCTGTCTGCGCCACAAATAGTGGAGCGTGTGGTCATGGACCAATTCCTGAGGTCACTCCCAATTCCCCTGCAGAGGTGGGTGAGTCAAGGGGACCCCAAGTCGGCAGATAACTTGGTGGAACTCGTCGAAAGGTACTTTGCTGCAGAGAACCTGGTCACCACCCCAACAGCCGCACGGACTTTCCACCCAAAGCCACGGTCTCCCCAGGCAACCGGTAAGACTGTTCCAGGGGAAGTGGGTGGTAAGCATGGCAAGGAAATAGGGGGGAGGATGTTTGGTGCCAGGACGGAAGTTTGGCGTCCCAAGCAAGGGAAACCACTGCCTGTCAGCAAACCAACTTGGGGAAACATCAGGTGTTTTCGTTGCCAAGAGCTGGGACATGTTGCAGCAAATTGTCCTTTGACTGATGAACCAATGCAGTGTGATCTGTCTATTAGAAGGCAGTCTATGTTTGCTGCTGTTTCATGCGCTGCAGTGCCAAATGTGGGGAAACACATGTATCACATGACTGTTAATGATAAGCCTATTACGGCCTTACTGGACTCTGGAAGTCTGGTTACTTTGGTTACAGCTTAGATAGTTAAAACTGTGAATTTTCATGAAAAAAAAGTTGCTGTGATCTGTATACATGGGGATACCCGGGAGTATCCTATAGCCACAGTTCAGTTTAAAACTGGCTTAGGTACGGTGTCCCATGCGGTCGGACTTGTGCCCCACTTGGTGCATGAGGCCATCATTGGTAGGGACTTCCCGAAGTTTTGGGAGCTGTGGGATCGTCCCGACCCGGTCGCAGTACCTGACTCAGTCGCAGAGCCAGAGCTCCTGGCTACTTCCGATATTGTGGGTTCAGGGGACTCATCTCAGGGCTCTCCGAGTTTTCCTTTCTCGGTTATGGCAGGGGAGCTGGAGGAGCCTGAGGAAGTCCCCACAACCAGTAGAGCCGGACAGCCGTCTGCCGACTCGGAGCCTACGTTGGAGTTTACTGACCTCAATGTGCACAAGGAAAATTTTGGTACTGAGCAGAGAAAAGACCCTACCCTTGCCAGGGCCTAGGAAAATGTAATGGTGATTAATGATGTACCTGTCGAACCAGGGGATAGGCCCTGTTTTCCTTATTTCAGCAGCAATGATGATATACTGTATCGTGTATGTAAAAAGAATGATGAAGTTATTGAACAGTTGGTGGTCCCTAAGCCTTATAGAAGGGTGGTGTTGGAACTTGCCCATGGGCACTTGCTAGGAGGCCATTTAGGGGTTGAGAAAACCACTGAAAGAGTGTTGCGCAGGTTTTACTGGCCTGGGATACAGAAAAATATTGAAAATTATTGTCAATCCTGTCCGGTGTGTCAGATGTCAGCCCCCCAGCCCCACTTCCGAAGTCCTTTAGTGCCCTTGCCCATCATTGAAGTGCCCTTCGAGAGGATTGCCATGGACCTTGTGGGTCCGCTCCCCAAATCCGCCCGTGGTCATCAGCATATCCTCGTGATTATGGATTACGCTACCCGTTATCCTGAGGCCGTTCCCTTACGCGCCGCGTCTGCTAAAAATATTGCCAAAGAGCTGTTTATGGTGTTCAGTCGGGTTGGCATCCCTAAAGAAATCCTTACAGACCAGGGTACCCCATTTATGTCACAGATAACTAGGGAGCTGTGCAAGTTATTTAAGGTGACGCAGTTGCGAACCTCTGTGTATCATCCGCAAACAGATGGCTTGGTGGAACGTTTTAATAAGACGTTAAAGGGCATGTTAAAAAAGGTTGTTGACAAAGATGGGAAAGACTGGGACTTCCTGATACCGTACCTGATGTTTGCTATCAGGGAGGTTGCCCAGTCCTCTACAGGGTACTCTCCATTTGAGTTGCTTTACGGGAGACACCCTCGGGGACTCTTGGACATAGCCAAGGAAACTTGGGAGGGGGAACAGACACCTCACAAAAGCATAATTGAGCATATCGCTCAAATGCAGGACAGGATTGCAGCAGTAATACCAGTGGTGAAAGAACATTTACTACAGGCACAAGCAGCCCAACAGAGAATATACAACCGTGGGGCCCAACTCCGTGTTTTCTCACCGGGTGACAGGGTCCTCGTATTAGTTCCCACTGTTGAGAGCAAGTTCCTGGCTAAGTGGCAGGGCCCCTTTGAAGTAATTGAAAGAGTTGGGGAAGTCAATTACAAGGTGTATCAACCAGGTAAAAGGAAGCCGGAACAGATTTACCACGTAAACCTGTTAAAGCCCTGGAAGGATAGACTGGCGTTAACTGCAAGGTCCCTCCCGGTAACGCCTAAGGGTACTGAATCCCCTCTGATCCCTGAGGTCACGATTCCAGACACCCTGTCATTTTCCCAAAAACAGGAAGCTAGAGAGTTCCTGATAAGGAATAGAGAGAAATTTTCAGAGTTGCCTGGCACGAGTTCGGAGGTTCAGCATGATATTGTTACTGAACCTGGGGTCCGTGTCAAGCTCAAACCGTACCGAATTCCTGAAGCGAGGAGAAAGGACATCAGTGCTGAAGTTAAAAGAATGTTGGAGCTAGATGTCATTGAGGAATCCAATAGTGATTGGTCGAGCCCCATCGTGTTAGTCCCAAAACCGGATGGCACCTGGAGGTTCTGTAATGACTTCAGGAAGCTTAATGCAGTGACAAAGTTTGACACGTACCCAATGCCCAGAGTAGATGAACTTATAGACTGACTTGGCAAGGCTCGCTATCTGACTACTTTGGACTTGACAAAAGGTTATTGGCAGATACCCCTGACTGCTAGTGCCAAAGAGAAGACTGCATTTGTGACCCCGGAGGGTTCCTTTCAATATAAAAAGATGCCTTTTGGGTTGCAAAATGCCCCTGCGACATTTCAGAGGGCCATGGACAGGACCCTAAGACCTCACCGACAGTATGCTGCAGCCTATCTGGATGACATAGTGGTGCATAGCACTGACTGGGGCTCTCACTTGCCCCGTGTCCAAGCGGTCCTCGATTCCCTCTTCAAAGAAGAGTTTACGGCAAATCCCAAAAAATGTGCCATTGGTCTAGAGGAAGCCAAGTATTTGGGCTACACTATTGGCCGTGGTGTCATAAAGCCCCAGGTAAATAAAATAGAAGCCATCCAGGAGTGGCCACGTCCGGCAAACAAGAAGCAGGTCAGGGCCTTTCTTGGCATTGCGGGGTATTATATAAGATTTATCCCAAATTTTGCAACTTTAGCTGCCCCACTGACGGACCTTACGAAAGGGAAAGACTCTGTAATGGTGAAATGGTCCCCAGTAGCGGAAGAATCTTTCCAAGCCCTAAAAAAAGCTCCTTGTGCACAGCCAGTGCTATACTCCCCCGATTTCGCCAAAGACTTTTTGGTACAGACAGATGCCTCTGATGTAGGTATCGGGGCAGTATTGTCACAGGTACACAACGGGGAAGAACACCCTGTGGTCTACCTAAGCAGAAAGCTCAATGATCATGAGAAAAAGTATGCAGTCATTGAAAAGGAATGCTTAGCCATAAAGTGGGCCGTGGACGCGCTCAGGTACTACCTGTTAGGGCGCCAGTTTGAGCTAATAACTGACCATGCTCCCTTGAAATGAATGGCCCAAAAGAAGGAGACTAATAGGCGGGTGAACCGGTGGTTTTTGGCTCTACAGGATTATTCCTTTACAGTAAAACACAGGCCAGGTGTTGAGATGGGAAATGTAGATGCCCTGTCCCGTGTTCACTCCCCAACCCTGGGGTTGAAACAAGGGGGGAGGGTGTGTAGCAGAGCGTCCCAGAGAGAGCCTGGGAAAGTCCAGTTCGGGGTTTATACCTCTCCCAGGCTCCTCTCTTACACGTTCAGGGATCTCTGATCCCTGATCCAGGTCAGGTGTTGGCCCTCTCCCCCAGGCCAATTTAAGCTCACCTGAGCGAACAGCCATTGCTCTGTCCTGGGAAACAGTGTGAATCTGTGAGAGCAAGGAGGCTGCTGAAAAAACTGGTGAGAAGTTTGTGTTTGAGCTAACAAGTGGTAGGCTTGTTTAGCTTAGTAGTTAGGACCTGCATATCGTGTTGTTAGAGTCGAAACACGGCTAGGTGTTTGTTTGGCTATTTTTGTTTTGTTTTCTGCACACTGTACAGCACCTGTAAATAGACTTTGTATAGCACCAATAAACATCCCACTGTTGTTCACTTATCCTATGGACTTTGGTATCTGTGCTGGCTCATCCCAGGGAATTTTTGTACCCGCTACCTATCCCCAGCTTACAGTATGTACATCTTTTTGTTGTTTGTTTTCATTGAAAAAAAAAAAAAAAACATTTTGTTTAGCCACTTTACAACCGCCCTATAGACAAAGTACGTCTACAGGGCGGTTGCTTAATTCTTAGAAGCCGTTAATTAACGCGCACACGGGAGCGTCCATGACCACCGGGTCCAGAGGACCTGGCGCATCACGGTAAATCGCCGCTGATAGCGGCAGTTTACCACGTGATTGCTCTGTCCAATGACAGAACGATCACTTGTAAACAAACCGGCATCATTTGATGACGCCGGTTCCTCCCTCCCCTCTCTGTACCGATCGGTACAGTGTGAGAGGAGAGGGAAGGGAGCGGGTGTCAGCGGCAGCACTGAGGGCTGGATCTGTGACAAATGCAGTCACAGATCCATCCATCCATCCCTCCCTGCTCAGCCATCCCTGCTGCAATGCAATGCTGGGCAATACTCTGCAATGCTGGGCAATACTCGGCTGGGCATACTCTGGGCATACTCTGGGCATACTCTGGGCATACTCTGCAATACTCTGGGCATACTCTGCAATACTCTGGGCATACAGCACCCCTGTCCCCGTGAGCTTGCATGCAGAAGTGAACGCATACGCAAGTCCTGCCCACAAACATTCAGTTTCTCCAGTCAGTTGAGTCGAGGCAGCTGGATTAGCTACAGGAGCTCACACGGCACACGTCTCTTAGGAGTAGGAGCGTGCGAGCTATAGCTCCAGGCAGGCGTAGCTAGCAGGTAGTCAGGGTTCCCCTGTCCAGCCAGCCGCATCTTACCTGGATCCCGGATCTCCTCCACATCTACCTCCAGCCGCCTCCAGCACTCCTTCCCCCCCTCTTTGGAGCATCTGAGCCGTCACACAGCCTTCACACAGGTAATCCAGCCTGTCCCCCCCAGGATCAAGGACGGCCGTCCTTTTCAGGATAACCGCCCAAACCAGACCTGGAAATTTAGCTCTTCTCACCCAGGCCGCAATCGAGGTCCCCCCAGCCCGTACACACATCCCCCCGCTCTCTGCCTGGCCGTTTTCGCCGGTCCGCGCCAGCCACGCTAGGTCCGCGGGAGCCGCGGCTTAGGAAAGTCCGCGGCTTCAATTGCGGCCTAGCGGCGCACGGCCTCAGCATTTGGCATCGCCCCGGGGCTTCCACCCTAGACCGCACTCAAGCTACCCCCAACCCGTCCCCACATCCCTGCCACTGTACCCTGACTGTTCTCGCCGATCCACGCCAGCCACGCTAGGTCCGCGGGAGCCGCGGCTTAGGAAAGTCCGCGGCTTCAACTGCGGCCTAGCGGCGCACGGCTACAGCAAGCTATAGTGCCTTAGTGCTTTCGCCCAACTCACCCCCCCTACCCACAGGTGTCCCCATCCACCTCCCTAGCAGCCAACTACCCCCTCTCTGGGGTTATTTGCACCAAATTGGTGGCCCAGCTTGGTACACCCCCCAAGCAGGAACTACTTCCTTCACATCATCCCCTCACCAGATCATTAGATTTGATCCAGGGTCTCAATCGATCGCCTCTGAGGGATCAGGAAGGAATTTTTTTCCCTGCCCAGCAGATTGGCTTAGCTGAACCAGGTTTTTTTTGCCTTCCTCTGGACCAAATAAAAATATCCAGGAGAAAGGATTCAAGGAATCTACTCCCCACCGCCACCTTGACCTCCCCCCCCCCCCCCCCCCTCGGCGGAATATGGCCGTCTGGCTATATTCGGCAGAAACCATCTGGGGCCTGAGGCAATTTGCCACGAAGCTACCAGCCGTCACCAAAAAGGCCCTGAGATCAGAGCAACTCTTGAGGATCGATCGTCGATCATCAGGAAAAAAATTTAGCGACCCACCCCAAGCAAGGCACATATCATGTGCTTTGATCAATACAAGATCGGCAGTAAGGCACTGATTAGAAATCCATGATTTCATTCTACAGAACAACTTAGACTGTCTTTTTATTACAGAAAGCTGGCTTACAGCCGACTGTAACACCATTCTTGGAGAATTGGTGCCAGAACACTACCGGATTATCACTGAAAACAGAATAGGGCAAAGAGGCGGAGGACTGGCGGTGATTCATAAGACGCATCTTGTGATCTCTAAACCAGCCCTTCAGCACTCGCTTCCATCTATGGAAACCCTTACTCTGCAACTGCAAACAAACCCCCAGGAGACCGTCCGTATTCTGCTCTGCTATAGGCCACCAGGGCCTAAATCGCAGTTTTTACCCCCATGGTCAGAGTTCATCTCCACTTACGCCATAACCAGCAAACACTATTTGCTGCTCGGAGATTTCAATCTCTGGGCCAACTCCTCACAAGACCCCGTGGCCGACGCCTGTATCGACCATCTGGAAGGATTAGGCCTTCAGCAACTAGTACATGAGCCCACACATACTTCAGGTCACACACTCGATCTTATCTTCGGACAAAATCTGAAGGTAAGTATTTTGGAAAATGAACCATTGCCATGGACGGATCACCATGCAATTAAATTCATAATTTCCAATACGGCCCTATTGATAAAAACACCCAAGCCAGTGACAACACACTGGTCTAGATCTCAGAAGAAGCTCCATTCGGAACTCTTCAAATCTACCTTGGAAAATAAGATTAAAACAATGCAACCAAGACAAACGGCCGCAGATATTCTGGATGCCATAAATACAGCCCTACTACAGTCAGCCGACTTAGTAGCACCAGAACACAAAGTCCTTACCCGGAAAAACAAGGCAAGCTGGTTCAACAACCAGGGCAGAAGAAGGGCAGAAGCCGCCTGGAAAAGAAACGATTCCGAGACGAACCTCGCCCTCTACAAAGCAGCAACTAGAAGATGCCACATAGAACTCTTCAAAGCCAAGAAAAACTATTTTTCCATGGCTATTAACAGCGCTTTAAACCGCCCCCGGGATCTCTTTAAGCTGGTCTCACAGACCATGAATCCACACTGTCTTGAAGCCCCCAACACAGACACCCAAGAATTTTGCAATGAATTGTCGGATTTCTTCATCAATAAAATTGAGGGAATCCGGGAAAGCATTTCGCAAAACAACACTCCTGAGCTACCACACAGTACCCAGAGGAATACACTACAACCAACAAAGTTCACTTTGGAACCCATTTCCATCGAGGACACAGAAAATATCATCGGCGCACTGCGTAACAGCACTTCGCCTAATGATATCATTCCCACTAAGCTGCTAAAGGAATGTGCCAATATCCTGGCGCCTCCCATTACGCAGCTTATAAACCAGTCATTTAAGGAAGGCACAGTGCCCTCCCTGCTGAAAGAGGGCACAATCCAGCCCATCTTGAAGAAACCTACCCTGGATCCCAAGGACCCAAATCACCGCCGTCCCATAACAATGCTAAACGTTTTCTCCAAGGTAATGGAGAAAGTGGTGGTACAACAGCTGCAACAGCATCTAGATACCCACAACTTACTCGATCCACTGCAATCGGGTTTCCGTCCCGGACACGGGACAGAAACAGCACTGCTCAAAATATGGGACGACGTTCTGGAGGCCGCAGACGAAGGAGAATCTTGTCTCCTGGTTCTGCTGGACCTAAGCGCAGCCTTTGACACCGTAGATCACAAACTGCTACTGACTCGGCTGACTGAGGTAGCCGGAGTCACAGAGAGTGATTTACCATGGTTCTCCTCTTTTTTGGGAAACCGATCTCAAACGGTGAAATTGGGACCGTTCATTTCAGGAAAACGCACGGTGTTATGTGGAGTCCCCCAAGGCTCACCTCTATCACCGGTGCTCTTCAACATCTATCTTCGACCTCTCTTTGAAGTCATCAGTAGTCAACAACTACTTTATCACTCATATGCAGACGATACGCAACTGTATTTTCGCATCTGCAATAGAAAGGATCGTCTTCTCAGCTTAGAGAATTGTCTCTCTTCAATAGAAAAGTGGATGACTAGGAGTTATCTCAAACTCAACAATTCTAAAACAGAACTTCTTCTGTTTCAGGCCAGTCGCAAGAGTCAACTCACAACAACCTGGACACCTCCGCCCATTCTGGGCCAGATCATCTCCCCTAGCGCCAAAGTCAAAAGTCTTGGGATCATATTTGACACCCACATGACTATGGACGCACAAATAGGGTCAGTAGTCAGCGGATCTCACCATCTGCTGCGCCTACTCCGTAGACTGATCCCATTTATTCCCAAAGAAGATGTGCCAGTCGTGGTGGGAACAATTGTCAACTCCAGACTGGACTATGCAAATGCTCTCTACCTCGGACTCCCAAAGTACCAAATCGCTCGTCTGCAAGTCGTACAAAATACGGCCGCCAGACTGGTGACTGGGAAAAAACCCTGGGAATCAATCTCACCATCGCTGAGATCCCTTCACTGGTTGCCGGTAAAAGACAGAATTGCTTTTAAAGCGCTCTGTCTGACCCATAAATGCATCCATGGAAAAGCCCCGCAATATCTTTGCGATAAAATAGAACCCCACAACCCCAATCGCGCTCTGCGATCCAGTGACCAAAATTTGGTCAAAGTACCCAAAGCCAGATTCAAGTCCAAAGGAGAAAGAAGGTTTGCTGTCCAGGGTCCCAGACTTTGGAACGCTTTACCAACCAGCATTCGGTTGGAGGAAAACCACCTGACCTTCAGAAGACAGATTAAAACTCTGCTCTTTTGATGTCAAGAGAGACGGAGACAACTAGCGCCCAGAGGCGATTTGGTTCGCATGTGCCGCGCTATATAAGTTTTTCATTCATTCATTAATTCACATATGAAAACGGTGTTTAAACCACACATGTGAGGTATCTCTGCGAATGTTAGAGCGAGAGCAATAATTTTGGCCCTAGACCTTCTCTGTAACTAAAAACATGTAACCAGTAAAAATATTTAAAGCGTCGCCTATGGGAATTTTTAAGTACCGAAGTTTGGCGCCATTCCACAAGCGTGAGCAATTTTGAAGGGTGACATTTTAGGTATCTGTTTACTCTGCGTAACTTTATCTTTCATATTATGCAAAAACATTGGGCTAACTTTAAAGGGGTTGTAAAGACAAAAATATTTTCCTCTTAAATTAAAGTCTGACAGTAGCTGATAAAGTAAAAAGTAATGTTTTGCATTATAACTAGTTTGATACCTGATGAAATCGAGCTGTTTTATTCATTATTATTTAATTAAATGGTTAACTTTTATTGGAGACAAGTGTTTTGCTTAATGAATTGAAAGTACAGTATCTCACAAAAGTGAGTACACCCCTCACATTTTTGTAAATATTGTATATCTTTTCATGTGACAATACTGAAGAAATCACACTGCTACAATGTAAAGTAGTGAGTGTACAGCGAGTATAACAGTATAAATTTGCTCAAAATAACTCAACACACAGTCATTATTGTCTAAACCGCTGGCAACAAAAGTGAGTACACCCCTAAGTGAAAATTTCCAAATTGGACCCAATTAGCAATTTTTCCTCCAGGTGTCATGTGACTCGTAAGTGTTACAAGGTCTCAGGTGTGAATGGGGAGCAGGTGTTGGTGTTATTGCTCCCACTCTCTCATACTGGTCACTGGAAGTTCAACATTGCAACTCATAGTTAACTTGTAGTTGAGGTTGAAACAAGACACAACCTCTGAAGCGTCGTTGCTCTGTCGCTGCCCGTGATGTTATCCCGCTTCCACGCTGTGTCTCAAGCCTTGTTCCTGCTGTCCACATCACCCAGACTTCCTGGTTCTCTAGCAGACGAAGATACAGAGGACTGTGAGACATCATACACAGCTCACATCTGTGGTGGATGATCGCCACCAATGGGCCAGTAAGGACTTGTATGCTGAATTCACAAATTTTAAATGTAAGTGGATAATGCACCTGTCAAATTAAAATTACATTGTTCTTCACCTGGTGGCGCCTTCTTTCTTCTTGTCTTACTAGGACCCCCAGGTCCTTTTCCATCCTAGATTTCCCCAAAGGTTCTCCCCCAGTGTATAAATTGCATTCATATTTTTGCCACCCAAATGCCTTATTTTAAATTTTTCTACATTGGACCTCATTTGCCATGTAGTTGCCCACTCCATTCATTTGTTTAGATCTTTTTGCAAGGTTTCCACATCCTGCAGAGAAGTTACTGCCCTGCTTAGCTTAGTATTGTCCGCAAATACAGAGATTGCACTGTTACCCCATCCTCTAGGTCATTTATGAACAAATTAAATAGGGTTGGTCCCAGCACAGAACACTGGGGTACCCCACTACCCTTCCCTGACCATTCCGATTATTTCCCATTTATCACCACCCTCTAAACTCGCACTTGTGGCCAGTTATTAATCCATGTACTCACCCTATGGTCCATGCCAATGGACCTTTTTTCTTTATCGTACATCACGGGACACAGAGCAGCATAGCCATTAAAACATGTGTTTTATAGAGCCTACCTTCAGGTGATGGACACTGGCACTCCCAAAAACAGGAAGTCACCTCCCTATATAACCCCCTCCCCTATCGGGAGTACCTCCGTTTTTTCGCCAGTGTCTTAGGTGTTGGTCACATCTAGCTTTGCCTCTAAGTCCTTGGGACCGTTGGCAGGCTAACCGGATCTGTCCAAGGTGCTTCATAGCCAAAGTGTATGGTACCCGGGCCCCTGTTCGGGATGGGGTTTTGCCTATAATGCCTCTCCTTTGCAGGGCTGGATCCTGGGTTCCAAGGCTTTACGCCTTCCCAAAAGGACTAAAAATGCCCTGCTGCCAGGATGCTGTATAGGTACAGGGGTGTGGTGTTCCTCTACCAGGACCCCAGTCCCTGAAGGTCTAGCACAATACCCACGGAGATGGGGGAAGATTGGGCCTCTTGCTTAGCAATACCCTGCAGCGTGGAGCAGGTAAGGGGGGAGCCTGCGGGACTTGGTTCGACGGCAGGGTCCCCTTAAGGGGGTTGTTTTGGGTCTGCCTATGGTATGCTTTGCATCGGCAGCTACCGCCACTATGTCTTTTAGACAGGATGGTATTGTGATCTACCCATGTATGTCTCCCCCCCCTGACCAGGATCTAGCATGCTGCTGCAGCCACAGGTATGGATGGGGGCTCTGCTGACTCCTATTTTTTCCTAAGAACTTAGGGAAGTTTACCCCATCCTGCAAGACGTTAAGTCCCTATAGGGTAGGGCTGTCAGTACCTGGGGTGTCTAAAACTGCGTCTCCCCTCCTCTGGCATCTCCTGGTTCTCCTCTGCTTCTAACGTTCCGGAGGGTGCACGAGTACGCGCACGCCCGGCCTTAAAAGGCGGCGGCGTGCGTCAGGGGGCGGTCCCGTCAGCGTAAGGGTGGCCTCCTCCCGGATTAAGTCACAGGCGCGGGGGTTATTTAAAGACGGAGACTGAGGCCTGCAGGTTGGAGGGACACAGAGCGGCGCTTAGCTAGCTGCACGAGAGTCTATCTTCCGGCGGTACACCAGTGGCGAGTTTGAGGTCTGCAGGTCTGGAGCTTGCTCCACAAGGACCAATTTCCTTATTTTTTTCAGTTCAAGCCTAGATCTCCTGCAGCAGTCTGAGGTTACAACCTGGACTCAGAGCTAGCCCGGCACTTGTGGGTAGCAACACTCAGTGAGTTCTCTAGGGATGCCTCCCCTCCCAGTGGGTTTGTGGTAGCTTAGGTTAGACTAAGTTTTTACCGTAGCCTGTATTTTTGTCTCCTTCCAGGAACATTCTTTTGTTACCATATAGGAGTACCTCAAGGTTGTGCAATGGCTCCCAAGGGCTCGTGGACAGCCAAAGGGGCGAAAAACACAAAAAAACAAAAGGGCTCCCCCTCAGGGTCTGAGGATCTGGGCCAAACTTCTGCAGTGCCATCCTCTCCTGATAGACTAACAGTCTGTCAGGAGAATATAGCAGATCAGTACTGTGTGACTGCACAGAGAGACCAAACAGTATAGCTAGTGAAGTAAAAGGAGTTTATTTTACAAGTAAGTGAGGACCACCAGTGCAAACAGCAAACAACATATATAATCAAAAGGGAATACCGTATCATAAGTCAAGCCAGGCCGAGGTCATACACATGGGGAGTCAGCCGATGGGTAAGGATGGGACAGGACAGAGCAGGGAGCAGATGGATGGGACAGGACAGAGCAGGGAACGGATGGATGGACTAGCTGCGGGGTAAGAACTCAGGGGAGACAGGAACCAGGAGACAGGGCAGACAAGTCCAGGCGGAATCAGGGATCAGAATCGCAGACAGGGTCAAGGCACAGAATCAGAGTCCAGAAGACGGGGTCAGGGTACAGGCTCAGGTCCGGAAGGTATGACGATACCAGGGCGAGGAGTGATTACACACGCCGGGTATTATAGAGGCGTGCTGATTGCATTCAGGTCACACCTGAACGCAGGAAAGTCTGTGTGCTCCAAATCACCAAGAACCCCCCCGCTGGTGGAGACCAGTACTGCAGCCAGAATAACAGGCAGATTTGCCAGCAGGGGGGACCATTCCTGACAGTACCCCCCCTCAAAGGAGCGGCCTCCGGACGCTCCAACCAGTTGTTGCTGGGGAAGGCTCATGGTGTCAAGCCAGGTAGTGGATAAAGGCTCCGGGTCATCGAGCTGGGCAGCAGACAAAGGCTCCGGGTCATCGAGCTGGGCAGCAGACAGAGGCTCCGGGTCATCGAGCTGGGCAGCAGACGAAGGTTTCGGGTCATCGAGCTGGGCAGCAGACGAAGGCTCCGGGTCATCGAGCTGGGCAGCAGACGAAGGCTCCGGGTCATCGAGCTGGGCAGCAGACGAAGGCTCCGGGTCATCGAGCTGGGCAGCAGACGAAGGCTCCGGGTCATCGAGCTGGGCAGAGGGCATAGGCTCTGGGTCATCAAGCTGGGCAGCGGGCTCCGAGTCATCAAGCTGGGCAGCGGACGAAGGCTCCGGGTCATCGAGCTGGGCAGCAGACAAAGGCTCCGGGTCATCGAGCTGGGCAGCAGACAAAGGCTCCGGGTCATCGAGCTGGGCAGCAGACAAAGGCTCCGGGTCATCGAGCTGGGCAGCAGACAGAGGCTCCGGGTCATCGAGCTGGGCAGCAGGCACAGGAACAAGCGGCTGGCAGACAGGAACAAGTGGCTGGCAGACTGGCACAGGAACAAGTGGCTGGCAGACTGGCACAGGAACAAGTGGCTGGCAGACTGGCACAGGAACAGCAGGCTGGCAGACTGGCACAGGAACAGCAGGCTGGCAGGTTGGCACAGGAACAGCAGGCTGGCAGGTTGGCACAGGAACAGCAGGCTGGCAGGTTGGCACAGGAACAGCAGGCTGGCAGGTTGGCACAGGAACAGCAGGCTGGCAGGTTGGCACAGGAACAGCAGGCTGGCAAACTGGCACAGGAACAGCAGGCTGGCAAACTGGCACAGGAACAGCAGGCTGGCAAACTGGCACAGGAACAGCAGGCTGGCAAACTGGCACAGGAGCAGCAGGCTGGCAAACTGGCACAGGAGCAGCAGGCTGGCAGATTGGCACAGGAGCAGCAGGCTGGCAGATTGGCACAGGAACAGCAGGCTGGCAGAGTGGCACAGGAACAGCAGGCTGGCAGAGTGGCACAGGAACAGCAGGCTGGCAGAGTGGCACAGGAACAGCAGGCTGGCAGACTGGCACAGGAACAGCAGGCTGGCAGACTGGCACAGGAACAGAAGGCTGGCAGACTGGCACAGGAACAGCAGGCTGGAAGATTGGCACAGGAACAGCAGGCTGGCAGACTGGCACAGGAACAGCAGACCGGCAGGCTAGCACAGGGACATCGGGCTGGCAGGCTAGCACAGGAACATCAGGCTGGCACAGGAACATCAGGTTGGCAGGCTGGCACAGGAACATCAGGTTGGCAGGCTGGCACAGGAACATCGGGCTGGCAGGCTGGCACAGGAACATTGGGCTGGCAGGTTGGCACAGGAACATTGGGCTGGCAGGTTGGCACAGGAACATCGGGCTGGCAGGCTGGCACAGGCTGGTCAGATGGCACAAGCTGGGCGGCTGGCACAGGCTGGGCAGCTGGCACTGGGACAGGCTGGTCGGATGGCACAAGCTGGGCAGCTGGCACTGGAACAGGTGGCACTGGGACAGGTTGAGCAGAAGGTACTAGGACAGGTTGGGTAACTGGCACAATGGTATGGGTTGGGAAGTACTTCCATTTCTTTTTAGACTTAGTCACTGCAGATTTGTTAACAGAGGGGGTGTATGAAGAGGGTGGAATTAAGTAGGAGGAAGGGTTGGAATATGGCAGAGACACAGGGATGGTAACTGGAGGAGGTTTTTGTGGAGTTGTTACTGGAGAAAAGGAAGAAGCAGGTGGATTAAAGGCAGGGTAGGAACAACAAGTAGAGACTGGGTAATAATACTTGGTAGGCTGCGGAATTAACTGAGCTGGGGTTGCCATTGGTGATGGACAGATGGATCCCTGAGAAGGCAGGTGGTCAATAGCAGGGCTGGAACGAACTGGCTTGGCTGGAATCAGGAGATCTGACCATGCCTGCAGCACAGGTTGAACAAAAGCAGGTTCACACACACCTTGTCTAATCAGAGCCTGCACAGAATCAATACACTCAGATAACTTTTGCTGGGGACAGGAGGAATAATGCTCATAAAAATAAGCCGGATCATCCTCCAATAACCACACCAGGGATTCAACTTGGTCACGACTAAAGGGGGGAGAGAAGTCATCACTACCATCAGGAATAAATGACAGGGCCGGTTTAACACACAACCGAATTAATGCCTGAACATCATCAAAAGTCATGTACCCCTGATCCACCCAGGAATGAGCCGATCGGATAGTTTCCATCAGTTGGTCACTAGTCCAACCCTCCAAAACTTGACGACAAGCCCCCTCCTCCTCTTCTGCCAGCAGAGAAAGGTAAAGGATTTCATTGTAATCCATGTTTTAGAGCACTACACCAGAATGGTTCCTCAATGCAGTCACGTCTGATCAAGGGATGGCCCTGGTATACTGTCAGGAGAATATAGCAGATCAGTACTGTGTGACTGCACAGAGAGACCAAACAGTATAGCTAGTGAAGTAAAAGGAGTTTATTTTACAAGTAAGTGAGGACCACCAGTGCAAACAGCAAACAACATATATAATCAAAAGGGAATACCGTATCATAAGTCAAGCCAGGCCGAGGTCATACACATGGGGAGTCAGCGGATGGGACAGGACAGAGCAGGGAGCAGATGGATGGGACAGGACAGAGCAGGGAACGGATGGATGGACTAGCTGCGGGGTAAGAACTCAGGGGAGACAGGAACCAGGAGACAGGGCAGACAAGTCCAGGCGGGATCAGGGATCAGAATCGCAGACAGGGTCAAGGCACAGAATCAGAGTCCAGAAGACGGGGTCAGGGTACAGGCTCAGGTCCGCAAGGTATGACGATACCAGGGCAAGAAGTGATTACACACGCCGGGTATTATAGAGGCGTGCTGATTGCATTCAGGTCACACCTGAACGCAGGAAAGGCTGTGTGCTCCAAATGACCAAGAACCCCCCGCTGGTGGAGGCCAGTACTGCAGCCAGAATAACAGGCAGATTTACCAGCAGGGGGGACCATTCCTGACACACTGTCGTTGCCCTGGATGATTCTGTAGGGTTGACTGGTGCTGTGGCTAGCCCGGTTCAACCCAACCCCGTCTATGTCACGGAGGATATGCTGGCAGCCACCCTAGGTGGTTTAGAAAGAAGGTTAACCACTTTAATTGCATAGAAAAAAGGTCCCAATGGGGCTTTGAAGCAGCAGATGTGAAGTAAAATGGCAATGCAACGTCTATGGTAAAAACGTTTTATTACAAAAGTGATTATTGACATAAAATTTAGGGGTATACAAGGAATGAGTTGCGGCAGAGTAACAAAAATTGATTAAAATAACCATAACATTTCCAGATCAATAATGAAATACATGGCCTGAATAGTGGCAGGCGGGTGTATATTCCTAACGCGTTTCGACCATTCGGTCTTCTTCAGAGGATTGTGGCTGAAAAAGATTTAATATTATAAATAAATATGTACAGAAGATCTTGATTTGTCTCTGTGTCCTCCCTGTGGGGTCTATCCCCTTATGAAAAGAGAAAGAAAGAGGGGGGGTACACCGACTCCCAGGACCACAGGGAAGATATATGCACAGAGAACAACATCAGTATAATAAGTTTAAGGGAGAGGAGCTTTCCTTCTCCCTTCCACAGTAATCAAAGATTCATCATCAACAGCAGCATATATTTACCCAGAAATTTGAGTTATGGGGCATCCAGATGTGGTATGCAGGGGCCCAAAGCCGACGGTACTCCCGATCCGTCCCTCAGTCTCGCCCAATCCCAAAAGTGACCGCCCAAGAGTGGCCCTCAGCCACTTACGAGGAAGCACCAGACAAGAATGGTGGCATCCGGGTAGACCAGAAAGGTGGAGAAAAATGGGATTCAAAGAGTAGAGAAAGGGAGTCCTAGAATTAAGTGAAGTAATTAGTATCAAAAGTGGCCAATGGTTGGGTATGAGTTGTGTGGGAGTCTTACAAGGATGAGATAATGGAGGTACATGGTGAAAAGCAAACAGGAGTGAATGGGGTTGGGGAAGGAGAAAAATGAGGGGATGGAAACCAGAAAGTGATTGGGCTGGGAAGTGAGAGGAATGGGGAAAAGGGGGTATGAGGAAAAAATCGTGATGGTGAAGCAAGCGGGGAGATGGTGATGGAATGGGATGGGAAAAAAAAGTGTGAAAAAGTGATGATGGGGGTGAAAAAGGGGAGGGGGAAGGTGAGTGCACATGGGGAAAGGGGATAAGGGACGCAGAATAAAAAGAATGCAAAAAGGAGAAAAAAAAAAAAAATAGTGATGATGATAATGGTAGATGAAAGAATAAGTGAAACGTGGAGTAAATAAAGGTGCAAGTGGAGAATGCTTGGAACAAGAGGAAGAATAGGGAAGTGCAAAGACTAGGAAAGTGCGGAGCAGGTGGGACAAGGGGAGGGGAAAAAAGAAGTGGGGGAGGAGAAACGAGAAGTAGTGGAGTGGAATGAAAGCTGGGAAGTGAGGAGTGAGGAACGGTGGGGCTGAAATAGAGTGTGGATAAGAGAGTAAGGAGTGAGAAATGGGAAGAGACAGAAAAAAAGGGGGTCGAAGTGTGAAAAACGGGGTGGGGGAGGAGGTGGGAGGAAGAGGGAAGAAAGGAAAAGAAAAGAAAAGTGAGGGAATAAAGGGGAATGGGGATGAGGGGTGTGTGGGGAGTGTGGAAAGAGGTGAAAAACATGGAGGGAGTGAACAACGAATGTGGCAGTGAAATTGAGGGAGTTAGGTGGCAAAATGCCAAAAAGAGAAGGGCGAAAAGAAAAACGTGGGAGAGGGATGAAAAGTGACTGAAATCCAGGGTGACTGACAATTGGGAGTGCAAAAGGTAGTGGTGTGAAAAGGAGGCTGGATAAAACAAACCAGGGTTACCTCCAATATTTCCACTTAAAATCAAGGTGTTGAAAGTGAGATATTGTCTGTTAGGTGAAAAGAGTATTAAAAGATATATATAAAACCATTTGATTATAGATACCAGGTAATATTGTCAATTGGCTGAAAGGGGAGTAGGTTATATAGGTAAAGTAACTTACCAACTGGCTGGACGGTGTCACTCATGGAGATGCCGCATGCTTCTCTGAGTGCCTGCGATCGGATGCGGAAGTAAATACCGCTCACGATCCCGGGATTGGTCCAGCTAGTCCCACGTGTAGTGGGAGGAGACAGGGTATGTCTTCCTTGTCAGACCTGGTGGTCTGCCGGTGCCTACTGGTTGTCACGGTGGTTCTTCCGGCGTGGGCGAAGATCGCACGAAGCCGACACTGCCGTCACTTCCGCATGACGCATCGCAACGTGCGACGCCGCCGTGCGCGCCTGCGGCGCTCACGCAGCGACGTCACAGCGTCTCGGAAGCGATCGCTCACGCCGCCAGCAGGGAGGGATTCGTATCCACTCGGGCGGTTGGACGCCGCCCTGTGGATACAAGACACATTGCGCCGATGACGCGTGTATCTCCCGCCCTGCTGGGAAGTGACCAGAGGAAAATACTCAAGGACAGGGACAGGAAGGAGGCGGCTGAGGGGCCGAACGGGAGACGGCAGCCCAAGGACCCACAAACCACAGCGCATCGTGACTCCACTGGAAAAAAGAAAAAACACATAACAAAATAAAATGTATAACATAGGTTAACAAATCAATCATATAGCAACGGGTTAGCCCCTTATATGCGAGTATGACACATGTAGTCATATTCACCAATCATAATATGTTGGTTTATGTCAAGAGAAATAATACTTAAGGCATCGCAAAACAACAGCATAGTAATGATCTGAAAAGGCATAATGGATGCTAGAACAATAGTGAATATACATGATTCCAATGGGCATGGATTAAATTGAAAAGGACATGTTTACATTTTGTTTGGAGGAGAGGGGAAGGGGGAGAAACATTAGTAAATTATTTCTATGACTTCTAGACAGTATGAAGGCAACTATGTCAAAGTGTTTATTCAAGAACTACATTAAATTAAACAAAGCAAAGGGGGGATATGGGCAAGGAAGGGGTTTTACAGTGGTGTATACTATTGGGTTTTTCCTGAGACGAAGCCTTTAAGGAATGGGGCAAAGGAGCAAGATTCATTCAAGCCGGGATACATAGGGCCAGATTCAGGAACACTTGCGCTGGAGTATTTCGATATGCGCCGCGTAACTGTGATGATGCGCCGTCGTTTCTATGTGCCCGTACCCACCAAACTAGATGCGCCCAATAACGGGTCATTTGCGACCGGCGGAACGTTCCGACGCCAGAGTATCGTCAGCGCTTATTTTCGCTGGGCGCATCAGTCGCGCCCATTGATTTCCCATGCAAATATGCAAATGAGGTATTTTTCCCAATTCACGATCGGATTAGCACCATACGCTGGCTACATGCGCCGCGCGTATCTGGTCCGTCCGGCGCAAAGTTATTTCTACAAAAGGCTGCTTTATCTTTACTCCAGACGGTCACAGGTCAGCAGGAGAGCAGCTACAGCAGCGTTACCGACGAAACTAGCAAGCTGAACAACAACACTTGCAAGGACAACACCTCTGTGTGCCAACATGCCAGGGGCACTCGTGGTCCTAAGACTAGTACTGGGTCCCTCGCTACGGAGGAGGCGGGCACGTGAGAGGATATACCGCACTCGTATGAACCTCTTTGGCATGGGGGATGAGGAGGTGTATCGCCTCTTCAGATTCAGCCCTGATGTAATACTTGAACTAACCACAACCCTGCAGGATGACATCACCAGCCCAACACACCGCTCACAAGCAGTGCAGCCACTGGTGAAGGTACTGGCAACACTTCATTTCCTTGCCAGTGGATCATTCCAGCGTACAAGTGGAGTGGTGGCTGGGATGTCACAGTCCTCCATAAGCAGATGTGTGCACCAGGTTGTCCCTGCAATCCTCAGACGCATGTCCAACCAGTTCATCAGACCCACCACTGAGGAGCTGCGGCTGAAGGCAATGACAGATTTCTACAACATTGCCAGATTCCCACGCACCATCGGGGCCATTGATTGCACACATGTGGCACTCCAGCCCCCCAGTGCCACAGAGCACATATACCGCAATCGGAAGCATTGGCATTCCATCAACGTACAGGTGATAGCTGATGCCCAGCGCCTCATATGGCACGTCCGTGCCAAACACCCCGGGTCCAGCCATGACAGCTTCATATACCGTCAGAGCCCCATCCCTACAGAATTCGAACAGAACATGTATGGGGACAGCTGGCTGGTTGGTGAGTGACATGGGTGGCAGGCATGACTATCCCCTCCCGTGATGCACAACAGAAGTCGCACATGCATGACTAACATTCTCCTGTCTTTTACCTTACAGGTGACTCTGCATATGCACTGGGACCCCATCTAATGACTCCTTTCCGGAACCCCCAAACCAGAGGAGAGAGAAAATACAATGAAGCACACATCAAAACCCGTGCAGTGGTGGAGCAAACATTTGGGCTCCTGAAGTCCCGTTTCCGCTGCCTGGATAAGTCCGGGGGGACCCTATTGTATTCCCCTACCTTTGTGTGTCAGATCATCGCTGCATGTTGTATTCTGCACAACTTTGCCATGAGAAAAGGCCTGCATATTGACATACGTGATGACCTGACCCCCGACCCACACAGTCCCCACCTGCCAGAGGACACCCAGTCTGCTGATGGAAGAGCAGTCAGGAGGGTCCTCGCCGTAGGCATCTTTGGACACTAAACCAAAACATTAATAACACAGACAATGCACGCGTGTACACCACTGGATCACACACACCACATGCACATCGCATTGGATTAGCCCAAGTCCAGCATGTAGGAGTTGGGAGCAGTAACGCCAGCGTCAAGGCCCCAATGATGTCACTGTCCATTCACACACCTTTCACACGTCATTCATTCAGCCGTGGGGTTAACTTCACCACCACGGCCGAGGGTGACACCCCTTACTGTCAGGAGTGCCACCCTCTCACATTCACACACCATTCACACTGTCCCCTGCACTCCTGACCGTGTGCAGTTCAAAATAAATAAAAAATCTCATCACCATGAAAATAAAATATAAACTCATAACCTGAGTATAAAAAAAAGCACAAATATAAACCAAATCAAAAATAACCCTCATCTAGGATGACGGGGGCTCCTCCTTGGGGGCACTCTCGGGCTCCTCATCTGCCTGGAGGGAGTGGGTGGTGGTGGGGGTGTGGGGGCATCTTGAGGAGGCTGTTCCCCGGATGGGCCACTCCGGCCAGCTGTTGGCTGCCTGCCCTCCAAGGCCATTGCAATCCTGCTCAGATAAAGGTTCGTCTGGGCCTGCATCCTCAACTGGCGGGTGATATTGTGCCGCTGGTCACGCTGCCGTTGCCTCCCCTCTTCCCGAATGGCAGCAGTGTTGGCATGTACAGCTGCTGTCAGGTGCCGTACATCAGCCTGCACCTCCCCCAGGCTGGTAACAATGTTCTGAACACCACTGGGCATGGAGCCCAGGCTGTCAGCGACCCGGTCCAGGTGGCCAGCAATCTCCCCCATCTGCTGGGTCTGCTTGGCGTGGTCCAACAGCACCTGGTCCTCGACCAAATCACACACCCCCCTGGTCTTCCGGGTGGCCTTCCTGGGGGCAGAGGAAGGTTGTCCCCGTGGGGATGGAGTCGCCCTTGAGGGGCTACCTAGGATGGGGGAGGGGATCACAGAGGGCCCTGCAGAGGAGGAGGACTCCTCCAACATTAAAATAAACTCCTGTTCAGGGACAGGCTCCTCCACAACCACCTCTGCTGAAGTGGTGTGGGCACTCTCCTCCTCCACCTCGGTGTCTCCAGCACCCAGGGCCTCGTCAGCAGCATCCCGTTGGGGGGTTGGGGTGGACTGGCCGGCACGAGATGATGGCCCAGCACCGTCATCTGTGGATGACACAAAGCAGACACATGTTGGTGGTCCCACACACTTGGCACATGTACCCACCCCCCCCCCACATGCAACACACCAAAAAGGGGGTAAAAATCACTTACCTGTCCTGGAGCCTTCCTCTACGGAGTCATAGCCAGGGACCCCCTCCAACTGCTCCCTGTCCAGGCAGCGGGCAACCACCTCCTCCTCCGCGGTCAGGGTGACAGGACATGGGGGACCACCACCTGTGCCCCTCTCATGGCTCCTAATGGTGGACACCTTGCGCCGCAGGTCATTGATTTTTTTTTGAATGTCTGAAGCACTCCGGGTGGAGTACCCCAGCACATTGACCCTGGCAGCAATGGTGGCCAGGATACCCTGCTTCCTTTCCCGGCTGGTCTTCCTGCTTTTTTTCCCATGGAGAAAATCATTAAATGCCTCCATAGCCGAGATTATCACAGTGACCTCCTGGGCATTATAGTTTAGGTTCCTCCTCTCTTTGGGGGTAGCGGGAGCAGCCATTACAGGGCAAAAGTATCTTCCCTGGGGTGGGGGGAAATGGAACTACTTTTGCGCCGGAATGGCGTTTCCGCCAGCGCTTTTAAGCGCCCAGCGGAACGCATTGCGCTGACGTTTCCCAGGAAGTGGTGCCGACGGAAGTTGTGAGCATGCGCACAAGGGGGGCGAGTGGAGCCGCACTCACTGCGCATGCTCCGTGGATGATGCGCTGAACGTAAGCCTCTGCGCTGGGCTCCGCCCATCATTTACATATGATCACACCCAGTTCCACTTGCGTCGGGTTACGCCAGCGCATTATCGTTACTCTGGCGCAAGTTTACGCGCAACTGCTATGTGAATTACAGGACTTGCGCTGAAAGGGTCTTCAGAGTAACGTAAATGAGAAGCGTTACTCCAGAGGAAAGATACTCTCATCTACCTGAATCTGGCCCATAGTGGCCCGTGTCTTGAAGATCCATCTTTGCTCATGCTGGAGGAGAATTTTGTTCCAATCGCCGCCTCTATTGGGAATATGAATTCAATAGAGGGCGGCGAAGGATATTTTGGGTACAGTGTAGTGATGTTGTAGGGCTGCGTGTCTTCCAATTGGAAGATGGAGGTTTCCGATTTCCATACTATAAACATGTTTAGAAATTCTCCGCCAGAATTCCTGCTTAGTCTTTCCCACATAGTAAGCCCCACATTCACATTCCATATAATAAACCACACCTTTGGTTTGGCAGTTAGTAAAATGTAATGGTTTAAATGTGTTGCCGTTTGGTAGTGGGAAGGTCTTCTCTCTCCTCATAAGTGGGCAATAGGAGCAGTGTCCACAGGGGAAAGTGCCGAACATTGTGCAGTGCGCTCCTTTTAAGGGAGTAGTGGTATACTCGCTCTTGACCAGTCGATCTTTAATCGATGTGGCCCTTTTATACGTAATAGATGGATACTCGGGTATGAAATTATTCAGCCGTGGGTCATCTGTTAAGATGCTCCAATTCTTTTGAAGGATCTGTCTAATCTCTTTGTGTTGTCGCGAAAAGCCGAGAATTATCCTAGTTGTCTGGGGGTTAGAATTTAGAGATGATTTACTAGAATATAGTAATGCTTGTCTAGAATTTGTATTGGCTTTATTGAAAGCTTTGCGTAGACAGGAATAGCTGTAGCCTCGTGCAGAAAGTCTGTCTCGGAGTCTTTCAGCTTCTTCAAGATAGAGAGTGTTGTTGGAACAGTTGCGGCGAAGCCGCAGATACTGTCCATAGGGAATGGATTTTTTGAGGGAGACTGGGTGAAAGCTGTTCGCATGTAGGACCGTGTTTCCTGCTGTACTTTTGCGGAACAGGGTGCTACATAATTGACCTTGGAGACCCACAAATATTTTTACATCCAAAAAGGTGATAGTAGATTTATCGTAGTTCATAGTAAATTTTAAATTATATTGGTTACAGTTTAGACAGTTGAAGAATTCCAGCAGGGAACTTTCAGGCCCCTCCCAGATGATCAGGATGTCGTCGATATATCTGCGCCACAGTTTAATGTGGCGCAGGTAGCCGACAAGACCACTTTAATTGCGACCTCTTTGCCAGAGAGAAAGCGGGCTAGATCCCCGTCTCCTAGGCTGGTTTCCTCGGATGCAGAGGCCCTCTCCCCTGAGGAGTTGGAGTTTCGAGAGGATCAAACAGACCAGATCCTAGAGGGTTCTGATATTGAAGAATCTACTATTGAGGAACCATTTTCAGCTTCACAAGCGGAAAGTTTGTGGATTCAGTCCTTGACGGACATGGTTCACACGGCATTTAAACTACCACTACCAGGACCACAGGTCTCCGCGGTATCCTCACTGGGCTCTTTGAGGGCACCACTGAGTAGCGCGGTTTTTCCGGTCCACCCTCTTTTGGAAAACCTGATATTTCAGGATTGGGTGCGACCGGACAGGATCTTCATCCCTCCCGAGAGATTCTCTGTCCTCTATCCTATGGAAGACAAATTCTCAAAAAAAAGGAGCGCTCACCACAGTGGACGCCGCCATCTCCTGTGTCAACAAGTCCTTAACATGTCTGGTGGAAGACATACAAATGTTTAAAGATCCGGTCGATAAACGCTTAGAAACGCTACTGAAAGCTTCTTTTTCCACAGCAGGGGCAGTAGTTCAAGCTGCCATTGGGGTTTGCCAAGCTCTAAAGGAACAGTCAAAACAGATTTTAAGGGATATCCCGACCCAACAGGCCAGGGAACTAGCCGACCTCCCCAGAGCCCTCTGTTTTGCAGTGGACGCCCTAAAGGACTCCATCCAACAGGCGTCCCGCTTGTCCTTGCTTTTGCTGCATATGCGTCGGCTCTTATGGCTAAAGAACTAGTCGGCGGAAACTCCATGTAAAAAACTCTTAGCAGGCTTTCCCTTTCATGGAGGAAGACTCTTCGGGGGAGGATCTGGATAGATACATTCAGACTATTTCGAGTGGAAAGAGCACTCTCCTACAGGTTAAGAAGAGACCTCGAGTTCCTGCGTTTAAACGTCAATTGTCCCCAGCCCCAGGGTCCTCAACCTCCAGGCAGTATCGACGGCCTCCCGGTCGATCAGGTTTTGGCAATAAATCTCAGGGACAAGCCCCGGGTGGCAAGAGACCTTGGTCTCGCAAGCCAACGAAACCAGCCCCCAAGTCTGCCTTATGAAGGGGCGGGTAGGGGGCAGGCTTCAATTCTTTAAAAAAAAATGGGAAGCCAGAGTCCCCGACTTGTGGGTCCAATCTTCTGTGGCCACAGGCTACAAGATGGAATTTGGGGATTTCCTACCACCTAATTTTCAAAGGTCAAACTTGCCAAGCAACCCGGCAAAGAGAGCATCGCTTCTAGCAGCCCTGGACCACCTCCAACTCCAGGGGGTGATCGTAGAGGTACCAGTCCAGGAACGCGGACTAGGTTTCTACTCCAACCTGCATATTCAGATATTCCAGGCACATCACAAGTTCCTTCGCTTCTTAGTGGCGCATCGCCACTACCAATTTGTGGCTCTCCCGTTCGGGCTAGCAACAGCCCCCCGGGTCTTTACAAAGATTTTGGCTCCCATCTTAGACAATCTAAGGGTACAGGGAATTACGATCTTGGCGTACTTAGACGATCTCCTAGTCATAGATCATTCAGCCTCCAGCTTAGATCAGGCAGTAGCTTTCACGGTTCAGTACCTCGAATCTTGCGGCTGTGTCCTAATTTGGGGCAAATCAGCCTTATGTCCCACAAGATAGCTGGAATGCCTTGGCATGCGTCTGGACACAGAACGCCAGAGGATATTTTTGCCTCAAACAAAGGTCGAATCCATAAGAGAAACAATACAGTTAGTACTGAGCAAGAAAGAACCAACCTGTCACGTACCTGATTGGAGACTGAGATGACGAGGTTGGCCTCTCTTGTATCTCCAGCCCTGGCACCGCCGGAGATGGAACAGAGGACACCAAGGGACTGGAGGAACACGAGTGCCTGTGGGTGAGGACTCCGACAGCAGGGCGCTGAAGATCCAACGAGATGTAATTCCTGAGGGCCTTGCAGCAGGAAGTTTGCAGGAAGTCGCAGGAGTAAGTCGCAGGCGTTCAGGGTTGCTGGATCGCAGGCACTGGAAGCCAATGCAGGTCGTGCGGGTAGCCAGGTCAAGAGGAAGGCGGGCAGCGAGGTACCAGGCAGCAGCAGCGTCAGGTGGGGAGCCAGGGTCAGGAACCAGTAGTCAGAGTATAACAGAGTCAGTAGCGGGGTCAGAGCAAGCCGGGTTCAGCAACAGGAGATCAGCAAGGCAAGAGCAGGATTCAGGTAACAGGGTACACGCTTAAGATCAGTCAGCAATGGGTATAGGTCAGAGCACTTCCTTAAATAGGCAGTGAGTGCCAATTGGCGCTAGGGGCGCGCACGTCGTCCGTTGCGTGTGCATGCATTGGCGTGCCCGTGTGTGCGCGCACATGCGCATTGGTGCGCCTAAGTATTTCAGGGCGCCTGTGTGCGCGTGCATGCGCCAGAGGGCGCCTAGGACAGACGGTTACAGTTCTCTTACACAACCATTCGCCTGTGTATGCGACTGCTGGGCAAGAGGGTGGCTACTTTCGAAGCAGTGCCATACGCGCAGTTCCACACCCGAATCTTGCAGGGAGCCATTCTTTTAGCCTGGAGCAGGAGGGTTCAAGCGTTAGAACTCCCCCTAACCCTATCACCAAGGGTGCGGCAGAGTCTGTGCGGGTGGATGGTCCCTCAGAACCTCCTAAAGGGAAGAACCTTCAGTCCTATCTTTTGGAAGATAGTAACCACAGATGCCAGTCTGCTCGGTAGGGGTGCAGTTCGGGAAGGTCAGACCCAGCAGGGGGAATGGTCAGTTGCAGAAAGCGTTCTACCCATCAATGTTTTAGAGATCAGAGCAGCGGTTAACTCTAGTAGCCTGGACATCCAGCCTAGAGGGATTCCCTGTAAGAGTGATGTCCGACAATGCCACGGCGGTGGCATATATAAACCACCAGGGGGGCACGAGGAGTCAGGCTGCTCAGAAGGAAGTAAACCGGATCTTCGCGTGGGCAGAATCCCACATCCCTTGCATCTCGGCGGTCTTCATCCCGGGGGTGGACAATTCACAAGCGGACTTCCTGAGCCGCCAAAGGTTGCTCTCAGGGGATTGGTCCCTTCACCCCCAAGTCTTTGAAGAGATTTGCCAGGAGTTCGGCTTCCCGGATGCGTCGAGGTTCAACAGGAGAGTAGACTCGTTCATGTCTCGAACAAGGGATCCCTTGGCCTGCGGAACCGATGCGTTGGTGTGCCCCTGGCATCAGTTCAATCTACTGTATGCCTTTCCTCCAGTGCGGATGCTACCCCGCCTGTTACGCAGAATCTCAGTGGAACACAAGCCGGTCATTCTGGTAGCCCCAGCTTGGCCCCGAAGGTCGTGGTACTCTCTAATTATGAGAATGGCGGTGGGGGAATCATGGCCACTCCCGTTGCGCCCAGACCTCTTCTCACAAGGCCCAATTTTCCACCCTGCCTCACGGCGTCTAAGTTTGACGGCCTGGCGGCTAAATCCCTGATTTTGAAGGGTAGAGGCCTGTCTAGCCAGGTTATCACCACCCTGATTAAAGCTAGGAAACCAGTTTCCAGGGCGATTTATCACAGGGTTTGGAGGGCCTATGTAGCTTGGTGTGAGACCTTGGGGTGGCATCCCCGTAAATATACCATTGGCAGGGTTTTACAGTTTCTGCAACTAGGAGTGGAAAAGAACTTGGCCCTAAGCACTCTTAAAGAGCAGGTTTCAGCCTTGTCTGTCTGGTTTCAGAGACCTTTGGCCACCCACTCTCTGGTTAAAACCTTCCTACAGGGGGTTTTACGCATTAATCCTCCAATCCGGACACCTCTCTGCCCTTGGAACCTAAATCTTGTCTTTTCAGCGCTGCAAAAGTAGCATTTTGAACCTTTGACCGAGATTCCTTTGGTGTTGGTAACTAGGAAGTTAGTATTTTTGGTGGCCATGGCGCCAGCTAGAAGAGTGTCAGAGCTGGCTGCCTTATCATGCAGAGAACCATACCTTATATTTCATAAGGATAGAGTGGTTCTCTGGCCACATCCATTCTTCCTACCTAAGGTCATTTCAAGCTTTCACCTGAACCAGGATCTAATCCTACCAGCCTTTTTTCCAAGGCCTACCTCTAGAAAAGAAGGATTACTGCATACCTTGGATATTGTCCGAGCCATGAGGATCTATCTCAGGGGTCTCCAAACTGCGGCCCGAGGGCCGGATGTGGCCCTTTGCCAGCCTTCATCCGGCCCTTGGGGCAGTATTGCTCCCAACGATATGAGGCACTATTCCTCCATAATGACACCAACAATGGGGCACCATTTCTTCCACTAATAGCAGTGATGGAGCACTATTCCTCCTCCTACTGCCCACCAGTACTGGGGCCGTGTTTATTCTCACTGATGTTCGGCTCTGGGCATTTTCAACCCCCACTGGTCAGAATCTGGCCCCCCTGAAGTCTGAAAGACAATAAACTGGCCCTTTGCTTGAAAAGTATGGAGACCCCTGATCTATCTTAAAGCAACAGAGAGGATTCGTAAGACAGACGTGCTATTTATCCTCCCGGACCGTCCTAAGTAGGGGCAGGCAGCAGCAAAATCCACTCTCGCTAGGTGGATTAAACAACTAATTTTTCAGGCCTATGGCTTAAAGGGGGTTCCTCCCCCATTATCAGTGAAGGCCCATTCTACTAGGGCCATCAGCACCTCCTGGGCAGCACATCACCAGATCTCTATGGCTCAGGTGTGCAGAGCAGCGACCTGGTCCTCAGTCCATACATTCACTAAGTTTTACCAGTTGGACATCTCTAGGAATGCAGAAGCAGCCTTTGGGCAAGCGGTCTTGCAGGCAGCGGTCTAAGATCCTCACGACCAGGACGCTCTTGATTCGATATGAGTTATTCTTTAACCTTGATGTCTCCCTTGATGTCTCCCTCCCCTCATTGGCATTGCTTTGGGACATCCCATGTGTTAATGGCTATGCTGCTCTGTGTCCCGTGATGAACGAAAAAGAAAAGGGGATTTTTATAAACAGCTTACCTGTAAAATCCTTTTCTTGGAGTACATCACGGGACACAGAGCTCCCGCCCCTCTTATGGGGAAAGGTTTTGGGATACTGCTTGCTACAAAACTGAGGTACTCCCGATAGGGGAGGGGGTTATATAGGGAGGGGACTTCCTGTTTTTGGGAGTGCCAGTGTCCATCACCTGAAGGTAGGCTCTATATAACCCATGTGTTAATGGCTATGCTGCTCTGTGTCCCCTGATGTACTCCAAGAAAAAAGGATTTTTAATAAACAGCTTACCTGTAAAATCCTTTTCTTGAAGTACATCACGGGACACAGAGCGCATAGCCATTACACTTGGGTTATATGGGTACCTTCAGGTGTGGACACTGGTGTAATCAATTTCACAGGAAGTTTCCTCCCTATATAACCCCCTCCCACTGGGAGTGCTTCAGTTTTGTAGCAAACAATTCTCCCGAGGTTACACAATGTTCCCCAAAAGAGGGGTGGGAGCTCTGTGTCCCGTGATGTACTTCAAGAAAAGGATTTTACAGGTAAGCTGTTTATTAAAAATCCTTTTTTCTTTATCGTACATCACGGGACACAGAGCGCATAGCCATTACACTTGGGATGTCCTAAAGCAATGCTCTATGAAGGGAGGGAGACCGTAAGGCCAAGAATAGCCAAATAAAAACATTGTCAGGAGAAAAAATAGCTCCACCAACAGAAAAACAAGGGGGCGTGAACTGGGCCAGAGGATTCTATACTGCTGCCCGTAGGACCGCCTGCCCAAAAGCTGCGTCCGTACCCTTTGCAACGTCCAACTTATAAAATTTAGTAAACTTATGTACGGAAGACCAGGTTGCCGCTTTGCAAACCTGTGCCATAGAGATCTGATGGTGTGCCGCCCAGGAGGCACTCATGGCCCTCGTAGAATGGGCTTTAACTGATAAGGGAGGTGGAACGCGCTTCAGACCATAGGCCTGAAAAATCAGCTGCTTAATCCACCTAGCCAAGGAAGACTTGGCAGCCGGCTGACCCTTCTTGGGGCCATCCGGAAGAACAAAAAGCACATCTGTTTTCCGAATCTTCTCTGTAGCCTTGAGATAGACCCTCATGGCTCGAACCACGTCCAAAGTATGAAGCCGTCTTTCCTCTCTGGACTGGGGAGTAGGAAAGAAGGATGGTAGGACTAGGTCCTGATTCAAGTGAAAACTGGATATGACCTTAGGAAGGAAAGAAGGTTGAGGCCGCAGAACCACTCTGTCCTTATGCAGAATAAGGTATGGCTCCCTGCATGACAAGGCTGCCAGCTCGGAAACCCTTCTGGCTGAAGCCATAGCCACCAAGAAAACCAACTTTCGGGTTAGTAGCACCAGAGGGATTTCTGTCAGAGGTTCAAACGGCTGCCTTTGTAAAGCTGACAAGACCAAATTTAAATTCCAGGGGCAGAGGGGAGCTCTAATAGGGGGATTCACATGCAAGACCCCCTGCAAGAAGGTTTTCATAAGCGAATGGGTGGCCAAGGGTCTTTGAAACCATATTGATAAAGCCGACACCTGCCCCTTTAGAGTACTAAGAGCCAACCCTTTGTCAACGCCAACCTGGAGGAATCGCAAGATCCTGTCAATAAAAAACTTTCGAGGATGCCATCTTTGAGACTCGCACCACTCCACATAGGTTCTCCAGACTCTGTAATAAATATTTCTGGAGACCGGTTTCCTAGCCTGAATCAACGTAGATATGACCTGATCTGAGAGGCCTCTGCCCTTAAGAATTAGGGATTCAGCCGCCAAGCCGTCAAATTTAGCTGCTGTGAAGCAGGATGGCAGATTGGGCCCTGAGACAGCAGATCTGGGCGCAGGGGGAGCGGCCACGGCGCCCCGACTGACATCTTCATGATGAGTGCGTACCAAGCCCTCCTGGGCCAGGCTGGGGCCATCAGGATCACAGGCCTGCGCTCCACCCGGATCCTCCGTAGAAGGCGGGGAATCATCTGCAGTGGAGGGAACGCATACAGAAGAGCAAACTGGTGCCAAGGGCAAACCAACGCATCGGTCCCGTAGGCCGAGGGATCCCTGGCTCGGGATATGAATTTGTTCAACTTTTTGTTGGATCTCGTTGCCATAATGTCCACATCTGGGACTCCGAATCTTTGGCAAATCTCTTGGAATACCTGGGGGTGAAGAGACCACTCCCCCGGGAGCAACTGTTGACGACTCAAAAAATCTGCTTGAGAATTGTCTATCCCTGGGATGAACACCGCCGAGATGCAGGGTACATGGGCTTCGGCCCATGAGAAAATCAGGTTTACTTATCTTTGGGCTGCTGGGCTCTTCGTGCCCCCCTGGTGGTTTATGTATGCCACCGCTGTGGCGTTGTCGGACTGTATCCTTACTGGCAGACCCTGAAGGGGGAGAGTCCAGGCGATCAGGGCCAGCCGAGCAGCTCTGATCTCCAAGATATTGATGGGAAGCAGTTTTTCTGCCTTCGACCACTGCCCTTGCTGGGTCTGTTCTTCTAGAACTGCCCCCCAACCTGACAGGCTGGCATCCGTGGATACTATCTTCCACGTGATGGGGCAAAAGGATTTCCCTTTTGACAAATTTTGAGGGACCAGCCACCAAGACAGGCTGCGCCGGACCTTCGGGGAGAGCACTAACGGACGATCTAACGCCTGAATGGACTTGTTCCAAGCAGAGAGAATAGCTGCCTGAAGATATCTGGTATGGATCTGGGCGTAGGGCACTGCCTCGAAGGCGGCCACCATCTTCCCCAGCAGTCGCATACATAGGCGAATAGTCGGCCTCTTCTTGCCTAAGATCACTTGAACTGCTTAAGCTATTGATCTGATCTTTGCTTGAGGTAAAATTATCCTCCGGCAGTCTGTATCTAGCCGAAGGCCTAGATATTCCAACTGCTTTGTGGGTTTCAATACCGATTTTTCTAGGTTTACAATCCACCCGAATTCCTCTAGATGCTGAACTGTGCGACCTACTGCCTGATTGAGGCTGGACGCTGAGCTGTCGATAACCAGAAGATCGTCCAAGTATGCCAAGACCAAAATGCCTTCTGTCCTTAGGACGGCTAGCACCGGGGCTAACACCTTTGTGAATACCCGCGGAGCTGTTGCCAACCCGAAAGGGAGGGCTACGAACTGGTAATGGCGGTGATCTATCATAAAACGAAGAAACCTGTGATGTGCCGGGTAGATCGGCACGTGCAGATACGCATCTTTTATGTCTATAGATGCTAGCAAGTCGTCTTGATGTAGGCTGGCTGCCACCGAACGTATGGACTCCATACGAAAGGTCTGAATGTTTAGAAAGCGATTTAGGCGTTTGAGGTCTAAGATAGGCCTGACGTCGCCATTGGGCTTTGGTGTTATGAAAAGGTTGGAGTAGAATCCCAGACCCCATTCCTGGGTTGGTACTTCTACAATTACCCCTTGGAGCAAGAGACGATCCAATGCTTTTACAAGAGAGGCCCTCTTTAATGGGTCGCTTGGAAGACTTGACCCCTGAAAATGAGGAGGGGGGACTTCCCGAAACTCTAGCTTGTAGCCCGTGGTTACCACGGATCTTACCCAAGAGTCGGGAATTCTGGCCTTCCACACTTCGGAGAAAAACCGAAGCCTTCCCCCCACCCAAGAGAGTGGGGGCGCCCCTTCATGAATCTGACTTGAGGACTGGTTTAACCGGCTTGCGAGACCATGGCCTCTTGCCTGTCGTGGCTTGTCCTTGTGGGCGGCTATTAAATGCTGAACGCCCGGGAGGCCGTCGATACTGACGGGAAGTTGAAGGGGCCGAGCCTGCGAAGGCCTGTCGCTTAAATGCGGGCCCACGCGATCTTTTCTTGACAGGCAAGAAAGAACTTTTACCACTTGATATGGTCTGGATATATTTATCTAGGTCTTCACCGAATAGTCTCCCACCATGAAAGGAAAATCCTGCTAAAAGCTTTTTGCAGGGTGCCTCTGCTGACCAGTTTTTTAGCCACAAAAGGCGACGCATATGAACCAACAGCAGAGATAAACGGGACGCCTGTTGAACGGAGTCCTTAATAGCATCTACTGCAAAGCAGAGAGCTCTTGGGAGGTCAGCCAATTCACGAGCTTGCTGAGCCGGTATGTCCCTTAATATCTGTTTAGTCTGATCCTTTAAAGCCTGACAAACGCCAATGGCTGCCACTGCTGGCTGAACCACGGCACCTACTGTGGTAAAAGAAGCCTTCAGTAGGGTCTCCAATTTTTTGTCGACTGGATCTTTAAACACCTGGACATTTTCCACCGGACAGGTCAGGGATTTATTTACGCAGGAAATGGCTGCGTCCACGGTAGGGAGTGCCCATTTCTTTGCAAATTCTTCTTCCATAGGATAGAGAATGGTGAACCTTTTAGGAGGGATAAAAATCCTATCAGGTCGAGCCCAATCCTGAAAAATCACGCTCTCCAGAAGGGGGTGAACCGGGAAAGACGCACCACTCAATGGTGCCTTCAAGGAACCTAAAGAGGATACCGCGGGGGCTAATTGTTCTGACACTGGAAGTTTAAAAGCAGTGCGAACCATATCCGTCAGAGACTGGATCCACAGACTCTCTGCTTGAGAAGCCGAAAAAATTTCATCTATAGTGGAATCTTCAATGTCTGACCCGTCAGGACTCAGGTCCGCTTGATCCCCCTGTGGGTCCAATTCCTCCGAAGAGAGGACCTCTGCATCCGAACACACCGTTCTAGGTGACGGGGATCTAGCCCGTTTGCCACCCGGCAAAGAGCGGGCAATTAAAGCAGTTAACCTTTTCTCTAGCCCACCCAGGGTGGATTCTAGCATTTCTTCCGTAACATAAACGGGAATGGGTTGATTGGGGGCCGCCTCTGCCCCTAGCACCCTCAATGGCTCCTGCACGATGCTGTTCGGTGGTCTATCTGGTGAGGGTGGGACCACTGGAGCCTGGCCCAAATCCTCTGACCCCGTTGGAGACCCCTTTACTTTTTTGGCACCTTTTGCAGCCTTAGCTGGTCCTGATCCCTTGGGAGCCATTGCACAACCTTGAGACACCCCTACAGCCAACACCCAACTGTTGTAGCTAGAAGTGAAACATTAATAATGACAGGCTATGGTAAAAAAAATTCTAAATTTTCATACGCCTGAGAAGGCGGCAATACCGAGGAAAGTCCTGTGAGTATTGCCACACCAATGCCCGTTAGCTGGAGTCCAAGGTTGCACCGACTCAGATATTGCCAGATCTAAGGCTGAGTCCCTTTAAGAAAAAAATCTTTTTTTTTTTTTTTTTCTGGTCAGTGTGGACTAAGTCCAGACCTGAAGATCCACAAAGCACCACTGGGTGTCACTGTTAGCCAGAACTGGCTCAGCTGCGCGCTCTATGTCCTCACTCTCCACTGCTCTCAGGAGGGAATGACCAGCCAGGAAATGCTTTTTTGCTTTATCTGAGACCTGACGCTGCTGGCCCGCCCCCCCCCACGCTGAAACCAACATGGAGGAAGCAGAGAGCAGAGGAGAAGCCTGGACCAGCGCTAGTAACACAGACACCCGGTAAGCCACTAATCTTTGTAGTGCACACATAGAGGAAGCTGTCCCCCTAGGCTTCCTAGGAAACAGGAGTTTTGTCAGCACTTCCTCTCTATACACGTGGGGCTGCAGTATCATGCTAACAGGCAAATCTGGGGGGAGTAGCAAAATACATATCTTTAAAAGCATATATATATATACATGTTATCTGGGTAAACATTAGTACATCCCATTCTGCCTCAAATGACATAGTGGAGATAGTGGCTGATGCACAAGCATACCATTAGCCAACCCAGAACCCCCAGGGGGATACCTACTGTCGAACCAAGTCCCGCAGGTTCCCTCTTACCTGCTCCACGCCGCAGGGTATTGCAAAATGCAAGAGGCCCAGCCTTCCCCCATCTCCGTGGGTATTGTCTTGGACCTTCAGGGACCGGGGTCCTGTGTTAAGGAACCCACACCCCTGGACCTATATAGCATCCTGGCATCAGTAGCGTTTAGTTCTTGGAAGAGACTAAGGCACTGGAGCCCAGAATCCAGCCCTCCAAGGAGAGGCATTATAGGCAAAAACCCCACTCCAGCAGGGCCCGGGTACCGTACACCTTGGCTTTGAAGCACTTCGGACGGATCCGGCTAGCTATCCTGGGTCCCGAGACCTCCGAGGGACAGCTAGACGTGACCAACACCTAAGACACTGGCGAAAAAACTGAAGCACTCCCAGTGGGAGGGGGTTATATAGGGAGGAAACTTCCTGTGAAATTGATTACACCAGTGTCCACACCTGAAGGTACCCATATAACCCAAGTGTAATGGCTATGCGCTCTGTGTCCCGTGATGTACGATAAAGAAAAGGATTTTACAGATAAGCGGTTTATAAAAATCCCCTTTTTGTACAGTAAAAGTTTATGGGGAACTGTGTCAAATGCTTTTGCAAGATCCAGATATACCATGTCTACGGGCCTTCCTTTATCTAGATGGCAACTCACCTCCTCATAGAAGGTTAATAGATTGGTTTGGCAAGAACAATTCTTCATGCTGATTACTGCTAATGATACCGTTCTCATGAATAAAATCTTGTATATGGTCCCTTTTCATCCCCTCTAAGAGCTTGCATACTATTGATGTTAGGCTAACTGGTCTGTAATTCCCAGGGGTGTATTTTGGGCCGTTTTAAAATATTGGTGCTACATTGGCTTTTCTCCAATCAGCGGGTACCATTCCAGTCAGTAGACTGTCAATAAAAATTAGGAACAATGTTCTGGCAATTACTTGACTGAGTTCCCTAAGTACCCTCGGGTACAAGCCACCTGGTCCTGGTGATTTATTAATGTTTAAGCGGAGGTTCACCCTGAAAATCAACTATTTACCATTAGATCCAGCATACTGCTGACATCTGCAGTATGCTGTTTTTTTTTTTTTTTTTGCTGTACTTACCGTTTTATCTATAGTTCTAATCCGGCTCCGAGCTGATTCCCCGCGGCGAATAGGCGTTCCTAAGACGATGCATAGATGATTGACATGCACGAACAGCATGTCACGCCTTCCGAAAATAGAGAGACTTGCAGTGTAGAGCTGACTGTGCAGGCGCCATTAAAAGCCGAGTCCCACTTCGGGTATTTTCAGAAGGCGTGACGCGCTTTACCAGCACGTCAATCATCTACGCCTGGTCTTAGGAACGCCTATTCCCCTGGGCAGAGAGAACCCGGAAGCCGGGTTAAAACTACGATAAAACGGTAAGTACAGCGGGGGGGAAAAAAACACCAGTATACATATATAGTTTTTTTTAGGGTGAACCCCGCTTTAAGTTTCCCAAGTCTAATTTTGATTCTGTCCTCTGTGAACCCTGGAGATGCTTCCTGTGATGTGTCATGAGGATAGACACTGCAGTTTTGGTTACTGAAGCCCCTGATTGCCTTGTGAAGACTGAGGGGAAGTATAAATTCAATACCTTCGCCATCTCCCCATCCTTTGTAACCAGATGTCCTTCCTCATTATTTATGGGGCCAATATGGTCTGTCCTCCCTCTTTTACAATTTATATACTTAAAGAATTTCTTGGGATTTTTTTGCTCTCCTCCGCTATGTGTTTTTCGCGTTCTATCTTAGCTGGCCTAATTGCACCCTTAAATTTCTTGTTGCATTCTTTATAAAGTCTGAATGCTGATTATGATCCCTCAACCATGTATTTCCTAACCTAACCTCATGGCAAAGAAATCTGAGGATCTAAAAAACAGAATTGTTGCTCTACATAAAGATGCCCTAGGCTATAAGAAGATTGCCAAGACCCTGAAACTGAGCTGCAGCATGGTGGCCAAGACCATACAACTATTTAACAGGAGAGGTTCCACTCAGAACAGGCCTCGCCATGGTCGACCAAAGAAGTTGAGTGCATATGCTCAGCGTCATATCCAGAGGTTGTCTTTGGGAAATATATGTATGAGTGCTGCCAGCGTTGCTGCAGAGGTTGAAGGGGTGGGGGGTCAGCCTGTCAGTGCTCAGACCATACGCTGCACACTGCATCGAATTGGTCTGCATGGCTGTCCCAGAAGGAAGCCTACAGTCAAGCATGGTGTTGGGAGTGTCATGGTCCGGAGCTGCATGAGAACTGGGGAGCTACAGTTCATTGAGGGAACCATGAATGCCAACATGTACTGTGACATACTGAAGCCGAGTATGATCTCCTCCCTTTGGAAACTGGGCCACAGGGCAGTATTTCAACATGATTACTACTCCAAACACACCTAAAAGACGACCACTGCCTTCCATCACCTTTACCCTAGCTGAGTGTAATATTACCATGAGGGGCAAAGCTGGCACACCAGCATATTCGCTCTATGGAAGACCAAAGGATCTAAATGCTTTCAGAGCTCCTGGACCAGGTACTTACGCTTCAGAGAGTGCTGGGAAATCTGCTTATCGGTCAGCTCCAAAATATTCGCTAGGGACAAGAACAAAGACCTTTAGCAATGACCAAACACCAGGTCAAGCAGCTGTCAGAACCATTGACGCATCTCGGCATAGAGCCTACATATACCGTCAGAATGTTTATTCTGAACTTATAAAATATTATTGTATTTATGGAAATATGTAAATCTGTGCTTTGGGAGATATACACTTTCCCTACAATACAAGATATCAAAATTCTTTTATCCATGCTATTTTGAGGACGAGTAATACAAATGAATATTTAATATATATATATTTATTAACTAAAGATATAGTGCAAAAATAAAAATCAGGTAAAATTCGTATCAAAACAAATAAATGATATGCTTCTACAATAGAGATAAATGACGCTTGAATGCTCAGATGATATTTACATTATATGACAAGGTATATTCCTAGCTCTTATTTAAATCATCCTGGCGTAACTTGAAACCTTTTAGTTCTTAACCTCCCTGGCGGTATTCCCGAGCGTGACTCGGGGTTAACATTCAGTGCCAGAAGCGGTAACCCCGAGTCACGCTCGGGGTGCATTTTTTTTTTCCCCCGGTCAGACTAGCCTCCCTGGCGGTCTTCACGTGTGTGGCACGGGGTGAGATTTTTAAGCTAATATCGGTAACCCCGTGCCACACACGCGCTTACCTCGCTGGATGCAGAAAAAGTTTACTTACCTTTTCTCTGCGATCCAGCGATGAATCCCCGCAGTACACGGCGGGCGGATGTCCGCCTGATGCTGTGTGTACCTCCGATTCCCTTCCCTGCGAGCGTCGCGACGTAGGGGGGGGAACGGCGCCAAATTTAAAAAAGTAAACAAACACTATACATACAGTACACTGTAATCTTATAGATTACAGTACTGTATGTAAAAAATACACACCCCCCATGTCCCTAGTGGTCTGCCCTGTACACTACATGTCATTTTGTATAATAAAAACTTTTCTTTCTCCCTGCAAACTGTAGATTGCCCATAGCAACCAAAAGTGTCCCTTTATGGCAAAAATTGTTTTAGAGCAGCTAAAAAACAGCGATAATAAATCAGAATCACTTGCAGAATTTAGCGATAGCGATTTATGGGGAAATTCGTCATAAAAAAAAAAAAAAAATGACAGCAAAAATTCTGCAACTGAGCAAATTTCAGTGATTTTGATTTGATTACATTATTGAATAATTTTTACTATAATTATATTATCATTTGTGATCATTTTTTATAATTATTTATTATATTATAATTTTTAATTAAAAAAAAAAAAAAAAAATCATACCCGGGATGCCTATTAGACTCTTGTTTGAATAGATTTAAGTGAGTTATTCCTAAGAATTACAAGCCTACAGTATAAAACGCCAAATTCCCTTGCAAATAATGGTACCGCTTTTAGCACCTAAAATCTTAAAGAATCATACCGCCAGGGAGGTTAATTGACATAACCTTGACATTGCATTATTTCTTCTCAATATCAAACAGATCTCTTGCTACTACTTATTATATACGTGTACATAACAAATGTTATATGGTACACAAGCTTTTTGTTAAATTTGGTGAGGATCTATCTTCACATACGACATCACTCTCAAACCACAATAGTTGGCACCTAGCTTTTTAAAGACAAACGTAATGTGCATATGTCTCCTAATATTTGGAATATAATTATCTCGTACTACAGTTAGACATAATTAACGCCCAAATTATATTTGCCAAGTATATTTAAATGGTCTTGGTGGAGTGTATGTGAAAAACCTCAGAATTACCAAAAAGGTAAATAATCAAAATTCAATCTTACCAGTAATTAAGAGCCCTGTTTGAGAAGGGAAAACCCTAATGAAGGATTCCTGTGAACTCCTTACATGTTTGGTCACTCTCTCCGGCTTCCTTCAGAGATCAGAGATAAGAGCAGCTTCCAGCCATCGGCCCTCCAGAGATCAGCCTTGCCATCTCTGTCCCCTCGAGCTTCTTCCCATCGACCTCTTTTGATTGTCCCGTGTAATACTTTTATCTTCCCAAAGAAGTGGGTGTGTATTCCCCTATCATGTGACTGACTATGTCACATGATAATATGTTCTGGTGGGTGACCAACTTGAACCATGCCGATATTAACCTGTAGGGGGCAGTGGCGTATAAAGAATAATTCCTAATTTTAGGGTTATTCAGAGTTAACCAGGATTTATGACCCCCTGTGACCTGAATCTTGGTATAGCATCATAAGTTGTTATATATGTCAAACAACATGACAACAAACCTAGACATTCAGGCGGCCCCGAAATGTATGATTACGATAAGGTGTAATAATCTACCCACATGCCTAGGAAAGTTTCTTTAAACTAATGCTGGGATGTGATCAAAGCCAACTAATAATTTGAAATATTATAGGATCTTATACCTGGGATCCCAATAATGTCTATGTATTTATGAGTATATTATGTGAACTACTAATACACATATATTGTCATGGCATAATGAAGACACAATACTATTTAAGATATATAATTCCATTGGGATAGTGAATAAGCCACTCTAGTCTCAGTTTAGTGTCATGCTGTGCCAGGGTGTTCATTCTCTTATCTTATAAGTGTCAAACCCAAAGATATATGACCCAGGAGGGATGGCACAGACATGCTCTTTGCAACCTAAAACAATGTCTATTCATGCCTGAGAACCTATGTTTAAACTTTAACAGGGAAAGATGGTTGTGCTAAGTTCACCATATCCATGTATATGGAACATTATGAAATATATATTATGTGCGATTTTTATATGTATTCTTTTAACCCCAAATGTTCTGACACAGCATATACGCTTCCATCTGAGCTTGGGCCAAAAATTGTAAGCAGATCATCAGCACCAAACTTCTCCATGACTGGACGAAGCAAGATAGGAAGCTTTCATGAAGATCTGCAGAAAACACCAGGACCTGGAACCTACTGCGTTGTTGAGTCATCAACATATAAATATAAACCTCCACAGTATAGTATGACCGCCAGAAACTCCCTGCCTGGAGACACCACACAAAAACCAGGTCCAGGAGCCTACAGTCCAGAAAAGGTGTTCTCAACAAAACCTCAAGCCCCTCGGTTCTCCTTTGGAATAAGACACTCCGATTATGTTGCTCCCTTGATTGTGAATGTAGAAGACTAAAGAGCAGTCTACCAGTATGGACAGAAGAAGAACAGAAAAGCAAAGGCTAGAATTAAAGAATTAAAATTATACAACTAAAATGAAAGTTGGAGGAGCGCAAGGTCTCTAACATTCACCAGCTCTGTGATGTCGTCGTGGAAGAGGACTCCGTTGCAAACTGTGAAGCTCTGGTGAACCCCAAGAGGGTAAAGGCAGTGCTAGAAAATAATGGTGGCCACACAAAATATTGACACTTTGGGCCCAATTTGGACATTTTCACTTTTCACTTAATGGTTGTGTGTTGAGTTATTTTAAGGGAACAGCAAATTTACACTGTTATACCAGCTGAACACTCACTACTAGGGTTGTGCCGATACCAGTATCGGTATCGGTACCGATACCGAGTATTTGCGGGAGTACTTGTACTGCCGCAAATACCCCCGATACCTAAATAGAATACTTGCTCACTCCCCCTCCCCCCCCCCCGCCGCACCGCACCATCGCCGCATCCCCGCCGCTTAGTTAATACGGGCGGGGAAGATAACAGCTTTCATTTGAATAGCTGTATCGTTTCCCGCCGCGCCACACATAGACACTCCCCCTTGCTCGTGATTGGACAGATCCCAAGCAAGGGGGAGTGTTTATACGTGGCCCGGCAGGAAACAATACAGCTATTCAAATGAAAGCTGTTATCTTCCCCGCCCGTATTAACTAAGCGGCGGAAGCGGCGATGCGGCATCTAGGTATGTGGGAACTGGCTGCATATATGGGGGATATGAAGGTGACATGGCTGCATATATGGGGGTGACATGGCTGCATATATGGGGGTGACATGGCTGCATATATGGGGGTGACATGGCTGCATATATGGGGGTGACATGGCTGCATATATGGGGGTGACATAGCTGCATATATGGGGGTGACATGGCTGCATATATGGGGGATATGGAGGTGACATAGCTGCATATATGGGGGTGACATGGCTGCATATATGGGGGATATGGAGGTGACATAGCTGCATATATGGGGGTGACATGGCTGCATATGTGTGGGGACATGGCTGCATATGTGTGGGGACATGGCTGCATTTGTGGGGGGACATGGCTGCATTTGTGGACACATTTAAAAAAAAAAAAAAAAGTATCGGTATTCGGCATCGGCGACTACTTGAAAAAAAGTATCGGTACTTGTACTCGGTCCTAAAAAAGTGGTATCGGGACAACCCTACTCACTACTATACATTGTAGCAAAGTGTAATTTCTTCAGTGTTGTCACATGAAAAGATATAATAAAATATTTACAAAAATGTGATGGTGTACTCACTTTTGTGAGATACTGTATATACAGTGGATATAAAATGTCAGGTTTCTGTGATATAAAAAAATGAGACAAAGCTAAATCACTTCAGAACTTTTTACACCTTTAGGGCAAGTTCACACCACATGCAGTCCAGTGCGTTTTTTTCTGCATCAAAAACGCATGCAAAGTTGGTTATATGGTTTTCAATGGCATAGGTCACACCAGTGCCTGCAGTTCCAGTGCGTTTCAGGTCCAGAAAAAAAGCAGAACATGCTGCATTTTACCTGCACTGTTTGACACCATAGAAAAGCAATCTGGATGCCTGTCAGGTGTTTTTTTGCATGCATGTTTTTGATGCATTACAGTGCGGTTTTGGTATGTTTTTAATGCAGTCCAGTGCTTTTTTCACCCATCTTTTTATTAACCTTAGATAAGGACAAGTGTGTTCCAGTGAGTTTTAGGTGCACTTCAGTGTTTTTTGATGCGTTTTACAGCGTTCCAGTACAGTCCAATGCAGGTAAAATGTACAATGTTCTACTTTTTTTTCTAGAACGCACTGAAACTGCAAGCACTGGTGTGAACTATGCCCTTTAAACCATAAACCAAAAACTAAAATAATGTGGTTGCATAAGGGCTCTTTCACACCGGGCAGATCAGTGATTATCTGCCCTGTGAACCTCCGCTTGCTCAGCGGGGATCGCTCTGTTGATCCCCACTGAGCCGGTGGATGACAGGGCGGTCCCCGCACACTGTGTAGCGACCTCCCTGTCTTTTCTCCGCTCTCCTCTATGGGGGATCAGGTGAACACGGACCGTCTGTCCGTGTTCACCCGATCCAATCTGCAGAAGGATGGAAAAATAGTGTTTTCCTCCGTCTTCAGAATCTGAGGATTGCGGCACCAGGCGAGATCGGGTGTCAGTCGATGTTCATCCGCTGACACCCGCAATCTCAGAGGGACCAATGTATGTCTCTTTTTCATCCATACACAGATGGATGAAAAAGCCTGTGTGAAAGAGCCCCAAGTGTGCACACCCTTTTATATCTGGGGATGTAGCTGTGTTCAGAATTAAGCAATCCCATTAAACTCATGTTAAATAGGAGTCAGTACACACCTGCCCTCATTTAAAGTGCCTCTGATTAACCCCAAATAAAATTCAGCTGTTCTTGTAGGTCTTTCCTGACATTTTCTTAGTCGCACCAAAAGCCATGGTCCGCAGACAGCTTCCAAAACATCAGAGGGATCTCATTAGTTAAAAGGTATCAGTCAGGAGAAGGGTACAAAATCATTTCCAATGCATTAAATATACCATGGAACACAGTGAACACAGTGGTCATCATCAAGTGGAGAAAATATGGCACAACGGCAACATTACAAAGAACTGGACATCCCTCCAAAATTGATGAAAATACAAGACAAAAACTTGTCAGGGAGGCTGCCAAGAGGCCTACAGCAAGACTAACTGTTCTCCGACCGCCTCCTGTATATATACGTCAGCAGAATGGCATGACTGCGCAAACCAACGTACAGGTACGTTGCTTTGAATTTTCTGCCGTGCGCGTGCCCCGTGACCATGCCCGCTGTACCCAATGTCTGCTGGTGTCCTGCGATCGTGTCACGAAGCTGCAGAACAGGGAGATGCCTGTGTAAACAAGGTTTTTCCCAGTTCTGCCTTGTGACAGGACACTGATCTACTGCTCCCTGTGATCAGGAGCAGTGATCAATGTTGTGTCACTGGTAGCCCAGCCCCCCACAGTTAGAAATCACTCCCTAGGACAAACTTAACCCCTACTTCGCCCCCTAGTGGTTAACCCCTTCCCTGCCAGTGTAATTTACACAGTAATCAGTGCATTTTTATAGCACTGATCGTTGTATAAATGATAATGGTCCCAAAATAGCGGTAAAGGTGTCCGATATTTCTGCCATAATGTCGCAGTCACGATAAAAATTGCAGATTGTGGCCATTACTAATAAAAATGCCATAAAACAGTCCCCTATTTTGTAGATGCTATAACTTTTGCGCAAACCAATCAATATACGCTTATTGCGATTTTTTTACCAAAAATATGTAGAAAAATACATAGTGGCCTAAACTGAGAAAAAAAACAATTATATCTTTTGGGGATATTTATTATAGAAAAAGTAAAAAATATTGTTTTTTTTTTTCAAAATGTACACACTTTTTTTGTTTATAGCACCAATAACAAAAACCACAGAGGTGATCAAATACCACCAAAAGAAAGCTCTATTTGTGGGAAAAAAAAGGACGTAAATTTTTTTGGGGAGCCATGTTGCACAACCGCGCAATTGTCAAAGCGACGCAGTGCCGAAACGCAAAAAGTGCTCTGGTCAGGGAGGGGGTAAATTCTTCTGGGGCTGAAGTGGTTAAAGGAGCTACAGGACTGCCTGGCAAGTACTTGCTGTGCGATACATGTGACAACCATCTCCTGCAATCTTCACATGCTTGGGCTATGAGGTAGAGTGCCAAAACGTAAGCCTTTTCTTACAAAATAAAACATCCAAACCTGGCTAAACTTTACAAAAACACATCTGAAGTCTCCCAAAAGCATGTGGGAAAATGTGTTATGGTCTGATGAAACCGAGGTTGAACCTTTTGGCCATAATTCCAAAAGTTATGTTTGGCGCAAAAACAAGACTGCACATCACCAAAGAGCACCATACCCATAGTGAAGCATGGTGGTGGCAGCATCATGCTTTGGGCCTGTTTTTCTTCAGCTGGAACAGCGGCCTTAATCAAGGTAGAGGGAATTATGAACAGTTCCAAATACCAGTCAATATTGGCACAAAACCTTCAGGCTTCTGCTAGAAAGCTGAACATGAAGAGGAACTTCATTTTTCAGCATGACAACGACCCAAAGCATACATCCAAATCAATGAATGGCTTCACCAGAAGATTAAAGTTTTGGAATGGTCCAGACTTGAATCTATATAAAAATCTGTGTACTGATCTGAAGACGGCTGTGCACAGGGGATGCCTTCGCAATCTGACAGCTTTGGAGTGTTTTTGCAAAGAAGAGTGGGCAAATATTGTCAAGTCAAGATGTGCCATGCTGAAAGACTCATACCCAAATGACTGATTGCTGTAATAAAATCAAAAGGTACTTCAAAGTATTAGTTTAAGGGTGTGCACAATTATGCAACCATATCATTATTATTTTTATTCCCTCCACCTAAAAGATTTCAGTTTGTTGTTCAGCTAAGTTGTACAGTTTATAAATTACATTAAAGGTGGAAAAAGTTCTGAAATGATTTCTTTGTCTAATTTTTTTAAACCACAGAAACCTTACCTTTTTTTACATCTACTGTATATATCTATATCAATTACACTGCCACTAACTAACCTGCTTTTCTAGCCTGCCTCAGGAGATGTTGTAAACCTGGGTACCTGGTCAAGAAATGCCGCCCCAACAAATTCAGGAAGTTTGTCATATATGGGTCAAGTGTCACTGTCAGAGGGCAGAGAGAAGGTTGGTGCCATTATTGCATACAATCATTCCTGGCTCAAGCTGCTATGGCGTCAACCACCTCTGAGCCTGCCCCTGCTGAGCTGACAGAACCTCTGCCCCAGTGTGGCTCCTGTCCCCAAGGCAGAACAACAGAAGCACCGCATGGAATCTTTAGGCAATGGCGAGGCTGCAGATGGGCACTAAACAGGCTGAAACAACGAGGCTGCAGATGGGCACGGATATGGCTACATTAATGTGCAATGGCGAGGCTGCAGATGGGCACTGATTAGGCTGCATTAATGGGCAATGGTGAGGCTGTAGATGGCCATTGACCAGGCTGCATTTGGGCAATGGCAAGGCTGCAGATGGGCACTGATGAGGCTGCATTGATGGGCAATGGCGAGGCTGCTGATGGGCACTGATCAGACTACATTAATGGGCAATGGCAAGGCTGCAGATGGGCACCGATTAGACTACATTAATGGGCAAAGGTGAGGCTGCCAATATACACTGATCAAGCTGCATTACTGGGCAATAGCGAGGCTGTAGATGGGCACTGATCAGGCTGCATTTGGGCAATAGTGAGGCCGATGATGTGCACTGTTAAGGATGCAATGATGGGCAATGGCCAGGTTGCATTAATGGGCACTGATCCTTATTTGATTCAAAGTTCTTTATTTCGCTTTTCCCCCTGAAACTTCCCTGAAATGAAAGCGGTTGTATAGTCCCAGAAATAAAATAAAAAATGTTGTCACCTGCAAGGCAAAAGGCATAATGAGCTAGTATGCACCGCATACTAGCTCATTATGAAATACTTACCTTAGAGCGAGGGGTCAGTAACTTACCTGGTCCACGCCGAGGTAGCTGACATGTTGCCTCGGCGTGTCTTCCGGGTATCACGGCTCCATCGCTGCGAGTGGCTGGAGCTGCGATGTTGTTACCGGAGACTCCTTTCCGGTGTATCAACATACTCCGCTCCCCATCACAGACTGCTCCGGAAATGCTGTGGTGGCCAACTGCGCATGCGCGATGCGTTCCAAACGCATCTGCGATGCGTTCCAATGCATTTACGGCAGCGCACACCAGCGAAACCTCGTTCGGCATCCAGGCTCTTTCCTTAACATCCCAGTGGATTGGAGGATGTTAAAAAAAGAGCCCGGAGGCCGAGCGAGCGGAGGCCGACTGGCCACTTTCCCCTAAGTCTACGTCGCTCTGAATGATGGCTTCGCTGGTGTGCAGTGTCGTAAATGCATTGGAACGCAACGCAGATGCGTTTGGAGCGCATGCGCAGTTGGCCACCACAGCACTTCCGGAGCAGTCTGTGATGGGGGAGCCGAATATGACTTCAGCTGAGAATCCCCCTGTGCGCATGCATCGCTGTATTTAGCGGCTCATTGCAAGGGGAATAACTCCTAAACCTTTACGGATTTTTTTTTTTTTTACCTACAAGCAAGCCTTATTATAGGCTTACCTGTAGGTAAAAGTACAAAAAAAAATACTATACAACCGCTTTAAGGTGCGTGTTATACATCTGTGTTACATGCCAATAAATACAGTAAATAACTTCTTGTGTATTGGAGGATGTATGCTGCACCAGGGCTTCCAGGACAGCGCAAAGACATGGGCATTTGCGATGAATGGACTCAACCACCCGTATGCAAGAGCCTTTCAATGCCTAGACCCTCCTGCGTGCTCTGGTTTCATCTGCTACCTATTTTATCACAGCAAGTCAACATCTCAGTCAATACACCTCTTACCAACCAGCAGCCTAGCTATTGTATCCCCTGTCACACAGCACCTCGTACAATCTGCCCCCTAGCCATCACCCACCACCTCTGATCCCCCTCTTCCTGTCCACCCCATGCCAGTACTAGTGTACTGTTGTGAATGGCCGCATGCTCCGCCCACTTCTTCCTCCTTTGGTTAAAATCACTTCCGGGTCCTGCTAATGGCTGGGAAGTAGCCAATATGAATGCCGTGTAGCGGTAAGGAGGAATACCCCTTGTACAGCCCTACGGCTAGACAAATTCCACTCCTTGCTTCTTAGAGAGGCTGCTAGTATGTGATAGAGGGCTAATGGTGCTCTGGTGTCGGGTGTGTGTGTTATAGGGTAGGGGCGGGTCATGTGACTGCTAGAAGGAAGTGAGTTTGGCAGCTGCTGTCTGTCAGCACAGTACTATGGCTACAGATTGCTTTGCTGTATCGCATGAATAGGAGAGGTATTGTGCATGTGCCATGTTGTTAAAGCACGTACTGTTTGTGATGTAAACATGAATCTGCTTATTGTGTTGAACTTATACACGCTGATAGTGCTGCTAATGTAATGTTTGCATGTTGGGTGAAAGAATGGTCCATCATGCTGGAATTTTCCCATCGCTTAGCCTATGGTTTGTGTTACATATGCATAGTTCTATTGGTCCAGCTGGACCAACCTAAGTACAGTATACATATTCCATACCAGTGGGACCGCAGTGGAAATGTTGAATCGCTGTAGTAGTTGATGCTATAGGGATCGCAGCGGTCGTCCAGGTGTTGTGCCAACATTCAGAGAACAAGGTGGCGTGGTAGTGTGGTGATGTCGCCATCTCCAATCAGACAATGATTGGCAAAAATTTGGAAAGATTCAAAGATTTCTCTCAGTGGTGCCAGTACTGAGAGAGCGACCACCCCTGTAGTTACTATACAGTAGGGCAGGCATGTCCAAAGTCCGGCCCATGGCCCAATTGAGGCCCCTCTGTTGATTTAATATGGCCCCCCTAGGGATTTGGATATATATATATATAATTGTCTGTGGCCCCCTGGGCCACAAAAGATATATACTGTATTTATCAGGATGCTGCCTTGGAGGGGACAGGAAGGGGGCAGGACGAGTGCCGTCAGATTACATGAAGAGAATCTCCTGTTTACTCAGCAGCGTCTGTATTGTCAGTCCCGTCTCCTGGGAAGCCATTGGACGACTGTTCAGTCTATCATAGGAGGCGGGACTTTGTATTAAAGAGGCCACAAAGTAAACAAGAGGTTCTCCTGTTTGCAATCTGTCGGCACTCGTCCCGTCCCCGCCCTCTGCCCTCCGAGGCTGCAGATGGGCATCGATAAGGCTGCATTTATGGCACATGTGAGGGTGCATTTATGGCACATGTGAGGGTGCATTTATTGGCACATGTGAGGCTGCATTTTTTGGCACACGTGAGGCTGCATTTTCTCACCTCGTCTTTCAGGACAGCACTTGGAGAGAGCGCAGCTCCACCCACTTTCCCAGGAAACACTGCAGTCACTTTAAATTCCGCCCACTTCCACCATGACCTCAGTTGTTGTGTTTCCTCCGGCCATGGTGGAAGCGCTGCAGGGAACCAGGGGTGTGCTGTACTCTCTCCAGGTGGAGGTGGCTTGGGCATACCGGCGGCGGTTATTTAATACTCACAGGCAGACCCAGCACCCCCCCTGACGGGTGGGGGGTTCTTCGGTGCTTTCCCCTCTTCGAGTCCGGCGAGGGCAGAGGCCGCTGAGGGTTTTTTCTTCCTCCATAGGCGGACAGCGTGGGCTGAGGGAAGAGGTCAGGTGCCTCTTCCGGGTTCACGAGGTTCCGTTCCGGGTGGCGGGCGACGTCATTTCCGGGGGGGAAGAGCTTTCGGCGGCGCGCGGCAGCTTCCGGTTCCAGCTGCTGGAGCGCAGGAGGGGAGGCGGCCTTGGCGGTGCATTTCCGGGCCTCGTGGCGACGAGTTTGCCGGGAGTTTTAAAAAACGATCGGACGGCTGCTGCACTCTGAAGGAGAATGGAGCCAGAAGAGGAATCAGCAGTGGTGGCGGGAGCAGGAGCCACAAGCACCAGCCCGGCCCAGGTAGGAGACGGCGGTTTCCATGTTGCCTGGGGTCTATATGTGTCCCTCCTGTTGCCCCTCTAGGGGGAGGGGAGCCTGCAGCATTTCTTTCCCTAGTTATGTCTTTGGGAGTAATGCTTTCATGTTTTACACAGCGGTGGTGGGATTTTGTCTGTTTTGTTCACTGCTGTTGGTGTCAATGGGGTTGTTGTCTGATACACAAAAAGTTAAGCATTGGGTTGTTTGTTTATTGTGTTTTTCAGAAATGCAAAGAAAAACTTAATGTTGCATTACCCCCACCTAAGAAGAAGTGTGCTATTTGCAAAACGTCCCTCAGGGGTTCATGGGTTAAACCCTTATGCAAAGCTTGCATTGCTGCAGTAATTACAGAGGAAGCCTCTGTTAGTACACCCTCTGAACAGCCCAAGGAGATAATTTCCTCCTTCAGGAAGGAACTACAGGAAACATTTCAATCTTTCCGTTCCTACCTAGACAAGCGTCCGATCTTTCAGTCAGCCCCTAGAGCCTCCACTAGTACCCAAGGGGGGGTAGTTAGTGAGTCTGAGGACGAGGAGCCTAGGAGTGTGGTGTCAGGGTCTGAGGCAGAGGAGGATGAGGAGAAAGATGCATCCTCATCTCGCTACAAATTGTCATTAGAGGAGGTAGATGATCTCCTGAAACAGATTCATGCTACCCTTAATATTAAGGAGGATAAGACCCAGTTGTCGTTACACGACAAGATGTACCAGGGCTTAGATGAGATTAAGCACAGAACCTTCCCAGTACACAAAGTGTTGTCTGATGCTATTAAAAGGGAATGGAGGGAACCTGAGAGGGCCCCCTTCTTTTCTAAATCTTTAAAAAGGAGATTTCCTTTTGAGGAGGACGAAGCACAAGTCTGGAATAAAAAACCCAAACTTGATGCAGCCTTTTCTAAAGTCTCACGGAACACAGACTTGGCCTTTGAGGACATGGGTACCTTGAAGGATACCATGGACAAAAGGGCTGAGACGCTTTTGAAGAAAGCTTGGGATTCAACACTAGCCAACCTCAAACCTGCTATGGCGTCTACGGTAGTAGCCAGGAACCTGGAGCATTGGCTGGACAAGCTTAAAGCCCATATTGAGGCAGGGACTTCTCGCAGAGAACTACTTGACTCTCTTCCGGTTCTGGGGAACGCTGTGAGTTACATTGCAGATGCATCAGCAGAGTCGGTAAGGATGTCGGCTCGTTCCTCGGCCCTAATTAATTCGGCCAGGAGAGCCTTATGGGTTAAAACTTGGTCAGGGGATGCAGCTTCAAAGATTAAGCTGTGTGGCCTACCTTTTGAGGGTGACCTGGTTTTTGGTTCTGGTCTAGAGGCAGTTCTAGAGAGGACAGCGGACAGGAAAAAAGCTTTGCCAGTGAAGAAAGTAGTTCCACAAAACAAAAAGAATTTTCGTTCTTTTGGACAGCCCCAAAGTTCGAAACAGACACAAAGAGGGGGAAAGTCCTGGCAGCCCCAAAGGGGACGAGGGAAGCCTGGGGTACTATTTCGTTCCCCCAGCCAACCCGCAAAATCACAATGACATCCTCCCGGCGGTGGGAGGACGTCTTCGGTTGTTTCTTCCTCAGTGGAAAGAGGCAACGTCCAGTGCGTTTGTCCTGAAAGTTATCTCGGAGGGATACGCACTGGAATTTTCGGAGAATCCACCGTCTCGTTTCTACATAACCGAGTTGTCCCGGGACAGGGAAAAAGCTCTGGCAATGATGTCCTTGATAGAGGAGTTCCTTCAACAAAAGGTGATCACTCCTGTACCGCAGCAAGAGGAAGGTCTAGGGTGTTACTCCCACGTGTTTTTAGTGAGGAAGTCGTCAGGAAGGTTCAGATTGATCCTGAACTTAAAGATTCTAAACAGGTCCATTCGGTACAAAAAATTCCGGATGGACTCCATCTATTCGGTGAGGAAGCTGCTTCCAGCAGGATGCTTTCTGGCCTCAATAGATCTGAGGGATGCATATCTGCATATCCCAATAAGAGCCTCATCACAACGCTATCTACGCCTAGCGTTAAGAACAGAGAAGGGGGTGAAGCACTTTCAGTTCAGAGCACTTCCCTTCGGCCTCTCCTCCTCCCCCAGGGTTTTCACGAAGGTCGTGGCGGAGGCAATAGCACCTCTCAGACTGGAGGGGGTGTCTCTTGTCCCATATCTGGACGATCTCCTTCTGTTTGCCAAATCAGAGGATCAGTTGTTCAGAGACCTGAAGAGGACTCAGACCCATCTAGAGGATCTGGGCTGGGTTCTAAATCTAAAGAAATCGAACTTGGTTCCATCTCAGGTGATAATTTTTTTGGGTTATTCCATAGACTCGGTCCAGGGAAAGATTTTCCTGCCAGAGGAAAAGATAATCAAGATACAAGGGGCGGTAAAAGCAGTACAGACAAACCTGCCAGTGACCGTCAGGACAGCAATGTCCACCCTGGGTCTGCTCACCGCTTCTATACCAGCAGTTCAGTGGGCCCGCCTCCATGCAAGGGATCTTCAGCAGGCAATCCTACGAAACTGGTCTTTCGGGGAGTCGCTGGAAAAGCAGTTCAGGATTCCATCTCAGGTAAAAAGGAGGTTGTGGTGGTGGAGGACTCGAGCAAACCTGAGTCTGGGTCTGTTGTGGTCCTTCCCCACAACAAGGATCCTTACGACGGACGCAAGTTCCTGGGGTTGGGGCGCCCATCTCGAGGGTCAGATGACCCAGGGGTCATGGTCCAGGGAGGATTCCAGGAGGTCCTCCAACTGGAGGGAGCTAAGAGCCATTTTTCTGGGGCTAGGGGCCTTCAGCCAGTCTGTCCAAGGACAACACGTCCAAATCCTATCGGACAATGCCACAGCAGTGGCATATATTTCAAAGCAAGGGGGCACGAGAAGCAAGTGTCTTTTGGGCCTAGCTTTACAAATCCTGTACTGGGCAGAGGAAAATGTTGCGTCCCTGACTGCGGTACACCTGAAGGGCAACCTGAACCATCTGGCGGACTTTTTAAGCAGGAAGAGGGTTCTGGAGTCCGAATGGAGTTTAAACCAAGAAGTCTTTCAGGAGTTGGTAGACAGGTGGGGAACTCCCCAGATAGACTTATTTGCATCTCAAGCCAATGCAAAGGTCCCGCGGTTTTTCTCCCTCAACAGGTTGGACCAAGCGGAAGGACTAGATGCGCTAGTCCAGCGTTGGTCCTTCCGTTTGTGTTACGCCTTTCCCCCAGTTCAAATGATACCATTGGTTCTCAAGAAACTGCGGGAGGAGAGGACAACGCTAATCTTAGTTGCCCCATTTTGGCCCAAGAGGCCCTGGTTTTCGGGCCTGTTGGACCTAGCGATAGAGGCTCACTGGCTACTACCAGTCAGGAGGGACCTACTGTTCCAGGGTCCTCTTATTCATCCAGACGCACATCACCTGAAGCTTGCGGGTTGGCTACTGAGGAACAAATCCTAAGAGGTAAAGGGTTATCCAGGCGTTTAGTTAACACTTTACTTAGTAGTAGAAAACAAGTCACCAGGGCCATTTACTTTAAAACCTGGAAAGTTTTTAATTCTTGGTGTGAGTCCAAGGGTAGTCTTCCTTTAAATAATTTTTCAGTCCTGGAATTTTTGCAGGATGGGATGGACAAGGGTCTGGCAGCCAGCACCCTAAAATCTCAGGTTGCTGCACTTTCTGTTTTTCTAGAGAGGAGGTTATCTCTGGATCCTTATATAATTAGGTTTTTTAGGGCTTTAGCCAGGGCTAGGCCGGTACCTTTTAGGTTTTTTCCCAAATGGGATTTATCGGTTGTTCTGAGAGGTCTGACAAAAAGACCCTTTGAACCTCCAGTAGAAGCCTCACTTAAATTTTGGACGTTAAAACTGGTGTTGCTAGTAGCAATCACTTCTGCTAGGAGAGTCAGTGAGCTCCAAGCACTATCTATTACTGAACCGTTTTTGAGTATCTTTCCAGATAGGGTTGTATTAAGGACAGATCCAGGCTTTTTACCAAAAGTAGCATCAGCATTTCATAGAACACAGGAGATAGTTCTACCTACATTCTGTCCAGCTCCATCGGGTCCGAAAGAAAAGGATTTTCATACCCTAGATGTTAGAAGATGTTTAGTACATTATCTGGAGATTTCTAGCGAATTTAGAAAGGACAATTCTCTTTTTGTGCTGTTCTCAGGGTCTCGGAAGGGCTATAGAGCCTCTAAGAGCACCTTAGCCAGGTGGCTTCGTATGGCTATTCATGAAGCTTACAAGGCTATGGATATGGAACCTCCCACTGGAGTGGTGGCTCATTCAACAAGGGCAGTGGCAACATCCTGGGCGGAACGAGCTGGGGCTTCACCAGAACATATCTGCAAGGCAGCCACGTGGACGAGTTTTTCCACATTCACTCGCCACTACAGAATGGATTTGCTCTCAGCAGCGGAGCAATCGTTTGGCAGGAAGGTCCTGCAAGCGGTGGTCCCACCCTAGAGTAAGTACTCGGTTATCATCTCCAAGTGCTGTCCTGAAAGACGAGGTGAGAAAACCTTAGTTAGACTTACCGGTAACGGTATTTCTACGAGTCTTTCAGGACAGCACCGATAACCCTCCCTTTGTTTTTTAAAGGACGATGTATAAATACTATGTATAAATACTAACGTGTATAGTTGCTATGTTTTGCTTATCTAATTCCAGCATGTCCGGAGGTACTCGTTAACAACTGAGGTCATGGTGGAAGTGGGCGGAATTTAAAGTGACTGCAGTGTTTCCTGGGAAAGTGGGTGGAGCTGCGCTCTCTCCAAGTGCTGTCCTGAAAGACTCGTAGAAATACCGTTACCGGTAAGTCTAACTAAGGTTTTTTGGCACATGTGAGGCTGCATTTTTTGGCACATGTGAGGCTGCATTTTTTGGCACACGTGAGGCTGCATTTTTTGGCACATGTGAGGCTGCATTTTTTGGCACATGTGAGGCTGCATTTTTTGGCACATGTGAGGCTGCATTTTTTGGCACATGTGCGGCTGCATTCATAGCAATGGTAAGCCTGTGCGTGTTATACGCTGATAAATACAGTTTATCCAAATAACACACCCAAGCTCATCCTTAGTCTTGAGCAGCGCTCTGGGATTCGTTGGGGCCAAAAAATAAATATATACAGTATATCCAAATAACACGCTAAACTCATCTCTTTATCTCTAGACTGAATTTTAATGGTTCAAAGAACCTCAGGCAAAATAGTCGGCCCTCACACATGTTCACTTCATCAAATCTGGCCCTCTTTGAAAAAAGTTTGGACACCCCTACAGTAGGGGACTCCAAATACAGCTAGGAGAAATCTAGTAGTGGTGACTACTACAGTGATTTGTCATTTTCATGGTGGCCCCACAGGTATAAAATATGTCTACTTAGACTAATCTAAGCTGTACCAATGTAACTAGGTAATACAAGCTATATCTGGAGTTCCAATTTAAAGCATAACTAGATTGTCCCCCCCCCCCCCCTTTTTTTTTTTTTTTTTTTTTAACAGAGTGGAGAGGGATTAGAACACCTGTCAGGTTTTTATTGCTTCCTGTGTGCCCTACACGGTCTCAGAGATATTTGCAATTTACCCCGGCTACGACTTCATTGGTGCATGTGCCGTCTTGAAAGGGCACGCTGTGCTGTTTCAAGCCGGGGTCATGGTGTGAAAAAAAAAGCAGCTCCTGCGGATGTGCGGGAGTGATGTCACGCGACTTCGGCCAGTCAGAGAGTTTGCGCCCCCCAGAGGGGGTGAAGACGGATGTTTGCTGCCAGTGTGGAAGACTGTGACATTGAGGGCTTCTACTGCAGGTAAGTGTCATATAATGGGCTACTATATGGTGCATAGTAGCCCATCATGCTTTACCTTGCAGAAAAAGATAGAGGCAGTAAACCCCATCAGGGTTTACTTCCTCTTTAAAGTGGTTGTAAAGGCACAAGGTTTTTTACCTTCATGCATTCAATGCATGACAATAAAAAAAACTGTGTGCAGCAGCCCCCCTAATACTTACCTGAGCCTGCTCTCAATCCAGCGATGTCCAGGAGAGCCTTGCCTCTTCATGGACTTACACTTCTGATTGGCTTTTGGCAGCAAGGGGTGCCATTGGCCCCCGCTACCATTAATAACAGTCAGTGAGCCAATCAGGAGGGCATGGGGCTGAACCGTGGCTCTGTGTGAATGGACACACAGAGGTGTATTACCGCGTTGAACCACTGCAGAGGCGTATTACCGCGTTGTCCCTTTGTTTTCAATGAGAAGGAGCGGTATACACCCCGCTCCTAAGATGCTGCTTGCAGGAGATTTTTTTTTTTTCTCCCGCCAACGTATCGCCTCTGCTTTCTGTGGGGGAACCCAGCAGGAGGTAGGGACCCGAGAAGAGGAGGATCTGGGTTGCTCTGTGCAAAGCCAATGCACAGGGCAGGTAAGTAAAACCATGTTTGTTTGTTTTTTTTGTTATAAAAAACAAACAAGACTTTAATATCGCTTTAAACACAAACCCCCAAGTTTTGAGTTGTCACCAGACCATAAATAGAAGGGAAATCTTCCAACCGGTGATTCTCTCACTTCCTGTTTGCTATGGGACAGGAAGTGAAGGTGATTTTCCGGAATGAGCCATAGATCACAGAAAAACTGTCAGGAATTAAAACCCTTCCTTAGGCCCCTTTTACACTGGGGCAGCATGTGCGGTGGCAGTATATCGGCGGTATCTGGCCGTTAGCGGTGCGGTATTAACCCCTGCTAGCGGCCGAAATAGGGTTAATACCGCCGGCAATGCGCCTCTGCAGAGGCGTATTACCGCGTTGTCCCTTTTCAATGGGAAGGAGCGGTATACACACCGCTCCTAAGATGCTGCTTGCAGGAGATTTTTTTTTCTCCCGCCAACGCATCGCCTCAGGCTTTCACATTGAGAATGCTGGGGCAGGAGTATTTCAGGCGTTATTTATTCGCTATTTTTAGCGCTAAAACGCCTGAAATACTCCTCAGTGTGAAAGGGTCCGTACTCTATCCAAAATTAACCAAATATTGGCTTTTTTTAAATTTTAAGTAAAATAATAGGTTAAACATTTATCGAATGATAAATTACTGACTTAGTTTGTACTGAGGCTTACAGCCCAGCTTTGTACCTTAAGAATGAGCGACGTGCTGGGACAAAGAAGATATGCGGCCCATGGGTGTGTCCAAATGCACTGAATACAGGTTGTGGATTAAAGCGCATTAATAAATGGGGTTACATATCACATCTTGCATACACTGTACACAGTCTGCAGAGCATCTACCCACAACGTGCACCGTAATTACTGTTCTTTGAATGAGAATCTCACATAAATCTTGAATTGATCCTGCCAAATGTGTACACACTTTTCACGTCCTGCTATGAGTGTACTGTACAAAGATCCAGAGTAGCAGAGAGTACAGTGTATGTTCTGCTATGTGTATACACAGATCCAGAGTGACAGAGAACAGTGTGTGTACTCTATACTGATCCAGACAGAGTACTGTACAGTGCATGTCCTATGTGTGTACTATTCATAGATCCAGAGTGACAGAGCGCAATGCATGTTCTGCTATGAGTGTACTGTACACAGATCCAGAGTGACAGTACAGTGCATGCCCTGCTGTATGTGTACTGTATACTGATCCAGAGTAGCAGAGAGTACTGTACCGTGCATGTTCTGCTATGTGTGTACTGTGTACAGATCCAAAGTGACAGTACAGTGCATATCCTACTATGTGTATACTCTATACCAGGGGTGTCAAACTCAATTTCATTGTGGGCCGCATCAGCATTATGATTACCCTCAAAAGGCCCAGTTGTATCTGTAAGATTAGATGTCCAGCGCATCCCCTCCCCTTACATTAGATGTCAAGAGCCACCCCACCATCAGAAGTTGAGTCCCCCACTCTCCCTTACATCACAGCTGGATGCATTTCTTGAAAGCAGAAAGTAAGTGTCTTGAGTAAGACCAGAGGAGGGCTGGAGCTCTCCGGCAGCTGCTGGAGAGGTTCAATGGTCACATAAAAATGTCCTGGAGGGCCGGATTTGGCCTGCGGGCCTTGTGTTTTGACACCTGTGCGCTATACTGATCCAGACAGAGAACAGTGAATGTCCTATGTTCCATAGTTGGTGAAGTTGGAAAAAACAGTACATAGTATGTTGTGGTCGTTAATAGAGGTCAACCGATATATGTTTTTCTCTGGCCGATGCCGATATTTAGAAATCGGGGTGGCCGATGGCCGATATATGTTGCCAATTTTTGCAGCCGATATTTTAGGCCGATTTTTATTTTTTTTTCTTCATCTCAGAAAATCTAGGGGGGAGAGGTGGGGTGTAGCCCATCAGTATCCCATCATTGCCACCTCATTAGTGCCCACGAGTTCAGCCTGTCAGTGTTTATCAGTGCAGCCTGTCAGTGCCCAATAGTGCAGCCCATTAGTCCACACCAAAGCAGACTGTCAATGCAACCTCATCAGATTCAGTGCCCATCAGTGCCACCTCATTAGTGCCCACCAGTGCAGCCTATCGGTGTCCATTTGTGCTGGTCAGTAAAACCTCATCAGTTCCCACCAGTGCAGTCCATAAGTGCCACCTCAATAGTGCCTACCAGTTCAGCCTGTCAGTGCCACCTCATTGGTGCCCACCAGTGCCACCTCATTGGTGTCCATCAGTGCAGCCCACCAGTGCCAAGCTGTCATTCACTGCCACCTCACCAGTGCCCAGCTCAGTACCAAGCTGTCATTCAGTGCCAAGCTGTCCATCACTGCCACCTCATCAGTGCCAAGCTCATCAATGCCCACCAGTGCCAAGCTGTCATTCAGTGACCACCAGTGCCAAGCTTCTACCTCATCAGTGCCAAGCTGTCCATTTCCACCTCATAAGTGCCCAACAGTGCCCAGCTCACCAGTGATGAGCTGTCGATTACTGCCACCTCTTCAGTGCCCACCAGCAGAGTGCTCCCGGCTCCATTCTGTCCCCTCGCATCGCAAAAAAACACACCATTCGTCCCCTGATGTGCCGCGCAGCCTGCCTCTGCCTCCAGACTACAATCCCCAGAATGCAGCATGGCTGGGAACAGTCAATTGGTGGCCGCTGCTGCTAACTTCCTCTATGGCCTCCAGACTACAATGCCCAGAATGCAGTACGGCCGGGAACAGCCAATCGGCGGCCACCGCTGCCAAATTCCTCTGCTGGGGGAGAAAAAAAAGTCAGGCAGCGGCCGTTTAAAATAGACGGTAGACCACGAGCGTGCGGCCGGGGGGCGGTATTTACACCCAGCACACCCCTGCCTCAGATGTCTAAAAAAAAGGCCGATTGTTGGACAATAATCGGCCAATGCCGATTTCTTTAAAAGGCCGAATATCGGCCGATATATCGGTCGACCTCTAGTCGTTAATGTACCCATCTAATAGTTTTTTGAAATTATCGATGCTCCCTGCTGATACCACTGCATGTGGAGTAGAATCCCACTTCCTTACCGCTCTTGCAGTAAAGAACCCTCTATGTAATTTAAGGTTAAATTGATTCTCTTTTAATTTTAGTGAATGGCCACGTGTCTTTTTTTAAATTCCCTTTCACTAAAACGTTTTTTCCCTATTTTGTGGTCACCAGTACAGTATATGTACATCGCTATCCAGTGGCGTTTCTAGGGTATGGCAGCCATGGCAAGTGCCATGGGCACCATATGAAGGGGGCGCTGTGGAGTGGCTGGGCAGCAAGGCACTTACCAGGGTCTGAGGGTCTCTTCTTCGCTCCTCCCGAGCATAGGCAGGATCAGAACTTTTGCTAATGGACAATGGCAGCGCTATCCCTGCTGCATTCAGCCACAGCCCTCCCCTGTTCACCCAGGCTCTCCCATTCCATCTGGTCGGATTGGCAGCGCACAAAGGAGGAGGAACATGAGTTTCTCCCTCTCCTCTGTGAAAACTGAGGCCTTAAAGCGGTGGTTCACCCTAAATATACTCTTTCCTATGTGATCCAGCATACTGGCGTCAGCGCCAGTATGCTGTTTTTATTTATTTTTTAAATGCCCCACTTACTGTGTAATCCTTAATTTTGGCTTATTTCCCCCGCGGTGGATGGCACCTGTATAGCCCGTCACCGCTTCCGAAAATAACCGATTTAGGACTCGGGTATTTTGGGCGCTATGCGGCGCCTGCGCACAGACCTAGGAGCTGACTGCGCAGGCGCCGTATTTCTCCGAGTCCTATTTCGGCTTTTTTCGGAGGGCGTGACGCGCCATAGGACTCGGAGAAATACGGCGCCTGGGTCTGTGCGCAGGCGCCGCATAGCGCCGGAAATATCCGAGTCCTAAATCGGGTATTTTCGAAAGCCGTGACGGGCTATACAGACGCCATCCACCGCGGGGGAAATAAATCAAAATTAAGGATTACACAGTAAGTGGGGCATTTAAAAAAAAAAAAAACAGCATACTGGTGCTGACGCCAGTATGCTGGATCACATGGGAAAGAGTATATTTAGGGTGAACCACCTCTTTAAGTAATGAAGATTTCATCACTTCCAGTATAATTTCTGCATTTGCCTGGCCTTGGAGGGCAGAGGAGAGATCAGGGGTCTAATAAACCCCAGATTTCTCCATAAAGAGGCTATGTCACTACCCAAGGTATCACAAGCGATGATAAATATCACTAGTTTTGTTAGCTGTTTTTTTTTAGTTAAGGTTATTTGAAAGGGTTTCAAATGTTTTGACAGGGGTGCAGTTTCAGTGCTTGCCATAGGCACCATTTTCACTAAATACGCCTCTGTCGCTATCATATATCCCCTCTCAAGCGTCTCCTCTCCAGAGAGATTAAGTTCAGTGCTTGTAGTTTTTCCCCATAGCTGAGATCTTCCAGTCTCTTAATTAGCTTTCTTGATCTTCTCTGGCCCCTTTCCAGTTCCAGCACATCCTTCCTGAGGACTGGTGCCCAGAACTAGATGGCATACTCCCGGTGCGGCTGGACCAGCGGGAGAACTATCGTTTTATCTCTGGAGTTAATCCCCTTTTTTAATGCATGCCAATATTCTGTTGGCTTTGCTTGCAGCAGCCTGTCATCTACTAGGACCCCCAAGTCCTTTTCCATCCTAGATTTCCCATAGGTTCTCTCCCCTAGTGAGAAAATTGCATTCATATTTTTGGCACCCAAATGCATTATTTTAATTTTTTCAACATTAAATCTTGTTTGCTATGTAGTTAGTTGCCCACCCCATTATTTTATTTAGGCCTTCTTGTAAGGTTTCCACATCCTGCGCAGAAGTTATTGCCCTGCTTTGCTTTGTATCATCTGCAAACATAAAGATTGAGCTTTATCCCATCCTCTATATCATTTATGATTAAATTAAAGCGGTTGTAAACTGTAAACTGTAAAAAAACAAACAAAAAAAACCTGCAAGACAAAGCCATAATGAGCTAGTATGACTAGCATACTAGCTCATTATGCATTAATTACCTTCGATTGACGCTGTCCTCGTGCCCCCCTCCGGCCACAGATACCCAAAAGGTTACTTCTGGGTATCGCCGCTCTGACGCTGTGATTGGCTGGAGCGGCGCAGATGTCATTCCGCGAATGTGTGCCGGAGCTGGCAAATATGTTGCCGTTTTTAAGAATGGGATTCTGACTGCGGCTGAGCGGTGCGCCAGAGACAATGGTGTATACCTTTTGGAAAATATCTCCTAAACTGTGTAGGTTTAGGAGATATTACAAACACTTATCTGTAGGTGTAACTTCCTAGGGGGGGGTTTACAACCACTTTAAATAGGATTGGTCCTGAGAAAGAACCCTCGGGGACCCTGTTTTCCACAACAGACCATTCCAAGTAATCCCCATTTAATCACCCTCTGAACTCGCCCTTGTAGCCAGTTATCAATAGGGGTGTTGAAATTAATCGTAGCATCGGTGCATCGCGATTCGACCACCCACGATGCGATTCCGATGCTACGACTTGCATTAATCGATTTTTGATGACGTCATCTGCGCGCCGCTTCCCCCCCCCCCCCCCCCCCCCCCCCGAGTCAGATTTTTCAGCCGAAAAAAGAAGCTGTGGGCGTTAGCCGCACCTCTTTCCCGCCCCCCGCTGTGCAGACGAACAAGCCGTGGGTGTTAGCAGCGCCTCGTTTCCCGCCCCCCCCCCCACTGGTTCATCCGAAGAAGCCATTCCCGCCTCCTTTCCTGCCCCCCGCTGACGGCATTCCCAGCCGCCCGTCACCACGTGGAGCGAGTGTCCCCGACAAGTGATGACCCGGTCCCGACTCCCCAGAGCCTTCCTCCTTGGCTCACCTTTCACTGTGCACACTGCACAGGCTACTGTGGAAGACCCGAGACAGCCGAGGACTGCAGGCAGCAGAACACTGACAGGACAGAGATTTCATCATCCGGTACTTACTTGGGGGGATGCACACTGGCAGCAATTGAAGGCACACTGGCAGCAATTGAAGGCACACTGGCGGCACACTGGCAGCAATTGATGGCACACTGGCAGCAATTGATGGCACACTGGCAGCAATTGATGGCACACTGGCAGCAATTGATGGCACACTGGCGGCACACTGGCAGCAATTGATGGCACACTGGCAGCAATTGATGGCACACTGGCAGCAATTGATGGCACACTGGCAGCAATTGATGGCACACTGGCGGCACACTGGCAGCAATTGATGGCACACTGGCAGCAATTGATGGCACACTGGCAGCAATTGTTGGCACACTGGTGGCACACTGGCAGCAATTGATGGCACACTGGCAGCAATTGATGGCACAATTGATGGCACACTGGCAGCAATTGATGGCACACTGGCAGCAATTGATGGCACAATTGATGGCACACTGGCAGCAATTGATGGCACACTGGCGGCACACTGGCAGCAATTGATGGCACACTGGCGGCACACTGGCAGCAATTGATGTCAGCAATTGATGGCAAACTGGTTTATGTATGTCTTATTGTCTTAGTGATTGATTAACGTCGTAACTTTATTGATTTGAAATTGATACCCTTTTTTTTTTGTTGTATGATTTTTGCTTTTGCTCATCACTGCCACACACATGCAGCCATGCATTGCACGTGTGTGGCAGTAATGAGAAAAACTAAAAATCATACAAAAAAGGGTATCATTTAAGTTTTGATGTTACTCAATCACTAAGACAATAAGACATACATAAACCATAATTTATGACACAGCATACATTGTCGCTTGGCAGGACTTTATGGGAACAATGTCCGCAGTCTCTGATCCTCTCTAGTATCGATGTCTGCAGTCTCTGATCCTCTCTAGTATCGATGTCTGCAGTCTCTGATCCTCTCTAGTATCGATGTCTGCAGTCTCTGTCCATCTCTTGTATTATTTTGGGGTCAGTCTGGAGCTCCTCTTTAAGTTGTCTGCTGTGTTTACAGTTTGCTACATGCAGAGAATTTTTTTTAAGAACAGATGAAAACCGTGCGCAGTAATCTTGATGCATCGTGATGCATCGCGGAATCGAATCGAATCGTGTACTTGATAATCGTAATCGCATCGAATCGTGAGACCGGTGAAGATGCGCAGCCCAAGTTATCAATCCATGTACTCACCCCATGGTCCATGCTGTAATGTAAATGTTTGTGGTGAACTATATTGCATGCATTTGCACGATACACTACATCTACGGGCCTTCCTTTATCTAGATGGCAACTCGCTCCTCATAGAAGGGTAATAGATTGGTTTGGCAAGAATGATTCTTCATAAATCCATGCTGATTACTGCTAATGATACCGTTCTCATTACTAAAATTGTGTATATAGTACCTTATCATACCCTCCAATAGCTTGCAGACTATTGGTGTTAGGCTAACTGGCCTGTAGTTCCCAGGGATATATCTTGGCCCTTTTTAAATATTTGTGCTACTATTCATAGATCCAGAGTGACAGAGCGCAATGCATGTCCTGCTATGTGTGTACTGTACACAGATCCAGAGTGACAGAACAGTGCATGTCCTACTAGGTGTATACTCTATACTGATCCACACGGAGTACAGTACATGTCCTATGTGTGTACTATTCAGAGATCCAGTGTGACAGAGTACAAATCATTTCCTGCTATAAGTGTAGTGTACTGAGATCCAGAGTGACAGATTACATTGCACAGCCTGCTTAGGGTGTACACCGATCCAGAGTTCTGCCACATGTGTGCCCACATATACAATCAGGGACTATGGAGCACCCTTACCAATAATAAAAGTGTAATCCCTTCCGACTATCTGTTCCTGCTTTTCATGCCCCTGCCTCTGCATTCTCCCCCTTGCACCAGTCTTGCACAGGTCCTTGTGTTCAGTCTGGAACTGTATTTCTATAAATCTACTCTACAACCATTTAGTAGGTGTATTCCATCTGGAGCTGGGTAATTTTTTATATATATATATAGCGCCCCCTGGCCTTTAGCTCGGTTAGTTGGATTGGGAGAGTTACTTTGCTCCCGGCCACGATTTGTGGCCTGTATCGTTCCGGAAAGATCCACTGGCTCGGACTGTATTCTGGGGATGTGAATCCGCCCCTGGCCGGCAGTGGAAGCCAGAGGGATTTCTGGCGGATGGATTCTTCCTCCGCAGCCAATTGGAGAGGGTTTTCACTCACTGGGCATGCTGGGAGGGGATATATCTAAATCAGGTCATGTGTCGGGGTTCTTTTCTGGGTCTCCTGCGCGGGGCTCCGGAGTCGGGGTGCGGCATCCACCTTTTAGGGTGTGCGTGCCCATGGGCCCCGCCGGCGTGGTCCTCCTGGCCAAGTCTCCAGGACCTACAGAGTCTCAGTCGGAGACGAGTCTGGAGGGACCCCAGTGAGTTGCTGGGTTTCCGATGCCATCAAGAGAATCAGGCACCTGGGCAAATACACAGGTGCGCGCCAATGTCGCGGGTATGGGACACTGAGAAAACATGACTGGGAGGTTTTGCTCTATTTAGACAACCGCAAATTATCCAAGTTACACCGGCCTGTGGCAGAGGCCTAGAGCCAGGTCAACGAGAGAGGCGTGTTTTCGTCCCTGTCTGTGTCCGAATGGCGACGTGAGCAAATCTGTACGTTTAGCAGCTAAACTATGCTTTCTTCATCAACCTGTCTCACTTTTATTGAGTTGATGTTCGGCTATGTTGGCCTGGAATTAAAATACAGAGAAAATCTTTATTGCCTGTCTGGACATTCCATTTGTTACTGAATACTTCTGGTGCACCCCTAGAGAAAGATCCCATCATCAAACCAGCGGCTCCTTCGGGGGTGAACGCTAATATATTTTTTTTTTTTTTTTTTTTTTTTTTACGATTCATATCAAGGTGTTTTTTTTTTTATTATGGACACCGTGCCGGTCCTGAGGAGCTGCAGGCAGGAGTTTTTTGGCGAGGCCACGGCTTCGACCTAGCCTCGTGGACTAGGCTGAAGCCGCGGCCTCACCTAAAAACTCCTGCCTGCAGCTCCTCAGGACCGGCACAGAAAAAAAATCGATTTTGTCAAAATCTGAATCGATTTGACCTACCGACTCGATTTTTAAATCAAATAGATTTTTTTGCACAGCCCTAATTCCATCATTCCAATTTGTAACCATTCAGAAATTCCGGAGCTGCAGCCAATCAGGAAATGGCTGGCACTGTCACATGACTGTGTCAGAGCTTCGTGTTTGGTTGTAGTTCCAGAACTTGTGAATTGGTTACAAGTTAGAATCACATAGTACACATACTAATTCGTGGACCTGCTTCAGATTCATTGGTTTCAGCTATCGTTTCGCCTGCCCTGCACCCACTGTGCAGAATAGTGATTATGGGCAAGGGAATGTTACAGCACAATACTTGGGACTTGTATACAAATTAGGGGAAGTCCTGCAGAATCTGTCAATGTTTGACTTTACTTTTTAAGTTGCTGAGGAAGCCATTTTGATTTTACTGGCTGCATTCTTCCTTTTTTTTTTTTTGGTCAAGTAACTCAAAAAGTCTGGAAGATGGAAGCGGCCATGTTCATCAGTAGCAGTGCACATACAGTATATCCATCACAACTTGAGTCTTTTGACAGAGAGCAGTCATTGTGACAAAATGATCTGGTTCTATGTAGCCACCTACATGGAGATAACAATTAGGCCCCTTTCAGACCGACGGCTGTTTTGCCTCAATTAAAAGCATGTACTTTTTCATTGAAATTCAAGGCTCTGGGCACTGCGATTAGCTGCATTTGTACATTGCGATTATGTGCAGTTACATGCGGTCGCGTTTAGCTGCGGTAGTCATTTCCATAGCAACCCTTTTTATTTATTTTTTTCACGCTGCTATCTGCAGTTGACACAAAAGACTGCGATTACCTGCGGTTAAGTGCATATAGCTGCGCTAAATCCCACCTGGACACGTTCAATTCTATTTTTTCTATTCGCACCAAACTGCATGCAAAGACGAAATCACAGCTAAACGCTGTGTGTGAATGGGGCCATAGGAAAGAATTGTGTGCTTTTAGCTGTGGTAGAAAACTAGAAAATCCGCAGCTAAAAGCACCATTCTATCTGTCCGTGTGAAAGGGACCTTAAGGTGCCTTTCACACGGACGGCTGTTCTGCCGCAGTTAAAAGCATGTTACTTTCTTTTGAAATTCAAGACTGCAGGCACAGGGATCGGCTGCATTCATACACTGCGATTAGATGCGTTTTCATGCAGCTATGTTTAGCTGCAGTTGGACATTGTCATCCCCATAGCAACCGTTTTTTATTTTGATGTGCTTCCTGTTTTTTCTTTTGTTCACACTGCTATCAGCAGCTGACACAGTGCACTGCGATTACCTGCAGTTATGTGCAGATAGCTGTTCCTGGACGCAGTCAAACCTATTTTTTCTATCTGCACCAAACCGCATGTAATGAAACCGCCGCTAAACGCAGTGTGTGAATGGGGCCATCGGAAAGCATTGTGTGCTTTCAGCTGCGGTAGAAAAAGAGAAAATCTGCAGCAAAAAGCACCATTCTATCCGTCCGTGTGAAAGAGGCCTAAAGGATTTGATTTGAATCATTTTCCACATCCTACTGTAACACACAGGCATAAACCATTCCACTTGACAAACCAACATTTAGAATAAATATTTATTTATAAAATCATATTCATTATAATAAGGGTGTTGGAATTTTTTTTTTTAAGTGGTGGTTGTTTTGTTCAGATTTTTTTTTTTGGCGAGTACATAAAACCAGCTAAGCCAGATAGGCAGGGCATTAAAGTCTGTTTCCTCTTTGTTACCAAAGAGTCCTGGACATAATTGCTTGTTTTATTTACCTTAGAGGAGTTCCACCCATTTTTTTAAGTTTGGCTGTACTGCATGCCCTTAATGCATAGTTTTCACAATGGGCAATATTTAAAAAAAATTTGGATGGTAAATACCTTTTTTTTCCCGTTTTGTCCACTTCCTGGTCCTAATCGCCTAATCTAAGGCGATTAAGTCACAAGGCAATTCGCAAGGGTTCCTGGGATAATTTGCCTTTTACCGAAACCCCTTTTTTTTTTCAACTGTGTGCAGGGAGAGAGAGAGAGCGAGAGGAGCTTTCTGATGTCATCAGTGAAGTCGGGGTGGGCGGAACAAAGCAGCTATCGATCAATTATTTGGCTTCTTAAGAAAGGGGGCAGAGCCGCATACACGTAGCGGCCAGCCCTGACCCAATCCTATTGGCTGGCGATCGATAGCTGCTCTGTGCCGCCCACCCCGACATCGCCAATGATTATTCTGAAAGCTTCTCTCCTTCTCCCTAGATTACAAGACACTGTCACTGTGCAGAGTAACATTGAGCCGTGCTGGAAGGGGAGAGAGAGTGAGAGAGAGAGGAGCTATTAGAATATTCATTGGCGATGTTGGGGTGGGCGGGACACAGAGGAACGCCAGCCAATAGTATGGGGACAGGGCAGAGCCGCATGCATAAATAATTGCCTTGTGTTAAATAGCCGCTTTGTCCCGCCCACCCCGACATCACCAATGAATATTCTGAAAGCTCCTCTCTCTCTCTCTCCCTAGATTACAAGACAGTGTCACACACTGTCACTGTGCAGAGTAACATTGAGCCATGCTGGAGGGGGAGAGAGAGAGAGGAGCTATTAGAATATTCATTGGCGATGTTGGGGTGGGCGGGACACAGAGGAACGCCAGCCAATAGTATGGGGACAGGGCAGAGCCGCATGCATAAATAATTGCCTTGTGTTAAATAGCCGCTTTGTCCCACCCACCCCGACATCACCAATGAATATTCTGAAAGCTCCTCTCTCTCTCTCTCTCCCTAGATTACAAGACAGTGTCACACACTGTCACTGTGCAGAGTAACATTGAGCCATGCTGGAGGGAGAGAGAGAGAGAGGAGCTATTAGAATATTCATTGGCGATGTTGGGGTGGGCGGGACACAGAGGAACGCCAGCCAATAGGATGGGGTCAGGGCGGAGCTGCATACATAAATAATTGGCTTGTGTTAAATAGCCACTTTGTCCCGCCCACCACGACATCGCCAATGAATTGCCGCAACCTGTCAGAAAAAAGGACGGCCTCCCTGAGGCATTACTGAGCATGTGCGAGATTTGCTGGTGCATGATGGGTAGATGGCTGCAAAGAAATCCAGGAAATGACAGATGCCCACAACTAGAATGGAAACTGCCTGCTTCTCGAGATCAGTAAGTAAATAACTATTTTTAAAGAAAGTAAAAACGCTAAAAGTATGAAAAGTTAGAAATATTAACTTTCAGGTTTTGACAGTTACAGAGCAGTGTTTAAAAAAAAATGTTTGGGGGACTGGAACTCCCCTTTAATCCACTCATCAACATTTGCAACTTTTACCCAAGAAGCAGCTTTCTTCCAAAGTTATCTTTGTTGAAAACATTGATAAACAGACCCCTACGCCTCAAAATGGGGGAAAAACAAAACAAAAACATTTATATAGTTGTCACCTCCAACCCTTCTACTCTCTTCCTAAATTCACCTGTCCCTGATCCAGCAAAATAAATTAATAAATAATATTAAAAGCACTTTTTTTTTTTCTTCTGATAAAACGTGCATTTATTTACTAGAATATATATATATATATATATATATATATATATATATATATATATATATATATATATATATATATATATATATATATATTTAAAGTGGATCTCCACCCTAAAGTGAAGATCTGCTGATCGTAACCCTCCCCCCTCCGGTGTCACAATTGACACCTTTCAGGGGGAGGGGGGTGCAGATACCTGTCTAAAGACAGGTATTTGCACCCACTTCTGGCCCGCAGTCTCGGGCAAAAGTCGGGTTTTTTTGTGACATCCCGTCGCCCCCCCGTTGTGTGCTGGGAACTCTCGGCTCCCAGCACACAGCGGGAGCCAATCGGTGGGCACAGCGCCACTTGCGCATGTGCCGTAGGGAACCGGGCAGTGAAGCCGGAGCGCTTCACTTCCTGGTTCCCTCACCGTGGATGGAGGGGGGAACAGCAGAGAGACGAGCAAACGCTCGTCCTCTGCTGCGGACGCCGCTGGACTGTAGGACAGGTAAGTGTCCTAATATTAAAAGTCAGCAGCTGCAGTATCTGTAGCTGCTGGCTTTTAATATACTTTTTTAATGGGCCATCCGCTTTAAGGAGCCTGGAAAGCATTGCACCTCCGATCAGATCACTGGTGCCATGCAGGTTTCCTGCAGACTGTGAGTTTAGGCTAGGCATGTGCATTTCGTTTCGTTCCGAATCGAAATTCGGACGAATTTTCCATTATTCGGACATTCGGATGCATACGAATTCCCGAATTGCTATATTAGCGAAAAATTTCGACCGTTTTCGGAATTCGTTCGTTTTCGACCGAATTTCGAAAAAAAAAAATGGTCGAAATCGAAAAAATTTTTTTTTCGAATTCCAAATCGAATACCCGCGGACTAAATTCGATCGGAATTCGAAAAAAATAAATATATATTTTCGGATTTAATTCGAAAAAAATTCTATTCGAAAAGAGACTATTTGTTTTCTAATCTGGTTGAAATATTTTCGATTTCGACCGTTTTTTTTTCGAAATTCGGTCGAAAACGAACGAATTCGAAAAACGGTCTAAATATTTTCGATTTCTACCGGATTTTTCGAAATTCGGTCGAAAACGAACGAATTCCGAAAACGAATTTAACACATGTAACGAACCTAACTTAACGAAATTTATTAAATGACGAATTGAAACGAAACGAAACAAATTTTTCACTTTTGCACATGCCTAGTTTAGGCTGTCTGTCTGTACATCGTATGGGCAGGCAGTTTCACACTGACAGGAGGAATCGATGAACTACCACAGCCCTCAACAACACTCTCTGAGTTCATTGAGAACTAGTAGTTGTAATTCATTCATTCATAGAACTTTGTGAATGAAGGAATGATGTGGCCATGTTGGCAGGGCCCTGCACAGCCGCGCTCTTTTCAAAAAGTGTCTTCTTGTACGGGGAACTTGTCCCCATACTGCTGTCACAGGGAGAGAGGACATTGGCGAGCAGTTGTAGGAGCGGGAACATGTTGCATGTTCCACTCTAAAAATGGGTGGAACGTTTAACATGTTCCCAGAGCAGAAATTATCCTTTAAAACTAGCGAAAAGAGGGAAAATGCACACAGTATAGGGAAGGCAATATACAAAGCAGTGCAAACATTGCCCAGTTCCCTCAGTACAAAACTGACATGTTGAAACAATTTGGTTAAGTTTTTGGGCTGACTGTTTTGTGTTGCTTTTTTTTTGCTGACTAGGTTGCACAGCTGCTTGTCTAAACCTTTCCTGCCAGGCCTGTAGATGTGTTGTGTTGTGCAACAGCATTTATCCCTTTGAAGCTTCTGAGTATAATCTCATATTTGTCAACTCCAAAAGAAATAATACGTTTCTTATGCCACAAGCATAAAACAGGGGGCTGTTCTTTCTATCCTTCAGTGGCAACCCAGTACACGTATGCCTCAAGTGGATCGGTTCAGTACGCTATTTTGGGTGTTTCCATTATGAAAGTGTGCCATAAAACCGAACCGTACCAGACCATTCTGGGTCCTGCTTCAGATGTGGGGCCATAGAAAATGGAACGGTTCGGTTAGGGCGGACCTACAATAATACATTCCACTGATTGTGGACACCCTAGGCATTTTTTCTAAACCCTGAATGGTCCGAGTTGCAGTGGAAACGCTCACAAGAATAGACCGGTCCATTCTAAAAGTTCACAACTGTACCGACCCGAACCGTTCCGTATTTACTTCTTCTGATGCACATGCATTGTAGGACACCACAAAAGATGGAACTGCATTACTGTGCTTAGTTGTACTGCATCAGCAAAAATGATGCATCCGTTTTTTGGTCCGCTAATACTTATATGAATGAATGAATGAATGAAAAACGTATAGAGCGCGGCACATGCGAACTGAATCGCCTCTGGGCGCTTGTTGTTCCTGTCTCCTTTGATATCAAAAGAGATGAGTCTTGATCTTTCTCCTGAATGCTGAGTGATTCGCCTCCAACCGAATGCTGGTTGGTAAAGCGTTCCATAGTCTGGGACCTTGGACGGCGAATCTTCTTCCTCCTTTGGACTTGTAGTTGGCTTTTGGGATCTGTAGTAGGTTCTGATTGGTGGATCGCAAGATGCGATTGGGGTTGTGAGCTTTTATTTTATCGCATAGATATTGGGGGGCATTCCCATGGACACATCTATGCGTTAGACAGAGTGCTTTAAAAGCAATCCTGTCTTTAACTGGTAGCCAGTGAAGGGATCTCAGTGAAGGTGAGATTGATTCCCAGGGTTTTTTTCCAGTCACAAGTCTGGCGGCCGTATTTTGAACGACTTGCAGACGAGCGATTTGGTACTTGGGGAGTCCGAGGTAAAGGGCATTTGCATAGTCCAATCTGGAGTTACCAATTGCTCCCACCACGACCGCTAGGTCTTCTTTGGGGATGAAAGGGGTAAGTCTGCGTAGTAGGCGCAACAGATGGTGGGATCCGCTGACTACTGACCCTATTTGTGCGTCCATTGTCATGTAGGAGTCAAAGATGACCCCGAGACTTTTGACTTTGGCGCTAGGGGTGATGATTTTGCCCAGAATGGGCGGGGGTGTCCAGGTTGTTGCAGGTTGATTCCTTTGCTTGGCGTGAAACAGGAGAAGTTCTGTTTTCGCTCCGTTGAGTTTAAGATAACTCTTTGTCATCCAGTCCTCTATCAAAGAGAGGCATGTCTCTAGATTGAGGTGGTGATCCTTTCTGTTCCAAATGCGGAAATAAAGTTGCGTGTCGTCTGCGTATGAGTGATAGAGCAGTTTTTGGCTGCTGATAATCTCAAAAAGAGGACGAAGATAGATGTTAAACAGCACTGGTGACAGAGGCGATCCTTGAGGGACTCCGCATGTTACTGTGCGTTTCTCAGATGTGAAGGGTCCTAACTTCACTGTTTGCGATCGGTTTTCCAAAAAAGAGAACCAAGATAAATCGCTTTCTGCGACTCTGGCTACTTCAGCAAGTCGCGTCAGTAACAGTTTGTGGTCTACAGTGTCGAAAGCGGCACTTAGGTCCAACAGAACTAGAAGACAAGATTCTCCTTCGTCTGCGGCCTCGAGAACATCGTCCCATACTTTGAGCAGCGCGGTTTCAGTCCCGTGTCCGGGACGGAACCCTGATTGCAATGGGTCAAGTAGCTTGTAGGTATCTAGATGCTGTTGTATATGGGCCTCATTTGTTCCTGTTTGACCAATTTCTTTTTGGTTTGACTTTTAGATGGCAGCTTTACATTTTGTAAATCCTTGATGTCTTTGTTTTTATTTGTCTTATTGCTGGCCTTCAGAAGGTTTTAGATAAGTAAAGTGGCAAACAGTGTCCTCTTCTGATACATTCTGGCAGTGGGTGATCCTCGATGGCTCAGAATGCAGTGCTAATATCATTACTCTCTGCATCATTACAGTGTGATTTCAGAATACTATGGTGGTACTGCGGGTTGGTTCATGATGCCCCAAACTCAATGTTTTTTGTCAATCAGGGTAAATTAATACTGGATGTCATTCAAGTCAGAATACCCTAAAGCAGGGGTCCTCAAACTACGGCCCGCGGGCCACATGCGGCCCGCGGAGGACTCTAAACCGGCCCGCCCGACCCTGACAGGCAATGCCGGTTACACAGCTATCCTCGCTGTGTCACGGAGATCAGTTTGGGCGCGCTATGATAAATGTCCCGCCCTCCTCCTCCTAGACTAGCTTGTGTGATAGAGCCTGTGTGCTGTCTGTCACACAAGCTGGTCTATGAGGAGAAGGGCGGGACATTTATCATAGCGTGCCAGAACTGTCAGCAACATTGTGAGCACAGCGTGACAGAGCCGGACGGACCATGACACAGCACAGTAAGGAGAAGGCTGTGAAGGGGGTCTTGGTGTACAATGGTGAGTGAGGAGGGGGGGGGGTCTTGGCTTGCGATGATAGGGATGATAATGATTTTGTGACTCTGTGATATGATGGGCTCTGTGATATGAGGGGGGGGGGATGACTATGTGATATGGGGGGGCTCTGTGATATGAAGCAATCTGTGATATGGGGAGAGGACTATGTGATATGAAGCAATCTGTGATATGGGGGGGGGGGACTATGTGATGTGGGGAGACTCTGTGATGTGGGGAGACTCTGTGATGTGGGGAGACTCTGTGATGTGGGGAGACTCTGTGATGTGAGGGACTCTGTGATGTGAGGGACTCTGTGATGTGAGGGGTGGGGGACTATGTGATGGGGGGGCTATGTAATATTTGGGGAGTCTGTGAGTTTCTTTGTATTTGTGTATCTATTTATATATTTTTTTCAAACTATAGTCCGGCCCCCCAACAGTCTGAGGAACCGTGAACTGGCCCCCTGTTTAAAAAGTTTGAGGACCCCTGCCCTAAAGGATAAGTTCACATTTTGAAAATAATAATAAATGCGCTCTTTTTGCAGATAAAAAAATGTGCTTCTTCTAAGGAGCTTACAAAGCATTGCACCCACAATCGGCAGATAGCGGGTAAAATGACAGGCTCCTGCAGACTCTCAGAATAGGTTTCTGTCCGTACCTTCAATATGAGACAGCACTTACTTGAGAGCAGGAAGATCAGTAAACTACGAGGGCGCTCACCAACCCCCCTCACAGTTCATTGAGAACTACGTGCCTGTAGCCACAATGGCTGACTGTACTTGTAGTCTGTTAATTTACAGGAAACTATGAATGTATAACGCGCCTGTTTGGGTTTCCAGACAGCCGCTCTGTTTTCTTCTTCCCTTTTTTTTTTTTTAAATCAGAAACGTTTTTTTATTAAGAAATAGACCAAAACCGCTCCACATATACCGCAAGCATCTACATTTAGTGTCATACACTTCATCATTATTGAAACAGCAATACAAACTTGAAAAAACAAAAGAGGAACATTACCATCCTTATCTGATTAGCTACAGTGCATTCAGGGACATACTCCCTGTCTTCGCTGTGCTGTTTTCAAATTGTAACAGTATGTGCAAGGAGAAAAATCCCCCCCACCCACTGTCACAGGGAGGGGTGGGAGAGGGGGAAGGATGCTGAACATGTTTCATGCTACACTGTAAATACAGGCGTAACTTGTTCAGAAAGGTGAACACATTAAAGTGGTTGTATATGCAAAAGGTTTTTAATCTTAATTCTATACATTAAGATAAAAAAAAAAAACTTCTGTGTGCAGCAGCCTTCCTCAGCCCCCTAATACTTACATGAGCCTCATCTCTATCCAGCGATGTCCACACATCCCTCAGCTGTCCGGTACTCTCCCTTCTGATTGGCTGAGATACAGCAGCGGCGCCATTGACTCCCGCTGCTGTCAATCAACGTCCGGAGATCAGAAGAGACAAACCAAGTACTTAGTATATAGATCAGAAGAGACAAACCAAGTACTTAGTACATATGCATGCTTATACTTTTCAGAGGTCTGATATTGTTCTACGTACAATACTTGTTTTATTGATAGCATGTAATATTCAAATTTTCTGAGATTGTGGATTTGGGGTTATTATGAGCTGTAAGCCGTCATCACAATTATCACAAATCATGGCTTGAACTATCTTGCTTTGCATGTAATGAGCCTATTTCATATATATATATTTTTTTTAAATCAAACAAAGCGTGTTTATTGAGCACAAAAGGTAATCACACAGACATGGTTCAGAGCGAAGGAAATATACATTCCAAAAAAAAAAAAAGAACAAACTGCAAGGTTCAGCATACATAAGAGCAACATAGTATACAAAACAAACCGAAAGAACATTGGCAAACCACTCTCCATTGCAAGGATCCGACCCCCCCCCCCCCCCCACACCGACCGTAAGGAACATAAAAAGAGTAACAATAATAGAACCTAGAACAAACGGTCATAAACCAGATCTAATGGGGCTAGTCCGGGAACGGCCAACCATGGGGCCCACATTCTATCAAATTTACCCCTCGTACCTCTGTGTTGGTAAATCAACTTTTCCAAGCGAATGGTGTCACCCATTTGGGTAAGCCACTCCTGCAAAGTAGGGGGCTCTGTGGATTTCCAGTGCCTCAAGATCAGCTTTCGAGCCTGGCTATTTCATATATTAGTTTCAACTTGAAGTTGCATTAGTGAAATAAATGAACTTTTGCACGATATTTACATTTTTCGAGTTTCACCTGTATAATAGCCTGTATAATATATAATAGCACCAGGGGTCATATGGAGGTTTTCCGTGTGTGTGTGTGTGTGTGTGTGTGTGTGTGTGTGTGTGTTTTTTTTTCCCTATTGCTTGTAGTGGATTGACTTGTGTCTTTCTTTTCTTTCTTTCGAAAAAAGGGTTCCATAACACAGCCTCTGGGCATACCCCGGCTGAGATAACATCATTATAACAATCCTACAAATTATAAACTGTTCTAAAGAATTGACTACAACTTAAAGCGGATCTCCCACGCAAAACACATTTTTTTCTTAGGGGCTAGCTAAACGGTTAATGCCACTAATTGGCAAAACTCACGGTTTCTGTCTCCCGCGGCCGCTCCGCTGCCATTCTGTATTAAATAATAACTTATATTGTAGCTTCCGTTTCGGTTTCCATTTTAACTGTGGGCATAAGCCCACAACCCGGCACTTCCTTCTTCCAGTGGATGCTGATGTCCCAGCATCCACCGCTCGATCTCGCGCATGCGCACGAGCAACGATAGCTTTATCCTTGTTGTAATGGCGAATTTTGTAAACCCCGCCCTCCTTGCTTCGTTTATGCCGCGCGTCACTTCCTGCAGAGGAAATAGCGCGATATTTCATCACACGGCTGCGCAGTGAACACAGGGAGCTATGGAGAGAAGCTCCCAGAGTGCACTGCATCGACAAGGAAGTGACTCAATGCCCGGAAAATTCCCGCAGTGAGCCCGACCGGAAGGCTCACTACTGTACAGGTACTGTACAGATTTACTTAAAAATAAGATCAGTTTTTCTAATGTCATACAGCGGCAGTGTATTTAAAGAAATGATATAATTAGGGTGGAGATCCGCTTTAAACTGCTTGTGTCGTCAAAGTAAAGAGGTAAGGGGAAGGATAGTGTTCTTTTTAACCTGGTGCTAATTCTTATTAATATATTTATAACCCAGTTATATTTTGTGCATTGAGGAAATAATTCAGGCCTTTTTTTTTTTTACAATCTACTAAACTGGCCAGAACTAGTTCTGAGGGAATCTATTTCACATTATCACGGCTCTAAGGGCTCTTTCACACAGATTTTACGTATGTCCGTTTTCTCTCCCTGTCTTTGAGGACAGCCACATTGAGAGACCTTGGCTCCTCCTCTTCCTTTGGAAACACTGCGCCAGCCCATATATTTCCACCTTCCCCTGCCAGACCTCAGTTTTTTGCGTTTTCTCTGGTGGGGAGACACTGCACTGGAACCTGGCTTAATCAGTCAGGGAGACTAGGGGCTAAATTTGGAAGTCCTGCAAGGGAGGCAGGGGCTCTCCCAGGACAGTGGCATGGTACATACCATCCGCATTCGCTTGCCTCCTCAGCTTCGCCACGCTGTAGCAAGGGAGGCAGCTTCGTTCCCCCTGTACACAGTGCAGGCCGCAGAATGGAACCAGGTGGGCTGGGCGGCGGGTGTCATTTCCGGCAGGGGGGGCGATGCTTCCCTTTCACCCACGTCTTATGGTTTGTGGGGCTGATAGGGGGCTGGGAAAAAGGCTGGAGAGGAGTCAGACACAGCACAGGCAGTTTGAAGACTCCACAGGCAGCACCAACAGCGGTCATGTTGGAAGCTGATGCTCAGACAGTGCACAGCAATGCCAATGCCAGCTCCAGCCATCTGAAGGTAAGAGCACCCTGGGGAAGGGTCCTCTTGATATAGGATTTCCCTTCCCCACGATGGTTCCTGTAGTGGGGAGGGGGGAACCCCTCTAGGTGGTCAGAGGGGGGGGGGGGAGACCAAGTGTCTTATTTTGTAGAAGGGGCTAGGTACTTCCCAGGGTTGTATCTTTGAGTGCTGTTCTACTGTTGTAGTTATGTGTGTTTTACATGTATTTTACAGTGGGGGGAAGACTGGGGGCCTTCCTTCCACAGTGGGAAGCAACTTCTCCCCAATTTGTTTATCCTTGGGATTGTAAGGGGCATCAGAGCAGGAGTCATGGTTAGCGGCATCAGTTGAGAAGGTTGTCTTCAACCTTTAGTCCTTTAAATTTTTGTTTGAAGGTTTCCAATTTCCTGCGAATCCCTGACCTGCATCAGAGTATAACCCCGCCTCTTGCACAGGGCTCTACATTTTCCCAGCCTGTTCCCACTGCTATGCCGGAGGAAACCGAGGTAGCCTCCAGAGAGGAGGCTAGGGAGGAGCCAAATCGTGCTATCTCTGGTTCTCGGGAAGAATCGGAGGGAGAGAACCAGGACAGGGAGTCCAGGAAACCCTCAAGATACAAACTGTCCCTAGACGAGGTAGAGGACCTCTTAGGGGCAGTCTATACCACCCTTGGTATTCAGGTGGACAACTAACCCCTGACTCTCCACAACCAGATTGGCGGTCATGGTGGTGGCTTGCAACCTCGAGCACTGGCAGATTCAAGCTTGCATCGAGGCAGGTACGGTCAAAGAGTCCATTTTGTCGTCCTTTCCGACTATATTGCGAGGTAGCATATATAGCATATAGCGGATAATTTTGCAGAGTTGGATCGCATGTCAGCCAGAACTGCTGCACTAGCCAACTCGGCCAGAAGGGCCCTCTGGCTCAATGCCTCTAAGGTTAAATTAAGTGGCATTCCGCTGACTGGGGATCTTCTGTTTGGCCCAGGGCTGAAAGGGGTACTGCCTAGAGCAGGGCTTGACAAATTTGCTTGGAATCTAGGAGGCAGGAACGGGCCCCATCCTGCCGAGCTTTTGCGCAGAAGCGAACGCATACGTGAGTAGCGCCCGCATATGAAAACGGTGTTCAAACCACACGTGTGAGGTATCGCCATGATTGGTAGAGCGAGAGCAATAATTATAGCTCTAGACCTTCTTTGTAACTCAAAACATGCAACCTGTAGAAGTTATTAAACGTTGCCTATGGAGATTTTAGAAGGTAAAAGTTTGTCGCCATCTCACGAGTGGACGCGTAATATGTTGGGTATCATTTTACTTATCGTAACATTATCTTTTACAATCTAAAAAAAAAAAATGGGCTAACTTTACTGCTGTCTTATTTTTTAATATTTTTTTTTTCCAAAAAAGTGAGTTTTTAAGACCGCTGCACACATACGGTGTGACAAAAAGTATTGCAATGACCACCATTTTATTCTCTAGGGTGTTTGAATAAAAAAATATAAAATAAAAAATACATAATAAAAAATACATATCATTTTTGGGGGTAGGGAAGGAGATGGCAGTGAAAACAGAAAGGGAAAGCTACATTAGCATTGCTGGTTGTCTTGTCATACCAATGGCCACCACAAGATGGCGCCAGGTCACAGAAGGCATCATAGGCCTGCAGAAGACCGCAAAGCCGTGGCCCGACAAGATCACGCGGTGGGAGAGGTGGGGGTGCACGGAGACACAGGATACCCCAGCTGTGCCTTCCCAGGTCGCTAAATTCAAGTCGCAATGGCGACCTGGCGCCCCGGATTCGTCAAACCCTGGCCTAGAGTTTACAGAACTTCCCTCCCCACGACAAAGCCTAGTCATACTTCTTCCCAGAGGTACGACAAAAACCGAGGCCCTACTGAGGGCATTAAATTAAACCTCCTATGTCCCTATTGCAGAAAATTTTCAAAAGTTCCTGAGCCTGCCAGTAAATGTAGAGGGGGAAACTATTCAGCTGCAGTTTCAAGCACTGTCATCTGGCTTATCCTCGTCACCCTGAATTTTTACAAAGATCATGGCAGAAGCAATGGCCTTTTTGCGACTTAGGGGAGTGTCAATCATCGCATATCTGGACGATTTACACCTCTTTGCAGTATCTCCCAGATCAGCTAATCAGGGACCTGGACCTTAAAAATGAAACCCTGACAGGGCTGGGGTGGCTGCTGAATATGGAAAAGTCCTGCTTCATTCCAGCCCAGCGAATCATCTATCTGGGGTACCTGCTGGACTCAACCCAGCTGAGTTTTTCTCCCAGCAGAGAAGTTACTGAGGGTGGATAGAGCAGTGGCACCTCTCCAAAACAACCAGGAGGTCTCAATAAGAGCAGTTATGTCATCTGTGGCTCATTCCAGTGTGCAGGGTGATTACCACAGATGCAAGCGGCAGAGGCTGGGAGCACACTTGGGATCTCGCCTGGCACAGGGAACGTAGAAGAATGAGGAACTCCGGAGATCATCCAACTGGAAAGAACTAAAAGTGGTTGGGAAAGCCTTCAGAGGGGAACTTTTGGGCCACAATATTCAGGTGCGTTCAGACAACTCCTCGGTCGTTGCTTATGTAAACAAGCAGGGCGGCACAAGGAGCGGAGTCCTGTTGGGCCTAGCAACAGAGATCCTGAGCTGGGTGGAAGCCAACGCACTTTCCCTTTCAGCAGTGTTCCTAAAGGGGTAAGAGAACATGGTGGTGGACTTCCTCAGCCGAAGGCAGCTGAAACCAGGAGGTCTTTGACTTTTTAGCCAGGAGATGGGGGGGCCTCCAGAGGTGGATCTATTCGATTTAGGGAGCAACGCAAAGACCCCATGTTTTTTCTCACTAAACAGATGGGAAAATGCTCTAGGGGTAGATGTACTAACGCAGAGCTGGCTCTTCAAGAGTTGTTACGCCTTCCCACCTCTCGTTCTACTTCCAGCCGTGCTGAGGAAATTTCATATAAAAAACGCCTCTCTAATCTTAGTGGCTCCACGCTGGCCCAAAAGAGCTTGGTTCTTGATCCTCAAGCAGTTAGCAGTGGAACCCCCCCTGGTTCCTTCCACTTCTAAAGGATCTCCTCTCACAGGGCCCAGTCCTCTGTCCCTTGATACACTTCTGGAACTTGGCGGCCTGGCTACTGAAGTGGAAGTACTAAAAACCAAGGGTTTTTCTGATCAACTGGTAGCCACCCTCCTCAATAGCAAGGAGGAGACACACCAAATCTACCAAAAGGTTCGCTTTAGAGAGTGGTGTTTGTGAAACTCCTTTTAAGGTGCAGAACCCTATAGCAGTCCTGGTGTTCTTACAATGCGGGGCAGATAAGGGGCTAGTACCCTTAAAAGCCAGGTCTCGGCTCTCAGTGCATTTTTGGAGAAATCTTTGGCCACCAAAAGTGGTCAGATTTTGTAAGGCTCTAGTAAGACAGAGACCAGTGCAGGGCCCACCCTTCCCTAAATGGGACCTAATGGAGCCCTTAGAAGTCTGTGGACTAAAAGAACTTGCTTTCAAAACCGTCTTTTTGGTTGCAGTGACCACTGCTAGGAGGGTCAGCGAAATGGAGGCTTTATTGGTTAGACCCCCTTTTGTGTTATTTTTTCGGATCATGTAGCTTTCAGGACCGATCCGGCTTTTGTACTTAAAGTGGCTTCAAAATACCATAGAAGCCAGGAGGTAATTTTACCTACTTAACTATTTTTTTGCCCTAATCCCTCAGGAGAAAGGGAATTTAGGTTTCATATCCTACGATACTTAGAGCTGACAAAGACTGTGAGAAAGTCAGACTCTCTGTTTACTTTATTTGCGGATAACCATTGGCCAGCCCTATTTTCTGGCAGGCTAAGAGGTTCCTATGGGGAAGTAGAAAAAATAAATGTTATTGGGGAAAAAAAGTACATAATATGTTCAAAAAGTGTTCAGAATTAAGTCACATAGAATGATACAAGTTATACAGCGAGCCCTTGTGCATCGACGCATTTCACCATTTGGCTTCTTCAGGACGCAATCAAGGTTCAGAGATGTAACAAAGAGAGAGAACGAGTCTCACTGTCGAGACTATTGATAGTGATATCCAGATATGCAATGGTAGTCATACTGGATTGCATTGTAAATTTAAAATTGTAGTTCTTTTGACTCAACATCATCATAAAGTCATCCAATGCTTTCGGTGGTCCCGCCTTTAGCAACAAGACCTTGTCTATGTAGCGGAACCATCGCAAGACTTAGGACAAAAGGTCAAAGTGCCCCTCAATTCTTACCAAGGCTATTGAGTACACTCCTATGCTCTTGGTTCACATTTTGATCTGCCAATTTATTGGAAGACCGATGACTCAATTTCTTTAGTTGTCTGGACAAGAAACGTCCAGACATCAGAGTTGGTATGCAAAGATGGGAAATAAGTAGATTTATTTTTCTTAACTGCACCCTCTAAGATTTTAATACAAATTTTGATATTTTTTTTAATCATTCAACGTTTATTGAAAATAAAGAAAATGATTGCAGATGCAACTGCTCTTAAAGGGGTGTTCCAGCCCTAAGTTGTGTTTATTAAAAGTCAGCAGCTACAAAAAGTGTAGCTGCTGGCTTTTAATAAACACTCACTTACCTGCTCCTGCGTTCCAGCGACGCGCCGACCGGGGCTCCGCTCCTCTCCCCCCCCTCCCCGGCCGGCGTCTCCATCCTGACTGTGGGCACCCAGCCGTGACAGCCTTCGGCTTCATGGCCGGGCACCCACTGCGCATGCGCGAGCCGTACTGCGCATGCGTGCGCGGCTCGCCGCTGATTGGAGAGGCGATCGCATGGGACCTGTCAGTGTCCCATGTGATCGCCTACAGGGAGGGGCTGGTGTAGGCGATTAAGGCTTAATCGCCTAACCAGCCCCTCGGCGGAAGCAGGAAGTGGGACAGGAAGTCCCACTCCTACTGAAGCCCCCACTCCCCCCCCAAAAAAATTACATGCCAAATGTGGCATGTATGGGGGTGAGGAGTGGAGTAAGCAAAGGTAGTTTTTTGGGGTGGAACACCCCTTTAACAAGATTATTTTAATAAATGTAGGGTACATATACATAATAACAAGAATTGGAAAGGGACAGGGACTTTTTTTTCCAAGTTGAAAGACTTCAATGGAAATGCAGTGGAAACTTGTGAAACGCAAGTGATTAAATCTCGCTCCCTACCTTTTTTAAAGTGCAAACGTGCAAAGTGATAATATGTGTGTAAAAAGTCCAAACACAAAATTAGTTCAATAATGCAAATAGTGAATGTGAATAGTGAACAAAACAGCGATTATTTTATTTTTTTTTTTTTACCAAAAATAGGTAGAAGAATACGTATCGGCCTAAACTGAGGAAAATTTTTATTTTTTTAATATATTTTTGGGGAATATTTATTATAGCAAAAAGTAAAAAATATAGCATTATTTTCAAAATTGTCGCTCTATTTTTGTTTATAGCGCAAAAAATAAAAACCGCAGAGGTGATCAAATAGCACCAAAAGAAAGCTCTATTTGTGGGAAAAAAAGGACGCCAATTTTGTTTGAGAGCCACGTCGCACGACCTTGCAATTGTTTGTTAAAGCGACGCAGTGCCGAATCGCAAAACCTGGCTAAAGTCCGGGTCTTAAGTGGTTACGTTTTGCCCACGGGTTTTGGTAAAGACCTGAAATCCTAGCCATCATGTGCAGGGCTCTTTCACACGGAGGTTCCTTTTTTCCGTTCAGTTCTGTTTTTTTGGGTGGAAAACTGATGTGAATGCCAATTGTGACATCCGTTTTCATGAACATTAACGCCCGTTTTTACATCCGCGAACGTCCATTTTTCATCTTTTTCTATTGCCTTTTTTTCAGTTTCTCATCTTTTTTTCAATCTAGTCTCCCATGAGACTTTGCTCTTCTCCAGCATGCAATGTGTTTCACATGCTGCTTTGTGGTATATTTGGGTAAAAACGGATGTCAGCTGTTCAGATGTAATTGGATCATCCGCTGATATCCGTTTTTACGTCCGTTCTGTTTAAAAAAATAAATAGGGTTTTCCTCCATCATGATTAGTGTTGAGCAGAATATGCCATATTCGATTTCGCGATATATCTCGAATATATAGTCGAATATTCGAGATATATTCGCTAAATACGAATATTCGTGATATTTTTTGGAAATGAAATTATTGCGAATTTTCGCTATTGCGAATGCGAATTGCGAATGCGAAATTTCGAGAAATGCGGAATGGAGCTCTCTGATTGGCTCAGAATATTCGTGATATATTACAATACACAATAATTGCGAATATTCGAGAAATGCGGAAGGAGCACTCTGATTGGCTCAGAATATTCGTGATATATTACAATACACAATAATTGCGAATATTCGAGAAATGCGGAAGGAGCACTCTGATTGGCTTAGAATATTCGTGATATATTACAATATAAAATAATTGCGACTATTCGAGAAATGCGGAAGGAGCACTCTGATTGGCTCAGAATATTCGTGATATATTACAATACAAAATAATTGCGAAATGCGGAATGGAGCACTCTGATTGGCTCAGAATATTCGTGATATGTTACAATATAAAATAATCGCGCGATATCGCTATTGCCGAATAATCGCATTGCGATTTTTCGGCAATATAAAATGAGCGCTGCAGCTACTCGGCCCAAGGTCTCTAATCATACCAGCAATGCTTTTAGACGTCGATGGGGATCTCTAGGATGTGATCTGTTCTAAAAAAAAAATTGAAAAAATTCGAATATTCGAAATAGCGAATATTCGCCGCGATATTCGTGTTATTCACGAATACTCGAATATGCAATATTCGTAGCGAATATTCGCAATGCGAATATTCGTGAGCAACACTAATCATGATAAACGTAGCATAGCAGAGACGGATGTCAGCGGATGTTCATCGGCTGACATCCACTATCCAATAGGGATACATGTATGTCCTTTTTTTTTTTCATCCGAAAACGGATGGATGAAAAAGAGTTTTGTGAAGAAACCATTTGGAGAGGTTAAAGTGGGGGTTCACCCTAAAACATCTATATACCGTTACATCCAGCATACTGCTGACATCGACAGTATGCTGGATTTTCTTTTCCGCTGTACTTACCGTTTTATGGTTTTCTCCCAGCTTCCGGGTTCTCGCTCCCCCGGGGAGTAGGCGTTCCTAAGATGAGGCATAGATGATTGACGTGCGGGTAAAGCGCATCACACCTTCCGAAAATATCCGAGCTGGGACTCGGCTCTTTACGGCGCCTGCGCAGTCAGCTCTACAGTCCCAGCTCGGATATTTTCAGAAGGCGTGATGCGCTTTACCCGCATGTCAATCATCTATGCCTCGTCTTAGAAACGACTATTCCCCGCGGGAGTCAGAACTCGGAGCCAGATGAAAACAACTATAAGACGGTAAGTACAGCAAAAAAAAACCCAGCATACTGAAGATGTCAGCAGTATGCTGGATGTGATGCAATATAGTTGTTTTTCAGGGTGAACCTCCGCTTTAAGGGCTCTTTCACCCGGGGGACCATATGTCCGCTTTTTTATCCATCCGTGTATGGATGAAAAAGGGACATACATTGATCCCTATGAGATTGCGGGTGTCAGCGGTTGAACATCCACTCACACCCGATTTTCGTCCAGGTCCACAATCCTCTGATTCTGCAGACAGAGGAAAACCCTATTTTTCCATCCGTCTGCGGATCGCATCGGGTGAACATGGACAGACGGTTCGTGTTCATCCGATTCCCCCCCCCCCCCCCCCCATAGGGGAGAGCGGAGATCTGACAGGGCGGTTCCTGCACAGGGATCTGTCCCGTGTGAAAGAGGCCTAAATCTGTTTTCCTGTTTTGTCCTTTATGGTTACCATGGTCACCACTTGAAAAATTAAAAGCCAGCAGCTGCAGTATGTGCTTTTAATAATAGGACGCTTACCGTCTTGGAGTCCAGCGATGTCATTTTCATCAACTGTCGGGTGCTGCCACCGCCATTGCGTCAAGGGCCGTTGCGCAGGCTCCCAGAAGTAGGGGACAGGATACCTGTGATGGACAGGTATTCCCCCCCCCCCCCCTTCCGAAAGGTGCCAAATGTGGCACCAGAGGGGAGGGGAGGAATCGGATAAGTGGAAGTTCACTTTTGGGTGGAACTCCGCTTTAGCGGGGGTCAGCAACCAGTAGGTTACAGACAGGTGACTGGTAGATCACCTGATACTTTGTAACTATGAGACAGACTGATTGTGTAGTTGGGGCCCCTCATTATGTTACTCCCAGAGTAAGAATGTTCACAAATCTAGATGTTATTTTTCTTAGGTCCAGGAGAAGATCTTCACCCTGAAGGCAGAAGTAGAGATCAAGATTGGTTCTTTTGGTGATACAGAAGAAAGACTGGAGGTTAAAGCTGCGGCAGAACAAAAGGTAAGCACATAGTGTGAGATTTGCTGGAAGAAACAATGTACAGTAGAATTGTTATCTTTTTAGAAATTTGTTATGCATTAAAAAAAATAGAGATTGATTTTTGTAAAAACTTCTGAATTATATGCTAAAGAACACATTGCTGGGCTTGGCTTTTTTGGATTACACCTATCCCCAAAATTTTTGTTCCTTTTCAAAAGCTGTGTATTTAGTCATATTATATATATATTTTTTAACAAAGAATGTCATATTATCTTTAGCCCTGTTTCAAAACTATGCTTTCCTCAGTGCGGTTTCAGTTTTGCAGAAATGCACTACAGTACATTTAGCATGGTTTTCTGTGGGTCACGTACACATCAATGCGTTTTTTGCACTGGTGCGTTTTTTGGAACGGGACAGGGACCTTTTTCCCCACAGCAAGTTGAAAGACTTCAATGGAAATGCAGTGGAAACTCATGAAACGCAAGTTTTTTTTTTTTTTTTGTTTTTTGTGTGTGTCTATTGTGTTTTTGCTGGTTTCTATTGCAAGACAACAAATGCCTCCCAAAAATGTAAAATTACACTTTACTGACTATGGTTATTTCCTAGTGTCACCCCAGCTGTGGTTTTATAGAGCTTAATGAATAGAAATCAATACTAAAGTGATTAAATCTCGCTCCTTCCGTTTTAAAGTGCAAAGTGATAATATGATATGTGTGTAAAAAGTCCAAACACAAAATAAGTTCTATAATGCAAATAGTGAACAAAACGGGTTTCGCTAGTGCACACCAACGTCTTTAGGGGTCATGACCCCTGAAGACGTTTGTGTTCACCAACGAAATCGGTAGGGTGCTTGATTGTGATACGTAATTTCCGCAGTTTTTTTTAAGCGCAGCTGGAACGCACCATGGCGTCTCCAAGCACATGGATTTTTAAGCTGCAAGCATTTGCTGTTTTTGCCTGTTTTTATCATAGTTTTTTTTTTTGGAATAAAATTGTGACATACTTCACTATGGAAGCACTTTTTTATTTTTATTTCCCATTAACCATTGGACAACGCTCCTCAAATAATTTTTTGCCTAGGAACGTGCTCAAACGATCTGGATTCCTTTTTGATGTGAGTGTCCTGGAGGTCGGTTAAATGTTGGGATCATCATTTGGACCGTGTAAAACTTCTGCTGGATATAACCATATGTGCTTTATGCCTTCCTGATGAAAACAGACATGCTGTCTGTTTTCGTCTGATCTCTTCATAGGAGACAGGAGTGCTGGGCAAGCCCCTCCCCACTCAGTGAGCAGAGAGGAACCTGTCATCTGCCAGCTCAGCGGAGATCCACAGAGAGATCTCCCGCTGAGCTGGCGGACTCCGCTGCGATGAATCCACCTAGTGTGAAAGGGGCCTGATAAATGGTTTGAATATTCACTATTTGCACTATTGAACTCATTTTGTGTTTTGGAATTTTTACACATATTATCACTTTTGTACGTTTTTGCAGTTTAAAACGGAAGGAGCGCGGTTTAATACATTTAGTATTGCTTTCTATTCATTTATATTCTTTCAGGACCAGTTCACACCAGACGCAGTTCCGTACAGTTTTGTGTGCTTTTTATTCTACGCAAAGTGCATGCACAGTGTTTTCCATGTTTTCCAATGGCTCTAGTTGGCTCTAGTTCACACCATGCAGTCAGTTTCTGCACCGGAAACTGACTGCATGGTGTGAACTAGAGCCATTGGAATACATGCAAAACACTGTGCTTGCATTTTTAGTGCAGAAAATATGCACACAAAACTGTACGGGAACTGTGTCTGGTGTGAACTGGCCCTCAGGCTGGGTTCACACTGGTACAACAAACGCTCCGACATTAGGAGCTAATGTCGCATGACGTATGAAAATCAATGTTTCCCTATGAGAGCTGTCTTAACTGGTCCGACACAAGTCGGTCCGACTTTGAAAAAAAGTTCCTGCACTACTTTGGTCCGACTTTGATCCTACTTCAGCCCATTGAATATCATTGAACTCAGATCAAAGTAGGATCCTTGTCCTAACCATTCAACTTGTGGAATCCGACATGGTGATTACAGAAGCATTAAAAGGAATTTCTCACACTGGGATTGTTTTGATTGATTAAAGAACAAGTCAGACTATCACAAAGTCGGATCAAAGTAGTATCCTGTTCATGAAAGTCGATGGATGTCGGACTGATGTAGGACTGAAGCAAAGTAGGATGAAAGTTGTATGACTGTGTGTCCTACCAGTGTGAACCCAGCCTCATACAACGTGCTGCTCCTTATCAATACTCACCCGTTTAATTACTTTAACCCCCCTGCTGGTATCCCCGAGCGCGACTCGGGGTGGATTTTTTATGTAAATATCGATATCCCCGAGTCGCGCTCGGGGTGAATATGCGGAGCCTGCAGCGCGCGCTGGCTTACCTTGTATCCAGGCAGGGTACTGTACTTACCTTGTCCCTGGATCCAGCGATGCATCCCCGGTGTGTGAGCGAGTGGCGTACTCCATTCGACTCACACAGTGCCCGCGCGCCGCCGATCTCCATTCCCTGCGACGTAACGGCGCACGGGGGCGGAGACCGGCGGCAAATTCAAAAAAGTAAACAAACACATTACATACAGAATACTGTAATCTTATAGATTACAGTACTCTATGTAAAAAGTACACACCCCCCCTGTCCCTAGTGGTCTGCCCAGTGCCCTGCATGTTCTTTTACATAATAAAAACATTTTTTTTGTGCCTGCAAACTGTAGATTGTCCATAGCAACCAAAAGTGTCCCTTTATGTCAAAAGTGATTTTAGAGCAGCTAGAAAACAGCGATAATAAATGATAATCACTTGCAAAATTGAGCGATAGCGATTTGTGGGGAAATTCGTCATAAAAAAATGACAGCGACAATTCTGCAACTGAGCAAATTTCAGTGATTTTGATTTGATTACATTAGTGAATAATTTTTTTTTTTTTTTTAAAGTTCTTTTTATTAAGGTATTTCACAACATACAAGAGAAAGAAACAACTCAACAACAGCGACATACAGTACTCAAGTGCGTACAACATACAGCAACACAATGATTTAATAAACATCTGTAGCAATGTGCATGGACCAGGATGCGGCAGGGTGGGGGTGTACCAGTTCTCCTTACTGTATCGGCCTCAGGGTGCCTCTAGGGCAGCTCTATGGGACCGCTCGCCAGGACCATGGCAGTGGTTGCCAACTCAAGCCATATGTATTTAGCCAGCAGTACTAGACTCTGCCAGCCATGCACGCCAAACCTTGTCATATTTCAGTGGACAGCCACGGTTGATGTATGTGTCTCTGTACAGGGGAAGGCTGGCATTCACCAGACGCCTCCACTGCATCAGAGAAGGGGGTGAAGGTTTTTTCCAATGCATGGCAATATTCTTGCGTGCATAGAAAAGCAACAGACTGACCAACGTGCGCCCCGTGGAGGTTGGGACGATGTTCTCAATTATTCCCAGGAGGCACACCTCCATCGCTACCGGCAACTGGGTCGCTGCGACTGCATTGATCACTTCTAGCACCATTACCCAGTACCGCTGAACCTCGGGGCACTGCCAGAAAATGTGGGAAAAGTCACCTGGTGATGCCCTGCATCTCCAACACTCCGGAGAATGCGCCGGGTTCATCTTGTGGAGCCTGTATGGAGTGAAGTAAGCTCTGTGAACTATCTTGTATTGCACCATCCTGTCTCGAATGGAGACAAGTGAGCAGAAAGGGAGATCCCAGACCTCGTCCCAGTCGTCCGTATCTAGCGTGGGGATATCCCCCTGCCATCTGGACCGCAGCCCATCCAGAGGGGGGAGAGACACAAAGATCAGGTACGAGTACAAGTGCGATGTGGGTTTTGCGTCACAATTAAACTTTAGTGTTCTCTCCAACTCCGACTGGGCCACAATGCAGGACGACAAGGGGAACTGAGCCGCGAAGGCATGTGACAGCTGGTGGTATCTAAAAGCGTAGTGCTGGGGTAAGTTGAACATGGAGGAGAGGTCCGAGAATGGTATCAGAGCGTTTTGGGAGACTATGTGCGAAACAAGCTTAATGCCATACCTAGACCAGGCAATGGGGTCTGAGAGCTTATAAAAGTGTGATAAGGTAGGGTTGATCCAGATAGGGGCATTCGGGGATATTTCGGTGGGTTTACATTTTTCAATGGCCAAACCAGTCCGCCACGCCCGCAGGGTGGTGCGCATGGAGGGGGTCAGGGGATACGGGGCGCGAGGGCCCCGATAGAGCAGGAGCCGGAGGGCCTCCAGTGAACCGACCACCGAGGCCTCCAGTGCAGTGGAGGTGTTCATCCCATCTGGCCGCAGCCACCATGCCGCAGTCACCAACTGCGTGGCAAGGTAGTATTTGTAGCAGTCAGGGAAAGCCATACCACCCTGCGTCCGCGGTCTCATCAAGGTTGTCAGCTTGTATCTGGGTGGGGAGGGACCCCAAATAAAGGAGGAAAAAATTTGATTCAGCTTTTTGAAAAAGGACTTGGGCACCCACTGCGGGGAGTGGCGGAAAAGGTAAATAAGTTTAGGGACAATCTTCATCTTAATTAGGTTCACCCTTCCCCAAACAGACAGGGGGAGGTTGCTCCAGGCTTTAAGCCTGGATTGGGCCTCTAGCAGCACCGGGGACAAGTTTTGCGAAATGTATTCGGTCGCCGAGGCAGAGATGGTTACCCCCAGATACTTAAAGGTGGTGACCCAGCTAAGGGGACTGTCGGGAGGGGTGGTGGACCTAGCCGCCTGATCTATAGGGAAGAGAAGGGACTTGGACCAATTCACCCTCAGTCCAGTGACCGAGGTAAACGTGTCCAAGACGGTCAGTGCACCCCGCAGCGAGGGGCCCGCATCATTAAGGAAGAGAAGCATGTCGTCCGCATACAGGGCCACCCTCTCCTCCAGCAGACCCACTCGGAGACCCTTGATATGTGGTGATGTGCGGAGAGCCTCCGCCACCGGCTCAATGGCAAGGGCAAACAAAGCCGGAGAGAGAGGGCAACCCTGCCGCGTTCCCCTGGAAAGTCTGAAGGGGGCAGACAGCCCCCCCCCAGCCGTACTGAGGAAGTGGGGGCCCTGTATATCACCTGAAGCCACTTGATAAATAGCAGTGGGAAGCCCATCCTGCGCAGAGTCTCCCACAGAAAGGGCCACTCCACAGTGTCGAAGGCCTTTTCGACATCCAATGAGGCCACTGCTCGCGTTCCCACATTAAGATGCTGAGTATGGATATTGGTAAAAAGTCTCCTAAGATTGACATCTGTGGACCTCCGGGGCATGAAACCCGTTTGGTCTGGGTCTATCACTGAGGGTAACATGGGGTATAACCGAAGGGTAAGGAGCTTAGTTAGTATTTTAAAGTCTGAGTTAAGGAGTGCTATGGGACGGTATGAGGCACAGGAAGAGGGGTCCTTGGGGGGCTTGTATATAAGCGTTAGGTAGGCATGGTACATGGAGGCAGGTAGGCTGCCATCCGTCAAACACGCAGTGTAGAGCCGTGCCAACAAGGGGGCTAGGAGTCCGGAGTGGGCTCTATAGAAGTCTAGTGGAAGTCCGTCCGGGCCAGGCGCCTTGCCCGACGGGAAGGATTGGATGGCCCCCTGTACCTCCAAGGCCGTGAATGGTTGCACTAAGGCTTCTCTCTCTTGGTCGGAGAGCCAGCCAAGTGCCAATGGATCTAGCAGATCATTCAGCGTCTCCGGCCGGAAGTCCGCGGGGAGGCTAGAGGAATACAGCGACTTATAGAATTCACTAAAAGTCTGAAGGATGTCCGGGGGGGAGGACACGGTCCCGCCCCCCAGAGTCCGCAGAGTCGAAATCGTTGTAAGGGGCTGGTCATGCTGGGCCATCATGGCCAACAGGCGGCCATTGCGATCGCCCTGTTCAAAGGCTCTCTGCTTGCCCTTGTATATGTCTAGGCGGGTAACCTCAGCTAAGTGCAGATGCAAATCCCTCTGAGCTGCCATCATCCGATCAAACTGATCCGAGGTGGGGTCTTTATTATAAGCATCAGTATGTTCTATGACCGAACGTTCCAATTCCAGTGTCTTGGCTGAAAGTTGCTTTTTGACATTGGCAATGGAAGAAATGTACTGCCCTCTGGTGTATGCTTTAAAGGTATCCCAGACGTTATCCAGTGGAGTGGAACCCTCATTATTCTCCCAAAATTCAGCTAGCAAGGGGGGCAAGACCTCTGCAACCTCAGGATGAGTAACCCACTGCGCGCCCAGCCTCCAAAGCGCAGCACTGCGCGTTGCCGGCGAGCGGAGCACCACCCTTAAAGGGCTGTGGTCGGACAGACCGCTAGGGAGATAGTCTGCCTCCAACACATCCGCTAACAGTGCGGGGTTGGAGAAGGCCAAATCTATCCTGGATGCGGTTTTGTACGAGGTCGAAAAACAAGAATAGGCCCGCACACCAGGGTGCTTCCACCTCCAAACTTCCTCCAGACCCACTGCCTGAGCCCAGGTCAGCAGGTCCATACATCTATGCCTGGGCGGCGCAGGCCTATCCAGGTCAGGTGACAAGATGGCATTAAAATCACCCATTACCAACACTTTTCCTGGGCAGAAGGGTGCAACCTTCTCAAGCACGTCATATAACGGAGCAGGTGAAAAAGGGGGGGGGATGTACAGGTTGACAACAATATACTTCTGTGCCCAAAGTGTGAAAATTAATATCACATATTTACCCAGGGGGTCCGTGCGGACCTCTTCTATCACACATGGAAAGTTTTTGTGGATTAGGATTGATGCACCCCTAGCATATGTAGAATATGTGGCATGTATAGCACGCTGAATCCACGGCTTCTTAAGAGTCAGGACCTTGCTGCCCATGAGGTGAGTCTCCTGGAGGAGAACAAGCTGGGGAGAGTGGGACTTCAGATATTGAAAGAGAAGGGCACGTTTGAACTTAGAGTTAAGGCCTCTGACATTCCAGGAAAGAATGGCAAAGGAGTCAAATGAGCGGTCAGCCATCAGGCAAGGGAGGTAAGGGAATGGAAGGATATTTATGTAGATACACCCGGGAGCACCCCAGGAGCAGCAAGAAACCGAGCACATTGCATTGCATATTGATAGCACCTGAGCATATAGCAGCTAGAGAACAGAAAAAAACAGTGAACACAAAAAACATAGCAAACATACAAAGAAACAAACTTCCCAGGCACCAGGTGCCTATCCTACTATGTCCCATCCCTCCAACAACGGTCAGGGGGGTGGGAATAGTTCTTTTCCCAAACAGAAAACAGAACATAGTGTAAATGAGCCCCGGAACTAGGGGCCTTACACGGCAGGCGCCAGGTCACCTGCTACTACAGCCGGACGACAGCGGTTATCAAATGACCACTTGGTCAGGGTCCGGAGTCCAAGTAGAAAAAAAGAAAAAAAAAAAAAAAAAAAAAGGGTGGGGGTACAACAAAGAAGGGGGGAGGACGAGGGGGGGGGCAGGTGTAGCAGTCCTGGTGTGCTGCTACGTCAGTAGACCAAAGTCGTGTGTATCTCGTATCAGGCATTGAGCATCAAAATTCCTCTTGGTACAGTTGGGCTGGATTCCCCAATAAAACAAATCAGAGAGTCAAATCAAAGGAGGGTTGAGTAGTTCCGGGTCTCCAAGCTCAGGATGACCCCGTGAGGACATGACAGCCACCTCGCATCAGTTAGTGGTAGGGCCCGGGGGGGTAAAGGCACACCGCGGCCATATTGAAAAAGGGCCAGCTTGGGATGGCAAGAATACAGTACCATTTACCGGAAAAATGAAGGGGGGGGGGGAGAGATAAAAATAAAAACAAAAGGTTAAAAACAAAAATTCTTGACAAAACAGGAACATCTCACCATAGCAGCGGGGTCCCTTCTAGATCACCAGGGGGACGGGAGGTAGTAGAGGCACGGGGGTGAACGGAATGCGGCCCCTCAGCGACCATCCAGCCACGACATCGCTGCCTCAGGGTCCATGAAGAAGCGCGTGCGGTCTCCATCGATCACCCTGAGCTTGCTGGGGTAGAGTAGGCTAAACTTGAGGCCTTGGTCCCTCAGGCGTCTCCGTACCTCTGTAAAGGATCTGCGGCGATGTTGAACCTCCGGGGAGTAGTCTGGGAACAGCATGATCCTGGTACCATTGTAGAGGAGGTCCCGTTTTTCCCTGGCAGCAGCCAGAATCCGGTCCCTGTCCCTGTAATTTAGCAGGCGCAACAGGAAGGGTCGAGGTGGAGCCCCCGGGATCGGTGGTTTGAGGGGGACTCTGTGGGCCCTTTCCACCACGAATGTAGGCGGCATCGCAGGCAGATCCAGGAGGGAGATCAGGAAGGCCTCTGTAAATTCTGCAGGCCTGATGCCCTCTGCCTTTTCAGGGATGCCCAGGACCCTTATGTTGTTTCTCCTGAGCCTATTTTCGGTGTCTATTGATTTCTCTTGCAGGGCTTTAACCTGCAGCTGTAAGGCATGAAGGTCCCTGGAATCAGCCCTGGTGGAATCTTCCAGCTGAGAGATGCGGCCCTCCGCCTCGGTAAACCGGGCCCTAAATTTGTCCATGTCATGCCGGATCAAGCTGACATCGGCAACGAGGTGATCTATCTTGACCATCACCGAGTCCCGACCCTCCTTGATGGCCGCCAGGAGCTCCGCATGCGAGGAGGCAAGGGATGCAGGTGGATTAGGGGAAGCCATGGAGCCGGCTGACATATTCCCTGCTGGGAGTCTCGTGGGCAAGATGGGCGCGGAGGACCCGTCCCTGGACACACGAGGACGAACGGAGCTTACCCGGAGACAGCGGAGGTGGCCTCGGGGTGCTGGATGTCTTCTTCCGCCCCAGGGTGTCTGAAGGTCGGACGCTGAAAGGAGGAATCTGCGCTGAAATCAGGTAAGGATAAGAGAAGGAGCGGAGCTCTGCCTGCACACGTCTGCTCTCGTTCACATCCCGGCCACCTTAGTGAATAATTTTTATTATAATTGCATTATTATTTGTTATAATTATTTATAGTTATTTATTATATTATAATTTTATGATTTTGTGTTTCAAACTTTATCATACCCGGGATGTCTACTAGACTCTGGTTTGGACAAATTTAAGTGAGTTATTCCTAAAAATTGCAGGCCTACAGTATAAAACGCAGAATTTCCATGCAAAATAATTGTACCGCTTTTGGTACGTAATTCCAGACAGAATAATACCGCCAGGGAGGTTAATTACTCTAGTTGTTGTTACTCTCTTGTTACCTCATTTACATTATATGTTAAGACTTATTTTTTTGTATTTTTTAAGATGTACATATGTTTTAGTAGGATTTTGGAATACGAATTTAACTTTTATAATTACCCCGTGTAGTTCATGGTACCTTTTTTGTATGGTACTATGAAAGTCCATAATAGCCTTCATCCTTATTCCTCTCTATACATTTGATAGGACGTAGGTACCACTTTAATGTTTCCTTACAACTGGCATTTTTTCTAATATCTTGTTATTATTCAAAGTGAAAGTAAAAGAAAATCTACAAATGTTGGATTGTTCCCAGAAAAGTAATAGAGGGGAAATCTTCCAATAGGGACACTGGTTCTTGCACACCTCCCAACATTTTAAGATGGGAATGAGGGTCACCTACTAGCAAATGCATGTAGCATAGGACACGCCCCTGACACACCCACTTGAGGCTGGGTTCACACTATACTACACAACAGCAGTACAACTTTCATCCTACTTTGCTCTGCGACATTCATCCTACATTCATCCTACATTCATCCTACATTGGTCCTACATCCATCCGACTTTCATGAACAGGATACTACTTTGAACCGACTTTGTGATAGTCTGACTTGTTTTTTGACCAATCAAAACAATCCCAGGGTGAGATAAATTCCTTTTACTGCTGCTGTAATCACATGTCGGATGTCTGATAAGGACGAGGCTCCTACTTTGGTCAGACTTCAATGATATTCAATGGGCTGAAGTAGGATGAATGTCGGAGCAAAGTAGTACAGGGAGTAGTTTCAAAAGTCGGACCGACTTGTGTCGGATCAGTTAAGACAGCTCTCATAGGGAAACATTGATTTTCACACGTCATGCGACATGAGCTCCCAATGTAGGAGCGTTGTCGGAACAAGTGGACCAAAGTAGGAGCCTTGTCCTAACCATCCGACTTTTGCCATCTGACATGTGATTACAGCACCAGTAAAAGGAATTTATCTCGCTCTGGGATTATTTTGATTGGTCAAAGAACAAGTCAGTCTATCACAAAGTAGGACCAAAGTAGTATCCTGTTCATGAAAGTAGGATGGATGTAGGACCAATGTAGGATCAATGTAGGACAAATGTCGCAGAGCAAAGTAGGATGAAAGTCGTGTAGTGTAGTGTGAACCCAGCCTAAAGGAGAATAAACCCAAGAAAAATGTTAAATCCACAAGTGATTTTTTTTTTTATTTTTTTTTTTTTACCACTACTATTCCTTTTATATTGGCTTTTAAAATTCACAAATGTATCTTATCTCACTTCCTGTTTTGGCTGTTGGTCAGGAAGTAAAGGGAAATCTCTGCAATGGGACACAGATGGGGAAAAAAAACATATCTGACAGGGGTTGCTTGCTTTATCAAAAATGGGGGAAAAAAATGTTTTTCCTATAGTTCTACTTTAAAACCAGAGGACAAATATTTGACCTCTAGTAGATATCCATTTGTTTAAAAGAAATTCAGTAATTTTATAGGATTAGAGAGAGGATTGCTGGCAGGCACCAATAAGCGCATATTGATTTTTTTTTTTTTTTTTTTAACAACAAGGTTGGTCTTTATTGGAGAAAAATATGGCATCACACAAGGCAGGCATTAAAACATCCAAATACAAATCAGGGGAATTGGATACATAAGCATCAGGAAGAGAAAATAGACAAACTAAAATTCACATTAGAGATAAAGTGTAAGGTGAGTTACTACGCAAGGTTACTCCCCATCCCAGGAAATCCCACAATGCCGCGGAGAGGGGGGGCAGGGCCACGGTCGGGGAATCGCCGCCACCAGCAATACCCAAGATCTACAGTTGTTCCGTCCATGGCAGCCAGAGACTATCAAATTTTTGGGGGCAGCCCCTGTTAATATAGGTCAGCTTGTAAAGGGGCAACACCTTATTTATAGAGGAGTCAACCATAGGGGAGGAGGGGGACAGCCACTTGAGAAAGATCTCCTTCCTAGGGTAAAACAAGACATAGGAGCTAAGCAGTTTAGTGTAACGGGGCCGCTGCTCATCGTCCTGAATCCCCAATAGGGCCAGTTCAGGCGATGGCGAGAGAGATACCTGCAGGTGGGCGTTAATACATTCGAAAACTGCGCACCAGTACACAGCCAGGGAGGGACAGGACCAAAACATGTGTAGAAATGTACTATCAGGGGAATGACACCTAGGGCAGTCACGGGACCTCTGTGGGTAAATCGAGTGCAACCTCTGTGGTGTAAAATAGACCCGATGTATACATTTGGTATGTATGAGCTCATACCTAGAAGAGATCAGCAGCCTAGCACCAGCTTCAAAACAGTCCTCCCAGTCCTCTCTATCTAGGCTAGGAATGTCGGCCTGCCACTTTTCCCACAAGGTTTCTTTCCTAGTAGAGTCCACTCTCAAGAGGGTCTCCTGTGCTAAAAGAGCCTCAATAGCATCCGCTTTCAGTCTTATGGGGAGAGGGAATTGTGCTCTTGCCGCATGCCGCAGCTGGTAGTATCTGAATAACATTACCCCGGGGAGCCCAAACTTAGCAGAAAGGTCACTGAAGGACAGGAGCGTCCCCCCAGGCATAATATCCTGAAGGGTTTTAATCCCGAATCGGGAGATATATTCCCCCCGTAACCAGGTTTTAAAACCATCCCATATCATCAATGGCCTGGAAGAGCCCTCATTAGTAAGCCAGAAATCATAAATAGCCTCTGGGAGATGTTCCTGGATCTCTGAATCCATTATCCAATACCTGGACAAACGACACAGTCCCGGACCAGCCACCGGGCCCACCCCAACCACCACCTTAAGCGGTGCATGATCCGAGATGCCACGAGACAAAATCTCAGTAGACCCCACCGCCTGCAAAAGCGCAGATGAGGCAAATGCCAAGTCTATCCGAGATATCGTTCGGTAGGTGGTCGAGAGACGTTTATTGGCTCTCAGAGGGATGGAAATGACGCCATAGATCCATCAGGTTAAACGCCTCCGCCCAGTGAGACAAGCCAGATGGGGTAGAGGTCCTCTAAATTGAGCCTATCCCTTCCCTCAGACATCACCAGATTGAAGTCCCCCACCAGCAGGACCCTGTTAACTCCACACTGCGTGGCCTCCTGCATCAAGGTGTGCAAGCAGGAAACATCAGCCGGGGGAGGCAAGTATACCCCCACAATAACATAGGGGGCTCCTAAAATCACTGCATGTAACATGACATACCGCCCACATGGGTCTGTCCTCACTGCCAGTAACTGAAAGGAGAGCGATCTATGCACTAGGATCCCAACCCCCCGTGCATACGAGGAGCATGGTAATGGGCTCCCACCCAAGCCCGCTTCAAGCCCAGGACTCGCGCATCCACCAGGTGAGTCTCTTGAAGAATACGGATCTAAGGATTGTGCTTTCTCAGATAGTTAAATACCAGTGACCTCTTTATAGCAGAATCGAGACCCCTCACATTCCAGGACAGTATGGTAAAACTAGCCATAGTCAGAAAGGAGGAATAACATTAGAGCGGACCACCCCCACCTCAGCCACAACCCACCTACCTTCACACGCTCGCTCACGTTCCACCGCACCCCGAGCATCGGAGCGCAGGGAAGGTGTAGCTCCCAAAACACAAAACGTGTAAGCTCAGACAAAAATATAGACCAACATTGAGACCAAAAAAACACAAAATAAACAAACTAAACTGTAAGCAGACGCAACGGCCATCCACACCCCCCCCCATCCCACCCGTGCCTTCCTGAACAGCGGGCAGCACATGGATCCTGTAACGTAGTCCAAAACAGTTACACGCCTGAGAACAGGTGCTCACTCGGGACTCCTTCAACATGGTGGTGCGTAACCACCTCAATGGCCACGACGAGCCAAGACTGTTCAAAAAAGGGGGGAAAAATCGTCTCCCGGCATAAAAAAAGGGGGGAAAGCAAAAGTACTAAAACAAATCAAGTGGGAGGGGGCAGAGATAGACAATGGGGATAGTCCATCCGTCAGAGATGCTGGAAATTACAGGAAAGGAAGTCGTCCTCGGGCAGTTTGAGAAGCCTGGCAGGGTGTAACTGAGTTATTTACCCAGACGGGAGATGGGCAAAACTGTTCCCCTCAGGAGCAGCCATAAAATTGCTGCAGCAACGGAGGTAGGACGGCTCAACCGCCTGGGTAGTGCTCAGAGAACCCGGCACAAAAAAAAAAAAAAAAAGGTCAAAGCCCCACCAGGCGTTACACCCCCAGTTACAGTGCCAACAAAACAGGGCAACATACCTCCGTGTCAAACCGGACCGCCAGGGGGGAGAGGAAACAAACTCTCAAAATCCATGAGTAGCTGCGTGGTACTATGGCGGCAGCCTCAAGCCACGCACTGGCATCCTTGGGACAGGTGAATATCCGCACAGTTTCCCCATCCACCACGCGCAGCTTGGCCGGGAATAGGATGCTGTACCGGATTCCCTTGCGCCGGAGAGTAGCCTTGACCGCGTTGAATGATCTCCTCTGCTTCTGGGTTTCGATGGTGTAGTTGGGGAACATCATCAAGCGGACATTGCTGTAGTGAATGTCTCCCGCCACCCGTGCCGCCCTCAAAAGCTCATCCCGGTCACGAAAGTTCAGCAGCCGGAGAATTAGTGTGCGGGGGGGGGTGCACCCTCTGGGCCAGGTCTCGGCGGCACTCGGTGGGCCCTCTTAACAGTAAAGTATGGGGAGAGCTGGGCCGCGGGCAGCAAGGAGTGGAGCAGCTCCTCAGTGAACACCGTCGGGTCACGACCCTCCACCCCCTCCGGCAGGCCGACGATACGGAGGTTATTCCTTCTGCTCCGGTTCTCGGCGTCCTCCGCGCGATATTCCAGAGCCCAGACCTTAGTCTGTAGAGTGCGGATGGATGTCGCGTGGTCCGCCACAGAGTCCTCCACATCTCCCACCCGCTGCTCAGCCGCCGTAACCCGGGATCGGATCTTATCGATGTCTTGCCTCAGCAGCCCCACATGCATCTGAACGGCCTCTATTTTGGAAGTGAGGGCAGCTTGGCAGTTGGTAATGGCCGCCATCACCTCAGGCCCGACCTCACGCTCCGTCTGCGACGCCATATTGTGGATGCGTGCCGGCAGAGGCTGCTGACCAGGCGCCGGGCTTGTAGCAACGTCCACTCCCTGGGGAAATCTCATTTTTTTTTCCCCCGGTTCGAGCCATGGGAGTGTTTAGGAGGCATTCAGGAGCATTAGGGTCCCCAAATTAGCAGATAACTCCAAGAACGGATGGAGAAATCTGATTTTTTCTCCAGCAGAGCTCCTACCACATGTCCTCTCAGTCCGCCATCCCGGCCACACCCCCCCAAGCGTATATTGATTGGTTTGTGCAAAAGTTATAGTGTCTACAAAATAGGGGATAGAATAATGGCATTTTCATTATTAATAAACCAACAATAGCAGAAGTTGACCAAAGGGTACCAGTAAAAAGCAGAAAAACCATGTGATTTTGGGAAAGTTTGCCGTGTGTATGCATACCAAGTTCACGGCAAACTCCCTTCAAACAAAAATCCACGGAAGTTTGTTTGAAGTCTGACAGATTTCTGGAATGCTCAAGACGAGACATTCATTATTATGGATGAGACATTCATTATTATGGTTTACATACACTTTGTAGTGTATAGAGTGGGAAAGGGTTAGACCTTCCGCTGGAAAGATTTACCACTTTATTTGTACAAGTGGTCATTATCACTGATGGAGAAAGTGAGAAGTCTAAAATTAATAAAGCCCCAAGCAAGAGGTAAGGGGCAATCTTTTAAAACGGACACCTGTCTAAGAGTCGGTTCACACTGGGGCGACTTGGGATCCGACTTGAGGTCGCCTCAAGTCGTCCCAAGTCACGCTGTAGAGAAAAACAATGTTAGTGAATGGGAGCGGTGTTAATACACACTACTCATGTCGCTCCGACTTCAGAAAAGGTTCCTGTACGACTTCAATCCGACTTGTCGCCTCAAGTCTGATCACTAGCTACTTGGAAAGATAAGATAACATACATTTCTCACAGGAAAACCTCTCCCGCCCCCTCCCTCTCCCAGAGCTGATTGTTGTTTTATTGGCCACTGGAATGTCTCCTGTCCTGGAAGTCGTGTTGTAAATCGCCCCAGATCGCCCTGTGGCTCATGCTCAAGTCGTGTCTGAGTCACCTCTGAAAGTCGCTCTGGAAGTCGTGTCGCCCCAGTGTGAACCGACTCTAAGAGATGCTTTCTTCGCACTATTTTTGTTTGGGACAGGAAGTATAGAAATCTTCCCAAATTGTGTAAACGTAAAACCATATTTTTTTTAAAGATACAAAAAGGAAGGTTTAAAACCCCTGCCAGGAGATTATAATTTTTTTAAGTTCAGTGTGCATGGAGCCTTATTTGTATATTTATTCCAGATATTGATCAGATCAGTGGGGCACATTGTTTGTAAAAGGAACATTTACATGTGAGGAAAAATAGGCCCATGCATAATATGCAGGTACCTAGAGGCACTTGCACAAACTTTCAGATGTCTAAAAGAATGCTGCAGGACCCTGAAACATAGGGCACTTTAGTCTTACCTATTTTCTTTCTCAACAGCAGTCATGCATATGGTGCTTTTTTCTGTTTAACAGATCTTATTTTAAATCTATGCGTCTCATAGGCGAGAAGATGGATGAACGTACCAACTTGATGAACATGATGAAGATCAGCATAAAAGTGCTGATCCAGTCTGCACTTAATCTAGGTCGGAGTGTGGATTCTGAATACCCACCATTACAACAATTTTTTTGCATAATGGAACATTGCTTGAAGCATGGATTAAAAGGTAAATATCTATATTGCGAAACAGTAAATTGTTTGATGTTTACACTATTTTACTGCAAATTACTGTTTAAAATCAATTTCATAGGTATAAATAATTTTGCCAAAAAATATAACAATACTAAAATTAAATTAAAGTTGTAATAATAACTAAACAATAAATTAATACATTTAAAAAATTATATCTAAAATGCAATGTTGACCAGCCAACCACTGTGTAAGTGATTTCACAACACTTCAAATATTGAATACAAAATAATATTCAGTGTAGCTCAGCAAAAATTATAACCATGTGATCACATACAAAACTGTGTATAATGTGATAAAAGTACCGTAATACACAAAAATCAGTATAAAGTCCTCTGTGAATCAATGGTATTGTCCTTCAATACAGTAGTCCTACCGAAGAAGCCCTATCAGGTGGCGACACGTGTCTAGGGCAGGAGTGGAGCTGTGTGACATTTTACCGTAGTTGCACCGAATGAGGTGGTGAGCCAGGTGATACACTAAAACGTGTATTTACATTTTCATCTCTTGGAAGTGTAACATTTTAAGCAGGGTTTAAATAAACATTGTATACGGAATACACTATGTCTGTCCTTTCTGCTTTGATCTATACATGATCGGAGGACAGGAGTTCATTGTACAGACAGGAGTAGATAAAGACATACTCAGTGTAGAATGAACAGCAGAGTGATGTATGCAGCTTAAAGTTAAGTGAACACAATGGAGAGGTCTGATCTTTTAATATACAGCACAACATACCGGTTAAAGTCTTCTGGAATATATAACTTACAGCACAGTGGACATGTGTGATTCCAGCGCTGGTTCCCGCATCACATCACTCCGCAGGCAGTTCACACTGCCCTCTGCTAACCGCTACGGGTGTCAATACAATGTTAAAGACACCCCAAGATCAGTTCACAGATCGCAGTGCACAGTGAACACCCATGCGTTCCGGTTCCACTGCGGCGGGGGGAGTGAGAATGTCCATGCACCTTTTTTATGCAAATCCAATAAGAGTTCAGCCATACAACTGTATGGCTGAATTTGCATTGCACAGACATCGAATGCGATCGGGACAACAGTCTGTTTGCAAAAGTGTGAACCCAGGCACAGTAGATAATGCAGGGGTTTAAATTGGGTGCATTACAGTGTAGCAGTTGAGAATAATTACCATATACAGTACATTGTGCATAGAAGAGAGTTTGGATTATGTAATGTGCAACATATTATACATGGTGTGGTGGTCTGGGGTATGTATGAAGTATAGTTTACACAGCTCAGTAGTCTGTATTTATATTATGTACAATGGAGTATGCTGTGACAGTAGTGTGGTCTGTCACATGAAAAATGGCAGGGATCAAACCTGTTTGAGATGTGAAAGTGTCTCTTATTTCTCAGAACAGGCATTCCATTGGAAGCGGCTGGTTGGAGACAGGTGTGTGTTGCCCACAAGTGAAGGTAGTCTGCTTTTAAAGGATAAGTTAACCTTTTAGGAAAAAATTATAAATGCACGTATTTTTCCAGAAAAAAAAATGTGCATTTTTTCTTTCTACCTACAAAACCCTGCAAAGCATTGCACATGTGATCAGTGGGTGCAATGCCAGGCTCCTGCACATTCTCCCCCCAACTTTTTATTTGTACCTCTGTATTTACCTCCCAGCTTCTCAACTTTAGAATGAGGGACACTTGAGCAAGAAAGTGATGTGTGCATATGGCCAAACCTATGCGGCAAAATGTGCATTTGGCCAAACTCTTAACAGTGGGAGCTTGAGGAGTGTGGTTTAGCAAAACCCGGACACAGGTCAGCATGGCAGAGGAGAAGGGTCTGCAGGACAGGGTAATGGGGGTCTGTGTGGTAGAGAAGAGTGGTCACAAGGGCAGAAGACAGGGATCTGGGGGGTCAGTAGGACAGTGCAAAGGAGTCCACAGGATGGAGGTGAGAGGGAAGACGAGAGCTGGCAGTTTTGGGCATCAGAATGGCCAGGGCACAATTGTCATCCTTGCCCTTTGGCCATGATTCCTCTCAGCCTCCCTCTCCTGTATGAAGGAAAGCAGCACAGCCGAGAAGGAGGAGGAGGAGCAAGCTCTGCACTGTGTGTGTGAGGCAGCCGGCATCTCTCACTGTCGGCTGCCTGTCACATTTACACAGCAATGCTTGCCGAATGCGTGACAAGCCGCAGGGTGGGCACGCCACTGGAGCGGCTCCTATTCAGGACAAAGCCATCATTTGACGGGATGCCGGGACTTGTATCAAGTCCTGGGACAGCCCCAGAAAATACGGATGATTGCGAGGTATGCCGCTGTATGTGCTTTCAGTTAGAAAGCTGGAGGAAATGTGAATGGATTACGAGTGCTTGCATTTCGTTGAGAACTACCTGCATTGGTGGCAGACAGGACTTGTAGTTTATTTATTTACAGATAGCTACAAATGAATAATGTGGCTGTGTGTACCCTGGCAAATTGACTGGTTGATTTAAAGGTCTTCATTTGAAGCTGTTTTTTTACAATACACGGGTTGAAGTGTGACACAGTGTAGTGGCCGGCAGCATGATGAGTACAGTATATGCCATGTTTACAGGATGCACTGGACCTAAAATCAGCCAAAGGAGAAACACCAAAAATAAATATGTATCCACAGCTTTACAGAATAGGCCCTCTAGAGATCTTATACATATAAAAAATAAATAAAAGCAATATTATTCCCAGCAACAGAAGACTTATGCCAACACTAAATATGCATTTATCATTATCAACATGGAACAGATATGTAGATCGGGAGTTTGACTTCAATATGACCTTCTAAGCTACATGCTTGTCCTGGATTAGTAACATTGGAGCCAATGACAGCCAGACAGTCATCTGTTCAGAAACATTACAGCAATGGCAACACATATATATTTTAGCACAAGTTTATATTAAATGCATTAAATGTTACTCAAGTGGTGTGACAGGGCTGCATTGTGTGTCTCAGAAGAAAATAACATTACAGGTAGGACGTCAACTCCTCTGTCAAAGACCTGTAGGAAATGTATCAAAACTGGGGCTGATGGAATCTGAAGCAGCTGTGCATGGCAACCAATTGGCTTCTCAGCTTTTTCAGTTAAAAAAGTAAAGCTTTGAAAATGATGACTAGAAGCTGATTGCTTGGCTGCCATTGACAGCTGCTCCAGATTCTGTCTGTTTCAGTTTTGATAAATTCTCTTCATAGTGTCAGTTAATGCAATGCTAAGGTTTTCAGAAGGCACCAGTATGAACTTGGGGCCAATTCACACCAAAATGTTGTGCAGGAAACCTTTGTTCCGTGCGCATTTCCTACACTACACCTGATCTGCAGAGGGTGTCAGTGTTAACTCAAAGTAAAACTATGGGCAAGTGTGTGTGTGTTTTTTTCTTTTCATTTTGGATCGAGCAAGGGAGGGTTATAACCGCTGTCTGATTTTATTTTTTTGTTTTACCATCTGTGTCTCAGAGATTTTGCTTCACTTCCTGTCTCATAGCCAAACGGGAAGTGAGAGAAAATCCCTGAAAATGAAAGGAATTCCTTAGGCCACTAGAACTAGTGTCCCCGTTGGAAGATTGCCACGCCATTACTTTTTTTGGGGGGGGGGGGGGAACCCCAAATTTGTGATTTTTTATTTTTTTTCTTTTCAATGATAATAGTTAACAGGGCCAATAGGGGATGAATTTAGTTATATTTTAATGATACCCCAAGTGCAAGTCACAAACAATGTGCGTTTCTCTGCACTGGATCTCATGGCAGAGTAGTATCATGTAATCGGGTTGCTGTGCGTTTTTTTTTTTTATATTTCTGCACTACTTTTGGTGCTGTCTAGTACAATTTTTATCCCATTCAAATGAATGGGCTGAAATTGCACTGCACCCACATCGCATGTGAATTACACAGGAACGCACAGCATGGTCATAGTGTGAACTGAAGATGCACAAGTTTTTGTTTAATGCATTGTGACTATAGTATTTAAATTTATAAGGACATTATTGCTATTCTTTTACAGTTAAGAAGAGTTTTATTGGACAACATAAATCGTTCTTTGGTCCTCTGGAACTGGTGGAAAAACTTTGCCCTGAATCATCTGATATTTTTACAAACATAAAAAATCTTCCTGAAATAAAGTAAGTGATCTAAATAAGGATTTGTCTTTTTGCACAAACGCTTGTGTTCTCTGAAGGGGATTAATTAGCTATTCTTATTTGGGACTACAGAATGATTAGCAATAAATCTGGGCAGGACTAAGGCTTGTTCGTTCACAAAATGCTGTGTTGTCAGCCCACTAAAGGACTGAATGCATTTCTGGCAGATCAATAGGCATTTCAATATTGCAAGCTGGTAAACTGGTTCCGGGACGTTGGTTAATACTTATAACTGCTGTTGAGTGCTTCCTGGTGGCTGCTGGTTGTAGAAAGTATATTCTAATCTAGTTGGTCACAGTCATTTAAATTTGATATCATCGACATGGAGGTCAGCAGGGGTGGATTCAACCTGCATATTAATCATTGCTGGAACAGTAATTTTTATTTTTTCGTACATCACGAGACACAGAGCACCATAGTCATAACTATGTGGGTTATATGCCACCTATAGGTGAATAGACACTGGTACACGCAAAAGACAGGAAGTCCCCCTCCCTATATAACCCCTCCCATACATGGAGTACCTCAGATGGCATTGCTTTGGGACATCCCACATAGTTATGACTATGGTGCTCTGTGTCCTGTGATGTACAAAGAAGAAAATAGGATTTTTATAACGGCTTACCTGTAAAATCCCTTTCATGGAGTACATCACGGGACACAGAGGTCCTGCCCATCTTATTGAGGGGATATATATATATATAATCTTTGCTACAAAAACTGAGGTACTCCCTGGATGGGAGGGGTTATATACGGAGGGGGAACTTCCTGTGTCTTTTGCGTGTACCAGTGTCCATTCACTGTAGGTGGTGTATGACTATGGCACTCTGTGTCCCATGATGTACTCAAAGAAAAGGATTTTACAGGTGTTATAACAATCTATTTTTACTGCTAACCGCAGTTTTAAATAGCTTGTCTTTGCTGTGATTGTCACCAAGACTAAAATGTATTTTATTATCCATCAAATGATATGTTTAAATCTGAAGAAGGTGGTATACAATTGGATATATAGGTTTTCCGCATTCAAGTACAAGTACAAGTCCCCATCCGCTGCTGCTAAACAGCATGAGCATCTCTCTCGAAAACCTGACGCTCAAACATCTGCCAGGCTTTATTTCAGGTACAATAGATTTGGCCTCAGCAACCCACTTAACAGCAGTGGGTCAAAATGAAAGGGTAGAACCTCCTATTGGGTTTAATTAATCATGCCCTAAGCAGCATTTTTCCCTTCATGGCAAAAATATCTTCTTCATTCAGCCCTGCAATCACACATGTAAAATGAAAGCACACACCTTTTGTTGCTTATGTTTGCTATTTTTTTTTTTTAGGCTAGAGTGTAGCTCATACTCTGAGAGAATCAGCACTGTGGAAAATATAATTAATGTTAGATTGTGAGCAAGATTATGTAAAGTCTATCAAAGACCTTTAAAAATGTAATTCTAGAGCAAGATTCATACCTAACCTCTGCTGTGCAGTCCTTTTTTACAGTGCACACTATTTTTGAACATGTGAGGTGTTAGGTAGTCCATTCAAAATGAATGGGCCAGCACTCTCCTCCAGCAGCCCAGAAATCAGACCTGCAACTTTTTTGACAACACATTGCAGCACACCTCTCTTGGCAAGATGCATTGGGGGTGCTATTAAGGATGAATAAATGACATTGCATTTCACCATCGCACGTAGCTTGTGGCAATGCCTGTTTCAGTAATGTGCATGTTCCTGCAACGCAATAATGTGAACGGACTAACCACAAACTTTTTGTTTTTTGTTTACCTTTGGTTGGTTAAATATGCCATTGAAATTACACATTTTGTTATGTGTTCAATAACATATATTTATATTTGTCAGGCAGGAGTGGGCTGACAGGGTCTCCACTAAGTGAATTTCGGCCATTTTGTGAACTGGCTTAAATTTGCACAATGTTTGGGCAGCCTTCAAGTCCTGCATCCTATCCAATTATTGCCTGCAACCCAAAAAACATTCAATAATCTCCTCTTTTGAATTGAGGATGTATCTTCATACTTCTGTGTCTGTTTATGAAACCGAGAAAAGTTGTGATCCTCAGGATCACGGCTGATCTCTCGTGGGTACCGATTTATGTAGCCAAGATGAAGAGCCGAGAACATGTTTTCAACTTCTCATCACAACACAAAACACAACAACTGTGTCTCCTATGTATCCTATCATATGATAGATATTTAGTTAGTTATCACGTGTCTATACCAGGGCTCAAAATTTCAGGTCCCGAGCCACTAGCCAGGTCTTGAGATTTACTCGCCACCAGTTGTCCCACCCAACCCCTCCCCTGCTCCACCCCTAAGTCCGCCCCTAAACATGCCCTTGTAAATTACTGTATTTATTGTCGTATAACACTCACTTTTTTACCCTGAAAATAGAGGGTAAACTGTGCCTGCGTGTTATACGCAGAGGGTGGTGGCAAGTTTTTTTTCCCTCTTAAAGTTAGGGTGCGTGTTATACGCCAATAAATACAGTATCTCATGAATTTACACTGTTTTTAATGTTTTAAGCAGAATTAAATTCCAAAAATAAATAACAACTTTAAAGCGGAGCTCCACCCAGTATAACAACATTTTACAATGTTGTTTGAAAAAAATAAAAAATAAAAAAAAATAAAATAAAAAAAATACTCACCCGAAATAGCTGTTGCTATGCGGAAGTCCGTAATCTGCCTCTTCCTAATCCGCGGTGTGTTTTCTTCTTGTCCTTCTCCTTGTGAATGGGCGCGCTGCTTCCTGGGAACTGTGTGTGTTCTCAGAGAGCAGCGCGCCCATTCACAAACCAGCGTGAGACTCGCGGAGGCGCAGTAGGAAACGGGCAGTGAAGCCGTACGGCTTCACTGCCTGTTTCCCATAGTGTGAATGGCGGCGCGGGACCCGGAGCGATCGTGGGACCGGCATCGGGGGGGGCCGTCAGCGCGGGCGCCTAGGACAGGTAAGTGTCTTTATTTAAAGTCAGCAGCTACACTGTTAGTAGCTGCTGACTTTAAAAAATTTTTTTACCGTGGCTGGAGCTCCGCTTTAACAATATTAACATAAAGCATATAGTACCCATCAGTGCAGCCTCACTGTGCCCATCCCTCTGAGAGCAGAAGTTCTCTGATTCCTAAACGGGCTGCAGAGGAGATAATTGAGAACTGCCGAGAACTGAAATGAGCGAAAACTTCTCAGCTTAACCACTTCAATACCGCACACCGTCATATGACTTTCTCAAAGGAGATCTCCTATCCTGGGTGGACGTCCTATGACGTCCTGGAATTTGTGCGGTGATATCTGAATGATGCCTGCAGCTAGAGGCATCATTCAGATATCATTGTGTTCCGGTGGCGATCCTGCGCACCATAAGAAAGATCATAGTGGCGGTTCCGCCGCTTGATCGTTCTTATAGGCGGCGGGAGGGGACTTCTCCGGGCTCCCCCGTGCCATTGGGGGCCCGGAGAAAGGATCGCCATGCGCCGGATAGGAAGCATAGAGATGACTGTCTCTATGACTGTCGGAGGCCGGGCACGATGTGATGACGTCATGCCCAGGTACCGGTAAGTAAACAAAGCCGCAATTGTGGCTAGTAAGCATTTGATCTGTGAATTTTTTTTCTTCCACAATCTTATGCTTTCCAGCCTGGAGGAGAGATGTGGGGTCTTAAAGAGGACCTGTCGCATACTATTCCCATTACAAGGGATGTTTACATTCCTTGTAATGGGAATAAAAGCGATCAAAAAAATAAATATGTAAAAAAGTGTAAAAAATAAGTTTAAAAAATGTAAATGCCACTGTCCCTATTGGCTTGCGTTTAGAAGCGAACGCACACGTAAGTCACGCCCACATATGTAAACGTCGTTCGAACAATACATGTGAGGTATAGGCGTGTGCGTTGGAGCATGTGCAACAATTCTAGCACTAGACCTCTTCTGTAACTCTAAACAGCTAACCTGTAAAAAAATTCAAAGTGTCGGCTATGGAGATTAAGTAACAAAATTTGTCGCCATTCCATGAGTGTGCAACATTTTAAAGCATGACATGTTAGGTATCTATTTACTCGGCGTAACCTCATCTTTCATATTTTACAAAAAAATTGGGCTAACTTTACTGTTTTTTGTTACTTTTTTTTAAATTCATGAAACCATTAAAAATAAAAAAAAAGGCGTTTGAAATATTATTGCACACATACCGTGCAAGATAAAAAGTTGCAATAACCGCAATTTTATTCCCCAGGGTGTCTGCTAAAAAAACATATATAATGTTTGGGGGTTCTGAGTAATTTTCTAGCAAAAGAATGATTTGTACATGTAGGAGAGAAGTGCCAGAATAGGCCCGGTATGGAGGTGGGTATAAAAGCCCTGTATTGAAGTGGTTAATGTACACATCAGAGAGTGGTTAGCTGCTTGAATAATTACCACTGAATGTCTGGCAGATTATGATTTCAGGTGCAAGTTGAACAGGCAAGGCATTTTCCAGATCCACAGCTGCTCTTTAGTTCATATCTTTATTAATGACTGCCTTTACATCTGTAGGTTTCAAACAGATGTTGCATCCCTTCTGAGCTTCATGTCTAGGTAGTACCATCAGTATACAATAGGAAAGGTAACTGTCAGCGCAGATACAAAGTGCATGTATAAGTAGGGGTATGTTGATCAGTCCATTAGAAATAATAGTAACAGGCAGTTCAATTGTTAAAAATGCAGGTGATATGGCTGTTCAATGGCCGCTGCTGTCCTCGGAGAGCTGACTCTGTGGTAAACAAAAGAGGGGTAGAGAAAGGAAGCGCCACTTAAGTGCAGGATTAAAGAGGTTCTTTAATGACACATTGTACAAAACATACTTACAAGAAGGTAAGGCAAGAAGGCTCATTTGTAACATCCTGTAGTCCTAGTCCCAGATCCATGGGCTGCTTGGAAGTGAAGATAGCAGAATGTGTGGAGTCTTCAGGCTTGTCCTGTGGTCATTAGGATGAGGCCTGTTCCAGCCTCATGGGTCACGTGATTACTTCCGGGAGGAGGGTCAGACAGGGAGAACAATGGCTGATTGGGCTACGTGCTCCTTCTATTGGCCTGATGATGAGCTATAGAGGCTGGTGCTTTTATGCTTATGTCGGCACCATGGGACTACAGGTCCCAGCGCGGCCCAAGATAGCAGCAAACTAACAAATACAATGGCATAAGTAGAAAAGCTGGATAAAATAATATAAAAGAAGATGTGTAAAAAAGAACAACATGTGTATATAAAAACTGGGGTGTATAAGAACCAGGATCTATTAACACTTTCCCTAACGAGTCATTGTAAAATGACATCGGCAGGAGCCCTCCCTCCCTCTGGGTGGATGTCATATGATGTCCTTGCTTTCCCGGGCGGCTATGGGGCGTGCACTTGCCCGCAGCATTGCTCCCACCATTGCCACCATGTCCGCTGGGCACCCACGATTGCTCGCAATCGCGGCAGGACCATGGATCTGTGTGTGTAAACATACAGATCCATGTCCTGTCAGCGGTGAGGAGACCGATGTGTGTTCCCAGGACAGAGAAACACACATCGGTCTCCTCCCCTTGTGAGTACCCTCCCCCTACAGTTAGAACACACTTCAGGGAACATATTAACCCCTTCAGCGCCCCCTAGCACCTGCCAGTCACATTTACGCAGTAATCAGTGCAGTTTTATAGCACTAATCGCTGTATAAATGTGAATGGTCCCAAAAATGTGTCAAAAGTGTCTGATATGTCCGCTGCAATGTCACGGTCACAATAAAAATCGCAGATCGCCGCCATTACTAGTAAAATAAATAAATAAATAAAAATGCCATAATTCTATTCCCTATTTTGTAAATGCTAGAACTTGTGCGCAAACCATCAAATACGCTAATTGCGATATTCTTGGTAAAAAAAAATACGTATTGGCCTAAACTTTAAATTATAATATTTATTAAATCGAAGAGTAAAAGATATTGTGTTTTTTACAAAATTGTCGCTCTTCTTTTGTGTATAGCAATTATCATTCAAAGTGCGACAGCGCTGCAAACGAAAAATTGGTCTGGGCAGAAAGGGGAAAGGGGGAGCCCTTTCCTTGCACAGTGCGATTACGCATCCTGTCCTCCCTTTGGGAAGATGCAGTCCAGGGTGCTTGCCTTACCAGTACCTTGGGGAAGGTGAGGGTGGAAGGTGCGGCATTTCCCTCGCTCTGTGGCGGCCATCGTGGTGCTCGAGGCTGGGCCGGATGGCGGGTGACGGCAGGGGTGAGCACTTGCGCTTGACCCGCGGCTTCCCGGTTCCAACCACGGGACGTAAATCGAGCGGAGTGACAGCTGGTGGGTGCTTCATTCGTCTGTAGTGACAGCAATAGGAGCAGCTAAGGCGGAACCACATTGTTTTTCTGGTCTGAAGGGATGTCAGAGACGGACACTTCCCGATCTGTTCTGGGTGACGCCAGCACCAGCCACTTAAGTGGAACCCTGGGGTGGTGTTCCCTTACCATCTTCCTATTTAGCTTGACGGGTGAACTCCCCTCTTCGTGGTCAGAGGGGAGGAGGTGTACTTTTGGGACCCTGGTGGTGGTTGGTCCTGGGGAGGGTGCACTCCTGGTGTCGGTTTGGTTTTTATTTTTTTGTGTTGGCAGACTCTGATGGATGTGTCTGGAATTTGTCATTTCAGGGCAAATCTACTGAAAAGTCTAGGTCCCCACACAATTCCAAGAGGTAGTGCCCATCATGTACTTGTACTTTGGAGGATTCTTGGGTCAAAGTAATGTTTAGTGATTGCATTGAGGATTTAGTTAAGGAACATTCTGCAGAACAGAGTTCTGACTTGGCAGCGTCTGTTAAGGGGCTTTCCAGTGCTTTCCAGTCCTTTTAAAATGCTGTTTGCAAGTTTTGAGCCCCCACACCCCCAGCTTATCCTCTGCCAGCACAGCAAGATGTCACACCTGGTCCGTCTGCAGGTCCCTCCACCAGTGGAGGGTTACCTGGGGCACCAGAGAGGCATTAGAGGATGATCCTGACAGTGCATCCACAGACTCCGAGAGTCGGATGGAGAGAAGGTGGATGGTGAGTCCACCAGAACCTCCCGATATAAACTCTCCTTGGAGGAAGTGGAAGAGCTCTTGGGAGCCATTCACACAACTCTGCGTATCCAAAAGGAGATGAAATCGTTGTCACTCCACGATCAAATGTACGAAGGACTTGGAGAACAGAAGAGGAGGGTCTTGCCAGTCCATGAGGTACTGGTTGAAGCCCTTGTTTTTTTCTTCAGGGCATTAAAAGGCAGATTCCTCTTTTCAGAGGCTGAAGCGGCTGTCTGAAACATATCACCTAGACTGGATGCAGCTTTTTCTCAGGTGTCCAGAAAAACAGACTTGGCCTTTGAAGATATGGGGGTGTTAGCAGACCTCATTGATAAAAGGATGGATTCCCTCCTCAAGAAGACTTGGGCTTCCTCAGAGAATCTTAAGCCTGCCATGGCAGTCACAGTTGTGGCGCGTAACATGGAGCACTGACTATCACACATAGACGCGCATATTAAGGCTGGAACCGCAAAGGAAACCATTCCCTCCCCCTTTCCCCTTACTTTTAAAAGGGTTTGCGTACATTGCGGATGCCTCAGCGGAGTAGGTCTGAATGTCTGCTAGATCCTCTGCCCTGGCCGTTTCTAGTTTAAAACCTTGCAAGGGGACAATGCATCAAAAGTTAAGCTTCGTGGAATCCCTTTCACTGGGCAATTACTGTTCGGTCCAGACTTGGAGGCTGTCTTTGATCGGACAGCCGGTTTAAAAAAAAAAAGGCCTTTCCCTTTTAAAAAGGAAATTGGGGGAGAAGTCTAAAAAGAAGACTCCCCTGCAAAAAAAGATTTGTTTTCTAAGGGCGAAGTCTAAGAAAAAACTTTGGACCAACAATGGCAGAGGGCGTGGGGTAGCGATTTTTCACCCTTCTAAAACCCCCGAGAGGCCCAATGACAAGTTAACCCTGGTGGACGGATGATCAGGGACTTTCCGCCCACAATGGGAGTCGGTCACCTCCAGTCAGTTTATCCTAGGAATTGTAAGGAGGGGTTACAGACTGCAGTTCTCAAACACCCCCCCCCCCACAGGCTTCTAGTTACAGCTCTGCCAAAGTGTGTGGAAAAGGCGGCGGCACTTTTTTCCTCACTGGAGGAATTGAAAAAGCAGGAAATAGTATCGCAGGCCCCACCTGGGGAGATAAGGAGAAGATTCTATTCCCACATCTTTGTGGTTCGGAAGCCATTAGGGAAGTTCAGGCTCATCCTGAATCTGAAGGCTCTCAATCGATCAATCACTTACAGAAGATTTTGCATGAATTCAATCTTCTCTGTGAAGACACTGCTTCCTCCAGATTGCTATATGGTGTCCATAGACCTAAGGGATGCCTATCTGCACATTCTGATTGCAGAGGACAGTCAGAGGTTTCTCAGACTGGCGGTAAGGTCTGGTAAAGGAAACGGTACATCTGCAGTTTCGGGCTCTCCCCTTTGGTGAATATTTGGCGAGAAGAGGATAGCTCAAAGAAATGGTGGAGACCCTGGCGTTCCTGCGACTTTGAGGAATCGCAGAGGAAGCAATACAAAGAGAACAGGATACTTTTTCATTCAAGTACATGGTACAGCAGACACATATCAGGAATATGAAGTGTTGGGGTAACAATTTGCTTTAAAGCTCTGCCATGCAAATAAGAAGCCATGTCTGAACGTGATCCAAAAATGTCTCTGCCGTCCATGGGCAGTGTGTCCTCCACTAAAGAGCAGGGGAACCTTCCAGCTTATTATTAGTGCTCAGTTGAAAAGCCTGCGTATGATGGTATGGGGGTGCATATGAAATGGGCAGATTGCACCTCTGGAAAGGCACCATCAATGCTAAAAGATATGTCCAGGTTTTAGAGCAGCATATGCTCCCATCCAGATGATGATATTTTCAGGGAAGGCTTTGCATATTTCAGCAGGACAATGCTAAACTGCATACTTTATCTGTGGCAACAGCATGGTTTTGTAGTAGAAGAGTTTGGGTGCTTAAGGCCCCATGCACACGAGACAATGGTAAACTCGAGTTCAGAGGCATTTGGGCATTTTTTTCAACTGTCCCTGAACACATTTAATGTTATCCTATGTGTCCATGCACACATTCACGTTTTTTTGAGGTTAGAGGCAGTTGAGTTTGGGCTCGTTTTTTCAGACGCAAAAAAAATGGGTTCAGAAGCTTTTGGCGTTTTCGCGTTTCAGATGCAAATCGCGGGAAAACGCGGTACCGGCGTTTTGCCGCGATTTCGTTTATAGACGTTTTTAAAGGTGACCTATTTTTTTACATTAGAAATCTCAAAAATGATGGCAAATGATGAAAAAACATAAAAAAACAATACAACTGTAATTGCTTGCATTGCATTGTGGACAATCCACAACTTGTGGCAGGTGACGTGGCCAGTGAACAATCCACAACTTTTCAATTTTTCGAATTTTCGAATTTTTCCATTTTCGAATTTTTCCATTTTCAAATTTTTCCATTTTCGAATTTTTCCATTTTCGAATTTTTAAAATTGTGAAATACGAAAATTGAAAAATTTAGATTTTCGAAATTACGAAATTCGAATTTTTCGAAATTTCATTCGAAATGTGAAAATTCAAAATGTGAAAATTCGAAAATTGAAAAATTCAAAATGTCGAAAATTTGAAAATTCGAAATTTGAAAATTCAAAATTTGAAAATTCGAATTTCGAAAAATTCAAAATTTCGAAAATTTCAAAATTTCGAAAATTGAAAAATTAGAAATTCAAAATTGAAAAAATTTAAAAATTCGAAATTTGAAAATTAGAAATCTGAAAATGGAAAAATTAGAAATTTCGAAAATTGGAAATTCGAAATGTTTAAATTTTTGAATTACAAATTTTCGTACTTCAGAATTTGAAAAATTCGAAATTTGAAAAATTAAAAAAATTTATCTGGATAAGTACGCATCTGGACATACATATTGGTAAAATAGCCAACTGAAAATCTCTGTGCCATCAACGGATGGGTCCAATAGTGACGAGCTCTGCCAACGGATCTCTCCCGTAGTTTGCGACGGCGTTGAAGCCTCAGCAAGAGCAACGTATGGACAATTTCTTGGCATATATTCAATATGGGATCCATTTAAAAAAAGAAGAATCAAATGAAAGTATGCAAGTCTGCTGCTGCTGCTCTCTGTTGAAAATGGCAGAAATAGGTAAAAATATATAGCTTTCAGAGCTTTGGGAGGGTCTACAATGTCTGTGCTATATGATAGCCGCAAACACGGCAAAACGGGCGTTCTAAACGCCGGTTTTTGCTTTTAAAAACGTGAGTTTAGATGTGTTTGCATTTGCTTCTCGTGTGCATGGGGCCTTACTGGCCTGACTGCAGTCTTCATCAAGTCAAGTACTCGGGCTAGGAGATTTGTAAACCCTCAGGGACTGTTTTCAGCCTCAAGGGCAGCATCCCAAAATGAAAAAAGATGACTTTCTACTGAAATTGCAGAAACGTTTTGATGAGCCTGAAAAAAAAGTGGCACATGAAGATATGCGCCATTGATGACTGTGAACCCTGAAATCTACCTTGGAAGGGTCATCACTGAACAGACCGAGCCTATTTGAAAAGATGTTCAGCGGCTTAAGATCTAAGATAGACCTCATGTCCCCATTTGGTTTTGGAACCGCTACCAGTTGATTGTTTTAAAATGAGCTCATAACTTCTGCTCCAAGAGCCAATGCAAGGCAAAAGTCTGATGACCCAGTGCTGGGACAAGGTCATTTGGTGCCCAGGGCGAAGATGGCAAACTGCGCCCCCCCCCCCCAATTATCGTCACCGTTCATCATCACCATTGTCATTGTTACTGATACTAAGCATTTGCAAGAGTACTTGCAAATGCTCCAATAACTAAAACCAATACTTTCTGTGCATTTTGAGCTTATACAAAATGAATGGGCTCAAATTGCACTGTAAAGAACCACAGGTGATTTGAACAGGAATGTGGTGCGATTCCTGTCTGAATCACATGCTGTTTCTCACACCGCTCCCGTGTGAACCTAGGCTTGTCATAATGACTTCAGCCTGGGTTCACACAGGCGTGGTGCGGGAAACCACCTGTGATTCAGACAGGAATCGCACCACATTCCTGTTCAAATCACATGTAGTTCTTTACAGTGCAATTTGAGCCCATTCATTTTGTAAAGCTCAAATCGCACCGCAAAGGTATTGGCAACTGGTATCAGCGAGTACTTGAGCACAGATATTGGTGCAACCCTAGTGTGTACCTAGCTTTAGACGATGTGTCAGGGTGTTTAATGGAATCAAAGACAAAGCTCCTGGGCATACATCTGTGAGAGTAAAGATAACAAGGAAAACATTTGTCACTGTTAGTTCTCATGCACAAGAACACTATACTGTAGGTATAGCATACACTATTCAATCTGATTGTACAATCTCCTTTAAATTTATGAAAATGTTGTAATATATGGACAACCTAAATAATTAATTTAAGTAGTATCCAATCAGGCAGGCTTTTGTACTACATAGTGTTGGTAATAGATCCAAAAGATATTGTACAATCGGATTGTATAACGTATGGTAAGCTGGAGGCTGGCCATAGATGGTTTTTATTTTCAAATTAATGGATCCCCCCCAATCCACACAACTAAGGTGGATGAGGGAATCCTTTCCGCTGAGACATCTATTTCGGTGCTGCAAATCTAAGGAAACATTTCTGCTGGTTTGAGATAAGTTGATCATTAAATTGATGTCTCTTTAGCAAGAATGACTACAGAAGGATTGAAACTTGTCCGGTCCTTGCTGGAGCAGTTACATTTCCATTCATCTATGGCCAGGTTTAGTAGCTCCTGTTTTCGTATGCCCGGGGAGCTCACTAAGCCTCCGTGTATGGCCATGAATAAGCACTAACCAAGTGTGAAACGCGTCAGTATTTTTTGATTCTCGCTGTGTATCTGTGGTGCCTGCTTATGCTTTTTCAATAAAGACAACTCAAGAGTTTTCCGGTGTGCGGCCGTCCATCCGTTCTTTATTTCCATTGCCTAGTGCATTGCCAGCACCCGCATATACCTGGACTAATCCACGAGTGCACTTGGGATTTCCCTGGAGCGGTGAACCCCAATTCGCTTTAAGCCTCTTCTTTAGGGCCCATTCACATGTGGTGCAGATATGTTTGTCCTGTGTCTTCTCTTATCAGCACAGGGATGTACGGGCATTGTGTGCCATCTCTGTGCCAGCATCCCATTCACTTCTGTTGGGACCCGCACCTGCATGTCATATAAGGATACAGTGTCCATGCAGCCCCATGTCCCAGTAGATATAAATGGGGTGCTGGCACGGGGATGCGCACAACACCTATGTACCCCTCTGCTGATAAACAGCCCTTCATGGGAGATGCATGTTTGCACCCTTGAGAATGGGCCCTTACTAAAAATAGAATCTCAAATAACCGTTGTCTCCACAGCAATTAGCAGTGATATGAAGCCTGAAAGTCAGTTACTATTACCTGTTGGCTGAGTAGAGACAGGTTCAGCAGCACAAACAGGAAAGAACATCACTTAGTTTAGCTGTGCATGTAGAGAGGAGGGGGTCCAAGAGAAGGGCACAGGAGAGGAGGGGAGTCACTATACAGAGCAGAAATAGGCTCTGAGATGTCAACAGCAGGGAGAGATAACAGGAGGCTGAGAGCTAACACAAGGTTGGGGGGGGGGGGTTGGCTTTGGAGATCTCCCACAGACATTGGGACACTGAAAGTGAAAGCAGGAGAGAAATGACTGGAGAGGGGGAGAGAAGCTGCTGTCTAGGAGAGGATAAGTTGTATAGTTGTACACTATGGCCCAGATTCACAGAGAGTTGGGCGCACATTACGCCGCCGTAGCGCAAACGCCATACGCCACGCTGGCGCAGCGCGGAGAGGCATGCACTGTATTCAGCAAGCTATTGCTCCCAAGGCTGCGTCGGTGTGGCGTATTTTTCTAAGGCGTAGGTGGAAGTGGGCGTGGCCCCATGCAAACGATAGTCCGAGCATTGTGGAGTGTTTTACGCCCGGCGTATCACGAACTGCGCTTGCGCCGTGACGTGGACGCATGAAACTGCACCCTTATGCATATGCTGGCCTGTGTTCTCTGGTGCAGACCTTTGCATGTCTATTGCTGGGTTGTGCCTCATCTATGGGGACTAACTTTACGCCGGACGTACAATTTACGCGCGGCATGCGTCGGGCCCATGTACGTTCGTGAATCGCCGTAATTTTCTCATTTGCGTGTTTGAATGCCTAATCAATGGGAGCAGCAACATGGGTCCAGACGAAAAGTACGCCCACGCTACGTCGGCGTAGGGTGGCCAGTTTTTAGGGGTATGTTGGTTTGTGGGTCCGGCGCACAGATACGCCGGCGCACATTTGCACCTACGTCGGCGTAAGTGCTATGTGAATCTGGGCCTATATCAGGACAGGGCTGATACGTTCCCAAACTCACGTGCCCTGCCTGCTCCACTACTGTTGCCGAAAGACTAGTACAGTGTGCTGTGCACTGTGCAGGCAGGGGGGCGGGTGCAGTGCTACGATCTACATGCAGGGACAAAGCCGCTCTCTGCCTGTGTTACATTCTGCAGCATATTCTGTAATGGGAAGTGCTGTACCCGGTAAACTGCACCCTCTTCTCACACTAAATGATCCCGCCCAGGGCACATGTCCCTCCCGCCCACCCCTAGTACCGGCCCTGCTGATGACTCTGTGGCAGTCTCAGAAGGTCCCAAGAAGCATTCTTAACCTACCCGGTTTCTGCCGGCTAAAGTCTCTGTGAACCAACTCCGAGACTGCCCTAAGATCCTCTTGCCCGAGATACTCTCAAAGCTCAGCAACTTCAGATGCCTCCCTCATTCAGGAGGGGAAAAGCTTACAGCACCTGGTATTTCTGGGCAGTCTCCCATCCAAGTACTAAACAGGCTTGATCCTGCTTAGGCCCTGCTGAACAGCGATCAGGCACGTTCAGGATGTTGTCCATTTGGCAAAAAATGAATGCGTCAGTAAACACTGCAGTGCCAAACATCACAGTGGCTCAGATGTACCTGACACCACTGGTCCATCAGGAGATGTGGACACTGCTTGATCACTGAATCTGGGAGCGTTGCACCTGCCTTCCCCAGCTGTCTCCCTTCTGGAGCCATTTAGCTGGCATAGGATGTATTAAGGTGAAAAAAGACACAAGGATTTACAACTCCTTTAACCCCCTTCGCTGCCAGGCCCTGTGCTCCATTTTATACACTCAGGTGGCCAGACCATTTTTGCACTTTTTCCTTTTCTTTTTTTTTTTTTTTTTTTTCACTCATAGCTTTCAGAATTTGTGAAAGGCCCCCTAAACCATTATATTTTCTTAAAGCACACGATCAGTAGAATAAAGAGAATGTGCTACAGATTTTTTTTAGACCTTGCAGGATTCGCGCAAATGTCTATCAAAGCAATATATTTGCAAAAAATACACTAAAACCATTATTAGCAGATACATTTTAGCAGCAAATTTTAAAATATTCCTACTAAATATAAAAGCTTAACCTGTTTGAGTTAATAAATGACAAATATTTGTTCAATTTTCACAATTTCGCAAAAAAGGCACAATTTAAATATTAGACGCAAAAGTGTAAATATCCAATTTTCGCAAAATCTGAAGGTTTTCATTTTTCCCTTATGCCCCGTACACACGATCACTTTTTGTGATGAAAAAAAATGACATTTTTTAAAATGTTATTTAAAATGATGGTGTGTGGCCAAAATGTCATTTTATGTCTTCTGAAAAATGACCAAAAAAAAATTCGAACATGCTCGAATTGTTTGTCATTTTTCAAAATGTCATTTTTTGTGTCATAAATAATGATCGTGTGTGGGCAAAACTACGTAAAAAATCACGTTTTAAACCCGCACATGCCCAGAAGCAAGTTAGAGACGGGAGGTAAAACTACCATTCATAATGGAGTAAGCACATTCATCACGCTGTAACAGACAAAAAAGCAGGAATCGTCTTTTACTAACAAGTAACCAGCCTAAAAGCAGCCTCAAGGCAAATAGAACTTCCCCTTTAGAGTGCCATATTTCGCCAAATTTCGTTTTTTTTCCATGAAGAAAAATGAAATTTTTTTTCATCACAAAAAGTGATCGTGTGTACGAGGCATTACAGCTTTCAGAGATTGTGAAAGACCCCCAAAATCATACATTTCCGTAAAGCATATGACCTCTTAGAATAAAAAGAATTTGCTACAAATTTTTTAGACCCTGCGGTATTTGCGCAAATGTTTATCAAACCAATATATTAGCAAAAAATATGTCGTCATATTGCCTTTTTCACAAAAAATACACATAAGCACAACATAACTTGCTAAATTAGTAAAGCATTGTTCACATGTGGCAAACTAAAGTGTACACCCATGGAGGGGCTATGTTTACCCACACAGGGATGAAAAGGTGTACAGTGCCTCCCCATTAAGGCAGTCCCATTTATGTCAATTGGGATGCAATGACTGCACAGGCATAGCTGCTGTTCCCAAATCTGACATCTGTGTGGGTGTGGGTACATGACCCTGAACACAGTGTGAGCTCAGGGACGTGCATGCAGACCTACATGAAGGTAAAATTGGGAGCAACGGCTTTGTTCGTGCAGGTGTTACATCTTAAATTACATCAATGGGACTGTCTGCACAGAGATGCATGGAACACCTGTGCATCCCTGTAAAGGTATGCTGTGTTTGCCCTGTGTGAACAAGGCCTTGGGTCCCTTTCACACAAGCTCACTGATCGGGTCTGCCTGTCCGTTTTTCAGGTGGGCCCAATCGGACCACCCATTGTTATCTATGGAGAGACTGATGTAAATGGACATGTGTCTGTTTACACCCGCCTGCATCCGATTCAATCCGCTAAACAGACAGATGGGAATTCCATTACCCATCTATCTAGCACATCGGATGGAAATTGATTGAATTGGACAGGCGGTCTGTTTCCATCTGACTGTTCCGTAGAGAACAGCGGCTGTGTCAGTGTCTGCTCTGCATCAGCGGAGTGGACACGGACCTGTCATCTGCCTGCTCAGCCGGGGATCAGCAGACAGATGCCTATTTTTGTTATTATTATTCACCTAACTAAGCATATGAACCCATAGCAACCAATTGGTAATTGGCTTGCTGAAGACAGACCAGTACAAGATCAATTTGATTAGTTACAGTGGGTAACTGCACTTAGGATATCGCACACTTTATTTTCTATTTAAGGTATAATTTTATGCACTTTAATTAAATATAATGCAGGCTGATCCAGTTCTTTGACAACTCGGCGGATGCCGACGATTGGCTGACCACCTTGCGTTGAGGACCCATCCCCATGCAGCCTTTAGATGCACGAACTTCCTACATCCTTGTCTGTTGTATCCTGCTAAAACTTCTTGTAAGTACCGGAGCCACCTCACCTTGACCGGTACATCGTCAAGAAATTTGCATCGAACCCCCACGGTTTAGTTGGTTCACAAGCAGCGGGAGACCTGGTGTTTTCTGCGTATTTAGCGGGCTGCTCACCAGACCCCGCGTGCCGAGAAGGGGATCACGCCCCCCACCTTTGCCTACTGTTTTAGGCCAACCTGACCTGGGAACCACTCCGAGGAACTTGGGGCAGCACGTCGTGTTGTCACCAACTTGCACCAGCTTACCCCCCGGAGACCTCCCACGAGTTCCCACAAGTTCTCTCGTGACTCCTACAGCTGTTTGGAGAAACCCTCTCTTAGGGTTGAGCCTGCAGCTTAGTTGAAGTTGCAGAAGACTGTATTGTGGCCTAATTTTCGGGTTTAACTATACAGTTACTGTGTTTTTTGTTTTTGGGTAAAGACCGCTTCCTGACTTCCATGATGTTCTGGGGGGTAGGGGGGATTGGTAGGATAAGCACCTGGTGCTTGGGAAGTTATAGTTTTGTTAAAATGATGGTTTATTTGTGTGTTTTATGTTTCACGTACAATGGATCATGCTCCACTGCTGCTCACCGGGTGTTGCCTGCTCACCGACTATTATTCTCAATTTTTTTTTGACGAAGCTCCTATGGCGTCACGTGATCAGGATTCCTTTTCCGTGGTCTCCTGGAATGTGCGTGGCCTCAACTCTAAGTTTAAGAGGGCGCTTCTTTTTCAATATGTCAAACAATATAATCCAGCTGTCCTGGTCCTGCAGGAGACACACCTGGTGGGCAGTAAGCTTATGGCTTTGAAAAGGCCCTGGGTACAGAGGGCCTTTCATGCCTCCTACTCAACATATGCGAGGGGAGTTTCCATCTTGATACATAAGTCTCTCCCATGTGTCATAGAAGCAGTTCATACGGACCCGCTGGGTAAATTTGTTATTTTGGTACTCACGATCTGGCAGCAGAGGTATGTTATTGCTGGTATATATGTGCCACCACCCTTTAAATCTGAGGTTCTGTATACTATACTGGAGAGGATCACCCCCTACTGTCCGGCAATTTTTTTTATTACTGGGTGACTTTAATGCCATCCTCTCCCCTGATTTGGATAGACCCGTCCTTCACCGGGGAGTTGTCTAACTGGGCATTATCTGCGGGTGTGACGGAGGTCTGGAGGTGGAAATTCCCATCCACTAAAACCTTTTCATGTTTTTCTACCTCATATAAAACCACCTCCAGAATTGATTATGCTTTTGCTAACCCCTCCATGCTGACGGACGTTCTAGAAGCGTCTTATTTATCCAGTGGCCTCTCTGATCTTAACCCCCTGCAGATCACCCTGCGCACCTCCTCCTCTCGAAATGGCTCTATGTGGCGGCTTGGTGCGCAGTGGATTTCCCAACTTGATATAGCGGAACAGGCCCCCCTAGCCCTGCGTGCTTACTGGGACTCTAACGAAGGGTCATCCTCTCCTGAGATAGTTTGGGATGCTTTCACAAGGGGCCATTACATCTCGGCCATCAAGGTGGTGAGGGTACAGCAAACTGCGGCCACGGTGGCATTGGAGAATGAGGTGGAGTTGGCTTCTGCCCACTTTGGATTGGATCCCTCCGCCTCAAGCTTTGATGCGCTACAGGCCTCTAAGCGCAGCCTTCACCTTCATGTAACAGAGGTTACTAGATTAGAACTGTTTCATACGAAGGAAACATTTTTTGAACAGGGGGACAGGAATGGCAGACTGTTGGCGATGATGGCCCACCTTGACACCCCGAACACAGTGGTTCCTGAGCTCACCTCTCCCACAGGTGAGGCCATCTCATCTCCCGAGGCCATTTTGCTGGCATTCCGTGAGTTTTACCAATCCCTATACAGCACCACATTGCCCACAGGTTTAGACCCGGAGGAATTGGAGCTTCTCCTAGATCCCATAGCCCTAGGTTGGCTCTCTGATTCGGAGAGGTCACATCTAGTTGCCCCAATAACCACTGAGGAGTTTCTTGCTGTGATTAATTCCCTGTCCACTGGCCAGGCTCCTGGCCCTGATGGCCTTCCGGTTGACTTCTATATAGCACATGCTGGCTTGCTGGCTCCACGACTGGCTGCCTTGTTCTCTCATTGCCTGAGGCAGGGCTCTCTCCCACCCTCCATGGCGCACGCACATGTTATTCTCATCCCCAAGCCTGGTAAAAACCCCAAGTTATGTGCCTCCTATAGACCCATAGCGCTTCTTAACAACGACCTAAAAATTCTGACTAAGCTCCTTACTGCTAGACTTAACATTTTGCTTCCCTCCCTCATAGACTCGGATCAGACCGGTTTCATGTCCCACAAGTCCACGGACATTAACCTACGCAGACTGTTCACTAATCTTCGTGCACAACATGACAATCAGGGTACCAGAGTAGTTGCCTCTCTTGATATTGAGAAGGCATATGACTCAATTGAATGGCCTTTCCTGTGGGAGATTCTATGGAGAATGGGATTCCCCCTGGTGTTTATACAGTGGTTGCAGACTATATATCGCTCGCCGACGGCTGCCATTCGTTTGGGGGGTCGGCTATCTCCTATTTTTGAGCTTTCTAGGGGTACTCGGCAGGGCTGTCCTCTCTCTCCGGCCCTATTTGCCATTGCCTTGGAACTAGTGGCTGAGGCACTACGTGTCTCGCCACCAGAGCTTTTTTTCTCAGAAAATAGGTGCAGGAACCCAACCACGATCCCATTCAGATTTCACAAACAGTAGAAGGGTTTTAAAAGGTGCATAGTTCAGGAGGTTACACACAGAGTGCAGAGCTATCACTTGTAAACACAAAAACCAGACTTCTGTGTTTAAAATTGATTGTGGTGAGCAGGCACCAAAGGGTCTGAGCCAGAGGTGGTGGAACTGAGTTCCCCCAAGTTCCCCCTGAAAAAAAGCCCTGCTCGCCACACATTAAAGGTCTTCGTCTGGCCTGGCTGGAGGAGAGGGTGGTCCTGTACGCTGATGATCTCCTCCTTTTTCTAAATAATGCCGGCCCTTCTCTACAAGGGGCACTGCAGGTCCTAGAAGAATTTTCAAAAGTGACAAGGCTTAAAGTCAATTGGTCGAAGTCGCAATTGCTTGCTATAGATGAAAATGCTAGGGGAGGGGCTTCGGCTTCTCTTCAGCTACAATGGGTGGACAAGTTTACATACTTAGGGGTGCGGGTCTTGAGGGATGTTGCTGACTTCCTTTCGCTGAACTTGACCCCCGTGGTCAGCTCGGTCGGGACCAAGCTGAAGGCATGGGAGAACCTTCCTCTATCCCTGTTGGGGCGCATCAATCTTATCAAAATGAAAATCCTTCCCAAGTTTACGTATTTGTTTCGTAACTCCCCTCAGTGGATCCCCAAATAATTTTTCTTTATCGTACATCACGGGACACAGAGCGCATAGCCATTACATATGGGTTATATGGGTACCTTCAGGTGTGGACACTGGTGTAATCAACTTCACAGGAAGTTCCTCCCTATATAACCCCCTCCCACTGAGAGTGCTTTAGTTTTTTCGCCAGTGTCTTAGGTGTTGGTCACGTCTAGCTGTCCCTCGGAGGTCTCGGGACCCAGGATAGCTAGCCGGATCCGTCCGAAGTGCTTCAAAGCCAAGGTGTACGGTACCCGGGCCCTGCTGGAGTGGGGTTTTGCCTATAATGCCTCTCCTTTGGAGGGCTGGATTCTGGGCTCCAGTGCCTTAGTCTCTTCCAAGAACTAAATGCTACTGATGCCAGGATGCTATATAGGTCCAGGGGTGTGGGTTCCTTAACACAGGACCCCGGTCCCTGAAGGTCCAAGACAATACCCACGGAGATGGGGGAAGATTGGGCCTCTTGCATTTTGCAATACCCTGCGGGTGGAGCAGGTAAGAGGGAACCTGCGGGACTTGGTTCGACAGTAGGTATCCCCCTGGGGGTTCTGGGTTGGCTAACAGTATGCTTGTGCATCAGCCACTATCTCCACTATGTCTGTGTAGGCAGGATGGGATACTAATGTTTACCCAGATAACATGTAGATATATGTATACTTGTGTAAGTTATATATTTGCTACTCACCCCAGGTCTGCCTGTTAACACTGATATTGCAACCCCACATGTTTTAAAGAGGAAATTGCTGGTAAAAACTCCTGTTTCTTAGGAAGCCCATGGGGACAGCTTCCTCGCTATGGGTGCACTACAATAAGATTAGTGCTTACCTGGTGTCTGTTGGTGCTGCCTAAACGCTGGTCCATGTTGTTTCCTCTGCTCTGCTTCCTCCATGTGGTTTCAGCGTGGTGCGCGCGATCGTGCGCGCGTGTGCGCGCGCGCGTGCACGCCGCCTTTTATAGCGTCGACGTGCGTCGGGGGGGCGGGCCAGCAGCGTCAGGGTCTGTTTAAAGGGAAAAACTTTTCTCTGGCTGGTCTTTCCCTCCTGGAGGCAGAGGAAGAAAGGATACAGAGCGTGCAGCTGGGTCTTTTGGCCACACAGGGACACCTAGTGGCGGTTTTGTGGATCTTCAGGTCTAGGACTTAGGTCCACTATTGACCAGAAAAAAAAAAAAAAAGGAAGTTTTTTGCTTAAAGGGACTCAGCCTTAGATCCAGCAGTATCTGAGTCTACCTTGGACTCCGGCTAACGGGCATTGGTGTGTCAATACTCACAGGTTTCCTCAGTATTGCCACCTCCCAGGCGGGTAAAAAAAAAAAAAAAAAATAAATAAATTTTTGAAAAAAAAAAGGAAAAAGAGAGAAATTGGTTCTTTTTCATTTTTCTCATACCTGCCCTCATATTGGTTACTCCTAGCTGCAACAGTCAGGTGTTGGCTATAGGGGTGACCCAAGGTTGTACAATGGCTCCAAAGGGATCTGGACCAGCCAAGGGTGCTAAAGGTGCCAAAAAGCAAAAGGGGTCTCCATCGGGGTCAGAGGATTTGGGCCAGGCTTCTACGGCCCCACCCTCGCCAGTTAGGACACCGAGTGGCATAGTACAAGAGCCATTGGGGGTGCTGGGGGCAGAGGCGGCCCCCGATCCACCCATTCCCGTTTATGTGACGGAAGAAATGCTAGCAGCCACCATGAGTGGGCTAGAGAAAAGGTTAACTGCGTTGTTTTCCCGTCCTTGCCCAAGTAGCAAGCGGGCTAGATCCCCCTCACCCAGTGTGGGGTTTTCAGAGGCGGAGGTCTCCTCTTCAGAGGAACGGGACCCACAAGGGGATCAGGCAGACCCAAGTCCCGACGGTTCAGACAGGGAAGGTTCCACTATAGATGAATATTTTTCGGCCTCTCAAGCGGAGAGCCTGTGGATCCAGTCTTTGACAGATATGGTTCGCACTGCCTTTAAACTTCCAGTGCCAGAACCAGTAGCCCCGGAGGTATCCTCATTGGGTTCTTTAAAGGCTCCATTAACTTGTGCGTCTTTTCCAATGCACCCCCTTCTGCGGAACGTGATTTACCAGGATTGGGCTCGACCTGATAGAATCTTTGTCCCTCCTAAAAGATTCTCTATTCTCTACCCTATGGAAGAGGAATATGTAAAGAGATGGGCACTCCCTACAGTGGACGCGGCCATTTCCTGCGTGAATAAATCCCTGACTTGTCCGGTTGAAAATGTCCATATGTTCAAGGATCCGGTCGACAAGAAATTCGAGACCCTACTGAAAGCAGCTTTCACCTCAGTAGGTGCCATGGTTCAGCCAGCAGTAGCAGCCATTGGTGTTTGTCAGGCCCTGAAGGATCAGGCAAAACATATATTAAAGGACATGCTGGCTCAGCATACTCATGAATTAGCAGAATTCCCTAGGGCTCTCTGCTTTGCAATAGATGCTATTAAGGACTCCATCCAACAGGCATCCCGTTCATCTCTACTGATGGTTCACATGCGTCGCCTTTTGTGGCTAAAGAACTGGTCAGCAGAGGCACCCTGCAAAAAGCTTTTAGCAGGGTTTCCCTTTCATGGGGGAAGACTATTCGGGGAAGACCTAGATAAATATATCCACACCATATCAAGTGGAAAAAGTACTTCCTTACCGGTCAAGAAAAGACCGCGTGGGCCCACGTTTAAAACGACAGGCCATTGCAGGCTCGGCCCCTTCGACTTCCCGTCAGTATCGACGGCCTCCCGGGCGTTCAGCAGTTAATAGCCGCCCACAGGGACAAGCCGCGGCAAACAAGAGGCCCTGGTCTCGCAAGCCGGCTAAACCAGTCATCAAGTCAGATTCATGAAGGGGCGCCCCCACTCTCTTGGGTGGGGGGAAGACTTCAGTTTTTCTCCGAAGTCTGGAAGGCCAGAATTCCCGACTCTTGGGTTCGGTCCGTAGTAGCCTCAGGCTACAAACTAGAGTTCGAGAAATCCCCCCTCCTCATTTTCAGGGGTCAAGTCTTCCAAGCGACCCGTTAAAGAGGGCCTCTCTCGTAAAGGCGTTGGATCGCCTCTTGCTCCAAGGAGTAATTGTAGAAGTACCAACCCAAGAAAGGGGTCTGGGATTCTACTCCAACCTTTTTGTTATACCAAAACCCAATGGCGACGTCAGGCCTATATTAGACCTCAAACGCCTAAATCGCTTTCTAAGGATTCAGACCTTTCGTATGGACTCCATACGTTCAGTGACAGCCAGCCTGCATCAGGGCGACTTTCTAGCATCTATAGACATAAAGGATGCATATCTGCATGTGCCGATTTACCCAGCACATCACAAGTTTCTTCGTTTTAACGATAAATCAAAGTCATTACCAGTTCGTAGCCCTCCCTTTCGGGTTGGCAACAGCTCCACGGGTATTCACAAAGGTGTTAGCCCCGGTGCTAGCCGTCCTAAGGACAGAAGGCATCTTGGTCCTGGCATACCTGGACGATCTCCTGGTTATCGACAGATCAGCTTCCAACCTCAATCATGCAGTAGTCCGCACAGTGCGGCATCTAGAAGAGTTCGGGTGGATTGTGAACCAAGAAAAATCAAGGTTACAACCCACAAGACAGTTGGAATATCTAGGCTTTCGGTTAGATACAGAATGCCAGAGGGTATTTTTACCTCAAGAGAAGATCAGGTCGTTGATTCAAACGATTCAAATAGTCTTAGGCAAAAAGAAGCCGACTATTCGCCTATGCATGCGACTGCTGGGAAAGATGGTGGCCGCCTTCGAAGCAGCGCCCTATGCCCAGATCCATACCAGAATTCTGCAGGCAGCTATTCTCTCTGCTTGGAACAAGTCCATACAGGCATTAGACCGTCCATTAGTTCTTTCCCCAGGAGTCCGGCGCAGCCTGTACTGGTGGCTGATCCCTCAAAAATTATCAAAATGGAAAACCTTTTGCCCCATCTCGTGGAAAATAGTAACCACAGATGCCAGCCTATCAGGTTGGGGGGCAATCTTAGGAAAACGGACCCAGCAGGGACAGTGGTCAGAGGCAGAAAGGCTGCTTCCCATCAATGTCCTAGAGATCAGAGCTGCTCGGTTGGCCCTGGTCGCCTGGACTCTCCCCCTGCAGGGTCTGCCAGTAAGGATACAGTCCGACAATGCCACGGCGGTGGCATACATAAACCACCAGGGGGGCACAAGGAGCCTAGCGGCTCAAAGGGAAGTAAACCTGATTTTTTCATGGGCCGAAGCCCATGTACCCTGCATCTCAGCAGTGTTCATCCCAGGGATAGACAATTCTCAAGCAGATTTTTTGAGTCGTCAACAGTTACTCCCGGGAGAGTGGTCTCTTCACCCCCAGGTATTCCAAGAGATTTGCCAAAGATTCGGAGTTCCCGATGTGGACATCATGGCAACAAGATTCAACAAGAAGTTGGACAAATTCGTATCCCGAGCCAGGAAACCCTCGGCCTACGGGACCGATGCGTTGGTTTGCCCCTGGCACCAGTTTTCTCTCCTGTATGCGTTCCCTCCACTACAGATGATTCCCCGCCTTCTACGAAGGATCAGGGTGGAGCGCAGGCCGGTGATCCTGGTGGCCCCAGCCTGGCCCAGAAGGGCTTGGTACGCACTCATCGTGAGGATGTCAGTAGGGGCACCGTGGCCACTCCCCCTGCGCCCAGATCTGCTGTCTCAGGGCCCGATCTACCACCCTGCTTCACAGCAGCTAAATTTGATGGCTTGGCGGCTGAATCCCTAATTCTTAAGGCAGAGGCCTCTCAGCCCAAGTCATATCTACGTTAATTCAAGCTAGAAAGCCAGTCTCTAGAAATATCTATTACAGAGTCTGGAGAACCTATGTGGAGTGGTGCGAGTCTCAAGGAGGGCATCCTCGCAAGTTTTTTTATTGACAGGATCTTGCGATTCCTCCAGGTTGGCGTTGACAAGGGGTTGGCTCTTAGTACTCTAAAGGGGCAGGTGTCTGCCTTATCGATATGGTTCCAAAGGCCTTTGGCCACACATTCGCTTGTGAAAACCTTTTTGCAGGGGGTCTTGCATGTAAATCCCCCTATTAGAGCTCCCCTCTGCCCCTGGAATTTAAATCTGGTCTTGTCAGCTTTACAAAAGCAGCCGTTTGAACCTCTGACAGAAATCCCTCTTGTGCTGCTAACCCGAAAGTTGGTTTTCTTGGTGGCTATGGCTTCGGCCAGAAGGGTCTCCGAGCTGGCAGCCTTGTCTTGCAGGGAACCGTACCTGATTCTGCATAAGGACAGAGTGGTTCTGCGGCCTCATCCTTCTTTCCTTCCTAAGGTCATATCCAGTTTTCACTTGAATCAGGACCTAGTCCTACCATCCTTCTTTCCTACTCCCCAGTCCAGAGAGGAAAGACTGCTTCATACTTTGGACGTGGTTCGAGCCATGAGGGTTTATCTCAAGGCTACAGAAAAGATTCGGAAAACAGATGTGCTTTTCGTTCTCCCCGGATGGCGCCAAGAAGGGTCAGCCGGCTGCCAAGTCTTCCTTGGCTAGGTGGATTAAGCAGCTGATTTTTCAGGCCTATGGTCTGAAGCCGGCTTCCAGCCTCCTTATCAGTTAAAGCCCATTCTACGAGGGCCATGAGTGCCTCCTGGGCGGCACACCATCAGATCTCTATGGCACTAGGTTTGCAAAGCGGCAACCTGGTCTTCCGTACATACGTTTACTAAATTTTATAAGTTGGACGTCGCAAAAGCTACGGACCAGCATTTGGGGCAGGCGGTCCTACGGGCAGCATGATAGAATCCTCTGGCCGGTTCACGCCCCCTTTTTTCTGTTGGTGGAGCTATATTTTACCTCCTGATATATTTTCTGTTTGGCTATTTTTTTGGCCTTACGGTCTCCCTCCCTTCATGGAGCATTGCTTTGGGACATCCCATATGTAATGGCTATGCGCTCTGTGTCCCGTGATGTACGATAAAGAAAAAAGGATTTTTAATAACAGCTTAACCTGTAAAATCCTTTTCTTGAAGTACATCACGGGACACAGAGCTCCCACCCCTCTTTTGGGGAACATTGTGTAACCTCAGAGAAATTGCTTGCTACAAAACTAAAGCACTCTCAGTGGGAGGGGGTTATATAGGGAGGAACTTCCTGTGAAGTTGATTACACCAGTGTCCACACCTGAAGGTACCCATATAACCCATATGTAATGGCTATGCGCTCTGTGTCCCGTGATGTACTTCAAGAAAAGGATTTTACAGGTAAGCTGTTATTAAAAATCCTTTTTTTTTCCACCTAAATGAACTTTTCTCCTCCTTTTTATGGGGCCCACGCCCTTTCCGCTTCAAGTTAGCCACTCTCATGCGACCCTGTTCGCAAGGGGGGCTAGCGTTCCCGGACTGCCCCAAATATTTCCTTACAACTTAATTAGTCACTGCATTCTGGTGGCTTGTTCCTGATAAATCCAACTCGGCCTGGGCCACTGAAGCGGCGGTATTGGGATCTGCGGAGGCTCTCTCAAACCTCCTATTTCGTGGTCCAAAGGCTCCGTATAACCTGAGCCCCTCTGTGCACCACCCATAGGGCCTGGAGGGAGGGCCTGGCCTGTGAGAAATATCCCCCAACGGCAGTATTCCCCAAACGCCCCCCTCTGGAACAACCCCAAACTACGTCACTTTCTTAACATCCCAGATCCGGTGGTGTGGACCAAGTATCATATTAAAATTCTCTCGGATGTCACCGCAGACCTCTCTATCTTCTCCTTTGATCATTTAATGTCTAGACACAATGCTCCGCCCTCACATGGATTTAGATATCTTCAGTTGTCCCATGCCTTCAGGGCCGAGTTCCCACCGGGTGAGAGGCAACTGGTGCAGTCTGACTTGGAGCGGATCTTGCGCTTCGACTGTGCTAGCAAGCCCACCTCTGTGCTGTATGCCCATCTCCTCTGGGTCTCCTCTCCTGAATTGTCCAGGCTCCGTCAGCAATGGGACCGGGATGTTCCGGAACTAGACTCTGAGGACTGGGTGGATGTACGGGACTTCCCATTTAAAATACTGGTCTCCCTGAGAGATCGCCTTATTCAATATAAGATTGTCCATAGGGCGTATCTCACTCCTTCCCGGGTGCACCGGATGAGGTCTTCCCTCTCCCCGGAGTGCTGGCGTTGTGACCATGCTCAAGGGGACTACATTAATATTTTCTGGTTTTTGGTCACAAATTGTTCTGGAGGTGAATGAATTGCTCAGTATCTCTATTATCCCTTCCCCCAAGAATATGCCTGCTGGGGCTGGTGGAGGACCTGGTGCCCAGGGTGGCGGAGAGAACCCTGTTGGGTCTCTTGCTGTTCTATGCCAGGAAGTCCATCGTCTTGTGCTGGAAGCGTAAGGCCCCTCCTTCAGTGGGTCTATGGAAAACACTTGTCAATAATGTGCTACCTCTATACAAAGACACCTATGTACATAGAGGCTGTCTGAAAAAATATGACAAAGTCTGGTCTAAATGGGTTGGCAGAGCCCTCCACTGCGGCAGCAGATTAGGTGGCTCGTATGATTTCAGATAGCAGTCCTTGGAGTCTGGCTGAGCCGTCCCCTGTTGGCACAACATCTTAGGTGAACTTGTTCACTATCATCCCATCCTTGGAGCATGAGCTAATCCGCCTCTCTGATGTTGATATATTATGGTGGTTGCTAATTCTCTAACATGTCTTGGTTCTGTACTGCTACCTTGCGACCCCTGCGCGGGTCCTGGCTATGTTATAAGCCAAATGTTGGCTGTGCTATTGTACGTTTGTATTGTCTATGTGTGTTACAACTAAAATAAAACAGATTTTCAAAAAAAAAAATATATATATATATAATGCAGGCTGCTCATGAAGTAACAAACTTTTTTTTTTTCATTCTTGATAGTGCAAGGAACCTTTCAGATTATTTTTTTTTGCCATCTGTGTTCCATTGTGGAGATTTCACTTCACTTTCTGTCGCCTAGCCAAACAGGAAGTGAGAGGAAATCCCTGCTAATTAAGGGGATTCCTTGGGGACCCCCAGGTCATCAGTACTAGTGTTCCCATTGGAATATTACTCCTTTTATTATTTTTCTGGGGACAACACAAATCGTTTTATTTTACTTTCACTTTCAATGATAATGGTAAACAGGACAAATATGGAGGGTACATCTCCTTAACAGGGGCACACCCCACAATAAAAACTGACAGGTGTTATAATCTCTCTGCACTGTCCAAAATAAAAAAAAAGAACGTTTTGCCTTTTTAGTTATACATTAAAACCTTGGTTTGAGAGTAACCTGGTTTGAGAGCATTTTGCAAGACAAGCAAAATGTTTTAATAAATTTTGCCTTGATATAAAAGCAACGTCTTGATATAAAAGTAGCATTATGTGACAATTGAGTATAAATAAGAGAGGCGTCTCCAAGTGTAGCAATATGGTTTCATGCAGAGACACAAGATAAATTCGGGCAAGCTAAATTCGGATTCTCTGCATGCGGATGTAAATGTATTACCTGGAAGATCCATCCACATCACCTGTGAAGCCTGCCATTTTATGCTTTGTATTGACTAGTGGACTTTTTATGTCTCCAGCTATCAGTACCTGAGATTGCATTAATTCCTTGATTGATATTACCATTTTTTTTCTCAATCTCCTTATGTAATTTATTTTCAATTTTAGTTTCACCATTTCTGTTTTTCACTAATGCCTTTGGCATTCACCATATATATTTATATAGTTTTGGGGGTTGGGCTATTTTCTCACTGCTTTTCATCTCTATCCCATTGCTGCCTATTCCAGCAAATTCCAAAATTGCAGCACCTCTTCAGAGTTTTCTCTGTCCCAATTCTCACTTTATATATATTTTTTCATTTTTTTTACGTTTATGTTTTTTGTATGAGATAATATATTTTTTATTCACCGATTGTGTTAATGGAAATCTGTGGGATTTGTCCTAAACTAACCCCTTCACTACCAGTTTTTCTTTTTACATTTGCTATTGCAAACCATTTTTAGGGAAGCGCAAGTTCACATTGCTTTACAGAACAGATAGTTATGGTGGAAGAAATTGTGTCTATCTGCTAGCAGCTTCTAAATTTCAAGGTTCAATCTGCTTTTTAGGTAAAAGTACTGGCCCAGATTCACAGAGCAATTACGCCTGTCTAACTGGTGTTAGACAGGAGTAATTTCAAATTTCGCGAGCCGTATCACTAGTTTGAATCCTCAAACCATGATACGGCGGCTTCGGGCTTCGATCCGAGAGGCTTACGTCTTCGTAAGCCTTCGGATCTACGCTGCGATATTTTTGCGGCCGCTGGGGGGAGTTTGCGTCGTTTTCATGCGTCGGGGTATGCAAATTAGTTTTTACGGCGATCCACGAAGGTATGAGTGTCCCTCGCAATCGCCTACGTCATTTTTTGGCTGCGTAATGTTAGAGGAGCTTTTTGCTGGTCTAACAGTGCGTAACCCATGTAAAGTATGGTCGTCGTTCCCGCGTCGATTTGAAAATATTTTTTTTTTTAACGTAACTCGTTCGGGAATAGGAATGTACGTAAACGACGCTACTACGACGTGACGACGTGTTTTCGCGCAATGCACGGCGGGAAATTTGCGAACGGAGCATGCGCAGTTCGATCGCCGCGGGAACGCGCCTATTTTAAATGCTTCACGCCCCCTACTCGCGCAGATGGATTGCGACGGGAGAAATACACTACGCCGCCATCGTTTACTGGACAAAATCTACCTGAATTCCACGTAGAGCCAGGTAAAATACGGCAGCGTAGTGTATTTCTGATACTCTACGAGAATCTAATTCTCTGTGAATCTGGGCCACTGTTTTTAGGCCTTTATTACGTTACTCAATCTTAGATGTTTTTGTGCTTTAAAATACTTATTTATTCTTATTTTAGGACAGCTGTTGGACGTGGAAGAGCTTGGCTACATCTTTCGTTAATGCAAAAAAAGTTATCAGATTACTTGCAAATACTGATAGACCACAAGGATTTACTGAGGTATTGTTAAAAAAAAAAAAAATAACTACCGATGTATGTTTATTTATTCCAAATGGCAGGACTAAGTTTTGAAAAAATAAATAAAAATGCTGTTAACATTGTGTTATATTATTGCTAAATGTTTTAATACAGTATATGTGATCATGGACACATGTTTTTTTCACAACAGAAATGCCTTTATGACTCTCCATAAGTAGACATAACCAGGTGCTATTGATAACCGCCATACAGATTGTCATTCTGTATGATGTTGCTGAGGTTAATGCTAATTGCAAAGTCAAACTCTGTGCAAATTGCTGGAAACATAAAACACAGCTTGGTTTTTCAAATTGCATGCAAACACTATCTTAGGTTTGAAGTATGATTGCAGTATGCACGGTGGTCTGCATCATATGACTGCATTTCGAACCACTACATTTTTGCAAGTTTTGTTTACGAGACCTTTCCTTTATGATTTATCTGTACTGTACTGTAATGTATGGCTCCTAAGTTCCTAAAGTATATCTAAAGCCCAAAGTTTTTTTTTTTCCAGAGTTGGAGAGGGTTTTTACTCATTTTAAAGCAAAATGAACAACATTTAAAGGAGTACATTTAGACTTGGTGGTACAGCAAATTCACCTATAAGAACAAGCAACCAGTTTGCCAACTGTGTGCAAACTCACAATCACCATAAATACCCCCTGAACAAAAATATCAAAACTGGTGACAACACACTGGACCAGATTGCAAAAGAAGCTCCACTCGGAGCTCTTCAAAACCACTTTAGGTAAAAAAATAAAAGAAATCCAATCCCACCAAACAGCCACGGAAACATTGGATGCCATAAACACGGCTCTGCTACAGTCAGCCGACCTAGTAGCGCCCAAACGCAAAACTTGCATCCGAAAAAACAACTCCAGCTGGTTTAATGACCAGCTGTCATTGCTGAAGCAAGAACGCAGGAGAGCAGAAGCCGCCTGGAAAATAAGCTCTTCAGAGGAAAACCACGCCATCTACAAGCCAAGAACAAGAAAATACCACAAAGAAATCTTTAAAGCCAAAAAAAATCACTTTTCCAACGCCATCACCAATGCCCTAAACCGCCCCCGCAAACTCTTCAAGATTGTCACCCAGATCATGAATCCGGTCTGTCTTTAAGCCCCTAACTCAGATACCCAAGAATTTTGCAATGAATTATCAGATTATTTCATTAACAAAATTGAAAGAATCCGTGAAAGCATTCAGCAAAACAATACCCCCCTTGACCCCCCCCTCTCAATCATTCGCCCAAAATCCATAAAAATTCACTGCATTCAACAAAGTTCACCCTTAGTCCCCTTTCACACTTATACGACTTGTCCCACGATTTTGGACTGCAAAATCGTATGACAAGTCATTCTCCATGATTTTCAATGACTACCATTCATACTGGCACGACTTTAAGTATTGTCGACTTCAAAGTAGTCCTTGGACTACTTTGGTCCAATTTTGATGCCACTTACACAGACATTCATTGAAATCGCGGCCGCGAATCGCGGCTAAATCGTGGTAAAATCGCGGCCACAAAATCTTGGTAAAATCGTGCGACTTTGAAGTCGTACAAGTGTGAAAGGGACCTTTAAACCCATCTCCTCCGATGCAGACAAAAATATCATCAGTGCCCTGCGAAATAGCACAGCACCTAATGATATTATCCCCACCAAAATGCTGAAAGAATGTGCCGGTATTCTAGCACCTCCAATCATGCAGCTTATAAACCTGTCCTTCAAGGAAGGTTTAGTGCCCTCCCAGTTGAAGCAGAGCATAATTAAACCCATCTTGAAAAAACCTACCCTTGACCCCAAAGACCCAACTCACCGTCGCCCCATAACAGGCCTAAATGTCCTTTCCAAGGTAATGAAGAAAGTAGTGGTACAACTGCTACAACAGCATCTAGATACCCACAAACTACTCGATCCATTTCAATCGGGTTTCCGTCCCGGGCACGGGACAGAAACAGCATTGCTCAAAATATGGGACGACGTTCTCGAGGCCGCAGACCAAGGAGAATCTTCTCTTCTAGTCCTGTTGGACCTAAGCGCAGCTTTCGACACTGTAGACCACAATCTATTACTGACTAGGCTAGCTGAAGTATCCAAAGTCGCAGAAGGTGATCTATCATGGTTCTTCTCTTTTCTGGAAAACCGATCACAAATGGTGAAATTGGGACCTTTTACTTCTGAAAAACGCACAGTGTCATGTGGAGTCCCTCAAGGATCCCCTCTGTCGCCGGTTCTGTTTAACATCTATCTCCGCCCTCTCTTTGAAATCATTAGTAGCCAAAAACTACTTTATCACTCATATGCAGACAACATGCAACTGTATTTTCGAATCTGCAACAAAAAGGATCATCATCTCAGTTTAGAGAAATGTCTCTCTTTGATAGAAAACTGGATGACAAAGAGTTATCTTAAACTCAACGGTGCGAAAACAGAACTCCTCATGTTTCACGCCAGTCGTGAGAATCAACTTGCAACAACTTGGATACCCCCAACCATTCTGGGCGAAATCATCACCCCTAGCTCCAAAGTCAAAAGTCTCGGGGTCATCTTTGACACCTACATGACAATGGATGCACAAATAGGGTCAGTAGTCAGCGGATCTCACCATCTGCTGCGACTACTACATAGACGTATTCCTTTTATTCCTAAAGAAGACATAGCAGTTGTGGTGGGAACAATTGTGAACTCCAGACTGGACTATGCAAGCGCCCTCTATCTCGGACTCCCAAAGTACCAAATCTCTCGTCTGCAAGTCGTTCAAAATACGGCCGCCAGACTTGTGACTGGGATAAAACCCTGGGAATCAATCTCACCTTCGCTGAGAACCCTTCATTGGTTGCCAGTAAAAGACAGAATTGCGTTCAAAGCACTCTGTCTTACCCATAAGTGCATTCATGGGAAGGCCCCACAATATCTATGCGAAAAAATAAAAGCTCACAATTCCAATCGCGTTCTGCGATCCACCAACCAAAATCTGCTTCAGATACCCAAACCCACATACAAGTCCAAAGGAGAAAGAAGATTTGCGCTCCAAGGTCCCAGACTATGGAACGCTTTACCAACCAGCATTCGGTTGGAGGAGAACCACCTGGCCTTCAGAAGAAAGATCAAAACTCATCTCTTTTGATACCAAAGGAGAAAGGAACAACGAGCGCCCAGAGGCAATTAAGTTTGCATGTGCTGCGCTATATAAGTTTTTCACGGACTCACTCACTAGAATAAAATATAATTTAGAAAGTTAAAGTGATATTAAAGTCCTTGTTTAAAAAAAAAAAAAAAAACATGTTATGTTATACTTGCCTGCTCTGTGGCATTGTTTTGCACAGAGCAGCCCAGATCCTCCTCTTCTTGTGTCCCCCTGCCGGGTCTCCTGGTCCCTCCCTCCTTCCAAATGTGCCCCCAGAGGAAGCTATGGCTCAGCATGTCCATTCACACACAGAGCCACGACTCGGCCATGCCCCTCACTCTCCTTAGTAGCTCACTGGCTGTGATTGGCTGTGTGCCATTGAGAAGGTGATTAGCTACACCTGATTGAGTTTGCAAGTCAATTTTAGGAGAGTGTGGCCATACATTTTAATGCACTCCTCCACCGCCCCAAAGATGCTGCTTGCCAGCGCAGCACCCCAGTGTGAAAGCACTCAGGCTTTCACACTGGGACTGCAGGGAAGGAATATTTCAGGCACTTTACAGGCGCTATTTTAGCCCAAAAGAGTCTAAAAAATGCTTGTGTGAAAGGGGTCTATTAGAATAGAATGCATTATGATAAAAAAAACTTCTGCCTTTAGAACCACTTTAAGTACCGGCCTTCGGTGTCAGGGATAAAATCCTGGAGTATAAATGCTAAGGAGTTCTTAAAGAGGAGCTGCTGACTTTAAATATATGGACACTTAACTGTCCAGGGAGCCCGCGATGTCAGCACCCCAGCTGATGTTCGGCTGGGGTGTTGTTGTTAATTGTTGTTGGGCCAGAAAGATGTGTGGGAAATCTTATGCATGCACTTAGGAGTGGAAGTAGGTCTCTTGGGTGCAAACAATGGTGGGCTTCTGGAGAACAGCGTTTTAATATCTTCGACACTGTAATGTATAGGGAGCTGTATGTATGTTAAGGTGAACTAATCCTTTAAGCTTTGAAAAATGCAGACACTAAATATTGTAATTTTATAAAATCTCTAAACCTTTTTACAAAATCCATCCATGTATTTATTTTTATTTTTTGATCCAGTGACTTTTATGAACCCGAAGCATTAATGTTGGGGGAAGAAGGAGCTGTGATTGTTGGTCTTCTTGTTGGGCTCAACATGATCGATGCAAATTTATGCCTTAAAGGAGAGGATTTGGATTCTCAGGTAAGAATATAATGAAGGCAAATTTTACCCAGGAACATTTAATAAAACCGCACAAAAAGCTTAGCGGAATCAAAACCGTGAAAGCACAATAACTGCTGATGGCTTTACTGCACACATACTTTTAAAGCATTCAAGAAGGCTAGGTTTTGGGTTCATGCTGTGTGAATGACATGATTGTGAGCCAGATTTAAACTGTAGATTTGCTTTTGTTGAAGAAAAAAACATTAATTCTCAAGCAGTTATGTGAATTGCAAGGATATCTTAAAATCGAACCACAGAGTTCTTCTTGCTGCTGTTTACTTGCAGAGTTTTCAAAGTTATGCTCCATCCTCTCCGCTGAGAGAGCGCCACCATCTCTTTGCAGCATTCTCCTATGAGCCTGATGATGGGACACTGGGGGATGGGTTTTTGACACCCTGGACTTACAGGAAGTAGATTAACCACTTGCTTACTGGGCACATATACCCCCTTCCTGCCCAGGCAAAATTTCAGCTTTCAGCACTGCGTCGCTTTAAATTAAAATTGCGCGGTCGTGCGACGTGCCTCACAAACAAAATTGACGTCCTTTTTCCCCCACAAATAGAGCTTTCTTTTGGTGGTATTTGATCACCTCTGCGGTTTTTTACTTTTTGCTATAATAAAAATCCCATTTTTTTTATTTAATTTTTATTTTTTTTCTCAGTTTAGGCCGATATGTATTCTACATATTTTTGGTAAAAAAAAAAATCGCAATAAGCGTATAGTAATTGGTTTGCGCAAAGGTTAAAGTGGTTACAAAATAAGGGATAGAATTCAGACAATTTTTTTTTTTTTTTTTTTTACTAGTAATACGGCGATCTGCGAATTTTGTCAGGACTGCCATATTGCAACGGACACATCGGACACTTTTGACACATTTTTAGGACCATTTACATTTATACAGCGATCGGTGCTATAAAAACGCACTAATTACTGTATAAATGTGACTGGCAGGGAAGGGGTTAACACTAGGGGGTGAGGAAGGGGTTAAATGTGTATCCTGGGTGTGTTCTAACTGTGTGGGGGGAGGGGACTTACTGGGGGAGGTGACCAATGCTGTGTCCCTATGTACAAAGGACACAGCATCAGTCTCCTCTCCCTGACAGGACGTGGAGCTCTGTGTTTACACACAGAGCTCCACATCCCTCCTCTAAAACTGCCGATCGGCGGGTACCTGACGGACATCGCGACCGCCAGGTACGCGCGTCGGCATCTCGGGGACGCACCAGGTGCGCGCCGCCATGGGCGCGCGCGCACCCCCCCCCCAGTGTATCATCAAATGCCGCCGTCATTTGATGATACACTGGGATTCAAGTGGTTAAATGAAGCTAGGCATCATTTAACACTGAAGAGGGACCAGAAAGTATAAACGGGGGCAACACCAGATATAGTAAGCATCGCAGCAAAAAAACAGCTATTATATCTGCAGTTGAGCTTTAAGGCTCTGGCAGTTAAAGTCCAATGATCAGCTTGTGTATTGTATTAAGACAACTAGAAAAGATAACATTTCTGGGGAAATTGTGTGATGTGTTCTTGCCTCCACCAATACTCCTGACTGGACATGTGCCCCTGGAGATGTAAATGTGATCCATTACCCCATCAAAAACTGCCCCATCAAAACTGCACCATCCTATTTGCCCCATCCAAAACTGGTTGCTATGGACGGGTTGCTATGGACTGGTTGCTATATGCAGAGTATGCAGAAGTTACGCAGAGCCAAAAAAAACAGAGCCATATCACCTCACAGCTGTGTGGGAGGAGCTATAGAAAGCCCTCACAGCTGTGTGTGAGGAAGTATTTACCTCAGCGTCTCCTAGGAAACCAATGTAAACATATGCAAGCAGCCTCTAAGCAGAGACTCAGATTCTTGCTTTTTTTTTTTTGAATACTTGTCCTGCTTCAAACGATTTGTATTTAAAAAACTATAACTCGTAGCGACTATGTTTATACTGTGCGAATCACAAGACCCAGACCTACATTTTGATGTATAGTATGTCTCTGAAATATTAAAATTTAAGCCACAGTCGCAGTTTACAAATTGCAATTAAAATTTTAGGTTTGTTGACTTTAATTTCAATGGAAGTTAATGGAGGTCAATGGATGGCGTGGGTTGCAAACAAATGGCCGTATTTTAAAAACGCTTAGGATGATCGCTTAGCCGTGGACACGTGTCGTGGCAGCAGGGATAGCTGAATGTTTTGATATAAGATTGGTGTAGGTCAGCTTGAAAATGAGGGAGTGGTCGCAGTTTAGAAATCATGTCCTGATTTTTCATTTTTTGTCATCACCTCACTCTAAGCTTTACCATTCATTCCTATGGGAAAATGTTGCCGCAGAGATGACGATATTTCCCTGCCAGTCACATTTATACAGTAATTAGTGCATTTTTATAGCACTGATCGCTGTATAAATGTGAATGGTCCCAAATTTGTGTCAGTGTCCGATATGTCCGTCGCAATATCTCAGGCCTGACAAAAAAAATTGAAGATTGCTGCCATTACTAGTAAAAAATAAAAAAATAAATCATAAATCTATCCACTATTTTGTAGGCACTATAACTTTTGCGCAAATCTATCCACTATTTTGTAGGCACTATAACTTTTGCGCAAACCAATCAATATATGCTTATTGCTTTTTTTTTTTTTTTTTTTTTTTAACAAAAATATGTAGAAGAATATGTATTGGCCTAAACCGAGGAAAAAAAAAATAATATATATATATATATATATATATATATATATATATATATATATATATATATATATATATATATATATATATATATATATATATATATATATATAAAAATGGGATATTATTATAACAAAAAGTAAAAGATAATGTGTTTTTTTTTTTTTGTTTTTTTTTTCAAATTTTCTGTCTTTTTTTGTTTATAGCGCAAAAAATAAAAATCGCAGAGATGATCAAATAACACCAAAAGATAGCTCTATTTGTGGAAAAACAAATTTATACAGAAAAATAATTTGGGTACAGTGTTGTATGACTGCGCTTGTCATTCAAAATGCTTCAGCGCTGAAAGCTGAAAATTGGTCTGGGGGTTTAAGTAATGAAGTGGTTAAAGCAATCTACTAAGCTGGCCAGAACCATCTCTGGAGGGAGTCTGTTCCACATTTTTACAGCTCTTACTGTGAAGAAACCTTTCCGTATTTGGACATGAAATCTTTTTTCCTCTAGGCGTAAAGAGTGCCCCCTTGTCTTTTGTGTTAACCGTAAAGTGAATAACTCAACACCAATATATGGACCCCTTATATATTTGTTGATTGTACCCCCCCCCCTTTTTCTCCTCTTCTCAAGAGTGATTCAATTCAGTTCCTCTAATCATTCCTCATAGCTGAGCTCCTCCATGCCTCTTATCAATTTGGTTGCCCTTCTCTGCACTTTCTCCAGTTCCCCGATATCCTTTTTGAGAACTGGTGCCCAAAACTGGACTGCATATTCCAGATGAGGTCTTAGTAATGATTTGTACAGGGGCAAAATGATCTATACTTTGCTCGCTTTGGAAACCGCAGCTTGGCATTACATGTCATTATTGAGCTTATGATCAACTAAAACCCCCAGATCCTTCTCCACTACAGATCCCCCCAGTTGTACTCCTAGCATGTATGATGCATGCATATTCTTAGCCCCCAAGTGCATATCTTTACATTTATCAACATTAAACCTCATCTGCCACATAGTCGCCCAATTAGACAGAGCATTGAGGTCGGCTTGTAAATTGGAGACATCCTGCAAGGACGTTATTCCACTGCATAGCTTGGTGTCATCTGCAAAGACAGAAATGTTACGTTTGATCACAGACCCAATATCATTTATAAAGATAATAAAAAGTGATGGTCCCAGCACTGGACCTTGGGGTACACCACTGATAACCTTAGACCATTCAGAGTAAGAATCATTAACCATTACTCTGAATTCTGTCTTTTTGCCAGTGTTCTATCCATTTACACACTGATATTTAATTGTACATTAAGGGACACTGTGTGAAGTATTCAGAAACATTGGTTTATACTGTTCCCATTTAAAGTGGTTTTAAATAGGGTTGTCCCGATACCACTTTTTTAGGTCTGAGTACATGTATTCGCCGACACCGATTGCCGATACTTTTTTTTAAATGCAGCCACGTGTCCCCAAATGCAGCCTTGTGTCCCTCAATTCAGCAGCCATGTCCCTCAATTCAGCAGCCATGTCCCTCAATTCAGCAGCCAATGTCCCTCAATTCAGCAGCCATGTTCCTAATGCAGCCTTGTGTCCCCTAAGACAAAGCCGTCGGACGGATGATCTGTCAATCAAAGTGCCCGGGCAAGGGGCTATACATGTCGGCGCGGCGGGGAAACACAGCTATTCGGGACTCGGCAGCGGCGGGAGGAGGAGGGGGGATTGACTTGGCTTTGTCTAAGGCAGCGGCAGCAGCAGCTCTCCTCTCCCCCATACGAGGACTGCTCTGCACCGCTCCCTCTCCACCCCCTCTCCACCCCCTCTCCACCCGCACTAAAAAAAAAGTATTCTATCAGGCATCGGGAGTATTTGCGCGAGTACAAGTACTAGCGCAAATACTGGGTATCGGTACCGATACTAGTATCGGGACAACACTAGTTTTAAACATTTAAAAATGGAACAAAGATTATCCTCATATAATGTTTACTTTCAATCCATAACACCTATTATGGATCCCAGCCCCTCTGTCCCTCCACTGCAGTCTGCATGTGTCATTATGACAGTTTTCTCTGACATCAGGCAATCCATGGCATGGAACTCTCCCCTCTAGCACACAGCTGGTGATTAAAACAGCCTCTTATGTGCATGTTTCTAGTGTTGCTCACGAATATTCGCATTGCGAATATTCGTAACGAATATTGCATATTCTAGTATTCGCGAAATAAATCGAATATCGCGGTAAATATTCGCTATTGCGAATATTCGTATTTTTCAAATTTATTTTTAAAACGGATCACATCCTAGTGATCTCCATCGACATCTAAAAGCATTGCTGGTATGATTAGAGACCCTGGGCCGAGTAGCTGAGGCGATCGTTTTATGTTGCCGAATATTCTCAATGCGAATATTCGCGAATACTTTCTCTGCCCTTCTGTGTTTTGTGTATATATAAAAAAAAAAAAAAAAAATTAGCTTTAGTTTAGTCATATAAGTTTGTGTAAGTAGAGCTAGTGTTTAGTGCATATTAGTTTAGTAATCCAGGAAATTATCTCCGTTTTCGCGTGTTGACGAGAATTTCGCAATTAATTTCGCATTAGCGAAATTTCTCAAAAAATTTTTTTTGATAAAATATCACGAATATTCGATATTAACGAATATTTCGCGAATATTCTTCTATATATTCGTGAAATATCGCGAAATCGAATATGGCGTATTCCGCTCATCACTACATGTTTCCCAGTGAGGCTGTGTAAATAGGGATGTGTCAAATTACACTCCTCTCTATGCTGTGGAGTGTGTGATATCTGTTCCTGTCCCCTGCCTCCTGGAAGCTGAAAAATATGATCTTATTTGTTTATTTTAGATGGCTCTGGAGGAGCAATGGTTGCAGAAAAATAGGTACAGTTTATGTGGGAGGATTTGCTTCTTTATGGTTTACACCTGAGGTTTGTTTTTTCAGTGGGTATATTACCACTTTAACAGGTTGGACACTGGCAAACAAATCAGCATGGACAGTCAGGTATAACCCCTCCCAACCCCAGCCTGCCGCCGCTTTTTACCTTTTTTCTTTCTTTTATCAAGATATTTTTTTACTTGCAAGATTCTGGATTGGTCAGTGTTTAGCAAAGAATTGGTTGCCATATCCTGACCTACTGAGAGAATGGTATGGGGCTGTTCCTTAATGGGTCCTTGAACACTGGATTCTCTGTTGGGCCCTCTCTTAGACACACCTAATGTAACTTATGCGTTAACCATAGTGCCCAACAGGTCTAGCGCCATGTTGCACCTACTGGTGGAAGCCTGTCCCTGAAGACCCCCCTAGGGGGTATAGCCACTGGAGGGGCAATGTCTGTCTTTTTTGCCCATTAAAACCACCAGTGGTGTGTAACAGGGCTTGTCTCTACCTTTTTGTAGGAGCTGACATCTTTCTACATGTATTTGGCGCCCCCTGGTTTACACTGTGTGCTCCAACCTTGTCTCCTGCTGAGGGCTGAAGCACACATTTTAGATGATGCTACACTTCTTTACATTTCTCATGTATGCCTTGTGAAGGTTCTGTTCTGGCTTTTCATATTTGCGCTCACATGTACATGACACAAAATGTGGTCCTGTGTGAGTGCACTTCCTTTTCATCTCTGCTGGCTTCCTGTAAGGTCCAGGATAGTTCCTGCTTGCCCTAAAGCAGTGTTTCTCAATTCCAGTCCTCACGCCCCCCCAACAGGTCATGTTTTCAGGATTTCCCTCAGATGAAAAGGCTGTGGGAATTACTAAGGCAGTGAAACTGATCAAATCACCTGTGCAAAATAATGGAAATCCTGAAAACCTGACCTGTTGGGGGGGCCTGAGGACTGGAATTGCGAAACACTGCCCTAAAGTAACTGGATCAAAGACGTCATTAATGCTCTTGCTTCTGCTGTGTTCTTTTGAGTACCTCTTCTGGGAATCCCTTACTTGCACATTTGGTATGATGAACCCTAAGCACAACAGCAACGGTCCCGTGGGCCTTTCTAGCTTATGAAAAACTAACAGTTCAGGGGGCCTGCAGTTTACCATCTAAGGAACATGACACAAATAACCTGAGCCACTGTCCCCTGCCTGAATCACAACACTCCTTAGACTCGCCTTTATCCCCTTTAGGCATGGCTTGCTCCTCCATGCAGTCATGCTATCTAACTCCGTGCACAGCATGTCAGGTTTTTTCACTGGCTGCAGCTGCTTCTGCAAATCAGCTGGGGTACAGTAATGTACCTTATCTGTATTTGATGACTTGGTATATGAAGAGTCTCTGACTGCTGACAATTACTTCAAAGCTTAAACTATTGCTAAACCCAGGACCTTGCATTCACTATACCTGGTCTTTCACAGTACACAGAACATAGAAATGCCATCATTTTATTAAATATAACCTGCTAAATACCTTTTCCCATTGGCAATATATAGCAGTCTTGTGACTTCTTTCATTGCCTAGCCGAGCACTGGTTAAAGCTTGTGGGATACCTTTTCATTCTCCTCTGACTGTCCTATGAGACCACATGACCCCCGACCCTGACAATGACAATGCTGATTGGCTCTGTGCTGATCACATGCACCCGCCCAAAAAAATTAACTAAAAAAAAAAACTCTTTAGCAATATACACCAAACTGAGCATCTGCAGAGTTCCTCCAAGGCTCTGTACTATCAGCAGATGGATTGGGAACGATAAAATGAGGATAGGATCAGAGAAGACAGGATCAAACAATGTGGGGGATAAACTCCATAGGTTCCACAATGGGTATAACAAGCATGCTTTACTGCATATAGAGACTAATTTTACCGTTGTGGGATTAGTAACACTTTAAATGATGCAGTGCAGATGTGTCTTGACCAGGAACAACCTGTGCTGGCTACACCCAAGATTGCTAGCCTGGATTATCTTAAAAATTTCAAGCCTGTTAAAAACGTTCCTGTTCATTCACGTTTGCATCCTGTTTTGTATAGTGATTGGCTTAAAGTGGCCGTAAACCTCAGATATGAAAAAAGCATATCCTTCTGTACTGTGTACTAGTCTCAATTAGGAGCACTATGTGTCATTTTGACTGCTGCCTCGTTTCTCTACCAGCATGAATCACTTCTGACAAGTTTTCCTGACGCCAAGAGAAAAATGGTGACAGTGGAAGAGTGTTAAAGGGGTTGTGTCTCTTCCTTCCAGTCACCTCTCAGACCTCTCCTCACCGAACTCTGCAGGGTGTAATTTCAGCTCCTCCCTTTTTTCTGAACAGTCAGACAAGCTTTAAAAATTGTAGATTTTGAACGAATTTAGAGAACTGAAGACTGCAGATAAACAAGTATAACTTATGTGGGAGGACTTGTTTCATATCTGTGTCTCACCTGAGTCCAGTCACATTACTTGGTATTTGTAAGGGTTTACAATCACTTTAATCATTAAAAGATCTTTACTCTTCCTCAGTGTTTTTTTCAGCAGTATCCAGGATCCATTGCAGGTGCCAACCAACACGCCATGTCTGCACGAGGATTTTGGGCCCTCTGTCCAAAAGTTAAAGTTGAAATGGCCTTTCAACACAATGTTGAAATGGGCAATTCATGAAATGAAATACAAACATCTTGCAACTAAGGACATCTTGTGTGGATAAGCATTTACAGATTTCACATTTCTGCTACAGGAGTCAATACCATCTTTTGATGCCAATCTTGTACTTTTTCACAGTACAGAATGAAGATCTAAAGTTTGCGTTTAAATACAGTATACAGTGGGTATAGCAAAGAATCACCCCCCTTTTAACCACTTGCCGACTGCCTTAGTCCCCTTTCACACTTATACGACTTGTCCCACGATTTTGGACTGCAAAATCGTATAACAAGTCATTCTCCATCATTTTCAATGACTACCATTCATACTGGCACGACTTTAAGTAGTGCCGACTTCAAAGTAGTCTTTGCACTACTTTCGTCCGATTTTGATGCCACTTACACAGGCATTCATTGAAATCGCGGCCGCGAAATCGCGCGACTTTGAAGTTGTACAAGTGTGAAAGGTATCTAAGTGGCCTTTCACACTTATACGACTTGTCTCACGATTTTGGACTGCAAAATCGTATGACAAGTCATTCTCCATGATTTTCAATGAACACCATTCATACTGGCACTACTTTAAGTAGTGCCGACTTCAAAGTAGTCCCTGCACTACTTTGGTCCAACTTCCATGCGAGTTGAGGTCCATAGACCTCAATGTTAAACCCTCAAGTAGCATGCAAATCGTACCTGAATAATATAGACACAATTTCAGTACGATTTCAGTACAACTTTGTAAGTACAAGCAGCTTTTTAACCCTTGTCCCACCCAATCCTTTTAGAATAGTAGCCCCTCCCAAGCACATTTTTCCACCACACATTCACTTTCTGGTTATTCCCTCAGAAACAATGTGCTCCAAACAGGTAAAAAAAAGAGACGTCCTCGATAATGAGCAAATCATTCGATTTATCTGTGAGTGCCCAGCTATTTATGACAAACTAAACTAAAAAGACAAGATAAACTACAAAGGCAAACTACTAAGACAATATCTCACTGACCACCAATGAAGGGGACATTCTTCCCACTGACCACCAATGAAGGGGACATTCTTCCCACTGACCACCAATGAAGGGGACATTCTTCCCACTGACCACCAATGAAGGGGACATTCTTCCCACTGACCACCAATGAAGGGGACATTCTTCCCACTGACCACCAATGAAGGGGACATTCTTCCCACTGACCACCAATGAAGGGGACATTCTTCCCACTGACCACCAATGAAGGGGACATTCTTCCGACGACCAATGAAGGGGACATTCTTCCCGCCGACGACCAATGAAGGGGACATTCTTCCCGCCGACGACCAATGAAGGGGACATTCTTCCCGCCGACGACCAATGAAGGGGACATTCTTCCCGCCGACGACCAATGAAGGGGACATTCTTCCCGCCGACGACCAATGAAGGGGACATTCTTCCCGCCGACGACCAATGAAGGGGACATTCTTCCCGCCGACGACCAATGAAGGGGACATTCTTCCCGCCGACGACCAATGAAGGGGACATTCTTCCCGCCGACGACCAATGAAGGGGACATTCTTCCCGCCGACGACCAATGAAGGGGACATTCTTCCCGCCGACGACCAATGAAGGGGACATTCTTCCCGCCGACGACCAATGAAGGGGACATTCTTCCCGCCGACGACCAATGAAGGGGACATTCTTCCCGCCGACGACCAATGAAGGGGAATTCTTCCCGCCGACGAAGGGGACATTCTTCCCGCCGACGACCAATGAAGGGGACATTCTTCCCGCCGACGACCAATGAAGGGGACATTCTTCCCGCCGACGACCAATGAAGGGGACATTCTTCCCGCCGACGACCAATGAAGGGGACATTCTTCCCGCCGACGACCAATGAAGGGGACATTCTTCCCGCCGACGACCAATGAAGGGGACATTCTTCCCGCCGACGACCAATGAAGGGGACATTCTTCCCGCCGACGACCAATGAAGGGGACATTCTTCCCGCCGACGACCAATGAAGGGGACATTCTTCCCGCCGACGACCAATGAAGGGGACATTCTTCCCGCCGACGACCAATGAAGAGGACATTCTTCCCGCCGACGACCAATGAAGAGGACATTCTTCCCGCCGACGACCAATGAAGGGGACATTCTTCCCGCCGACGACCAATGAAGGGGACATTCTTCCCGCCGACGACCAATGAAGGGGACATTCTTCCCGCCGACGACCAATGAAGGGGACATTCTTCCCGCCGACGACCAATGAAGGGGACATTCTTCCCGCCGACGACCAATGAAGGGGACATTCTTCCCGCCGACGACCAATGAAGGGGACATTCTTCCCGCCGACGACCAATGAAGGGGACATTCTTCCCGCCGACGACCAATGAAGGGGACATTCTTCCCGCCGACGACCAATGAAGGGGACATTCCCGCCGACGACCAATGAAGGGGACATTCCCGCCGACGACCAATGAAGGGGACATTCTTCCCGCCGACGACCAATGAAGGGGACATTCTTCCCGCCGACGACCAATGAAGGGGACATTCTTCCCGCCGACGACCAATGAAGGGGACATTCTTCCCGCCGACGACCAATGAAGGGGACATTCTTCCCGCCGACGACCAATGAAGGGGACATTCTTCCCGCCGACGACCAATGAAGGGGACATTCTTCCCGCCGACGACCAATGAAGGGGACATTCTTCCCGCCGACCACCAATGAAGGGGACATTCTTCCCGCCGACCACCAATGAAGGGGACATTCTTTTCATTCTTCATTATAGAGGACCCAAAATTGACCCCTATCTTCACGATTGGCAATGATGGGATGTACCCAATATCGACATCTTCCCCACCCTTGCTTCTCCTCCTTTTCTTCCTCATGCACTGCTACTGCTGCAGCAGCAATGATTTCACTCTGCTGGCAGTCCCGATTTCAGCCGTGATTTCAATGACATCTGTGCAGGTTTCTGCACAGATGTCAATGTAAATCGGAGCCCGAAATCGCAAAAAGTAGTTCAGGAATGATGCCATTGCCGACAATTTCGATTTGGCATCTCAAATTGCATCTTAAATCGTACCAGTGTGAACCAGGCCTCTGTTTTCATTGGTTAATGCCAAAGTTGTGGCAATGTTGAAGTTGTACTGATCCAAAATCGTGGCAAAATTGCGGCCGCAAGATCTCGGCAAAATCGCACGGTTTTGAAGTCGTATAAGTGTGAAAGGGACCTAACTGGGAATTTACGTCATGACTAAATACTGGGGTTGTGGCTGCAGCTAGATGCCATAACCCCATATTTTTTCCCTCAGGCAGCTGGCTTTTCGATAAAAGTCCCAGTGGCGGATTTGCCTGCCCTCTGCTTCTTCCTGGTGGTTCCTGGGCTAAGGTTGCCGATCGGCGAGTCCGGGAACCATCTGGCATCGGCAAGGTTTTCTCATAGAGATAAGCGATGGCAAGATGGCCAGATGGCCACTGCTTGTCTCTATGCACTCGGAGGCCAGTGTAAAACAATAAAAAAAAAGAAACAAATGTTTTTATTAAAGTGGCCCTGTCCCTGCGTGCTTGCCTACATATGTAAACAGTTTTTGCACCACATGTGAGGTTTTGCCACAAAGGTCTGAGTGAGAGCAATAATTCTAGCACTAGAGCTCTGTAACTAAACTGGTAACCTGTAGAATTTTTTTTAAATTTCACTTATGGAGAATTTTATGTACCATAATTTGACACGCAATTTTAAAGCGCAACAGCTATATATCTATTTACTCGGCATAACATCATCTTTCATATTTTATATGAAAAGATTGGGGTATATTATATATTTTTTTTATATTCATTAACCACTTAAGGACCCCCGCACGCACATATACGGCCACAGAATGGCACGTACAGGCACAAGGGCGTAAATTTACGTCCCCGCCTGAGTGCGGTTCGGGGGTCCCATCGGGACCCCCTCCGCGGCGTGCGGGGGTCCCCCTACCTCTGGGAGCGATCCGGGATCTGCGGGCGGATGTCCGTGATATCCGCCCCCCCGCGATCGCTCCCAGCCAATGGGAGCGCGCTCCCAGCCTGTCACTTCCTCCTCCTGTGTTTACACAGGAAGGAGGAAATGATGTATTCTCTCATCGCAGCGCTGTTTCCCAGCGCTGCTGATGAGAGAAGACATCACAAGTAAGTGTGCACCAACACAACACTGACACACACTCACATAGGCATATTAACCCCTTGTGATCGCCCCCCCCACCCCCCTGTCACAGTGTCACTGAATGCAGTGATTTAATCACTGCATTTAGTGTCAGTGTGACAGGCAGTGTAAAAAACAGTTAGTGTTAGGTTCAGGATAGCCCCCCCACCCCCCCTAATAAAGTTTTAACCCCCTGATCACCGCCCTAGTTAACCTTTTCACTCCCTATTGCCAGCGTCACTAAGCGATCATTTTTCTGATCGCTGTATTAGTGCCGCTGTTCCCGCTAGGTAGCTATTTTTTTTTATTGCGATTTTTTTTTTTTACTAAAGACATGTGGCTAAATAAATTTTGGCCTAAATGTTTGACTAAAATTTAGTTTATTTGATTTTTTTTTTAACAAAAAGTAAAAAATAGTGTTTTTTTTTCAAAAATGTCGCTCTATTTTTGTATATAGCGCAAAAAATAAAAATCGCAGAGGTGATCAAATGCCACCAAAAGAAAGCTCTATTTGTGGGAAGAAAAGGACGCAAATTTTGTTTGGGAGCCACGTCGCACGACCGCGCAATTGTCTGTTAAAGCGACGCAGTGCCGAATCGCAAAAACACCTTGGGTCATTTACCAGCGTATTGGTCCGGGTCTTAAGTGGTTAAAGTGTATTTAAAAAAAAAAATTTGTGCTGAAAAAAAAAAAAACGCTCCTCAAAAAACGTGTGAGATAAAAAAATTTAATGACCGCCATTGATTATTTTCTAGGGTCTCTACTAAAAAAAAAAATATGTATTTTTCTAGCAAAACGTACAGATTTTTTTTACTTGTATCAGAAAAGGACTGGGTTCTTTAAGTGGTTAAACAAGTGTCAGAAAAATGCTGGGTCCTTGCGTGGTTAAAATAATCGCATCTTGTTGCTCTTCAGCCTGAAATGAAGACAGATACTGTATTTACTTGGTGCAACTTATAACAAGTGAAAGATATAACCAACATATCAGAAAAAAAACTAGAATCCCTGAGTTGGAAAAGGGATCACTTCCCTCCTAAAAATGACTTGTTAACTCAATCAGGTATAGCTAATTACCTTCTCAATGGCACACAAAGCGATTTGACTTCAAGACCGGGTTCACAATTGTACGTCAAACGATCTGACATTGGGAGCTCATGTTGCATGATGTGTGCAAATCAATGTTTCCCTATGAGAGCCGTCTTAACTGGTCCAACACAAGTTAGTCCGACCTTGAAAAAGATTCCTGCTTTACTTTGGCCCGACTTTGATCCTACTTCAGCCTATTGATTATCATTGAAGTCAGGTCAGTGTCTTAACTGATCCAACTTTGGCCTGCAACTTGTGCTATGAGGATCTTGAATGGCATCTCCACGCCAAAAAAAAAAACAGCATTCGGTTCCCCCTCCAAGACCATACCAGGCCCTTTAGTCTGGTATGGATTTTTAAGGGAAACCCCATGCCAAAAGAACAGCGTGAGGTTCCCCCCCCCAAAAAAAATCCATACCCTTTTCCAAGCACACTGCCCGTTAGGTCAGGTAAGTGGATGGAGACGAGCGAGCACAAGCAAGCGTGATCCCCCTTCTAAACCATACCAGGCTACATGCCCCCAACGGCTCCCCCAGATCATGGCCCCCTCCCCACCCTATGTGAATGAGTATGGGGTATTGTACCCCATACGTCGGACCTGTCTCATCGGACATGTCTCCTCGTGTGTACAGGGCCTTAGAGGGAGTTAAGACATCGTCCCCCAAACTCTCTGACAGATTGACACAGCTGTACATAGTTCACCGTGCGTATCTCACACCCCTGAGAATGGCAACGTTTCAACCTACAAGAGACCCTGGGTGCCTTATGTGCACCGCAGCTGAGGGCTCCTTCATGCCCAGACATACAGGCCTACTGGTTACAGGTGACGCAATTTCTCCATGACAACATGGGATCCCCTGTCGGCATGGACCCAAAGTTGTGCCTCCTGGGATTAATACCAGATGTGGAGGTAGACAAGTACCAGGCTATCTTTATATATGAAACACTATTTATGGCCAGGAAGGTGGTTGCCAAGGCCTGGTTGCGGGACAGGGCCCCAATGCTAGAGGAATGGAAAAGGGAGGTGAACGCCACTCTTCCATATAGGAAGATGATCTATGTCTATAGGGGACGACCTCAGAAATTTTCCAGTATATGGGATAGGTGGCTGGAAGACAGGGAAACTTGTACAGTTTGAGTTAATGCAAAAATGTGTTTTTGGGCGGTGTGTAGACTGTGGGGGAGGAGAATTTAGTTGATATAATTTTGTTTTATGCCTTGTGGTCGATGAATATGTGGTCATGTGTGCAAGACCCAGTGCGAGACGGACCGCTTAAGAGTTACCATATCCCAATGCAAAACGATTGTGTAATCCTGTTCAATATAAATCCATTGCTATATATGATTGTATACCTCTTTTACAGCTAAATAAACTTGAACTTTTTGGTTAAAAAAAAAGGGTTAAGTGTGCTCCTAGGGAATGCTTTCAGCCTGGGGAGGGGGAAGAGGGATGCTGTGACTGGAAGAAAACAGATCTGTGTTTCTGCAACACAAGATCTTGATTTTTCTCCATCACAGAATGGTGGTCTACCTCTCCTGTGAACAATCGCGGTGCGGCTATTGGAACCGCTGATTGACTTCTGCTGTGTCAAATCACAGTCGGAGAGGGTCGTTGGCTTTCGTTTCCAAAATCACATACAGGTACGTGATTTTGTGCAGCCGCGCTTCTCTGCGGCAGTATATATGCGGTGGGCAGTCCGGAAATGGTTAATAGAAGTCAATGCAAGCCGCCCCCAAGTAGTGCGGGAATCTTTTTTTTTTTGGAGCACGACTTGTCGGGCCACTATGTCGCCTCGGTGTAAACCAAAGTTAAAGGCTGTAATTTAAAGCAAAAGATGGTTCAACAAAATATTGACACAAAGGGGGTGATCCTTCTTCCAACTCTGTGATTCTGTTTTTGATTTTTTTTCCTGACATGTTGGTGTTATAATCTTTTACTTGGATGTTATAAGTTGCACTGAGTGTCTTTGTTTCAGGCTGCAAAGCAATAAAATGTGATTATTTTAAAGGGGGGGGGTGATTATTTTCTATACCCACTGTAAATTTCGGGATAACAAGGATGAATTTCTGGACAGCCGCACTCTTGAACAATCATTGCCTTTATTTAAAACAGGAACAGCACTACAAGTCACAGCAATCGAACCTCGTACAGCTGACTCGTTTCACACTATATATCGTTTTTTTTTATATATATTTTTGGGGGATATTATTTATTATAGCAAAAAGTAAAAAATATTGCTTTTTTTTTTTCAAAATTGTCGCTCTTCTTCTTTTTTTTTTTATAGCGCAAAAAAAAAAAACTGCAGAGGTGATCGAATAACGGCAAAAGAAAGCTCTATTTGTCGGGAAAAAAAATGCCGTAAATTTTGTTTGGGAGCTACGTCGCACGACCATACAATTGTCCATTAAAGCGACACAGTGCCAAATCGAATGATACTGAAAAAGAGCTGCATGGTTGAGCTGCCAGAAGGAAGCCTTTACTTCGCCAATGCCACAAAAAAGCCAATGAGGCATGTCATGGTGTTGTTGGGCATATTATAACCAGGCCTTTTTTTGGAACTTGTACAGTAAAGGCTTCTTTCTGGCAACTTGACCATGCAGCTCTTTTTTTGTTCAGGTATCATCGTATTGTGCGCCTCTTATAAACAACCACACCATCTTTTTCGAGAGCAGCCTGTATTTCTCCTTGGGCTACCTGTAAGATTTTCTTTTGTATCCCGAACAGTTCGTGGCTGAAATATTTCTTGATCTACCTGACCGTGGCTTGGTATCAAGAGATCCCCACATTTTACACTACTTATTAAGTGAGTGAACAGTACTAACTGGCATATTCAAGGCTTTAGGTATTTTTTTTGTTATATCCTTTTCCCAAGATTCATTACCTAGTTACGCAGGTTTTTTCACTGTTCTTTTCTACCTCCTTATGGCTCAGTGTCTAGCCTGCTTAGTGCATCAATGTGAGAGCTAACAGACTAATTTACTATTTATACACAGACACTAATTGTGATTTAAAAAGCCACACATGTGGTAAGTTAACCTTTGAATTGCCATTTTAACCTGGGTATGTAAACTTTTTATCAGGGCCATTTGAGTGAATTCTGTTATCATTATGATTTTTAAAAAGGATCCAAAAAACGATGTGATAATAAATGGCTTCATGTCAGATTGCTATCTTTAAATTAAAAGACAGTTTTTGGCATGATCAGTCATATTTTTAATGTTAATGCCAAAATTCCACAATTTCTGCCAGGGTATACAAACTGTGTGTGTGTGTATTTATGTAAGAACAGATGTCCTAGACCTAGAGAATAAAATGGTGGTTGTGGCAATTATTTATGATACGCGGTATATGTGCAGCAGTTTTTCAAACTAAATTTTTGGGGAAAAAATATGTTTTAATTCATTTTAATGCAAAAAACACAATTATATAACATTTTATATTTTATCAAAAAAAAATGGATGATGTTGAGTTGAGTACATATATACCCAATACGCCATGCTTTAAAACTGCGCACACTTGTGCAACAGTGTCAACTATGATACTTAATCTTCATAGGCGATGCTTTAAAAAAAACAATCAGGTTAACAGATTAGAGTAGAGCTAGAATTATTGCTTTCACTATAACGTTCCCACATTTGTGCTGCCACTTATTCTGGGCTCCCTTGTGAGATGAGTAAGCCTGGGAAACCAGAAAACCACACTGGACAGTATTGGAGGGGGGGTCAAAGGCCCCTCCTACTTCCTGTAACAGGGATCCAGCAGCTATTCAAGCGCTCGGTCAGGCATCTGGGCAGGTCCTGACATTGTCGGGATCACTGCAGAGCCTGGACTGGCTCTCTGACTCAATCTTGGTCATAGGAGTGCAGAACTAATGCCGTGTACACACGATCATTTTTCAGCATGAAAAAAAAACCAAATACTGCAGCTGCTGACTTTTAATAAATGGACATTTACTTGTCCAGGGTTCCCACGATGTCGACAGCAGAAGAATAGATCGGACTAGGGCTGCAACTAACGATTATTTTCATAATCGATTAGTTGGCCGATTATTGTTTCGATTAATCGAATAATCGGTTAATAACCTTAAAAAAACAAACAAAAGGTGATTTTTGCGGCGATTTGCATTTTTACATATTTTTTGCCCAATTTGTTTGGCAGATTAAAAAATGGAAATTGCTGCAAAAACACATTACATGTTTTTCTGCAGCTTCTCATTGAAGTATATTGAACCAAAAAATAAAACAATAACATAGTTTTGCATTAAAACAAGTCCTTGACCCATTCCAAATACACAGCAGCTGAAAGAATCATCATGGGTGTGAACGTGTCCCATAGGAAACCATGTAAATGAACTGTAGTGTGTTTCTGCAAAAAGCACCAAAAAACAGGTGTGATCTAGGCCTGAGACATTTAGTAACATAATGGGGGTTAAAAAAACTAAAATTAGTACAAAAAAGAGCAAATAATCGCTACTGTATGGGGTTCATCTTGTATTGTGGGACAGTGAAAGTAATATTTACAGTAGCGAGTTGCTCTTTTTGGACTATAAAGGGCTGTTTTTTTTTTTTAACCTCATTATGTTACTGGGCGATTAATCAATTATGAAAATAGTAATCGATTAATTTCATAATCGATTAGTTGTTTCGGCCCTAGGTCGGACACTTTTGACACTCTTTTTTTAGGACCATTGACATTTATACAGTGACCATTGACATTTATACAGTGATCAGTGCTAAAAATTGCCACTGATTACTGTATAAATGTCACTGGCAGAGAAGGGGTTAACACTAAGGGGCGATCAAGGGGTTAAGTGTTCCATAGGAAGGTGTTTCTAACTGTAGGGGCAGTGTACAGACTGGAGGAGGAGACAGTTTGCTGTTCCTAATGACTAGGAACAGCAGATCTGTTTATCCTCGCCTGACAGAACGGGGCATTTGTCTGTTTACATTGACAGATCCTTGTTCTTTTTCTCTCAGGAGCGATCGCATGTGTCCGGCAGACATCGCAACTGCCGGCCAAGCGCATCAGCTCCGGTGTCACGCCACGCGCCCTCTAGTGCTTTTAAAGCGGTCTACTTACAATGACAGCAATTCGCCCAGGAGAGCCAACCTGCCGCAGTACAACTGAGGCGGCTGGTCCTTAACTGGTTAAACTGACCTAATTTACAGACCAAGTTCATTCCTTTGATCTAAGGTTGAAAAATTACAATGTTTATAGTTCTCTACCACTGCAGACAATGTTGTGAAAAACTTGGGTTAGCAGAGAACTCTTTACACTTGCTACATGAATGAATTGGGAAATTCTGCATAGAGATCGTGAGGAGGGTTGAATCAACATTATGATTTTTTTTTAACGAATGTGCCGTAAGAAATTCCACATTGCCCCACATACAAGATGAGGATCTGTCTGACTCTGATGTTCTGGAGAATATTGAAAAATCGCAGGAATTGGAAGAAGTACCATCCACATTAAAGCAGCAAGTCTTTTGGTTTCTTTCAAAATGCCGCAGAAGTCCCAAGCAGAGGATCTACCTAAACAGGCAGCATAAAGCAGTAGAGAAATCTGACTGGTAATCCAGTGCACACAATCCATTTTTGCCTCCCTGGCCTCAGTGGCCTGTTGTTCCTTAGTAAGTTTTGTATTTTGAAGCACTTAAAAGAGCAGTGCAAATAGTATGCTTTGGTGCACTGTCTTGACTTAGCCCGCCATTGGAGGTGTTCTCTATCTTTGGGGTTAAATTAGCGGGAAAAAATCAAGTTATATTGATTTATACTTCCTCTCTCACCCCACGCAGTCAGCTCCAAGTTGTCGCTCTATAATGTACCATATGTACAGCCCTTCCCAGGGCTGGCCTTAGACCTTTAGGCACCCTGTGCTGTGCTAAAATTGACAGTGGCCCTCCCAGTGACTGAGGCTGGGTTCACACTATACTACACGACAGCAGTACAACTTTCATCCTACTTTGCTCTGCGACATTCATCCTACATTCATCCTACATTGGTCCTACATCCATCCGACTTTCATGAACAGGATACTACTTTGAACGACTTTGTGATAGTCTGACTTGTTTTTGACCAAATTAAAACAATCCCAGAGTGAGATAAATTCCTTTTACTGCTGCTGTAATCACATGTCAGATGTCTGATAAGGACGAGGCTCCTACTTTGGTCCGACTTCAATGATATTCAATGGGCTGAAGTAGGATAATTGTCGGAGCAAAGTAGTACAGGGAGTGTTTTCAAAGTCGGACCGACTTGTGTCGGATCAGTTAAGACGGCTCTCATAGGGAAACATTGATTTTCACACGTCATGCTACATGAGCTCCCAATGTAGGAGCGTTGTCGGAACAAGTGTGAACCCAGCCTAATATATATATATAAATTTCAATTTGGGGAAAGCAGCAGCTGATGGATATTATGAAATCACTCCCATTAAGATTCAGTGCACAACATGGACAGACAAGCGAACAACTATTACTTCAGAATAACAAAAGGTATGAAATCTGACTGCAATGAAGTTTAAAGCAGGGGTTCACCCTAAAAAACATTTCTAACATTACATGGAGCTGACCTATGAGACAGATAGACAGTATGCTGTTGTTTTTTTTTTTTTTTTGCGTACATACCATTTTAGGGCTATTTTCACCCCCGGCTTCCCCGCGGGAGTGGGCGTTCCTAATCACAGGCTGTGATTGACGTGCTTCCGACCTGCGCATACTGCGCTTCACGAGTTGCCGACCGTCGGATCGGCTCTATACGGCGCCTGCGCACCGACATTCGGCTTCTTTCGGCAACACGTGACGCGCAGTATGCGCCGGTCGGAAGAACGTCAATCACAGCCTGTGAATAGGAACGCCCAGTCCCGCGGGATTACCTACCCGGAAGCCAGGGTGAAAATAGCCCTAAAATGGTATGTACGCAAAAAAAAGGTCGGCTCCATGTAATGTTAGAAATTTTTTTTAGGGTGAACCCCCGCTTTAACAAAATATCCTTGCATTGTACATAGAAAAGACTAATGTAAATGGGGTAGTAGCATGCTGCCACCTAGTGATGAAATGGTGTATAGCTGGTAAAATTCACAGTAAAGGAATCTAAAAATATGTAATCACACTGCCTTAACCAAATATGGTAATAATTATAAGTGACAATACATAACTAAAAATATAAACATTTCATATGATTAAAGTGCCAGTGCAAACTATATATCGGTGAACACGCATATAAGAAAAATAGTGCAAAATAGTCCACTTAAAAAAATGAGTATGAATAATCTTCTTATAAATTGTGCAATTGCGAAAGTCTCTATTCAATAAAGTGCTTCACAAAAAAACGACACTGTTTCGCCAATTTCCATCCCAATTTTTTTTCCTACAGATGAAGCCACATGCGTTGGTGGCGTAACACGTAGAGGTTGAACCTGGCGGCGGGAGTATTCACAGGATCATGTGAGATGCTGGATGTCTACCACATGATTGTTTTTATCAAATGAGGTCTGTGCGATTTGTTGGACGTAGTAACCCAGGTACTGCATTATTGGAGGCTGTTCTTTTCTATTTTGCCTATGACCTGCTTCTGAGCTGTTTGGAGCCATCTTGAAAAGGGAACTCTTTCGCTCTTGAAGGAACCTCAGCACCACGATCTGCTCCACCGGATTGATCTGCTTACATGTTAGTTAACCTTTTGAAGCCTATAATGAAGGTGAGCTTGAACTTCACCTTGTGAAAGGAGCACAAGTTGGAAATTGGGAAACACCATTTAGTTTTTGTGAAGCACTTTATTGAATAGAGACTTTCCCAATTGTACAATTAATAAGGAGATTATTCAAATACATTTTTAAGTGGACTTTTTTTTTTTAGTATGCATTGCATACTAGCACATTATGAAATACTTACCTTAAAATGAAGCTCCCGAAGCTTGCCTGGTCACCGGGCACCCCCACTGTGCAGCAGTGGGGATGCCTACATAGTAGTGACTCACTCTATGAGGTCTGGACGGTGAGGAGGCCTGCAATGCACAGTGCTCCTGGATGGTCTGAGGACAGTGAGGAGGCCTGTAATGCTGCAGAGTGCTCTGGACAGTGGCTGTAATACTGCAACGTGCTCTGGACAGTGTTCTGTGGAGGCCTGTAATGCTGCACTGTGCTCTGGATGGTGGTATGAGAGACCTGTAATGCCACAATGCTCTGGATGTTGGCTTGAGGTGGCCTATAATGCTGCACCCAGTGATCTGGATGGTGGTATGAGAGAGGTTTGTAATGCTGCACAGTGCTCTGGCATGGTGGTCTCGGGTATGAGGGATGGCCTGTAATATACAGTGCTCTGGATGCCGGTGGTCAGAGGAGGCCTGTAATGCACACAGTGCTCTAGCCACTGTAATTGAGGGGAGGCCTGTAATTGTAATGTACACACTCGCAGTACTCTCTGCTTTGGACGGTCATTGTCGGGAGTGGGACTCTTGTCAGGAGGCCTGTTGCACAGTGCTGTTATTGACAGTCATCTGAGGACTCGAAGGCCTGTAATGCTGGCAGTATAGCCTGCTAAGCGAAGCACGCCATAGACTGGAGTGGAAGCAGACGGAGCTCCGTGGAAACTGGAAGTTCACGAGTGTAAACGTCCCGGTCTCACAATTTTAGTTAAGTTTTTGTAATTGATTTTCATCATAGTTTTTGTCAGTGGACGGAAATGTGGTCTACTTTTCGCTTCCATACTGTAAGAAGGCAGCTGACGAAAATTGACAAAAGTTTTTGTTGATGAAAATAACACTTCTCGCAAATCCACATCTTGTAAGATCAAATATCGTACTTGGAGAAACCTACTTCTTGGGTTGCGAGTTTTGTTGTTTATTCTACGTCCTTATTGTTTGATGCAGACCTTGACTTTTCTTCAATGAGACATAAATCGGTCTCTTTCTTTGATTACCATCAAGGGCCAGGCAAATTTCTTTCAACATTCTCTGTGATTTCTTTTGTTTGTACCTTCATCGGAGGTGTATTGCATATGGCTCCTCCGGTCAGACCCTATTGTCACCATGGTACAAAAATATAGTGCTTTCTGTCCTGCAGAAGCATCCTTTTAAAAACATTTGGGAAATCCCTTTTACAATTCTTTACCAGAAATGTTCCTTCCTTGTCACCATCACCTCTGCTCAAAGGGTTTCGGAAGTGTGCCTTTTTGGTCTGGCACAGGGATAAGGTGATTCTTTGCCAACGGTGTTTCTGCTTTTCACCTTCATTTTATCTTTTCTTCCTGTCCATAATCATAACTTTCTCTGCATTAATGGAAGGACACCACGCCTACCTCTCTGATTTATATGTCTACTTTGTAACTATCTTGGCTGGCCACCAGCAGAGGCTGTGTCCTTCAATGAATACAGAGAAACCTATTTTATGGTGAGTACAAAGAAGTCATACCGGGATTGATTTACTAAAACTGGAGAATGCAAAATCTGGCGTAGCTCTGCATAGAAAATAATCGGTTAGAAACTAATTGGCTACCAAGCACAGCTGCACCAGATTTTGCATTCTCCAGCTTTAGTAAATCTACCCCATTGCGTGACATCAGCAATTTCCAAATTTAAAGGAGAAGTATCACCAAATTAAAGAAGTACAGCCAAAGCTATTTTGGCTATACTTCTCCTATGGATCGCAGGAGCGCAGTTCGTTCTGTGGGTTGACATCACAGAGCGGTCCAGGCTCAGAAAAGATCTCAACCATATGGTCGGGATCTGCCAGAAGCCTGGTCCAACAGCTGCCTTAGCTGCTCAGCACTCTGCTGAGAGCCTAAGCTAGCCCCTACCACTCCCTCCACAGCCGAAGAATGACAGTTCTGGGCTTTCTGCTCACAGAGAACAGTCTTTGATCGCTCAGTTCTCAGTGCTTTACTTCTCTTTTAAGAATGCGAGTGCAAAGCATGTAATTTTTTGTCCTGTACCCCATTATAGCTCCCACTTTGATTTGCAGCACCATCAAATGCCAATTGTGTTAAATATGTTTTCAAGAAGAACTGTACCAGCTGCTCTTTCAGAATAAAAACCGGGCTTTCTCCAGTTGAGTTGCTCACAATAATTAGAAAAAAAAACATGTACTATTCTTGCTTTGACATGTATATTGGAATGTTGCTACATTGTTATTTCACTGCAGTATTCTGTGTATTCAAAAAGATGGAAAAAATGGCGTATATACTGCGCGACCTAAAGAAAAATAGCAGCTCACATAGCTAAAAATGAATCAATTAGCAAAACATCAATAGCTGGGTAAAAAATGAATAAAACCTGAATATGTCAGAATTATATCACAATCAACCAGGCAGCGCTGGACATATGCAACATTTAAACTTTAAACAAATAAATATACAAATATTGAATATTGTCCTTGGAATAGAAAAGTTCTTAAATGAAGAATGGCAGTCTTTAATGCAAATATTGGACTGAACAATCCTTATTCAGACAAAGTCCACTATAGCCCAAGATGATAGGTTTGGAAAGACACCGCTTCACGTCTGTGCTCATAGAAGAAAGAGGGGGGTGTGTGAGAAAAGAGAACCCCCTCTTGAGTAGCCTCTTACCGCAAAGAAAATTTATATCAGCGTGTCACAGGTGCAATCTCAGCCTCAATCACTGCTCAGCGTCTCTGAATGGCTCAGGGTTCATACATGAAAAAGATGGTAGGAAACAGACACATAGCGTGATCCTGCTTAAAAATCTTTAATCGCCCAATAAAAACGTCATCCAATACACTCACATGTATAAAACTTTAAAATGGCATATCTCACTGATTTACCCAAATCGGGTCAGGTTAACCACATCACCAAACGCTCATTGCTGGTCAAGCTGCGAGGAGGGGAGTGATCTCTAATGCCGACTGACAATCAGACTGCTTCACTTGGTTCAGCCCTGACTAGTTTCATCCCAAGGGATATCATCTGAGGGTGGAGCCAAGTGTCATGCATTACTGCTTTATACCCAGGAGCAAATTGCTTGCATTGCATCAGGCATCAATCCCCAGCTGACAGCTACATCAACAGAGGACAGAATGACACAGCAATGTGCAAATAAAGGGACACAGTATATTTGACAGTGTGACAATCTTTACAGAGTGCACAGAATACAAAACAGCAGAGTGCTGTCCTTGGCTGGAAACTGCCGGCTGATCATTTACATCCGCCGGAATTATACTAGCAGACAAAAACAGCATTCAGCATAAAAACCATATCAATAATTAAAAAAATACCAATCAAATAGTCCAAAGCGGGTGTGCCCATATGAACTGGGCACAGTCACTTTAGACAAAAAATTATGATCATGGTGTTAGTGAGAAAAAATAAATAAAATATATATATATGTAACATAAGATATAGGAATTTAAATGTATACCTTGCACCATACATTGTACAATGCATATTACCGATCAGATTGAATTGGATAGAATTCAACCAGACATAGAATGGTGCAATATTCACCTCTATTTAGGAGAAATAAATCATACATTTCAAACATGATGCATTCCCAATTCGTTCAAGAATGTATACAAAATAGATTAAATACCTAAAAATTGTAAGAGATGCTAAAAAAATACTAGACTAATAAAATAAAAAAAAAAAAAAAAAAAAAAAAAAAAAATTATTATTTTTTTTTTTTTTTTTTTTTTTTTTTCCTTCCTGACATAAGGAATACCTGATAGGTGTATGGAATAAATATAAAATGATATATAAGTATGAAATTATATATAAGAATATGTGTATAAATGTATAACAATGGATAGAGATATGTGATAATGCATAAAGCACAGTCGCAGAAAAAAAGGTAATAAAGACGACAAAGGATGCATGCCGATCAATAATCGCTTATGAAACAATTTACATCCAATTCGACGTTTAAGCCAGAAGGGGTGAGCGTATTCATTAAATAAATCCAACGGGTCTCGCGTTTAGAGATTTCCCTCACCATGTTGGAACCCCTCCAATTTGGACAAATACTCTCTATGCCCCAAAACTTTAAGCCCGAAGGATCTTGTCCATGGAATTTTTTAAAATGGAGGGATACGCTATGATCTTTGTACCCGATCTCTATATTGTATATATGTTCTGAAACGCGTTTCTTTAGTTTCCTTTTCGTGCGGCCCACATACATTAGGTTGCATGGACACTGCAAAACGTAGACCACATGAGTTGTACTGCATGTGATAAAATCCTTAATTTTAAAATTCATATTGTTCCCCGTCGATGTAAATTCAGTCAATCCCCGAATAGGTGAATTTATCTTAGCACAGGTCTTACACCTTCTGCAGGCATAGAAACCAGCGCAGTCCCAAAACATGGTTGGTCTAACTGGTGGGTCCAGTACTTTCTTTACTATCTTATCTCCAAAATTGGGGGCTTTTCTATATATGAAAGCAGGATTTTTTGGCACCACATTCTGTAAGGTTTTGTCCATTTGGAGTATGTGCCAGTGTTCTTTGAAAATTTTCTCGATGTCCCTATATTGGTCATGGAAATTTGAAATGAAGCCCCATTCATGTTTTGAACTTTGTATTTGTGCCTTATTTTCCAGACATACCGATCTTGGTGTGGCACCTACGTCATTGATAATTTTATTTAGGGTCGACTCATTGTAACCTTTCTGAATAAAGCGAGATTTAATAATTGCAGATTGAGATTGAAAATCTGAGTCGGATGTACAATTTCTCCTTATTCTCATTATTTGTCCTTTAGGAATGTTATTGAGCCAATGTGGGTGGTGTCCACTGGAGATTGGAAGATAACTATTCCTGTCGGTAGGCTTAAAATAGACATTGGTAATTAACTTGTCTCCATCTCTTAATAGATTTACATCGAGAAAATGGATTTTGTCTTTACTGAACTCATAGTCTAACACAATATTGTTACTGTTGTTATTTAGTTCAGTCATGAATGCATGTAGTGAACATTCAGTGCCTTCCCATAGGAACACTAGGTCATCTATATACCTTTTGTACAATAATAGCTGGTCTCTCTTTTTAGAAAAGACCACTTTGTCCTCCCACTCCCCCATGAACAAATTGGCCAAGCTTGGAGCAAACTTGGCTCCCATGGCCACTCCTTTGCGCTGGGAATAAAAGTGTTGGTTATACCAAAAGTAATTGTGGGACAGGCAGAAATCTAAAGCCGGTCTCAAAAACACTTTCTGTTCGAAAGGTAAGTCGTCCCTCTGACATAGGGCCCAATTGAGTGCTAGTAAAGCGTCGTCATGCTGGATAATGGTATATAACGAGGATACGTCAGCGGTCACGAGAAACACATCCTGTTTATCAGATAGATCTATATCACTGATAATTTGCAGGAGGTTTTTCGTATCCCTTAAATAAGCTTTGGTCGTTAGGACGCTTGCTTGTAAAAACGTGTCCAAGTATTGTCCCAATCTGGCAGTCACTGACCCGATACAATTTACAATGGGTCGACCTGGTGGTACACTGGCATTTTTGTGGACCTTTGGCAGAGTATATATAGTAGGCACTCTGCAAGAGTTAGGAACAAGATATTTAATCTCCTTTGTGTTTAAAACTCTTTTTTCTGTTCCAAGGTCGACCAACTTCTGTAGGTCCTTATGGTACAGAGAAGTTGGGTCTGATTTCAGACGAACATACGTGCTGTCATCAGCCAGCATGGCTGCGAGTTGGCTGTCATAGAAACTTTTCTCCAAAACAACCACCCCGCCTCCCTTATCTGCTGGTCTAATTACGATGTTTTTCCTTTCCTCCAACATTTTTATGCCGTCATGTATATGTCGATGGTTAGCAAATTTCTTTGGGACCACTTTCTCAAAGTCTCTTAAAACAAGATTTTTAAATACATCAACATGTTGGTTAGCTGTATTAAGCGGATTGAAAAGAGATCGATTTTTCAGGCCGCTGTCAATCCCGATCACAGAAGTGTTAGTTCTGTTAGTACCAGTTGGACCATTGTTCAAAAAATACTTTTTTATATTTATTTTACGTATGTATTTATGGATGTCCATATATACTTCAAATTTGTTTAAGATCTTTTTAGGGGCACATTTCAAACCTGACTGAAGGATATTGATTTCCTTATCAGTTAGCTCAGTATGGCTCAGATTATAGATGCCTATTGGTCCTGTTCCAATCTTCTTTTTTTGGACTCTCCAGCCTGACCTGCATCCACGCCGTCCTTTATTACGGGATTTGGTGGGTGCTGAGGATCTCTCTCCCTCAGGGGAGGTTTCCACCATCCTTGTTGTGGGGGTGGGGGGTAATAAACCCCTGGAGGTTGGTGTCCATAGGGTCTGTTTGATTGGTGTCCTCGGTTTCCTCTCTTCCCCCTTCCTAAAAAAGGACGTGGGGAATGAGAATTTCTCCATTCGCCCTGTGTAGTTAGTGGGTCAAATCTATTTGAAGTGGAAGCGGCACCCTGATATTCATTATACATCCCTGGATGTTGATTGTATGCATTCGGATGTTGGTATTGCATACCTTCTCTGCTCCTACCTCTTATCTCTTTCCCTCTGCCGCGTTTAGCTTTAAATTGAGGGGGCATAGTACCCCAATTTTGCATTGGTTGGCATGGGGTAGAGTATCCCGTAGGGATCAAAGACCTCACATCCTGTGTTAGGGGTGTGGGGGGAGGATCCAAATGTATTTCAACTCCAGGTTGTTTAATTTTACTTTGCCATGTGTATATACATTCATTTTTAAAATCATTTAAATCTCTGTGAAATTTTTTTACTTTCTTTTTTTGTGTATCTTTATCAATTTTGTCCAATTTTTTATTTATAGCAGTGTTGAAATCAATCCATTGCTGGGTTTCTTTAATAGGGTCTAGTTTCCCATACAGATCCGCAATGGACTTCTCAAGCTTGCACATTTTCCTTTTCTTCCTATTTAAAACTAACTGCTGGAGCTTGAACCCTACTCCGTTAAAAAAATCAAGCCATTCTGACATTGATTCTTTATCATCTAACCCATCTTGGGGAGTAACTTCCCAGCGTAAACTCCTTACTATAATATTCTCTTTTAGGTATTGTTCCATGGTGCACACATCCCACCATGTCCTCACTTGTTTCTCGAGTGCATTTCCCAATGCGACTAATATGGTTTTGTAATCATCTTTGATGTCTGATGGTATGTCAGTAGTAAAAAGTGAGTTAAGATCAATCTGTCTATTAGCCAGAAATTTAACTGCTTCCATAGCTGCTCGATAAAATAGCGTTTACAGTATAAAAGCTACTAAAAACAATATAATCAAACCGTTGTATTAAAGCAAACCCCCCATGCAAAAACACACTACAAGCGCTTTTGGAAGAAAAAAACTAATAGGTGATTCAATGAGCCAAAAATCCAAACTAGCCACTCTAAATGACTGCAGCTGCTACCATTATAACTTGGTTCACGGACCAGTTTAACACATCAATAGCTGGGTAAAAAATGAATAAAACCTGAATATGTCAGAATTATATCACAATCAACCAGGCAGCGCTGGACATATGCAACATTTAAACTTTAAACAAATAAATATACAAATATTGAATATTGTCCTTGGAATAGAAAAGTTCTTAAATGAAGAATGGCAGTCTTTAATGCAAATATTGGACTGAACAATCCTTATTCAGACAAAGTCCACTATAGCCCAAGATGATAGGTTTGGAAAGACACCGCTTCACGTCTGTGCTCATAGAAGAAAGAGGGGGGTGTGTGAGAAAAGAGAACCCCCTCTTGAGTAGCCTCTTACCGCAAAGAAAATTTATATCAGCGTGTCACAGGTGCAATCTCAGCCTCAATCACTGCTCAGCGTCTCTGAATGGCTCAGGGTTCATACATGAAAAAGATGGTAGGAAACAGACACATAGCGTGATCCTGCTTAAAAATCTTTAATCGCCCAATAAAAACGTCATCCAATACACTCACATGTATAAAACTTTAAAATGGCATATCTCACTGATTTACCCAAATCGGGTCAGGTTAACCACATCACCAAACGCTCATTGCTGGTCAAGCTGCGAGGAGGGGAGTGATCTCTAATGCCGACTGACAATCAGACTGCTTCACTTGGTTCAGCCCTGACTAGTTTCATCCCAAGGGATATCATCTGAGGGTGGAGCCAAGTGTCATGCATTACTGCTTTATACCCAGGAGCAAATTGCTTGCATTGCATCAGGCATCAATCCCCAGCTGACAGCTACATCAACAGAGGACAGAATGACACAGCAATGTGCAAATAAAGGGACACAGTATATTTGACAGTGTGACAATCTTTACAGAGTGCACAGAATACAAAACAGCAGAGTGCTGTCCTTGGCTGGAAACTGCCGGCTGATCATTTACATCCGCCGGAATTATACTAGCAGACAAAAACAGCATTCAGCATAAAAACCATATCAATAATTAAAAAAATACCAATCAAATAGTCCAAAGCGGGTGTGCCCATATGAACTGGGCACAGTCACTTTAGACAAAAAATTATGATCATGGTGTTAGTGAGAAAAAATAAATAAAATATATATATATGTAACATAAGATATAGGAATTTAAATGTATACCTTGCACCATACATTGTACAATGCATATTACCGATCAGATTGAATTGGATAGAATTCAACCAGACATAGAATGGTGCAATATTCACCTCTATTTAGGAGAAATAAATCATACATTTCAAACATGATGCATTCCCAATTCGTTCAAGAATGTATACAAAATAGATTAAATACCTAAAAATTGTAAGAGATGCTAAAAAAATACTAGACTAATAAAATAAAAAAAAAAAAAAAAAAAAAAAAAAAATATTATTTTTTTTTTTTTTTTTTTTTTTTTTTTTTTTTTTTTTTCCTTCCTGACATAAGGAATACCTGATAGGTGTATGGAATAAATATAAAATGATATATAAGTATGAAATTATATATAAGAATATGTGTATAAATGTATAACAATGGATAGAGATATGTGATAATGCATAAAGCACAGTCGCAGAAAAAAAGGTAATAAAGACGACAAAGGATGCATGCCGATCAATAATCGCTTATGAAACAATTTACATCCAATTCGACGTTTAAGCCAGAAGGGGTGAGCGTATTCATTAAATAAATCCAACGGGTCTCGCGTTTAGAGATTTCCCTCACCATGTTGGAACCCCTCCAATTTGGACAAATACTCTCTATGCCCCAAAACTTTAAGCCCGAAGGATCTTGTCCATGGAATTTTTTAAAATGGAGGGATACGCTATGATCTTTGTACCCGATCTCTATATTGTATATATGTTCTGAAACGCGTTTCTTTAGTTTCCTTTTCGTGCGGCCCACATACATTAGGTTGCATGGACACTGCAAAACGTAGACCACATGAGTTGTACTGCATGTGATAAAATCCTTAATTTTAAAATTCATATTGTTCCCCGTCGATGTAAATTCAGTCAATCCCCGAATAGGTGAATTTATCTTAGCACAGGTCTTACACCTTCTGCAGGCATAGAAACCAGCGCAGTCCCAAAACATGGTTGGTCTAACTGGTGGGTCCAGTACTTTCTTTACTATCTTATCTCCAAAATTGGGGGCTTTTCTATATATGAAAGCAGGATTTTTTGGCACCACATTCTGTAAGGTTTTGTCCATTTGGAGTATGTGCCAGTGTTCTTTGAAAATTTTCTCGATGTCCCTATATTGGTCATGGAAATTTGAAATGAAGCCCCATTCATGTTTTGAACTTTGTATTTGTGCCTTATTTTCCAGACATACCGATCTTGGTGTGGCACCTACGTCATTGATAATTTTATTTAGGGTCGACTCATTGTAACCTTTCTGAATAAAGCGAGATTTAATAATTGCAGATTGAGATTGAAAATCTGAGTCGGATGTACAATTTCTCCTTATTCTCATTATTTGTCCTTTAGGAATGTTATTGAGCCAATGTGGGTGGTGTCCACTGGAGATTGGAAGATAACTATTCCTGTCGGTAGGCTTAAAATAGACATTGGTAATTAACTTGTCTCCATCTCTTAATAGATTTACATCGAGAAAATGGATTTTGTCTTTACTGAACTCATAGTCTAACACAATATTGTTACTGTTGTTATTTAGTTCAGTCATGAATGCATGTAGTGAACATTCAGTGCCTTCCCATAGGAACACTAGGTCATCTATATACCTTTTGTACAATAATAGCTGGTCTCTCTTTTTAGAAAAGACCACTTTGTCCTCCCACTCCCCCATGAACAAATTGGCCAAGCTTGGAGCAAACTTGGCTCCCATGGCCACTCCTTTGCGCTGGGAATAAAAGTGTTGGTTATACCAAAAGTAATTGTGGGACAGGCAGAAATCTAAAGCCTGTCTCAAAAACACTTTCTGTTCGAAAGGTAAGTCGTCCCTCTGACATAGGGCCCAATTGAGTGCTAGTAAAGCGTCGTCATGCTGGATAATGGTATATAACGAGGATACGTCAGCGGTCACGAGAAACACATCCTGTTTATCAGATAGATCTATATCACTGATAATTTGCAGGAGGTTTTTCGTATCCCTTAAATAAGCTTTGGTCGTTAGGACGCTTGCTTGTAAAAACGTGTCCAAGTATTGTCCCAATCTGGCAGTCACTGACCCGATACAATTTACAATGGGTCGACCTGGTGGTACACTGGCATTTTTGTGGACCTTTGGCAGAGTATATATAGTAGGCACTCTGCAAGAGTTAGGAACAAGATATTTAATCTCCTTTGTGTTTAAAACTCTTTTTTCTGTTCCAAGGTCGACCAACTTCTGTAGGTCCTTATGGTACAGAGAAGTTGGGTCTGATTTCAGACGAACATACGTGCTGTCATCAGCCAGCATGGCTGCGAGTTGGCTGTCATAGAAACTTTTCTCCAAAACAACCACCCCGCCTCCCTTATCTGCTGGTCTAATTACGATGTTTTTCCTTTCCTCCAACATTTTTATGCCGTCATGTATATGTCGATGGTTAGCAAATTTCTTTGGGACCACTTTCTCAAAGTCTCTTAAAACAAGATTTTTAAATACATCAACATGTTGGTTAGCTGTATTAAGCGGATTGAAAAGAGATCGATTTTTCAGGCCGCTGTCAATCCCGATCACAGAAGTGTTAGTTCTGTTAGTACCAGTTGGACCATTGTTCAAAAAATACTTTTTTATATTTATTTTACGTATGTATTTATGGATGTCCATATATACTTCAAATTTGTTTAAGATCTTTTTAGGGGCACATTTCAAACCTGACTGAAGGATATTGATTTCCTTATCAGTTAGCTCAGTATGGCTCAGATTATAGATGCCTATTGGTCCTGTTCCAATCTTCTTTTTTTGGACTCTCCAGCCTGACCTGCATCCACGCCGTCCTTTATTACGGGATTTGGTGGGTGCTGAGGATCTCTCTCCCTCAGGGGAGGTTTCCACCATCCTTGTTGTGGGGGTGGGGGGTAATAAACCCCTGGAGGTTGGTGTCCATAGGGTCTGTTTGATTGGTGTCCTCGGTTTCCTCTCTTCCCCCTTCCTAAAAAAGGACGTGGGGAATGAGAATTTCTCCATTCGCCCTGTGTAGTTAGTGGGTCAAATCTATTTGAAGTGGAAGCGGCACCCTGATATTCATTATACATCCCTGGATGTTGATTGTATGCATTCGGATGTTGGTATTGCATACCTTCTCTGCTCCTACCTCTTATCTCTTTCCCTCTGCCGCGTTTAGCTTTAAATTGAGGGGGCATAGTACCCCAATTTTGCATTGGTTGGCATGGGGTAGAGTATCCCGTAGGGATCAAAGACCTCACATCCTGTGTTAGGGGTGTGGGGGGAGGATCCAAATGTATTTCAACTCCAGGTTGTTTAATTTTACTTTGCCATGTGTATATACATTCATTTTTAAAATCATTTAAATCTCTGTGAAATTTTTTTACTTTCTTTTTTTGTGTATCTTTATCAATTTTGTCCAATTTTTTATTTATAGCAGTGTTGAAATCAATCCATTGCTGGGTTTCTTTAATAGGGTCTAGTTTCCCATACAGATCCGCAATGGACTTCTCAAGCTTGCACATTTTCCTTTTCTTCCTATTTAAAACTAACTGCTGGAGCTTGAACCCTACTCCGTTAAAAAAATCAAGCCATTCTGACATTGATTCTTTATCATCTAACCCATCTTGGGGAGTAACTTCCCAGCGTAAACTCCTTACTATAATATTCTCTTTTAGGTATTGTTCCATGGTGCACACATCCCACCATGTCCTCACTTGTTTCTCGAGTGCATTTCCCAATGCGACTAATATGGTTTTGTAATCATCTTTGATGTCTGATGGTATGTCAGTAGTAAAAAGTGAGTTAAGATCAATCTGTCTATTAGCCAGAAATTTAACTGCTTCCATAGCTGCTCGATAAAATAGCGTTTACAGTATAAAAGCTACTAAAAACAATATAATCAAACCGTTGTATTAAAGCAAACCCCCCATGCAAAAACACACTACAAGCGCTTTTGGAAGAAAAAAACTAATAGGTGATTCAATGAGCCAAAAATCCAAACTAGCCACTCTAAATGACTGCAGCTGCTACCATTATAACTTGGTTCACGGACCAGTTTAACACATCAATAGCTGGGTAAAAAATGAATAAAACCTGAATATGTCAGAATTATATCACAATCAACCAGGCAGCGCTGGACATATGCAACATTTAAACTTTAAACAAATAAATATACAAATATTGAATATTGTCCTTGGAATAGAAAAGTTCTTAAATGAAGAATGGCAGTCTTTAATGCAAATATTGGACTGAACAATCCTTATTCAGACAAAGTCCACTATAGCCCAAGATGATAGGTTTGGAAAGACACCGCTTCACGTCTGTGCTCATAGAAGAAAGAGGGGGGTGTGTGAGAAAAGAGAACCCCCTCTTGAGTAGCCTCTTACCGCAAAGAAAATTTATATCAGCGTGTCACAGGTGCAATCTCAGCCTCAATCACTGCTCAGCGTCTCTGAATGGCTCAGGGTTCATACATGAAAAAGATGGTAGGAAACAGACACATAGCGTGATCCTGCTTAAAAATCTTTAATCGCCCAATAAAAACGTCATCCAATACACTCACATGTATAAAACTTTAAAATGGCATATCTCACTGATTTACCCAAATCGGGTCAGGTTAACCACATCACCAAACGCTCATTGCTGGTCAAGCTGCGAGGAGGGGAGTGATCTCTAATGCCGACTGACAATCAGACTGCTTCACTTGGTTCAGCCCTGACTAGTTTCATCCCAAGGGATATCATCTGAGGGTGGAGCCAAGTGTCATGCATTACTGCTTTATACCCAGGAGCAAATTGCTTGCATTGCATCAGGCATCAATCCCCAGCTGACAGCTACATCAACAGAGGACAGAATGACACAGCAATGTGCAAATAAAGGGACACAGTATATTTGACAGTGTGACAATCTTTACAGAGTGCACAGAATACAAAACAGCAGAGTGCTGTCCTTGGCTGGAAACTGCCGGCTGATCATTTACATCCGCCGGAATTATACTAGCAGACAAAAACAGCATTCAGCATAAAAACCATATCAATAATTAAAAAAATACCAATCAAATAGTCCAAAGCGGGTGTGCCCATATGAACTGGGCACAGTCACTTTAGACAAAAAATTATGATCATGGTGTTAGTGAGAAAAAATAAATAAAATATATATATATGTAACATAAGATATAGGAATTTAAATGTATACCTTGCACCATACATTGTACAATGCATATTACCGATCAGATTGAATTGGATAGAATTCAACCAGACATAGAATGGTGCATCCTTTGTCGTCTTTATTCACCTCTATTTAGGAGAAATAAATCATACATTTAAAACATTATGCATTCCCAATTCGTTCAATAATTTATAAAAAATATATTAAATACCTAAAAATTGTAAGAGATGCTAAAAAAATACTAGACTAATAAAATAAAAAAAAAAAAAAAAAAAAAAAAAAAAATTATTATTATTTTTTTTTTTTTTTTTTTTTTTTTTTTTTCCTTCCTGACATAAGGAATACCTGATAGGTGTATGGAATAAATATAAAATGATATATAAGTATGAAATTATATATAAGAATATGTGTATAAATGTATAACAATGGATAGAGATATGTGATAATGCATAAAGCACAGTCGCAGAAAAAAAGGTAATAAAGACGACAAAGGATGCATGCCGATCAATAATCGCTTATGAAACAATTTACATCCAATTCGACGTTTAAGCCAGAAGGGGTGAGCGTATTCATTAAATAAATCCAACGGGTCTCGCGTTTAGAGATTTCCCTCACCATGTTGGAACCCCTCCAATTTGGACAAATACTCTCTATGCCCCAAAACTTTAAGCCCGAAGGATCTTGTCCATGGAATTTTTTAAAATGGAGGGATACGCTATGATCTTTGTACCCGATCTCTATATTGTATATATGTTCTGAAACGCGTTCTGTCACACTGTCAAATATACTGTGTCCCTTTATTTGCACATTGCTGTGTCATTCTGTCCTCTGTTGATGTAGCTGTCAGCTGGGGATTGATGCCTGATGCAATGCAAGCAATTTGCTCCTGGGTATAAAGCAGTAATGCATGACACTTGGCTCCACCCTCAGATGATATCCCTTGGGATGAAACTAGTCAGGGCTGAACCAAGTGAAGCAGTCTGATTGTCAGTCGGCATTAGAGATCACTCCCCTCCTCGCAGCTTGACCAGCAATGAGCGTTTGGTGATGTGGTTAACCTGACCCGATTTGGGTAAATCAGTGAGATATGCCATTTTAAAGTTTTATACATGTGAGTGTATTGGATGACGTTTTTATTGGGCGATTAAAGATTTTTAAGCAGGATCACGCTATGTGTCTGTTTCCTACCATCTTTTTCATGTATGAACCCTGAGCCATTCAGAGACGCTGAGCAGTGATTGAGGCTGAGATTGCACCTGTGACACGCTGATATAAATTTTCTTTGCGGTAAGAGGCTACTCAAGAGGGGGTTCTCTTTTCTCACACACCCCCCTCTTTCTTCTATGAGCACAGACGTGAAGCGGTGTCTTTCCAAACCTATCATCTTGGGCTATAGTGGACTTTGTCTGAATAAGGATTGTTCAGTCCAATATTTGCATTAAAGACTGCCATTCTTCATTTAAGAACTTTTCTATTCCAAGGACAATATTCAATATTTGTATATTTATTTGTTTAAAGTTTAAATGTTGCATATGTCCAGCGCTGCCTGGTTGATTGTGATATAATTCTGACATATTCAGGTTTTATTCATTTTTTACCCAGCTATTGATGTGTTAAACTGGTCCGTGAACCAAGTTATAATGGTAGCAGCTGCAGTCATTTAGAGTGGCTAGTTTGGATTTTTGGCTCATTGAATCACCTATTAGTTTTTTTCTTCCAAAAGCGCTTGTAGTGTGTTTTTGCATGGGGGGTTTGCTTTAATACAACGGTTTGATTATATTGTTTTTAGTAGCTTTTATACTGTAAACGCTATTTTATCGAGCAGCTATGGAAGCAGTTAAATTTCTGGCTAATAGACAGATTGATCTTAACTCACTTTTTACTACTGACATACCATCAGACATCAAAGATGATTACAAAACCATATTAGTCGCATTGGGAAATGCACTCGAGAAACAAGTGAGGACATGGTGGGATGTGTGCACCATGGAACAATACCTAAAAGAGAATATTATAGTAAGGAGTTTACGCTGGGAAGTTACTCCCCAAGATGGGTTAGATGATAAAGAATCAATGTCAGAATGGCTTGATTTTTTTAACGGAGTAGGGTTCAAGCTCCAGCAGTTAGTTTTAAATAGGAAGAAAAGGAAAATGTGCAAGCTTGAGAAGTCCATTGCGGATCTGTATGGGAAACTAGACCCTATTAAAGAAACCCAGCAATGGATTGATTTCAACACTGCTATAAATAAAAAATTGGACAAAATTGATAAAGATACACAAAAAAAGAAAGTAAAAAAATTTCACAGAGATTTAAATGATTTTAAAAATGAATGTATATACACATGGCAAAGTAAAATTAAACAACCTGGAGTTGAAATACATTTGGATCCTCCCCCCACACCCCTAACACAGGATGTGAGGTCTTTGATCCCTACGGGATACTCTACCCCATGCCAACCAATGCAAAATTGGGGTACTATGCCCCCTCAATTTAAAGCTAAACGCGGCAGAGGGAAAGAGATAAGAGGTAGGAGCAGAGAAGGTATGCAATACCAACATCCGAATGCATACAATCAACATCCAGGGATGTATAATGAATATCAGGGTGCCGCTTCCACTTCAAATAGATTTGACCCACTAACTACACAGGGCGAATGGAGAAATTCTCATTCCCCACGTCCTTTTTTAGGAAGGGGGAAGAGAGGAAACCGAGGACACCAATCAAACAGACCCTATGGACACCAACCTCCAGGGGTTTATTACCCCCCACCCCCACAACAAGGATGGTGGAAACCTCCCCTGAGGGAGAGAGATCCTCAGCACCCACCAAATCCCGTAATAAAGGACGGCGTGGATGCAGGTCAGGCTGGAGAGTCCAAAAAAAGAAGATTGGAACAGGACCAATAGGCATCTATAATCTGAGCCATACTGAGCTAACTGATAAGGAAATCAATATCCTTCAGTCAGGTTTGAAATGTGCCCCTAAAAAGATCTTAAACAAATTTGAAGTATATATGGACATCCATAAATACATACGTAAAATAAATATAAAAAAGTATTTTTTGAACAATGGTCCAACTGGTACTAACAGAACTAACACTTCTGTGATCGGGATTGACAGCGGCCTGAAAAATCGATCTCTTTTCAATCCGCTTAATACAGCTAACCAACATGTTGATGTATTTAAAAATCTTGTTTTAAGAGACTTTGAGAAAGTGGTCCCAAAGAAATTTGCTAACCATCGACATATACATGACGGCATAAAAATGTTGGAGGAAAGGAAAAACATCGTAATTAGACCAGCAGATAAGGGAGGCGGGGTGGTTGTTTTGGAGAAAAGTTTCTATGACAGCCAACTCGCAGCCATGCTGGCTGATGACAGCACGTATGTTCGTCTGAAATCAGACCCAACTTCTCTGTACCATAAGGACCTACAGAAGTTGGTCGACCTTGGAACAGAAAAAAGAGTTTTAAACACAAAGGAGATTAAATATCTTGTTCCTAACTCTTGCAGAGTGCCTACTATATATACTCTGCCAAAGGTCCACAAAAATGCCAGTGTACCACCAGGTCGACCCATTGTAAATTGTATCGGGTCAGTGACTGCCAGATTGGGACAATACTTGGACACGTTTTTACAAGCAAGCGTCCTAACGACCAAAGCTTATTTAAGGGATACGAAAAACCTCCTGCAAATTATCAGTGATATAGATCTATCTGATAAACAGGATGTGTTTCTCGTGACCGCTGACGTATCCTCGTTATATACCATTATCCAGCATGACGACGCTTTACTAGCACTCAATTGGGCCCTATGTCAGAGGGACGACTTACCTTTCGAACAGAAAGTGTTTTTGAGACAGGCTTTAGATTTCTGCCTGTCCCACAATTACTTTTGGTATAACCAACACTTTTATTCCCAGCGCAAAGGAGTGGCCATGGGAGCCAAGTTTGCTCCAAGCTTGGCCAATTTGTTCATGGGGGAGTGGGAGGACAAAGTGGTCTTTTCTAAAAAGAGAGACCAGCTATTATTGTACAAAAGGTATATAGATGACCTAGTGTTCCTATGGGAAGGCACTGAATGTTCACTACATGCATTCATGACTGAACTAAATAACAACAGTAACAATATTGTGTTAGACTATGAGTTCAGTAAAGACAAAATCCATTTTCTCGATGTAAATCTATTAAGAGATGGAGACAAGTTAATTACCAATGTCTATTTTAAGCCTACCGACAGGAATAGTTATCTTCCAATCTCCAGTGGACACCACCCACATTGGCTCAATAACATTCCTAAAGGACAAATAATGAGAATAAGGAGAAATTGTACATCCGACTCAGATTTTCAATCTCAATCTGCAATTATTAAATCTCGCTTTATTCAGAAAGGTTACAATGAGTCGACCCTAAATAAAATTATCAATGACGTAGGTGCCACACCAAGATCGGTATGTCTGGAAAATAAGGCACAAATACAAAGTTCAAAACATGAATGGGGCTTCATTTCAAATTTCCATGACCAATATAGGGACATCGAGAAAATTTTCAAAGAACACTGGCACATACTCCAAATGGACAAAACCTTACAGAATGTGGTGCCAAAAAATCCTGCTTTCATATATAGAAAAGCCCCCAATTTTGGAGATAAGATAGTAAAGAAAGTACTGGACCCACCAGTTAGACCAACCATGTTTTGGGACTGCGCTGGTTTCTATGCCTGCAGAAGGTGTAAGACCTGTGCTAAGATAAATTCACCTATTCGGGGATTGACTGAATTTACATCGACGGGGAACAATATGAATTTTAAAATTAAGGATTTTATCACATGCAGTACAACTCATGTGGTCTACGTTTTGCAGTGTCCATGCAACCTAATGTATGTGGGCCGCACGAAAAGGAAACTAAAGAAACGCGTTTCAGAACATATATACAATATAGAGATCGGGTACAAAGATCATAGCGTATCCCTCCATTTTAAAAAATTCCATGGACAAGATCCTTCGGGCTTAAAGTTTTGGGGCATAGAGAGTATTTGTCCAAATTGGAGGGGTTCCAACATGGTGAGGGAAATCTCTAAACGCGAGACCCGTTGGATTTATTTAATGAATACGCTCACCCCTTCTGGCTTAAACGTCGAATTGGATGTAAATTGTTTCATAAGCGATTATTGATCGGCATGCATCCTTTGTCGTCTTTATTACCTTTTTTTCTGCGACTGTGCTTTATGCATTATCACATATCTCTATCCATTGTTATACATTTATACACATATTCTTATATATAATTTCATACTTATATATCATTTTATATTTATTCCATACACCTATCAGGTATTCCTTATGTCAGGAAGGAAAAAAAAAAAAAAAAAAAAAAAAAAAAAAAAAAATAATAATTTTTTTTTTTTTTTTTTTTTTTTTTTTTTTATTTTATTAGTCTAGTATTTTTTTAGCATCTCTTACAATTTTTAGGTATTTAATCTATTTTGTATACATTCTTGAACGAATTGGGAATGCATCATGTTTGAAATGTATGATTTATTTCTCCTAAATAGAGGTGAATATTGCACCATTCTATGTCTGGTTGAATTCTATCCAATTCAATCTGATCGGTAATATGCATTGTACAATGTATGGTGCAAGGTATACATTTAAATTCCTATATCTTATGTTACATATATATATATTTTATTTATTTTTTCTCACTAACACCATGATCATAATTTTTTGTCTAAAGTGACTGTGCCCAGTTCATATGGGCACACCCGCTTTGGACTATTTGATTGGTATTTTTTTAATTATTGATATGGTTTTTATGCTGAATGCTGTTTTTGTCTGCTAGTATAATTCCGGCGGATGTAAATGATCAGCCGGCAGTTTCCAGCCAAGGACAGCACTCTGCTGTTTTGTATTCTGTGCACTCTGTAAAGATTGTCACACTGTCAAATATACTGTGTCCCTTTATTTGCACATTGCTGTGTCATTCTGTCCTCTGTTGATGTAGCTGTCAGCTGGGGATTGATGCCTGATGCAATGCAAGCAATTTGCTCCTGGGTATAAAGCAGTAATGCATGACACTTGGCTCCACCCTCAGATGATATCCCTTGGGATGAAACTAGTCAGGGCTGAACCAAGTGAAGCAGTCTGATTGTCAGTCGGCATTAGAGATCACTCCCCTCCTCGCAGCTTGACCAGCAATGAGCGTTTGGTGATGTGGTTAACCTGACCCGATTTGGGTAAATCAGTGAGATATGCCATTTTAAAGTTTTATACATGTGAGTGTATTGGATGACGTTTTTATTGGGCGATTAAAGATTTTTAAGCAGGATCACGCTATGTGTCTGTTTCCTACCATCTTTTTCATGTATGAACCCTGAGCCATTCAGAGACGCTGAGCAGTGATTGAGGCTGAGATTGCACCTGTGACACGCTGATATAAATTTTCTTTGCGGTAAGAGGCTACTCAAGAGGGGGTTCTCTTTTCTCACACACCCCCCTCTTTCTTCTATGAGCACAGACGTGAAGCGGTGTCTTTCCAAACCTATCATCTTGGGCTATAGTGGACTTTGTCTGAATAAGGATTGTTCAGTCCAATATTTGCATTAAAGACTGCCATTCTTCATTTAAGAACTTTTCTATTCCAAGGACAATATTCAATATTTGTATATTTATTTGTTTAAAGTTTAAATGTTGCATATGTCCAGCGCTGCCTGGTTGATTGTGATATAATTCTGACATATTCAGGTTTTATTCATTTTTTACCCAGCTATTGATGTGTTAAACTGGTCCGTGAACCAAGTTATAATGGTAGCAGCTGCAGTCATTTAGAGTGGCTAGTTTGGATTTTTGGCTCATTGAATCACCTATTAGTTTTTTTCTTCCAAAAGCGCTTGTAGTGTGTTTTTGCATGGGGGGTTTGCTTTAATACAACGGTTTGATTATATTCAATTAGCAAAACAAATGGAAAAAATAAAAAATGTGTAGCGCTCGGAGAATATATATGTTAACAGTGAATGTTAATAGACAGAAATATGAGTGAAATCACTGACTTTAAATACAGACATATTACAATTTAAATAAATAAATAAATACAATAGTCCATGTAAACATGTTCCACCAAACAAATGAGTCATTCAATAAATAATAAAGTGCAACGTGCCATGTCCTTAGGAGTGAATAACACTACGTGAAGAGTAGGCTGTTAGGTGAAGCTGATCTCTTCATAGGTAAGAAGAGAGACCGCCACCAAAATAGTAAATGGAGGCTTACCAGAGAAGGTGGACTTAAAGTGACATATGTCGCTGTAAGTCTGAAAGGCTTGTATGTGCGGTTCGTGACCAAACATAAGAAGGGTATATGGAAATACACGTCTGTTCAATTGATGATATTGCTTCAAAACATGAGAAACGCACACGGCAATGTGGAGGGTTCACAGCAGTATTGATCCGGTGATAATGATATAGCCAGAGAAGATAAGGAGAGAAGTAGCCAATAGCGTAATCCAGTTTTATAAAACCAAAACTTAATAAAATAAACCGATACACTCACACTCACATGTAAGCTGTACAAGTCACGCATGTATACATAGGTGAGGCGGCAGTGGAGGCGAACTGACGCGTTTCGTGTGCTAACACATCATATATATAATAATTAGGGTGCACCGAATAGGTTTTTTGTTGCCGATACCGAAAATGAAAAATACACAAGACTGAAACGATACCGAAAATGACGTCAGACTGTGGACATGGTGCAGGAGATGATCAGAGACTGCGGACATGGTACAGGTAAGTATGTGAGCCCAGGGGGACATGGGGTTGTGGTTCAGTGCCAGGAGCCATGAGTCGGTGCAAAATCAAGATAGTGCCACAAGATATGGCAATGTGGGTTAGAGCAGGTAGACACAGGTCAGTGCAGAGTGATGTGGGAATGTAGGTCAGTGCTCGGAAATGAGGGTCAGCATTTAGAGACAAGGGTCAGAGAAGGGGGACACAGGTCAAAGCTGGAGGACGAAGGTTGCTGCTGGGAGACATGGGTCAAGAGAAGAGTCGGTGCTGGGAGATTTGGGGATGAGGGTCAGTGCTGAGAAATTAGGGTCAGGGTCAGGAGACAAGGGTCAGAGGAAAAGGACATTGAGGTTCCAGAGGGGTCAGAACAGGGGGGTCAGCATTAGGAGCCGAGGGCTGGGTTCACAGGTCAGTGTTGAGAGATGTGAGGTCACAGGTCAGTGTTGGGAGATGTGGGGTCACAGGTCAGCACTAGGCACAGCTCTCACCCCCAGGCCGCCTCTCGCCATCCTTTTCCCGAACACATCCAGCCTCCTCTGTTTCACATTGAAAGTAACACCAACAGGAGCCCGGCTGGTACTGACAGAGCGATTCCCACCAGACGGCATGCTGCCTGATGACACCTGGCTCTGGGTGACCCGCTTGAGGGGGAGGAGGAACCACGGACATGTGACCGGGGTGAGAGCTGATGTTGTGCTACCATGTGACCTCCGGGGAGAGGGCGGAAGTGACGAATGTGTGGTGGGTAGGGGAGGACAGGACAGGACACGGTGCACAGAGCTGACACTCAATGTGATATTGGAGAGGTGGGGAGGAGGAAAAAAAGAGGAGAGGGCTGTGGCATGCCACGCCATGAGGACACACCTGCATTTTCAGCTCAATTATCGGCAGGATTTTCCTTTCGGCAAATTGCAGAAAAGCCAATTTTCGGCCGTTATGTTTCGGCGGCCGAAATTTCAGCGCATCCCTAGTGTGTGTGTGTGTGTGTGAGATTATAGCACAAGTGTTTAGGTCATTTTCTATAATATATATATATATATATATATAATCAGCCCTCAAAAAAGTAGGGCTGCCTGGGACCTCGGGGGGCTCTAGCACCGCCGATCAGAGGAGAAGAGAGGAGAGCCGCACGCTGGATGATCGAGCAGGGAACATCACAGCTTTCATTTCAATAGCTGTGTGTTCCCCACGCCGTGAGCTGTCACATATACCCCTCACCGTCCAATCCTAGGACAGGTGACATGTATCAAAGTTTCCCGGACAAGGGGGAGGGGCTTATGTGACGGTGCGCCGCAGGGGAACACACAGCTATTGAAATGAAAGCTGTGATGTTCACAGCTCTAATCATCCAGCCGATGGCTCTCTTCCCATCCACAGGTAGGCTGCATTATGGAGAACACACAAACTGCATTATGTGGGACACAAAGGCTGCATTATGGGGGACACACAGGCTGCATTATGGGGGACACACAGGCTGCATTATGGGGGACACACAGGCTGCATTATGGGGGACACACAGGCTGCAGGCTGCATTATGGGGGGGACACACACACACAGGCTACATTATGGGGCACACACACACAGGCTGCATGGCAGACACGGGCAGGCGGCATTGGTGGGCACAGATAAAGTTGTTAATTATTTTTAGAACTTAATTCTGTATAAAACAGAATTAAGTTATTCAAAACAAAACATAAAAGTAGTGTCATTTCATGAGATAATTTTATAAGGACAGGTTTAGAGGCGGGGCATGGTAGGGGTTAGGCGGGCAACTGGTTAGGCGAGTAACCCTTGAGGCCTGGCTAGTAGCTCAGGACTTGAAATTTTGAGCCCTGTGTGTATATATATAATTATAGAAAATGACCTAAACACTTGTCGTGCTATAATAGTAGTATATAAGAGGTTAACAAAGCCAAACCAGAATAAATCAATTCTGCTTAATATTCAAGAAGTGTATTCAAACTGACCATATGTTAAGCCTAGATAGTGCTACCGTGATTCCCCAAAAATAAGACTTACCCCGAAAATAAGCCCTAGTTTAAAATGCTTGAAACATATTATAATCCACTCTATTTCTGGAGCATATAACGTACAATGGGCCAGATTCAGGTAGTCCAGAGCATCTTTGCTCTGGAGTAACGCTTCTCATTTGCGTTGCGCTGCAGAAATTTTAGGAGCAAGTGCTGTCATTCACGAAGCACTTGCTCCTAAAGTTGCGGCAGCGCATCGCAAATGAGCCGGCGGAATTCAAATTGGGCGGGTACGGGGCGTGTAGTATGCTAACTAAGCGCGATCCCGCCGCCAACGTACTGCGCATGCGTCGAGTGTCAAAACATCCCCGTGCGCATGCTCCAAAATCTGTGAATGAACGTCAATGACGTCACATTCCCATTCATGACCGTTTTACGCAAGCGACGTTTTTTTTTTTTTTTCCGACGCGATGACGACGCCTATACCTAACATAGGATATTCCAACCCCATGTAGGTATAACTATGCGCCGCGTATCCCGTCCGGAAACGTCGTAACGTCACTGCGTCGCGCCGGAATGCGATCGTGAATTGCCGATTTCCGCTCATTAACATATTTTTTGAGCGGAAATCGGCGGGAACGCCCCCGGCGCCATTTTTAAGTTGAAGTAACAATGCGATGGCGAAACTCAGTTACGCTGCTCGCATCGGAGCTTCAACCCGGCGTTTCTTGTTTTCTGGTTACAGAAAACAGAAACGCCGGCTCAAAGTCACAGTTAGGCTGGCGGATCACTGGATCCGCCAGCCTAACTGTTCCTGAATCTGGCCCATTGTGTGTGTTTCTGTATGAATTGAGCCAAATACCTTTGGTACGCCTAAACCGAACCCCCGCAGCAGTGCTTGGAGCAGGTCACAGATGTACCGAGCAGCGCTATAACAAAAGTATTCGGCATATTTATATTACAGAAATGCACATTTGTACATTTATATACTACTTTAATATAGTGTAGTATAGGATTATACAAGCATTTTAAATCGGTTCATGGCAGGGAGGGAGTGAGAAGACGGCACATTACATGGTAAGCCCTACCCGGAAAATTAGCCCTACTGTGTATTTTGTTGACAAAATGAATATAAAACCTGTTTTTATTTTAGGGGAAACACAGGGGTAGATTCATATAGAGATACGATGGTCGGATCTATGCGGCTGATTCATAGAATCAGGTTCCGCATAGATCTCCCTTAGATCCGACAGGTGTAAGTGACTTACACCATCGGATCTTAGGCTGCAATCTCCTGCTGGCCGCTAGGTGGCGCTTCCGTTTGTATACGCAACGAATATGCAAATGAGGAGAACCGCCGATTCTGAAACGAACGCCCGGCCATCGTTTTTTTTTTACGCCGTTTGCGTTTGGCTTTTTCGGCGGATAGTTACCCCTGCTATATGAGGGGTAAGTGCGGCGTATCCTATGTTAAGTATGGCCGTCGTTCCCGCGTCGAGTTTTGAATTTCTTACGTCGTTTACGTAAGTCGGTAACGCAAATTACGTATGGCCGTATTCGCTAACGTCAAAACCAATGACATCCTTGCGACGTCATTTGGAGCAATGCACGCTGGGAAATTTAGCCGGCGGCGCATGCGCAGTTAAATCGGCGCGGGACGCACCTGATTTAAATAATACACTCCCCCTAGCCGCGGAATTTGAATTCCGCCAGGGGATTTACGAGCCGCCGGCGCCTCTTTAGAGGCAAGTGCTTTGTGAATACAGTACTTGCCTCAAAAACTGGCGCTGGCGGATCGTAAATAAGATAGATTACGTGGATCTAAAGATCCGCTGATCTATGTGAATCTACCCCATGGTATATAACTCCTTTCTCCCCTCATCCAAAATGTTTTTGAAATCATTTATATGTTAAAAAATTAAATTAAATCTTTATGTGAAAAAGTTAATAAATTTGGTGTGCTTGGCACTAGAAATATATTTCTAGTGTCATTCAATATTGGACAAATCATAGAATAAAAGATGCCTAAAAAGTATATATATTTTTTTCCAATTCTTACACCTTTATGATAATTCAGGACTAGGCATAGTGTACCACCAATTGTGCTGTCCACAGTGCCACCCTGTGGTAACAGCATTAACATATCTAACTTTGTATACGATCTATGCAGAGCTGCACCCAATTTAGTAAATCACAAAGATTGTTTCTTCTGCATTTAAAAAATAAAGCCCCCCTTCACAAATGTACACTTTGAACCCCTTTCTTACATGCATATATGTGGCAAAAATCCAGTTTCCTTTTAGGAAAGCATACATTTAGACTCCCGTTCACACTGGTGTGACTTGTCATGAGATTGGACGAATCGCAATGGAACTGTTCAAATCAGTGCAACTCCGAATTTGCGGGGGCTTCGACTTACTATTGTATTTTTTTGGCAAAGGTGTCAGTGCTATATACAAATACATCCACTTATATATATATATATATATGTAAATATTTTTTCTAATTTCTTTTTATTTTGTTTTGTTTTTTATTAGGTTGGAATCATTGACTTTTCTTTCTATCTTAAGGATATACAGCTAAATGATAATGACAGCAAGTATGTATTCCATGGTACATTTTATTTTACTTTTTCTGTGTATTGGATATAACTTTTCACTGTTTTTGTTTATCTAATCGTGCAACACTGAAATGGCAGTTATTTATTGCATAAAGCATATCATTCAATATCTATAAATACTCTGGTATGTCTGTTCATTCATCAGTCCTTTGGTACACAACAGATTGCAGGTGGGTAATTCACTAAGGTTAGTTTGAATAATGCAACAAATTTAACTTGGAGTGCAGGTGAGTTAATAATTATAGTGCCATTCCAAATGGGACAAATCATAGAATAAAAGGTGTGCCTTTTGGCTACAGTACTACTACCTATTGTAAAACTACTACTGATGGTAAAACTACTACTTTTGTAGAGTGCATCAACCATAACATGATTTTTGCACTACAATGTTACAGCCCCCCCCCTAAAAAACAAAAAAAAAAACTTTACAAAAATATCTGTATTACCATTGTATCATAAGTTGTCACCAAATCAGTAGGCTGTAAATTGTGATAAAAAAAAACTCGAGCCCATAGGGGGTGTGCATGTGAGAGAGCCAAACTGATTAAATAATATCAAGTTATCAGGACCACCTGGTACCAAAACCAAGCAAAAAAAAAAACTGTTGATAAATCTGTGAAAGCAGTGATTTTGATTGCATAATTCTGTTTTCAAACACTTTACTCGGGACAATCATTGAGCAGCACAATATTAATGTCACCAAATAGCAAGATATTGCAAGACTAGCATTTTAGGCTCTGCTATTTTTTAAGAGGATTTAAAGGAAAAAAGGTTTTCAGGGTAAATTATTATTTCTAGATGCTTCCTATAGGATGGCAAATCCTAACTTTTTTTTTTTTTTTTATTCAATTCTGTTTTGTCACTTACAGTATGCTGCAATTTTTAGAATACATAGACAACAAATGGGTAATCATGGCAATTTATTAGCAGTAAACAGGCAATCTTGACAGTTCACAGTCACATAGAGGGAGATTAAGGATAGCAATGATGCTCACCATGGACTGGTCAGGTATGAGGAGAGTCTTTGAGTGCAAGTAACACTAAGGTCAGGGGACAGGATTAAAGCAGTAGTAAACCACCAGCATTTTTTTATTTTATTTGTAAGGCAAAGTTATAATGTAAAACTTTTTGTAAAACTTACCTCAGAACGAAGCCCTCCCAGCGGTCGGCTTACATCTTCACTCGGTCTTCCTTTCGGGTTTGCAGACTCCGGCTATATGAGTTTACGGCACAGGACTCTGAAAGCATAGCCTGGCGCATGATGTCACCTGCTGCATGTACTCCTAAATGGTGCATGTTTACGAGATATTTACAGTACCTGTATTATATTATAGGCTGTAAATAGGCTAGGTAAAATTGATGTATGGGAGTTTACTCACATTTTAAGTAACGCAAAGGGCAGAGTTTGGGAATCAATAACTAATGCAGAGTTCAGGGGTCAACAGCAGTAACTCAGAGGTCCATTATAAAACTGTTGCACAGCCCATGGTCGCTGGCTGACGTCCAGGTTCAATGACATCCAACATCGTCCAGCACCTACTTCAACAGCCTGGAATATTTCCCCTGTAGTCCATTGTCCTTGTACACATATGTAAACAGTCAGTCCACACTAACAACAAAGTCCCTGGGTATCCCCACTGTCAGCCTAGCCATTTAGACATGTTAACTCAAAACAAGCTGGCAACACCCCACTGCACAGTCCTCGGCCTCCGACTTACACTGACCACAGCTGAGATAGGAAAGAGTCCTCAACAGGCCTTGTTTTCGGAATTTCTCTTGGATAAATGGCAGTCCAAAATACCAGGCCATTGACTCTGACTTAAAACACATGTGCAAGATAAAGGAAAACCTGCAAACATGGCCTGTTGGGGGTGCTTGAGGACTGAGGTTGAGAACCACTGAGTAAACTTTCTGAAAGAATCCTCCCTCTTCCAACTGTTGGCAAACGTTCACAGGACAGTTCAGATGCTCTGGGGTTTTGATTGGGTGATCAATTTAAAAACATCTGCTCTCCAGCCTTCTCTTCACCTGGAATACTTGCGTCTGGTCCTGGACACATCCAAAGCAAAGATGTTCCCTTCCTAAAATAATTGTATCTCTCTCAGAGCTGACGCTTGAGGATTGAGGTCAAAAAGTTATTCCACACTGAGATTCTACATTTGCCCTATTTCATTTAAGACCTCTCCCAACACAACATCTTGCTGACCTGGGACAAGCATGCTCCTTCTCTCAACATACACATGCTCCTCTCTAGGCAAGGAATTCCCTAACTTGGTGAGTCTCCAGACCATTTTTAACAATAGGTAAGTCTTTCCTTTCTTATTACTGGAAAGTTTTCACAACAGATACCAGTCTTTCCGGTTGGAGAGGAGTGTCCCAGTCCCTCACGGTCCAGGGAATGTGGTCATCTGTGGAAGCCAAGCTTCCCATCAACATCATGGGACTCAGAGCAGGTTGGATAGCTCTGCAACACTGGAACCCCCTTCTACGAGAACACCCACTCAATTTGCAGTGCAACAATGCCACGGCTGTGGCTTACATTGGCTACCAAGGGGGCATCCAAAATCTTGCAGCTTTTGGAGGCAGCAAACCAGATAATCTCATGAACAGAAACTCACTGTCCAGCAATCTCTGCAGTCCACATTACAGGAGTATGTGTGGAAAAGTGTAGCGCTAATAATGACACAAATAATGATAATACAATAAAGATTAAATCATGCAACACCACATGTGAATTAATGGTTTTCAAAAGTCCATAAATGTTTTGAATGAATCGGTGAGTCGGTTTCTTTGAGTAAAACAGATACACAAAATCCAGTGCATAAAGAAATGAAAAATCCACCAACGCTTATGACAAGGGGCTTACCGGACCGATTGGACCTTGTCCTAAGCGGTGGTGGATTTTTCATTTCTTTATGCACTGGATTTTGTGTATCTGTTTTACTCAAAGAAACCGACTCACTGATTCATTCAAAACATTTATGGACTTTTGAATACCATTAATTCACATGTGGTGTTGCATGATTTAATCTTTATTGTATTATCATTATTTGTGTCATTATTAGCGCTACACTTTTCCACACATTTTCTATTAGCAATTTTTTTGATCTCTCTTGCTGTGTTAGCGGCTTTTTGTATTTTAAGATAGCGCAGTATTTTTTCTTTTTCCACATTACAGGAGTAGACCACTGGAAAGTGGGTTACTGGCTGCCTTGATTAAGGAGAGTGGGTCCTTCACCCAACCCTCTCATGATATGTCAGAAATTGAGGGCTCCAGATGAAGACATCCTAGCCTCTAGATTTACCAACAAATCACCTCTGTAACCTGGACCAAGGATCCTCTAGTGCTGGCCTTGGTTGCCTTGATAATTCGCTGGTCTCAGTCCAGGCTAATCTATGCCTTTCCTCCATTGAGAATTCTGCCTCATTTGCTCAAAAATATATAGCAAGAGAGGAAAACCATGATTCTCAGTGCACTGAACTGGCCCAGATGAACATGGTACACAAACATACTCCGACTTATAGCAGATGAGCCCTGGCCTCTTAACTGGCCAGATATGCTGTCTCTGGGCCCTTTATTTCATCCTGCTTCTCAGTCTCTAGCTTTATTGGCATGTTTAGCCCAGGTTAAAGGATAAAGGGGTCTAAGACCCCTGGCATCTGCAAACTCTCAGGGGAATGACTTCCTGTTCTAGGAAGCCCATAAGATAGTGATACAAGGTCTACTGATCAGAATTGGCTCACAGATTAAAAGAGAGAGGACCTCTCGTATAGACTCCTTACTATCCCAAATTCATTGTTTGGGGCAATTTCCCCCAAAAAGTCTGTCTCTTTCAACCTATAGCGCTTTACTGAAAGTTTGGGAGCACTTACAGTCGTCTGTTTCAGAAAGTAAAACAGAAACTCCCTTGGGCTCACTGTTTCATGTTTGAACTAACTAATAAACCCGGCACTCTTATGGCATGGGAACTCAGGCCTGCAGACTGAAACCTATATCGCCTACAATGTTTCCAGCTCTGGCCATAATCTGTCCACCTCTATCTCCATGGCTAAGGAATGTTTTTTTTTCATAAACTGTCTAACCTATATGAGTCTTTGGATTCGACCTTACAGTCTTCCATTTTATCTTCCCTCTGGGGCATACATCAGCCAAGGAGAGAAAGGACCCCGTGCCGTGTGGGAGCTACAGACAGATTGTGAACACAGACTTAAAGCTATTGACCAAGGTGTTGGCTAGCAGACTACACCCTTCTTTTTTTTTTTTTTTTTTCATTCAAATTTAAGTTTATTTTCATAAAATGAAGAACATACAGAGTAGTAAACGTAATACAGAAGATACATCAGGAAATATCGCGTTGACGATTATAAATGTGAACAATAAATTACATTTCTTAAGTATTCCCCCCCCCCCCCCCCCCATGCTTCAACTATAAACCTAGTAACCTTTACATGGTAATGTAAACGTGGATAATAGGGAAGGATGGGAATCAGTAGAGATAGCGAAACCTTTTAGAGCTAGAATCCCTGCTTACTAAGGAATCAATAAACCTTCTATTTTAAGCTGAGGAAACAAAACTAAAATGTATGTAAAAGATCAATTATACTGAACCGTAAAGAGGATAGATCTCTGGGGGTAACCCTTCCCCCCCGACACCCCTACCGGGAACAATCTGTGTCGAGGAGGGGGGACAGCCCCCTCAACCCAGCCTCTCCTCAATGAGAGAAAAAAAAAATCTGAATCTAAATGATATCCAGAGATACGTCTCTCAGTCAGCTCTTAACTTGTAAACCTAAAAGAAGACAAGGAATTCAATAAGTATATTTAGTTAAATTAAATCAACATTATAAGAGACCAATGGAGAATGTAATATGCAGTGAATATCTCCTGTTAAGAAAAAATAGAGAAAAGTGAAGAGAGGGGGAGAGAAGGAGAAGAAAGAAAAAAGGGAGAAAGGAGAACGGGAGAAGGGGAGTGGGCCCATCTGCCATAAGATTGCGTCAGTCTGAGGCTAAAGCCATAGCTAAACTCTCATGTTGTAGGAGATTCCCATATAATTTAACCAAGGTTCCCAGATTTCAGTGAACTGAGTAAAGGTATCTAACATGGAGTTAATTCTTTTTTCTTGTTCCATAATCCACGTAACCTTTCTTTTTATATGTAAAATGGAAACGGATGGTTTCTTCCAAGCTGCCGCTATAGTGATTCTGGCACCAGTCAGTATAAATAGAATCAGCTGTCTAGTGGCCTTAGAACTCTGTGGGATTAGTCCATTCAATAAGGCTATTGCAGGAGACTGATGGAGATTGCAACCAGTAACTCTCCTGATAATTTGAAATACCTTATTCCAGAATCCCCATATCCTAGGGCATTCCCACCAGGTATGTATCATGGTGCCTATTCCTTGGCAGCCTCTTAAACAAAGGGGTGAGGGTGCCGGATACATGGAGGCCAGCTTAAATGGAACTTAGTACCATCTAGTGAACATTTTTATATCGGCCTCAATGAGAGAAAAGCTCTTAAAACCCTTGAGAGATCTAGAATGTTTTTTTTGCCAGTCAACTAAGTCCCAATCCTCCTGAAGTTCTCTTTCCCAAGCTAGCATATGAGGTAGCTTTACGTTATTTGATGCAAGAGATTTGTAGATATTACCTTTCCTATTCTGAGCTTGTTCACATTTGTGTTCGTATGGGGTTAGAAGGCCAGAAATCAATTTGTCATTCCAAAGTTTCTGAGCAAAGGTATGTATTTGATGTAATCTGAGACTTTCAGAGTGGGGGGGGGGGACTAAGATTATCTATAAGGAATTGCTCAGATAGAGGGCCTGTATGCTGAAAGAAACGTCCAATGCGGTACACCCCCTTATCACGCCACCATTTGAAGGAATCCACTTTTGTATTGGGGTAAAAGTATGGGTCAAGAAAGATACTCGACAAAGGTTTGCCTCTAGAAACTAAGAGTGGGTTATTTTTAAGCGAGTCCCATAGGACCAACGCTTGTGATAGAGTGGGGGATAAAATAGGGGGTCTACTTTTAGGAGTGCTCCACATAAGTTCTTCAATTGTTGACGATGGGGAAGCCTGTTCTTCTTCTATTTCTATCCAATCCGGGGGATCATTTTGGAGGTAAACCTCCGATAATTGCGCTAACCTCGCAGATTGATAGTGCCAGAACAAGTTTGGCACTCCTAGGCCCCCCTGTTCAGGTAAGTTAAATAGACTACGGGAGGAAAGACGTGGACCCTTTTTGTTCCAGATGAAAAAGATATAGGAGTTTCGGGAGAAGAGTAATTTTGATAGAATTCTGCCAATCCAGCCTATTTTCTGCGCTCCCCATTCGGTTAGGTCCTTCTCAAGTTTCCTGAACATAGTGGGATAATTAGCCAAGTATAAATTCTGAAAATTTGGGGTCAGATTGATACCTAAATAATTAGTAGACGTAGAGTCCCATTTTAAGGCATATCTGTTTTTCAAGAGAGACACTGTGGATTCGGGTAGAGAAATATTAAGGGCCCTAGACTTGGGCATGTTTACCGTGAGGCCCGAGACTTTAGAGAAATCGTCTAGCAGGGAGAGGATTTCCGGGAGGGAGGAAATAGGAGAGGTTATAAAGAGTAATAAATCATCCGCAAATAATGCGCATTGGTGTTCCTTTTTGTTGCAAAGAACTCCCCTGATATTCGAGTCATCTCGAATGGCTATGGCCAGAGATTCAATAACGATAGCGAATATCAGGGGAGATAAAGGGCAGCCCTGCCTTGTACCCCTTTGGATTTTTATAGATTCCGAAAATATGCCTTGTGACCGGATTTTAGCTTCAGGGGAAGAATAGAGAGCAGAAATAATTCCTAAAAATTTAGAGCCAAAATCCCAACGTTTCAATACAGTAAACATGAATGGCCAGGATACTGAATCGAAGGCTTTCTGGAGATCAAGTGAAAGAAGCATGCCTCTTTGTCTAGTACCTCCAGACCACCCTGAGTACATTAAAGAGATAAGATCAATAGCTCTCCTGATCTGGTCTGGGCCTTGTCTCCCTGTGATAAAACCTACTTGATCTTTGGTTATGTATTGACCTAAGAAAGCAGACATTCTATTAGCTAATATTTTAGTAAGTATTTTAAGGTCATTATTAATGAGCGAAATTGGTCTATAGTTCTCCACTTGGCTAGGATCTTTATCGGGTTTCGGAATCAACGAAATATAGGCCATGTTAAGTTGTTTATCAATTGGGGAGCCCTCAGTCATATAATTGTAAAATCGTGCTAAGTAGGGTGATAGAATGGTTGGAAATGTTTTGTAATAAGACCCCGAGAAGCCATCAGGGCCGGGAGCTGTGTTCAATTTTAAGTTTTTGATCACTGACATAACTTCCTCAGCTGAGATGGGTGCCTCCATCGCCTGCTTGTGAACCTTTGCCAACCTGGGGAGATTCAAGTTGTCCAAATATTCACCTATTTTGTCTGAAGAAAAATTACTATCATTAGCGTAAAGTTTGGAATAGAAGTCGTGGAAGGCCTCCAACGCCCGCCGAGGATTTAGGGTGAGGGAACCATCTGCCATTTTTATCTTAGGTAAGGTCCTCGATTTAAATCTAGGAGACAGTTTACGTGCTAGCAATGGACCTATCTTATCCTTTAAATGGTAGAACCTGGCTCCTGTCCATTTTAGGTCATTTCCTGATTTTGCTGTAAGTGCCAGGCTTAAGGTGGATCTGGCAGTATCAAGAGCGTGAGTAGGGACTCAGAGGGTCTGATTTATGTTTTCTACGTAACTCTAAGTAGGTTTCTTCCAATTTCTCTATGGTCAGTTTCTTTTGCCTTCTAAGTTTGGCTGCAATTTGTATTATTTACCCCTAATTGTAACTTTATGGGCAGCCCATAAAGTTTCGGGGGATATATCTTTAGAATCGTCAATTTCTACCATGAGAGTAGGATCTTTTAGGATCGACTGGTTAAGCGTCCAATGAGACACTCTGTGAGAAGTAGCCTCTTTTCTCAAGGCTAACAGGACCATGGAGTGGTCCGACCAGGGGACATCCTTTATAGTAGATTTAGTGGCTGTTGGGACATGATGGTTGGATATTAATATATGGTCTATACGAGAGTACGATTTGTGAGGATTAGAATAGTGGGTGTAATCTTTGGTTTTCGGGTTTAGTTCTCTCCAAATATCGGTTAAACGAGATTGATGAAGCATACGTGCTACTTGTGTGCTAGTTTTGGTTGGCCTTATGAGTTTATTATTATTTGGTTTGGATTTATCTAAGCCCGAATCGAAAGCTAGGTTGGAGTCTCCTCCCATAATAATGATGCCCTCCATGAATGGGTGGAGGACCTCAAGCATCTGAGAAAAAAACTTCTTCTGTCCCCTATTGGGAGCGTAATAGGAAACAAAAGTGTATAATCTCTCATCAAGGGTTCCTTTTACCAAAATATATCTGCCTTCCGGGTCTCCATATTCTTTTAGTAAATTAAAATGACAAAATTTGGAAAACAAGATCGCCACTCCTTTCGTCTTATTTTCGGCGTTGGATAAATAGAATACTGGGAAGTGAGAATGTAGGAATGAGGGGGTGTACCGCTGTGGGAAGTGTGTCTCCTGTAGGAGCACTATATCTATATGAAGCGCCTTGTATGCCTGTAGGGCTTTTCGTCTTTTAATAGGAGAGTTCAGCCCCTGAGTGTTGTGTGTCACAACACGCAGGGGCTTAGTAATATTATTTGAGCCAGCCATGAGACATGAACACTGCTATGGACAGATAGTGTATTAAAAACTGAGCCCATAGATCAGAGGGCACATGTGTTGGCAGGTGGGCCGGGAGGGAAGGTGGGGTGGTAAAGGGAGGAAAGAAGGGAGGAACGGATGCAAAGAATAGAAAGCAAAAATAGTAACAACAAAGCAGAATGTAGTATTGCATAAGGTCAAACCATGACCCAGAATGAAGGAAGAGAAGTTTGCTCCTTCCTTCAATCAAAATTTATTAGAGTAGTCCATTTAGGGGACTAACTTCCTACTCGTCAGGGCGACAACGTGTCGTTCCAAGAAGTAGGTTGAGGCTCAGGGCCTCACCGTCGTCTGTCATCGACAATCAGAGAATCATATACTAGATTTTGGAAAACAAAAGATTGATCCCCAAGAATGACAATTGATGGTATAGGACCCCCCCCCCCCCAAAAAAAAGGGGGGAAAATTATTATAATATCATAGGAATAATTAAATATTATAATCCCATAGGAACGAATTACGTAAGTGTGCCTATGAATATTAACTCTTACTCTACCAGAAAAAATTATAGGTTATTTGATCAGGTACTGAGAAACAAGTTATATTGCAGGAGGGCATACTGGGGAGGAAAAAAAAGGGGGAGGGGGAGAGACCACCAGATCTAAGAGAGTCATTTCAGTCAATACTTAATAGAGTTGTTTCAAACTTTCCTGTGTTTGACTCTATTCCAGGAATTCGTTGAGGTGGTGAAGTGTCCATGGCTGGTTCAAGTGAAATAATTTTCAGGTCTAGTAATAGTCTTTCACCTTCTTGAAAGTTGTGTACTACGTAGTGTCTGCCGTTATAGTTGAATTTCAAGGCGAAAGGGAAGGCCCATTTTATATTTGATGTCCTTTTTCATGAGGGCAGACAGTAATGGTTTCATCGCTCTCCTCTTCTGAATGGTGTAGGGAGAAATGTCTGCAAATATTTGGATTGTTTTCGCCTTGATATTGGAGATTTTCTTGTTGTCGGGATTTTTTCATCACCTCGTCTTTGGTGGAATAATAATGAGGTTTTACTATCACATCTCTCGGTAAGCCATCGTTTCTTAGTGGGCCTAGGGATCTATGTGCTATGTCTAATTCCATTTTGTGAATAGGCATGGAGGGAATCAGGGTTTTTATGATGTCCTGTATAGCTGAGTGTACATCTGTGATGGACTCAGGTAGCCCCCTAAGTCTGAAGTTGTCCCTCCTTGATCTGTTCTCCAAATCATCTATTCTGGCTTGGGCCGCCTCCAGTTGTTCTTGCAGGTGTTGTAGGTGGTCAGTATTTTGTTCGATTTTTGAAAAGTTAATATCCAGTTTCTGTTCTATAGATTCGATCCTGTTTCCAAGGCTCTGAAAGTCAGCTCTGATGTCCTTAGTGATTCTTTCAGCGTTCTGGGCCAGGCCTCTATCTAGCATTTCCGAGATTCTATTGAATAGGTCAGTAACATTGAAGGAGGCTTCAGGGGAGTGTTCAGTCTTAGAATGGATATAGATGGGGTTTTGAGCAGAGACCTCGGAAGGGGTTAATTGACCCGACATTGTAGATATTATTCCTTCTCTAACAACAGACGAATATCGAGCCGTATGTGATATAGAGTCTGAGGAAGGGGGTGGTGAGATGGCCAACAAGTGAGATGAAATTTGTTTGACAGACATAGAATTTTCTGTGATTTCCAGCGTACTTGTCTGGAATTTGGAGTCCATGTTTTTAAGAGATTTCTCGACAGCTGAAATTTTAATAGTATTCTTGTTCTTCTTGCTTCGCTTTCCCTTCATGTATTGTATGTGTAGCAGAGTATTTGCACCCACGGGAGTCAAAGCAAAATAAATAGTAAGATTAGCAGCTTATTGAGTGTCTTGTATCAACCTTTAGGAGGAGCATGATATTTCAGTGCTCAGTTCATACCTAGGTTCTAAAGCTTGTAATCAAATAGTGAAAAACGAAAAAAACTGTTCTAGGTGGAGTCCATATTTAATATAATAAGTGGGTGTCATTGGTACAGATGAGGGGGATTAAAGATCCTCAATTTTTGTCGATAGGCATCTGACGGTGAGTGCTGGGTCTTTTCTAAGTCGCCACCTTAAGAGTACTCAGGCAATGAATTATAGTAAGTGATTTGCGACTATTGCAGGTTGTATAAGTTATTGTTGAGTGAAAGTTTTCCTCTCAAGACTACAGCCCTTAAATTGTCTGGTGTATATTCCTTCAGGCAGTAGATACATTCTGTGAGGTGGTGGTGTAATCTGACAAGAAAGGAATTAAAGACTGGGGGTCTTGTGGGAAGGTGATGAAGTAACCACTAATTTCCTGACCCTGCGTATTGTATCCACTCAAATTGGGTTGCTGGGGAAGCCTCAAACAGGGATTATATCCTAGGGTGTAAAGTCTATTGATGAAGTGTACAAATTATCAGATGATATTATTCCTCTGTGCTGTCACCGTAGTATATGCAGGTGTGAGGGCTGGTCACAGGGTTCTCAGAGTGGGGGGATGTCTTGGGGAGAAGGACCAAGACCAGTGCTATCTACTCTTGGTTGGTATCTGTGGTATGTGGCAATTTCCAATGGAGTTTACGTCACTTAGGAGCTCCTGTATTTGCAGTTACCCCAGAGTCATTTTTCAATAGGTATATAAATAAAAAAGCACCTTCTGGCCCACTTGCTTAGCTGGCAGGGTGTGTTTGGAGAACAGTGGGGTTAGAAAGCAGGCATTGAGGGGGAGAGGAGGCTGCTAAGGGGATGAGGGAATAGAAAGATGAATGCTGCTCACCTCCTCAGTTAGTGCTCCGTGCATGCAGGGATTTCTAGATGGTTCCACGATCCCCTCTGCCTCCTCTGCTGGTACTGGGAGGTCTCCTCAGGAGGAGTAGGGGTGAGGGAACACCACACGTTCCGTCCAGCACCGCTCCCGAGGCTGAGGATTCGTCGGCCGTTTAGGCCCAAAAATGGCGGCGGGACCGCCGTGGATGTAGCTGACTGAGGGCCGGAATAAAGAGCTGGCTGCCGGCCGGGGGGTGCGGTGTGTGGGGCGACCACCTCGGATGGGACACGGGAGAGGTTGCTGTGAGCGCCGCAAATCGCGTTACTCGAGGCCGAGGACTCCGCGGCAGTGTAGGACTCAAAATGGCGGCGGGGCCCCCGGTGGACGGAGCTGGCCTAAAACTGTAGCACCGCTCTCATTGCCGGCCGGGGAGCGTCCAACAGGTAGGGAACTGTACGGGGGTGCCCAGAAGTCTGGATGGAGGGTTTAGGGGGGAAAAGAGAAGGTTGGTTGCCCAGGATGGAGATGGATTCACCGTGGCTAGCAGAGCTCCTCCATATTGCGTCCTTCTCCGTTCGCGTCCGGCCACGCCCCCCAGACTACACCCTTCTTTTTTTTTTTTTTTTTTTTTTTTTATTTTTTTAAAGTGTATTTTTGTGCGTGAACTCTCGAGAGAGGAGCCGGACTGCAGGAGTTGGGAGTAGGCAGACCCTCCCCCCGGAGGCAATCGCCATCCTTCTCCATGCCCCTGGTGGCAATGGCGGGTGTGAAGGGGGGCCTCCCACTCACCCCGCCCTACCTGCTCCTCTTGGGAGCCCAACTGGGGCCCAACGGGACCCCAATGGGGCAGAGGGACTCCCCCTATGAGGGAGTGAGGGGGCCTAGCCCACCCAGCCAGCCCCGTAGGTCCTTCGCCTCTCTTTATTTTAGGAGACCGCATGGCCAAAGTGCGTGTGTTTTAAACCAATTTTGTGTGCGTGCAAGTGTGGTGTTTTTTTGGGGGGGGGGGGTGGGCGTACTAAGCACAGGCGTACCTTGCATAGCACACCCACCGGGAGCCGGGCTGAGACCACCAAACTTAATTCACATGTAACCGAGACCGGGATCCGAACCCTTGGCTGCAGAGGTGAATGGCTTGTCAACGCAGTGCCAATCACGTTGAGCCACCACAGCTCCCTCAGACTACACCCTTCTATCCCACGCCTCATCCACAGAGATCAGGCCAGTTTTGTTCCCCCTTCGGGAACCTCTGGACAATACCATTCAACTTGATACATGCTGCATGGGCCTCCAGACATCCTTTTCTGCTCCTTTCTATGGATGCAGAAAAGGCATTTGACCAGGTCGGCTGGCATTACCTGATGGCTACTTTAGAGCAGTGTTTTTCAACTCCAGTCCTCAAGGCACACCAACAGGTCAAGTTTTCAGGATTTCCCTCACATGTTTTGGCTGTGGTGATTACTAAGGCAGTGAAACTGATCAAATCACCTGTGCAAAATAATGAAAAGCCTGAAAACATGACCTGTTGGTGTGCCTTGAGGACTGGAGTTGAAAAAACACTGCTTTAGAGCACATAGGGTTGGGGGCCCATCTGCTGTACTGGGATCATAGTGTTTTTTTTACATGGGAAAAAAACATGTTATTAATATAAAGCACAAATTACATGACAGTCAAGCACATTTGTGCTTGATATCATATGGGGAAATGCGTGATCATTTTGTTTACCTAGATTCCGCTAGTCATACATTTAAATGTTCACAAGGACAATGGAGTATTTTAATGTGGAACACCCTCCTGGTGAAGCAGAGTCGGACACGTTTCTCCATCCTCTAGCCATCTGTCCCATATTTTGGAATACTTTTGAGTAGAAGCCCTGTGTGAGTGTGTGTGTGTGTGTGTGTATCAACTTTTTAAATGACAAAGTTTTATTAACAGCCTTTTTCCACATCTGTAGAGTGGGGGGCAAACCCTGCATCCATCTCAGGGAGAGATCACCTTCCGTGCTAAAAATAATGTTTTAAGAAGGAAAATTGTGTGATATTAATCCACCTCTACGTCAGGCAATAGCTCCAGAATACACAACTTAGTGTCTCGTACCACAGGGGATCCCATTTTTTCATGCATCCAGTACGTCTGAATATTTGGACAGCTCCAAATGAGATGGTAAAATGTGCCAATCGTGGATTGACACAGACGACCAATCTCAGTGGTGTAGGGTAGGCTCTGTAAAAAGAAAGTATGGAATTGATCCGCGCAGCAGAGTTCAAACTCAAGACAGCTGCCCCTACTATTTACTACCACTAGGGGGAGTAAAAGGATGAGAAAAGAAGGGAGTGGTAGGTATGGCGCTGTTCTGGTGGAAGGAAAGTCAGCCTGGCACTGACAGTGTGATAAAATCCAAAATGACTGCAAATAAATGTGGTGTTGCCCCCAGCTGGGTATAGACTGTGAAAACTATGCGATTCAATGAGAGATGTGAAGCGTGAGATATAAATGACATAAATTATGTTGGTCCCTCGGCCGGGTGTTCGCTGATGCAAAAATACCCTCGGCTGGGTGTTTGCTGATATGAAATACCCTTGGCCGGGTATAAATGAGTACTAAAATAAAAAGGTGCGAATTAAAGGTGAAACATCAACCTCAAAACACAGTACATTAACCACTTAAGGACCACCGCATGTACATTTAAGTCGGCAGAATGGCACCGACAGGCACATCAACGTATATATACGTTGGTGCCTTGGGGGGGTTCGGGGGTCCGATCGGACCCCCCCCCCCCCCCGTACATGCGGCGGTCCGCGCGGCTGCAGGAGCGATCTGACAAGAGGGGGCGGATCGTTCTCAGCCAATGCGCGCGCCCGCCCGCCCTGTCACTTCCTCCTCCTGTGTAAACACAGGAAGGAGGAAGCGATGTGATCTCTCCCTCGGCCGTTTTTCAACCACCGCTGAGGAGAGATCACAAAACAGTAAGTCTGCACAACACTACACTGCACTAACACTACACATAAACACATTTAACCCCCGCGATCGCCCTCCCCTCCCCCTGTCACAGTGTCACTGAATGCAGTAATCATACATGTATGATTACTGTATTTAGTGTCAGTGTGACAGTCAGTTAGTGTTAGGTCCAGGGTAGCCCCCGAACCCCCCCATATAAAGTTTTAACCCCTTGATCACCGCCCTAGTTAACCCTTTCACTCCCTATTGCCAGCATCACTAAGCGATCATTTTTCTGATCGCTGTATTAGTGTCGCTGTTCCCGCTAGGTAGCTAATTTTTATTTTATTGCGATTTTTTTTTTTTTTTACTAAAGACATGTGGCTAAATAAATTTTGGCCTAAATGTTTGACTAAAATTTAGTTTATTGATTTTTCTCAAAACAAAAAGTAAAAAATATTGATTTTTTTTTCAAAAATGTCGCTCTATTTTTGTATATAGCGCAAAAAATTAAAATCGCAGAGGCGATCAAATACCACCAAAAGAAAGCTCTATTTGTGGGAAGAAAAGTACGCAAATTTTGTTTGGGAGCCACGTCGCACGACTGCGCAATTGTCTGTTACAGCGACGCAGTGCCGAATCGCAAAAACCCCTTGGGTCATTTGGCAGCATATTGCTCCGGGTCTTAAGTGGTTAATAAATAAACCCTCCTGCCGGGTGTTTACTGTTGAGCCCTCTGCTGGGTATTAGATAAGTGAAAAAAGGCTGTAATTAAATGTGAAAAAACATAACATAAATCAAGTCCATTTAAAGTCCATGGAAAAACAATGGATTGAAATAATGAAAGAAGTATTAAAGTGACTCTGTTCTTTAACTTCAAAGTTGCTGGGTGAAACTTTCAGTTCTTGCTCTTGGAGCTGATACCCATGCTATAGCTGTCCATCCCATATGAGAACTGTTCATTGCTGCAGTTGACTCGTAGCACTCTGGAGTAAATGAGACGAGTCCACTCTGTCTCCATGTGTTCATCCTAGTGTGAGTTGAGGGTAGAGGGCTCCCATAGTTTATCAAAAAAGAAGAGCAATTTCCTTGCCATGGAATCATGGTCTGTGAGGACCGACAGCCAATGGGGATTAAGTCTCCACATTCGCGCTGGGTGGGCAACTCGAAGAGACAGTCAGCCAGCACGGGGAGTGGTCTGAGAGGACCCTGGGAGCAAACCCTGAACCCGTAACCTTAGGCAACAAGGCCCTGGAAACAAGAATAGAATCAATCCTAGACATGGTGTTGTGACTTGTTGAATGACAAGTGTATGCTCTGGTCATGGGGTTATTATGTCTCCAGACGTCAATAAGAGCAAACGCCGTCTCTAGTGTGTAATGGCTTGCCTGGTCCGGGGTCAGCTTGTACTGGGTGGTCTAGCACCGGGGTCATCGGATTGTTGAAGTCCCCCATCCACACCACTGGTAGCGATGGACACTGCACTATGTAAGCAAAGCCCTCCATCACCACATCTGACCTGTAGGGACGGGGGATGTAGCTAGCTAGAATCAATTTACGGGCACCCCCACAATGGCATGCATAAAGAGGTATCTACCCTGCCGACCCGACACCACAGACACCAGATCAAAAGGAGTAGATTTTGCAACACGCAGCGTAACCCCCCCTAGACATGTTGGTATGAGTGCTCTGGTATGCCCACCCCACCCAGGGGCATTTCAAGGCTGCATGTAAATGACCCGTGACACAAGTTTCTAACAAGGCAATGATATCTGCCTTCTGACCCTTGAGATAGTCCAATACAGCCGTACATTTGATTTTATCCCGCATTCCCTGCACATTCCATAGTAGGAATTTAACATCTGCCATACTGCTTAGAGGTATAGCCTGTGTGCACGCATCTGCACGGTATCATCTCCATCAAAATAGGGTCTTAGGTTAGGACTTCCCCCAACCTGAGATAACATTGCCGTCACATAATTAAACATACATGGTAAGTGCTTGTTTAAAATTATTCCAAGTAAGTAACAATTGCACAACTGTGCTAACATTCCCAATGCTCTGATCAAGGGATTCTGCATTTTCCTTCCCTCCCAGCTTCTCATCTCCCCAACTTGGTGGAAGCATGCATTCCCTTGCAACCTTTATATGAATTGGCTTTCAGCCATCAACTTTAGGTACAGTACTTCGAAAATAGTGAGTGGAAAAGTTCAAAATAATGAGGAATAAATAGGGGTTGCAAACATATCGAGGGCGATTATTCACTGTGTAGCATAAGATTAGGGCACTAAGCGTGTCCTATGCGTCTATTCTGAGCGAGACTCGCGCTGCAAGGATACATAGTCAACTTTGTGTTCTAAAGTTCTTGGGGCCTTATTCCTATGGTATTTCCATGAAGGTGCTGTGGGGGCAGTAAGAAGCATAGAGAGTTAATCTCTGCGGTCCAAGCCAGGGGCCGAGTGTCCAGGAGTATCAACAAGATGAGTCCCTTCTCCCCCAGCGGAACTTTAAGGGTGGAGGTTTAGCTGGGATGTGGTGTGCCCATTCCACTGCGAACATGATGGAAAATGCCTCTCTTCCAAAAGTATTTAGCAGGGTTGGTACCTTCAGCTTTTTCAGGTAGACCGATTAACCGGAGGTTGCAATGTCTCAAACGGTTCTCCATATCATCCTTGTGGGCGTGCAGTTGGTGGATCTGGTGCTGCAGGTCCTCTGTGATGCGGCTTAGGGGGTGCAGGATGTCCTCTGCTGCTCCGATGCATGTCTCGGCCTTGGTAACCCTGTCTTTTACCTTAGATGGGTCCAGGCGCAAGAGGGAGATGTCAATCTTGACCTCATCTATTTTGGGGGTGAGTGTCCTCTGCAGTGTTGCGATGGCATCCAGGACCTTGGCTGTATCTGCTCTCTGATGGGACGCCGCGGAGAACGTGCCGTCACCATCTCTGACCTGCGTTTCCAGATCCTGATGGCGTTTCCTGATCCTGTTCACCGCCTCAGAGGCCCTTTTCATTGGGAGACATGGTCTCTCCCTTCTCCGGACTGTGAATGACTAGGGTGTCACAGAATGGAGCAAGATGGCTGCTATTCCAGGGGTTAGGCCAGAGCCAGGGACCGCCCCCAAAGCAGATACAGGACGTGGATGTACTGCAGTAGTGGCCTCAGGCAGATCAGAGGCTGTTCTAGGAGGTGCTGTAACTCGGGACAGTCAAAGGCCAGGAAAGCTCACCCAGGCCACCGCCGGGTGGAGCAAGATGGCCGCCGCTCTGGGAAGTAGGCTGAAGCCCCGGCCCGTCCTAAGGCAAATGCAGGGTGTGGATGTGTCACGGCGGTGGCCCCAGGCCATCCTGATGCTGTTCCAGGAGGGGATTGAGCACCTAGTCGCCAGGTGTTATACCTGAAGGGTTCCACATGTACTGGCACTTTAAGGCTGGCTCCACCCAGCAGTGATGACAAGGGTCAAGGGGCATAGCAGCCATCTTAGAGTGTGCACATGTAGGAAGCAGAGATATGTCTGTTTACCCTCTGAGTTGGGGGATTCCTTCTTGGCCCTGCCGGTACCCATTCCGGCCAGCCCTGTTTCCTCCGGTCCCGAATCGCTGAATGCCCGGCCTCAATGACACTGTCGCCCTCCTGACCGGTTTCAGTTGCAAGAGTGGTTACGAGACTTTCGACGGGGCCGACGAAAGTGATTCAATTACATATTAACCCCGCAATTGTCCCTGGAAGCTTGAAGTCCTGTAATTCCTCTTTTGTTTGGAGGACTGTTATTGGACAGTTATCAGTTAATGTTTTGTGCCTGTTATTGTTTTGTTGTGTTTTTTTGTTTTGTTTTTTTGTGTTTGTTTTTTGAGGGATGGATGAAAGGTGTTATACCTGAAGGGTTCCACATGTACTGGCACTTTAAGGCTGGCTCCACCCAGCAGTGATGACAAGGGTCAAGGGGCATAGCAGCCATCTTAGAGTGTGCACATGTAGGAAGCAGAGATATGTACTGTCCTGAGATGCATGTTGCAGTGTACAGCCTGTACTGAAATAAACATCCATTGCTCCAGACCAGTCTTGTGTCTCTCACAACACACAGGACATGACACCAGGGAGGTCTGGAAAGTGTGCTGGAGGCCACCGCCGGGTGGACCAAGATGGCCACCACTCCGGGAACTAGACCGAAGCCACAGCCTTTCCTAGGGAAAATGCGGGACGGCAAAGTCCTCCACTGGTGGCCTCGGGCGGCACTCTAGTGAGCTGGCAGGCTCCAGGGACAGCGGATGAGGCAGAACATGTGACTGGGTGCATAGGATGGCATCAACCAAGCAGGATACAGGCAGGAGGGTAAGAAAAGGAGTATGGGCAAGCGGAGCCCTCTAAGTGAGACCTATTCCATTGCTCTCCGGGCCATGCCCCTACTGGATCATGTTGAAAAAAGACACAAGTCCTTCCAGCTCAACCAAAAAAAGAGGGAAAAAATTTAATAAATCATACAATACCATATACACAATCCTATACCCACAGTTGATCCAGATAAAGGCAATAAACCTTGCCTTTTGCTCCTCACCTAGTGCAGTCATCAAGGTAAATGAAATCCGGTCAGACTTTTTCAGTATCACTAATGGGATGAGACAGAGGTGTATAATTTTCATCCTTATGTTGGTACCGCTACTCTGTAGGGTCTGTGCAAATCCTAATACAACTGGCTATGACAAACCCTCTGGCTCCCATTAAGTTGGCAGCATTTGCAGATGACTTAATCTTTTTTTGTTATCAAACCTCTCGCTTCCCTCCTAAACTTGTTGGCTGAATTACAAGCACACAAATCTATTTCAAAATAAATAAAACCAAATCCTTTGCTCTAAATATTTCGTAAAATTTGTCCTCTCGCCAGTCCTTGCAGCCCCACTTTTCATTTTGTTTGACTTCTAATTCTCTTCATTATTTGGGTACCAACATTACTCATGACCCTCAAGACCTGTATACGGCTAACTCTGATATTCTTCTTCAGAGAATCAAGGGCAACCTCCAACACTGGCACTCCTTAACCACTTAACCCCCGGACCATATTGTGGGTCAAAGACCAGAGCACTTTTTGCGATTCGGCACTGAGTAGCTTTAACTGACACTGTGCGGTCGTGCGACATGGCTCCCAAAGAAAATTGGCTTCTTTTTTTTCCCACAAATAGAGCTTTCTTTTGGTGGTATTTGATTACCTCTGCGGTTTTCAGTTTTTGTTCTATAAACAAAAATAGAGCGACAATTTAAAAAACAAAAAGGTTTTACTTTTTACCATAACAAATATCCCCCAAAAATATATAAAGAAAACAGTTTAGGCCGATACGTATTCTACTACATATTTTTTGTAAAAAAAAAAAATCACAATAAGCGTTTGATTGGTTTACGCAAAAGTTATAGCGTTTACAAAATAGGGGGTAGTTTTATGGCATTTTTTTTAATATTTTTTTTTTTTACTAGTAATGGCGGCGATCAGCGATTTATTTTATTTTTACACACACAGCTCCCGGTCCTCGCTCTGTAACGAGCGATCGTGTGTGCCCGCCGCGCACGGGAGTCGGGAGTGAGCGGGGGGGCGCGTGCGCCCCTATTGGCTGCTGGGTGAGGTGACGTATAGCTACGTGCTCTCGCCCAACAGAGCCGACGGAGGCTGGTCGGCAAGCAGTTAACCCTTACTTGGTTTCAGCCGTTGTAATGCATTGAAAATTAGTCCTTCGACATCTATTTTATTTGCTTCAGGCCCTGCCTATTCTGCTGACAGCCTTCTTTTTTTTTTTGACGGATACGTACTATGTTTCAGTAGTTCATTTGGTCACTCAAACTTCAATCCTTGTTGTTGCTCAAAGTGTATGGTGGCATTGACCTTCCTGACATTCATGCCTACTATTGGGCTGCCCATCTGACAAGGTTTATTGATTGAATGATTTGGTTCTGCCATGGTTCAGAAAAATATTGGGTGGCTATGGAGATTAAGGACTCTTGAAATGTTTCCCTTAGCTGGCCTTGGATCTCTGCGCGGTTGCCCACTGAATTACGGAAGCACCCCACTCTAGTAAGTACAGTCAGTCTCAAGGGCGGCCTTCTGCAGCACCTGTATTTTTCCCCTTCCTTCGTTCTGATCATCAAGAACCCTGATTTTACGCAAGGGCTGCATGGCGACCCTCTAATAGACCGCTCCTGACTTCTTACTTTACCTGTCTGCTCAATCTCCCCTTAGGCCGCGTACACACGTCTAAACAAATCCGATGAGAATGGTCGGACAGACCGTTTTCATTGGATATGTCTGCTGGGCTATTTTGGTTTGATCAGTGTACACACGATCAAACCAAAATCCCCGCGGACAGGCAACACGGTGACGTGGCGGTGACGTTGACGCCGCCACGTCACCACTCCAGGAAGTAAAATACTTCCACACATGCGTCGAATCCATTCGGCGCATGCGGGAGATTTTTGTCCGCTGGTTAGGCGTACTAACCAGCGGACATGTGGGACAGACGGGTTTCCAGCAGACAAGTTTTAAAGATGTCTTTAAACCTTGTCTGCTGGATAAACCTGTCTGCTTGCCCGTACACATGATCGAATATGTCTGCAGAAACGGTCCGTCGGACCGGTTTCAGCAGATGAATTCGATCGTGTGTACGCGGCCTTAGACTTCTGTAGCGAATTGGAACTACGCCATTTAGACAACTTGATATTAGCCATCCTCCTAATGGAATTTGAACGCATTTGTCATAAATGGAAAGCTATAGGGGATTGTCGTTCTATGATTTAATGGATCCTTGAGCAAACCTTACTCCGACTATATCCCACCCTTCCTAATGAAATGGCAATCTGATCTGGGTCTCCACTTGACTGCCCAACAGTGAGAGAAAATTTTACACTTTGCCCACAAATCCGTCATAGCCACCAGTTATCTGGAGACAAATTACAAGATTCCCATGATTATCGACTCCTTTCGGGACAGACCTATCAAGAAATACAAAACATGTCTGACTGTACACCTTTTTGATTACGACAAAGGCGTGTATCATTGCTTGGATGGAAGTTCAAAGGATTGCTGCACAAAAATGTATTGAAATGAAAAACATACAAAAAATGTATTAAAGGCTTTCCATTGTATAGTTACAGTTTTGGGCTACATTGCTAGCACCCTTCCTCAGACTGGAACATATCACAATTGAAGTATTCTTTTCACAACATTTATAAGAAAGCATAATTGGAATCAATTGCATTAACAAGGTCATTATCCATCATGTGTCAAAGATCTCTTTAATTAAAAATAGCAAGATGAAAAAGGCTAGAGACTGCATACAAATTCCTGTTCACTCTAACATACATCCCTGGTGTCAACCTATAATAGAAAATAGAAAAGAGAGAAAAATAGGGAAAACGCCTTTTTATCTTCATATTTAGTAAGCACCATATAATTTAAAATAGGTCATATGTTAAACAACCCATACTCCATAAGTCACTCATAAAAACAAGTAGAGATCAATTTCTGAGTTTAACCCTTTGGGGTACATCAGGGGTGCCCAACCAGTGGACCGGGGGCCACATGTGTCCCTTGGAACCCTCTGATGTGGCCCGCGACCTCCTGCTCTGGGATGGTGAGTTAGCAAGCTCAGATCGTGGGTTTGCCGACCTGCCATCCCAGAGCAACAGTTTTGGGAAATAAACCAGCGGTAGCGCAAGAAAGCGGCTTCCTGTATAGCACTGGCTCCTGTCATAGGCGGAGTGATGCCAAATGCACTTTGCCTGGGGTCACAGCAGCTGGTGATACCTGAATGGAAGACTTATTAAAGGTAAGTTTAAAATCACAAGTATATATGGGCATATCTGTTCTGCAGTGGTTACTGGGCTGCTTTCAAACTGATCCACAGGTACAGCGTGGTGCACCTGTGGGTTACCTGAATTGAGCCATGGGCTTCTGCTTTTTACCTGTGGGTTTGATTGGTCCAGTTTCAGTGACGGTAGGAAATGCTTTCACATACACACAGACACATATATATATATAATGTGTCTGTGTGTATGTGACAGCATTTCCCACTGTCATATATATATATATATATATATATATATATATATTGTGACGGTAGGAGATGCTGTCACTGTAAAATTGGCGGTTTGGGGGAGACAGGGTATGCACATTTGCTTGGTGCAAGACTACAGAGCATAGATGTGGACTGGAGAAAACTGCTTTTGCAGCTTTATCCAGGTTTTGGTATTCTGGCATGGCGCTCTGTTTTTTGGAGATTTCATAGTGTCTTGGGTGGGACAGGATCTCCAACCCTGTGTCCAGATTTTGTAGATTACCAGCAGGGTGTGTCCACACCCAGAAAGACAGGTCTCCAGGAGTCCGAGGGGCTGCAGGAGTCAGCCAGAATGTGTGACTGCAAGAGCCCATGCATCGGCCTGAGGACTAAGGCCAGAGCGGAGCTGTAGCCACTATAGTGAAGCCATCCACATTGACAAATCCTGTGGTCTGTGTGACCAGGATAAAGAGCAGAGGCACTGCTAAAGAGTCAGGTGGGCTAGCATTTTCTGTGGAGTTTATTTGCTGGAGAAGAACCCCTGTGTGGGAAACCTTTTATGTTAGACTTTTATTTGCCCCTTTTTTTTGTTTTTTTCCATAATACATTTTATTGGAAACAGAATAAGGTTTACACTACATTTAAATATAAAAATGTACTACCATGCCTTACAATATAGTTCCTGACTGGCTTGAATCACTAACAAAATTATCTGCCAAAAGAGCTAATGGTCCCCCACCTTACAATATATAAAAATTTGCCTCTGATCTTTTGATGGGATTTGGTAGCAGTAATTGTTAACTAGGATGTTGGCATTCCAAAACGAGAGCAGTGATTTGTAAAAGGGTTGTTATTGCTGATATTTTTGCAGTTTTTTGTAAAATATCTTGGCCTGTCCCTTCTACAGCATTTCCTTAGTCTCCAACTACAGTTGTAGTGTGTGTGTGTGTGTGTGTGTACTCTCTGAATATCTCCTGTAGCATATCCTTTTGTCTCTGAATATCTCCTGTAGCATATCCTTTTGTCTCTGAATATCTTCTGTAGCACGTCTGATGTTATCTAACCATCTTCTTTAGCATATCCACAGTCCTTGACCCTCTCCTGTAATAAATAAACTTATATACATATATATAGTTGCTGGCTTGTATCTTTTGTAGCATTGAGTATTGTGTGGCGCTGACCTAGGGCATCTAGCGTTCCTAACTTTTATAATGCCCCCCCCCCCCTCCATTCCTCCATTAAGCCAGAAATATCTGTCAAACTGTGTCAAGGTCCTTAACGGTTACTATACATAAAGCAGTATGGAGGTCCACACTCATCTGGCTAGATTCGCGTAGAGCGGCGTAATTTTGTGCGGGCGTAGCGTATCTCAGATACGCTACGCCGCCGTAAATTAGAGAGGCAAGTTCTGTATTCACCAAGCTAAGTTACGGCGGTGTAGCATAAATGGGCCGGCATAAGCCCGTCAAATTGAAATGTGTTTGATGTGGGCGTTTTTTATTAAAATTGTGCCCCCTCGTTGGCGTCGGTGGGAAGAATGGTGCCTCATATCGATGGGAGGAATTAAGCGCCAAGGGCCGGATAAAGGCTAGCAAAGAGCCACATCTCGGGCTACAGGCTTTTGAGAAGCACATCCTGTCTCCAGCTTCACCACTGCCTGGTAGATGAGACAACTTATACACATTACTTCCTCCTTTTATTGAAGCTCATTCTATCAGAACTGGTGGTGTCTCCTGGGCTTGCCATCATTTAGCATCTGTATCTTAGATTGGAAGGCCACCACCTGGTGTCAGCTGATGTGAGCTGTAGTCATCAAATTGCAAGTTGTCACCTTTTTTTAAGGTTCTTCCCCTTGTTTTTGTGGACCTGTTGGCAGTTATGTTTGCTATGATGTTGGCCACCACTCAGTTTATTGTGTCCCATGATAGGACTGCAGCCCTGTGACCTCCACTGTACTATTAAAATTAAGGAAATTGTGACTTGTAAATTTCTTATCTTGCAGAACCGTACAGGACACAAGATACTTTCCTGTTTCCTATAGTCACTTCTTATTGCTTGCCAAACCCTGCAGACCCACAGAGTGGGTGTGATTATTATATGAGTATGCACTAGGGGCTGCCATAGCAAGTTTTGTTTTTTGTCAGTGTCCAATCACCTGACAGTAGCCTGCATATAACCCAGGGTCTTTGACAACAGCCATTTGTCCTGTACAGTACTCCAAGATAAGAAATTTACAAATCGGCATATTAATTTATCTTAGAGGAGAAGTTCGCTTTTTAGAACAAAAAAAAATGCACTTTTTTTGCAGGTAAACATATGTGCATTTATTTATTTTCTTTTAGCCTGTAAAGTATTAAACCAGCGATCAGCAGATCACTGGTGCCATGCAGGTCTCCAGCACATCTGCCAGTGTATCTGTGTGCCTGTAAATCCCGTACGGTCAAGCAGATACAATCTGACAGAGAGAATGAGCTACCGTGGCGCTCCACAGCACATTGGTAGTTCATTGAAAACTACAAGCCGACAGCCGCAAAGTCTGCCAGACCTTGTAGTTTTCCATTCACAGGAAACTGTGAATGAGTGACCCAGACCAACAACGTTTTTTTTTTTTTTTAATTGTGACAGCTAGCAGGCAGAGAAGTTCCCGGGGAGGTGTGGGGACTGGTCCATTTGTAAAATAAATATGGGTGTAACATGTTGTGAAAGATGAACTTTTCCTTTTAAGTATTGCCAAATCAATGGGCCCATAGTAGAAATTGCTCATCATAAGGGGGCAATGTCATTCCACATATCTGCACATGTTATGAACATTTGGATCACATCAAACGAAAAGTGCTGTTGGAATTCAAAATTCATACAAATGTATACAGTGTGCAAGTAATTTTATTTTAAGGTGTACCTGTGCTTTCGCAGTCTTATTTGATATAGCCTCGCAACATTTTACATGTCCAAGTCCTTATTGATAGAGTGATTTAAATAATCAAGTTAGTGTTGAAAACTGGGCACAAAACATTTTTTCTAATACATTCTTCAGTAGCCACAGTCGATAAGTCAAGGGTTTTTAATCACTTCAGCCCTGGGTTTGCTTTGCCCTGGAAAAAATAAATTGTACATCAATTTTAGTTACCTGATTATTTCCAGCAGAATTCTGTTGAAGCTTGGTGTGGCTTGGTCTAAAGGACTTTAAGACTATGTAAATGCATAAATACTAAGTGCAGTATAATATTTATTTTTTTCCGTTTCTACAGAGCAGATGAAATCGCAAATGTTTTGGATCAAAAACACTATGTGGAAGAGCTAAACCGACACTTAAGGTAGGAATTTTTGTCGCTATGTATTTGAATAAACATAATGATGTAATATTCATATACAGTAATACCTCGGATTGCAAGTAACGTGGTTTACGAGCGTTTCACAATACAAGCTATTATTTATTTTTTAAATCCTGTCTCGCTTTGCGAGCGTTGTCTAGCAAACGATTAGGATTCAAGCCTCGGGTGTGCAGTACCGCATTTGGCCAGAGGTGCGCCGATAACACTCTGAGCTGCTCGGAAACACTTCATTCCCAAATGTGTCTGAGTGCATCTGAGCGGCTCTAAATGCTCTCCAAATGTTTCCAGCACCCCTCACCTCCTAGTTACATGTACTGCATACACTAGCAGTGCCACCGGAACAGATTATCTGAGTTTCCATTATTTCCTTTGGGGAAACTGATTAAATAGGACATTTTGTGGCTGCTAACCTGTAATTCTTTTATATTTCAGCTGTACAGTTGCAGACCTTCAGTCAAAGGTTGAGATCCTGGAGAAGACAAATGCCAAAATAACTGAGGAGGTTTGTACATGTTTTCTAAAGTTAATTATACAGAGGAATTATTTTTTAGCCTATAGTGTATTTGTACAAGTACTCACAGAAGATGATATACATGTCCACTTATCTAATCATATTCTAACCTCCATTTATCTCAAAACCATACTCTTAGGAAATAGTTTGGGTATATGGAGGCCAAATCTTCATTGGTTAGAAATAAGTTTATCATAGAAGCACTGGAAAAATTAGGTAACTACTACAAAAAAGGGATATAGATTAATCGTTTCGGATATAAAGTGCAACAATTAATATGCCAATGTGAAATAATTAGTGATAGAAAAATTAAAAAGTGGTGTCGTTTATGTTAACGGTGAAGGAATTCTCTGCCATCAATATTTAAGCCACCATCATTTATATTATGGACTTTATCACTGTTCTGTTACTAATTATTTCATATTGGCATATTTATTGTTGCACTTTATATATCTGAATTGATTAATCTATGTCCTATAGCACTTTTTAGGCTGGTAGTAGTTATGTATATATATAGCAAGGGGAGGGGGATGGAATGAATATAATATATTCCAAAGCTGGTTTAATACTCCAGTTTACATAAGGTAAATGTTTTTCTTCAATTAGGGACACAGGAATTCAGAGACCATTGGGTACTGGAATATTAAGACACTTGGAAACAAAAAAAATGATGACAATCCCAGTATAACCCCTCCTACTCCCAGCATGCTTCTGTTTTCATCTAGTCCCAGGAGAAAAATCTGACATTTTTTTGCTAGCTTTTTATTTTACTTCTGTAACTATTACTTTTTTTCCTCAATCAGGATTCCTCTATAAGCTGTTTGAGCTGGTCTCTATTTGCAGCCATTCGGATTGGTGTTTCCTCAGCACTAGCTTTGGACACTGTTGCTGGACCCTGTTGACTTGACATTTGAGGGGTTAGCCCCCCAGGCAGCAGGATCTTCATTGTGGCACTTTTCAGAACGAAGTGTACTGAGTTAGCCACGGAGCATCGGAGCCATGATCACAACCCCAGGTGTGATCCTGTCTGTGAGAAATCACTTTGTATATAGGTTGTGTGCGCCAAGCATCAAGAGCTACTGAATTTCCAGAGCTAATAGGTACCATTTTAAAATTCCTGTTTTCTGTTTTAATGCAGTAGGTGTTGCAAATGTGCTCTGCACTTTTTCTCACCATTCAGCCTTGGGCACCTTTTCGCTGCTGCTCTTAACAATAGACACATGGATCTATCCGTTTGTCTCGGCTGCCTGCCTACAGTTACCTGGTCATCTCTGACTACCTAAAACTCTCCTGCTACCAACCAACCGCTAGTTCATACGTTTTGAAAGTCTAGCCTTTTCATTTCAGTTAGGTTGCCTGACTTGGAACAGTCCCACTGCCCTTTTTTTCCTCCAGCTCACATTCCACTAACCGCTCTGATGCTGCCTGCATTCCACTCTCTGATGCACCCAACATTTGACGGAGTGGAATTTTGCCCTTTGCTTTAGCATAAGCAGTCCTCTGTGTCTTCCCTAGCTCCATCAGGCATGACCCCCCCCCCCCCCCCCCCCCCCTTGTCTTTTTCTTGTGAGGATTCCATCACAGTTGTGTAGGATATTATATTCCTGTCAAATTGCAACATCAATTGGTGATTAGAACTGCAGAGGCATTAAACATGTTCCCACACCTTCTCCTGCAGAATCCTTATCCGATCTTCATGTGGCTTTAGGAGACTCTAAGCTTTCTGCCACTGAGACTGTGTTTCTTTTGCAGAATCTCTTATGTTCTTAACAGACAATGCTACATCTGAGGAGTTGCAAACATCAGCCATCTTGGCTTTTATTAATTTGGTTTCGCCCCACTTTACAACTCAAGGATCAGCTGTCAGCTTCCATCGGTGCTGTATTTAATCCAGACTTTTTTTAGGGTCCCCAAGACTGCCCAAACTTTGCTGTTTGCAGTCGTTTTTCATGGAGACTGGTAAAACCCCAAAAAGCTCCCCCCCCCCCCCACCCCAATTGGCTGAGACTTGGTTAAATAGTGTGCTACACACTCGCTTGATCTGGAAATGTTTTGTCCAACCAATCCCTGTGCTTTAGGACCCCCATCAACAAGTTATTGGGGGCCTTTTTCTAAAATGTTCTCTTTGGCAGGCCCAGATTTGCAGTCTGCCCTGGCTGTGATGCTAGTTTGCCAGACCCTAGTGGATTGGACTACGGCTATGAGAATGGATCTGGTTGCTACTCAAACTGGACCCTTACTTACAGAGCATTTGGAGCTTGTGTCTGCAGCCTTGAACTACTTCAAGGGTTGTTGGCGATCTTGCATCTTAATTTGTTTATAAATCTCTTATCGATAAACATAAGCACGTAAACTGATCATTGTATTGGGCTCAGCAGTCCTGATGAACGTGGTCATTAGACTGGGAGGGAATTTTGACATTGAAGAACACAGAACAGAAATGGGAATGCTTCAAATCGATTGTATGCAAACACAGAAAAATATATTCCCTTTTATATTTGCCTTTTAACCACTTAAGGACTACCGCACGACTATATATGTCGACAGAATCGCACGGTTGGGCACATGGACGTATATATTCGTCCCCTTTAAGAGCCCAGCCGTGGGTCGCGAGTGTGTGGGTCCGAAGCTGCCGGACCCGCAGACTCGATCTCTGCCAGTGTCCTGCGATCGGGTCACAGGAGCTGAAGAACGGTGAGAGGTGAATGTTCCCTGATATAGGGAACGACGATCAGTGACGTCACACGTCCAGCCACGCCCCCTACAGTAAGAAACAAACATTAGGTCACACTTAACCCCTACAACGCCCCCTAGTGGTTAACCCCTTAACTGCCATTGTCATTTTCACAGTAATCGGTGCATTTTTATAGCACTTTTTTCGCTGTGAAAATGACAATGGTTCTAAAAATGTGTCAAGTGTCCGATGTGTCCGCTATAATGTCACAGTCACAAAAAAAATCGCTGATCGCTGCCATAAGTAGTAAAAAAAAAATATTAATAAAAATGCCATAAAACGATCCCCTATTTTGTAAACGCTATAAATTTTGCGCAAAAATAGGTAGAAGAATACATATCGGTCTAAACTGAGGAAAAAAAAAATGTTTATATATTTTTTTGGGGGTATTTATTATAGTAAAAAGTAAAAAATATTGTTTTTTTTTTTTTATTTTGTTTATAGCGCAAAAAATAAAAACCGCAGAGGTGATCAAATACCACCAAAAGAAAGCTATATTTGTGGGAAAAAAGGACGCCAATTTTGTTTGGGAGCCATGTCGCACGACCGGGCAATTGTGAGTTAAAGCGACGCAGTGTCGAATCACAAAAAGGGGCAAGGTCCTTAACCTGCATAATGGTCCGGATCTTAAGTGGTTAAACCTTTAAATGTTGCTCACGTCCAAAATGAAAAGCTATAAATAATAAAATAATAATCATTCTAAGCTGAGAATGCCAATCCCTTTCCCCTTTACTTGGCATGTTCAGTCAAATACTCATAATATGAATAGAGGTTCACTCAGGTCAGCACTGCTCATGCCACCTAGTGACCAACACTAGAAACAGTTCTGATGCATGGGTTGGTCCATTATTTGCATGGAAGGTAAGAATTTGCCCCTTTGCCACAGCCCATTCTACCTGACTTGCTAAATACCCCAGTGTCCTTTGATGTATCACAGTCCATAACATTTTTCTCTCGGTTGTGAACAATATTTCCCAGCAGTTCCCCTTCTTCTTTAGGCTCCATACACACTGCAAGCTAAAAAAAAGCTATAAAAAATGCCAGTAGCTTTGCAGGGAGCCTTTCAATGTTTTTTAGCACTTTTGCAATAGCGTTTATTAGCGTTTTTCAGTGTAGCTCTTCTTAACTTTTTTTTTTTCCAATTGATAAAAAAAATAAAACCGCTGGCGAGCTGGGTTTTTGAGCGTATATTAGCGTTTTTTGGCATTTTTTAGAATTTTTTTCTGCCGAAAAACAGCACTTTGAACGCGATTTTCGGGCGTTCAGAAAAAAGCCCATAATCTCCACTGCTCATTAAAGCAGAGGTTCACCCAGAAATCGAGTTTTTGACATTTGCTCCAGCATACTGCTAACATCTGCAGTATGCTGTTTTTTTTTTTGCTACTTATCGTTTTATGACCCGTTGTGACGCTCGGGTGTTTACGGCGCCTGCGCCCGCCGTGTAGAGCTGACTGCGCAGGCGCCGTAAACACCCGAGCATCACTTTGGGTATTTTCAGAAGGCGTGACGCGCCTACCACAGCCGTCAATCAACTCCTCCTCGTTTACGAACGCCTATACCAGGAAGTAATCCCCCGCTCGGAGACGGATTACAACGGATCATAAAAAGATAAGTAGCAAAAAAAAAAAAACAGCATACTGCAGATGTTAGCAGTATGCTGGAGCAAATGAGGTAATTACAGAAAGTGCATTTTTGGATGAACCTCCGCTTTAACGCTAAAAAACTTCCATGTGTGCATGGACACACAGGCTAACATAGAGTGCAGTTTATGGGCTTTTAACCACTTAAAGGGTTTGTAAAGTAAACATTTTTTTTATCTTAATAACTTCCTTTATCTTAATAGAGTGCTGTTTTCATGTCCTCATTGTTCGTTTTCGCTCTCAAGTTGCTGTAATCCTTCGCTGATCTCCACACTTCCTGGTTGTCTGTTTCCTGATAACCACAGTCCTGGGAGCTTTCTCTCTGTGGTCACTAATTAATCAAGGAGGTGTGATTACTGTGTGTCTAAAACCCCTCAGCACCAATCAGTTTCATTTTACAAACCATCACTGCCCTGTATTGGCTCTGTGGCTCTGTACATCACAGAAGCAGGAAACCGCATGCAAAAACAAAACTAGAACTGCAGGTACATTATATGATTGATTTTTAGCTATTTTTAATCATTTTTAAAAAGAATCGGTTAACTATTATGTCTCTATACCCTGTAAACAGTAATTTCAGCAAAAACATGTTTTTCCTTTAAGGACCCGCTCATGTATATATACATCAGCACTTTAAAGATAGATATCTCTGTAACGGCAGCAGCTGCTGCCACAACCGAGATATCCATCTTTTTTGTGAGCGGTCCTGTAAATAACGGTGGTCTCCGCAGCGGATTCGCTGCAAGATCACTGCAAGATCACCGTTATCGCACTCTGTCGCTTACCGGAGCTGTCAGCAGCGTCGGAGGCAATCTGGTCCTTCCACCTGCTTGGCTGGGATACGAGTGAGGGCAAGATGGCCCCCACCCATCTCTATAGCATAGCAGGGCAGAAGTGACGTCAAAACATAACTTCCTCCCATGCTTCTTTTTTTTTTTTTTTTATTGAACAAAGGTTTTTATTGAGTAAAAAAAAAAAAAAGTGCATACACTTCATCATGACTGTCACGTACATATAGGTTATATGAGAAAATATCTATGAAGCAGGTAGTACTATCAAAACTGTAACGGCAGGTAATACATTCTACATTGTGTATAGAAAAGCTGGGAGGGTACAAAACAAAGAATTCAGACAAGTTAACGTTTCTGACAAACCTAGCGTAATGATACAGTATGGGGTAGCCTCTATTAATATATATACATTTTTTGTAAGGGAGATTTATATTGACCTCTGCCTTCCATTCTGAGAAACCTGGAGGCATCGACCTCATCCACTTCCTGGCGATGATCTTTCTGGCTGAGAACAGGGTTTCATGTAGAAATATCTGTGTGTATTTGTCTGCAATTCCAGGGAATATCCCTAGTATACATTTTGGGTCCAAAGCTATGGGTGAGCTCATGACGTCATGGAGGAAGATTACAATCTGCCTCCAGAGGTCCTGGATCTTCTGGCAAGCCCAGAGGAGTTGATAAAACGTACCAGTCTCCTGACCACACAACGGACACAGGGTAGACTGGGTGCGCTTGTATCGAGCCACACGGATAGGGGTAAGGTACGCTCTATGTGTTATGTAGATTTGGGAGAGCCTATCTGAGAGTTTAGGGGACACTGCTTTGTAGGTCTCCAGTGCCTCCTCCCACTCCTCATCCTCAATCGAGCCCACCTCTCTCTCCCAGCGAGGTTTGAAAACAAACGCTAATTTAGCAGATTGTGGGCAGAGAGCATGCGATAGAACTCTGATATCAGTCCACGTGGATCCTTACTCTTGACTATGGCCATGATGGGGTGTGGGGAGGGCTGTGGCAAGGCATGCGGAAATTGAGTTTGGGCTGCGTGTCGGACTTGGAAAAGTCAGAAGAGAATATGGTTAGGTAGGGAAAATTCCTCCTTGAGTGTTTGGTAGGTTTTAAGGTTGCCATTTGCAAATAAGTGATGCAGGTAAAATACTCCCTGTGTGGCCCATAGCTCAGAGCCTTGAACTTGGAGGAATTCAGCCATCTCTCTGTTATGCCAGAGTGGCGTGTAATCAGTTGTGTAAGGTATGTTCAACTTGGCAGAAGCGATATCCCAAATTCGCCTATAATGATACAGCATAGACTTCCCATCTCCGCTCGACTGAGCACTCCTGGAGCCCGCTGAAACTGCATAGAATGGGTCTCCAGTGCGCCGAGCCCCCCGTGGGCAGAGTAGGAGTCGGAAACTAACGCCATCCGTCTTGTCAATATGAAACAGTTGGGATAGCTGGGATGCAATGTAGTATAGGTTAAAATCCGGTAGAGCCATTCCCCCCCATATCCATCAGGTTTTTGAGTGCTTGCCAGGCAAGCTTATGTCTGCCGGTGCCCCAAACAAAGGGTTTAAGAAGAGCCTCTAGAGACGTAAAGTATTTGAGGGGTAAGTATATCGGGGCATGCCAGAGGACATACAATATCTTGGGTAAAAGCACCATTTTAATCAGGTTAATGCATCTCCACTTCCCAAGAGGTAGACGGGCCCAGATGCGTATCTTGGCTCTAATCAACGAGAACAGAGGTTCTACATTTAGGGCAATATAGTGAGCAGGTCGTCTGGAAATGTGTATTCCCAGATATCGAATGACATCAGTTCTTTGAAGCGGTAGATCTCTCTGGGACTCGGACGGTGGGAAAATGTCAATGGGGAGAATCTGTGACTTCCCCCAGTAAATTTTGAGGCCGTAAAAATTGCCCAAACTGCTCAATCGTCTGAAGTGCAGCCTGGAGGGAGGGACCCGAATCGGCGAGGTACAACAGCGTGTTGTCCGCGTACAAACTGTTAGCGGTCCCATCTGCAGGCCCCGTATCCTCCAATCTGTGGATTCCGCAAGAGCATATAGGAGTGGGGAGAGTGGACAGCCCTGTCTTGTGCCCCTACTGAGGGCAAACACCGGAGACGGCCACCCGTTCGCCACCACTCTAGCTGTGGGGGCCTGATAAAGAAGCCTTACCCATCTGTGGAATCTAGGGCCGAAACCATAACGCTCCAGACAGTTCCACAGATAGATCCATTCCACAGAGTCAAACGCTTTAGCCATGTCTAGCGTGACAACAACCCGGGTTCCTACATTCCTACATGCGTGGCTTGTAGATTGATAAATTATGCAAATTAAAGGAGGTACTACGACCAGGCATGAAATCCCGCCTGGTCTGCATGTATAAGTGAAAGTATGTTTTGATTGAGGCGGTTTGCTAAAATCTTGGCGAGTATTTTAATGTCAACTTGGAGGAGAGAAATGTGGCGTTATGATTCTGGGTACGTCGGGTCCTTACCCGGTTTGGGGATGAGGATTATGGTTGCTTCCCGCATAGACGGCGGGAGTGAACATTTTTCAAATAAATGGTTATACAGGGCCAATAATTTAGGAACAAGGACCTCAATATATTGGGAGTAAAACTCAATTGGGAGACCGTCCGACCCGGGGTCTTAGATTTAGCAAACCCGGCTACAGCCTCCGCTACATCCTCTGAGGTGAGCGGGGCCTCCAGCTGCTCAACTTGTGCCGAGGTCAGCCGGGGAAACGTCAGACCCCCCAAAAAGGAGTCCATCGGTCCTGTATCCAGTGACGGTGCTTATTTTTAGCACTGATCACTGCATTAGTGTCACTTGTCCCCAAAAAGTGTCGGTGTCCAACTATCCATCGCAATATCACAGTCCTGTTGTAAATCGCCACCATTATTAAAGAAAAAATAAATATGCCATAGTTTGTAGATGCTTTAACTTTTGTGCAAACCAGTCAGCAGAATACATAAGGAAAAAATTTGATATTTTTTTTTTTATTGGATATGTCTTGTAGCAGAAAGTAAAAAAAAATATATATATATAAATATATATTTTTCAAAAGTTTCTTTATAGCGCAAAAAATAAAAACCGCAGAGGTGATCAAATTCCACCAAAAGAAAGCTCTATTTTAACAACTTAAGCCCCAGAAGATTTGGCTGCTCAATGACCGGGCCATTTTTTTGATACCACACTGCGTCGCTTTAACTGACAATTGCAATGTTGTACGACATTGTACATAAACAAAATTTACATCCTTTTTTTTTTTTTTCTCACAAATGGAGCTTTTTTTGGTGGTATTTGATCATCTCTGCAGGTTTTATTTTTTGCGCTATAAAAAAAACACAATATTTTGTACATTTTACCATAATGAATATCCCCAATTTTTATTCAAAAAAGCTATTTTTTTCAAAATTTAGGCCGATATGTATTCTTAAAGTCCAAAATGCAGCGCTTCAGTGAAAAAAAAAAATATATATATATGTGTATGTATGTATGTGATAGTCCAAATATGGAAATCAATTTGAAGTAAAGATGATGTAGAGCCTCCACCAAGCTTCAATGTGCAAAGGAAAAGCACACCACACCCACGTGCTATCAATCTGCTTACCAGAAAGATATGAAAACAAGCATATGGTTTAAGAGGTCACAGGAATATCCAGGTTCATCAATACCAGAAAGACACCAGGACAAGATGGATAATATTGTGCGATCATCAACGGGATATTAACCCAATGTAAGGAAAAAGGCAACAATATTGAAGCCCGTAGAGGTAAAACACACAATATTTATTGTAGTCTACTTACAGGTAAAAAGGACTTCATGACACATTTCATCCCATGTGGATATCATCAGAGGCGTGATATGTACACTTATACATATTTTTGGTAATAAAGCAATAAGCGTATATTGGTTTGCGCAAAAGTTTTAGCGTCTACAAAATAGGGGATAGATTTAGGGCATTTTTATTATTATTATTATTGTTTTAACTCGCAAAGGCGGCAATCTGCTCTGATTTTTATCAGAACTGCGTCATGGCGGATACATCGGACACTTTTGTCACATTTTTGGGACCATTGGCACTTATACAGCGATTATTGCTATAAAAATGCACTGATTGCTGTGTAAATGTCACTGGCAGGGAAGGGGTTAACACTTGGGGGCGATCAAGGGGTTAACTGTGTTCCCTTTTGTGTGTTCTAACTGTAGGGGGATTGGTCTCACTATAGAAGAAGACGGATCGTGGTTCCCAGCTTATATTAACTCAAGATCTGCATCTCCTCTCAGAACAGGGTCGTGTGTGTTTACACACACACACGTCCCTGTTCTACCTCTCGTGCCCGCGATTGCTCGTGACCAGCAGTCATCGCGACCGCTGGTCACTTGCATTGGAACCCCCGCAGTGCAGCAGATGCACGTGCCTACTATCCCACTTAAACAAACCGACGTACAGCTACGACGATTCGCGGGATCGTGACGACCTGTCGCATTATAATGACGGCGGCAGGTTGGCAAGTGGTTAATGGGATGTTTTTGGTAATGTCCCTGTTGTGGCATCATTTCTCCACTTGATGATGACTGTCTTTACTGTGTTCCATTATATATCTAATGCTTGGAAATTCTTTTGTACCCTTTTCCTGACTGATACCTTTTAGCTAATGAGATCACTCAGATGCTTTGGAAGCTGTCTGCGGACCATGGCTTTTGCTGTAGGGTGCGACTGAGAAAATGTCAGGGAAAGACCTACTGAACAGCTGAACTTTATTTGGGGTTACTCAGAGGGACTTTAAGTTATGGCAAGTGTGTTCTGAGTCTTATTTAGCCCTGGTTCACACTGGGCTGCGGGAGTGAAATCGCGCGATTTCAGCTGAACTCGCGCGATTTCACTCCCTCTGGCAGTCCCGATTTCGGCGCGATTTAGGAGACATCTGTGCAGGGTTCTGCACAGATGTCAATGTAAATCGCGTCCTGAAATCGCAAAAAGTAGTACAGGAACTACTTTTGGAAATCGGTGCAGCGCCGCATATGCGGCGTCGCACCGATTAGGACGGTGTCATTGCCGGCAATTGCCGCCGATTTGAGATGCGATTTCACATGTGAAATCGCATCTCAAATCGAACTAAATTGTACCCAGTGTGAACCTGGGCTTAACATACTTAAATGTGATTGATTAATTCTGAACACAGCTACATCCCCATTTATAAGAGGGTGTGCACACTTATGCAACCACATTATTTTAGTTTTACATTGCCCCCCTCTCCAAAAGATTTCAGTTTGTTTTTCAATTCAGTTGTACCATTTATAGGTCACATTAAAGGTGAAAAAAGTTCTGAAATTATTTATCTTTGTCTAATTTTTGTACACCACAGAAACCTGAGATTTTAAGAGGGGGTTTGTAGACTTTTTATATCCACTGTATGTGACTTTAAATAAAATGGCAGCTGCCCCTTTAAGTGAAAAACATCACCTCAAAACCAAAAAAACATATAAAAGGTATGGCGCTACTTTTAACAATAAGTGAAACGCTCCATAAATTATCAAAAAAAAAAAAAATTGTGTGAGTAATAAAGTCCTTCAAAGCTCTTCCAATCACTGTGCTTCAAAGAAAGATGCGACTTGTAAATTCATCCAGAAGTGCTCTACCACAGTGAGGGTAAAAATTCACTCGCCTACCAAGGATGGCCATATGAGACCTCACTTTTTTTTTTATACAAATCCAATGGTGTTTCCTCTCATCACTTTCAAGAGCAGTAATGGATACAGAATATACAAATGATCCCCGAGAGGTCCTTTCACTTGGTGGACAATGAGCCAATTTTAGAAAGAGTAATAGGTAATCTAGTGTAGCATTTTGATTTACATTCATTAAATTTTTTTTTGCATATATTTCACTTACATTTTGCGGTGCTTTAGGTAAGCACCAACACAGACAGACCGCCTCTCTAAGCAATGTTTAGCAGAGCTGAACAAAAACAAAATCAGTTTTTCTTTTTACACTGTCTCACGTACAGTACAAACCTTTGCCTGGCAGTCCCTACTATCATCTTGGTACATTATCTAGCCTGATTGCTATTTTTCTGAGGCTGTTATAGCATCTGGCCAAATTCTTTGCTCTGGGCTACCAGCCATGTTCCTTTTTTGCCCCCCTCCGTAGGACCATATTTTTGGTTCCCCTACCTGAAGATGATTTTCCTAAAATCAAGATCGGCCGCACGATATGGTGTTCCGTCCCTCCCATAAGCCTTGACTATTAAGCAGGGTATGGAGTGTATTGCAGAGTAAGCGCTGAAGAGCTGGAAGCATGTCAGACGTTTTAATGCAAATATTGATGTGACACATTGGGGCGGGGGAATGGGTTTAGTGTTGATGCCTTTTCCCCAGTCTTTTCACTAGTTGATATTGAATTCCAAATTTTATAGATAATAGATAACTGACGTGTTTTTATAACAGCTCATTGCAGCAAAAGATCGTATTGTATCGCTTCAGAGTGAACATAACCAGTTATTAGAAGAGAGCCTACTTATTAAGGAAAAAAGTGAACGAAGTGTTGAGGTAAGAAAATGTCAGGGCCTAAAAATTATATACACTGAATAAATATTTTGTTAAAACAAATGTTTTAATTTATCAACTCACTTTGATTTTTGTGTAGAATTTTATTATATAAATAAAAAAAAAAATTCCAGCCAGTGATTGTACATTTAGCCCATAAACAGAGGAAGCAACTGTGTACAACTGAATGTTTTCTAAAACAGGAAGGAGGATTGCAGTTGATCTTGTGAAGGTGGAGGGTTTCAAAGTGCCACTGACCACCAATGATTGTGGGATTGTTTTTTAACCTCCTAGCAATTGCTCACAGTAAACATATTGCTGGCAGGTGCAGGCACAGCAACCTAGATGTATGTTGACGGCTTGCTTCAGGGTTTGGGGTGCGTTAGACACAGCACAAGCTTGGCAACTGATTTCAGCCAATGATTTTTGCTGAAACCCGCTGATCGGCTGTGTCCAATCACACACAGAGTTCTGTGTTTACTGTGTATGGGCTCTTTCACACTAGTGGACCGTATGTCCGCTTTTTCATTCATCTGTTTGCGGATGAAAAAGGGACATACATTGGTGCTCATCCGATTTTGCAGATGGAAGAAAACCCTATTTTTTCTTCTGTCTGCAGAGCGGATGGGATGAACACGGACACACAGTCCGTGTTAATCCGCTCCACCATAGGGGAGAGTGGAGAAAAAACAGGGCGGTCTCTGCACAGTGTGCTGAGAGCGCCCTGTCATCCGGCTCAGCAGGGATTTACGGAGCGATGCCTGCTGAGCTTACGGACACACGGAGGAGGATCAATACTGATCCGCGCCGTGTGAAAGGGCTCCATTGGAACGGCTATCTTCCACCACCTAGTTCAACCAACTAAGTATACATTTTTGTACTAATTCACTGAAGAAATGTCACTTTGCTACAATGTAAAAGTAGTGAATGTACAGCTTGTATAACATATATAACATATATTTGCTGTCCCCTCAAAATAACTCAACACACAGCCAATAATGTCTAAACCGCTGGCAACAAAAGTGACCAGATTGGGCCCAATTAGCCATTTTCCCTCCCGGGTTACATGTGACTCGTTAGTGTTACAAGGTCTCGGGTGTGAATGGGATGCAGGTGTGTTAAATTTGGTGTTATTGCTTTCACTTATCCTGGTGAATGGAAGTTCAATATGGCACCTCATGGCAAAAAACTTGCTAAAGGATCTAAAAAAAATAATTGTTGCTCTACATAAAGAGGGCCTAGGCTAGAAGAAGATTGCAGCACAATGTCCAAAACCATACAGCAGTTTAACAGGACAGGTTCCACTCAGAACAGGTCTCACCATGGTCGACCAAAGATGTTGAGTGCACATGCTCTGTGTGTTGTTATTTTGAGGGGAAAATGTACACTGTTATATAAGCTGTACAATCACTACTTTACATTGTAGTAAAGTGTAATTTATTCAGTGTTATTCAGTGTTGTTATGTGTTATTATGTGTATCTAGCAAAGAATCCAGGCCTTTCTTAAAACAATCTACTGAGGGAACCTATTCCACATTTTCACAGCTCTTACTGTGAAGAAACCTTTCAGTATTTAGAGATTAAATCTCTTTTCCTCCAAACTTAGAGTGCCTCACTTGTCTTCTGTGATGATATTAACCGCTTTCCGCCCACGGCACGCAGATATACATCTGCAGCATGGCACGGGAAGTCAAAAGGACGTATATATACATCCCCTTGAAAAGGCGGCATTGTGCATGCGTGCTGCAAGCTCCGTGACTCCGGCCACGGATCCTGCGGACTCAATGGCATACCCGTGATCGTGTCACGGTGAGGAAGAAGGAAATGCTTATGTAAACAAGCATTTCCCTAGTCTTCCTAGTGACAGGACAGTGACCACTGCTTCCTGTATTCGGAAGTGGTGATACCTGTCCTGTCACACACAGCCCATCCCTCCAATGGTTAGAAGCACTTCCTAGGGCATACTTAACCCCTTCAGCGCCACCTAGTGGTTAACCCCTTTACTGCCAGTGTAATTTTCACAGTAATCAGTGCATTTTTATAGCACTGATCGAAGTAAAAATTACAATGGTCCCAAAAATGTGTCAGATGTGTCCGCCATAATGTCGCAGTCACGATACAAATTTCTGATCGTCGCCATTACTAGTAAAAAAAATGTATTAATAAAAAATGCCATAAAACTATCCCCTATTTGTAGACACTATAACTTTTGCGCAAACCTATCAAACGCTTATTGCGATTTATTATTTTTTTTTAACAAAAATATGTAGAATAATACGCATCGGCCTAAACTGAGGGAAAACACTTTTTTGGGGGATATTTATTATAGCAAAAAGCAAAACATTTTTTTTCAAAATTGTCGCTCTATTTTTGTTTAAAGCACAAAAAATAAAAACCGCAGAGGTGATCAAATACCACCAAAAGAAAGCTCTATTTGTGGGGAAAAAAGGACTTCAATTTTTTTTGGGAACCACGTCACATGACCGCGCAATTGTCAGTTTAAGCGAAACAGTGCCGAATCGCAAAAAGTGGCCCGGTCTTTGACCAGCAAAATGGTCTGGGACTTAAGTGGTTAAGGTGAATAACTCAACACCAAGTTCACTATATGGACCAATTATGTCAAGAGAAAATTAATTCAGTTCAGATAATAGGTCCTCATAGTTGAGCTCCTCCATGCCTCTTAACAGTTTGGTTCCCCTTCTCTGTACTTTCTGCAGTCCCCAAATTATCCTATTTATGAACTGGTGCCCAAGACTGAACTGCATATTCTGAATAAGGTCTTGCCAATGATTTGTACAGGGGCAGAATGATCTCTCTCCTCTCTTCTCTTCTCCCCCCATCTCTCTCTCTCTCTCTCCCCCCATCTCTCTCTCTCTCCCCCCATCTCTCTCTCTCTCCCCCCATCTCTCTCTCTCTCCCCCCATCTCTCTCTCTCCCCCCATCTCTCTCTCTCTCTCTCCCCCCATCTCTCTCTCTCTCTCTCTCCCCCCATCTCTCTCTCTCTCTCTCTCTCTCTCTCCCCCCATCTCTCTCTCTCTCTCCCCCCAAAAAGAAAAAGAGAGAAATTAGTTATTTTTCATTTTCCTCATACCTGCCCTCATATTGGTTACTCCTAGCTGCAACAGTCAGGTGTTGGCTATAGGGGTGACCCAAGGTTGTACAATGGCTCCAAAGGGATCTGGACCAGCCAAGGCTGCTAAAGGTGCCAAAAAGCAAAAGGGGTCTCCATCGGGGTCAGAGGATTTGGGCCAGGCTTCTACGGCCCCACCCTCGCCAGTTAGGACACCGAGTGGCATAGTACAAGAGCCATTGGGGGTGCTGGGGGCAGAGGCGGCCCCCGATCCACCCATTCCCGTTTACGTGACGGAAGAAATGCTAGCAGCCACCATGAGTGGGCTAGAGAAAAGGTTAACTGCGTTGTTTTCCCGTCCTTGCCCAAGTAGCAAGCGGGCTAGATCCCCCTCACCCAGTGTGGGGTTTTCAGATGCGGAGGTCTCCTCTTCAGAGGAACGGGACCCACAAGGGGATCAGGCAGACCCAAGTCCCGACGGTTCAGACAGGGAAAATTCCACTATAGATGAATATTTTTCGGCCTCTCAAGCGGAGAGCCTGTGGATCCAGTCTTTGACAGATATGGTTCGCACTGCCTTTAAACTTCCAGTGCCAGAACTAGTAGCCCCGGAGGTATCCTCATTGGGTTCTTTAAAGGCTCCATTAACTTGTGCGTCTTTTCCAATGCACCCCCTTCTGCGGAACGTGATTTACCAGGATTGGGCTCGACCTGATAGAATCTTTGTCCCTCCTAAAAGATTCTCTATTCTCTACCCTATGGAAGAGGAATATGTAAAGAAATGGGCACTCCCTACAGTGGACGCGGCCATTTCCTGCGTGAATAAATCCCTGACTTGTCCGGTTGAAAATGTCCATATGTTCAAGGATCCGGTCGACAAAAAATTCGAGACCCTACTGAAAGCAGCTTTCACCTCAGTAGGTGCCATGGTTCAGCCAGCAGTAGCAGCCATTGGTGTTTGTCAGGCCCTGAAGGATCAGGCAAAACATATATTAAAGGACATGCCGGCTCAGCATACTCATGAATTAGCAGAATTCCCTAGGGCTCTCTGCTTTGCAATAGATGCTATTAAGGACTCCATCCAACAGGCATCCCGTTCATCTCTACTGATGGTTCACATGCGTCGCCTTTTGTGGCTAAAGAACTGGTCAGCAGAGGCACCCTGCAAAAAGCTTTTAGCAGGGTTTCCCTTTCATGGGGGAAGACTATTCGGGGAAGACCTAGATAAATATATCCACACCATATCAAGTGGAAAAAGTACTTCCTTACCGGTCAAGAAAAGACCGCGTGGGCCCACGTTTAAACGACAGGCCATTGCAGGCTCGGCCCTTCGACTTCCCATCAGTATCGACGGCCTCCCGGGCGTTCAGCAGTTAATAGCCGCCCACAGGGACAAGCCGCGGCAAACAAGAGGCCCTGGTCTCGCAAGCCAGCTAAACCAGTCATCAAGTCAGATTCATGAAGGGGCGCCCCCACTCTCTTGGGTGGGGGGAAGACTTCAGTTTTTCTCCGAAGTCTGGAGGGCCAGAATTCCCGACTCTTGGGTTCGGTCCGTAGTAGCCTCAGGCTACAAACTAGAGTTTCGAGAAATCCTCCCTCCTCATTTTCAGGGGTCAAGTCTTCCAAGCGACCCGTTAAAGAGGGCCTCTCTCGTAAAGGCGTTGGATCGCCTCTTGCTCCAAGGAGTAATTGTAGAAGTACCAACCCAAGAAAGGGGTCTGGGATTCTACTCCAACCTTTTTGTTATACCAAAACCCAATGGCGACGTCAGGCCTATATTAGACCTCAAACGCCTAAATCGCTTTCTAAGGATTCAGACCTTTCGTATGGACTCCATACGTTCAGTGACAGCCAGCCTGCATCAGGGCGACTTTCTAGCATCTATAGACATAAAGGATGCATATCTGCATGTGCCGATTTACCCAGCACATCACAAGTTTCTTCGTTTTACGATAAATCAAAGTCATTACCAGTTCGTAGCCCTCCCTTTCGGGTTGGCAACAGCTCCACGGGTATTCACAAAGGTGTTAGCCCCGGTGCTAGCCGTCCTAAGGACAGAAGGCATCTTGGTCCTGGCATACCTGGACGATCTCCTGGTTATCGACAGATCAGCTTCCAACCTCAATCATGCAGTAGTCCGCACAGTGCGGCATCTAGAAGAGTTCGGGTGGATTGTGAACCAAGAAAAATCAAGGTTACAACCCACAAGACAGTTGGAATATATAGGCTTTCGGTTAGATACAGAATGCCAGAGGGTATTTTTTCCTCAAGAGAAGATCAGGTCGTTGATTCAAACGATTCAAATAGTCTTAGGCAAAAAGAAGCCGACTATTCGCCTATGCATGCGACTGCTGGGAAAGATGGTGGCCGCCTCCGAAGCAGCGCCCTATGCCCAGATCCATACCAGAATTCTGCAGGCAGCTATTCTCTCTGCTTGGAACAAGTCCATACAGGCATTAGACCGTCCATTAGTTCTTTCCCCAGGAGTCAGGCGCAGCCTGTACTGGTGGCTGATCCCTCAAAAATTATCAAAAGGGAAAACCTTTTGCCCCATCTCGTGGAAAATAGTAACCACAGATGCCAGCCTAACAGGTTGGGGGGCAATCTTAGGAAAACGGACCCAGCAGGGACAGTGGTCAGAGGCAGAAAGTCTGCTTCCCATCAATGTCCTAGAGATCAGAGCTGCTCGGTTTGCCCTGGTCGCCTGGACTCTCCCCCTGCAGGGTCTGCCAGTAAGGATACAGTCCGACAATGCCACGGCGGTGGCATACATAAACCACCAGGGGGGCACAAGGAGCCTAGCGGCTCAAAGGGAAGTAAACCTGATTTTTTCATGGGCCGAAGCCCATGTACCCTGCATCTCAGCAGTATTCATCCCAGGGATAGACAATTCTCAAGCAGATTTTTTGAGTCGTCAACAGTTACTCCCGGGAGAGTGGTCTCTTCACCCCCAGGTATTCCAAGAGATTTGCCAAAGATTCGGAGTTCCCGATGTGGACATCATGGCAACAAGATTCAACAAGAAGTTGGAAAAATTCGTATCCCGAGCCAGGGACCCCTCGGCCTACGGGACCGATGCGTTGGTTTGCCCCTGGCACCAGTTTTCTCTCCTGTATGCGTTCCCTCCACTACAGATGATTCCCCGCCTTCTACGAAGGATCAGGGTGGAGCGCAGGCCGGTGATCCTGGTGGCCCCAGCCTGGCCCAGAAGGGCTTGGTACGCACTCATCGTGAGGATGTCAGTAGGGGCACCGTGGCCACTCCCCCTGCGCCCAGATCTGCTGTCTCAGGGCCCGATCTACCACCCTGCTTCACAGCAGCTAAATTTGATGGCTTGGCGGCTGAATCCCTAATTCTTAAGGGCAGAGGCCTCTCAGCCCAAGTCATATCTACGTTAATTCAAGCTAGAAAGCCAGTCTCTAGAAATATCTAATACAGAGTCTGGAGAACCTATGTGGAGTGGTGCGAGTCTCAAGGAGGGCATCCTCGCAAGTTTTTTATTGACAGGATCTTGCGATTCCTCCAGGTTGGCGTTGACAAGGGGTTGGCTCTTAGTACTCTAAAAGGGCAGGTGTCTGCCTTATCGATATGGTTTCAAAGGCCTTTGGCCACACATTCGCTTGTGAAAACCTTTTTGCAGGGGGTCTTGCATGTAAATCCCCCTATTAGAGCTCCCCTCTGCCCCTGGAATTTTTTTTTTTTTTAAATCAGAAAGGTTTTTATTGCTCACAAAACAAACATGGAGAATACGTTACAGTGTGACATGTCATGTGTAGCATATACATTACTATACACAGAAGCTTCTCCATCAACATTCAAACATTTGGTAGCTGCACCCGTTAGTGTACCCCTACGACCTTCCCCCCCCAAATACTGTGCAAGACTAAGTACCACCCAGCAACCTCGTCTGTACCAGTTCCATAGGGCTCAAGCCTGGCGTGGCAAGCCACGCATCCCATAACTTATCAAATTTGTCCGCAGTACCCCTATGCTGGTATATGTATTTTTCCATGATAAGCATCCTGCCCATGTGTTGTATCCAGAATTTAAGTGTGGGGGGTGTCTCCAGCTTCCACTTCAGGAGAATGGCCCTCCTGGCCTGGAATAGAGCCCTGTTAAAAGCTATTCGCGTCAACTCCTCCGTTACCACTCCCTCCAGTACACCAAGTAGGCAATGGACTGGCTCTAGGGGAACGGAAGTCTGAAACACTAAATTGAGCGTGTCCAGAACTCCCTTCCAGAACCTATGGAGCCTGGGACAGCGCCATAGCAGGTGAATCAAATCCCCAGACATCACCCTGCACCTGTTACACATCTGGTCTGGGACCCTACCCATTTTGAAAAGTTTTACTGGGGTATAGTGAACCCGCAGAAGAATGTACAGCTGTGATACCTTCTGTGCCACATTCAACGAGCAGCTGTTGACTGCCAACAGCGCCTCCTCCCACATTTCTCCTGACAACGGTCCAACATCAGCCTCCCACTGATCCGCCACTCTCATAGGATGAGCCTCCAAAAAGGAGCCAAGCAACATGTTGTAACATTGAGAAATGATACCCTTAGTCTCAGAGGCGGCCCGCAAGATGCGGAACACCGGAGTGGGGGAATGAACCCACTCCACCGCATCCCCATGGGCCCTGATTGCATGTTGCAGCTGCAAGTAATAGAAAAACATGGAATGGGGAAGCCCGTATTTGGACTGTAGGGTGTGAAACGGAAGCAGCGCACCGCCATGAAAGATCTGTTTAAGAAAAGTTATGCCCAATCGTTGCCATCTGGGACCCTGATCTATTTTGGCCTATTCCACATAAGAATTATTTTCCCATATTGGGCTGAATTCAGTGAACCCTGTGACTCCCTGGAGCTGCCTAGCCTTGTTCCACACTTTTTGGATGAGTGCGAAAGTGGGCATTTTCTTGTTGGCCTTATGAAACTGCTGGGCCTCAAGTCCCTCAGGTATCGACGTGGCTCCCGAGCCAAGCAGCAGAAGCCTGGCCGAGGAGCCGGCCGGGGTTGGGGACATGGCGCCGATCAGGTGCTGCAGCTGCGCCGCCAGGTAGTAAACCCATGGGTTGGGAAGGGCCAATCCCCCTCCCTCCTTAGGGCGCTGCAATTGTTCCAGCTTAATCCTTGGGGCTTTAATATGCCAAAGCAACTGCCTAAAAATAGAGTTGACCACTCGGAAGGTTTTTAGGGTGATGACTACCGGGGAATTATGAAGTAAGTATAACAGCTGTGGCATTAAGATCATTTTAATGAGATTGGTCTTACCTGCCAGGGACATTTTAAGTCTGTTCCATATGTGTATCTTGTCTCTGAACCGGGACAGTAGGGGAAATACGTTTAAGCGACAGTAATCAGTTACCTTGGGGGAGACGTGTACCCCCAAGTATTTAAAGGAAGAAACTACAGGGACAGGACATGTACGGCCACTATCAGTCGGGGGAGTCCCGTCCAGAAACATCAAAGCGGACTTAGTCCAATTTATGGTGAGGCCTGAAAAATGACCAAACCCCGCCACAAGGGACATCACCTGAGCTAGGGACTCCTCCGCATCCTCCAAAAATAAAAGCATGTCGTCGGCGTATAGCATGATTTTCTCATGCAGGTCACCGTAGCTGAAGCCCTTAACAGTAGGGCAATTCCGCACCAGGGCCGCCAGAGGCTCGATTGCCAGCGCAAAGAGCAGGGGGGACAGGGGACATCCCTGCCTGGTCCCCCTGCCCAGAGCAAAGGTCTGAGACATCCTGTCTGACAGCCGCACGGCCGCCTGAGGCGCACAGTATAGTAGCCTCACCCATCTAAGGAAGTTGGGGCCGAAGCCAAACTTGTCCAGCACAGCCCATAAATACCGCCAGCCAACACTGTCGAAAGCTTTATTAGCATCAAGTGACAACAGTGCTCTGCGGCCGACGGAATCTGAGGGGGTCTGCATGTTGAGGTAAAGGCGCCGGAGGTTGGTCGCAGTGGAGTTGCTGGGCATAAACCCCGCCTGATCGGGGTGTATTATGGACAGGATAACTTTATTTACCCTCATAGCTAGAGCCTTTGCTAGGATTTTTATGTCACTCTGCAAGAGGGAAATGGGCCTGTATGAGCCTGGATCAAGTGGATCCTTGCCCGGTTTCAACAGAAGGATAATAGTAGCCCTTGTCATAGAAGGTGGGAGTTGTCCTAACTCAAACGAGGCGTTGAAGACCTCCAGCAGCCGGGGGAGGATCACCTCCCTGTACTGGGTGTAGACTTCCACGGGGATTCCATCATCTCCCGGGGCCTTACAAGTAGGGAAGGAGGCAGCCGCCTCCAGAAGTTCATCAAGGGTAAGGGGAGCGTCCAATTCCGCTCGGGCCCATCCGTCCAGAGCCGGAAGGGTCACAGCGTCCATGTACGCCTGCAGCTCGCTATCAGAGTAGTCGTCACAAGGCTTGTACAGATCAGAGTAGAATGTCGCCAATACGGCAATGATCTGCTCAGGGTCATTCACCAGCCGCCCCCGGGAGTCTCGGATCGCTCCGATAGCCGGGGACGCCTGCTGGGACCTGGCAATCCTGGCTAATAGACGACCCGTTTTCTCCCCCTCCTCATAGTATGCCTGCTTAGTAAAAAAGCGTTTTTTTTTCAGCGGTGGAGGCCCTCAGTCGGTCCAGGGAATCCTGGCCCGACAACCAAGCCTCCCTCGCCAAGTCCGAGGGGTCTGTCACAAAATGAAGTTCCAGCCTTTGCACCTGGTCCTCCACCTGTTCCAGCAGGGCGGCAGAGTTGCGCTTAACTGATGCGATTTCAGCTATGAATGTGCCCCTTAGACACGCCTTAAATGCGTCCCATCCCTGCGCCGTGACCCCCTCCCGACCATTATTCACAAAGTACTGGTCGATCTGTCGTTCCACCCGCTCATGTGAAGTGAAAAGCTTTAGCCAAAAGGCGTTCAACTTCCAGGGGGCCCTGGGTAGTGAGGAGGCCGGGCGGGTGGTTAAGTGTGCGACTAGGGGGGAATGGTCAGATACTCCTCTGGGGTGATATTCTGCCTTGGTGATCATGTGCAACAGCTGAGGGGACCCTACACACAAGTCAATGCGGGAGAGAGACCCGTGGGTCTTAGAAAAACAGGAGAATTGTTTGGTCGTCGGGTGTCTAGTCCTCCAGATATCAATCCAGCCCACCTCCGCCAGCAGGCGGCTCAAAATTGTGCCTCTGCCCCCTAACGGCGGTAGGGCTGGCGGATACCTGTCAAGTCTGGGATCAAGGCAACCATTAAAATCCCCCATAATCAGTACAGGCATGTCAGGCTTATCAACTAAGTATGAAAGAAGACATTGTATGACCTCCCTGGAAAAAGGGGGGGGATATAAACAAAAGCAAGAACCATAATTACAGTGAATAGTTTACAATAAAGAAAAATAAACCTCCCGTGGGAGTCCACAGCCGAGTCGATTTCCTGGTAAGCCAAGGATTTATGTACCAGTACACTCACCCCCCGAGAGTAGGAGGTGTGGGTGGAGTGGTAAGCCTTACCCACCCAGGAAAAGCCCAGACAGCCCAGTGTTTCCCCTGTGAGGTGAGTCTCCTGGAGACCCACAATAGCTGGGTGAAACCTCTTCAGGCAGGAACCAATCATCGTCCGCTTCAAAGGGTCATGGACACCACGGACATTCCACGTCACTATTGGTGTGGTGGCCATGAGAGATGGGTATAGGTGGCACCTCTATTCGCCATGTGCCCCTGCGAAACAGTCAAGGGCCAGGGCGGTGACATGGCGTGTCCAGTCCGGGCACAAAGTACAAAAATGGTATGGACAGGCGTGTGTGCGTCAAACCACGCATGGGATGAGTGGTGGGGCAAAGAAAAAAAGGGGGGGGACGAGGGGCAGCAAAAAATGTGGCCGGGTGAGCAGAAAAAAAACAAAACAAAAACAAGTGAACACAGTCTCCGGGACTTCGTGGTAACCGGGCACCGATCCGTCCGCCCTTTCACAGGGGGTTGTTTACGAACTTGCGTAGCACGGTGGGAGTGCCTCCCCCACCGGTGCTCAGAATCCATCGAAGGGAAAGAACAACTTCCAAAGCTCTGAGCCATCGCTAACCAAAAAGAAAGGAGGTGAAGAGAAAAATAGAAAAGTCCCGCTCAACAGGTAACAGGTGGAGATACCTCACTCGGCAGTCACCCCGCCCGGTGCATCAAGTAGACTCCAGGGATTCAGTCCTCCTCGTCTGCATTGCGCCTCCTTCGCAGGTCTTGCTCGTTACGGTCCAGCCAGTCAACAGCATCCGTGGCAGATTCAAAAAAGTTAGCTTGGCCTCCAGCGGTGACTCTCAGCTTGGCAGGATAGAGCATAGCGTAGGTCACTTGAAGTTTTTGTAGGCGTTTCTTGACATCAGTGAACTTGGCCCTCCTGCGCTGCACTTCAGCGGAAAAGTCAGGGTAGAATGAGACCCTTACCCCGTTGTAACGTACCGACCCCTTTTCCCGGGCCAGTCTAAGTATGATTTCCCTGTCCCTATAGTTCAGCAGTCTGGCAAGAATGGGTCTGGGTGGACTTCCCGGCGGTAGAGGTCTAGGAGGCGTGCGGTGAGCCCTCTCAACTGCAAACAGCTTGGTAAATGCGTCCGCCCCGAAAATCTCCTGGAGCCACGATTCCACGAAGGCGGTGGGGTCCCTGCCCTCCACTTTCTCGGGGAGCCCCACTATACGAACATTGTTTCTTCGTAAGCGATTCTCGATGTCGTCTGTTTTCACGTTCGCCTGGGCCGCCTGCTGCAGAGCTGATCTTGTGTCCCTGGTCAGGGGGGGTAACTGATCCTCCACCTCACTAATGCGCCCCTCCGCCGCTGTGGTTCTCTCTCTAATTTTCTGAATATCATGCCTGATAAAGGATACAGTTTCTGTCAGTGCCCCAAACTGTAATTTCAGGCCATCTACAGACGCCGTCACAGATGTTGTGCATCGCTGCACTGCCTGCAGGATCTCACTCAGTGTAGGCTGTGGTGCATCTTCTGGCCTCTCAAACAGCTCAGCCATCTGATCTTGGGACACCTCTAGAGGCAGTGTGTCATCCAGGACTGAGGCGCCATCTTGACCTCCAGTATCATTAGCCTGTGTCTGCAGCGGAGGGGGGGGGGGCAGCCATGTCCCTGCAACTTTTGGGCATAGTATAACATGTCCTTGGGCTGCTCCTTCCCCTGTTGTTTCTGGGCCTTAGTGGACTTACCGCCCGTCTCTGCCTGCTTCTCCCATCCGCGCGATGCTTTCTGTGAGAGAGAGGGGCCGGCGCCATCTTGGGAGTTCAGGGCCGCCGCCGCTGCGGCGTCTTTGTCAGCTTTGCGGGTCATGTCGGGGCTCCGGATGGGCTCGGTAATGCCTCTGCTGCACCGGGAAGAGTAAGGTAAGTCCTCCGATCAGGTAGTGTGTGTCAGGTCACTGCGGGAAGGATCGTAAGAGGATCGTTAGCGGGAGCTCCGTGCCTTGCGTCCGCTCACATGCCCGTCTAGGCCACGCCCCCCGCCCCTGGATTTTAAATCTGGTCTTGTCAGCTTTACAAAAGCAGTCGTTTGAACCTCTGACAGAAATCCCTCTTGTGCTGCTAACCCGAAAGTTGGTTTTCTTGGTGGCTATGGCTTCGGCCAGAAGGGTCTCCGAGCTGGCAGCCTTGTCTTGCAGGGAACCGTACCTGATTCTGCATAAGGACAGAGTGGTTCTGCGGCCTCAGCCTTCTTTCCTTCCTAAGGTCATATCCAGTTTTCACTTGAATCAGGACCTAGTCCTACCATCCTTCTTTCCTACTCCCCAGTCCAGAGAGGAAAGACTGCTTCATACTTTGGACGTGGTCCGAGCCATGAGGGTCTATCTCAAGGCTACAGAAAAGATTCGGAAAACAGATGTGCTTTTCGTTCTCCCGGATGGCCCCAAGAAGGGTCAGCCGGCTGCCAAGTCTTCCTTGGCTAGGTGGATTAAGCAGCTGATTTTTCAGGCCTATGGTCTGAAGCGCGTTCCACCTCCCTTATCAGTTAAAGCCCATTCTACGAGGGCCATGAGTGCCTCCTGGGCGGCACACTATCAGATCTCTATGGCACAGGTTTGCAAAGCGGCAACCTGGTCTTCCGTACATACGTTTACTAAATTTTATAAGTTGGACGTCGCAAAGGCTACGGACGCAGCATTTGGGCAGGCGGTCCTACGGGCAGCAGTATAGAATCCTCTGGCCCGGTTCACGCCCCCTTTTTTTCTGTTGGTGGAGCTATTTTTTACCTCCTGATATATTTTCTGTTTGGCTATTTTTGGCCTTACGGTCTCCCTCCCTTCATGGAGCATTGCTTTGGGACATCCCATATGTAATGACTATGCGCTCTGTGTCCCGTGATGTACGATAAAGAAAAAGGGATTTTTAATAACAGCTTACCTGTAAAATCCTTTTCTTGAAGTACATCACGGGACACAGAGCTCCCACCCCTCTTTTTGGGGAACATTGTGTAACCTCAGAGAAATTGCTTGCTACAAAACTAAAGCCCTCTCAGTGGGAGGGGGTTATATAGGGAGGAACTTCCTGTGAAGTTGATTACACCAGTGTCCACACCTGAAGGTACCCATATAACCCATATGTAATGACTATGCGCTCTGTGTCCCGTGATGTACTTCAAGAAAAGGATTTTACAGGTAAGCTGTTATTAAAAATCCCTTTTTCCCTGCCTCTTTCTGAACATGATTGAAAACAGTTGTAACATATGCATGTAGCTGTGAAGGAATAATGCTATGTTACACCTTAAATACCTTTTTGTTCACTCAACTCAACTGAAATACATGTCAAGTTTTTTGCCTTTTTAGTCTACATGTTTGCTTGAGTTTAGTAAAGCTGAAAGCATTGGCAGCTTGTATTCTTGGAAGCAGAATTTTCCTTTAGTAAAGGTTTCTGAAGTTCTCAGTTGTATCATCCATCTGAAATCATTAAATTGGCACTGTACCCAATCTACATATTTTATATTTCATATCCTAATCCAAGACTTTTTGTAGTTTGCAAAGTTTTCCAGAATATTGGTTACTCTCAGGTCCTGGCTTTGTACCAACAGAGATGGGAAACCAAAGGTGAGAAAATGCAGTATCCACAAAACCATAAAGATGGATCATTTTGCAGAAGTTTGTCACTATAAATTTTTTGAAAATCATAAATCACTATTGCCAAATCATAATGCTCAAGTTAATCACATATCAATGGATTTGAGCGCTGTGCCTGAATTAAAATGTATGTTCTCAGTTGATCCTGTTTAAGGAGTTTGGGAGCACAAACTTTACTGTATTCAATTACTCAGGAACTACTTGCAGTGGTAAGAACTCTACGTCCTGGAACATATAGAAAAGTGGTGAAAAATGTCATAACTTTGCACACCGTGGTTGAGTTGGTGCATTAGCTATTCTACAGAATAAAGCAAACTCCCTGATGTCTATGACTTTGTAATTTAATACAAAAATACAGCCAAGACATATCTTTGAAAAATTTAAGTTAATAGAACAGTCATATGAACATATGAAATAAAATAAATTGATGGCGTCAATTTGTTAACTTTCATTTCTGAATAACTTATAACTACCTTAGTGAATAAAAATATCAGTTTAAAAACAAAACAAAAAAAACTATTTTTGGGTGATTACAAACATTTGAATGCTAGTGTTCAATGAAATCATAAAAACAGTTTAAATTCAAATATCTACATCTAAGCAAGGTGTGTGTTTTTATCCATCCATGCCACCTGGAATACCATTCCCACTATTCCCTGCATTCTTCTTCTTGCTCTTTGTTTTTTATACTTTTTTTAATAGAGAATAGGGTAATACTAATTTAATTCGATATAAAAGCTATGCATTCATGTATCTTTATTTTGCCCAAATTAAGTTAAAATATTGTTTGAAAGAGAAGTATGTGGTTCAGCAAACTTAAACTGTAAACCCCATTTATGAATTCTGACCTGGGCACATATATCTGTAGTGTTTACTTATCTCTTTTAAAAGCCCCAAGTCCTGTGTCTGTCTGTTGCTCCATTTCTCTGTTATCAGCATGGTAACTTTTGACAAGCTCTCTGACACAAGAAGGCAGCTAAAAAAATTTGTCCGGGAGGTAACTTAGAGACAGATTACCAGAGAGCTTGTCTATTCACAGCATAGTTCTGCATGTTTCTTCGTTCCTATGTGGAGGGAGGGGGTGCCTTTCCTCCAATACACAGTGTATGTCCAGATTCCCCTCTCACTGCTTAACGACCGCCGCATGTATATATACGTCCACAGAATGGCACGTACAGGCAGATGGACGTGCCGGCACGTCCCTGCCTTCCCGCATGTCGGGAGCTACATGCGGCGGTCGTTAAGCCTCTGGGAGCGACCCGGGATGAGGGGACAGCTGTTCGTTTCTGTCCGCCCCCTCGCAATCACTCCCAGCGAATCCGGTCTCCCCCCCCCCTCTGCCTGTGTAATGTAAACACAGGCAGAGGAAGTGATGTCACCTCTCCTCTCTGTGGTATTTTCGTTCCGGCGAGAGGACAGAAGACATCACAAGTGAGTTGCACAACACTACACTGACACAAGTACACATAGGCACACTTAACCCCTTTAGATCACCCCCCCCCCCCCCCCAGCCCCCTATCACAGTTTCACTAATAGCAGTGATCATATTTTTACTGATCACTGCATTTAGTGTCAGTGTGACAGTTAGTTTTTTGATATTGCTATTTTTTTTTACTAAAGACATGTGGCTGAATACATTTTGGCCTAAATGTTTGACTAAAATTTAGTTTATTCGATTTTTCTTCTAACAAAAAGTAGAAAATATAATTTTTTCCGTTTATATCGCATAAAAAAAAGAGGCAATCAAATACCATCAAAAGAAAGCTCTATTTGTGGGAAGAAAAGGATGCAAATTTTGTTTCGGTACAACATTGCATGACCGCGCAATTACCAGTTAAAGCAGTGCAATGCCAAATTGTAAAAACACCTTTGGGCATTTAGCAGCATATTGGTCCAGGGCTTAAGTGGTTAAAGAAGAAGAAACATTTCTAATACCATATGCACTTTCTAAATAGTCTAGAAATCTGAACACAGCAGATATACATGTAAAACTTGTGTAGGGAGCTTTGTTTCATCTCTGTGCATCACCTGAGGTTGTTCACTTTAGTGGGTATATGTGTTTCCATCCACTTTAAGGGCTAGTTTACACTTGCTTTAAAGCAAGCCTTCGGACACGCTTTGTTATTGCTCTCTACATGCCAGTAGAAGCAGCTGTAAAAAGGGTGTATTACTGCGCTGTCTATTTGATGTTTCTGTGAGCGAACAATGGAGTGTATATTAGAAAAATAATGCTGCAACTTAAAATGTGAGACACACACAAAAAACTTACATATAAGAAATAACAAGCTGCACAATGAGTGTATCCAAATGAGCTAGTGTGGTCATTGAAACACAAAAAATATATAGTAATCAATGATAAGCCAAATGACACATTTCAGTTTAGTGAAAAAATGTCCCGACTATACATTAGTCCAATAAATTCCGAAGAGTAATCAAATATTAAAGTGATCAAATAATTCCAGTGATGAAATTTAAATATGTTGAACCAGAAAATGACATCTGATGTATGTAAGTTGGTGACATCAAACCACAGTAAACCCAAGAACAGTGATGTGATGGGAAAGAGAACCTCCACCTTCAAAATAACTGCCTCTTACCAGAGGTGAAGATCCCAACTAGAGATCTTCTCTTAGCGGATGGCCTATAACCCAGCCTAGGTGTCTATGTAGCCGAATCTCTCCTCTCCAACAATGCCTCAGTCCACAGCCACTCACAGTGAGTCACATGTGATCATCGCTTGCCAAACGTCACTGTACGTCTATTAGAACTTCTCAGAAAGGTGGAGGACAACAGCCAGGCATATTAAGCCCCCCAACAACACATATCCCACACACTGAACCCTCACAGCCAGGCACCTTATTTTGAAGGTGGAGGATCTCTTTACTTTCACGTCACTGTTCTTGGGTTTACTGTGATTTGATGTCACCAACCTACCTATAGGAGGACTGTTCATCTTCAATCTACTGGTCATACATCAGATTTCATTTTCTGGTTCAACACATTTAATTTCATCACTGGAATTATTTGATCACTCTTTGGAATTTATTGGACTAATGATATGCCATCACAACAGTCAGGAGGAGAGATGCCCTATTAAAATTTTAAGTCAGTGGGAAGAATGCCTCCTAAACAGACCGCACTAAAAATTATTGGTCTTTATTGTTGCTTCCCAAGAAAAGAGCAGAGAAGATCTACAAGTTCCATCCAGATCACACTGGCTTTGTGCATGGTTTTAGTCTGAAGCTGCCATGAAAACTTCTCATATGGCTTGCTGGTAGCAGTGGCTACAATAGAAATAACAAAGAACGGATGGACGGCCGCACACCGGAAAACTCTTGAGTTGTCTTTATTGAAAAAGCATAAGCAGGCACCACAAATACACAGCAAGAATCAAAAAACAGCCGACGCGTTTCACACTTGGTTAGTGCTTATTCATGACCAGTGGCTACAACATTTAGGACAAGAGAAACTAACCAGGAGTATTATAGATCCTAGCAGCCCTTTCCACATCCCAAAATACAGAAATATGGAGGGAATGCCCCAGGGATTATACAGGCAAGGGAAGAGTATACCAAGATGTTAGAAGCAATAGTAGCACCCAGATATTTTTCTTTTACCAAAAGGGCCGTGGTGGAGGAAGAGGCAGAAGAGATACTTCCGTATAGCAACCGCCCTTTCTGGTGAGTATAATTATTTATTTATTTAGGTTAAAAAATAAAAAAAAATAACTGAGTGGAACTCCACTTTAATAAAATTGTTAATTTTTTTTTACATATCATGCTACTATTGTTTCTAACACCCTTGTATACTCTTCCCTTGCCCGTATAATCCCTGGTGTATTCCCTCCAAATTCCTGGCAACTGTGGCCACTATAACACTAATTGTGGCTTTTGTTTGATTATTTGTGTCAGATGTATTAGATGTACAATATACTATGTCAATCACAATCCCTCAGTGCTCTTCTCTAGGTCTCTGCAATCTCACATTTCCACCTTTAAGTACTAGCTCTGTCACAGGTCTCTACTCACCAACCAACATTTACTTCGACCAATATACATACGCCTCACTCTTAATATCCTCTACTTCGTAGTCTATTCCAAAGAAATCATGTCATGCTCCTAACCTTCGCTCTCTGTTGAGATTAATCTTCGAGTTTCTACATGGTTAAGTCCAACAGAGGGTGATATGTGTTCGATGGAGGAGCTCAGGCAGGTAATGTGAATTCTTTTGAATAAAGTACTATTAGAGGATATTTTTGATGGGCTTATGTGTATCTTTTCTGGAGTATTTTTGTATCATGTTTAATAATAACTGTAGCAAAACACTTGTCCTCCAGCATCAGTTTTGTTGATTATACGGTATTTACAGTACAGTATCTGTGTTTAGAAGACAGTATGGATTGTTGAGGAATGAACAGTGTGTTATCTACAAGTATCTTGGATCCTTGCAACTTATGTAGCAAATGGGATTTATTTATCTTTTGCAAAGATGTAGAGTAGGGGTCATGTTTAACAGTAGCTTTGTGTACTACAGGTAAGCCTTCAGGATACTAAAGTTGAATTGGAAACTTATAGACATGCACGTCAAGGACTGGATGAAATGTACAATGAAATTTGGAAGCAACTGAAAGCTGAAAAACAAGCCCGACTGGTAAGTGAGTGACCTAAATAACATACAATTTTGTATGTTGCATATAGGCAAAATGTTAGTTTGTAATTAGGATAGAACATTTGTATTGTAGATGTTAAAGATGTTTAAAGTATAACTAAGGGTAAAACTATTTTTTTATTTGTATGGTCGCCTGTTAGGGAGATCCACCCTGTCCATTTGTCCTGTTTATCATTATCATTCACAGTAAGGCCGCGTCCACAGACCAGTTTCAGTGGACATGTTCGATCGTGTGTATGGCCTATCGGACCGTTTTCCAGCGGACCAAAGTTTCAAAACATGCTTGAAAACATGTCCGCTGGAAACCTGCCCGTCGGACAGGTTCAATGGTTAGTACACAAAATCATCGGACCAAAAACCCGCGCATGCTCAGAATCAAGTAGACGCATGCTTGGAAGCATTGAACTTCATTTTTTCATCACGTCGTTGTGTTCTACGTCACCACGTTCTGGTCCGAGGAGATTTTGGTCCGATGGTGTGTAGGCACATCAGACCAACAGACCACTTCAGCCTGGTCCGATGAAAACGGTTCGTTGGACAAGTTTCATCGGACATGTCTGATCGTGTGTACGCGGCCTGAAAGTAAAAGATTCCCAATTTTTGAGTTGTCCCCAGAAAAGATAATAGAGGGGAAATTTTCCTATTGGGACATTAGTTCAGGTGACTTGGGGTCCCCAAGGAATTTCCTTAATTTGCACGGATTTCCTTTCACTTCCTGTTTGGCTTTGGGACAGGAAGTGAAGGGAAATCTCTGCAATGGGACACAGATGGGGGGAAAAAAAATCTGAGGGGGTTATAACCTTCTCTTGCTCTATCCAAAATGAAAAAAGTGTTCACTACACTTCACTACAGTGTTGAGAAGGCTACGATGTGCATCAGTACATTTGGTGTTATGTACTTTAGCTTATATATTCCGTGCATTGGTGGTGTTTAAAGCAGAGTTCCACTCGTTTTTAGGTTTATTAAAAGTGTAACTGCTGACTTTCAATAAACACACTCACCTGTCCTACGGTCCAGCAATACAAGTGCCCGAAGCCTCACTCCCCCCCCCCCCGCGCCTCTCCACAGCACCAGCATTGCAAATATAGGCACCCAGCTGCGACAGCTTGTGGCTTTAGAGCCGGGCGCACACTGCACATGCGTGAGTCGTGCTGCGCTCTCTTAGTGGTTAGGTAGTCTCCTGTGACGTGCCCCAAAAGATTGCAGAGAGGAGAGGAGGGGCCACCTAGGGGGAGAAGAGGAGTCGCCTAGGTGGTGAGGCGACCAAAGCAGGAAGTGGCTGCTCGGTACCGGTCAAAACTAGGTACTCGATTCCACCCCAAATTACATGCCGAATGTGGAGTGTCAGGGGGCGAGAATTGCTTAAAGCGAAACTTCCACTTTCAAAGCTCCAGTAAAACTGCTCTGAAATGGCCCAATGCTCATCTAAAACATTTAGATGCAAAAGATACTTTGTGTTTTATACAAGCGCCCCCACAACACTTAAATTTGCACTTGGGAATTAATGGGTCATTCTCCTTCATAATAAAGCTTGGATGCATTTTCAGTCATCTCTATTGTGAATTAAACTAGCAGTTTTCAAATATATAAAACCTGTAACTCTAGGTACAGTATGTAGAGCTGCCCAGTAGGTGTTGGAGAGAACATCCCATGTTAGTAGAATTCCGTATGCAGCTGGAGGATATCCAACTTTGCAATATTTTTTTTTTTTTTAAATGGTATAATACACTGAAATACTGTATGAATATATAAAAAATTATAATGATATTTCCTGATTTTGTTAGGAACAAGAAAAAGAGCTTGAACTTCAGCTTGCAATAAAGACAGAAATGGAAATGGCCATGAAACTGCTTGAAAAAGATATCCATGAAAAACAAGATACTCTAATAGTTCTACGGAGACAGTTGGATGATGTCAAATCTATTAATCTTCAAACGTGCCAAAAAGTCAAAGTAAGTATACCTTGATTAAAAAAATAAAAAAAAAATTGGTTTAACGGGAGAACCTTTACAATAACTAAAGAGGTTATGCACTTAGCAGTACCTGTATTCAAAATGCAACATAACTGTTTTGATCCACCCTGAACAAAAACGATTCAATCTATCTAAAGCACAAGGCTTTCACTTTCTAGCAGTCTCACTAAACCAAGTCCCTCCAAAGTACCAATTGTGTTTTTGCATGATGCAAACAGCAATCACACACCACAGTAATATTCCATGTGCAAAATAACATTTATTTTGTTTGTTTTGTTTGTTTAGGAAGCAGAAACTACCTTGCAAAAGAAGAATGATACTGTAGTTTTACTAAAATCTAAATTAGATCAAATGGAATCAGAAACAAAGCTGCTGGAAGAAAGGTGTGGATTTTAAATCATTTTAAGGAGTTTAGAAGTATTGAAGGTATTGCCTAAAAACTGTTCCTTGATATCTAGAATACCTTAAACTTGCGTAAGTAAACTATAAAAAAAATAAAAATTCCCACTGCAAGTTAAGGGCGTAATGTGCTGGTATGTATCCTATACTTGCACATTACGTAAAACTTGCCTAAAAACAAAGCCGTTGTCTCTGCTAAGAGGGCTTCCATCTTTAACCCCAGATTTGGGCTTTAAAAAGGTATTTGCTGAGGAAACAGACTTTCTTTATCGTACATCACGGGACACAGAGTGCATAGTCATTACATATGGGTTATATGGGTACCTTCAGGTGTGGACACTGGTGTAATCAACTTCACAGGAAGTTCCTCCCTATATAACCCCCTCCCACTGAGAGTGCTTTAGTTTTTTCGCCAGTGTCTTAGGTGTTGGTCACGTCTAGCTGTCCCTCGGAGGTCTCGGGACCCAGGATAGCTAGCCGGATCCGTCCGAAGTGCTTCAAAGCCAAGGTGTACGGTACCCGGGCCCTGCTGGAGTGGGGTTTTGCCTATAATGCCTCTCCTTGGAGGGCTGGATTCTGGGCTCCAGTGCCTTGGTCTCTTCCAGGACTAAACGCTACTGATGCCAGGATGCTATATAGGTCCAGGGGTGTGGGTTCCTTAAACACAGGACCCCGGTCCCTGAAGGTCCGAGACAATACCCACGGAGATGGGGGAAGATTGGGCCTCTTGCAGTTTGCAATACCCTGCGGCGTGGAGCAGGTTAGAGGGAACCTGCGGGACTTGGTTCGACAGTAGGTATCCCCCTGGGGGTTCTGGGTTGGCTAACAGTATGCTTGTGCATCAGCCACTATCTCCACTATGTCTGTGTGGGCAGGATGGGATACTAATGTTTACCCAGATAACATGTAGATATATGTATACTTGTGTAAGATATATATTTGCTACTCACCCCAGGTCTGCCTGTTAGCATTGATACTGCAACCCCACATGTTTTAAAGAGGAAATTGCTGGTGAAAACTCCTGTTTCTTAGGAAGCCCATGGGGACAGCTTCCTCTCTGTGTGTGCACTACAATAAGATTAGTGCTTACCTGGTGTCTGTTGGTGCTGCCTGGCGCTGGTCCATGTTGTTTCCTCTGCTCTGCTTCCTCCATGTGGTTTTCAGCGTGGGGGGGTGCGCGCGCGCGCGCGTGCACGCCGCCTTTTATAGCGTCAGCGTGCGTCGGGGGGGCGGGCCAGCAGCGTCAGGGTCTGTTTAAAGGAAAAACTTTTTCTCTGGCTGGTCTTTCCCTCCTGGAGGCAGAGGAAGAAAGGATACAGAGCGTGCAGCTGGGTCTTTTGGCCACAGTGACACCCAGTGGCGGTTTGTGGATCTTCAGGTCTAGGACTTAGTTCCACTATTGACCAGAGAAAAAAAAATAAAAAATTTTTTTGCTTAAAGGGACTCAGCCTTAGATCCAGCAGTATCTGAGTCAACCTTGGACTCCGGCTAACGGGCATTGGTGTTGCAATACTCACAGGTTTTCCTCAGTATTGCCACCTCCCAGGCGGGTTTTCCTCAGCCTGTTCTCATATTAATTACTCCTAGCTACAACAGTCAGGTGTTGGCTAGAGGGGTGACTCAAGGTTGTGCAATGGCTCCAAAGGCATCAGGACCAGCCAAGGCTGCAAAAGGTGCCAAGAAACAAAAGGGGTCTCCATCGGGGTCAGAGGATTTGGGCCAGGCTTTAACGGCCCCACCCTCACCAGTTAGACCACCGAGTAGCATAGTACAAGAGCCATTGGGGATGCTGGGGGCAGAGGCGGCCCCCGATCCACCCATTCCCGTTTACGTAACGGAAGAAATGCTAGCGACCACCCTGGGTGGGCTAGAGAAAAGGTTAACTGCTTTGTTTGCCCGCCCTTTGCCAAGTAGCAAACGGGCTAGATCCCCCTCACCTAGTTTGGTGTTTTCAGATGCGGAGGTCTCCTCTTCGGAGGAACGGGACCCACAAGGGGATCAAGCAGACCCAAGTCCCGAAGGTTCAGACATGGTGGGTCCACTGTAGATGAATATTTTTCGGCCTCTCAAGCGGAGAGCCTGTGGATCCAGTCTTTGACCGATATAGTTCGCACTGCTTTTAAACTTCCAGTGCTAGAACTAGTAGCCCCTGTGGTATCCTCATTGGGTTCTTTAAAGGCTCCATTAACTTGTGTGTCTTTTCCGATTCACCCCCTTCTGCGGAGCGTGATTTACCAGGAGTGGGCTCGACCTGATAGGATCTTTATCCCTCCTAAGAGGTTCTCTATTCTCTATCCTATGGAAGAGGAATTTTGAAAGAAATGGGCACTCCCCACAGTGGACGCGGCCATTTCCTGCGTGAATAAATCCCTGACCTATCCGGTTGAAAATGTCCAGTTGTTCAAGGATCCGGTCGACAAAAAATTAGAGACCCTACTGAAGGCTTCTTTCACCACAGTAGGTGCCATGGTTCAGCCAGTGGTGGCAGCCATTGGCGTTTGTCAGGCCTTAAAGGATCAGGCAAAACAGATGTTAAAGGACATGCCGGCTCAGCAAACTCGTGAATTAGCAGATTTCCCTAGGGCTCTCTGCTTTGCAGTAGATGCTATTAAGGACTCCATCCAACAGGCATCCCGGTTATCTCTGCTGGTGGTTCACATGCGTCGTCTTCGTGGCTAAAGAACTGGTCAGCAGAGGCACCCTGCAAAAAGCTTCTAGCAGGGTTTCCCTTTCATGGGGGAAGACTATTCGGTGAAGACCTAGATAAATATATCCAAACCATATCAAGTGGTAAAAGTTCTTCCTTACCGGTCAAGGAAAGACCGCGTGGGCCCGCGTTTAAACGACAGGCCTTTCCAGGCTCGGCCCCTTCGACTTCCCGTCAGTATCGACGGCCTCCCGGGCGTTCAGCAGTTAATAGCCGCCCACAGGGACAAGCCGCGGCAAACAAGAGGCCCTGGTCTCGCAAGCCGGCTAAACCAGTCATCAAGTCAGATTCATGAAGGGGCGCCCCCACTCTCTTGGGTGGGGGGAAGACTTCAGTTTTTCTCCGAAGTCTGGAAGGCCAGAATTCCCGACTCTTCGGTTCGGTCCGTGGTAGCCACAGGCTACAAACTAGGGTTTCGAGAAATCCCCCCTCCTCATTTTCAGGGGTCAAGTCTTCCAAACGACCCGTTAAAGAGGGCCTCTCTCGTAAAGGCGTTGGATCGCCTCTGGCTCCAAGGAGTAATTGTAGTACCAACCCAAGAAAGGGGTCTGGGATTCTACTCCTAGACCTCAAACGACTAAATCGCTTTTTAAAGATTCAGACCTTTCGTATGGATTCCATACGTTCAGTGACAGCCATCCTGCATCAAGGCGACTTTCTAGCATCTATAGACATAAAGGATGCATATCTGCATGTGCCGATCTACCCAGCACATCACAGGTTTCTTCGTTTTATGATAGATCAAAGTCATTTCCAGTTCGTAGCCCTCCCTTTCGGGTTGGCAACAGCTCCGCGGGTATTCACAAAGGTGTTAGCCCCGGTGCTAGCCGTCCTAAGGACAGAAGGCATTTTGGTCCTGGCATACCTGGACGATCTCCTGGTTATCGACAGATCAGCTTCCAACCTCAATCATGCAGTAGTCCGCACAGTTCGGCATCTACAAGAATTCGGGTGGGTTGTGAACCAAGGAAAATCGAGGTTGCAACCCACAAGACAGTTGGAATATCTAGGCCTTCGGTTAGATACAGAATGCCAGAGGATATTTTTACCTCAAGAAAAGATCAGGTCATTGACTCAAACAATTCAAATAGTCCTAGGCAAAAAGAGGCCGACTATTCGCCTATGCATGCGACTGCTGGAAAAGATGGTAGCCGCCTTCGAAGCAGTGCCCTATGCCCAGATCCATACCAGAGTTCTCCAGGCAGCTATTCTCTCTGCTTGGAACAGGTCCATACAGGCATTAGACCGTCCATTAGGTCTTTCCCCAGAAGTCAGGCGCAGCCTGTACTGGTGGCTGGTCCCTCAAAAATTGTCAAAAGGGAAAACCTTTTGCCCCATCACGTGGAAAATAGTAACCACAGATACCAGCCTAACAGGTTGGGGGGCAATCTTAGGAAAACGGACCCAGCAGGGACAGTGGTCAGAGGCAGAAAGTCTGCTTCCCATCAATGTCCTAGAGATCAGAGCTGCTCGGTTGGCCCTGGTCGCCTGGACTCTCCCCCTGCAGGGTCTGCCAGTAAGGATACAGTCCGACAATGCCACAGCTGTGGCATACATAAACCACCAGGGGGGCACAAGGAGCCTAGCGGCTCAAAGGGAAGTAAACCTGATTTTCTCATGGGCCGAAGCCCATGTACCCTGCATCTCAGCAGTGTTCATCCCAGGGATAGACAATTCTCAAGCAGATTTTTTGAGTCGTCAACAGTTACTCCCGGGAGAGTGGTCTCTTCACCCCCAGGTATTCCAAGAGATTTGCCAAAGATTCAGAGTTCCCGAGGTGGACATCAGGGCAACAAGATTCAACAAGAAATTGGACAAAATCGTATCCCGAGCCAGGGACCCCTCGGCCTACGGGACCGATGCGTTGGTTTGCCCCTGGCACCAGTTTTCTCTCCTGTATGCGTTTCCTCCACTACAGATGATTCCCCGCCTTCTACGAAGGATCAGGGTGGAGCGCAGGCCGGTGATCCTGGTGGCCCCAGCCTGGCCCAGAAGGGCTTGGTACGCACTCATCGTGAGGATGTCAGTAGGGGCACCGTGGCCACTCCCCCTGCGCCCAGATCTGCTGTCTCAGGGCCCGATCTACCACCCTGCTTCACAGCAGCTAAATTTGATGGCTTGGCGGCTGAATCCCTAATTCTTAAGGGCAGAGGCCTCTCAGCCCAGGTCGTATCTACGTTAATTCAGGCTAGAAAGCCAGTCTCTAGAAATATCTATTACAGAGTCTGGAGGACCTATGTGGAGTGGTGCGAGTCTCAAGGAGGGCATCCTCGCAAGTTTTTATTGACAGGATCTTGCGATTCCTCCAGGTTGGCGTTGACAAGGGGTTGGCTCTTAGTACTCTAAAGGGGCAGGTGTCTGCCTTATCGATATGGTTTCAAAGGCCTTTGGCCACGCATTCGCTTGTGAAAACCTTCTTACAGGGGGTCTTGCATGTGAATCCCCCATATTAGAGCTCCCCTCGGCCCCTGGAATTTAAATCGGGTCTTGTCAGCTTGACAAAAGCAGCCGTTTGAACCTCTGACAGAAATCCCTCTTGTGCTGCTAACCCGAAAGTTGGTTTTTTTGGTGGCTATGGCTTCGGCCAGAAGGGTCTCCGAGCTGGCAGCCTTGTCTTGCAGGGAACCGTACCTTATTCTGCATAAGGACAGAGTGGTTCTGCGGCCTCAACCTTCTTTCCTTCCTAAGGTCATATCCAGTTTTCACTTGAATCAGGACCTAGTCCTACCATCCTTCTTTCCTACTCCCCAGTCCAGAGAGGAAAGACTGCTTCATACTTTGGACGTGGTTCGAGCCATGAGGGTTTATCTCAAGGCTACAGAGAAGATTCGGAAAACAGATGTGCTTTTCGTTCTTCCGGATGGCCCCAAGAAGGGTCAGCCGGCTGCCAAGTCTTCCTTGGCTAGGTGGATTAAGCAGCTGATTTTTCAGGCCTATGGTCTGAAGCGCGTTCCACCTCCCTTATCAGTTAAAGCCCATTCTACGAGGGCCATAAGTGCCTCTTGGGCGGCACACCATCAGATCTCTATGGCACAGGTTTGCAAAGCGGCAACCTGGTCTTCCGTACATTTGGGCAGGCGGTCCTACGGGCAGCAGTATAGAATCCTCTGGCCCGGTTCACGCCCCCTTTTTTTCTGTTGGTGGAGCTATTTTACCTCCTGATAATGTTTTTGTTTGGCTATTTTTGGCCTTACGGTCTCCCTCCCTTCATGGAGCATTGCTTTGGGACATCCCATATGTAATGACTATGCGCTCTGTGTCCCGTGATGTACGATAAAGAAAAAAGGATTTTTAATAACCGCTTACCTGTAAAATCCTTTTCTTGAAGTACATCACGGGACACAGAGCTCCCACCCCTCTTTTGGGGAACATTGTGTAACCTCAGAGAAATTGCTTGCTACAAAACTAAAGCACTCTCAGTGGGAGGGGGTTATATAGGGAGGAACTTCCTGTGAAGTTGATTACACCAGTGTCCACACCTGAAGGTACCCATATAACCCATATGTAATGACTATGCGCTCTGTGTCCCGTGATGTACTTCAAGAAAAGGATTTTACAGGTAAGCTGTTATTAAAAATCCTTTTTTTTTAATTTATTTTTATATATTCTCTCTTATTTTATAGTCAAGTATAGACAAACGCATTAAGAAGGTCATATTCACTTTTCAACTTCCTTAATCCTTCAAATCTGTACATTTGTTCTCCTTGTCCCCAGCCCCTTCCCCCCTCCTGATAGACATTCCCAGGGACCCTTCCAAAACCATTCTCCCATGATTTGGTGGATCACTGCTAAAATTCTCTTCAAATTAGGTTGAATCTTTATGCATTCCCACCACATATGTGCAAAGGTTCCCGCGGGCTTCGCATCCCCTCCAACAAGTTGGGGGTCCCTCTGCTCCAGGCCTATGCACCCTCTGGGGGGTCACGTACCGTCTCCCCAGAAGTTTATAGCACATTTTTAAGATTTTCCTTTTATGTTTCTTGTCCCTATTTACTCTTCCCTTTTTCCCTGGTATGGGGGGAATTCTGGCTCTGTTTCCTTAATTAGAATTTTGTAGATTTTTGATATACTTTGGTTTAAGCTAAGAGGGGAGCAGAATAATTTCTCTATTAGCTTCATATGTCCCTTTCCCCATAATGGTTGTGGCAATGACTGTGCAAAGTGCTGTAATTGTGTATACCTCCATTTGTCTAGTGGCTTGTTACCTCATTTGTGTGTGATTTCCGCGTAAGTGTATATCCTATTACCTTTCATCACATTTTGCAATAGTATTACCTCTTTTTTTGCCCATCTAGTGTAGTGTATATATATTCCTCTTTTCCTGGCTTAAAATAGTTTGTGCCCAATATAGATATTAATGGTGAGTTATAGTCCCAGTGATACAATCTCCCTAAGCCAGGCATGTGCAAAGTCCGGCCCGTGGGCCAATCACGGCCCGCATTCCGGTTTTGAATGGCCCGCCTGGTTGTTTGGACATATATATCTTTTGTGGCCCCCGACGATCACCCAGTGCCGGGGGCCACAAAGATGTATATGCCTTGGAGGACAGGGAGGAGGCAGGACGAGCGCTGTACACACAGGAGAATTTCTTGTGTACGTGCGGCCTCTGTAATAGGAAGTCCCGTCTCCGGCGCTGCCATTGGACAACTGTTCTGTCCATCAAAAGAGACAGGACTTTCTATTAAAGAGCGACACAGGGCTAACACTGTGAAGGCCTTTCACCCCTTGAGGGTGCCTGGATCTGGTGAGTGAGGGACCCACCAGAGCATGAGAAAAGGGAGCACTGAGTGAACACTGTCTACTGTTTAATAGTATAAGAAGCACAAAGCACCTTTTTGCATGGACTGTTAAAACCAGCATCAGATTATTCAAGATATTCACAGCACTGAGCACTTTAATTTAATTATTTGTCATTTAAATAGCACAGACTTGTTTTACATAATTTATTTGTTTATGAATTACCTACATGGTTTATTTTGTGAATTTGATATTATATCATATTGGGTCACACGTGGACCTAGTCATAATTTGTTTCAGCACCATATAAGTATTTATTATTTTATACATACATTTTTATCCACCAATTAAGAGACGCCAACACCTACCTCACCCCCATTCACTTTCTATTAAAGAGGCCTCCATGTAAATAGAAGATTCTCCTGTAGATAATATTTGGTACTCGTGGGTGCATTCCTGGCAATGGTGGGTGCTGCATTCCTGGCAATAGTGGGTCTGCAGGTGGGCACCTTTGAGGCTGCAGATGGGCACTGATCCTTATTTTGCTTCACAGTTCTTTACCTAAAATTAAAAAAAAAAATCCTGAAACTTCGCTCCTAAATGAAAGGTGCGTGTTTGTATGCCAATAAATACAGTATATCCAAATAATAAGCCCAAGCTCATCTCTTTACTCACACACAGCCACAGAGGCAAGAGGATTATTGTTGGGCAGTGTATTAGTGCTCGAACAAACTCAAATTTTTATGGTTCAAAGAATGTCAGGCAAAATGGTCGGCCCTCACGCATTTTCACTTCATCAAATCTGCCCCTCTTTGAAAAAAGTTTGGACACCCCTGCTCTAGGCCATCCCAAATCTTAAAAGTATTCCTAGTTAGTGGGTTTGTGCTAGTGGCTAAATCCCAGTGCTGCCGTGGTATCCAAACCATCTTTTGTAAATCAACTTTACTTTGTGATAGCTCTATATTTACCCAGCTTTTCCCTTCTTTGTTATGAATCCACTCTTCCATCTGTGAAACAGAGATCGCCTGATAGTATTTCTCAAAGTCCGGTGCTGCTAATCCACCTGACCTTTTTGCTTTCACCAGTGTTGCATAGGCAATCCTGGGGCATTTATGTGCCTAGATGTATTTTAGTACAATTGATCTTAATTTCCTGAAATAATCCTGGGGTACTGTTATTGGGATTATTTGAAAGCTGTAAACCATCCTCCTATAAAGATATTCATGTTTAGGGCGTTAATTCTTTCTAAAAATGAGAGGGGCTAATGTCTCAAGTTGTTCATATGTTCCTTGATTTTATTAAACGCTGGTATATAGTTGGCTTTAAACATAGCCCCCAGTGATGCAGTACATTTTATTCCCAGGTACCCCAATCCCTCCTTACATCAAACAAAGGGGAATTTAGGTTGGATCGCCCGCTGCTCCTCCCTTGGGATAGTGATGTTCAGAATCTGAGATTTGGACATATTTATTTTAAAATTGGTCAGCTTTCCATATTAACTCCGCTCCTCTAGTATAATTGGGATTTTTATTCTAGGGTTGGAGAAATAAAAAAGCAGATCATACGGGTATACTCTATATTCCCTTTCACCTACTCTTACCCCTCTAATATCCGGATTGCAGATAACAGGGGTTCCAGTGCTATTACAAAAAGCATTGGGGAAAGGGGGCACCCCTGCCCTGTCCCATTAAATAAGTCAAAAGGAGACGATAAATTCCCATTCACTCGAATTTTGCCCATTGGATGATAATAGAAAGCAGAAATCCAATTCATCATCCTCACCCCAATGACCAGATGTCTTAATGTTCCAAACATGAAACCCCAGTCCACCCTGTCGAAGGAATTTTCTGCATCAATCGACTGGAATGCGACTGGAGTCTCCCTTGTACCTTATGGATCAAAAACAATGGGCCAGATTCACAGAGCGATTACGCCTGTCTAACTGTAGTTAGACTGGAGTAATTTCAAATTACGAGCGTTTTTTAGCTAGTCGGAAACCTCAAACCATGAATAGACGGCTGCGGGCTTCAATTCGACTGGATTACGTGTTCGTACGCCTTCGGATCTACGCTGCAATAAAATTGCGGCCACTCGGTGGACTTCCCGTCGTTTTACCTGTCGGGGTATGCTAATGAGCTTTTGCCGGCGATCCCAGAAATTACGATCTTCAATCGCAATCTCTTACGGCACCTTTAGTCATCTTTTTTTTACGTAACACTATACCAGCTTTTTGCTGGTCTAATATTAGACAGCCCATGTTAAGTATGGCCGTCGTTCCCGCATCGAATTTCTACGTTTTCCGATGTCTTTTATTATTTTTTACGTAAGTCATCCGGGAATAGGAATGTTCGTAAACGACGCTACTCAAACAACGAATGACGTAACGACGCGATTTCGCGCAATGCACGGCGGGAAATTTCTGAACGGAGCATGCGCAGTTCGATCGCCGCGGGGACGCGCTTAATTTAAATGCTTCACGCCCCACAATCGCGTATTTCGATTACGCGGCGAGAAATAGACTATGCCGCCATAGCGTATGGGCAAAAATCTACCAGGATTCGGTGTAGAGCCTGGTGAAATACGGCAGCGTAGAGTATTTCGATTACGCAGCGCAATATTACAGTGTATCTGAATGTGGCCCAATGACTTTAGCCCGTTATCCCTTCACTCTCTCCCTCCTGTCACAAACCCTACCTGATCATTATGTACCCAGCTTGGTAGTAGTGGATTTTTTTCAGAATATTTTCTTGCACATGATTGGATAATAGAAATCAGCAGAGCTTCTCCTAATTTCAGAGCTTCCCCTTTAGAGCAACTGCATGCAGTGCACTTCAAAGTACACTTGCAGAGTGCAGTATATTTCTCTTTAGTAAATCAACCTCCTTGTCTAGATTCTGTGTGAGTTGTCTGGTTGAATAAAGTTTAAGTAAATAGGGATGTGTGTTTTCGTGTTCTGTTACTAGGGAGGACAGACCCTGAGAAAATCAAGTCGGAGAAAGAGCACCGGACAACAAATAAAAGCATAGGCTGACAAAGGGAAGATAAGGTATGGGAAGGGTATTGGGTAGCCACTAAGAGGAGGAACTTTTGCAATGATTCCATGAGTTGGTGGTCCTGGATGCTATAAATGACTTCTAAAGCAGTCAGTCCTCATTTAGAGTACTTTGAGGTAGTTTACATATTGATCAAATTTATCACCAAGTTGGACGACCAACTCCCCCTTGTGTTGCAGATAAGTACATTTGGTAACCAATTCCTTGATAATAGGGGAGTTATTAGTCTTGTAATGTCTAGGTATTACTGTTCTAGCTGTAGTTGCAGAGAAAAGTGGAAGGCCCTTCTTGGCTTTTGTTATCGATCCCAGGAGCATAGATAAGGACGACTATCTCCGGTGTCCCCAAAATAGAGAGGTTCCCTCACCTGTTCATAAATCATGAAGATCTGTGTCCAAATGGTGAGATCAGGGAGCGGGACCACCATGTGTGTAGCATTGTTCCTTTCTCTGCCATGCAGCACCAACAACAATCTGATAGTGAAGGAAACATTTTGTGTACCTATTCCATTGTGTAAGAATGATATATATTTTTTCTTGTACTTTAGTTCCAATGCTAAGTTTGTGTGTCAGAGTGTACATTATGCAAAATGGTTCACGTCCCTTTTCAATACTGAAATGCAATTGGGGAAGATGAGTAATCCTGGGTCAGGAGAATAAAATAAAGTTTAGATGTCTTAGATTGTAAGCTCCTTGAGGGCAGAGACAGATGTGAATGTACAATGTATATGTAAAGCTCTGCGTAAATTGATGACTCTATATAAGTACCTGTAATAATAACAAAATTAAATCTAAAAAAGTGCTTAGGGTTTTGAGTTGTAGACAATAAGCTTTGAAGAACTTGGGATCTTTATGGGTGTGATTCCTACTCTATTTGTCTCCTCTATTACTTCTATGAAGTGAGAGATCCATAATTCCATATCACTTACTTACTATCTATCTTCTACTTGATGTCTGTTGCCACATAGATGGGAGCTGTGGGGGTATCTTACTTCCCTAAGCTTACTTAAAGCGGAGTTCCACAATTTTTTTAGTTAGGAGGAACGGAGGGCAGAGCTGGCCTGAAACTTGTGCCATCGGTCTGCATTGAGGAGGGGAGAGCAGAGATTGCCAGCAAGCCCAGACGGTTTGGGGATATCCCCTCAGCATCCACTGGCCACCTCTACTCAGCTGTATCCTGGCTGCTTCTGCCTGCTTTATTCGCCCTACCCTTATTTTTACTCGCCAAATGCGAGCAGGCGAGTGAAAATTTTGAGGGCTGCAGTTGATATTAGATAACATCCAGGTATGTGTATTCAACATAGTATATTCACGCAAGGCCAAGTGTCGTCCGACACTTGGCCGCGGATGCATCCTGATCGAATCTGACACACACCACGTCTGTTGCAACCAGTTAAGTGGACCGGGACGGTGACCAGTGAGGCAATCGGCCTAATTAGTCTTTGTGACCCCCCCCCCCCCCCACCGTATAGTGAGTTGTGGGTCCACTCCATCCAGTAAGGGTATATATAGAGAATATATGAGAATATACCTTGTCTTTCACCTACCTTATGGGAATTGCTTCCTTATCACTTTCACAGTGTATAGACTTCTTTCATTTTTATTTGGAGTATATTTATGAGATGCACTTTTGAACTTTACTGAAATGTTTATCCATGATATACAATACATTGTTTGATGATTCTTTTCACAGGAATTATATTAGTGTTTGAAATTGTTGAAACCTATCACATTGGGAGTGACATACATTTTAGAGGAGTCATTTTTGCTCATGACCACTTACACCACTGAATATATTTTTATACTTTTGGTTGTTATGTGAATTCCGCCATTCAGGCGGTGTTTATATTGGCGCTGCACCTGTTCTTTTTAATTTTATCTCAATTTTCCTTTGTTGTGTTGGCTGCCTATTTTTTGTTGTTTTCAGATTAACGCAATATATTTACTAATATATATTCTACATCTGGCCTGGGTTTACTGCCCTATAGAGCTTTCAGGATCAACAGGTGTTCCTCCTCTCGGAAAGGTCGGGTTTGTGCCATCAACATGGTGTGCTGTGAGACTGCTGCCCCCTGGTCTCTGTCCTCTCTTTTGCATTTTCTATCAATCTCTCCATCGTGGGAGTCAGATTGGCGTAGGCAGAACCTACTTGAAAAAATAAAAATAAACAGACTGAGAAATAGAGGGTGTACCTGCAAGCATTTGAGTATCAAGATTGCTCATTTGGAGCTAAATCAAGAATCTCTACCTATTTGTCATTAAAACACAGGGAGCAGAGTACTGTCTTATGTGTTCACACATCAGTGGTGCTATTCTGTAGCCCCTGTCCTTCATCTGAGAATATCAATATGTTCCAAAGTTGCCAGGTTTTGGAAAATGAACTTGTGTAAAAGCGTTGGGGTCCTGTACCACCGTGATAAAAGCTTGTAATTAGTTTCTTGAATTTTTGCGCATATGGAGGATTTGTGTGTATATCGAAGTATGTGTTGTCTCTTGGTGGCATTGAACCGACAGTCCAACTCTCTTTCTTTACCATTTCAGCAGTTCTGGGGGTACAAAGTCAGCAAGGTGGTGTGTTCAGAAGGTCATAAGTCGGGGGGGGAGCGTATGAGTCTGTACTTCTAATGTGAGAGGAAGGCTACTGTCCACTGGGGCTGCTTAGAGTTGAGAAAATGGCTCAGTTGAAGAGCTCTTAGAAAGTCCAAATGGAATGGGCCCGAGGAGTCAGTGAGCTCTGTGATCGTTTTCCAACGCCCCCAGTGCTAAAGTGAGAGGCTTGGTGCAGACCCCCCTTGCTCAGACCCCAAAAGACTACATCTTGCATGCCCAGTGCGAACTGGGGGTTCCCCAGTATGGGGTATAGAGGGGAGTTTGGGCAAGACAGAGACTGAGAGAGGAGTCTGGAGCATATTCTAGAGGAGGTTCCCATCAGTGGATGGCGCTCAAGTTCAGCCAACAGTGCCAAATACCACCATAGGGCTCCCCTCAGGGGGACCGCGCTGAGTCTGCTCTATTTGGGTACAGCGATTAATCTCTCGGTGACGGCACCAATCAATCAGTCTCACTAGATGTACTGCCTGATAGTAGGCGCGTACATCCGGTAGTGCAAGTCTCCTGTGTAATTTGGGGAGGATGAGCAATTGATGAGCAAAATGGCCTAAGAAACCAGAAGCTATGAGCATTTCATCACTTCGGATTCACCGGATATAAACGGCACCATTTTTAAATTGAGAAAGCATTAGATTACACCGATCTTGGTGTGCTCAGATGCTTTAAGGGCAGAGGAGATATCTAGAGTCTAATGGCCCCCAAATTTTTCAAAAATGAGTACCTGTCATTACCTATTGCTATCATAAGAGGATATTTACATGGCTTTTAAAAATGTGCAGGCTTTTAAAAAGGTATGTAGTTCGTTGCAGCTGCACGGGTGTGCGCATTTTTAAAGCTTGACGTGTTTAGTATCTATGTACTCAGCATAAGATCATCTTTTATATTTTACCCAACATTTGTGCATTAGAATTAATTTTTATTTTTTTATTTTTTTATTGCGTTTGGAAAAATCGCTGCGCAAATACTGTGTAATCTGTAGGGCCTCTGCTTTAAAAAAAAAATATATATATAATGCTTGGGGATTCAAAGTAATTTTTCTAGAAAAAAAGGCTTGGTCTTCAAGTGGTTAGAGTGAGTGATGTGTGGCATAAACTTTTTTTTTGCACAAAGTAATCACTTAAATTATATTTCTTTATCGTACATCACGGGACACAGAGCGGCAATTCATTACTATGTGGGTTATAGAGTCTACCTTCAGGTGTGGACACTGGTGTAATTAACTACACAGGAAGTTCCCTCCCTATATAACCCCTCCCATACTGGGAGCTTCTCAGTTTTTTCATCGGTGTCTAAGGTGTTGGTCACGAATGAACATGTGCTCTTAGGAGCTCCACTGGAGGGATCCATGCTGGATGTAAAAAACCTCCATAAATCCGGATCCGTCCAAGGTGCTTCATAGCCAAAGTGGACGGTACCCGGGCCTCGGTACGAAGAACGAGGTTTAGCCTATAATGCCTCTCTGCGGAGGGCTGGATCCTGGGTTCCAGAACTTTGTGCCTTCCAAGAACCAAATGTTTTTTCTGCTGCCAGGATGCTATATAGGTCCAGGGGAGTTGGTGTTCCTGCCATGGACCCCGGTCCCTGAAGGTCTAGGACAATACCCACGGTGAAGGGGGAAGATTGGGCCTCTTGCTTGGCAATACCCTGCAGCGTGGAGAAGGTAAGAGGAGGGCCTACGGGACTTGGTTCGACAGTAGGTCCTCCGTGGGGGACTTGGGTCTCGCCTATAATATGCTTCTATGCATGGGCAATGTAAACCACTATGTCTTCTGAGACAGGATGGCTCAGGGCACCCATATACCTCCCCTAGCCGGCATGCAGCCTGGCCCACCATGTCTGTTAGACAGGATGGCTGCAGTACCTATAGATCTCCCCTTGAAGGGGCCGGTACGTAAAAAAATAAAAAAAATAATATGCCCTTAATCCTATACAAAGGATTGTCTTCCGTGAGTAGCTGCAAGTCTTATCTGTGTTTCCACTACCATGGGCAGTAGAAGACATGCCTGATGTTTTTGCTTACCATGCTTTCCAAAAACGGAAGCTTAAGTGTTAGCTGATCTATTGTGTCCCACTTCCTCCGCTTCAGGCTCTACCATGTTGCACGTGCTCACCGGCTCAGTGCAGTCGCAGAGAAGGCTCTTCAAAGGGCCCGGACGTCAGAGCTCTGTAAAGCTAGGGGGACACAAACGTAAGCACCTTGTGTGAGTTGGATACAGATTCATCTAAGACGCCTACTCGCATCTAGCTGTGCAGATGAGCAGGCATTGTGTCAGACTAAATTCAGCTATTTGATGCACATGGGTTAAGTGCCTCTGCTTAAAGCTTAGGACTTGGTCTCCCCATTGAATAAGATCAGGGGTAGGAATATAAAGAGGGATCACCACCTGAACCTGTTGGACCCTTATTCTCCTCTGTAGAGACTTAAACAGCTCATAGATTGAGCCATCAGACCTGTCAGGCAATGCAGCCTTCCCCCAACATTGCAATCACTCTGCATGTGTTTTGTGTTTTGCAAGAAAAAAAAAAGGGGGTGTCCCCCTTTTCATGCTTTAATCCTGAAACAAAGGGATTAGAAGGCTTGGGGATAAAAGCTTCACTGTCAGAGGACATGAGACAGGAGCTGCAGCCTAACAAGGAGAAGCTATCAAAAGCCCTACAGGTTCTGATTACACCTCTATCTTCTCCTTGGAGTGTAAAGAGAGGTTTTCCTATAGGTGGCTAGTAAGACCTTCATATAATCCTCAGCCTGGTGTCGGCTTCAGGCTAACCAAATGCATCGGAGGGATGCACAGTTGCGGGCACACATTGCTAATGTCTCTTAATTGAGGAAACGCACATCTGCAGAGGATAATTTCCTCTTTACCAGTCCGCATGTTGCATAACATACATGAGTTTGGAATGCATGTGGGATAAAAACAAGTAACAGAGCAGATTCTATTGTGGATCGCATAAGCATACATGTTTCTGTCTGTATGGTGCTGCATGTTTCCACAAAAGAGGTTGCATAAAAGATGCTTGTATGCATAAAAATGCTGAATCGCATAAAGACGTTTGTAGACATAAAAATGCTGAATCACACATGATTACCTGATCACCCAAGTCCTTGTTTCCCCCAAGGATGTTTGGTTACACAGAAGAGGTTTGTTTCCACAGGAAGGCCTAAAATCGCATAAAGTTGCTTGGATGCAAAAAAGATGCTGGATCACACATGGTTACCTGATCATCAGCGTCCTGGATTACCCAAGGATGTTTGGTCACACAAATAGGCTTGTTTCCACAAAAGTACCTAAAGTCGCATAAAGATGCTTGTATGCATAAAAATGCTGAATCGCATAAAGGATGCTTGTATGCATAAAAGGGTTGAATCACACAGGATTACATGATCACCCAAGTCCTTGATTCCCCAAGGATATTTGGTCACGCAAAGAGGCTTGTTCCCACAGAAATGCCTAGAATCGCATAAAGAGGCCTGAAGGCATAAAAATGCTGAATCACACAGGATTACATGATCACCCAAGTCCTTGATTCCCCAAGGATATTTGGTCATGCAAAGAGGCTTGTTCCCACGGAAATGCCTAGAATCGCATAAAGAGGCCTGAAGGCATAAAAAGGCTGAATCACACAGGATTACCCGATCACCCAAGTCCTGGATTACTCAAGGCCTAAAGGGATCGCTTAAAGATGCTTGAATGCAAAAAGAAGCTGGATCACACATGGTTGTTGGATCAACAGAGTCCTGGATTACCCAGGGATACTTGATCACATAGAGAGGCTTGTTTCACAGAAATGCCTAAAGTCGCATTAAGATGCTTGGGTGCATAAGGATGCTGGAACGCACAGGGGTGCTTGGTCACACAAGGGTTCTTGTCCGCACAGTAGTGCTTAAAATGCATAAGATGTTGATCGCATGGAAGATGCTGAATCGCATGCATGGTTACTTTAAAGTTGCACATGGCGGCTTAATTAAGCAATACAGGATGCCTTGTGTTTGCATAGAGATACGTGTCTGCATGGGTTCATGTTGCACATTGTTGCATAACACGTTTATAGCACATGCTTGCTTGCTTGCAAAGATGCTCGTTCCAGAACACACATGCTATATGCATGTTTGGCGTGAGACATATTTATATGATTTCATGCTTCCATGAACACACACTGCCATGTACACGCACTTCCATTGAGGCATATGGCTTTAACACTTGCCACATACACATATGGGGAGCCAGTTGCATATGTGTTTATTTACTTGGGACTGCAGAGGTTGTCTGCGTTTCGCAGGGGAACAGCACTGTCTCCGGTTGGTGGTCTTGCCCTTTTGGGTTAGCCTCCGTGTCTGGGTTGTCAGGGCGCTAGGGCCCGCCTCTAGCAGGTCTGTAGGCCCAGGGTATAGCAGTAATGGCATACCGAAGCAGACTCCTGCTGATGGATCAGTCAGCAGCATGGCTGGACCTAAGGGTGTCCAGCATGGTCAGGTATCTGGATCTCCTGGGTTAGGATTCCAGTCTAAAGATACATTCTTCATTGACAAGAAGCTGGGTATGTTTTGCACCAGGAGAGTCCTTTTGGCCTAAGACAAGACCATCGCTATGAGAAATCTGGTCTAGGTGGTTACGGCAAGGAACAGTTCCTTACTTTTTGCCTTCTGCTTAAGGCACTAGGGAAGATGCTGGCTTCATTCAAGACAGTTCCCTATACTTTTATTCAGGACTGTTATAAACAGTATTGTGTTGGCCTAGAAGAAGTGGATCTTGACCTAGCATTATCCAAAGAACCCGGTCCCAGAGATATGCTGGAATTCCTCTTGGTGGTTCTTAACTAAAGGGTTTGCCAGGTCAGGAAGAGACCTTGGCCCAGGGGAAGTAGTCGAGCTCCAAGGGAGCCTTATCGGTCAGCTAGAGCTACCGATGGAGCATCTGGCTTAGGGGCCTGAACGTTCAGGTGGCTGGTTGGTTCGGTCAGAGTTCAATCAGACTATACCATATTAAGTGATTTACTTCATTTACCAAGGAGGAGCTTGTGCCTTGCCTATTGACATTCGTCATTTCATGAAATGCAGAATTGGCAGGCGATTCGCTGTAGCCGTCAACAAGTGTCTCCGGGAGAATGACCACTACACCCCGACTGTTTTCCTGACCAAGGGCCACAGAAATAGTACCCTGTACATAAGATGTATTGGCGTCCAGGCTCAACAAGAAATTGAACAGCTTGAGGTCAAGGACAAGGGATCCACCCGCATGCGGGGCAGATGTGTTAGTAATCTGGTGGGACCAGTGGTCACTGGTTATGTCTCTCCCCCCAGTGCCGCGGCGTTTGTGGCTTCTATGCAACATTAGAGGATGGCGGAAGCTGGCCTGATTACTCCGGCATAGCCCTGACGACCTTTTCTGTGCAGGGACAGTAGGGGTGGTAGTAGAGGACCCCACGGTCCCTTACATCTTGTCCAGGCCTACTTCGAAAGGGGGTATTACATCCTGTCGTGCAACAGGTGAATTAATGGTCTGGCTATTTTAGCCCACATTCTTCAGGATCAGGGTTTTTAGAATCAACGGCACTTCCTTGATTCATACAGGAAGGCTGGCCTCCAGGACCAGATATCCCAGGATCGGGAGAGCCCATGTTCCTGGTATGAAACAGATGGTGGCATCCTTGGAAGTTTGTCAAAGATAAAATTCCTTCCTTCCTTCCTGCATTTGGAAAGGAGACGGAGCTAGCCTTAAGTTACATCAAGGATCCGATCTCGGCCTTGCCTCCAAAGGTCACTTGCTTCACACTCTTGGTTCCGAGCCATTATACAAGGGGTGACGCGCATAAGTCCACCAGTTTAGTCGCCCTTGTGCTCGGAGGATTGGCTCTAGTTTTGTTGGCTTACAGGGTCAGCTCCGTGGGCCGATGCACCATATTTCCCTTCAGCCTTTAACAAGGGAATTGGTGTTCTTGGTTGTGGTAGCCTCCAAGAGAGTTTCAGTATTGGCAACCTCTTGGTATAAAACCATACTTATTCTTACAAGTAGGGTGATGTTAATCCTCGATAAAAAGGAAAAGTTGCGCTCAGAAGGCACAATGTGACATTGTGAGAAAATTATTAAACGTATCAATATAAGTGAATAAACAAATGAAAAAATAAGTAAATAAATGGATAAACCACATCTAATTGGAAAATAGAGTCCATAAATGGTGATGAGAACAAATGTAATAAGAGTGGCTTACACTACAACCCAATCTTAATTAGTCCATTTGAGCTGGTATCAAAAAGGTGTAATTAAAATGGTATAATTAAATGATTGTCCAAATTTCAACAAGAGGCAATAATGATCGTAGATTACAATATCCTGGATGGAATTCACTATCGATCTCACAGAATTCTGCAGACACATCAAAAGGTGAGTAAAGATGTACTCTTACCAGATCCTGGTGTAATTCAGGCATATCAATCCACTGGCATCTGAAGGGGGAGATCTCCTCGACCGCTTACAGTACTTCCACATAGGACTGATAAGTTTCACTGGACCAAATACTTCCCACTAGTGCAGACTCCTCGTCCAGTTCAAAGAACCGAGGGGGAGAAGAAAACGAGGGCTCGCAATGGTGAAATACTTCCAGGAAGTTTATTTAAATATGTGCAGCAAATTATACATTTAAAATTCGCGGCTAAAAAGGTATAAAAACAAAACAGCAGCAGAAAATAATTACGTGCGCCCGCGCTTCCGGGGTCACGTTAAACGCGGTGACGTTAGTGCGTGGCTCCGCCCGGACCGGTTTCGTCACAAAATGACGTTGTCAAAGGGCACCGGCGACGCACTGAACGTTCACCTTATATTCAATTGGAGACGCAACCAAGCCTCTCTTTCACATTGCAGTTTCCAATGAAAGGAGACCGCAAAACCGGAAGAAGTAGGAGTAGGGGTGGCCGGGAATCCGGAAGTGCCCTACCAGCGAGAACAGACTGACACAGATAGGCATAATCTGTGTAAACATAGTCCGATCCAACCTGAAAGGCAGAACTCCCTGGTCTCCCGACCTCCGATCCTCCACATCATGTAATACCAACGAAAAAGTTGTCTGTCACAAAACTTACATGTCATTAAACATCTTAAAAGAGGAGCAAAAATTCACATTTCTATGTCCCCAAGTCGCAGCCTAATAGAGCCGCCACACAAAGAATCAAATTAAATTAGATTTCTATACCTCATCATGACGTAGGCAAAAAAATAAAATAAAAATTTATATATACATTTTCATCGTACTGACAAATTTAAAAATCTACATACAAAGATTAGATATAAATTATATACAATTGTATAAAATTGGCACATACATTTATACCCCAATAGTATCAAAAGAGGAAAAAGTTAGTATACCCTCTGATCCAGGGAAAAAAAGGACGCCAATTTTGTTTGGGAGCCACGTCGCACGACCGCGCAATTGTCAGTTTAAGCGACGCAGTGCCGGAAGCTTATATTTTGTCTGGGCAGGAAGGGGGTGTAGGTGCACAGTAGGCAAGTGGTTAATGCCTTATGCAGCCCTCTAGTGGTTAAATGAGGAAAAAATTACACAAAAATTAACCATTATCTAGTGCAAGAGATAGCTAGTGGGAACACAGTCCACTTCATTCCTCGCATCCACTAGAGAGGAAGGAAAGAAGGAAAACAAAGGATAGGGAATAGGGGCCCAGAGCGGGATTATGAGTTGTCTAAAAAAGCATTCACTTCTATGTCCACGTTTAGGCCCTGCGGTTTGAGACATTTTAAGCGATAAATCCAACTCATTTCTAATTTAGAAATAGCTATCCTCTTTGATCCTCCTCTCCAGTGTGATTTGAGAATGTCAATGGCAATAATAGAAGTGCCACTAGGATTCCTAGCGTGCACTTCTCTGTAGTGTCTGGAAACCGAGTGTTTTTTGTACCCCCTTCTTATATTGCCAATATGTTCATTAACTCTGACCTGAAAAGCTCTCACTGTGCGTCCCACATATTGAAGCCCACATGGGCAGGTCAACAAATAAACCACATGGGTCATGGAGCATGTAATAAAGGATCGAATATTAAAAGTTTGAGAAGTGCTATGAGAGACGAAACTCAAAGTTTTCCGTTCCTTCACTGCATTGACCTTACACACAGCACATTTTTTGCACTTGTGGTAACCTATAATGTTTTGAAAAAACATTGGTTTATTCCGAGGGGGGTCAACCACTCCTGGGGCCAGGGAATCCCTTAATGAGGGGACTCCTCTAAAGACCACTTGGGGCAGTTCGGGGAGTGCAGGACCGAGGACTGGGTCCTCTTTGATCAAATGCCAGTGTTTTCGAACCAATTTTTTGATAACATAATGTTGATTAGAATAATTGGTAATAAAAGGAGAAATAAATTGATTTTTTGCGCTCCCAGTGGAGACACATTTATCCTGTAAAAGCAAACCTCTATCTACCGATTCGACTTTACATATTTGTTTAAGGAGATCTTCTTCTGAGTAGCCTTTATCTAAGAATCTTGATGTCAACATTTTGGCCTGCTCTCCAAAATCTTCTATTTTACTACAATTGCGCCTAAGGCGCAAAAATTGGCTCTTAGGAACTGAATCCAGCCAAGCTTTATGGTGACAGCTATCGCGGGGGATGAAAGAATTGCGGTCTGTTGACTTGAAAAAAGTGGAGGTCACAAATTGACCCTCCTCCACTCTTATTTCAAGATCTAGGAAGTTGATCTTCCTCTGATCCGCCTCATATTTGAACTCGATCCCCCTGTCAATATGGAGAGAGACCATAAAGTCATCCAGGGACTCCCTGGATCCTCTCCATAGGAGGAGGACGTCATCTATATATCTTGCCCACAGAACCAGTTCGGGTCTGCGGTCCAGATAGACGACGTCCTCCTCCCACTTCCCCATAAAGAGGTTGGCCAGGCTGGGGGCAAATTTGGCCCCCATCGCGACCCCCCTCTTTTGTAGGAAGAAATTACCACTAAACCAAAAGAAGTTATGTGTGGTTGCGAATTGGAGGAGATCCATGATGAATCTCTGCTGAACAGCAGATAAATCTGAATCTCTTTCCAAAAAGTGTTTGACGGAGGAGATCCCCCCAGTCATGGGGTATGATGGTATATAAGGACGTCGCGTCCACGGTAACCAGCCATAAACCCTCCTCATGTAGAATACCATTCATAATGTTGATGACATGTTTGCTATCTCGGATAAAGGCTGGTAAGGCCCTAACAAGTGGTTGTAAATAACCATCTATATACTTCCCTGCCCTGGAAGAAATGGAGTTGATTCCACTTATTATAGGTCTCCCTGGCGGGTGAACCGGATCTTTGTGGATCTTGGGCAGGTAGTAGATCACTGGGATCCTAGAGGAGGCTGGAATGAGAAAAGCTTTCTCCTTTTTATTCAGAACTCCTGATTTAAACCCTTCCTTCACTATTTTTGACAAGACTCTCTTATAAGATGACCGGGGATCCCCAATAAGCGGAGAGTAAGTGTCCCTATCACCTACCAGAAGGTCAAGTTCCTTTAAGTAGTCACTCTTGTTAAGTATCACTATTCCGCCCCCTTTATCAGCGGGGCGGATAACGATACGTTTCTCTTCACAGAGTTGGTCAAATCCCATTTTTAAAGAATTACTGAGTCTGGTCTTTCTAATATTGATTTTCTCAAGATCTCTCAATAATATATCCCTAAAGACTTTAATATTAGGTGCCAAACCTCCCGGAGGATTAAACAGGGAAGCATTGGACAAGTTAGAATGTTGGACATCTGTGTCTACATTTGTAAGTTCTCTAGTGGGTTTAGAGAGAAAAAATCTTTTCATACTTAATTTTCTAGAGAATTTATGTATATCCATATGAAAGAGAGTATAGTAGGTCAGGGGATCTTTAATCTCAGCACTGTCACGCTGACGTCAGAGGAGATTACCCTTCTTGACAAAGGATTAAAGATCTTGAGAAAATCAATATTAGAAAGACCAGACTCAGTAATTCTTTAAAAATGGGATTTGACCAACTCTGTGAAGAGAAACGTATCGTTATCCGCCCCGCTGATAAAGGGGGCGGAATAGTGATACTTAACAAGAGTGACTACTTAAAGGAACTTGACCTTCTGGTAGGTGATAGGGACACTTACTCTCCGCTTATTGGGGATCCCCGGTCATCTTATAAGAGAGTCTTGTCAAAAATAGTGAAGGAAGGGTTTAAATCAGGAGTTCTGAATAAAAAGGAGAAAGCTTTTCTCATTCCAGCCTCCTCTAGGATCCCAGTGATCTACTACCTGCCCAAGATCCACAAAGATCCGGTTCACCCGCCAGGGAGACCTATAATAAGTGGAATCAACTCCATTTCTTCCAGGGCAGGGAAGTATATAGATGGTTATTTACAACCACTTGTTAGGGCCTTACCAGCCTTTATCCGAGATAGCAAACATGTCATCAACATTATGAATGGTATTCTACATGAGGAGGGTTTATGGCTGGTTACCACGGACGTGACATCCTTATATACCATCATACCCCATGACTGGGCGATCTCCTCCGTCAAACACTTTTTGGAAAGAGATTCAGATTTATCTGCTGTTCAGCAGAGATTCATCATGGATCTCCTCCAATTCGCAACCACACATAACTTCTTTTGGTTTAGTGGTAATTTCTTCCTACAAAAGAGGGGGGTCGCGATGGGGGCCAAATTTGCCCCCAGCCTGGCCAACCTCTTTATGGGGAAGTGGGAGGAGGACGTCGTCTATCTGGACCGCAGACCCGAACTGGTTCTGTGGGCAAGATATATAGATGACGTCCTCCTCCTATGGAGAGGATCCAGGGAGTCCCTGGATGACTTTATGGTCTCTCTCCATATTGACAGGGGGATCGAGTTCAAATATGAGGCGGATCAGAGGAAGATCAACTTCCTAGATCTTGAAATAAGAGTGGAGGAGGGTCAATTTGTGACCTCCACTTTTTTCAAGTCAACAGACCGCAATTCTTTCATCCCCCGCGATAGCTGTCACCATAAAGCTTGGCTGGATTCAGTTCCTAAGAGCCAATTTTTGCGCCTTAGGCGCAATTGTAGTAAAATAGAAGATTTTGGAGAGCAGGCCAAAATGTTGACATCAAGATTCTTAGATAAAGGCTACTCAGAAGAAGATCTCCTTAAACAAATATGTAAAGTCGAATCGGTAGATAGAGGTTTGCTTCTACAGGATAAATGTGTCTCCACTGGGAGCGCAAAAAATCAATTTATTTCTCCTTTTATTACCAATTATTCTAATCAACATTATGTTATCAAAAAATTGGTTCGAAAACACTGGCATTTGATCAAAGAGGACCCAGTCCTCGGTCCTGCACTCCCCGAACTGCCCCAAGTGGTCTTTAGAGGAGTCCCCTCATTAAGGGATTCCCTGGCCCCAGGAGTGGTTGACCCCCCTCGGAATAAACCAATGTTTTTTCAAAACATTATAGGTTACCACAAGTGCAAAAAATGTGCTGTGTGTAAGGTCAATGCAGTGAAGGAACGGAAAACTTTGAGTTTCGTCTCTCATAGCACTTCTCAAACTTTTAATATTCGATCCTTTATTACATGCTCCATGACCCATGTGGTTTATTTGTTGACCTACCCATGTGGGCTTCAATATGTGGGACGCACAGTGAGAGCTTTTCAGGTCAGAGTTAATGAACATATTGGCAATATAAGAAGGGGGTACAAAAAACACTCGGTTTCCAGACACTACAGAGAAGTGCACGCTAGGAATCCTAGTGGCACTTCTATTATTGCCATTGACATTCTCAAATCCCACTGGAGAGGAGGATCAAAGAGGATAGCTATTTCTAAATTAGAAATGAGTTGGATTTATCGCTTAAAATGTCTCAAACCGCAGGGCCTAAACGTGGACATAGAAGTGAATGCTTTTTTAGACAACTCATAATCCCGCTCTGGGCCCCTATTCCCTATCCTTTGTTTTCCTTCTTTCCTTCCTCTCTAGTGGATGCGAGGGATGAAGTGGACTGTGTTCCCACTAGCTATCTCTTGCACTAGATAATGGTTAATTTTTGTGTAATTTTTTCCTCATTTAACCACTAGAGGGCTGCATAAGGCATTAACCACTTGCCTACTGTGCACCTACACCCCCTTCCTGCCCAGACAAAATATAAGCTTCCGGCACTGCGTCGCTTAAACTGACAATTGCGCGGTCGTGCGACGTGGCTCCCAAACAAAATTGGCGTCCTTTTTTTCCCACAAATAGAGCTTTCTTTTGGTGGTATTTGATCACCTCTGCGGTTTTTATTTTTTGCGCTATAAACAAAAATAGAGCGTCAATTTTTAAAAAAATGCAATATTTTTTCCTTTTTGCTATAATAAATAACCCAAAAAATATATAAAAAAAATATTTTTTCCCTCAGTTTAGGCCGATACGTATTCTTCTACATATTTTTGGTAAAAAAAAAATGCAATAAGCGTTTATCGATTGGTTTGCGCAAAATTTATAGCGTTTACAAAATAGGGGATAGTTTATGGCATTTTTTTTTTTTTACTATTAATGGCGGCGATCTGCGATTTTTTTTTATTGGGACTGCGACGTTATGGCGGACATTTCGGACACTTTTCTGACATTTTTGGGACCATTTACATTTATACAGTGAACAATGCTATAAATATGCATTGATTACTGTATAAATGTGACTGGCAGTGAAGGGGTTAACCACTAGGGGGCGGGGAAGGGGTTAAATGTGTGTCCTATGAGTGTTCTAACTGTAGGGGGAGGGGGGGTGACTGGGGGAGGTGACCGATTGTGTCCCTATGTACAAGGGACACAACCGCTCTCCTCTCTCCCTGACAGGGACGTGCAGCTCTGTGTTTACACACAGAGCTGCACGTCCCAGCTCAGTTACTGAGTAATCGCGTGTGCCCGGCGGCGATCGTTGCCGCCGGGCACTCGCACGGGATCCCCGCAGAGCGGCGGGTGTGCGCGCCGCCGGCGGCTTTAAAGGGACATCACGTCATATGACGTGATGTCAGAACAATGGAGTCGTCTGCCCGCCGTCATTTGACGGTGGGCAGATGACAAGTGGTTAAAGAGGGTATACTAACTTTTTCCTCTTTTGATACTATTGGGGTATAAATGTATGTGCCAATTTTATACAATTGTATATAATTTATATCTAATCTTTGTATGTAGATTTTTAAATTTGTCAGTACGATGAAAATGTATATATACATTTTTATATTATTTTTTTGCCTACGTCATGATGAGGTATAGAAATCTAATTTAATTTGATTCTTTGTGTGGCGGCTCTATTAGGCTGCGACTTGGGGACATAGAAATGTGAATTTTTGCTCCTCTTTTAAGATGTTTAATGACATGTAAGTTTTGTGACAGACAACGTTTTCGTTGGTATTACATGATGTGGAGGATCGGAGGTCGGGAGACCAGGGAGTTCCGCCTTTCAGGTTGGATCGGACTATGTTTACACAGATTATGCCTATCTGTGTCAGTCTGTTCTCGCTGGTAGGGCACTTCCGGATTCCCGGCCACCCCTACTCCTACTTCTTCCGGTTTTGCGGTCTCCTTTCATTGGAAACTGCAATGTGAAAGAGAGGCTTGGTTGCGTCTCCAATTGAATATAAGGTGAACGTTCAGTGCGTCGCCCGTGCCCTTTGACAACGTCATTTTGTGACGAAACCGGTCAGGGCGGAGCCACGCACTAACGTCACCGTGTTTAACGTGACCCCGGAAGCGCGGGCGCACGTAATTATTTTCTGCTGCTGTTTTGTTTTTATACCTTTTTAGCCGCGAATTTTAAATGTATAATTTGCTGCACATATTTAAATAAACTTCCTGGAAGTATTTCACCATTGCGAGCCCTCGTTTTCTTCTCCCCCTCGGTTCTTTGAACTGGACGAGGAGTCTGCACTAGTGGGAAGTATTTGGTCCAGTGAAACTTATCAGTCCTATGTGGAAGTACTGTAAGCGGTCGAGGAGATCTCCCCCTTCAGATGCCAGTGGATTGATATGCCTGAATTACACCAGGATCTGGTAAGAGTACATCTTTACTCACCTTTTGATGTGTCTGCAGAATTCTGTGAGATCGATAGTGAATTCCATCCAGGATATTGTAATCTACGATCATTATTGCCTCTTGTTGAAATTTGGACAATCATTTAATTATACCATTTTAATTACACCTTTTTGATACCAGCTCAAATGGACTAATTAAGATTGGGTTGTAGTGTAAGCCACTCTTATTACATTTGTTCTCATCACCATTTATGGACTCTATTTTCCAATTAGATGTGGTTTATCCATTTATTTACTTATTTTTTCATTTGTTTATTCACTTATATTGATACGTTTAATAATTTTCTCACAATGTCACATTGTGCCTTCTGAGCGCAACTTTTCCTTTTTATCTTTGTTTTTTCGTGTATATCACATGTTTAATGTTGCTGCTGGATACCTGGGTTCATCCATTTGTTCATTTATTTATCTATTCATAATTAATTAATTTTTTACTTTAATTATTTAATTAAGTAATACGTTTATTAATTTCTTAATTGATTTTATATTAATTAATTAATTCACCTTTAGCGCGAGAAATTTCCCCTTTGGATAGAATATGTTTACTTTGATGTTAATCCTCACCCAGCCTTATTTACTAAAAGGATCTAGTGTTCATTTGAATCTAGATATTCTTACCTTCCCCTTTTTCAAAACCTTGTTTTCGGAAGGAAAGGTTATTGCTTTCTCTCAGTAGAGATGAGAGCAGTTAAATATCTATCTGAAGGTTCAGATATAGAAAGCTGAAGTTTTTTGTGCTGCCTGAAGACCCTAGATGTGGGCAGGCAGTGTTCAGTTTAGCTATTAAAATGGTTACACTCTCTCTCCTTTGGAGTAGAAGGGTCAAGGCCTATCTGAAGCGGCTGCTCGGATACGGAAAGCTGATGTTGTTGTTGCGCTACCAGGAGGCCCCAGGAAGGGGCAGGCAGCGCCTAAAATCAACTGTTTTCAAGATTGATTCATCAGGGTATTATTCAGGCTTGTGGTTCGGAGAGTGGGACTCCCCCTGTTTCTTGGGGGGGGTGCTCCGTACCAGGATAGTAAGCGCTTTATGCGCGATGCTTTACCGAGCCTTTATGACGCAGATTTTCAGGGCTGCAACTTGGCGTCTGTGCTTAGGTTCACTGATTCTTGTCAGACGTACATAGGAGGGCAAAAGGATGCAGCTTTTTGGCGCAGTATGCAGCATGCAGCATTATAGATCCTCACATCTGATGGCGGCCTGCGTTGTTTGTGTCTCCCTCCCCTCAGTAAGCATTGCTTTCGGACATCCCACATAGTAATGGATTGCCGCTCTGTGTCCCGTGATGTACGATAAAGAAAATAGTATTTTTTATGACAGCTTACCTGTAAAATCCTTTTCTTGGAGTACATCACGGGACACAGAGCTCCCGCCCCTCTTGTTTGGGGATATGGGGACACTTATTGCTTTGCTACAAAAACTGAGGAGCTCCCAGTATGGGAGGGGTTATATAGGGAGGGAACTTCCTGTGTAGTTAATTACACCAGTGTCCACACCTGAAGGTAGACTCTATAACCCACATAGTAATGGATTGCCGCTCTGTGTCCCGTGATGTACTCCAAGAAAAGGATTTTACAGGTAAGCTGTCATAAAAAATCCTATTATTGCTCACACATGCCATGGGTATATGTGGAATTACACCCCAAAATACTTTCTGCTACTTCTTCTGAGCACGGAGATTCCACATGCAAGACTTATTGGGAGCCTAGTCGCGTACGGGAACCCGAAAACCAATCACCATCTTCAGGCTTTCTAAGAGCATAAATTGTCGATTTCACTCCTCACTACCTATCTATTTAGAAGGCCATGAAATGCAAGATGGCAAACCCCACGACCCCTTTTCAGAAAGTAGACACCCCAATGTTTTTGGTAAGAGGCATGGTGACATGATCTCGTTTGTTGCACAATTTTTTAGAAAATGAAGAAAGAAAGAAAAGGACATTTTTTTTTCTTTTTCTTTTTTTCAATTTTCAAAACTTTGTGAGAAAAAGAAAGATCTGCAAAATCACCATGCCTCTTGACAAGTACCTTGGGGTGTCTACTTTCCAAAAAGGGGTAATTGGGGGGGGGGTGCTAACTTGACATTTCAGGGCCTCTGAAACTGTGATAGGTAGTGAGGAAGTAAAAAGAGCACTATACACCCTTTTAACCACTTAAGAACCTTGGGTGTTTTTTAGATTTGGTGTTTGCAAGACTAAAACATTTTTTTCTGCTAAAAAATTACTTAAAACCCCCAAACAATTATATATTTTTTTTTCTAACACCCTAGAGAATAAAATGGCGGTCATTGCAATACTTTTTGTCACACCGTATTTGCGCAGAGCTCCTACAAGCGCACTTTTTTTGTAAAAAATTTACTTTTTTGAATTAAAAAATAAGACAACAATAAATTTGGCCCAATTTTTTTATATATTGTGAAAGATAATGTTACACTGAGTAAAATGATACCCAACATGTCACGCTTAAAAATTGCGCCTGTTCGTGGCATGGCGTCAAAATTTTACCCTTAAAAATCTTGATAGGCGACGTTTAAAAAATTCTATAGGTTGCATCTTTTGAGCTACGAGTCTAGGGCTAGAATTATTGCTCTCGCTCTAACGATCGCGGTGATATCTCACTTGTCTAGTTTGAACACCGTTTTCATTTGCCGGTGCTACTCGCGTATGCGTTCGCTTCTGTGCACGAGCTCGTCAAGGCGGGGCGCTTTAAAAACATTTTTTTTTTCTTATTTTTTTTTTTTTATTTTAATATTTTTTACACTAAAATAAATAAATTGATCACTTTTATTCCTATTACAAGGAATGTAAACATCCCTTGTAATAGAAAAAAGCATGACAGGTCCTCTTAAATATGAGATCTGGGGTCAAAAAGACCTCAGATCTCATATTTAGACTTGAATGCAAAAAAAAAATTGAAATTGTCATTTTTTTCAAATATGACGCATGGGTGGGACTGACGTTTTGACGTCACTTCGGCCCAGCAAAGCTATGGAGACGGGTGGGGGCAATCTTGCCCTCACTCGCATCCCCACACAGCCAGCAGAAAGACCTGATCGCCTCCGCCGCTACCGACAGCTTCGGTAAGCGGCGGAGGTCGCGGGAGAGCAGCGCGGGGGGGGGGGGGGTCGCCATTATCATTTACAGGTCCGCTCACTGAAAAGATGGATATCTCAGTTGTAGCAGCAGCTGCTGCTGCCGTTACCGAGATATCCATCTTTAAAAAAAGGACGTATATATACAGTGAGGGGTCCTTAAGTGGTTAAATCTTGAAGGAGGTTTTTTGCACCCATACGTGGCTAGGCTCCCAAAAAGTCTCACACGTGTGTTATCCCCATATCCTTGTACTCAGGAGAAGCAGCAGAATGTATTTTGGAGTGGAATTCCACATTCCACATATACCCATGGAATGTGTGAGCAATATATCATTTAGTGACGACTATGTGTAAAAAAAAAAAAAACACATTTTGTAATTTTCCTGAAACTTCTTGCAAAATATAAAATATTCCTTGGACTCAACATGCCACCCAGCAAATAGCTTGAGTTGTCTACTTTACAAAAAATAAGCAATTTGAGGGCCTTCGAAACTGTGATAGGTAGGAAGTAAAATAAGCAATTTACACCCTTTAAAATCCTGAAGGCTGTGATTGTTTTTCGACACCCGTAAGTGGCTAGGCCCCCAAAAAGTCTGATAAGCTGCAGAAATAATTTTGGGGTGTAAATCCACATATACCAATGGCATGTGTGAGCAATAGATCATTTCAATGACAAGAATAATGTGAGAGATTACATCACTAAAGGAGCTAGGGAGAAGGTGGAATCCTTATAGGCAGAGCTCCAAAGGGATGAAGCTAAGGGGAAAATAATACTGGGAGTATGCTATAGGCCCCCTAACCTGAGGGAGGAGGGGGAGACAGATTTCCTATCACAATTTGGATTAAAGGATCACTAAAGGAAAACAATTTTTTAGCTAAATAGCTTCCTTTACCTTACTGCAGTCCTGATTTCATGTCCTAATTGTTCGTTTTTGCTTTGAAGTTGCTGTAATTCTGCTCTGATCTCCACACTTCCTGCTTGTCTGGCTCCTTATGAAAAATCTCATGGCAGCTTTTCACTGTGGTCCAAGCTGTGTGTCTAAAACTCCTCAGAACCAATCGGATTCATTTTGAAAACACTGCCCTGGATTTGTTTGTTTTTGTTCTGTGTGTCTTCAGTACCTCACAGAAACATGAAACCAGTTTAAAAACGAAAGTGAAACTAGAGGCACATTATATGATTGATTTTTATCTATTTTTAATCATTTTTAAAAGGAATCAGTTTAACTTTTATGTCTCTATACCCTGTAAACAGTCATTTCAGCAACATTTTTTTTTTCTTTAGTGACCCTTTAACAGCAAGGATGGGAAGTGTTATCATAATGGGGCATTTTAACCACTTGCCCACGGCGTCATGGTAAAAAAACGTCATGTTTTTAAAGATGGATATCTCGGTAACGGCAGCAGCTGCTGCCACAACCGAGATATCCATCTCTTCTGTGGGCGGTCCTGCACATGAAAACGTCAGTCTCCGCGGCGGATTCGCCGCGAAATCGCCGTTATCGGTGGTGGGAGAGGGCTCCCGCGCCCTCCGCCGCTTACCGGTGCCGTCAGTAGCGGCGGAGGCAATCGGGTCTGTTCGGCTCCTCTGCTGGGATACGAGTGAGGGAATAATCGCCCCCACCCATCCCCCATAGCTCTGCTGGGCGGAAGTGACGTTAAAACGTCAGTCCCGCCCAGCGTCTTAAAGAAACATTTATTTTTTCTGACATTTGAAAAATTACATGTTTTTTTTTTATTTTTTTGCATTTAAGCCTAAATATGAGATCTGAGGTCTTTTTGACCCCAGATCTCATATTTAAGAGGACCTGTCATGCTTTTTTCTATTACTAGGGATGTTTACATTCCTTGTAATAGGAATAAAAGTGATAATTTTTTTATTTTCATTTATTTCGGTGTATAAAATTATAAACTAATTTAAAATAAATAAGAAAACAAAAAAAAAATTTAAAACGCCCCATCCGACGAGCTCGCGCACAGAAGCGAACGCATACGCGAGTAGCGCCCGCATATGAAAACGGTGTTTAAACCACACAAGTGAGGTATCGCCGCGATCGTTAGAGCGAGAGCAATAATTCTAGCCCTAGATCTCCTCTGTATCTCAAAAAATGCAACCTGTAGAATTTTTTTTAATGTCGCCTATCGAGATTTTTAAGGGTAAAAGTTTGACGCCATGCCACGAGCTTGCGCAATTTTTAAGCGTGACATGTTGGGTATCATTTTACTCGGCGTAACATTCTTTCACAATATATAAAAAAATTGGGCCAAATTTATTGTTGTCTTATTTTTTTATTCAAAAAAGTGAATTTTTTCCAAAAAAAGTGCGCTTGTAAGACCGCTGCGCAAATACGGTATGACAAAAAGTATTGCAATGACTGCCATTTTATTCTCTAGGGTTTTAGAAAAAAAAATATATAATGTTTGGGGGGTTTAAGTAATTTTCTAGCAAAAAAAACCTGTTTTAGTCTCGTAAACACCAAATCTGAAAAACAGGATTGGTGGGCAAGTGGTAATTATCTAGACATAGACTGGGCGGAGGGAACCACGCATTCATCTAAGGCTCGCCAGTTCCTAAATGTCTTGCAGGACAATTTTATGGGTCAGATGGTAGACACACCAACTAGAAATAAAGTGTTCCTGGATCTACTAAATACCAACAATAGAGACCTAATCACGGATGTGGAAATACGGGGCAATTTAGGTAACAGCGATCACAGGTCAATTGACTGTATAACTCGCACAAATAGGAAACATAAGGGGAATACAAAGACACTGAATTTCAAAAGAGCCAACTTCCCTAAACTACGAACCTTGCTAGAAGGCATAAATTGGGATAAAATCTTAGGAAGAAAGAACACGGAGGAGAGATGGGTTTGCTTTAAGAGCATATTAAATGAGCATTAGCCAATGAATCCTATTTAAAAGAGCAAGCAAAAGTCCTGGATGGCTTAACTCCAATGTAAAAATGCATATACAAGCAAAAGAGAAGGCCTTCAAAAAATACGAGGTTGAGGGATCATCATCAGCATTCAGACTTTATAAAGACTGCCACAAGAAATGTAAGAGTGCAATTAGTGCGGCTAAGATAGAACATGAAAGACACATAGCAGAGGAGAGCAAAATAAATCCCAATAAATTCTTTAATTATGTAGACTGTAAAAAAAAGGACAGACTATATTGGTTCTATAAAGAATGAGGAAGGACATCTGGTTACAAAGGATGGTGGAGATGGTGAGATTTTAGTAATAACAGTATCATTAGCAGTAATCAGCATGTATTCATGAAGAATCGTTTCTTGCCAAACCAGTCTATTAACCTTCTATGAGGAGGTAAGTTGCCATCTAGATAAAGGAAGGCCCGTAGATGTGGTGTATCTAGATTTTGCAAAAACATTTGACACAGTTCCCCATAAACGTTTACTGTAAAAAAAAAAAAAAAAAGGTCTGTTGGACTATAGGGTGAGTACATGGATTGAAAACTGTGTGCGTTCAGAGGGTGGTGATAAATGGGGAGTACTCGAATGGTCAGGGGTGGGTACTGTACTGTGCTGGGACCAATCCAGTTTAATTTGTTCATAAACGACTTAGAGGATGGGGTTAGCAGTTCAATCTCTGTATTTGTGGATGTTACCATGCTAAGCAGGGCAATAACTTCTCTGCAGGATGTGGAAATCTTGCAAAAAGATCTGAACAAATTAATGGGGTGGGCAACTACATGACAAATGAAGTTCAATGTAGAAAAATTTAAAATCATGCATTTGGGTGCCAAAAATACAAATACAAATGCAATTTATACACTGGGGAGAAGAACTTCTGGGTGAATCTAGGATGGAAAAGGACCTGGGGTCCTAGTAGATGATTTGCTCAGCAATGGCATGCAATGCCAAGCTGCTGCTAACAAAGCAAACCGAATATTGCCATACATTAAAAAGGGGATTCACTCCAGAAATTAAACGATCATTCTTCCGCTCTACAAGACTCTGGTCTGGCCACACCTGGAGTATCTGGGCACCAGTGCTCAGGAAAGATGTACTGGAAATAGAGAGTACTAAGAAGGGCAACAAAGATAATAAAGGGTCTGGAGGATATTAGTTGAGGAAAGGTTGCGAGCACTGATCTTATACTATCTGGAGAAGAGACACTTGAGAGGGGATATGATTTCAATTTACAAATACCATACTGGTGACCACACAATAGGGATACAACTTTTTCGCAGAAGGGAGTTTAACAAGACATGTAGCCACTAATTTCCAGTAAATATACCATAATTTGTAGACTCTATAACTTTTACGCAAATCAATAAATATACGTGTATTGATTTTTTTTTTTTCGTATTTTATCCGAGACATGTAGCTGAATACATTGTGACCTAAATGTATGACAAAAACTAAGTTTATTGGATTTTTTTAACAAAAGGTAGAAAATATATTTTTTTTCCCCCCTGAATTTTCGGTATTTTTCCATTTGTATCGCAAAAAGTAAAAATCCCAGTGGTGACCAAATACCACCAAAAAAATGCTCTATTTGTTGGACAAAAAAGACGCAAATTTTGTTTGGGTACAGCGTTGCATGACCGCGCAACTACCAGTTAAAGCAGCACAGTGCCAAATTGCAGAAGGTGCTCTGGTCAGAATGGGGGTAAAACCTTGTGGAGGTCCAGTGGATAACCACTTCCCGACTGCCCGCCATCGTTATACGTTGGCTGTTTGAAGTGGAATATCATTGTTATTAGGGTTGTCCCGGTATCACTTTTTTAGGACCGAGTACAAGTACCGATACTTTTTTTCAAGTAGTCGCCGATACCGACTACCGATACTTTTTTTTAAATGTGTCCACAAATGCAGCCATGTCCCCCACATATGCAGCCATGTCCCCCACATATGCAGCCATGTCCCCCACGTATGCAGCCATGTCCCCCACGTATGCAGCCATGTCCCCCACGTATGCAGCCATGTCCCCCACATATGCAGCCATGTCCCTCTAGCCATGTCCCTCGCATATGCAGCCATGTCCCTTCAGCCATGTCCCTCACATATGCAGCCATGTCCCTCTAGCCATGTCCCTCACAAATGCAGCCATGGCCTTCTAGCCATGTCCCTCACATATGCAGCCATGTCCCTTCAGCCATGTCCCTCTAGCCATGTCCCTCACATATGCAGCCATGTCCCTTCAGTCATGTCCCTCCAGCCATTTCCCCCATACCTTTGCCGCCGCATGGAGAAAATCACAGCATTCATTTGAATAGCCCGCGCGTATAGACACTCCCCCTTGCTCGGGATTGGACAGATCACGATCACCCATCCAATCCCGAGCAAGGGGGGAGTGTCTATACGCGCGGGAACACTACAGCTATTCAAATGAAAGCTGTGATGTTCCCGCACGCCGTTTAACCCATGCGGCGGCTTTCGATGCGGCGGCGTGATGCGGCGGGGGGGGGGGGGAGTATTCTATTTAGGTATCGTGGGTATTTGCGGGAGTACAAGTACTCCCGCAAATACTCGGTATCGGGACAACCCTAATTGTTATAGCAGCAGCTAGGTACCATAACCCCAGTAAACTCTTCAAGAACAAGCTGTTGGCTTTCAGATTAAAGTGGTCTCTGCGGCGGATTCACTGTGAGATTACATTTATCCGTGGCGGCACACTCCAGTACCCTCCAACGCTTACGATCGGGTCTTTCTCTGTGTGTGGTATGAAGTGAAGGGAAGATGACCCCCACCCTGCTCCATACCATTGCAGGGCAGAAGCAATTTCAAAACTTTACTTTTGCACATAGATCTTAAAGGAACATCTTTATTTTTAATTTTTCAAATGATTTATTTTTTATTTTTTTAATCAGAAAGGTTTTTATTGTAAAAAACAAAAGGGCACAGACATAGCAATTAAGTGACCCAAAAGAAAAAGTGCTACACAGAATACATTGACGGTTGTACAAAAACAAGGAGTAATATACAATCCCAATAACATTACTGAAATAAGTACCAACTTCCATTCCGCCCCTCGCTACATCTTCCAAGAGGAGAAACGGAAATATAAAACAAAGAAACAACAAAAAATCAAAAACAAAAAGAGAAAAAAAAACAAGGGGGGGACGGGACAAAAATTAAACAAATACCAGCTCAACCTGATGTCACCAGCAGATCTTTTCTCAAGCCACCTGTCCTGTTACCCCCGTGTCCAAAAACCTTAAGAGATGGTCATATCCTAATGGTCCACCCATCCAAGTCTTCAGCCCTGTAACAACCTATTAAGAACTAGTTGTGGAGGAGCTACTTTTGGGGAACCCAACCAACACTGCCATATTTGATCAAATTTTCGTGATGATTTTCTATGGGAGTATGTATTATTTTCCCTTATGAGAATCCTATTAACCTCCTGGATCCACTGCCGGCTAACTGGACCCTGGGTAGATAGCCAATATCTCGCTATAAGCTTTCTTGCCAAATAAAGCAATCTAAGCAGGGCAGTGTAAATAGGAGGCAAATACAAGTCCTCATCTAGACCCCCGAGCAAGCACACCAGCGGATTCATAGGCAACTGAACTTGATAGGTAGAATTAATGATCGCGACCACTGCATTCCAATACCTCACAAGCTTGGGGCACCTTCACAACATATGGGGACAGTCTCCTGGGTGAACCTGACACTTGGGACACATGGGTGTGTGACGCCTACCCCAGTGGTGTAATTGTACCGAAGTCCTATACACTCTGTAGAATAAACAAGTGCGACAGCCTCTGTGCCACCGACACTGACACCAAGGGTCAAGCCCGCAATACTTGCTCCCACTGCTCTCCGTCAATGGGCCCAATATCTCTCTCCCACTTCTCCCTGCAGGGCAGAACATCGGGTGCTTGTATAGGGACTAGTAACTGTAAGTAGTAGGATTTGGAGATGATACCCTTTTTCTTTGTTTCATCGAAAACTGAGCCTAGAAAATTGGAGTCCTCCAAGTGCAGAGATGAACAATTTCTTTGGGATCTAACTGCATGTTTCTTTATCGTACATCACGGGACACAGAGTGGCATTGTAATTACTATGTAGGTTATATTCCACCTTCAGGTGCTGGACACTGGTGTAATCAATTAAACAGGAAGTACCTCAGTTTTTTTCATCAGTGTCTAAGGTGTTGGTCACGAGTGAACATGTGCTCTTAGGAGCTCCACTGGAGGGATCCATGCTGGATGTAAAAAGCCTCCATAAATCTGGATCCGTCCAAGGTGCTTCATAGCCAAAGTGGACGGTACCCGGGCCTCGGTACGAAGAACGAGGTTTAGCCTATAATGCCTCTCTGCGGAGGGCTGGATCCTGGGTTCCAGAACTTTGTGCCTTTCAAGGACCAAATGTTTTTTCTGCTGCCAGGGTGCTATATAGGTCCAGGGAGTGGTGTTCCTGCTATGGACCCCGGTCCCTGAAGGTCTAGGACAGGGGTCTCAAACTCAAATTACCTGAGGGCCGCAAGATAAGTCTTCATATCCTATGGGGGGCCACATGCAAACTTTCAAACTTCAAGAACAGTACTGGTGTCAGAGAACGTATTAGTAAACCCCAGCACTGGTGTCATCGGACACGTTATTAACCCCCCCAGCACTGGTGTCATCGGACACGTTATTAACCCCCAGCACTGGTGTCATCGGACACATTATTAACCCCCAGCACTGGTGTCAGCGGGCACATTATTAACCCTGACCACTGCACTGCACACGGACCACTGCACGCGGACCACTGCACACGGACCACTACACTGCACACTTCCGACAGACCACTACACTGCCGACAGACCACTACACTCTGACCACTCTCCATCATGGCACAGCACATCAAGGCTCAGAGCCCAGCACATCAGGGCACAGCACATGAGGGCACAGAGCCCAGCACATGAGGGCACAGGCCACAGCACATGAGGGCACAGGCCACAGCACATGAGGGCACAGGCCACAGCACATGAGGGCACAGGGCACAGTTCACATAAGGGCACAGAGCACAGCACATCAGGGTACAGCGCACATCAGGGTACAGGGCACAGCACATCAGGGTACAGGGCACAGAGCACATCAGGGTACAGGGCACAGAGCACATCAGGGCACAGAGCACATTAGGGCACAGCACATCGGGGTACAGGGCACAGCACATCAGAGCACAACAGGGTACAGGGCACATCAGAGCACAGCACATAGGGGTACAGCACAACAGGCCACATCAGGGTACAGGGCACGGCACATCAGGACAGGACATATCAGGACAAGGCACATCAGGGTACAGGACATGTCACATCAGGGCACATGGCACATCAGGGTACAGGGCACATTAAACCGCACATCAGGGTACAAAGCCCAGCAAATCAGGGTACATAGCACACATCAGGGTACATGGGCCACAATCAGAGCACAATCAGGGCACATGGGGCATATATCTCCCCTGGAAGAGGCTGGTACATAAAAAATGTTTTCCGCCACTAAGGGCAGTAAAAAGACATGCCTGGTGTTTCGCTTACCATGCTTTCCAAAAACGGAAGCTTAAGTGTTAGCTGGTCTAATGTGAAACCCACTTCCTCCGCTTCAGGCTCTACCACAGTGGTGTGGGGAGGTCCCTCGTAGTTCCGGGTCCACATCGCTCCTTGCGGGATCTCTCTCTCTCCCCCCGCCTCCACCATTTCCCTATGCATGCTTTGTAGGCGGGGGGGAACGATGTGGTTGCCGCTGGCGCACATGCTCGCCGGCTCATGGTGCAGGTCAGAGCTCTGTAAAGCCAGGGGGACACAGTAGCTTGGGGCACGTAAGCACCTCGTGTGTGTTGGATACAGATTCATCTAAAGATGCCTACTCATCTAACTGTGCAGATTAGCAGGCATTGTTTTTTTGCTAGACTAAGTTCAGCTGTTGATGCACCTGGGTTAAGTTCCTCTGCCTTTAACTTAGGACTTTTTGTCTCCCCATAGAAAAGGTCGGGGATAGGAATATGAAAGGGTATCGCCAGCTGAACCTGGTGGCCCTTATAATGCTTGCATAATACTATCCTCCCCTGTAGAGACTTGAGGCAGCTCACAGATTAAGCCATCAGCCCTGTCAGGCATTGCAGCCTCCCCCAACATTGCAGCACTCTGCATATGTCTGTTTTTTGCATTGCATTTGTCGGTCTATAAGAGGTTAACTGCTATATTCGCAGCATCCTCACAAGAAGCAGAAAAAACAGGGTGTGCCCCCTTTCCCTGCTCTAAATCCTTAAACAAGGGAATTAAAAGACCTGAGGATGAAGGTTCCCTGTCACAGTGCAGCCTAACGAGGAGAAGCTATCAGAAGCCCCACAAGTTCTGGTTGCACCTGCAGTCTTTTTCAGAGATTCATGCTGCATATAACTTCCCTCAGCCTAGACAGCCAGAGCCTCTGTCTCCTCCTTGGAGTTTAAAAAGAGAGGTTTTCCTATAGGTTGCTAGAAAGACTTCCATATGGTCCTCATCCTGGTGTTGGCTTCAGGCTAACCTAACCACAACTGGGGGATGCACAGTTGCTGGTGCACATTGCGAACGTCTCATAATTGCGGAAACGCACATCTGCAGAGGATAACTTCCTCTTTACCAGTCCGCATGTTTGCATAAGATACATGAGTTTGGAATGTTCAAAATGTATAAGGGGTAAAAACAAGTAACAGAACATGTTTTATTGTTGATCACATAAAGATGCATGTTTCTGTCTGTATGGTTTTACATGTTTTTTACAGTCACATAAGGATGCTTGGCCACATTAACCTCTTAAGGACCGCCGCATGTACATTTACGTCGGCAGAATGGCACGGACAGGCACATCACCGTATATATACACGTTTCTGCCTAGACGTGGGTCGGGAGTCCAATCGGGACCCCCCCCGGTACATGCGACGGTCCCGGTGGCTGTAGGAACGATCTGTGCTGAGGGGGCGGCTGTTCATTTTTGTCCGCCCCCTTCGGATCGCTTCCAGCCAATGCGCACGCTCCCCCTGCAGTGCACTTCCTCCTCCTGTGTAAACACAGGAAGAGGGAAGTGATGTGATCTCTGCTCTCGACGTTTTTTTCAACCGCCGCTGAGGAGAGATCACATCACATAGTAAGTCTGCACAACACTACACTGACACCAGTACACGCAGGCACATTAACCCCTTGTGATCACCCCACCCCCCTGTCACAGTGTCACTGAATGCAGTGTACTGATCACTGCAGTTAGTGTGACAGGCAGCCCCGTACCCCCCCTAATAAAGTTTTAACCCCTTGATCACCGCCCTAGTTAACCCTTTCACTCCCTATTGCCAGTGTCACTAAGCGATCATTTTTCTGATCGCTGTATTAGTGTCGCTGTTCCCGCTAGGTAGCTATTTTATTTATTTTTTTAATTTTTTTTTTACTAAAGACATGTGGCTAAATAAATTTTGGCCTAAATGTTTGACTACAATTTAGTTTAATTGATTTATCTTATAACAAAATGTAAAAAATATTGATTTTTTTCAAAAATGTCGCTCTATTTTTGTATATAGCGCAAAAAATAAAAATCGCAGAGGCGATCAAATACCATGAAAAGAAAGCTCTATTTGTGGGAAGAAAAGGACGCAAATTTTGTTTGGGAGCCACATCACACGACCGCGCATTTGTCTGTTAAAGCGACGCAGTGCCGAATTGTAAAAACCCCTTGGGTCATTTACCAGCATATTGGTCCGGTCCTTAAGTGGTTAAAGTGCCTAAAATCGCATAAAATAAAAATGCTTGAGTGCATAAAGATGCTGGGTCACACATGGTTACCTGATCACCCAAGTCCTTGATTACCCAAGGATATTTGGTCACATAAGGAGGCTTGTTTCCACAGAAATGCCAAAAAACGCATAAAAATGCTTGAGTGCATAAAGATGCTGAATCGCACATGGTTACCTGATCACCCGAGCCCTGGATTACCCAAGGATATTTGGTCACACAGAGGCTTGTTTCACAGAAATGCCTAAAATTGCATAAAGATACTTGAATGCATAAAAATTCTGGATCACACATGGTTACCTGATCACCCAAGTCCTTGATTACCCTAGGATATTTAGTCACACATAGAGGCTTGTTTCCACAAAAATGCCTAAAATTGCATAAAGTTGCTTGATTGCATAAAGATGCTGGATCGCACAGGGGTGCTTGATCACACAAGAGTCCTTGGTCACACAAGGGTACTTGTCCGCACAGTAGTGCTTAAAATGCATAAGATGCTGAATCGCATAAGTATGCATGATTGCTTTAAAGTTGCATGATAATGTAGGTCTCCTTAATTATACAGGATTCCTTGTGCTTGCATAGGAATACGTGTCTGCATGGGTACATGTTGCATAACACGTTCATAGCGCATGCTTGCTTGCAAGATGCTTGTTCCATATTTATATGAATTCATGCTTCCATGAACAATGGCTTTAACACTTGCCACATACACATATGGGGAGCCATTTGCATATGTGTTTATTTACATGGGACTGCAGAGGTTGTTGGCGTTTCGCAGGGGAACAGCACTGTCTCCAGTTGGTGGTCTTGCCCCTTGGGTTAGCCACCGTTCCTGGGTTGACAGGGTGCTAGGGCCCTGCCTCTAGCAGGTCTAAAGGCCCAGGGTATAGCAGTAATGGCATACCGAGGCAAACTCCTGCTGATGGATCAGTCAGTAGCATGGCTGGACCTAGGGCTAGGATCCCAGTCTAAAGGTACATTCTTTCATTGACAAGAAGCTTGGAATGTTTGGGACACAGCCCAAAAAGGAGTTTTTTTGGCCTCAGACAGGACAATTGCTATGAGAAAGCTGGTCTATGTGGTCACGGCAAGGAACAGTTCCTTACTTTTTGCCTTTTGCTTAAAGTGCTAGGGAAGATGCTGGCTTCATTCAAGACCTTTCCCTATGCTAAGTTTTATTCAGGGCTGATATAAACATTATTCTGTCGGCCTAGAAAGAGTGGCTCCTAACCTAGCATTGTCCAAAGAGTCTGGTCCCAGAGATATGCTGGAATTTCTGTTGGTGACTCTTAACTAAAAATATGTAAAAAAGGTGATAAGCGCTAAAGTGTATGTGAAAAGTGTACAAAAATATATATACGTGCAATATAAATCAAATCAAAATCAAACAAAATCACACAAAGTGCTGAGCTGGTGGGTGGTGAAACAAACTAGCACAATAAATGTTAGTAGCTACACCCTATAAACTGGGTGAGCAATGTGTAACAAAAATAAAGTCTATGGTGAAAAGACACGATGGGTTAAGGTTGACTGGTGGGTCTTCTGTGAGGGGTGAGCTCATCCAGAAAACGATCTCATATTGCCCTTACCTTAGGGTGATGGTAACAGTGCAGTCGGTAGGCAATGGTTGTTGGTGACTTCTTCAGGGATCCCTGAAGAAGTCACGAGACCGTGACGTAACGACGTAGGAAGTGCGACCACGTGACACTCACAGCCAACCGGAGGCTAACGGACGCAAGACGGCGTTTGTATTTGCCGTGCTCTGCATTCAGTTGTTTGTTTGGCGTGTTTTTACAACCTTCATGTAAGAGGCTTATTTTTTAGTAAACCCCCCTCTTGTTATACAGGCTTCACTATTTTTGGTATTCTTTATCCCACGCTCTTACTTGGCATCATGAGCTGCTAGATCCTGGACCTATACCACGGACGATCACTCTATATACAGCGTCAGGAAACCCCATAGAGAATACAAGAGAAGGAACAACCATTGCCTACCGACTGCACTGTTACCATCACCCTAAGGTAAGGGCAATATGAGATCGTTTTCTGGATGAGCTCACCCCTCACAGAAGACCCACCAGTCAACCTTAACCCATCGTGTCTTTTCACCATAGACTTTATTTTTGTTACACATTGCTCACCCAGTTTATAGGGTGTAGCTACTAACATTTATTGTGCTAGTTTGTTTCACCACCCACCAGCTCAGCACTTTGTGTGATTTTGTTTGATCTTGATTTGATTTATATTGCACGTATATATATTTTTGTACACTTTTCACATACACTTTAGCGCTTATCACTTGTTTGCAAGACAGGGGGTATTACATCCTGTCTTGCAAACAAGTGAATTAATGGTCTGGCTATTATAGCCCACATTCTTGAGGATCTGAGCTTTCAGAACCAGCGGCAATTCCCTTTGATTCATACAGGAGAGCTGGCTTCCAGGACCAGATATCCTAGGATTTGGAAGGCCCATGTTCCTGGTGTGAAACCAGATGGTGGCATCCTTGGAAGTATGTCATAGGTAAAACTCTTGCCTTCCTACATTTGGAAAGGAGACGGAGCTAGCCTTAAGTTCCATCAAGGATCCGATTATACAGGGGGTGACATGCATAAGTCCACCAGTTTGGTCGCCCTTGTGCTTGGAGGATTGGGTCTAGTTTTGTCGGCTTACAGGGTCAGCTCCTTGGGCCGATGCACCATATTTCCCTTCATCCTTTATCAAGGGAATTGGTGTTCTTGGTTGTGGTAGCCTCCGCAAGAGAGTTTCAGTATTGGCAACTTTCTTGGTATAAAGACATACTTAATTATTCTTACAAGTAGGGTCTAGTGTTCATTTGAATCAAGATATTCTTACCTTCCCTTTTTCAAACCTTGTTTCGCGGAAGGAAAAGTTATTTATTTTCTCTCAATAGAGATGAGAGCAGTTAAATATCTATCTGAAGGTTTCAGATATAGACAGCTGACGTTTTTATTGTGCTGCCAGAAGACCCTGGATATGGGCAGGCAGTGTTCAGATCAGTTAAGATGGTTACACTCTCTCACGTTGGCGTAGGAAGGGTCAAGGCCTATCTATAGCGGCTGCTTGGATACGGAAGACCAATGTTGTTGCGCTACCAGGAGGCCCCAGGAAAAGGCAGGCAGCGTCTAAAACAACTGTTTTCAATGTTGATTCATCAGGTTATTATTCAGGCTTGTGGGATTCCCCCTGTTTCTTGTTGGGGTGCACCCTACCAGGATAGTAAGTGCTTTATGCACAATGCATTACCAAGACTTTATGACTCAGATTTGCAAGGCCGCAACTTGGTCGTCTGTGCTTACTTTCACTAATTCCTATCAGGTGAACATAAGACGGCAAGAGGATGCCACTTTTTGGCACAGTATGCTGCAGGCAGCATTATAGGTCCTCACGTCTGATGGCGGTCTGCGTGGTTTGTGTCTCCCTCCCCTCAGTAAGCATTGCTTTTTGGACATCCCACATAGTAATTACTATGCCGCTCTGTGTCCCGTGATGTACGATAAAGAAAATAGGATTTTATAACGGCTTACCTGTAAAATCCTTTTCTTGGAGTACATCACGGGACACAGAGCTCCCGCCCCTCTTGTTTGGGGATATTGGGACACTTACTGCCTTGCTACAAAAAAAAGGATTTTTAATAACAGCTTACCTGTAAAATCATTTTCTTGAAGTACATCACGGGACACAGAGCGCATAGCCATTACATATGGGTTATATGGGTACCTTCAGGTGTGGACACTGGTGTAATCAACTTCACAGGAAGTTCCTCCCTATATAACCCCCTCCCACTGAGAGTGCTTCAGTTTTGTAGCAAGCAATTTCTCCGAGGTTACACAATGTTCCCCAAAAGAGGGGTGGGAGCTCTGTGTCCCGTGATGTACTTCAAGAAAAGGATTTTACAGGTAAGCTGTTATTAAAAATCCTTTTTTCTTTATCGTACATCACGGGACACAGAGCGCATAGCCATTACATATGGGATGTCCCAAAGCAATGCTCCATGAAGGGAGGGAGACCGTAAGGCCAAAAATAGCCAAACAAAAAACATTATCAGGAGGTAAAATAGCTCCACCAACAGAAAAAAGAGGGTGTGAACCGGGCCAGAGGATTCTATACTGCTGCCCGTAGGACCGCCTGCCCAAATTCTGCGTCCGTAGCTTTTGCGACGTCCAACTTATAAAATTTAGTAAACGTATGTACGGAAGACCAGGTTGCCACTTTGCAAACCTGTGCCATAGAGATCTGATAGTGTGCCGCCCAAGAGGCACTCATGGCCCTCGTAGAATGGGCCTTGACTGATAAGGGAGGTGGAACGCGCTTCAGGCCATAGGCCTGAAAAATCAGCTGCTTAATCCACCTAGCCAAGGAAGACTTGGCAGCCGGCTGACCCTTTTTGGGGCCATCCGGAAGAACGAAAAGCACATCTGTTTTCCGAATCTTCTCTGTAGCCTTGAGATAAACCCTCATGGCTCGGACCACGTCCAAGTATGAAGCAGTCTTTCCTCTCTGGACTGGGGAGTAGGAAAGAAGGATGGTAGGACTAGGTCCTGATTCAAGTGAAAACTGGATATGACCTTAGGAAGGAAAGAAGGATGAGGCCGCAGAACCACTCTGTCCTTATGCAGAATCAGGTACGGTTCCCTGCAAGACAAGGCTGCCAGCTCGGAGACCCTTCTGGCCGAAGCCATAGCCACCAAGAAAACCAACTTTCGGGTTAGCAGCACAAGAGGGATTTCTGTCAGAGGTTCAAACGGCTGCCTTTGTAAAGCTGACAAGACCAGATTTAAATTCCAGGGGCAGAGGGGAGCTCTAATAGGGGGATTTACATGCAAGACCCCCTGCAAGAAGGTTTTCACAAGCGAATGCGTGGCCAAAGGCCTTTGGAACCATATCGATAAGGCAGACACCTGCCCCTTTAGAGTACTAAGAGCCAACCCCTTGTCAACGCCAACCTGGAGGAATCGCAAGATCCTGTCAATAAAAAACTTGCGAGGATGCCCTCCTAGAGACTCGCACCACTCCACATAGGTCCTCCAGACTCTGTAATAGATATTTCTAGAGACTGGTTTTCTAGCCTGAATTAACGTAGATATGACCTGGGCTGAGAGGCCTCTGCCCTTAAGAATTAGGGATTCAGCCGCCAAGCCATCAAATTTAGCTGCTGTGAAGCAGGGTGGTAGGACGGGCCCTGAGACAGCAGATCTGGGCGCAGGGGGAGTGGCCACGGTGCCCCTACTGACATCCTCACGATGAGTGCGTACCAAGCCCTTCTGGGCCAGGCTGGGGCCACCAGGATCACCGGCCTGCGCTCCAACCTGATCCTTCGTAGAAGGCGGGGAATCATCTGTAGTGGAGGGAACGCATACAGGAGAGAAAACTGGTGCCAGGGGCAAACCAACGCATCGGTCCCGTAGGCCGAGGGATCCCCGGGATACGAATTTGTCCAATTTCTTGTTGAATCTTGTTGCCATGATGTCCACATCGGGAACTCCGAATCTTTGGCAAATCTCTTGGAATACCTGGGGGTGAAGAGACCACTCTCCCGGGAGTAACTGTTGACGACTCAAAAAATCTGCTTGAGAATTGTCTATCCCTGGGATGAACACTGCTGAGATGCAGGGTACATGGGCTTCGGCCCATGAGAAAATCAGGTTTACTTCCCTTTGAGCCGCTAGGCTCCTTGTGCCCCCCTGGTGGTTTATGTATGCCACTGCCGTGGCATTGTCGGACTGTATCCTTACTGGCAGACCCTGCAGGGGGAGAGTCCAGGCGACCAGGGCCAACCGAGCAGCTCTGATCTCTAGGACATTGATGGGAAGCAGACTTTCTGCCTCTGACCACTGTCCCTGCTGGGTCCGTTTTCCTAAGATTGCCCCCCAACCTGTTAGGCTGGCATCTGTGGTTACTATTTTCCACATGATGGGGCAAAAGGTTTTCCCTTTTGACAATTTTTGAGGGACCAGCCACCAGTACAGGCTGCGCCTGACCCCTGGGGAAAGACCTAATGGACGGTCTAATGCCTGTATGGACCTGTTCCAAGCAGAGAGAATAGCTGCCTGGAGAACTCTGGTATGGATCTGGGCATAGGGCACTGCTTCGAAGGCGGCTACCATCTTTCCCAGCAGTCGCATGCATAGGCGAATAGTCGGCCTCTTTTTGCCTAGGACTATTTGAATTGTTTGGGTCAATGACCTAATCTTTTCTTGAGGTAAAAATATCCTCTGGCATTCTGTATCTAACCGAAGGCCTAGATATTCCAACTGTCTTGTGGGTTGCAACCTCGATTTTCCTTGGTTCACAACCCACCCGAATTCTTGTAGATGCCGAACTGTGCGGACTACTGCATGATTGAGGTTGGAAGCTGATCTGTCGATAACCAGGAGATCGTCCAGGTATGCCAGGACCAAAATGCCTTCTGTCCTTAGGACGGCTAGCACCGGGGCTAACACCTTTGTGAATACCCGCGGAGCTGTTGCCAACCCGAAAGGGAGGGCTACGAACTGGAAATGACTTTGATCTATCATAAAACGAAGAAACTTGTGATGTGCTGGGTAGATCGGCACATGCAGATATGCATCCTTTATGTCTATAGATGCTAGAAAGTCGCCTTGATGCAGACTGGCTGTCACTGAACGTATGGAATCCATACGAAAGGTCTGAATCTTTAGAAAGCGATTTAGGCGTTTGAGGTCTAGGATAGGCCTGACGTTGCCATTGGGTTTTGGTATTACAAAAAGGTTGGAGTAGAATCCCAGACCCCATTCTTGGGTTGGTACTTCTACAATTACTCCTTGGAGCAAGAGGCGATCCAACGCCTTTACGAGAGAGGCCCTCTTTAATGGGTCGCTTGGAAGACTTGACCCCTGAAAATGAGGAGGGGGGATTTCTCGAAACTCTAGTTTGTAGCCTGTGGCTACCACGGACCGAACCCAAGAGTCGGGAATTCTGGCCTTCCAGACTTCGGAGTAAAACTGAAGTCTTCCTCCCACCCAAGAGAGTGGGGGCGCCCCTTCATGAATCTGACTTGATGACTGGTTTAGCCGGCTTGCGAGACCAGGGCCTCTTGTTTGCCGCGGCTTGTCCCTGTGGGCGGCTATTAACTGCTGAGCGCCCGGGAGGCCGTCGATACTGACGGGAAGTCGAAGGGGCCGAGCCTGCAAAGGCCTGTCGTTTAAACGCGGGCCCACGCGGTCTTTTCTTGACCGGTAAGGAAGAACTTTTACCACTTGATATGGTTTGGATATATTTATCTAGGTCTTCACCGAATAGTCTTCCCCCATGAAAGGGAAACCCTGCTAAAAGCTTTTTGCAGGGTGCCTCTGCTGACCAGTTCTTTAGCCACAAAAGACGACGCATGTGAACCACCAGCAGAGATAAACGGGATGCCTGTTGGATGGAGTCCTTAATAGCATCTACTGCAAAGCAGAGAGCCCTAGGGAAATCTGCTGATTCACGAGTTTGCTGAGCCGGCATGTCCTTTACTATCTGTTTTGCCTGATCCTTTAAGGCCTGACAAACGCCAATGGCTGCTACCGCTGGCTGAACCATGGCACCTACTGTGGTGAAAGAAGCCTTCAGTAGGGTCTCTAATTTTTTGTCGACCGGATCCTTGAACATCTGGACATTTTCAAGCGGACAGGTCAGGGATTTATTCACGCAGGAAATGGCCGCGTCCACTGTGGGGAGTGCCCATTTCTTTAAAAATTCCTCTTCCATAGGATAGAGAATAGAGAACCTCTTAGGAGGGATAAAGATCCTATCAGGTCGAGCCCAATCCTGGTAAATCACGCTCCGCAGAAGGGGGTGAATCGGAAAAGACACACAAGTTAATGGAGCCTTTAAAGAACCCAAAGAGGATACCACAGGGGCTACTAGTTCTGGCACTGGAAGTTTAAAAGCAGTGCGAACCATATCTGTTAAAGACTGGATCCACAGGCTCTCCGCTTGAGAGGCCGAAAAATATTCATCTACAGTGGAACCCTCCATGTCTGAACCGTCGGGACTTGGGTCCGCTTGATCCCCCTGTGGGTCCCGTTCCTCCGAAGAGGAGACCTCCGCATCTGAAAACACCAAACTAGGTGAGGGGGATCTAGCCCGTTTGCTACTTGGCAAAGGGCGGGCAAACAAAGCAGTTAACCTTTTCTCTAGCCCACCCAGGGTGGTCGCTAGCATTTCTTCTGTTACGTAAACGGGAATGGGTGGATCGGGGGCCGCCTCTGCCCCCAGCACCCCCAATGGCTCTTGTACTATGCTACTCGGTGGTCTAACTGGTGAGGGTGGGGCCGTTGAAGCCTGGCCCAAATCCTCTGACCCCGATGGAGACCCCTTTTGTTTCTTGGCACCTTTTGCAGCCTTGGCTGGTCCTGATCCCTTTGGAGCCATTGCACAACCTTGAGTCACCCCTATAGCCAACACCTGACTGTTGTAGCTAGGAGTAATTAATATGAGAACAGGCTGAGGAAAATGAAAAATTTTGTATATATATATTTTTTTTTTTTTTTTACCCGCCTGGGAGGTGGCAATACTGAGGAAAACCTGTGAGTATTGCAACACCAATGCCCGTTAGCCGGAGTCCAAGGTTGACTCAGATACTGCTGGATCTAAGGCTGAGTCCCTTTAAGCAAAAAAACTCTTTTTTTTTTTTCTGGTCAATAGTGGAACTAAGTCCTAGACCTGAAGATCCACAAACCGCCACTGGGTGTCACTGTGGCCAAAAGACCCAGCTGCGCGCTCTGTGTCCTTCTTCCTCTGCTTCCAGGATGGAAAAGACCAGCCAGAGAAAACGTTTTACTTTAAACTGACCCTGACGCTGCTGGCCCGCCCCCCCCAACGCACGCCGACGCTATAAAAGGCGGCGTGCACGCGCCCACGCGCGCGCACCCCCCCCCACGCTGAAACAACATGGAGGAAGCAGAGAGCAGAGGAAAAGCATGGACCAGTGCTAGCAGCACCAACAGACACCAGGTAAGCACTAATCCTTACTGTAGTGCACACAGAGAGGAAGCTGTCCCCATAGGCTTCCTAAGAAACAGGAGTTTTCACCAGCAATTCCCTCTTTACAGTACGTGGGGCTGCAGTATCAATGCTAACAGGCAGACCTGGGGTGAGTAGCAAATATATATCTTAAACAAGTATACATATATCTACATGTTATCTGGGTAAACATTAGTACATCCCATCCTGCCTAAAAAGACATAGTGGAGATAGTGGCTGATGCACAAGCATACCATTAGCCAACCCAGAACCCCCAGGGGGATACCTACTGTCGAACCAAGTCCCGCAGGTTCCCTCTTACCTGCTCCACGCCGCAGGGTATTGCAAAATGCAAGAGGCCCAGCCTTCCCCCATCTCCGTGGGTATTGTCTTGGACCTTCAGGGACCGGGGTCCTGTGTTAAGGAACCCACACCCCTGGACCTATATAGCATCCTGGCATTAGTAGCGTTTAGTTCTTGGAAGAGACTAAGGCACTGGAGCCCAGAATCCAGCCCTCCAAGGAGAGGCATTATAGGCAAAACCCCACTCCAGCAGGGCCCGGGTACCGTACACCTTGGCTTTGAAGCACTTCGGACGGATCCGGCTAGCTATCCTGGGTCCCGAGACCTCCGAGGGACAGCTAGACGTGACCAACACCTAAGACACTGGCGAAAAAACTGAAGCACTCTCAGTGGGAGGGGGTTATATAGGGAGGAACTTCCTGTGAAGTTGATTACACCAGTGTCCACACCTGAAGGTACCCATATAACCCATATGTAATGGCTATGCGCTCTGTGTCCCGTGATGTACGATAAAGAAACTGAGGTATTCTTAGTATGGGAGGGGTTATATAGGGAGGGAACTTCCTGTTTAATTGATTACACCAGTGTCCAGCACCTGAAGGTGGAATATAACCTACATAGTAATTACTATGCCGCTCTGTGTCCCGTGATGTACTCCAAAAAAAGGATTTTAGGCGGCGTACACACGACGGCAGAATCCAGCGAGAACCTCGATGGGAGACGTATTCTGGCGAGAAAACCGGTCGTGTGTACACTTTTCGCCGAGCAACCCGTCGGGAAGCTCGTCGAGCCAAAAAGAGAGCATGCTCTCTATTTCCTTGTTGTTCTATGGGGAAATTTGGCTCGACGAGCTTTTCGACAGCTGAACGGTAAACTCGACGGGCAGAAGGATGAGGTTACAGGTAAGCTGTTATAAAAATCCTAGTTTTAGACTTTTTTTTATTATTGCATTTTAGGGTGAATATGAGATTTGACGTCTTTTTGACCCCTGATCTCATATTTGAGGCCCTGTCATGCCTTTTTTCTAATACAAGGTTTCAATAATTCTCCTAAACGTGGCGATATAACCCTTAAGGTTAAGATTTAAGTGCTGTTAAGTTAAAGTGGATGTAAACCTTTATACTTTGGATCACCTCATATTATGATAAACATAACATATGATAAACATGTCCAAGCTAGATACAGTATGTAAATAACCTGTCACTCAAAGCAAGGAGAGAGAAACTGACTTTTTATTTAGACATGTTTTTATCTGGAAGTCTGTTGATTTTCACTGAACAATAAAAGAGGATTGCTCAGAGCTGGATTAACTCTGTGTGGCAAGACTGGGCACAGATGATAGGAAATCTTATACTCTACATCGTGACATAAAAAAAATAATGTTTTTTGGGGGTTTACATCCACTTTAACCACTTAAGACCCGGACCAAAATGCAGGTAAAGGACCAGGCCCCTATTTGGGATTCGGCACTGCGTCGCTTTAACTGACAATTGCGCGGTCGTGCGACGTGGCTCCCAAACAAAATTTGCATCCTTTTCTTCCCACAAATAGAGCTTTCTTTTGGTGGTATTTGATCGCCTCTGTGATTTTTTATTTTTTTGCGCTATAAACAAAAATAGAGCGAAATTTTTGAAAAAAAACAATATTTTTTAATTTTTGTTATAAGAAAAATCAAATAAACTAAATTTTAGTCAAACATTTAGGCCAAATTTTATTTAGCCACATGTCTTTAGGGGTACGGGGGCTACCCTGGACCTAACACCAACTGACTGTCACACTGACACTAACTGCAGTGATCATACATATGATCACTGCATTCAGTGACACTGACAGGGGGGAGGGGGTGGCGGGGTGATCGCAAGGGGTTAACATTTTTTATTTGTTTAATGTCACAATGTAGAGTTTAAGATTTCCTATCATCTGTGCCCAGTCTTGCCACACAGAGTTAATCCAGTGCTGAGTAATCCTCTTTTAAAGTTCAGTGCAAATTAACAGAATTTCAGATAAAAACCTGCCAAATTAGGTTAAGTCTGTTTCTCTGTTATTGCTTTCAGTAACAGGGTATTTACAAATCTAGCCTGGACATGTTTATCCTAACAAGAGGTGATCCAAAGTTCATTGTATATTACTAGGATGTGTTATGATGTTATATCACCTCATGTTATTGTAAACAAAACATAACATATGATAAACATGTCCTAGCTAGATATGTAAATAACCTCTCACTCAAAGCAAAAAGAGAGAAAACTGACTTTTGCTTTAGGCAGGGTTTTATCTGGAAGGCTGTTCATTTTCACTGAACATAAAAGAGGATTTCTCAGATCTGGATTAACTCTGTGTGTCAAGACTGGGCACAGATGATAGGAAATCTTATACTCTACATTGTGACATAAAAAAAAAAATGTTTTTTGGGTTTACAACCACTTTAAGTCTGCCTGCGTGTACTGGTGTCAGTGTAGTGTTGTGCAGACTTACTGTGAGATGTGATCTCTCCTCAGCGGCGGTTGAAAAAAACGCTGAGAGCAGAGATCACATCACTTCCTCCTCCTGTGTTTACACAGGAGGAGGAAATGACACGCAGGGGGAGCGCGCGGATTGGCTAGGAGCCATCCAGAGGGGGCGGACAAAAACGAACCGCCGCCCCCTCAGCACGGATCGCTTGGCCAGGTAACCGGACCGCCGCATGTACTGGGGAGGGGGGGGGGCCCCCAATCGGACCCCCGACCAACGTCTAGGCACCAACGTATATATACGTTGATGTGCCTGTCGGTGCCATTCTGCCGACGTAAATGTACATGCGGCGGTCCTTAAGAGGTTAAATGAACTTCAGAGAAAAGGTGTAGGGTAAGATAAAATATGCCCACCTTGGTAAAAGGACCCCTTCGGTACCGGGAGAATGAGTTTAACCTTGCAGTAACAAGACACACGGTATTAGGTTAAAGTCACTCTGGTTTAATATGGGGCGAACAGTTTCTTTTATAAAAACATACGGAGATTCAAAGGAAATACACAAATACATGTCTTAACATCATTGGTTAATACACTGTTACTGGGTGGACGCCCCCCTTTTGGGTGATGCTGTTAAAATATCATTGGTTAAAAGTTACCGTTATTTATTGCTTAAGTTAGAACTCGTCTCATGATTAAGGCTTGTATATATGTCAACCGCCACAAACTGGTTATAGAAACCACAAAACTTAGGTCACAAGACATTCAAACTGACTACTACTATATATGGTCAGCACAAGAATTGCTCATGTCATTCTGATATACAGACAGCATATATGCAATATATGGACAACTTATGTTAACCCTTAACATCCCCACAATCCCCTCTTAGAATCCAAATAATTCTAAATTATGTGGTTCTCCTTCTCCATCCTTCTTTTATCATGATACATGTTCAGATAGATTCTATTCGCAGCTGCTGGGTCAGGTGTTCAGGACATTTTAACAACTATGCACATTATAAGCCTATAACAAGCATATAAGAGTAAAACCAAAAAAAATGGAAAGGGTTAAACTCATCAATAACTGTCCCACTGGGGAGGTCACGGTTAAGAAAGTTCATTAGAGTGGTGTTTAGGGCAGGTTCTGAAGTGTGAAAATAAGGGCTCTCAATTGAAGTCATTGAAAAATTAATTTTAGCTTGTTGGCAAACTTCAGCTCCCTTTGTGGAGTTCCCCAACCCAAAACACCAGTCTGGGAAATAACTTCTTTATAGATATATATATCTCAACATTATCAGTACCCTATTGTGGGGTCACTTCCATATCTTCTCTACTTAGTATGACACCAAAGGGTCCACAGTACTACTTCACATCTATGTGGAGCAAAGATCTTCTTAAGGTGTATGTGGATACATATCTTTACTCATTCATATCACCCATCTTGGCATCATACGGATCTACTAATCTGACAATCTGATAACACTCTATCTCTTCCCTGGGGTGATCTTCCTCAGTTCTAATTGTCACTGTAATAATAATTGTATTTTAACAATAATAGAACATTTGTGATATTTAAAAGTACAGCCATATCCAACATTTTTCATATCCAGACTTCAGGGCATAGGCAAATTTAAACTTCAATAATAACATTTTATCTGTAAAACCTTCTGAGTTCTCATTTCTCTTGTGTCTATTATGTGTGTTATTCATATTGTCCTGTTGTGGAGTGTTGGAATTTCCACAAATGCTCTTTATATGTCCCAAATCTTCAGGGTGATAGATACAGTTCGTTATCAGCCAAACTGGCAGGAATACGATCAGGACAGTCCAAAATAGGAGGCACAAGGCTTTCCCAGAAGTCTGTGGTGAAATAAGCAACGTCATCTTGTCGGAGGTCAGGGCTGTCCGCCCCCGTTAGTACCTCTCTTTGTCTGGCCCTAGGCACCAGTTTTACTCGGGTGGCATGGATCCATGTTGGGCTCTCTTCCGTCAGTATTGCGGTCCGGGTAACGGCTACCACTATCATCTCTGGACCATAAGCGCAGTCTTTGGCTCTTTTATCTTTGGTCAATCGTTTTACAACTACAACATCTCCTGGTATAAAAGGGTGGGTGTTTTCCTGTGGAAGAGAAGGAAACTTACAGACAACTTTTTGTTCTATCTCATCTAGTTTTGTTATAAGTGACCTGACATAATGATCCTGAATCTGCTCTAAATCTCCTTCTTGTAGAGTGAGGGGTTTCTTGGCCCAAGGTGTGGGGAATGGCCTTCCCATTAAAATCTCGAATGGCGAGAATTTTAAAGATTTGTGGGGTGTCATTCTTATTTCTGCTAGAATAATTGGTAGCACCTCCTTTCATTTATGAAAGGTACCTCCTGTGGCCTTTCTCAGTTTTAGTGGGATATATCTCTGGCCATCGTGAGAACATATCCACAATTACCAGGGCATATTCCTGCCTACCCTTATCACAGGGAATGTGTGTAAAATCAATTTGGAGGTGTGTTAATGGAGTTGTTGGATATTTGAGGTGTTGGTGGACTGCCCGATTAGGGTTGTTAGGATTTGCCCGGAGGCATGTAATACACCTCTGTACAAACCCAGCTACTAACTTTTCAACCTTAGTAATGTAAAAATCATTTTTTTTTTAGCAGTAGTAGCGTTGTGGCTTTACTGTTGTGGCCTACCCCATGGTGCTGGGCTATAAAAAGTGGTGCACTAGCCTGTGGGATACATGGTTTCCCCTCTTTGCAAATTAGTCCACTCTTTGGACTCTTTTGCAACACTGGATAACACCAGTCATTTAGATCTGTGTCACTTGCCGAGTACTGGAGTTCCACTATCATTTGTGTGTCATCTAACAAGGGTGGTGTTAGTACGGCCATTTGTAAGGTAGCTAATTGTTGGAGTGCGGCTTCTTTCGCTGTTCTATCTGCCAAGGCATTGCCCCTGGAAATCTGATCACTGCCCCCCGTGTGTGCCCTACAATGCTAGTAGATCATTGATCAACTGGGAGTGAGAAATTCTTTTCCCATCCGCTCCTATGAACCCTCCTCTGGCCCAGATCACTCCGTGGTCATGGACCACGGAGAAGGCATACTTTGAATCTGTGTAAATGGTGACAGACTGTCCCTGACAACTGGCATGCTCTGGTCAAGGCTATCAGCTCGGCAGCCTGAGCCGACTGATAGGGGATGGGTTCTGCTTCATGTATGCAGTCAGGTAAACTTACAACGACATATCCTGCGTTGTATGTGGTGTCATTTGGTCTTGTGCATGACCCATCCACAAACACAACATGTGAATCTGGTATGGGCAGGGTTGCCATGTCTAGTCTAGGGGAAGTCTCTGTTGTTACAGAAGTCAAACAGTCATGGTCTTGTGGAATGTCATCTGCCTCACCTTTCAATCCCAATAATGCATTTAAGATAGGGGCAGGGCCTGCATTTGGGGAACAGTATCTGACAAGGATGTGTTTCCTAAGAGGATGACTTTGTATCCACTTAGACGTTGGGCTGACATATGCTGGGTGTGTACCCCTCTTAGAAGATGGATGACATGGTGGGTAGTGTAAAGTGTGGTGGGGTGGCCCAGGGTGAAAACTACTGACATTTCCACCACCATTGCACATGCCGCTAGGGCTCTCAAACAAGCGGGCATACCTTGTACAGAAATTGGCATTACCTTTGAAAAAAACTACGGGTCTAAACTTTCCTCTGTGTTCTTGTGTCAGTACCCCCGCCATGGTTTTACAGTTGTCCCTTGTATATAGCTGAAATGGCTTTACATATTTAAGGGAGGCCCAAAGCAGAACTACACATCATTGCTAACTTCAACTTTTCAAAAGAGTTTAACATTTCTTGTGACCATATTATATCTTTTGGTTTGTCTGACAGTGTACATTGCCTCAAAATGTTGTCATAGTAAGAACAGTCCGGTATCCACTGTCTGCAGTAATTTATCATACCCAGAAAAGATAGCATTTCCCTCTGAGTATTTGGGTTGACCAGGCCCATGACAGATTGGATACGGCTAGGACTGATTTTCCTACTCCCTTGACTGAGGACAAAACCAAGATATTCCATTTACACCATTGTAACTTTTTGGGTGAAACTTTGTGCCCACATTCATGTAACCATCCTAACAACGATAAACAATCTTCCCTGCAGGCCTCCCTTAATAGACTACAAACGAGGAGATATCCACATATTGTAGCAGGACAGAACCTTGGGGGGGGGTGCCAGGGTTTTAATGTGGCTTGGAGGACTATGCTGTACACAACAGGTGAATCAGCATATCTCTGGTTCATACGGCACCAGGTGAGTTGTTGACCCTCCAAAGGAAAATGCAAACAGAGGCCTAGTGTCCTCGTGTACAGGTATACTGAAAAAAAAACGTTCTTCAAATCAATTACAGAAAAATAGGTGGCCTGTGCAGGGATGGAGGAAAGGAGAGAGGTGACATCTTGCACTATCTTGCACTATCGGGGCAAGTGGGATGATTAAACTATTGATAGCCCTTGGGTCTTGAACAAATCTGACACTACCGTCTGGTTTGGAAACAGGGTTGATAGGGGTACTATATGCAGAGCAGATAGGGGTTAAGATTCCCTTCTCTAAAAAAAGTCCTGTATCATGGGTCTGATTCCATCTAGTTTCTCTTTTGACAAAGGATATTGTTTATGAAACACTGGTTGAGCACCTGGTTTCAGGGTAGCCCGATAGGGGGTACAATCAATGAGACCTGTGTCAAAATCGTTCTGTGACCATATGCCGTTATCAACAGTGAGTAGTTCATCAGAAACCGCTAAACTGACAAAAATGGGACGGGTTATAGGTATCACCCTAGATTCCATACTGAGTCCGTCCGGACCCGAGTGGATCCTCCGGGCCTCGTCACCGTGGGTGTTGAGTCCAGTCTATGTCAAATCTAGGTTGGGTATTTGTCTTGGGCAGGCCAGGGTTCTGGTCTTGGAATATGGCCCTTCTGTCAGGTAGGGGGCAATTTCTGGCCCAATGGCCGGAACGGCCGCAATTGTAACAAGGTTGGTCCTGTGCGTTTCTATTCATGTGATCCCTGTCCATCCCGCTATATTATCCACCCAGGGATTAATAATAAAATAATCCGTGCCTCCTACTCGGGCAACGTATTCTTTGCAGGTTTCTTGGACGTTGGGACATGGGTAGGAGGTAGGTTTACTATGTCTGGTCCCCATTGATCCAAGCACCGGAGTTGGTCAGTATAATATACTGATCCCAATTTTCTTCCGACAGTTGTATCAATGCAAAAATCTTCGTGCCACACACACTGGAAACAGGATCCCGGTTTGATCGGATCCCACACAGTACAGATTGTGTTGGGCAATTTAACTATGGCTTGGATAATACAATTCTTATAAGTAAAGTCTGTGTTTTGCAAAATGAAAGTAACTTTGGCATTTTGCGCTGACACAGGAAGCAAGTCATTGGTTTACACAAGACGACAGTAAGCTATCTATATGCTATACCAATTAAGGAAGTGTCGACTTCACAATGAAAGGTTTTTTTTTTGTTTTTTGTATGTGCTGTCCACTTTCGGGTTATTAAACTATTAAATTAATAAGTGACTTCTGTGTACTTCTCATATCTCTGGAGAGGTTATTGTATTTTAGTGTCTAAGTGCTCAATCTATGTTATGTGTCAATCGGTATGCAATTTCACTGTATGTTGCTAGATTGCATGCTGATCTGTGTGTGTGTGGGGACAGTGGAAAGAGTGATTAACACTGGGATTCAAGCTTACAGGATAGCTGGAGGAACCCTAGAAGTGTGTAGTAATTGCTAGACTGTTTCCCAACCCTTAGCGTGCAGCAGATTGTATGTAAGATCTGTATCTGCCTGTGTGTGGTCAGCTAGTTGGATTGGAGTGGAGTCTCCCTCTAGAAGTGGTTAAAGGTAATGCGGGCTGTGAAGCATCACAGCCAGTCTTACGTGCTTAGTAGAAATTCCTTCTTATTCTTTTAGTTCCTCATACAGCCTCGTCACGAGACGCTCGCTCGTTGTGGTTAGTAATTCACCACTGGCAAGTGTGATCGTGACAGATTGTGAAAAGTACAACCTTATTGTCTATCTGGAAAATCTACCCTGCGACCTAAATACTCTGTACTTTCTTTGGGAGAGATTATTAAAACTAACTTTGGCAGATTTTTTTAAATTCCACTCAGTTATATTAAATACTAAACAAATTTTACATCAAGGACACGTCATACAATATTACACAGACGACCGGCTCGGTATCACTTGCTTTCATCAACCGTGGGTCATATAGCTTTCGCCTAGCCACGGAGATGGGGCGTCTTATACATTTGCCAAACACGTCTCAAAGCAGTCCTTGGCTTAGCTCACCTTCTAAGCACCTGTACCGCACAAACAGATAATTTCTTATTACTTTAAAATTCTTAATACTTTAAACATATACTTCTAAGCAGCAATAATTTTAAGCAGCAAATAATATAAGCAGCAGTAATGGGTAATTGTACCAAGGTGATTTCTATGCCTCCCCGAGACACTTGATTCTTAGTTATCCCTGATAACCTATATTATCTGGACATCCCCGATGTCTATATATGGCGCCAACCACTCTTACCCGTATCTAAAGCACAATTAATTTACAGTCCCTGACTGCCTGGATTCATAAGGAATTCAGGAATTGATCGAGCCCCGCTGACCGAATGAACGGTTTACAGGGAGACCACCTAAATCCCGGACGAGCCCCCAAATTGTAGGGTAAGATAAAATATGCCCACCTTGGTAAAAGGACCCCTTCGGTACCGGGAGAATGAGTTTAACCTTGCAGTAACAAGACACACGGTATTAGGTTAAAGTCACTCTGGTTTAATATGGGGCGAACAGTTTCTTTTATAAAAACATACGGAGATTCAAAGGAAATACACAAATACATGTCTTAACATCATTGGTTAATACACTGTTACTGGGCGGACGCCCCCCTTTTGGGTGATGCTGTTAAAATATCATTGGTTAAAAGTTACCGTTATTTATTGCTTAAGTTAGAACTCGTCTCATGATTAAGGCTTGTATATATGTCAACCGCCACAAACTGGTTATAGAAACCACAAAACTTAGGTCACAAGACATTCAAACTGACTACTACTATATATGGTCAGCACAAGAATTGCTCATGTCATTCTGATATACAGACAGCATATATGCAATATATGGACAACTTATGTTAACCCTTAACATCCCCACAAAAGGATTTTACGGTGCGTACAAAAATCCCATTTTTCCATGGGACTAATCCCTGTTCGATGTTTACCCAATCATGTGAAAGGAGTGCTGCTTTCACACTGATGAACTGTGGTTTACCCTCACCGTGGGTGCAGCGCAGTGCACCTGCGGCTAAGCTGTGCTTTGCCATAGACTTCTATTATATCTTGCAGGTGTGGTGCACGTTCTGAAAGCACACCAAACTTCCCGCATTCAGGGGTTTTGGTGCACTTTCAGAAAGCACACCAAACCTGTAGGATATAATCTAAATCTTTGGCTCAGGGCAGCTAACCTGCAGCTAAGCCTAAGGTGCAGCCTAATAACCCTTTTTTTTTCTCCATATATGCCCATTGCAAAGCTATGATGTTTAGTACTTCATATACCCATTGCTAAACTGTGATGTTTAATAAACTGACCTTTTTATCTTTCAGTTTCTGCTGGCACCCCATGTTCCTGTCCCAGGTGGAGTGATACCAAATGCCCTTCGCCTGGGACATTGGCTTATGTGGCTCCTGCTCCCCTATGCAACCCGCTTGCCGCCATTCACTCTAATGTTCTTGGATGGCGGGTCGGCAACCCACAATCTGGGCTTGCCAACCCATCATCCAAGAGCAGGAGGTCATGGGCCACACCAGAGGCCATGGTTTGAACACCCCTGCCCTAAATGCTAGTTCTGTTATTGGTTGCATGTAATATGCATGATGTGCATACACAGTAGTTTATTTCCTGTTCTATTAAATGGCAAAATTGGGATCATAGCGAATAAGAAGGTACTAGTGTATGGGGATCTTTGTGTGTCCCATGAGTATTTAGAAAAGTCATGCATGTTTGTTTCTCATCTATTAAATATATTTTATGCATTTGTGTATTATTGCCAGATTTAAAAAATCAGAAAAAGCAAGACAAACAGCTGAGGAAAACTGTGTTAAAATCAAAAAGGAGTTTGATGCTAAAAATGAATCCTTACAACAGCAGCTTCAGAAACTGGACAATCGCTGGTAAGAGGCATACAAAATTATGGCTTATAGTAAATGGAATTTTATTGATTTTTCTTTATCGTACATCACGGGACACAGAGCGGCAATCCATTACTATGTGGGTTATAGAGTCTACCTTCAGGTGTGGACACTGGTGTAATTAACTACACAGGAAGTTCCCTCCCTATATAACCCCTCCCATACTGGGAGCTCCTCAGTTTTTTCATCAGTGTCTAAGGTGTTGGTCACGAGTGAACATGTGCTCTTAGGAGCTCCACTGGAGGGATCCATGCTGGATGTAAAAAACCTCCATAAATCCGGATCCGTCCAAGGTGCTTCATAGCCAAAGTGGACGGTACCCGGGCCTCGGTACGAAGAACGAGGTTTAGCCTATAATGCCTCTCTGCGGAGGGCTGGATCCTGGGTTCCAGAACTTTGTGCCTTCTAAGGACCAAATGTTTTTCTGCTGCCAGGATGCTATATAGGTCCAGGGGAGTTGGTGTTCCTGCCATGGACCCCGGTCCCTGAAGGTCTAGGACAATACCCACGGTGAAGGGGGAAGATTGGGCCTCTTGCTTGGCAATACCCTGCAGCGTAGAGAAGGTAAGAGGAGGGCCTACGGGACTTGGTTCGACAGTAGGTCCTCCGTGGGGGGACTTGGGTCTCGCCTATATTATGCTTCTATGCATGGGCAATGTAAACCACTATGTCTTCTGAGACAGGATGGCTCAGGGCACCCATATACCTCCCCTAGCCGGCATGCAGCCTGGCCCACCATGTCTGTTAGACAGGATGGCTGCAGTACCTATATATCTCCCCTTGAAGGGGCCGGTACATAAATAAAAAAATATGCCCTTAATCCGATACAAAGGATTGTCTTCCGTGAGTAGTTGCAAGTCTTATCTGTGTTTCCACTACTATGGGCAGTAGAAGACATGCCTGATGTTTTTGCTTACCATGCTTTCCAGAAAACGGAAGCTTAAGTGTTAGCTGATCTATTGTGTCCCACTTCCTCCACTTCAGGCTCTACCATGTTGCACGTGCTCACCGGCTCAGTGCAGTCGCAGAAAAGGCTCTTCAAAGGGCCCGGACGTCAGAGCTCTGTAAAGCTAGGGGGACACAAACGTAAGCACCTTGTGTGAGTTGGATACAGATTCATCTAAGACGCCTACTCGCATCTAGCTGTGCAGATTAGCAGGCATTGTGTCAGACTAAATTCAGCTATTTGATGCACCTGGGTTAAGTGCCTCTGCTTTAGTTTAGGACTTGGTCTCCCCATTGAATAAGGTCAGGGGTAGGAATATAAAGAGGGATCGCCACCTGAACCTGGTGGACCCTTATTCTCCTCTGAAGAGACTTAAACAGCTCATAGATTAAGCCATCAGACCTGTCAGGCAATGCAGCCTTCCCCCAACATTGCAATCACTCTGCATGTGTTTTGTGTTTTGCAAGAAAAAAAAGGGGGGTGTCCCCCTTTTCCTACTTTAATCCTGAAACAAAGGGATTAGAAAGCTTGGGGATAAACGTTTCACTGTCAGAGGACAGGAGACAGGAGCTGCAGCCTAACAAGGAGAAGCTATCAAAAGCCCTACAGGTTCTGATTACACCTCTATCTTCTCCTTGGAGTGTAAAGAGAGGTTTTCCTATAGGTGGCTAGTAAGACCTCCATATAATCCTCAGCCTGGTGTCGGCTTCAGGCTAACCAAATGCATCGGAGGGATGCACAGTTGCGGGCACACATTGCTAATGTCTCTTAATTGAGGAAACGCACATCTGCAGAGGATAATTTCCTCTTTACCAGTCTGCATGTTGCATAACATACATGAGTTTGGAATGCATGTGGGATAAAAACAAGTAACAGAGCAGATTCTATTGTGGATCGCATAAACATACATTTTTCTGTCTATATGGTGCTGCATGTTTCCACAAAAGAGGTCGCATAAAAGATGCTTGTAATGTTGAATCGCATAAAGACGTTTGTAGGCATAAAAATGCTGAATCACACATGATTACCTGATCACCCAAGTCCTTGTTTCCCCCAAGGATGTTTGGTTACACAGAAGAGGTTTGTTTCCACAGAAAGGCCTAAAATCGCATAAAGTTGCTTGGATGCAAAAAAGATGCTGGATCACACATGGTTACTTGATCATCAGCGTCCTGGATTACCCAAGGATGTTTGGTCACACAAATAGGCTTGTTTCCACAAAAGTACCTAAAGTCGCACAAAGATGCTTGTATGCATAAAAATGCTGAATCGCATAAAGGATGCTTGTATGCATAAAAAGGTTGAATCACACAGGATTACATGATCACCCAAGTCCTGGATTCCCCAAGGATATAGCAGTAATGGCATACGGAAGCAGACTCCTGCTGATGGATCAGTCAGCAGCATGGCTGGACCTAAGGGTGTCCAGCATGGTCAGGTATCTGGATCTCCTGGGTTAGGATTCCAGTCTAAAGATACATTCTTTATTGACAAGAAGCTGGGTATGTTTTGCACCAGGAGAGTACTTTTGGCCTAAGACAAGACCATCGCTATAAGAAAGCTGGTCTAGGTGGTTACGGCAAGGAACAGTTCCTTACTTTTGGCCTTCTGCTTAAGGCACTAGAGAAGATGCTGCTTCATTCAAGACAGTTCCCTATACTTTTATTCAGGACTGTTATAAACAGTATTGTGTTGGCCTAGAAGGAGTGGATCTTGACCTAGCATTATCCAAAGAACCGGTCCCAGAGATAGGCTGGAATTCCTCTTGGTGGTTCTTAACTAAAGGGTTTGCCAGGTCAGGAAGAGACCTTGGCCCAGGGGAAGTAGTCGAGCTCCAAGGGAGCCTTATCTGTCAGCTAGAGCTACCGATGGAGCATCTGGCTTAGGGGCCTGAACGTTCAGGGGCTGGTTGGTTCGGTCAGAGTTCAATCAGACTATACCATATTAAGTGATTTACTTCATTTACCAAGGAGGAGCTTGTGCCTTGCCTATTGACATTCGTCATTTCATGAAATGCAGAATTGGCAGGCGATTCGCTGTAGCCGTCAACAAGTGTCTCCAGGAGAAGGACCTCTACACCCCGACTGTTTTCCTGACCAAGGGCCACAGAAATAGTACCCTGTACATAAGATGTATTGGCGTCCAGGCTCAACAAGAAATTGAACAGCTTGAGGTCAAGGACAAGGGATCCACCCGCATGCGGGGCAGATGTGTTAGTAATTTGGTGGGACCAGTGGTCACTGGTTATGTCTCTCCCCCCAGTGCCGCGGCGTTTGTGGCTTCCATGCAACATTAGAGGATGGCGGAAGCTGGCCTGATTACTCCGGCATAGCCCTGATGACCTTTTCTGTGCAGGGACAGTAGGGGTGGTAGTAGAGGACCCACGGTCCCTTACATCTTGTCCAGGCCTACTTCGAAGGGGGTATTACATCCTGTCGTGCAACAGGTGAATTAATGGTCTGGCTATTTTAGCCCACATTCTTCAGGATCAGGGTTTTTAGAATCAACGGCACTTCCTTGATTCATACAGGAAGGCTGGCCTCCAGGACCAGATATCCCAGGATCGGTAGAGCCCATGTTCCTGGTATGAAACAGATGGTGGCATCCTTGGAAGTTTGTCAAAGATAAAATTCCTGCCTTCCTGCATTTGGAAAGGAGATGGAGCCAGCCTTAAGTTACATCAAGGATCCGATCTCGGCCTTGCCTCCAAAGGTCGCTTGCTTCACACTCTTTGTTCCGAGCCATTATACAAGGGGTGACGCGCATAAGTCCACCAGTTTAGTCGCCCTTGTGCTTGGAGGATTGGCTCTAGTTTTGTCGGCTTACAGGGTCAGCTCTGTGGGCCGATGCACCATACTTCCCTTCAGCCTTTAACAAGGGAATTGGTGTTCTTGGTTGTGGTAGCCTCCAAGAGAGTTTCAGTATTGGCAACCTCTTGGTATAAAACCATACTTATTCTTACTAGTAGGGTGATGTTAATCCTCACCCAGCCTTATTTACTAGAAGGATCTAGTGTTCATTTGAATCTAGATATTCTTACCTCCCCCTTTTTCAAAACCTTGTTTTCGGAAGGAAAGGTTATTGCTTTCTCTCAGTAGAGATGAGAGCAGTTAAATATCTATCTGAAGGTTCAGATGTAGAAATCTGAAGTTTTTATTGTGCTGCCAGAAGACCCTAGATGTGGGCAGGCAGTGTTCAGTTCAGCTATTAAAATGGTTACACTCTCTCCTTTGGAGTAGAAGGGTCAAGGCCTATCTGAAGCGGCTGCTCGGATACGGAAAGCTGATGTTATTGCGCTACCAGGAGGCCCCAGGAAGGGGCAGGCAGCGTCTAAAATCAACTGTTTTCAAGATTGATTCATCAGGGTATTATTCAGGCTTGTGGTTCGGAGAGTGGGACTCCCCCTGTTTCTTGGGGGGGGGGGGTGCTCCGTACCAGGATAGTAAGCGCTTTATGCGCGATGCTTTACCGAGCCTTTATGATGCAGATTTTCAGGGCCGCAACTTGGCGTCTGTGCTTAGGTTCACTGATTCTTGTCAGATGTACATAGGAGGGCAAAAGGATGCAGCTTTTTGGCGCAGTATGCATCTGGCAGCATTATAGATCCTCACATCTGATGGCGGCCTGCGTTGTTTGTGTCTCCCTCCCCTCAGTAAGCATTGCTTTCGGACATCCCACATAGTAATGGATTGCCGCTCTGTGTCCCGTGATGTACGATAAAGAAAATAGGATTTTTTATGACAGCTTACCTGTAAAATCCTTTTCTTGGAGTACATCACGGGACACAGAGCTCCCGCCCCTCTTGTTTGGGGATATTGGGACACTTATTGCTTTGCTACAAAAACTGAGGAGCTCCCAGTATGGGAGGGGTTATATAGGGAGGGAACTTCCTGTGTAGTTAATTACACCAGTGTCCACACTTGAAGGTAGACTCTATAACCCACATAGTAATGGATTGCCGCTCTGTGTCCCGTGATGTACTCCAAGAAAAGGATTTTACAGGTAAGCTGTCATAAAAAATCCTATTTTTGCATCTCGGCACTGCCAATTTCAGCCACTTCTTGCATTCCCTCCAGGATCATATCAATTACAACTAATAATTGTTCAGGATTGGCTTTTATTTTCTTTTATATTAAGTTTTCACCCACTTACATTTAAATGCTTCCTCCATGTCTCTAATGTCAAAATCTCAAAAAAAAGATATGTGTTTTTTCAAGGAAAACAAACAAACCTGCAGACCCTGCAAAAAATGCACATTTACACATGTTTTTTTTATAATCTCATCTTTATTGATTTTTCAGCTTTACATATAACATTTAACATATTACGTTTGTCATGCCTTAACACTTGAAAAAAACAGCTCACTCATACTATATTCCTTAACTATTTGGTGCTTTATCCGATTCCTCCAGGAGAAAAAATAAAAATTTGGGGTCTTTGTGACTGTAAAGATGGGCCAATATATGTATGTTGCTTGTACTGTACTTAATGAGCAGAGTATTTTTGTGTTACTAGTGCTGTATTTAATAAGCTGGTAAGTATGTGTTCCTGGTGATGCGTTTGTTATATTCCGCTTTGCCTATGGGAACTATGTATTAGTTGATATCAGTTGTGTTTAACATGTTATAATTGCATACGCATATATACATATATACACATACATATATACACATACATGTATACACACATAAAAATGGAGGGTCGTTAGCCACCTTGCTATTTCCTTCTAATGTCATAATCTCCACTTTGGCATATTGACAACACATACATAAAACGTACAAAACAAAAAAAAAGAAAAAGCTGTGGATTTTGCCAATTTTTTCTTTTTCCTTCCCTTTCCCTTCCTTCAGATTTTAGAAGGCTTTTGGTTTTATCTATTTCTTGGTTATGTTTTTCCCAGATTTCCCAATTTTTTATAAATTCCTCCTGTTTATGCCGGATGTTATGTATCCATTTTTCTGCTTCCATTGTTATACCCACTTCCCTTTTCCATTCTTGTAAAGTTGAACATGTTGCTTGTTTCCAATACCTTGGAATTAATCTTTTGGCTGCGTTTAATAAATGTGGTACGATGCTGTTTTTGTAACTTTTTATTGCTCTTGTGGTGCCATGGAACAGAAAATGTATTGGGGTAAACTCTATTATTTCTCCAGACATTTTCCTGATCCATGGCGCCAATTCCTCCCAAAAGATTCTTATCCCTGGGCATGCCCACCAGATATGGAGATATTTTCCCTGCTCCCCACACCCCCTCCAGCAGCGATCATTTCTTACTGGGTATATTTGAGCTAATCACACCGGGGTACGGTACCATCTGGCTAGGAACTTGTAAGCCATTTCCTGAGTGGCTGAGCTTGTGGATGTAACATGTGTAAATGTAAAACATTTTTTTAATTGTGATGGAGGAAATCTGCATCCTAGTTCTTTTTCCCATTCTTTGATAAAGTAAGGGGTTATTTCATTCTCTTCACTGCATATTATTTTGTGCATTTGTGACAGTAAGTGGTCTGGTTGTGATATCTTCCTACATATTTTTTCAAATAAAGTCAGAGAGTTCAGAGTTCTTACTTGGGGATCTTGTCTCTTAAAAAAACGTTGCATCTGACTGTATCGCCACCCTGCCATTACCATGTCTCCTTGTGTTAGATCTGCCTGAGGCATCGACCTGAGGCATAGAATATTAGATCTGCCTGAGGCATCAAGACCCCTAATGGTGCATACCTCAGGCACATTGTATTGCCTTCTGATTCCCATGGACCTAATGCTCCTTTTTCCTCTCCTGGGGGGAACCATGGATAACCCCCCAGTGGTGCCAATGGGGACGTTTTGGGGGCGTATTTGCCAAATTGGTTTAACCTGTCCCATACTGCCAGTGTGTTCCTAGTTAGTGGAGATGTCCATTTTGATAGTCCCCTGGCATTGGTTGTTATCCATGGTGCTCCCGCTAGGTTCCTCCCTGCCATATTTACCTCTATTGATACCCATGCCCTATTATCTGCATCATGACACCAGTGCAATATACGCACCAGAGCCATTGCTTTGTAATAGGATGCTATGTTTGGGAGCCCGACTCCTCCTTCTTCCTTACTTTTACATAGGATATCATATGCTATCCTAGCATTTTTCTCTTTCCATATGAATGATATAAATGCTTTCCTTAGCTTTTTTTAAAAATCTGGGGGAGTTGTATAGGGACTATATATAGAAGATAGAGAAGTCTGGGTACTATATTCATTTTTAGGGTATTAATTCTCCCAAACATTGTTAACGTGTTTTCCTTCCATCTGTTCAGGTCTTTTATTATTTCTATAATTAGTGCTCCGTAATTACGTTCATATAATATCTTCATCAGCCGCTATGTGCACACCCAAATAACACAGCGATTCTCTGTTCCATAAAAACGAATATCTGTTCTGTAACAATCTAACCATAGGCAGTGGTACATGGCTTGGCAATATAACTGATTTCTCTGTGTTTATTTTGAAATTGGATATCTTTCTATATCTTATTACTTCTTGCATCAACTCATGTATTGATTCTTCTGGTTTTGTGGGAAAGAACAGTAAGTCATCGGCATATGCTGCCACTTTATGCTCTCTCTGTCTGATTTCCACCCCCATTATTCCCCTGTTCTCTCTCACCCTGCATAAAAATGGTTCCAGAGTCAGAGCGAACAAAATTGGGGATAGGGGGCAGCCCTGCCTTGTACCGTTGCCTATACAAAACCCATCGGACAGTGTTCCATTGACTTTGGCTTTAGGTCCTGCATATAATGCTGATATGCACCCCCTCATCCGCTCCCCCAGGCCCAGTTCTTTTAGTACTTCCATCATATAAACCCAGTTCACCCTGTCAAATGCCTTTTCGGCATCCATCGACAGGGTTATTCTGGGTATTTTATCAGGTCCCTTTTCCATCCAGTGTAGTATATTAAGTGCTCGTATTGTGTTATCTTTTGTTTCCCTCCCCATCATAAATCATATCTGGTCTATGTGTACTATTTTTGTTACCTTCTCCTTTAATCTATTATTTTGGAAAATAATTTTATATCTGTATTTAGGAGGGAAATGGGTCTATAACTTGAGCGGTATTGTGGATCCTTACCTGCTTTTGGTATAATTGTCAGGAATGCTAATAATGCTTCTGAGGGTAGTGGATTTCCAACTGTGATCTTATTAAAATAATTATAAAGTGGAGTAACCAATATTTCCATATATTTTTTGTAGTATGAATTTGTTACACCGTCTGGTCCTGGGCTCTTTCCACTCGGGAGGTCTTCTATTGCTCTTTTAATTTCCTCTCTGGTGATCTGTTCTTCTAATTCCTCCACCATGTCCCTTGCCAGAGGTGGTAATTTGGATTCCCTGATATATTCTCTTATTTCATTTTCTTCATCTTCTTTTAATTGTATCCTTTGTATGTTTTATATAGTTCACTATAAAAGCGTTGGAATTCTGCAGCTATATTTTTCTTGTCTTTTATCTGCTTATTATTTACTTGGATGTTGTGGACATGTGATAGTTCTTGTTGGTTTTGTAGTTGTCTAGCTAGTAGTTTACCACACTTATTCCCTTGTTCATATAATTTATTTGCCAGGAATCTACATTTATATTTTTCTTTTCTGTCTAGGCAATTCGCCAGTTCTATTCTTAAGGTTTCTTGTTGCTCCCCCTTTCTGGGATCTAATTTCTTTTTATGCTCTATCTCTGTTTCATGTACTTTCTTTAAAAATTCTAACTCCTCCCCCTTTTTTTTTAACTCTGGATCCGTGGGCTATTAACTTAACCCCGTATAACTGCTTTGTGTGCTTCCCATATCACTTGGTCTGATATTTCATCTGTTGTATTTATTTCAAAATATTCTATTATCTTCTGCTGTATATCCTCTATCTGTTCATCATCTAATAGTGTTTCATTTAATCGCCAAGTTTTCTCCCGGGACCCCATCATAATTGGTACGAACGCCAGCACCACTGGGGCATGATCAGATAATGGAAAATTGAATACCTACCTTTTGTAATTTTCCTTTCCTGGTGCCTACCCATGGCAGCATACCAATGGTCATGGCTCCGCCCCCAACTGACCCACAGGACCACTTAACTCTCTAATAAAAGGAAGATGTACTCCTATTCTGGCATTCTTGGTAACTAGATCTCAGACCCGTAGGGTAACCCTAAAAATAGGGTGGGTGTATGCTGCCATGGGTAGGCACCAGGAAAGGAAAATTACAGAAGGTAGGTATTCAATTTTCCATTTTCCTGGTGCCTCCATGGCAGCATACCAATGGTCAATAACTCACTTACAGGGAGGGTACTGCTCAAATATATTTATTTTTTCTTAATGCTTGTTATCGAGTAGAGAGCTCTAGTGTTCTTCTCCCGAAATCTCGAGAGGTAAGGACTGCTGGATCCACACTATAATGTGTCATAAACGTGTTAAATGAAGACCAGCTTGCTGCCCTGCAAATTGTTTCCGGGTAAAACCCGAGCCAATGCTGCCCAAGAAGAGGATATTCCGCGTGTTGAGTGGGCATTCACCGCTTTGGGGATTAGACGACCATTAGCCCGATAAGTTTCCTGAATCAGCTTGACAATCCAGCTCGCCACTGTTGTTTTGGAGGCTGTTCTTCCCTTCCTTGTGCCCTTGGGGATGACAAATAGCTGTTCATCCTTTCGAAACTCGTGTGTTAGCTTCAGATACTGTTTTAAGGATCTGGCCACATCCAGCTCGTGTAATTTTGAAGAGTCCCGGTCTTCCTCAAAGGATGGAAGGACCCACTCCTGGTTTAGATGAAACGCTGATGGCACCTTGGGAATGAACTGGTGGATGGGTTGCAAAACCACCCTGTCGGGGAAGAAGTAGATATAGGGCTCCTGAGCCCCTCGGATCTCCGAAACTCTGCGACCTGACGTAATTGCAATCAAAAAGGCAGTTTTCCAGGTGATGTGCTCTAAAGAACATTCCTCTGTAGGTGCAAAGGGGGAATGTGTTAAAGCTTCCAGGACTATTGTCAAATCCCATTTGGAGTTTTCCTAGGAGGCCGCAGCCTTAGTACTGCCTTCAAGAAGCACTCCACCAGTGGGTTTAGTGCCCATCGTGTATCTGTCAACGCCGAGATAGCTGAAACCTGGAAAAGATAGGACATCCTGGACTCCGGGAACCAGAGGGTCGAACTGACTAGACTCTGCTAAGGCTACGAACTTTTTCCAGATCCGGTGATAGGTGGAATTCGTGGACGATTTTCTTGCCTGGAGAAGGGTTTGGACTACTTCCTGCGAGCATCCCAGGCTGTCCAACCTTCTCCGCTCAACCTCCAAGCCCTCAAATCCAGCATCTCTGGGTGCGGGTGGAGGAAGTCTCCCTGGGATAACAGATTGTTCCTCCGTGGCAGAGGGATTGGATCGTCCCACGCTAGGCTGACTAGGAGCGGGAACCAAGGTCTCCTCGGCCAATATGGAATGATTGCCAAGATGGTGACATCCTCGATCGTCAACCGCTGAAGGAACCTCAGAATTAATGGGGTTGGGGGAAGGCATACCCCAACCGGAACGTCCATGGCTGGACTAAGGCATCCACTCCTGTCGAAGTCATGCATGGCCACCTTGAGAAGAAAAGCGGGGTCTTTGCGTTGAGGGGGGATGCAAATAGATCTAATTGGGGAGTCCCCCACAACTGGCATATTCCATTGAAAACCTCTTGGTCCAGTGACCATTCGTTGTTGTCTATGAGGCGTCTTGATAGGCAATCTGCTAACTGATTTTCTGTCCCTGGAAGGTAGGACGCTCGGAGATCGCATAGATTCTTCTCCGCCCAGGAGATTATTGGAGACACCTCGCTGTAAAGAGACCTGCTGTGAGTGCCCCCCTGGTTTTGCACATATGCTACTGCTGCCTTGTTGTCCATTTGAAGCAGGATGGACTTGCCCCTGAGGAAAGGGGCTAAATGCAGCAACGCCATCCAGGCTGCCCTTAATTCTAGGATGTTGGACACCATCCCTTCCGTGTTGAATGCCCATGCCCCCTGGACCAGCTGACCCTGGACATGGGCTCCCCAACCGCGTTGACTGGCGTCTAAGGTGAGGATTGTCCAGGAGGTAGGACCTAGGGGCCGAGATACCAGGAGATTGGAAGGTTTTGTCCACCATTCGAGACTGGACCTCATAGATTTGGTCAGCACTATCTTCTGCTTGAGGTGTTTCCTCCCCCATTGCGCCAGGAAACCTAATTGGAAGTCCCGTAGACGCCACCTGGCCCATTTTATCATTGGGATGCATGCCGAGAGAGAGCCTATAAGACTTAGACAGTCTGAAGCTGACATGATGTAAGCTCCCATTGCTTTCCTCACTTTCTGGATTAGGATTGGAACTTTTTCAGGTGGCAGGGAGACTGCTCCCTCTTGGGTGTCGAATAGGGCCCCCAAGTAGGTCATCCTCTGTGCTGGGGATAGTTGGCTTTTTTCCCAGTTGATTAGCCAGCCAAACCGGGACAATGTGCTCCTTACTATTTGAGTGTGCTCCTCTAAGGTGTTCTTGTGTTGGGACAGAATCAAAATATCGTCCAGATAATACAACACCCGTATTCCCTTCTCCTGTAGGGGTGCCAGGATGGCACCTAAGACCTTGGAAAAGGTTCTCAGGGCTGACGAGATTCCAAAGGGGAGGCACCGGAATTGTAGGAGAAGGTTGCCGACCTTGAATCGCAGAAAACGCTGGAATTGGCTGTGGACGGGGATATGGAGATACGCATCCTGGAGGTCGATCGACGCCATCCAATCCCCAGGTTGGACTGACAAGATGACTGTATTCAGAGACTCCATTTTGAAATGCTCTAGGTAAATGTATTTGTTTAATCTTTTCAGATCCAGCACGGGTCTCCACCCTCCCGTCTTCTTGGGGGTTAAAAAGACGGGAGAGTAGAACTCCGAACCCGCCTCCGACGCTGGGACCGGGAGCACTGCCTTTTGCTGCAATAGTTTTTGGATGTATTGGAACAGCGCTTCCCTTTTCCCTCTGGAAGCCGGAATTTTGGTATTCTGTAGAGAAAAAGGTGGCGGGTGGCTCTTGAATCTCCAATAATGGCCTTGGAGGATGGTAGATACTGCCCATGGATCGGTGCACCCTTCCACCCAAACCTGTGCGAAGGACCCAAGCCTTGCCCCTACTGGCCCGGTCTGGGTGGCGCAGCAGTCAAAAGGACTTCTGGCTATCCCCCGCTGATGTTGTGGGTTTTGGTTTTCCCAGCCGGAGGAAGGAAGCCTGTGATCCTTTCCATCCCCTTCTGTATTCTCTGCCTGGGCGGTAAGACCTTGGGTCTCTTCCCCTCTGCTGGCCCGCCGGCCTGGCGGCGAACCACTTTCTTCTGCTCCTGTCCTGAGGGATCAAGCCGCTCTTCCCCCCTGTGACTCTGGAGATTGCGGCATCCATTTTCTCCCCGAATAATGCCTTGCCATCGTAGGGGATGCGACACCATGATTGCTTCGATGATGGATCTGCCGCCCAAGGTTTTAGCCATAGTGCCCTCCGGGCCGTGATAGAGTACAACATGGCCCTAGCTGAACATCTCAGGACATCTATGGCTGCTTCGGCCATAAAGTCCGAGGCCAATTTTAGCTCATCTAGTGCCTTGATGTTGTCTTCAATGTCTATGCCTGCTCTAAGGGCTGTCTCGATGTTATCCACCCAAACCCTGGAGGCTCTAGAAACGGAAGATAGGGCTACCGCCGGCTTGCAGGCTCCTCCGGTTGCCTGATACATTTTTTTTAAATCTGTGTCGATCCTTCGATCTAGGACGTCCCTGAAGGTGACCGCGTCTTCCAAAGGGAGAGTGGTGTTTTTTGCCAGTCTCATCACCGAGGCATCAACCGGAGGGACGGAATCAAAAAGATTGCTATCTGGGTCGGCCAAAGGGTATAACTTTTGGAGACGGTTGAAGGCCACTGGTCTTCTATCTACCTTCTGCCATTCTCCCAAAATGATCCCCCTGATCTCCTCAATTAAGGGAAAATATGTGACCTTCCTTGTCAGCTGAGGGAAATACTTCTTTGCCTTAGCAGGGGGCTCAAGGTCCTCTTCCCATTGGATGGCATCCTTGACCGCCTTTACAAAGGGTTCCACTAAATCAAAGTTAAAGATTGAAAACTCTTCCTCGATCGTGATTGTCTCGTCGTCCGAGGTACTTCCCTCAAGTTGTGTAGAGGGTGTTTCTGTGGCCCCTGCATCCGTGGAGGGGGAGGGGGCTTGTGATGAGGCCATTTCTCTGATTGTGTCTTTAATCAGCTCTTTAAGGGAGCCTGCCGGCTCTTGTCTCTCCACTGTAGCCTCCAGGCCAGTTTCCCTGGTAGGGCTTTCCTGCCACACACCCAGCAGTCATCTTTCCCTGGTCTAGAGGAGGTGTGACGGGAGGAGCTCTGACGGTTACTAGACCTATGGCCTGATGCATGGGAGTGGCTAGAGTTTCCATGGTTGTATGAGCCTCTATCATGGGAGGACCTGCGGGAAGATTCTCGTTGCGGGCTGTGGAGACACAAACCATAAAGGATATTGTGAGCCCATTGATGTGCTCTTTTCCCTGAAAAAACTTACCTATTGGTGCAGCCCTTACCTATTGGTATGTCGAGGATCTTTTGGGAGCGGCATGGCTATATCCGGGGCAGCTATGAGTAAAATTAGAAGTTGTGATTACCACCCTGTAGTCACCGCTAGAACCCAAAGAATCTAAATATATATTTATTTTATTATTATATATATATATATATATATATATGGTATTTTTTAATACATATCTACATGCGTACATATACACATACACATATATATATATATACATATACATACATACATATATACATACATATATACATACATATATATACATACATATATATACATACATACATACATATATATATACACACATATACACATACATACATATACATACATAACCACTAAATAAATTAGTCCTAATACCCTTTTTTCTTTTTTTTTAAAACATTAACACAGCCTTAAAATAGGTGTAGTACCTTGACAGGGTTCCATATTGATTAGCGGCAGGAGGATGCGGCGAGTTGAGAGAGAGAGAGAGAGGGAGAGACAATGTTATCCCTCCAGCAGCCTGCCCCCAAATGAGAGAGAGCAGGGATGATATAGGCCGGGTGGACCAAGATGGCCGCCGCGCCCCCATTGCGCATGCGCCTGCCGCGCCGACGGGACTCCTCCCCCCCAAGAATACTTGGCTGAGGCTTCTGACGCGCGCGAAGTGCCCGCGCCATGGAGGAGGCTCAAAACTCATGAAGGGGCCACGGAGCTCTCCCCCGCCAGCTACATACTCCAGCGGGGGGGGGGGGGTTGTAACAGCGTGCCTGTGACGGACAGCCTGCCTGAAACCCATCGTGAGGAGAGAAGCAGCTCCTGGTGGTGTGATATGCCATGAAAAGATCCACAAAAAACAATGGCTCCTATACTTATCTGGTGCCTTTAGCGACCCAAGTGATAGGACTCCATACTGCAGGAGAGCATGAACCTGCAATGGTAGCACCATAAGACGGTGAGGTAAGGCTGATACTTGATCCTGCGGGGATGAGGACAGAAAAAAGAATGCCAGAATGGGAGTACATCTTCCTTTTATTAGAGAGTTAAGTGGTCCTGTGGGTCAGTTGGGGGCGGAGCCATGACCATTGGTATGCTGCCATGGAGGTACCAGGAAATAGTTTTTGGTTCTGTTGAGACTCTTTTTATGTGTTCTAAGTAATACTGGTCTACAAAGAACAGGTCCAGCCTTGAGTATAGTTTGTGTGTTTTGGAATAGTAACTGTTATCCTTTCGTCCCTCATTTAGTGCTCGCCATGTATCTACCAGGTGGTAGGTTCGGCAGAGTTTCCTTAGGATATTACTGTTTTCTTCGCTGTTGTATCTAATTCGGGGTCCAGGACGATATTGAAATCCCCCCCCCCCCCCAAGATTACAAATCCCTCCCCAAATTTTTTCAGCCTTCTCAAGGTTTTTGAAATAAAATCTACTGTTCCTGTATTGGGCGCATACACAGCTGCAAGTGTGTACCTCTGTCCATGTAATATCCCTTTGATAAATAAGTATCTCCCTTCTTTATCAGCTTGTACCTCTATAAGTTAGGGGGCATGATTTCCTGATGATGATAGTAATGCCTCTTGCTCTTGCCACTGGTGATGGAGCATGGAACCATTGGCTAAATGGAGATTTTGGTACTCTTGGTATTAGCGTCTATCAGGAAGTGCGTCTCCTGCAAAAAGAGTATATCTGCTGCATGATGTCGCACCTCCTGCCATAAACGTCCCTTTTCTGATATGAATTCAGACCCCTTACATTGTATGTCATTATTTTTATTGCATTAGCCATCTATTTTAATTATAACCAATATTTTACACCTTTTCATATTTTTGCCTTCCTCAGTTTTTATTCTCTGCTTTCTTAGGGAACTTAATTTAATATTCCAATACCTGGGCTTTCCACAGCTTAATACCTAATTATCTCGTGTGTACCATCTATTAGGACAGGCGGTCCGTGTGGACTCCTCTTGTCCACCCCAAACCCTCCTCCCCTCTGCCTAATGTAGTTTATCCAATCCCTTATCGGGATCATTCTAATGTTGACTAGAGCAGTTCCTCTGCTCTCCCTCAGTTCTTACCCTGGGCCCTATTAACCTTTTATTCATTGTGCCACTTTACTTTTATTTTCCCCCCTTTCTCCCTCTCTCTCCTCCCCACCCCCACACGCAAAAAAAAAAAAAAAAAAGAGGAAAGACTGGGGTAGAGAAGGACTATATTCTCTCCCTTTCTCCTCCCCTCCACACCCCCCCCCCCCCCCACAGTTCAGTTTCTGCCTTTCCAACATATTCTATCTCTTTCCTGGTACTTGAGACCAAATTTCATGTTGCAGTATTCTTAAATCTTCACTTCTGAGTCTCCAATTGGGAAAGTCCGTTGCTGGTAAGTCTAATGTCTCTAAGAACTTTTTAAGGTCATCCTTTGTTCGGAGAACTGCCGACTTCCCATTTTGTGAAGCTTGTAATTTGAATGGGAACCCCCATCTATATCTCGCATCCTCCCGTCAGATCACTTCTAGCAGGGGGCGTACCATCCTGCGCTGCATCAAAGTGCGGCGTGATATGTCTGGATATATCAAAATCTGGAACCCTTCAAAATCAATTCTGGGTATATCCCTTGCGGCTCGCATTATGGCTTCCTTTTCAGAAAATGTATGGATTTTGCATATTGCATCTCTTGGTCTATCCCCATTTTTCCCCAGAAATGAAGATATACGATGGACTCTGTCTATTTTCACAGGTTTAGTCAAGGTTGGGCCTATAATTTGTGCAAAGAGATTTTGTACAGTTTCAATCAAATCCTTATCCTTATAACTCTCTAGGAGTTTCCGTATTCGTATATTTTGCCGTCGATCTCTGTTTTCCAGATCGTCTAATAAGTCTCTATATGTATTTAACTGCTCATCTTGATGTTTTATAATTTCTTGGGCTTCGCCAACAGCTTGCATCATTTCTTCATGACTGTTTTCCAATGCCTCCACTCGGTTCCCCACTTCCTCTACCTCTCCTCTGAGGTTATCTATTGCTATGTTACATGATCGTTCAACTGTAGCGATTAGTTCTATGTCTGATTTTGTTGGTAAGGCTCTTATAAGTTCCAGTATATTCTTGATGTCTCCGATAGTTACAGGCTCTGTATCTGTCTTCTCAGTGCAGTGAATTTTCCACTAGTCCTAATTCCTCCCCCTCCATTGAGATGTATGCTGCTTCTGAGGTTTCATCTTTTTGGCCCGGTTGTCTTATAACTGAGTCCATTGTTTCTGCAAGACCAAAAAGGTCTGTTGTATCCATTAAGTCCGTTATATTAGTTATATCTGTCCATTTAGCTGACATTAGGGTTCCGTTGTCCTCCTTTGCCTCTAATGATTTATTTATAATTTTGCTATCACTATTCCCTTTATCTTTCAGAACATTTAGTTCTGTTTCACCTTCTTGCCCTGTGGGGATATTTTCAACCATCGTGGGATCTTTGTTGCTTCCATCAGGTCTTTTTTCCTTACAGCTGTCCTTTCCTGCTTTACGATCTTGCATGCAGCCCTCCCGCTCATGGTCCATTGAGTCCCCTCCACCTTTTTTAGCAGTCCCATCTCTCTCCCCCGACAACCGGTTGCCGTGGCCCCTTGGCGGGAGGATTCTGCTATGTGGGTCATGTTTATGAGCGCTATCCAGCAGGGTTGGTGAACCCTGACCTGTTTTACCATGATGTCCTCCAATTTCTAGGCTCCCATATCTCGCATGACTCTGACCTGTTGCTCCCCCAACACTATCTCTTCTCATTAGCTGCTGTGGCGGTAGAGTCATATATCCTCTTATTCCCCCAGCCATATTTTTAACTCCTCCTGCTGTCCGGGGTGCTGCACATGTGCGCTTGCGAGTATCCATCCCTGCTTTCTGATTTTCTGTAATGCAAAAATATATATAATTTTTTTTTTGTTTTTTGTTTTTTTAATAGAAACCCCCACAGAGGTGAATCACAGGTTTAATTAAATAGATCGACACAAAAAGTATAATGTATAAGGCTCTTAGATGCCTCTGTGTTAAGTCCTTTTTAACTTCTGTTGCCAGGCTGTCTTAAATGCAATCCTCAGTATCGTCTGATTATCAATATAATAATCGGGTATTTTTACATTTAGTCTTAGTTTTATGATCGTTAAGTCAGGTAGAGCGTTAAGGTAGAGCGTGTCCTCAGGTTGAAATAATCATGTGTATCTTTACAGCAAGATCCATTCAGTTAATTCAATTCTTATATTTCAAATCAGAATTTAATAATGTTTTATATAGCTTTTAGCTGCATTTCACAGGGAGATCAAAAAGAAATAGATGACAACCGAGGGACCCATAACTTTATCACATAAGTATATAGGCAGGGAGAAATCAAGGTGTGTGTATGTATGTGTGTGTATGTATGTATATATATATAATATTTATTGTGTGAGGGATTTAGCTCGGTAGCGGGTGTGTGTGACCCCCTGGATGGGTTACTACACGCTGAACTGTAGAAAAAGGCAGTTGAGGATGGTTGAAAACAAATGATATTGTTTATTTTTCCATATTGCTGGATACAAGTGCAAGCATCAAAACTGCATAAACAAAACAAAACATAAAATAAACCCTTGCCACTTGGGGCATCTACCTTCCCAACACAGCAACCTACTTATGGAGTCTGGCACAGCCTACTGCTGGGCAGACACTGCTGGTCCTACAGCAGAAAACAAAAAGTCTCTTTGATATTTATCACACAGAAATATCAATCAGCACCTCATCTCTTCAGTAGTCTTTGTGACTGCTCCTTAACTCACAAAGCCTCAGGGTGCAGCAATGAGTCGTCATCCTTAGGCTGTCTTTATAGAGGCTTTAATTGCTTCATTCTGAACAGCTGAGGCCTTCCAACGCCCCAAACCTCTCTGGCCATCTCTGCAGCCGACGCCTAATAGCAATTGGTGTATTGTCTAAAGGCAGAAATGCATCTCCTGTCTGTGACAACACACACACACAGATTTATCAGACTTCCTGTCACATACCCCCCCCCCCCTCTTGTTTCAACTCTAGGGTTGGGACACAGGTTGCCAGGCACGCGTGCACTCGGGACAAACCATCTGCATTCCCCATTTTAACAACGGGGCGATGCGTTACGACAAAACTAAATTCCTGAAGTGCCAGGAAACACCTATTTATTCTCCTATTGGTCTTCAACTTTCGGCTGAGGTACATAACAGGGTGTTCCTTGCTCTGTAATATACTCATTTTCAGTTGTAAACCATGCAAAACCTTAATTGGTTTTTCAATGGACACAAAGGTTTCCCTCGATAGCTCAATCCCTGAAGAACTCAGCGAGTCATACCCAATACCAAGAGCTGATAACACTGTGCTTTGCAATTGATCATTCATGTGGATGCCTTCTTTGGATGTAAACACACTAAGACTGGAATCCTCCAAGGCATGGTGACACTCAAAAAAATCTGTTCTTCTATGAACTGGACTAAAGTCTGACGCAGATGACCTCTGATAAACCGATGTACTAGGCGGTTTTTCTTCCCTTTGGTGCTCTAGACGGAAATCATTACTTGTCAATTCTGTATTTCCAAGTTTCTTACTTTGTCATAGTTCAGACTCACAAGTATGGTGAAAATCTATTAAACCCAATGTAAGGTTTGCAGAAACTGAATCCTCGTCACTTTCTTGAACCAACTGCTTACTCTGTGCATCACTTGTTCGCACATCCCTATTCTCACCAAGAACTTGACAACTGCTATCGGACACATCATTAACTGAGCTAGACAAAATTTCTTGTCTAGCAGCTACAATCCCTTTTGAAATTATGTTTATGGCTAGTTGTTCAACTATCTTTGCCTCATAGTCTCCCAAAAATGTTTTAGTATTTGTTTCTTTGAAACCATCGACTATTGGACACAAATTCTCATTTTCTTCATTCCTTTCAAGACATTTGGAAAAAGCATCCATTAAATTAGTACAATTAGCCTCTCTGACCACTTCAGTGATGGAGGTTTCACAACTTTCAGAGGGCTCATCTGCCATTACAGATTATACACTTTGAAAAATATATTTTGCTTCCTGAGGAATCTTGGTAGTCAAGTCCAAAGTATTATCTTGCGTTACTTGCTCTGACAGAACACTTTCTAAAGACTGGGCTTCACAGAATGTGACATTACCTTTATATTCAAATCCGATTTTATCAACATAAAAATTAACACACTGCTCTTCAACAGGCAAATAATTCACAGAGGCAAAAATAGCTTCAGTCTGGGTGCATATTTCTTGCAATTCAGATTCCTCAATGACCCTGCTCTGCTGATCATCAATTATGGGAAAGTCATGAATATCACCTGCCTTACTACATTCGCAAGGCTCAGGGGATATTGGACACACTTTTTCTACATCATTTAATGCAGTGTCAGAATTACGTTTTTCAGCTTTATTTCCATCAAGTAACTGACTGAGAACTGAAGATGTGCAAACCCCTACTTCCTGCACTTCAGCCACTTCATTTGCCCTGAAGCGGTCAGGTATTTCACTTTCAACATAACTTCCAGAAAGTAAAGCTTCGTTTTCCATAAAGTCCTTCAGATTTAGCTTTCTCTTCTTGCTTTGCTTTCTGAGAATTGCCTCCTCCTCACCGTCGTCATCTTCCACACATTCTTTATTATCCTCTCCCTCCTCTTCATCTTGTGCACCACTTTCAATTTCTGCAAGCTCTTCGCTGTCAGAATTATCACATGGTAGAAGATTGAAATCCTCAAGCTTGGCCTCATTTTCTTAATTTTCTCTGTTGGTGAAAGAACCGGAACAGAGAGCAACTGCTTCAGACATTAGGTAATTTTTCTCATTTTCAGCATGAGCCTTTGTACAACTAAAAGATTCTTGATTTGAACCATTATCTTGAGAGACATTTTCCAGAGCAGAGTCCCAGCAACTCATCCATAGCCCCTATCTTGGAGTCATTTGCATCAGGCTGGCTGGTGTTGGACTGTGATTCCTTAAACTTTCCTGAGCAGAGATCTAACAGTTCACCCATATTTGCATCCATAGCATTCTCATCCATATTGTCCATCACAAGTCTTTGCTTGGCAGAGCTGTACCTGCTCCTGTTGCGGCCAACATTTAGAAAAACATCAGCATGCGTGACAACGATCTCTTCGTTGTAATCCTCATCACTCCGTCTTGTATATGGTCGGCGTCCATGATCGCTGCTTTTACCGAAACACGGGGCCTTATAATCACTGTTGAGCTTTGAAGGTTGTATTTTTTTTGGTGAGTACTCCTTAGAAATCTCTGTTCTCTTCACTACCAGACAGCTCTGACTTTGCTTTTTTTTCTTCTTCTTTTTCTTTGACTTCAGACTCAAAAATTTGTTTTTTTCTCATTTTTTCTTTAACACTTTCAGACAGCTTGTCTGGCTTGCGATGAGACTTCTGGATTAAGTTCTTCTTGCTTTTGTCTTTTAGGGGCGGTCGGTGGGAATTTGAACTGTTTGTGGCTGGGCTTGAATGACGCCTCTTTTCACACAATCTATCCCTGCCGTTATGGGGTGAGCTTCTTCGGGAAATCTGAAGTGGAGTATGCAGACAACCGGATGTGGTGTGTCTTCTCTTTGAGCTTTGCTGAATGGCCTTTTTATGAGCCAAAGAGCCTCTTGTCTGCATATGCCTCGTGACAGGACTCTAATCCTGCTCTGACCTGTCAACGCCCTGGAAATACTTCATATGGCAATGCAGCAACTTGGCCTTTGAGAAAAGATCTGGAGCAATCCAAAATCTTGCCCTTAAACTTGTTGGGTTCCAGTTCTAAGGTAACAGCTTTGGTAGCTGGTTTCTTCAAAGTATTTGTTAAAGGTTTTCTACTGTATTTAGCAGAACTGTCAGACCGTCTATTCAGCTTCATAGGATCTGCTACTGCGGGGACAGCCGGGACCTCCTCAGCAGAATCGCTTCCAGAATGTCTAGATCTTACTTCTTCCTCTGAGTCACTGGCTCCTCCTTTTACAGGAGTAATCACCATCACCACTGCCTTTTTGTCTGGTTGGCTCATCATCTGAATCACTGGCAGTGTGATCTTGAGCATCTTCATTTTCAAAGTCACTAGCATTACGATTAATGCTACCATTTTCTACATCGCTGGATGTTCGCTCCCTAGGTTCATCATCTTCTGAATCATTTGCTTCATTCTCAGATCCGCTGCCTCCTCCTTTCATGTCTTCATCGCTGTTGTCATTCTCATATCGATGCACTGGACTTTCAACATCTGATCCATGTTGTCTGTTATTTCCCTCATCATCAGAGTCACTCTCATCTTGAACTGGGGTTGCACCACCATCATCTGAGTGTTCAGGGCTATAATAGTCCGCTTCCATGGCTGGGCTTCTCACACCTCTACAATTCCAAACGCCACTTACAATGGGCCTCCGCACTTCGGGAGTTTCAGGCTCTGCCAGGGCACACTTCTCTGCCTTCACTTCTTGTTCCTCTGGTGAAGTACTACACTCCGGTGATGATGCCGTCTCAACAACAGACGTGGTAACCTCCATAGCATTATGGTCCTCTGGACTCTCAATCAGAGAGGGCTTGCTATCCTTTTCCTCTGTTCTCTCAAATTGTTTCACAATGGCCTCCATTTGCTGCTGGTGTCTCTGTTCCCAACCCGCCATGCTCTCTTGGTGAACCTGTTGTTGAGCTGCAAGGCTCTCTTGGTGAGCCTGTTGTTGAGCTGCAATGCTCTCTTGGTGAGCTGCAATGCTCTCTTGGTGAACCTGTTGTTGAGCTGCAATGCTCTTTTGGTGAGCTGCAAGGCTCTCTTGGTGAGCCTGTTGTTGAGCTGCAAGGCTCTTTTGGTGAGCTGCAAGGCTCTTTTGGTGAGCTGCAAGGCTCTCTTGGTGAGCCTGTTGTTGAGCTGCAAGGCTCCGCTGCAAACTTGCATTGGTCTGCTGTTGATTTGCATTTGCTATAACCAGCTGTTTCAGAATCTCCTCCATTTTTAGGTTTACTTTAGCTGCCTGCGGCACTCCACCATGTGTGAGGGATTTAGCTCGGTAACGGGTGTGTGTGACCCCCTGGATGGGTCACTACACGCTGAACTGTAGAAAAAGGCAGTTGAGGATGGTTGAAAATATGGTTGTCCCGATACCGATACTAGTATCGGTATCGGGACCGATGCCGAGTATTTGCGGGAGTACTTGTACTCCCGCAAATACCTCCGATACTAAAATAGAATACTCCCCCCCCCCCCTATTGCAGCGATGGCCTGTCCCTCATACTTGTAGATATGCTGCCGCATACCGCCGTTAATCTCCCTGCATTATAGCGCAGCGCGCATTACAAGCTTTCGTTCTGAATACTTGTAATGGCCACGCCGCCGTGTATTGACACTCCCCTTCTTGGGATTGGATGGATCTGTTCAATCCCGAGCAAGGGGGAGTGTCTATGCACGAATCCGCATATAGACACTCCCCCTTGCGTGGGATTGGACGGATCCCTCCAATCCCGAGAAGGGGAGTGTCTATACACGGCATGGCCATTACAAGTGTTCAGAACGAAAGCTTGTAATGCGCGCTGCGCTATAATGCAGGGAGATTAACGGCGGTATGCGGCGGCGGCATCATCATATCTACAGGTATGAGGGACAGGACATGGTTGCAATATGGGGGACATGACATGGCTGCAATATGGGGGACATGACATGGCTGCAATAGGGTGGACATACATGGCTGCAATATGGTGGACATACATGGCTGCAATATGTGGGGGACAGGACATGGCTGCAATATGTGGGGGGACATGACATGGCTGCAATATGTGGGGGACATGACATGGCTGCAATATGGGGGACATGACATGGCTGCAATATGGGGGACATGACATGGCTGCAATATGGGGGACATGACATGGCTGCAATATGGGGGACATGACATGGCTGCAATATGGGGGACATGACATGGCTGCAATATGGGGGACATGACATGGCTGCAATATGGGGGACATACATGGCTGCAATATGGGGGACATAACATGGCTGCAATATGTGGGGGACATGACATGGCTGCAATATGTGGGGGACATGGCTGCAATATGTGGGGGACAGGACATGGCTGCAATATGTGGGGGACAGGACATGGCTGCAATATGTGGGGGGACATGACATGGCTGCAATATGTGGGGGGACATGACATGGCTGCAATATGTGGGGGACATGACATGGCTGCAATATGGGGGACATACATGGCTGTAATATGTGGGGGACAGGACATGGCTGCAATATGGGGGACATGACATGGCTGCAATATGTGGGGGACATGACATGGCTGCAATATGTGGGGGACATGACATGGCTGCAATATGTGGGGGACATGACATGGCTGCAATATGTGGGGGACATGACATGGCTGCAATATGTGGGGGACATGACATGGCTGCAATATGTGGGGGACATACATGGCTGCAATATGTGGGGGACATACATGGCTGCAATATGTGGGGGACATACATGGCTGCAATATGTGGGACAGTACATGGCTGCAATATGGGGGACAGGACATGGCTGCAATATGTGGGGGACAGGACATGGCTGCAATATGTGGGGGACAGGACATGGCTGCAATATGTGGGGGACATACATGGCTGCAATATGTGGGGGACATACATGGCTGCAATATGTGGGGGACATACATGGCTGCATATGTGGGGGACATACATGGCTGCAATATGTGGGGGACATGGCTGCATTTGGGGACACATTTTAAAAAAGTATCGGTATTCGGTATCGGCGACTACTTGAAAAAAAGTATTGGTACTTGTACTCGGTCCTAAAAAAGTGGTATCGGGACAACCCTAGTTGAAAACAAATGATATTGTTTATTTTTCCATATTTCTGGATACAAGTGCAAGCATCAAAACAGCATAAACAAAACAAAACATAAAATAAACCCTTGCCACTTGGGGCGTCTACCTTCCCAACACAGGAACCTACTTATGGAGTCTGGCACAGCCTACTGTTGGGCAGACACTGCTGGTCCTACAGCAGAAAACAAAAAGTCTCTGATATTTATCACACAGAAATATCAATCAGCACCTCACCTCTTCAGTAGTCTTTGTGATGTCGTCATCCTTAGGCTGTTTTTATAGAGGCTTTAATTGCTTCATTCTGAACAGCTGAAGCCTTCCAACGCCCCAAACCTCTCTGGCCATCTCTGCAGCCGACACGTAATGGCAATTGATGTATTGTCTAAACAAGGCAGAAATGCATCTCCCGTCTGTGACAACACACACACACACACAGATTTATTTGACTTCCTGTCACAATATATAAATATTTATTTCTGCTGCTTACCTCTCTTTATATGCAGCTTGCAGCCATGTCCTTCCTGCTTCGAGGGGGGGGGGGGTGTAGTGTGGAAGTCCACAGAGAGCTTCTCCTTCGTCCCACAATGTTTTGAACAGATATTGAGCAGGGGGAGTCTTTCACTTCATCACTACACGCTGAGAGTTTTATTTCCATGCGGGGGAGACAATAGAGGAAAGGAGACTGAAGTGTAGGAGAGCGGAGGGAAAAAGCACGGCTCCACGGCTTGCCAGCAGGTAATATTCTGTTTACTGTGCGAGGCTACACGCTGACAGCTTTGCTTTGCTTTCAGCTTTGCTTCCGTGCGGGGGACGGGGGGGAAGGAGGGGAGAGAGGTCGCGGCTCCACGGCTCACCCACAGGCTCTATTCTGGTGCTGGAGCAAGGCGCAGGTCGGGATCCCTTCTTCCCCGGGAGGTATCGGGAGGTTCATATCCCTGGTTATGCTCGCTAGGCTGGCTGGATTTGTATTTTTCTGGATCTCGTCAGCCAGTCATCGGGGCTCTAACACGACGCTTTAGCACAACGCGGTTTGCTACTCCATGCCCCGGGATGGGACACATGTAGGACACATGTTTTAACTCTTTAAAGACCCTGCAATTACAGAAAAAAATCTACTTGTATTTAGGACCTATACAAACAAAGACCAATGCCCAGAATGCAGAATAATTATGAATGAAGGCATTCATCTCTGAAAGCATTAAGCCCTATATAACCACAGTCCAAGGACCACGGCTATGGAACACTCTACACAAGAACATTCGCATGGAAGAAAACCATCGGGCCTTCAGGAAAAAACTTAAAGGATCACTAAAGGAAATTTTTTTTGCTAAATAGCTTCCTTTACCTTAATGCAGTGCTGTTTTCATGTTCTCATTGTTAGTTTTTGCTTTGAAGTTGCTGTAATTCTGCTCTGATCTCCACACTTCCTGCTTGTCTGGCTCCTTATGAAAAATCTCATGGCAGCTTTTCACTGTGGTCTAAGATGTGTGTCTAAAACTCCTCAGAACCAATCAGATTCATTTTAAAAACAAAACACTGCCCTGGATTTGTTTGTTTTTGTTCTGTGTGTCTTCTGTACTTCACAGAAACATGAAACCAGTTTAAAAACGAAAGTGGAACTAGAGGCATATTATATGATTGATTTTTATCTATTCTATTTTTAATCATTTTTAAAAGGAATCGGTTAATTTTTATGTCTCTATACCCTGTAAACAGTAATTTTAGTGACTTTAGTGACCCTTTAAGACCCACCTGTTCTGAAGGATCTGGACAAAATTGGACAAAAGCGCCTTGAGGAGATTTAGTTTGCATTTGTAATGCTATACAAGTTACTCACTAAATTTCAGCATGCCATAGGCTTTGGCAGGTTGCAGGTGGCAGGGCTTTGTCCATGTGTCTCTTGGGTGCACTAAAATGCCATAATTGCATTCACAGCAGCTAGAAGCCCTGTGAGTAAGGGGTCAAAGAAATATATATAATTTGAGTTTTCAAAAATAAATTCTACTTTCTTTATCGTACATCACGGGACACAGAGTTTCTCTCCGCCCCCGCCTCCACCATTTCCCTGCGCGCTTTTGTAGGCGGGGCGATGTGGTTGCCGCTGGCATGAGCGTGCTCTTCGGCTCATGGTGCAGGCGCAGGGCAGGCCCTTAAAAAAAAGCCCAGACATCAGAGCTCTGTAAAGCCAGAGGGACACAGCAGCTTGGGGCACGTAAGCACCTTGTGTGTGTTGGATACAGACATACCTAAGACGCCTACTCGGCATCTAGCTGTGCAGATTAGCAGGCATTGTTTTTTTGCTAGACTAAGTTTGGCTGTTGATGTACCTGTGTTAAGTTTCTCTGCTTTTAGCTTAGGACTTTTTCTCCATGTAGAAAAGGTTCAGGGGCAGGAATATAAAAGGGCACCAGGGTATCACCACCTGAATCTGCTGGACCTAATCATGCTTGCATAATGCCATCCTCCCCTGTAGAGACTTGAGGCAGCCCATAGGTTAAGCCATCAGCCCTGTCAGGCATTGCAGCCTCCCCAACATTGCAGCCACATATGTCAGTTTGGAAGTTTTTTGCATTACATTTGTTGGTCTATTAGAGGTTAACTGCTATTTTCGCAGCATCCTCCCAAGAAGCAGAAACCGGGGTTTGCCCCTTCCCCTGCTCTAAAACTTCAAACAAAAGGATTAAAAGACCTGAGAATAAAAGTTCACCGCCACAGGACAGGGAACAGGTGCAGTCTAATGAGGCAGAGGTATCAGAAGCCTTACAAGTCCTGGACTTGCAGTTGCAGTCTTTTTCAGAGATTCATACTGCATAGAACTTACCCTCAGCCTAGACGGACAAAGCCTCTGTCTCCTACTTGGGTTTTTTTTTTAAAGAAAAAAAAAGAAAGAAAAAATTCCCATAGGTTGCTTGAACCTTTTCACCCCATCCATTACTGCAACAGTTTTTCTTCTGGTTGGGCACCCGCATAAGCTGTTTTTCTTTTCCTAAAGACTCTTTTCGTTTTTCTTTTCCTAAAGACTCTAGTCGAGAAGTAAAGGTTGCTAGAAAAACCTCCACAGGGTCCTCATCCTGGTGCTGACTTCAGGCTAGCCAATCGCACAACTGTGGGATGCACATTGCTAATGCACAACATCTATATTGCATGATTGCGGAAAGGCACGGCTGCAGAGGAGAACTTCCTCTTTACCAGTCCACATGTTTGCATAAAATACATGAGTTTGGAATGTTCAAAATGTTGCTGTTTGTATGGATTTACATGTTTTTTACATAGTCTCATTAAGCATGGTCACATTAAGTCACACGGAGAGGCTTATTTGCACAGAAATGCCCAAAATCGCATAAAAATGCTTGATTGCATAAAGTTGCTGGATCACACAAGTCCTTGATTATCCAAGGATACTTAGTCACACAGAGAGGCTTGTTTTCACAGAAATGCCTAAAATTGCATAAAAATGCTTGATTGCATAAAAGATGCTGGATCGCACAGGGGTGCTTGATCACACAAGAGTCCTTGGTCACACAAGGGTACTTGTCCGCACAGTAGTGCTTAAAATGCATAGAATGTTTGATGGCATGAAAACTGCTGAATCGCATTAGGATGCATGATCGCTTAAAGTTGCGTGTTTGCCTAGATTTTGCATAATAAGGCATGATAATTTTCCTTAATTATACAGGATTCCTTGTGTTCACATAGGAATACATGTCTGCATGCGTACATGTTGCACAGTGTTTGCAAAACATGTTCATAAACTCATACTTGCTTGCAAGATGCCTGTTCCATAGCACGCATGCTATATGTATGCATGTATACAGTGTGCCCTTTTTATCTTTTGCCTAAAAACATATTTGTATGAATTCATGCTTCCATGAACATACTTTTCCATAGAGACATAAGGCTTTAACACTTGCCACATACACATATGGGGATCCATTTGCATATGTGTTTATTTACATGGGACTGCAGAGATTGTCTGCGTTTCACAGGTGAAAAGCACATTCTCCAGTTGGTGGTCTTCCTGTTTGGGTTTGCCACCGTGCCCGGTTTACAGGGTGCTAGGACCCGCCTATAGCAGGTCTAAAGGCCCAGGGTATAGCAGTAATGGCATACTGAGACAATTTGCTGCTGATAGGTCCAGCCATGCTATCTGAAACTTCTGGGTAGGGATGAGCTTCGTGTTCTAGTCAAACCCATGTTCGACTCGAACATTGGCTGTTCGCTTGTTCGTCGAATTTCGAACAAAACGGGTTGTTCGCGCCAAATTCGAGTGACGCGTCAGGGCCCATAATTCACTGCACCATTGCGCGCTGATGATTGGCCAAGCAAGCACTATGACCCGCATGCTTGGCCAATTGCAGCGCTCAAAAACCGGAGAGCCATAATTGGCCAAAGCCAGGGTGGCTTTGGCCAATTATGGTTCAGGGCTTTAGCACACGCCCCACACTATAAAAGGCTGCCTGCAAGGCAGCCGCGTGTAGTGTGTTGCAGCTTTGTTGATAAGAGCAGTCCTATTGAGAGAGACAGTGTCTTTATTACTAGATAGATAGAGCAGGCAGGCTAGTCAGTTCAGTTAAATTTACAGTGTGTAGAGGATATATATACATCCCAGGAGTTGTACATATATTTATACACTGTATAGTTTAGCTAGATCAGCTATTCCCATTTGTCAGGCAGTTGATTGTGCTAGCTGCAGTCTTCTAACGTGTTGTATTGCCCGTGTGCTGTATAGTTTGCACTGGAAACCTACTTGTAGTTCAGTGCACTTGTGCTGTATAGTTTGCACTTGAACCTACTTGTAGTTCAGTGCACTTGTGCTGTTTGCACCTAAACGTACCAGGTGTTTACTGCACTTGTGCTGTATAGTTTGCACTTGAATCTACTTGTAGTTCAGTGCACTTGTGCTGTTTGCACCTAAACGTACCAGGTGTTTACTGCACTTGGGCCATATAGTTTGCACATAGACTTACTTGGTGTTTACTGCACTTGGGTCGTATAGGTTTCACCTAAACGTACTTGGTGTTTACTGCACTTTGGCCTTATAGTTTTCATCTAAACGTACATGATGTTTACGGCACTTGGGCCGTATAGTTTGCACATAGACGTACTTGGTGTTTACTGCACTTGGGCCGTATAATTTGCACCTAAACGTACTTGGTGTGTACTACACTTGTGCCGTATAGTTTGCACCTAAACATACTTGGTGTTTACTGAACTTGGGCCGTATAGTTTGCACCTAAATGTACTTGGTGTGTACTACACTTGTGCCGTATAGTTTGCACATAGACGTACTTGGTGTTTACTGCACTTGGGTTGTATAGTTTTCCCTTAAACGTACTTGTTGTTACTGCACTTGGGCCGTATACTTTGCACCTAAACGTACTTGGTGTTTACTGCACTTGGGCCGTATAGTTTGCACCTAAACGTACTTGGTGTATACTGCAAGTGTGCTCATTAGTTTTCACATAAAGCTACTTGGTGTGTATTCCACGTGTCCTCTGCAGTTTGCACCTAAAGCTACGAGGTGTGTGTACTGATTTTGTCCTCTGCAGGCCATTATAATGTCTGGAAGGACAACAAAGAGAAGCAGAGAGTCACAAGGGCAAGCAGGCTCTGCATCTAGAGGCAACAATGCTGGTGGTGGACACGGTGCACCTTCTTCAGCACGTGACCGTTGCACACACTCGTCCTTTATTTCACAAGCTGGCCTTGTTGAGCCTCAACATGCAGACAAATTGGTAGAGTGGATGACCAAGCCTTCCTCATCTTCCTCATCCTCCTCATCCTCTCTCACCCAGGCTCAGGGTACTTTGTCTGGCAAATTAGCTGCCAAGGCGTCCTCTTCCCTCTGCTCAATGGCATCACTTACTCCTTCCCTAGTCCCGCCATGTCCACCTGAGGAGTCCACCGAACTGTTTCAACACAGTGTTGGGTACATCCTGCCTGAAGATGCGCAGCGTTTTGAAGGCTCCGATGATGGAACACAGGTAGGCAGTAATGTGAGTCCAGAGAGAGGGAGTGCCCGAGAGGGACAGCAATCTGGCAGTCGTGTTCCCCCAGCTGGAGCATACTGTCAGGTTTTCGACAGTGATGAGGAGAGAGGGGATGATGAGGTCACTGACTCTACGTGGGTGCCTGATAGGAGAGAGGAGGAAGAGGAGACACAGGCACATCGCCAAAGAGGCAGGATGCCCTCCAGGGCACAGCTTAAGGGCAGCACACCAACTGCATTACATCACAGAACTACGCCTGTTCAGGGCGCTGGTGTGTCTCAGCATTACTGCAAAAGTTCTTTGGTGTGGGCCTTTTTTGAGACATGTGCATCAGATCACACCATTGCTATTTGCAACATATGTCTCAAGTGTATCTTGCGTAGCCAAACATCACCCGCTTGGGCACCACATGCTTGACCAGACATATGACGACCTGCCATGCAGTTCATTGGCAGGCATACCTCAAAGACCCACACCAAAGAACAAAGCGGACCTCCCCTTGCCCCTCATCAGCTGTGATCTCCAACCCCACTATACCCTCAGTCCACTCTGAAGCCTGCACTGATAGGACTGAAGGTGTAGAATTAGGTGTGTCACAACCTAGTAGTACATGCGGTCAATCTACTATCGGTACACCGATGGCAGATTGTACCAGACAAATTTCCCTGCCCCAGCTGCTGCAGCGCCGAAAGAAGTACGCTCCCAGCCATCCACATGCCCAGGGGTTGAATGCTAGCTTAGCGAAATTGCTAGCACTTCAACTGCTGCCTTTTTAGTTGGTAGATTCTGCCCCCTTCCGTGAGTTTGTGGAATGTGCGGTACCTGAGTGGAAAGTTCCCAAACGCCACTTTTTCTCACGGAAGGCAATTCGGGCTCTCTACCGCCATGTGGAAGGCAATGTCCATGCCTCGCTGGACAGGGCGGTCAGTGGTAAGGTGCATATTACCGCTGACTCATGGTCCAGCAGGCATGGACAGGGACGTTACCTCTCTTTCACGGCGCATTGGGTGACTCTGCTGGCAGCTGGGAAGGACGCAGGGCAAGGTACAGTAGTGTTGGAGGTTGTTCCGCCACCACGCCTCCAAAATACCACTACTGGTTGTGACACACCTCTCTCCTCCACCCCCTCCTCTTCTTCTTCCTCTGTGGCCTCTTCCCGTGCTGATGTCTCCTCATAACCAGCCGTGCTCTGTAGGCGTACAAGGGGCTACGCAGGAATGCCATGCGGTGCTAGAGCTGGTGTGCTTGGGAGACAGGAGCCACACTGGGGCCGAGGTTCTGTCAGCTCTGCAGGGGCAGGCTCAGAGGTTGTTGACGCCACGCCAGCTTAAGCCAGGAATGATGGTTAGCGACAATGGCACCCAACCTCCTCTCTGCCCTGCGACAGGGACAACTGACCCATGTGCCCTGTGTTGCTCATGTCCTGAATTTGGTGGTGCAGCGGTTCTTGGGCAGGTACCCGGGCTTACAGGATGTCCTGAAGCAGGCCAGGAAAGTCTGTGTGCATTTCCGAAAGGTCATATAATGCCAGTGCTCGGCTGACAGACCTCCAAAGGGAATACAACCTGCCCAAGAACCGCCTAATTTGTGACATGCCCACCAGATGGAACTCTACATTGGCCATGCTGCAGCGGCTGCACACGCAACAGAGGGCCATCAATGAGTACCTGTGCCAATATGGCAGCAGAACTGGGTCGGGGAGATTTTTTTTTCCCCACGCCAGTGGGCCTTGATCAGGGATGCATGCACTGTCCTGTCACCATTTGAGGAGGCCATGAGCATGGTGAGCAGTGACAGTGCATGCATCAGTGAGACTGTCCCTCTTATTCACATGTTGGAGCACACTCTACGTGGAATAATGGACAGGATCCTTGAGGCAGAACAGAGGGAGGAAGAGAAGGACTTCCTTACCTCTCAAGGCCCCCTTTATCCAGACAGTGGTCCTGCTTGCCCGCCTAGCACACAGGAAGAGGACGAGGAGGAGGAGGAGGAGGAGGATGATTGTATCATCAGCATGGAGGTGGAGCCTAGCACTCAGCATCAGCAGACTTCAAGGGATCATTTACAGTCTCAAGGAACCCATGGACTTTTACGTGGCTGGGATGAGGTGGCTGCGGATACTGTCGTCCTCAGTGACCCAGAGGACTGTGCCCCGAATGCCTCAGCAAACCTACGCTGCATGGCCTCCCTGATCCTGCAAAACCTGCGTAAGGATCCTCGTATTCGTGTTATCAAGGAGAGGGATCATTACTGGCTGGAAACTCTCCTTGATCCACGTTACAAGAGTAAGGTTGCGGACCTTATCCTGCCGTCGCAGAGGGAGCAGAAGATGAAAAATCTCCGGGAGGCCTTGCAGAAAGGTCTGTGCAACGCGTTCCCAGAACCTGGGGGATTACCAAATCCTGGTCCTGGATAACAAGTTGCTGAGGCTTCGGTGATTCACAGAAAGAGCGGTGGAGAAGGTGGCTGTCTGACCGATGCGTTCAGACAATTTTTTAGTCTGCAGCCCCAAGGTATGACCGGTTCCAGCAACCATCGTCAGCGTCTGGTTTACATGGTGCGGGAATACCTAGGGGCAAGATCAGACTTGGACATCTTCCCCACCGAAAATCCTCTGGCTTACTGGGTCTTGAGGATGGATCACTGGCCAGAGCTCGCACAGTACGCAATTGAGCTACTGGCTTGTCCTGCATCAGCGTTCCTTTAGAACGCACATTCAGTGCTGCTGGAGGCTTTGTGACTGATCACAGGGTGCGCCTCTCCACTGACTCCGTCGATCGATTGACCTTCATAAATTGAATCTGGCTTGGATCAACACCAGCTACCAAGCACCTGATGCTGATGTAACTGAATAATTTTTTGGAAGTGTAAGATCCCTTGGAGACTGCTTATGCTAATGCCGAGTGACTATCCTGTTATGCTGACTGAATATCCTTTTCCTCCTCAATGATCTTGCTGATAGCTAGTATGAACATTGTTGGTTTTGGGCCCAATTTTTCTGCCCCTGTTTAACAGGGGCGTGTATAATAACAATTTTTGATGCAATACTTTGCATGTGGCTCTTTGCTGTGCTCCAATTACAGTAACTGTGAGGGGTTGCAGTGTTGTGGCACCAGTGCCTAAGGCCCAATTTTTCTGCCCCTGTTCAACAGGGGCGTATAATTACAATTCCTGATCTAATATTTCACAACAGGGCGTTCAATGTATTGACTGTTAATTGCACTCTTAAAAATAAAAGAATTACAAAAAACAAGAAAATATCAAAAAGGCATGAAGAAGCAACATTCTGCAACTGCACTGATATACCCCAGTCAAAAGATGTAACGTGTCTGAAAAAAGATCCACAAACAAACAGAACGCCTTATCTTATTGGCACATTTAGCTGCCTAAGACTAAGGACATCAGAACGAGAGCATAAACTTGAATGGAGGAGTCATAATTCAGCTGAAGGTAGAGGTCCGTAGATTAGATCCTGTGAATCTTGAGGACAAAAATAGAAGGGTGAACCTGGGCTAAGGTTTAATTTTTGAGTTATGATTGGTCCTGTGATCTGAAGGTGGGAGGAGCTTCAACCATATGTATGCTGCAATGGAGGCTTCAGGAAAAAAAAAGATATATTATGGTGAGAAAAAAAATCTCTTTTTCTCTTTCGTTCATGGACAGACACAGCAGCAAGCTTGACAAAGTGGGTATTCGCCTTCATTCAGGAGTGACTAGGCAGAAAACTTGTTAGAAAGTGTTAATCGCATCACACACTGTACAGTACCGCCCAGGGGGTGGTCCCTCCGGGTACAACCCCTCTCCCTGCATCTCACAGCTCAGTTTTTTTCTGCCTAGCAAAGTAAAAGGACATGGCTCCCTTTGGGCCCATAGGCCAGCAGGTTTTATTTTTATTTACATTTTTTGTTCCGGTGGTCTGCGATCACTTGCCGACTGGGTGACAGGCTGGATCCCAGATCCTTGTAGTCTCCCCAGTTTCGACAGGCAAGCGTGTGCCGACCTTAGCTATGCACTGGGTCGTCCACGACATGCCCGCCATTTTCTGGGGACAACTCTGATACGGTGCCATGCCCAGTTACGTTCTGAGGTGTCTGAGGACGTGGACCGAGATCGGCCGGACAGTGGGGACGACTTTGGGTCCGGGTCAACAGGCGAAAAGGCTCTGGTAGGTGATCTTATCACAGCAGTGCGAGATACTCTAAAGATAGAGGAGTCTGCAGAAGCAACAGAGGCATTGGTCCCTTTCGGGTTCCGTAAGCCGACCCGCACTGCTAAGGTGTTTCCTTGTGTGTCTTATCTAGACAGACTTTTATACAAGGAGTGGGACAAACCACAGAAGGTTTTTTCGGTCCCTAAAAATGTGGCCGTCCGTTACCCTTTTGAGGAGAGTTTACAAAAAAAAATGGACCTCTCCTCCGATAGTGGACCCTCCTGTGTCCAGGTTAAACAAGGTAACCACGATTCCGGTGGAAGGGGCTCCTGCTTTCAAGAACCCTGCGGACAAGAAGGCTGAGGCGGTCACCCAACGATGGTTGGGGCCCTGAGGTCTCATGCCGCGTACACACGATCATTTTTCGGCATGAAAAACGTTGTTTTTCAAAAACGTCATTTAAAATGATCGCATAATTCTTCAGGTTTTTCGGGTTGTAAAAAATGTGTGGGCTAAAACTAAGTTTTAAACCCTTGCATGCTCAGAAGCAAGTTATGAGATGGGAGCGTTCTGGTAAAACTGCCATTCATAATGGAGTAAGCACATTCATCACGCTGTAACAGACAGAAAAGCGCAAATCGTCTTTTACTAACACAGAATCAGCTAAAGCAGGCCAAAGGCAAATAGAACTTTGACGTACGTGTTGTACGTCACCGCGCTTTGCTCATAATTTTTACGATGGTGTGTGGGCAACATAGTTTTTAATGGAAAAACTTTGTTTTTTAGACATGCTGAAAACGACGTTTTCTTTCATGCTGAAAATGATCGTGTTTACGTGGCAGCAGACTCTCACTGAATGGGCAAAAATGCTGCACAATGAGTTAAAAGCACGTTGGGCTCCCTCTGACGAGGTGGCTCTAGGCGGCCAGTTGGTACAGGGCCTAAAAAAAATTCTGCGAGTCAGCCTTGGATACTATTCCTTTGCTGTCCAGAGGTGGTGGTGTTGCGCTGTCTGCTCTGGCTAAAGTGTTGGTCTGCGGACCAATCTTCCAAGAAGGTCCTGATGGATTTGCCCTTTAAGGCCGACAGACTTTTTGGAGCATCTCTGGATGACATTTTTAAAGATGCCACAGGAGGTAAGAGTACCCTGCTCCCACAATCCAAAAAGGAGACACATCGTAGGCAAGAGCCCTCCTTCCCCGCGCACAAGTGTTTTTTTTCTTTCCTCCCCCTGCACGGTAGGTAAACGATCTCGGGCCGATAAAGCGCCTGCTGAGGGACAGAAGCGTCCCTGGTTTCGCAAGCCTGCTAACAAATCTACGTCCGCATGAAGGTCTGCCCCCGCCCATCTCTCGGGTGGGGGGACGTCTTCGCGAATTTGCGACATCTCTGATTTCCGACTGGTGGGTTTGCAAAGTAGTTTCCTCCGGGTTCAAGATAGTTTCTCTCTTGCCCACCGAACAGATTTTTTTCCTCTCCAACCTCCAGCTTCAGCCGACCCGTCGGGAAGCCCTTTATGGGGCGGTTCAGGATCTGCTGATACGTGGGGTGATCATTCCTGTCCCAATCCAGAAACGGTTTTAGGGGTTTTACTCAAATCTGTTCATAGTACCAAAGAAGGATGGGGTTTGTCCAATCCTGGACCTCAAGGCCCTTAATTGCTTTTTAAAGGTACAAAGATGCTGGATTGGAATCGGTTCGCTCTGTTGTCGCTGCTTTCCATCCGGGGTACTTTCTGGCGTCCTTGGACATCAAGGACGCCTACTTGCATGTTCCCATATGGACCAAGCATCAGAGATTCCTGTGCTTTGCGGTCGGGGGGGACCACTATCAATTTGTGGCTCTCCCTTTTGGCATGGTATCGGCACGGAGGGTGTTCGCTGGCCCTGCTAAGACAGTGTGGCATCTCTATCCTGGGTTACTTGGACGATCTTCTTCTGAGGGCCACTTCAAGCTCAGAATTAGAGGTGAGCGTGTCTATAACCTGTCAGACCCTCCGAGACCTTGGTTGGGTGCTGAACACTCAGAAGTCAGTATTGGTGCCGACTTAACGCCTAGAATACCTGGGGTTGATTGTGGACTCCTCAGAGGCGAAAGTTTTTCTCCCTGTAGAAAAGTTGTAGACCCTTCAGGCTGTGGTGTGGCAGTTAACATCCTAAAGGTGGTCGTCGCTCTCAAGTGTTGCAGAAGAAAATTCTGTCCAGATGGGACAAGTGCCCATCGTCCCTGGATTGTCAAATCCGGGTGAGCCACCTAGTCAGGACCTCCCTGGTTTGGTGGCTGACATCACCGGCACTCGTTCTTTCCTTTTCACTGGATGGTGGTCACGACGGACACCAGCCTTACCGGTTGTGGGGGAGTCTGAGGGGTTCAGTCGGCCCAGGGTCGCTGTACTCCGGAGGAATCCCACTTGCTGACCAATGTCCTGGAACTTCGGGTGATCAGGCTGTGCCTCTCCACGTGGTCTCAGAGGCTACAGGGGCATCCAGTAAGGATCCAGTCGGACAATGCCACGGGGCCTATATCAACCATCAGGGTGGAATAAGAAGCTTGTCTGCAAGCCCTGACGGCCGTATACATTCCAGGCGTAGAAAACTGGCAGGCGGACTACCTGAGTCACCAGATGCAGGACCAAAGAGAATAGTCTCTACACCCGGATGTGTTTCAGTTTATTTGCCAAAGATGGGGCGAGCCGGACGTAGATCTCCTAGCTTCTCTACTTAATCGGAAAGTATTGAGATTTGTGGGAAGATCAAGAGACCCATGGGCAGACGCGACAGATGCGTTGGTAGCACCGTGGAGTCAGTATCGGCTAATCTATGCCTTTCCTCCTCTAAAGCTCCTTCCTCATCTGCTTCGCAGAGTAGAGGCAGAGAGGATTCCAACGATCCTAATTGCTCCGGATAAGCCTCTGCGTCCTTGGTACGCCGATCTAGTGCGTCTGGTAGCAGACGCCCCTTGGCGTCTACCGCTACGAAAGGACCTGCTGTCACAAGGTCCCATACGCCATCCTGCTTTAGTCGCTGGCTTTAACGGCATGGCTATTGAGAGTCAGGTGCTAAGAGACCGAAACCTGTCAGATTCTGTGATCTCTACCATAAGGAGTGCTCGGAAGTCATCCTTTAGGAAGATTTACCATCACAATTGGAAGGCTTACATATCCATATGTGAGGAAATGGGGTGGCATCCACGTATCTATTTGGTTTCCAGGGTCCTGCTGTTCTTACAGCGTGGGGTGGACCAGAAGCTTGCCTTAAGTACGGTTAAGGGACAGATATCTGCCCTGGCTGTCTTTTTTTTCAACGACCCCTGGCGGCTCACCCTTTAGTGAGAACATTTGTGCAGAGGGTTCGGCATGTGGCCCCTCCGGTCCATCCTCCAATACCTCCTTGGGACTTGAATCTGGTCCTCTCGGTGCTTCAGAAACCACCGTTTGAAAACATTAGGGAAATTCCCTTGTTGACACTTTCCCAGAAAGTGTTTTTTTTTGGTGGCTGTCACGTCAGTTAGGCGGGTTTCTGAGCTGGCAGCCTTGTCATGCAAGACTCACTATCTGGTCTTCCACAAGGTGGTGCTGCGTCCGCATCCTTTTTTTCTGCCTAAGGTCACTTCGGCCTTCCATCTCAATGATGACATTGTACTTTCATCCTTGTGTCCTCGTCCGTCGTATCATAAAGAGACGGCGTTGCATTCTTTGGACGTCCAAGCTCTGAGAGTATACTTATCTGCTACTGCTTCATTTCGGAGGTCAGACTCACTGTTTGTTTCGGTGGCTGGTCCCAAGAAGAGCCTGGCGGTCTCATTCTCAGGGTGGATCCGTCAGATCGTGATTCAGGCTTACGCCATAAAGGTTCGGATGTCCCCCTTTTCCTGTCACGGCACAATCGACCAGGACAATAGGTCCCTCTTGGGCTTTTTGACATCAAGCGTCTGTTTCCCAGGTGTGTAATGCGGCAACTTGGTCATCCGTTCACACTTTTACTAAATTTTACAAGGTTGATATGAGTGCATCTTCGGATGCTTCTTTCGGCCACAAGGTTTTGCAGGTGGCTGTTAGGAGTTGCAACTCCTCTATTGAGGAGCTCTGTTTTGTTTTGGGGTGAAGTTTGTTTTAATGCTGTTCCCACCCCTCGTTTTTTTGCACTGCTTTGGGACGTCCCACTTTGTAAAGATTACTGCTGTGTCCATCCATGAAGGAAAGGGAAAATAGGATTTTTGTACTCGCCCTAAAATCCTTTTCTCTGAGTTCATGGACGGACACAGCACCCACCCCTCCTTTTTAAGTTTGTACTGCTTTTTGATGAACTGAGCTTTGAGATGGAGGGAGAGGGGTTTACTCGGATTGGCGGTACTGTACAGTGTGTGATGTGATTAACACTTAATAACAAGTTTTCTGCCTAGTCACTCTGGAATGAAGGCTAATACCCACTTTGTCAAGATTGCAGCTGTGTCAGTCCATGAACTCAGAGTAAAGGATTTTACAGTGAGTATAAAAATCATATTTTTCTACTGATTTTTTTATTAAAGTGGTTCTAAAGGCTTGCAGTATTTTACCTTAACACATTCTATGCCTTAAACTCTTCTATGTCTTTTTTTTTTTTTCTATTAATAGTTCCAGTTTAGGGAATGAATTGCAATTGGAAAAAGAGCAACATGAATCACTTCAAACAGAGCTTCAAAAAGAGAAAAACCTCAACCAGTCACTACGAAATGAATTGCTACAGTTTTCACAGTTAAAAAAGGTATGTCCTGTTCATTCCACTGATCTGCTGATTCATTTTCATATTACTGGGTTTAGTAACACTTTAATATTTAAACATTTTTGTAAGCTGTGAAACATAGATGGATTGTGGTAGGAACAGCCTGGGTTATAATATATGGAACTAAAGCTTTAACTGGGCATCTTTCACCTTACCCAACTTCCATCCTGGTAATATTTGTTTCTGTGACCATCCTCCCCCTCACGGATAGCAACAGGAGCCCACTACGGCGCACGTTCCTAGGAGTAGGACGTGTAAACTTTAGCTCCAGGCAGGAAGGCAGGCAGGTTCTCTAGTCTCCAGTCTCCAGCCCCTTCTAGCCCCAGCCTTACTGAATCCAGGATCCAGCAACCCTCCTTCCTCCTCTGCATTGCAAGGTAAGGCTTGCACTATCTCCACGATCTGAACCTGGTCTGTCCCTTGGGATTGAATGCGGCCGTCGTTTTCAGGATAAGCCGCTGCTTCAATCCCGAGTAATCAAACGAATGGCACCCCCCCGCCCTCGGCACCCATCCCGCACTCTCCCGCCATCTCCCTAGTACCACTGTTACCCCTTTTTGCCATCCTCTACTCGGGAAACCCCTGCCACTGGATCGCGGCTGCAATCGCGGCTGCCGCATCCAGGAAAGTCCGTGGCTTCAGCCGCGGCCTAGCGGGACCTCCCGAAACTCCCGTGGTAGCTCCCCTATTGCACTTAAAATACCCCAATACCACTCAAACCCTCCCCAGGACTTCCCCGCAGTGCCCTCATAGGTCCCCTTCTCCCCCCCCCCGTTGCTGCCTCCGCACCCCAGCCCCCGGCTCGGGCCTAGTCCCGATCGGCGGCCATCTTGGTACTCCCACTCCAGGGGAAAAAAACACTACATTCACTCACCCTTTCCTTCCACAGACTGGTTTTAGCCTAAAATGTGGGTAGTGTTAACCCAGGGGTACGCACCCCCACGCCCCTATTCCATAAAGTAAATTGATCCAGGGTTTTTCACCGATCGCCAGTAGGAATCAGGAAGGAATTTTTTTCCCTAGTCGTGGCAGATTGGCACAGCACGCCTGTTTTTTTTTTTGCCTTCCTCTGGACCAATTTCTGGGAGGGAAGACTAAAACTAGTGATAGTTTCACTTGGATATTCTTCCTCCCAGCGCCGGCAATACCCCCTCAATCATCGCCACTTCCCAGTGTCTTTCTGCAACCATGGGTTATCTGAAATACTCTGCAGAAACCATTTGGAACCTAAAAACTTTCGCCGCTACACTTCCAACTATCACCAAAAAAGCTCTAAAGAGTGACCAACTGTTAAGAATCAATCGACGGTTAACAGGAAAAACTGCATGCAAGAACACCAGCCCAAACGCATATCATGCGCCTTGTTTTTTTTTTTCTAAAAAACAATTTTTTATTGAGTATATAAGGAGATAGTTACATACAATAAGTCAATACATGGGTTACATGACGAAAATGTACAACAATTGGAGCAGAAATGAACATCTGTAACGTCATAACCAACAAACAACAAGGAAGAAAAGGAGAGAAAATTGGAGATGAGAAACACATTAGTCGTCAGATATCAAACAATACTATTGTATGTAGCTCAGAGTAAGAGACAGCATAGAAGGGTCTGGGGGGGGGAACAGTGGGTAAGTCTTGACTCTGCTTTAGCGTTGAGAGAGGATTTCAGCATTGCAGATGGGAGCTAAAAGAGGGCCCCTCTCGGACCGCCCACCCCTATCGGGAACAATCTGTGGACGGAGGAGGGGAGCGGGGCTCATTTTTGGATTCTCAGCAAACATGGATCAACTAGGGGTAGGAGAAAACCTGAGTGGTGCCGGAGCGTGAGTCACACTCCTCTTCTCTCGTATCAGGCAGGGAGCATGTTTGCAATGTTATATGGGTTTCTCCAAGGCTATAACCACAGCTAAGAGCAAGAGTGCGTCTTGCGCGTTTCAGGGGTGGGAGAGGAGTTGGGGGTCAAGAGAGTGAGAAGGAGTAGAGGTGTGGTCGGTCGGGGCCACGGTGGGGGTAGGGGGAAGGGTTGGTTGACTCAGGGACAGTATGGTGGCTTGAGCGGGCGCTTGGGTGGCCATATGTGGGGACATAGAGGAGGTTGCAAGGGGTTGAGGGTCAAGCGATTCCCTATAGTGGGACCAGCAGGCCCACGTGAATCTGAATTTTTCGTGAGTTTCTTTGGCTTGGTGGATGAGCTGTTCCATGTCTTCTATTTTTTTGACACGGGTGTGCCAATCCTGGATTGTAGGTGGGGCTGTAGATCTCCAACAGAGAGGGACACATTGGGTAGCTGCATTTATTAAATGAAGGGTTAGAGACTTGCGGTAGTGCGATCGCGGAAGCACTGAGTGGTGTAGTTGATATTGCGCTGGGGAGAAATCAATGTGGTCAGTGGTGATATCTACAATACGTTCGTTTACCTCTTTCCAAAACGGCTGTAGGGTGGGACAGTCCCACCAAATATGGAGGAGGGAGCCTGGCTCCCTACCACACCTCCAGCACAATGGAGAGACCGTTGGGAAGATTTTGTGTAACTTATCAGGGGTCCTGTACCATCTCGTGCAGAGTTTATATCTATTCTCTTGTGCGGAGACATTGACAGAGCCTTTGTGTGTATGTTCCCATATTATCTCCCAGTCTTTGTCTGACAAATCAATGGACAGGTCCGTCTGCCAGGCTGTGCGGGTGGTCGTGGCGGAGGCCACGGATGAGATCAGCATTGAGTAGAGGGGGGAAATCAGGTGTTGGGGTTCCTGAGAGGCGTAAAGTTGTTCCAGAGGTGTAAAGTCTCTAGACCACAAAGAGGGGGATTGGGCACTATCGAAAAAATGTTTCAATTGTAGGAATTTGAAAATGGTCAATTTCAAATGTGGGAATGCAACAACCAACTCCTGATACGTGAGGAGAGTGCCATTGCGGAAAAATTGAGCGGCATGTGTCCTCAAGGCTTCTGATCGAGTAATCTGGTCCTTACTGGGCACGTCGGGTGAGAAGTCAGGGTTGCGGAGTAGAGGAGTCATGGGGCCTGGCGATGGGATAACCTTGAGAACGCGACATGCTAACTTAAATTTGTGAAGGGTGGGGCCAATGAATGGGTGCTTCGTGCAAGAAGTTGGGACTGAGCGGGGTGTTATCCAGGGAAGGTGAGAGATCGGAAAGTTGAGGAAAGCATTTTCTATGTTAACCCAGTCCTTGTCTCGAGCGTGGTGGTGCCAGTCCACCACTCTCACCAGATGGCAGGCTGTGTGATATAGAGCCCCAGACCGCCCCTCAGTTTCGGCAATATGTTTGTCCCAGCTTAGCCTGGGGGGACGTCCTGCCCATAAGAAGGTTCTACAGCATTTCTTGAAAAGATTGAAGAAGGACTGTGGTAAGGCTATCGGGATGGCCTGTAAGAGGTACAATAAACGCGGGAGGACGTTCATTTTGAGGGTCGCCGCCCTACCAAACCACGATAGTCTGCCTTTATTCCAATCCATCAAGTCCTCTTTGATGGACTGGAGAGCGGGCAGAAAGTTGAGGGAATATAGGTCTTTCAGATCAGGCGGAATTTTGACGCCTAAATAGGTAATGGCTTCAGTAGCCCACTTAAATGGGAAGTTTTGCTTGCAAAGAGAAACTACAGAATCAGGAAGGGTGATGTTCAGGGCCGTAGATTTTTCGAAGTTTATTTGGAGATTTGAGAGGGAGTTAAAAAGCTGGAAGTCTTTCAGGAGATTTGGCAGCGTAGTGATAGGGTCCGAAAGAAACATTAGAACGTCGTCTGCATAGGCGGCCAGTTTGCAATGTTTCCCGGGGACTTCGATGCCTTTAATAGTAGGGTTAGAGTTTAACCGACGCAGGAAGGGTTCCAATGAGAGGACAAAGATGATGGGGGATAGGGGGCATCCCTGCCAGGTACCGTTAGATATGGAGAAGGCGTTCGACAGGCGGCCATTCACTCTAATTCTGGCGGTGGGGACGGAGTATAGTGCCAGGATCAATTGGATGGTCCTGGCCGGCAGCCCAACTTTATGTAGGACCGCCGACATATAGTCCCACACCACCCTGTCAAACGCCTTCTCCGCATCCAAGGATAGAAGAAAGCCCCTATTGCGGGACGACTTCAGCCAGTGGTGAATGTTGAGGGCTTTGGTAGTGTTGTCCCTGGCCTCTCTTCCATGGACAAAGCCCACCTGGTTCGTCGAAATCAGGTCGGGGAGTAGGGGCAGTAGTCTGTTGGCTAGGATCTTCGCGTATAGTTTTAAGTCCACATTCAGTAGGGAAATTGGTCTGTAGTTCAAAACGATTGTGGCGTCTTTTCCTGGCTTAGGGATCAGGGAAATGTGGGCTTCCAGTAAGTCTTTTTTACAGGCAGTCAGGTCTGGAAGGGCGTTGTATGCCGCCAGGAAGTGCGGTATTATTAAGTGGGCAAAGGCTTTATAGTAACTGGCCGGCAAACCATCTGGTCCAGGGCTCTTGCCTACCTTCAGTTGTTTCAAAGCTCGGAGTGCTTTCTCAGACGTAATTGGGGAGTGTAAGTGGGCCACGTCCGTAGAAGTGTCGATTTTAGGGCAATAGTCTTCTAGAAATGAATCAATAAGAGCGGACCTCTCTGTGGCCTGGGGGGTGTTTACTGGTTTGGGTATATTATAAAGGTTAGTGAAAAAACGTACAAACTGGTCTGTTATGTCGTCTGATCTAGTAATTGTATCTCCCGATGGGGAAGTCAGGGCATTAATAGTGTGTGTCGACTTCCGCTTCTGCAGAGCGGATGCGAGAAGTTTCCCGGATTTGTTCCCGAACTCGTAAAAGAGTTTGTTTGTCAGTGTAAATTTTCGGGTTACCGTTTTCTGAAGTTCCTCTAGGAATTCCTTCCGTGCTGCTACCAGGTCGTCATGTGTGCTCATCGCTAGAGAAAGTTTATGTGCCCTCTCGAGAGTTTTGACGTTATTGGTTAGCTCTGTTATGCGGGCGCGTCTGAGTTTTGAACGTTTAGCCATCAGAGACATGAATTCCCCTCTCACCACGCACTTGTGAGCAGCCCAGGTCAGGGTGTGGGACGAGTCATCTGTCGTGTTTTCGGTAAAGTAGTTGGTTAGGACGTCCGAACATGTAGAGAGGAGAAATACGTGAAGTCTTTCGTGGTGGGGTGTAGGGTGCGCCATGTGTCATGTAAGGTTAGGGTGGTTAGTTGCGTCTTGATCGCTCTGAGGGCTCTGTACGTTAAACATGAGGAGCCATTGGAGGTGTCGAGGGACGGCATCAGGGGTACATTAAAATCTCCTCCCAGCACTAGCACGCCGGCCTGGAAGGCAGTGAGTTGAAAGAGTACATGTCGGAAAAAGGCCACTTGTTTCGTGTTGGGGGCATATATGTTTGCTATTGTGTAAGGTGCGTTGTTCAGTGTGCCTTTTAGAAAGAGGTACCTGCCCTGTGGGTCCTTCTGTACGTCGGTTACCTGAAAGGGGCAGGTTCTGGAGATCAGGATAGATACCCCTGTGGACTTAGCAGTGTAATTTGGTGCATGAAAAACCGACGGGTAGTTACGGTCGAACAGCTTAGGAACACTGTCTGTTCAAAAATGCGTTTCCTGGATCAGGACCATATGTGGTTTTTCTTTCCAAAGCAAGTATAGTAGACGGGAACGCTTTTCTGGGGTGTTTAGACCACGCGCGTTTAGGGAGTACAGCTTGAGGTGTAGGGGGGAGGGCCTACTTCCTCCGTTGGGTAGCTGTGTGGAGGAGGAGGACTGCATTGTGGGGTTGTTTGAAGGGGGGAAGAGGGGACTGATGGGGGACCGACCACACACAAACAAGGTTGGGGGAGGGGTTTGCTGATAGGGTCAGGTATATTGTTCAATTGGTATTAAGAGCAACCGATTAGGCGAGAGGGCGTAGCCCAATCGCCTAGTTAGGAAAAAGCCAATCGGTAATGTACAGGGTGTAGCGGGTTTCCGCACTGCCTAAAGGGCTGCGGAGCACCGGTCCACCACTGTGCGGGGGTTGACCGGGGTCAGTGCAGGAGTCTAAGACTAATGTAACAGCACAGGTTTCGCAGTAGAGTGTTATATACCAAGATTTAACCACTTGCTTACTGGGCACATATACCCCCTTCCTGCCCAGGCGAAATTTCAGCTTTCAGCACTGCGTCGCTTTAAATTAAAATTGCGCGGTCGTGCGACGTGCCTTACAAACAAAATTGACGTCCTTTTTTTTCCCCACAAATAGAGCTTTCTTTTGGTGGTATTTGATCGCCTCTGCGGTTTTTTTTTTTTTGCGCTATAAACAAAAAAGAGCGACAATTTTGAAAAAAAACACAGAATATTTTTTACTTTTTGCTATAATAAAAACCCAATTTTTAAAAAAAAAAAAAAAATTTTTTCTCAGTTTAGGCCGATATGTATTCTACATATTTTTGGTAAAAAAAACAATTGCAATAAGCGTATAGTAATTGGTTTGCGCAAAGGTTATAGTGGCTAGGAAATAAGGGATAGAATTCAGACTTTTTTTTTTTTTTTTTTACTAGTAATACGGCGATCTGCGAATTTTGTCAGGACTGCGATATTGCGACGGACACATCGGACACTTTTGACACATTTATGGGACCAGGGGTTAACACTAGGGGGTAAGGAAGGGGTTAAATGTGAGTCCTGGGTGTGTTCTAACTGTGTGGGGGGAGGGGGGTGACTGGGGGAGGTTACCGATGCTGTCTCCCTATGTACAAGAGAAACAGCATCTGTCTCCTCTCACTGACAGGACGTGGAGCTCTGTGTTTACACACAGAGCTTCACGTCCCTGCTCTAAAACTGCCAAACAGCGGGTACCTGGCGGACATCGCGACCGCCAGGCACGCGCATCGGCATCTCGGGGGCGCGCCCCCCAGTGGCCGTAGAAAACGATGCTGTCAATTGACGGCAGCTTGGATATTCAGATCCCCTAAGCTGCCGTCAATTGACGATGAGCGGGGACTGAAGTGGTTAAAGAGAAAAATCTATATGGGGCCACCCCAGGGCAAATACCAAAAGGGCCAAGTGCAGAAGGGGTGGATTCCCACCCCCATGGAGTGTAGACCGTTTTAGGGCACCAAGTGATCCGGGGCCTCCGGGGAAGTATTGTACCCCAGAGTTTCCGGGCCTCTTCTATTGTCTCATGGAAGTAGGATCTTTAACTCCCATTCCCGCCAACGATCCCCAGGGTCTATTGACTTTAGGTATCTCCTAAAATCAGGTTGAGCTGATTACCACATAGACCTTGTGAGGGGATCTATGGCCTGTGAAGATATCGTCTTATGCAGTTAGTGGTGAGATGGGATCGAGGGGGCTGGTACCAGACGATTATTTATAGTCAGTTCAGTTACACATCCTAAGTTGGGGAGAATACAACCGTAAGCATTAACATTAAACAACCTAGACAGCGGAACATTACGATCATTACAGGAAACAGTTAGCTGCCGGTACCCGTAGGTAACCGATGGGGTCTCTGCAGCGTACTCCTGTGACCTGTAAAAAAAAACGTTAGTCAAACACATACCCTAGAAGTAACGTTGGGCACAGTGCGTTATTAATGTTGCGGCTGTTGGTCCGCTTGTCCATAGAAAGGCATCTGTGCAGGGGGATAGACTCCCAGCTGTAGCAGAGAACAAGGAGGCGTCTCTTCTGTTCATCTCAATAAGTCCGGTGTGGTTCCTCCGCGGTTCAACGTGACATTTCTTCCGAAGCAAGTGTGTATCAGCAAGAGCCAGGGATCGGGCTCGGTCACAGGTCACACGGAATCCGTCCGGCGATCCGTGTTGCAGTGCGGTGATGGCAAATGGACAAGCGGTAGTCCCTAGGACTAGAAGGTGTCATCCAGCGCACGGACGTCAGCGTGCAACGTCATGCGGTAGTCACATGGTGAGGGCCGGCGTGTCACGGAGAAGGCAGTCCAAGACCACGCCGAGCAGTATGGGTAAAGTAGTTCTAAGCCATTGCAGTGTACTTACGCGGCTTAAGGTACAACGTGAAGACCGCGCCCTCCGGCAAGCTAAAGGGAGGGACAGCATGAGAAATCAGTCACAAGGCCAACAGAGCCTGCAAACCAAAAGTAGATTTTCCTCATCTCACTGTCTAAGTGAACACCATGAAGCACTTTAACGAGACTGACCAAAGATCAAATAAAAATAAGATAGAAGGGGACCTCCAAACATAGTCCCAATTGTAACTTTAACGTATGGTGCCCAGCGAGGGTATGCTGGCCTCCTTAGATGTGCATCTTTGCGGCCTGGTTTAATAGACTCTCCTCGCTCTCCTAGGGCCGGGGGCGGTCGGTGAGCCACGATTCCCTCGGGAGTCTTGCGTGGTGGGAGAGCGCCTCTGGTCAGATGGAGATCTTCTCCTGCGGTATCGGGTGACTTGGATTTCCATCGGAACCTCTTGGGGCTTGTTCCATCGTCCCACAGACTTACGATAAGGGGCATACCAGTCCGGAACAGAGATCACAGGCAGGCCCAAGGTCTCACAGAATCTGGGCAGGTCTTCCGGGACCATCAGCTTAGCTGTGCGGCCATTGCGGGAGGCTTCCAGACAGAATGGAAATTTCCATTTGTAGCGGATCTCATTAGCTCGCAGTACATCTAACAGTGGTCTGAGGTCGCGGCGATGTTGGAGGGTAATTCCCGATAGGTCCTGATAAATCTGGATCGGCGCTCCGTTGTATGAGGGCCTCTGGCTTCGGGCATGCCTCAGAATGTCCTCCTTAAGTTGGAAGTCTATGAGGCAGCGTACCACATCCCTTGGAGGGTCGGTCTCTCTCCCTCTGGGGCGTAGGGCGCGGTGGATTCTCTCCATAGCTATGGCTGCCTGTGGTGGTCTGCCTAGTACATTGTTAAAGATGGCGGTTACTTCACCTCGCACTTGCTCACCCTCTACCGATTCTCTCTTTTTATGATGATATTATAATACAGACTCTTTTTAGACTCTTATCTGTTTTTAATCTAATTCCCTCTCTCATTATTTAATTTTATTTTAATTTAATTATGATCCCCATTATATTATAATATCTTTTAAACAGTGTCATTGTCATTAGCACCCTGCAGCCCTGTATTGTATAGCGTTAGTATTTTTATTGTTGAGCTAATATAAACAAACACATATCGCCATTATATCTGCATTTATGATAATACTGCTGTTTTATAGCTTCCCCCGTTTTTACTTTGTATTTAAAGATTCCACAATTGTTCCCCTTTATGTGCGATTGGCTTCTCAAGCCACTCCTATTATAAGCTCTCTTATTGGTTGGTGCTTGACCATGTGACCTATATAACTCACATCCTCTAGCTTTCTCCTCATACTGCACTTGATAAAGGAGCGCGCAGGTCTTTTATTCACCTAGCGCTGGCTCTAAAACGCGTTGTGTCCCTCTTTGGCCACCGTCCCAGTGACATCACGGACCAGCGGCGCGGTGGATCAGCTGAGAATATAACATCCACATATGGACTTTGCAGTCGGCCCCTCTATGGTTAAAGAACGTGAAGTGATTACCGCGCCAAATGGATAAATTAATAAAGTGTATCACTCTAAGTAATAAAAATATATAATTTTACTCCGTTGGGCAACCAACGTAGCAAACAGCTGCTCCTCAGTGTAAGCAGTGGTGTGCTGCAAAAAGTAAATATAAAGTGAATGAGGGCGCTAGAAAAGGTGATACTCTATCTATATGGTAGAGAGGAAAAACCCAATGGAAATGTGGATAAATGTATCGTGGGGATGCCAAATTAACAACAATCCATCGTGACATTGACAAAGGTGCAAAATAGCAATCAATCATCTAATCAATCAACTTGAGGAAAAACACTTAACAAAAACTAGCTTGTGAACGCAAAAAATTACAAAATATGTATTAAATACTGTGCATAAATTTAAAGAAAATTGTATTTGGCGTGCATTAGTTAGAAGGTGACACCCGTTATATTCATAGGACAGTATAAATCCGTCCTACATAAAAATAATAGTGTGAAAGAAAATATATAAATTGTATATATATTAAAGTCCAGTGCAAAACTGAGATAAAAATAGATGTGCAGGAATGCAGGGTAACTGATCACAGACATGCTTGGTAGCCTTTCACCATGGAAATTCTTAGTATCACCAAAACGTGCTGGAAAATGATTATGCGCTTACCACAGATCAAGACCTCTTAATTAAAAGCAGGTCATGCAAGCTGGACAGGATAAGTGCCTGTTTCACTGATGGCAAGCCCTGGATTCAGATGCAGCAGGATCTTGGAACCATAGCACTCATAATAAAACAAAGAGAATATGGGGAAAGCCCATAGTGCTTTATCTTTATTTAAAAAATTAAAATGCACAAACACACAGCCGGGTGGCCTGTTACTTTGTAACGTGCCTGCCTGGCACTAGGACTGACAGCGCAATGTTGGTTATCACCGGGAACCCGCTTAGGCGCACAGTTGACCCGATGGATGCTGGTTGCGATGTTAAGTCGGGCAGGAGCAGGGCACTAGAGGATCAGCTGGGTCTAGATTATGCCAAACTTCGCCGCCGACATATGTTTTGTAACTGTGTACGTCATCAGGGGGGAACCAACATTGTGCTGTCAGTCCTAGTGCCAGGCAGGCACGTTACAAAGTAACAGGCCACCCGGCTGTGTGTTTGTGCATTTTAATTTTTTAAATAAAGATAAAGCACTATGGGCTTTCCCCATATTCTCTTTGTTTTATTATGAGTGCTATGGTTCCAAGATCCTGCTGCATCTGAATCCAGGGCTTGCCATCAGTGAAACAGGCACTTATCCTGTCCAGCTTGCATGACCTGCTTTTAATTAAGAGGTCTTGATCTGTGGTAAGCGCATAATCATTTTCCAGCACGTTTTGGTGATACTAAGAATTTCCATGGTGAAAGGCTACCAAGCACGTCTGTGATCAGTTACCCTGCATTCCTGCACATCTATTTTTATCTCAGTTTTGCACTGGACTTTAATATATATACAATTTATATATTTTCTTTCACACTATTATTTTTATGTAGGACGGATTTATACTGTCCTATGAATATAACGGGTGTCACCTTCTAACTAATGAACGCCAAAGACAATTTTCTTTAAATTTATGCACAGTATTTAATACATATTTTGTAATTTTTTTGCGTTCACAAGCTAGTTTTTGTTAAGTGTTTTTCCTCAAGTTGATTGATTAGATGATTGATTGCTATTTTGCACCTTTGTCAATGTCACAATGGATTGTTGTTAATTTGGCATCCCCATGATACATTTATCCACATTTCCATTGGGTTTTTCCTCTCTACCATATAGATAGAGTATCACCTTTTCTAGCGCCCTCATTCACTTTATATGGTTAAAGAACGCCTGACGCTCCTCCATTAAACAGCTTTTCCAGCCTCCCACATGGTTTCCGGACTGCACTGAAGCCCTTGACACTAGCATCTCAGACTGCATCAGAGTGCCCCTAGATGTAAGTGTTGGAATACTTTTGCTGTTGTTGAATTAAATCAGATTACTCAGCGGCGCTTTCTTGTTTCTGGTTTTTCTCTACCGATTCTGGAAGACCACGGATGCGTAGGTTCCGGCGTCGGCCTCTGTTGTCGAGGTCCTCTAAGTGTCTATTCACATCCCTGAGTTGCAAGGTATGGTCGTCTATTTTCTTGGTTGATCGGAACAGGACCTGACCATGATCTTCCAGTGTCTTTTCAGTGACAGTGACCCTGTCGGCGAGGGATCGAATATCAATTTTTAGGTCCGCAATGGCTGCCGATAGCGTGTCCTTAATGTCTGCAGCTATCGCTTTCAGATCCATGATGTTACGTTGTGGGAGCAGGGGGGTCTCCGCACCTCCCGTAGTTGACCTCAGCGTGGGTGGCGGGGCTGCCTGGGATGCCGTCAGTATAACGTCTGTTGAAGCGACGGACGAGGGGGGTATGGGGCCTAGTGCAGGACCTTGGCGTGAGGGCGCCATGTTCCCCCTGGCGGAGCGGAACATCTCCGGGATATTCTGTCCCTGTGATGCGACATGTTCCCTTGGAGAGCGGGAGGCTGAGGTGTTCCTGGATGCTGTGCCCATGATGATGGTTGCAAACAGGGTATGGGATCTCCGCTAATGGTAGCAGTTTGCCCTGAGGTGGCTGGAGCTCTGAGCTTAAGCGTCCATCTTCCTGCCCGGTCCGGCCACGCCCCCCCCCCCCTCATGCGCCTTGGTTAACACAAGATCGGCAGTAAAGCATCGGGAAGAAATCTATGATCTAGATTGCCTCTTCATCACAGAAAACTGGCTTACAGCAGATTGCAACAACATTCTGGGAGAACTGGTGCCAGCAAACTATTGCATTCAAATGCAGAACAGAGTGGGGCAAAGAATGGGAGGCCTGGCGGTGATCCACAAGACTTACCTCTCGATCACCAAACCAGTCCTTTAAAACTCACTTCCATTCATGGAAACCCTCACTCTTCAGCTGCAAACAAACCCCCAAGACATGGTCCATATTCTACTTTGCTATAGACCACTGGGCCTAAAAACGCACGTCGTTGACAGAATTCATCTCCTCATACACCCTAAGCATCAAACACCTTTTGGTGCTTGGGGATTTCAAGCCTGCATCGACCATCTGGAAGGACTAGGTCTGCAGCAATTAATATGAGGCCCCACTCATGCCTCAGGCCATACCCTCGATCTAATTTTCAAACAGGATTTGGAAATTGAAGTCGGGGAAAATGAGCCACTACCATGGACCGATCACCATGCCATTACATTTATAATCGCCAACCTGCTCAGGCCAAATAAAACAAGAAAACCGGTGACAAGTCACTGGACTAGATCTCAGAAGAAGCTCCATTCAGAACTCTTCAAAACGACCCTAGGAAACAAAATAAACACAATACAACAAAAACAAACAGCCGTAGAAACACAACAGTTAGTACAACAGTTACAACTGCATTTAGAAACCCAAAACTTACTCTATACATTTCAATCAGGCTTCCGGCCAGGTAACGGAACTGAAACTGCTCTGGTAAAAATATGGGATGACGTTCTAGAGGCCGCAGATAAAGGAGAATCTTCTCTTCTGATCCTGTTGGACCTAAGTGCGGCCTTTGACACGGTAGACCACGGACTACTACTCGCTAGGCTAGCTGAAGTGGCCAAAGTCGTGGAAACAGATCTACCATGGTTCTCCTCCTTCTTGGAAAACCGATCACAAACAGTGAAATTGGGATCTTTCACGTCAGGAAAGTGTACGGTATCATGCGGAGTCCCTCAGGGATCTCCCTTGTCACCGGTACTGTTCAATATCTATCTCTGTCTATCTCTTTGAAATCATCAGCAACCAGAAGCTACTTTACCATTCCTATGCAGACGACACTCAACTATATCTCTGCATCAGTAACGAAAAGGATCATTCTCTTGGATTAGAGAGATCCCTCCCTCTAATAGATAACTGGATGACATCCAGTTATCTTAAACTCAATGGTTTGAAAACAGAGCTTCTCCTGTTTCACGCAAACCAGAAAAGTCACTCCACCTCAACTTGGACCCCACCGCCCAATCTTGGTAAAAACATCACTCCTAGCACCAAAGTCAAAAGTCTCGGAGTCATTTTCGACTCCTACATGACAATGGATGCACAAATAGGGTCAGTAGTCAGCGGATCCCATCATCTGCTGCGCCTACTACGCCGACTCACCCCCTTTATCCCTAAAAAGGACATTGCAGTCGTGGTGGGAACAATCATCAATTCCAGACTCGACTATGCAAATGCCCTCTATTTAGGACTTCCAAAATACCAAATCGCTCGTCTGCAAGTTGTTCAAAATACGTCTGCCCGATTAATGACTGGCAAAAAACCATGGGAGTCGATCTCTCTTTCGCTTAGATCTCTTCACTGGCTACCAGTAAAAGACAAAATCACTTTTAAGGCACTCTGCCTAACACATAAGTGTATTCAAGAAAACGCTCCCGAATATCAATGCGAAAAAATAAAAGCCCATAACCCAAATCGCATTCTGCGATCGACAAATCAAAACCTACTGCAAATACCCAAGGCAAGATACAAATCCAAAGGAGATCGGAGATTTGCTGTCCAAGGACCTCGACTGTGGAATGCACTACCAACCACCATCCGACTGGAGTCTGACCACTTGGCCTTCAGGAGAATGATTAAAACTCATCTCTTCTGAGGTAAAGGGTTTCCTTACCGAAGGAATGGAAACAGCGCCCAGAGGCGATTCAGTTCGCAAGTGTTGCACTTTATAAGTTTCTCACTCACTCACTCACTCGGGTGCACTTTTTTATTGGTGTGGGGCTACCTTTCCTGCTGGTATAATATTGCATCTCAGACAAGTTTCTTGTGACATCAACTAGCTGTAGATTTAAAGGCTCAGGCGGCGTACACACAACCGAGGTTCTCGCTGGAAACAAGCGAGAACCTCGCTGGGAGCTGCATTCCAGCGAGAACCTCGGCCGTGTGTACGCTCCTGGCTCGCCCCGCCCGTCGGGAATCCCGTCGAGCGAATAGAGAGCACGCTCTCTTTTTGCTCGACGGCCCGCCTGGATGAATGGCTGGTTGCCATTCCCGACGGGCGGGTCACCGTTTTCGAAGGCCGGCAGAGAACCTCGACGGGCAGAACGATGTGTTCTGCCCGTCGAGGTTCTCTGCCGTGTGTACGCGGCTCAAGTTAACTTTTCAGGAAAAAATAATAAATGTGCATATTTTTGTAGGTAAAATGTGCATTTATTATTCCCACAGGAGCCTGATTACAGTGCATCTGGAAAGTATTTACAGTGCCTCACTTTTGTCACATTTTGTTATGTTACAGCCTTATTCCAAAATTGATTACTGTATTTATCGGGGTATTGCGCGCTCCTTCGTATAGCGCGCACCCCTAATGTCGACCTGTAAAAAAAAACTTTTAGTACTTACAGTTTTGGTGTCTTGCGCGGCGTCCATCGTCCGGTCCGGCGTCCGTCTTCGGCTCCAGTGGTGTCCTTCCGGCTTCTCCAGCGATGTCTCGAGTCGAATCCCCGCTCAGTTTGAACGCCTCCGCCGACAAATACCGAGTGCAGTACACTCGGGAACATTCGCCCAGGCTCGGCTTCGCTCGTGCTCACGCTCTGTGACGTTTATGCGTGAGCACGAGCGAAGCCGAGCCTAGCCGAATGTACCCGAGTGTACTGCACTCGGTATATGTAGGCGGCTCACTTCACACTGAGCGTGGGAAGCAGGTATTGGCGTATATCGCGCACCTACGATTTTCCCCTTAAGGGGAAAAAAGTGTGCGGTAAACACCGATAAATATGGTAAATTCATTATTATTGTACAGCACGGGACACAGAGCAGCCATAGTAATGACTATTTGGGTTATACGCCACCTATAGGTGAATGGACACTGGTACACTCAAAAAACAGCAAGTCCCCCTCTATATAAACCCTCCCATACAGGAAGTATGTTTGCCAGTGTCTCAAAGTGTTGGTCACGGTGGTATAAGTGCTATGCTAAAGAAGAGCCCTGTTGAAGAAATCCTTTTAGGATCAAGGGGCTATGCAGTCGGATCCATTCAAAATGGCAAAAAAATAAAATGGCCAAATGGATGGTACCCAAGCCTCGAGGAAGAAAAAGCAAGGTCTTTTGCCTGTAATGATCCTCTCTTGAGGGCTGGACCCTGGGATCCGGCTCCTTGGTCACATACCTAAACCAAAGGTTGTCCTGGCCAGGTGCTATATAGGTCCAAGGGTGTAGACCCCAGTATACAAGGGGGACCTAGTCTTTAAAGGTCCGTCATCACATGGCCCGCCGTGATGGGTGGAGATTGGATCTGGCTGTGTTTTCCAGTAGTATCCTGCGGCGGGAATGGTAAGTTAAAGGTTTTTTATTTTTTAAATAGGTTCCTTTAAGCTAGTGCATTGTTGGTTCACTTACCTTTTCCTTCGATTTCCCTTCTAAATGTTTTTTTTATTTGTCTGAATTTCTCACTTCCTGTTTCTCCTTAGTAAGCTTGCCCCCATCATCCGAGCCGTTCTGTCTGGGGGTTAGTCGGCGTGCTCGCCCCCTTCCTTGGGACTACATCCCTGCGGGGAGACGCTGTGTTCCCAAGGGAGGGGGCGAGCAAGCTGACTAACATCCAACCAGAACAGCTCGGATGATATTTTCCATTGCTGGACTAAAGTTCGGCAGTAGATGCATATTGTAACTACCTCTGCCTTTTGAGCTTAGGATTATGTCTTCCCGAAAGAAAGGTGGGAATACAGCAGGGAGGAGTGAAAGGGCGCTGCGGTTGGGGTCTGAGGATCCTAGTCACGCTTCCACACTACTATCCTCTCCTGAAGGACCTGAAGCAACTGGCCAGTCTGACCCATTTGGGCTGTCAGGCATAGTAAGCTACTTCCAACATTTCAGCCTCTGCATACATCAGCAAGAACGATTTGGCTTCAGAGCTAGCTGGTTTGGAAGGACAAAATAGCTGATATGTTCGCGTCTTCATCCCAGTCCGGGAAAAATGCGATAGGGCCCCTTCTACTTCTGGGCAGATAATGTTACGATGCCATTGGGTGACCGGGAAGAAGGGCAGGCAGATGACTCCACCACTCAGAAAGCTTTTCTCACTCTCACAATCTCAAAGGATTGCTGGTTCAATCCCTTACGGAGTTGGTCCGCTCTGGATACAGATTGCCCCAGCACAGCTGAGGCACCCTCTTTTATTGTGGGTAAAGGCCTCCACAGGGTCCACATACTTTCCCTGTACTCTCATTGCCGGAGTGGCTGATTTATGCTAATTGGGTTCTACCAGATAGAAAATTTTCTAGGAGGAAGAAAATGCCTTTTTATCCTGGGGAGGGTGGAGTTTGCCAGCAAAAGACAATGCTATCTCCTCTGTAAATAAGTGCCTAACTTGGCTATTGGACAAAGTCTAACTTTTAAGTGCCCAGCTGATAAGAAGCTGGAATCTTTGCCTTATTTGCTGTGGCTGGTGCAGCAGCACAGTCCGTAGTAGCAGCAATAGGCATTTGTCACCAACTTAAGCAGGTCACTAAAGATGTCTCTGCTCAAGGGAAGCAGTCCGTTAATAAGCTGAGCTACCTATGGCTTTATGTTTGCGGTTGATTCTCTTAAAGAGGTCAATATGGCCGAGTGGTCCAAGACGCTACATTCAGTTCAGTCTCCCCTGGAGGCGTGGGTTCATATCCCACCTCTGACACCTATTCTATTCATCAGGTGTCATGCCTTGCTCTCTTATCAGGGCATATGCGTAGAATTCTCTGATTGAACCATTGGTCAGCTGAATTGCCATGCAAAAAGCTGTTAGCGAATTTTCCCCTTCATGCGGAACGGTGTTCAGTGGTGCTTTTGGATATATATATATAAAACAAATTTCAGGGGGGTAAGAGTGCCCTTCTACTGGTAAAAAAAATTAATAGAACTTACCCCCGGTACCAGACGCGCCAGCCTCTAGGTAGTCACGACGGCCTTCGACCAGAGGAATAAGGCAGGGATTCCCCCTATCTTTTTGCTTTGGCCATTGAACTACTGGCAATTCGCTCCTCTACAAGTGTTGTCAGATTTTGCAGATCTACAGGTGAAGATAAGATAGCACTCTTTGCAGATGACTCTAGTGTTTCTGGGGGATACGGGCCCATCCCTCTCCGCAGTTATGTCTTTATTATAATTGTTTGGATCCTTTTCAGGATTTAATATTAATTGGGATAAATCCGTAATGCTACTTTTGGACCCTGTACGCTTGGAGAATCCACACCAGGCTCATTGGATGGCCCTGGTTACATCATTTAAATGTTTGAGAGTGGTAATTGTGTCAAATATTACAGAATATGTAGACAAGAATATACTCTGCTTGGGGAAAATATACAACACCATTATGCTCGTTATGCTCCTTATTTAATGGTTCTCTTATCCACATGCTCTGGCGAGGTCCAAAACATCATCGTTAATGGGAAAAATATTATTACCCTAAATTTACTATGCTCTGCTGAGATAATAGGAACACCCAAACTTGCACTACTGGGAATAATTTCGGATGGAACGTTACTAGCAGTGATGCATACTATGTGGATAAGATCTTTATATTTAGCACGTAAAGTTATTTTACAAAAATGGTATATGCTGATGCTTCATACGCCTGCATCTCTGTACTGTAGGACAGGTGAGTGTCTGATTATTAAAAGTCAGCAGCTATACTTTTTGTAGCTTCTTTTTTTTTTCGGCGGAACTCCGCTTTAATTTTAATACAACCCAAAGAAATACAATATTTGTAACCAAATTAAAGCCCTAAATAATACTGGTGGACATCACCGAAAAGGAAAAACTCACAGGGACCCAGTACAACTTATGTTCACTTTGAGCTTTATCATTTTGCTGTGTTACAAAAGTCACATTAATGTGGTATCATTTTAATTACCAGTCTTTGTTGATTATATATTGGGGTAAATCTATAAGAGTGCACAAATTACATAAATGTTCAGTCGGAAAAAAAGAGTGCAAATTTTTTATTTATTTTTTGTGTTCTCAATAAATAATTAAATATGTATCTAATTTTGCTACCAAATTTAACCCTCTTTGAAATCCCTAAAATGTTATATATAAATACCTTAGAGCAGGGATACTCAAACTACGGCCCTCCAGCTGTTGCGGAACTACACATCCCATGAGGCATTGTAAACCTCTGACATTCACAAACATGACTAGGCATGATGGGAATTGTAGTTCCTGAACAACTGGAGGGCCGTAGTTTGAAGATCCCTGCCTTAGAGTAAACTTCAAACCTCAAAAGATATAATGTGCAGTACTGAAAAATGTCTGAAATAGGTTCCTAACACTTCTGAGCCAAGCTATATACAGTAAGGTAGCAAAAAACACTGACATGTTGGTTTCAGCCATTGACAGTAATAATGTACTTCCTTGTTATTGGCCCTGCCATGTTCCCACGTAACTAAAGCTGCGATAGATGGAGCAATTTTTCTTTCAATCAATCAAAGTCAGTGTAGATTGGGGAATCTCTCCCGCAAAGCTATTGTGTTCTCATGGCAGGGGAAGCAATCCTTGCTGGGAGAACACAGTGATTATTGCTAGCGGCAATAATCGCATGTAAAACCTGACAGACTGGTTGTACCCATGTTGATCAACCATCACTTGCAAAATCCATTACTGATTTTAACCACTTGCATACTGGGCACTTACACCCCCCTCCTGCCCAGGTGAAATTTCAGCTTCCGGCACTGCATCGCTTTAACTGACAATTGCGCGGTCGTGCGACGTGGCTCCCAAACAAAATTTACGTCCTTTTTTCCCCACAAGTAGAGCTTTCTTTTGGTGGTATTTGATCGCCTGTGCGATTTTTATTTTTTGCGCTATAAACAAAAAAGAGCGACAATTTTGAAGAAAAATACAATATTTTTTACTTGTTGCTATAATAAATACCCCAATTAAAAAAAAAAACACATTTTTTTTTCTCAGTTTAGGGCGATACGTATTCTTCTACATATTTTTGGTAAAAAAAAAAAAAAAAATCGCAATAAGCGACTGGTTTGCGCAAAAAATAGGGGAGAGAATTATTATTTTTTATTATTTATTTTTTTTACTAGAAATGGCGGCGATCTGCGATTTTTATTGTTACTGCGACGTTATGGCGGACACATCGGACACTTTTGACACATTTTTGGCGCCATTCACATTTATACTGCGATCAGTGCTATAAATATGCACTAATTACAGTATAAATGTGACTGGCATTGAAGGGGTTAACACTAGGGGGTGAGGAAGGGGTTAAATGTGTATGCTAGGTGTGTTCTAACTGTAGGGGGAGGGGGGGTGACTGGGGGGTGACCGATCTGTGTCCCTATGTAGGAAGGAACACAGATCGGGCTCCTCCCCTCCAGAGACAGGACATTGTCTCTGTGTGAGCCGGCAATGAGAGATGATCTATGAGAGATCATCTCTCATTCGCCCACAGATCGCATTGCAAACGGCCGCTCTGATTGGCTGTTTGCCGCGATCTGTGATTGGCCGTGTCCAAGGGACACGGACAACACAGGGCTTCCCCGCAGCGCGCACTACAGCGCGCGCTGGGATCGCCAGAAAGACATGCCGTCAAATGACGGCATGTTGGATATTGAGGCCCGCGCTGTTGCCGTCATCCGACGGTAGCGCGGGCCTCAAGTGGTTAAATTTTGTGTTTAAAATGTTGCATTTATTTTTTCCCTAATTTCGCTGCCAAGTGCATTGAAGAAATGTTTTGAAGTCGAAGCTCTATACCTTTTGCCAGAAGCCTTGAGAGTCTACTCTTCTAAAAAGTAATTTTGGTGTAGATGCAGTTAGGTGACAAAAAGCCGACATGCCAGTTTTAAGCCAATGACAGCCAGACTGCACTCCATTGTTTCTGGGACCTGCAATGCTTCCACTTTTTGACTAAAGCCTGATACACATGGGCCAAATATCTGCTGGTTCAACAGAACATCTGACTTCTGTCGAAACAGGCCTCTTCGAAACATGTCCTCTTAGACTGCAGTCCTGGGTTTCATTCGCTCTAAATAACGACTAGAAGTCTTTGAAGTGCTTGCTCTTACTCGTTGCCGTCTGAAATCACAATGCCCAAACGAAAGGCTGACGGAGACTTAAAGGTTGAGAAGTCCAAATCAAAGGAAGAACTACAAAGGAGATCTGCCCGGCTATCTTCTAAACCAGCCCTACCTAAACAAGAGCCAAAAGCAAAGAAGGCAGCTCCTCCAAAGAAAGCTGACAAAGCTCCCAAAGGCAAAAAAGGAAAGGGAGACTCTGGAAAAGATTCCACCAATGCTGCAGAGAACGGAGAAGCAAAGTCTGACCAGGCACAGAAAGAAGATACATCTGCTGATGCCAAGTGAACTGTGTACATTTTGATAATTGTGTACTTCTGGTGACTGTACAGTTTGAAATACTATTTTTTATCAAGTTTTATAACGATGCAGAACTTTGTTTTACTTTTATTTTAAGCTGTGTTTGGCAAATGCTTTGTGGGTTTTAATGGGCAGGGTGTGACGTGACGGTGTGATCTTCACTCATTTAACAGCTACATTGAGCCCCTGTGTTTTTACTCCCTCCATTAAATTGGCATAATTTACTTTACGGTTTTCTCTATTCTGTGGGAAAATAGGCAGCTATCCAAGCCTTTACCGTCCCCCGGGTCCTTGGTTTGAAGAAGATGGTAAAGCCAAAGTACACAGGTGTCTGTCCGAGGCAATCTCCATCCTCCTAAATGTGAAGAATCTATCCTGTTACTGATAAATGTTAATGGTTTTTATAGTATTGTATTCTCGGTGCTGGGAAGTGAAGTATATCATGCTCTAGTGTCCTGCCTGATTTGCAATGCCTATAATGACATTTTAAATACATTTCGGAGTTTGCTCATTAACCATTTAACGCCTGCCGCACGCCTATGTACGTCCACAGAATGACACGAACAGGCAGATGGGCGTACATGTACGTCCCTGCCTTCTAGCAGGTCGGGGGTCCGTTCGGAACCCCCTCCGCGGCTGGCGGCTTACCTCGGGGAGCGATCCAGAGGGGGCAGCGGTTCGTTTCTGTCCGCCCCCTCGTGATCGCTCCCAGCCAATCCCGTCATGTCCCCCCGTGTCACTTCCTCTGCCTGTAAAATGTAAACACTGGCAGAGGAAGTGATGCAGCTCTCCTCTTGGCGGTATTTTCAAACCGCAGAGAGGAGAGAAGACATCACAGTAAGTCGCACCAACACTACACTGACACCAGTACACATAGGCACATTAACCCCTTGCGATCACCCCCCCTGTCACAGTGTCACTGAATGCAGTGATCATATATGTACTGATCACTGCATTTAGTGTCAGTGTGACAGTTAGTGTTAGGTTCAGGGTAGCCCCGTACCCCCCCTAATAAAATTTTAACCTCTTGATCACCGCCCTAGTTAACCCTTTCACCCCCTATTGCCAGCGTCACTAAGCGATCATTTTTCTGATCGCTGTATTAGTGTCGCTGTTGCCGCTAGGTATCTATTTTTTTTATTTATTGCGATTTTTTTTTTTTTTTTTACTAAAGACATGTGGCTGAATAAATTTTGGCCTAAATGCTCGACTAACATTTTGTTTATTCAATTTTTCTTATAACAAATAGTAAAAAAATATTGTTTTTTTTTTTCAAAAATGTCGCTATATTTTTGTTTATAGTGCAAAAAATAAAAATCTCAGAGGCAATCAGATACCATCAAAATAAAGCGCTATTTGTGGGGAGAAAAGGACGCAAATTTTGTTTGGGAACCACGTCGCACGATCGCGCAATTGTCTGTTAAAGCGACGCAGTGCCGAATTGTAAAAACGCCTCTTGGCATTTAGCAGCATATTGGTCCGGGGTTTAAGTGGTTAAAAAAAAAGAAAAGAAAAGGACATCTGGTATCTATGTATAATTTTGGTGTCATTTTATATATGTACAGTGATAGTGGTACATTCTCACCCCTGAGGAAGCTTAAAAAAATTAAAAGTTGAAACACCTTGGGCTACCCAGCAAATGGACCTTTTTTATGACCACAAATATAATGTTACTGTATATGTTCGAGGTCTGATTTGGGATAGGGTGGGATTACCACACCTGTGAATGTATAAATTGTTCTGCCATTCATGGTTTGAAATGTGTCCTGTAATATATGCCATGGTTTTTATTGTACTATTTAGTACAATTTATAATTTATATGTTGCTGCTAAATGCCCACTTCTCCTCCTCCTTCCTGCAGATATTCAGCAACTGCAGGAGGGAAACGGAGGGCATCAGTTTCTCTACATGCCGCTCCCTTCACCTCCCTATCCCTGTCCTGCTGCTGCAGGCCCTTGTGTGCTTCCCAGGCCTCTGTGTGCTTCCCTGTCATTTACTGGCCCCTTCCTTGTCTCAATAAATAGAGTCGTGATCTGTACCGATGAGTGACTTTTTATTTTTTGTATTCATTCATAGCTGAGGCATTGTAAACTGTGTTTACTCTGCTTCAGTTTATGAATGAATGGGAATAGCTATTCCTGTTCATTCATTCTGTGTAACTGAGGCTGATAAATCTGTCTTCAGTCTCTTTCTCTGTCTTAAAATTAAGACATCAGGGGTCTGTTTAGATATTTCACCAAAGCCCCCCAACAGGGGTCCCTAAAAATATGTAAAAGAATAATACATTTGTAAAATAAAAACAAATGGTGAAAAATAAAACAATTAAAAAACGACCAATGGTGGAACTACCAGGGTTGCAACTTGCGAATGAACTCTGGCGTACCGCCACTGTGGGGAACCCCAAGACAGCTGGTCCCTCCTGCGGGACCGTAATAAAGGGCCCCACGATGGGAGTAAAGAGCCCCTAAATTAGTGGAGCCCTTCATGGTTTCTTGCACCGAGGCCCTAAAGATTCTAAGTACGTCTCTAACAGGGGTGATGTCCCCTCCATAGGCATTTTTACTTGTGTAGTGCTACAATTGTGTGTGTGTGTGTGTGTTTTTTTTTTTTTTTTTTTATATAATATCTTCTTCAAACTGCTGTAGCTGTGTGTGTTCATCTATCTTTTTTCCGCTATAGGACTTTGATAAGCTACATCTTGAGAAAAAACAAGTGCAGAAGCTGTGCGATGAACAGGAACAGGCGTTACAAGAAATGGGCCTCCATCTAAGCCAGTAGGATTTTTTTATCTCATTCATTATATCCTCCACAGTAACGCTATGTTAAAGCTGATGTCCAGGTTTCATTTAACTGTGGTTAGTCCAGACCAAGCTGTTTTCCAGCAGCAGTACAAGGACTGCATGTCCAGCTCCTGGAGCAAAACTGTAAATTCCAGAGGCAGAGTTTGTGATGTAATCAGCCTGCCTCGCCACTCCAGCCAATCAGAGGAAGCCTTATATTCATAGAATACAATGCTTCCTCCTGAATGGCTGAGCAGTGCTCAGCCTGACTAATTTTCGTTCCAGAATCGGGACTGGAAGTTCTAGTCCTGCTGTTGGAACACAGCGCTGCTTGCTTTGTGTAGCTGAGGCTACGTGCAGTTTATATGGCAAAGCTTATATAAAGGGCGCTAACTGGATAAAGCTATATAAGTGATAAATTAATAATTCCTTATATAAATACAAGTGACCAAAAAAACCTTTCATCAATTTACAAAAAAGTCCATAAATGTCTATGTAGACAATTCTTCAATATATGCTCCAACACTGTGCTTCTAAAATATGTGCTCCAAAACTTCAGACACAATAGTGCATCACCCGAACTGACTTTAAAATTCCTCGGCCAACCAGTGACCATAAAGCATGTAATGTGAGAACCTCCTCAGTTCATAGGTTTATCTCCACCTTTATTTTAATCCTCCATGTGTGGATATCATACGATCACAGTCCGATATGCAGTGGTATGTGGAAGAAATTCTTTCCATAGTATCAAATATCATCTGTCTTCCATCACAAGACTGTGGAATTGGCTCGGCCACAATGCCCATTGAAGTGCACGTTTACACTTCAAAACCACGCAAGAAACCTCGAGCAGGAGCATGCGTTTACGCTACGCTGAGGTGTGAATGGAATGTGCTTTGAAGTGAGTTTTTAGGCAGCAAGAATAACCAGAGCGGAGAGGGTAAAAAAAAAAAAAACGGATCCATCAAAGCCGATACTTCCTGATGGAAAGACTCAATGAACAACCACAGCGCTGGAAGCCGACAGCCATTATTTCGACACAAAGAGCTGTGTGTATGAATGACGCGGCTGTGTGGGGGGAGCCGTTTTCAAACAGTGACAGATAGTACATGGAACTTCTTCCTGTACTGCTGCCACACGGGTGGCAGCTGCAGTACTGGGAACATGTTACATGTTCTACCCTAAAATCGGGTGTAACATGTTCCCAAAGTTGAACTTATCCTTTAATCATAGAGTGAGGTAGAGATTCAGTGGGAGGATTAAAAGGTGTCTAAACCCAAGAAAAAAAAGAAACACATGCAGCCACTACACTGCTTTGACTGCTACTTCACAAGGATTGGTAGCCTACAATATACTATATCAGGTTCAAAATTTCAAGTCCTGAGCTACTAGCCAGGCCTTAAGCGTTACTTGTCACCAGTTGCCATACCCCTAATTCTGCCCCTAAACACGCCCTTTGTAAATTATTTAATTCACCCCATGTACACACTGCACTGTATATACTGTAAGGGAGCAGGATGGCATAGTACAGGATGGGCAGGAGTGCACAATATGGTAGGCGGGAGTGCACAATACAGGGTGGGCAGGAGAGCACAGTACAGGGTGGGCAGAAGGGCACAGTATGGCGGTAGGAGGGCACAGTACAGGGGTCACTGGGCAGAGCTCTTTTTCCCATCCATGCACTGTACACAGCCTAAACACAGTCACTGAGATCTTCTACTCCCCACATAGCACACTGATATTGGAGCTGAATTCCTATTCCCTGTCACATACAGTAGCCAGGATGTGCACATGTGTGTAGCTGTCTACTGTGTTTAGTTCTGACCTGTGGAAATTCTTGGTCAGAACGGCAGCTCAGTTGCAGCACCCAGCTCTACACTGTGCTCATGGTAGCTGTGTGTAACAGAATCTGATGCGGAGAAGGAGCTCTCGGTGGCTGTGCTCAAGCAGTGCAGAGATGCAGCTGAACTTTGGGGGGGGGGGTGCAGCCCCCTAGATCTAGCCATAATGTGTTACCGCTGCTGCTTGTGTGGATGGGTTGTACAGTGGGGAGAATAATTATTTGATCCCCTGCAGATTTGGTTTTGTTTTAGTTTGCCCACAAAAAAATGAAGGGTCTATCATTTTTATCATAGGTTTATTTTAAATGGTAGAGACAAAAAAACATATGATACAAATTATTTTTCTCATTGAGCTACAGTTCAATTTATAACAAGTATCTGATCCCCAAGCAAAACATGACTTGGTACTTGGTGGGCAAACCCTTGTTGGCAAGTACAGAGCTAAGACGTTTCTTGCAGTTGGTTACCAGGTTTGCACACATCTCAGGAGGAATTTTGGTCCACTCTTCTTTACAGATCTTCTCTAAACCTTCTTGGCTGTTGCTTGGCAACTCTAAGTTTCAGCTCCCTCCATAAATTTACTATAGGATTAGGGTCTGGAGACCATGACCTTGATGTGCTTCTTCTTGTGCCACTTTTTTGTTGCCCTGGCGATATGTTTTTGCTCATTGTTCTGGAATACCCATCCATGACTTGTATGAAGTTAGCGGAGGGGAGTTCGCTTTGAGAAGTTCCTGTCTGAGCATAACAATATGGAAAAACAAAATAAAAGAGGAAGATAATCAAGGAAGAAGAGAGGGTTGTGAGGAGGGGGATTGGAGAGGAAGGGGGGAAAAGAGAATAGGGGGGAAGTGCAGTCACAGGAAAGATCTTGGTCTGGCATTGTATGTAGTGTTCTAAAATGGGGGTATGGATGTAGTCTGCCCAGGGTTCCCAGGAAAGTTCAAATTTCCCAACCTGGTCTTGGAGAATACTAACTAGTTTTTCCTACACCGTGATCCAAGAGATCTTCCGCTTGGTTGCCAAAAGGAAACTGAGGGCTGTTTCCAGGCTCAGGCTATTGTCATTTTAGCTCCTAGAAGCATATAAAACAAGAGGGATTAAATGTGTTTAGAAGTGTGTTCTACTCATCTGTTTAGCCTGTGACAGTACGTGTCATTTGAAAGACTTTGTTTCAAAAACCTTGGATGAGAAGAAATGACCACCAGAAACAAAGCAAGGAGGTGTCTGGGAACATTCTAGAAAAACGTGTGGGCACCATTGTGAAATGATTTTCACATTATGCCAGGTGTCCAATTTCCACTCTTCCTCTGGATCAAGTTCCCAGCTGTAGGCATATGCAGGTTTATCCCCAGCGTCGACTAGTGAGGCGGTCGCTGTGCAGGACCGATATCTCGGAACACCAACGCTTGTAAGAGGTTATCCTGGGAGGATAAGTTTTACTGTCCCAGATGGAGTGTAAAAAGTGTGAAATTTAAGCGTGAATCTTTCAGTACTGGGCATTTTGAGTTTACTGATGCAGTGGCTCACAGACAATGGCCCCATGGAATTGAAGTGTCGTATATGAAATGGTCCTTTAGTTAGCCACTATTGGAATGCTCTGATGTTGAGAACTAAGAGGAATTGTGGGTTTGTTAAATGCGTGCTAATGGCCGGAGTTCCAAGGCTATTGCGGAGGATTTATTTACCAGGTCACATAAGCAGGGATGGACTGGCCATTGGGACTACAGGGAGTTTCCCGGTGGGCCGATGACTCAGTGGGCCGGCTTCAGTGACAGCGAACCGCCGCCTTCTCCACTCCTCTGTCTTTTCCATCCAGCAGCGCTCACCTCCTCTCCCTCCCCGCAGCGCTCACCTGGGGGGAACAAAGAAGCAGGAGGAGAACCAGAGGAGCAGGGACGACGACAGAGGAGCATGGGGGAGGGGACAGACCGCTAACTCAACAGCTATGGCCTGGGAGTTTCTCACTTCTGCCTAATCTTGTCCCATAAGGGTGGGCACCGAACTGATTTTTTGCCCCGGGTGAAATAATGTACCAGTACCAGCCGTTCTACTCTAATAAAGTAGAATGGCTAGTGGCTAGTGAAGGGGGAGAGGGGGCTTGGGTGGGCGGGGGGCGGGAGTTGTCTGGCCGCCATGGGAGAGACCTGTCAAAGTGGGCCAGTCTGGATGAAGTCCAGGGCCAAATTTTTGTCCCAGTCCAGCCCTGCACATAAGGCGAGTGAATGCGACAGTGTGAGTGCTAGAATTCGGGACCTAAGCTGTTCCGTATAAATGCAATCTGGTTTAGTACCCCGTGAGTAGACCATAGAAATTTGCGCATGTTGAGCTGCCTTAAAGTACCGCCAGAGATTAAGGAGGGCTAGCCTCCCTTGGGTTCACATTCTAAAGATAATATAATTAGGGCACCGTAAACCCTTCTTCCCCCAAACAAATCGTATAATTTTAGTCTGGAAGGTCTTCAGATGCTCTTTTTTTTTTTTTAACAGAAATAAATTTTATTAGACAAATCAACATTACATTACAGATACTTCACAGAAATTACATCAATGCAGAAATCAGAGTGCCAGGAGTATACATCACTTCCAGGGGCATAACCCAAGTAATCGGTGGCAAGTGAGGATTGGGAAAATATCAAGCATATATAACAAGTATTTCTCACCAGTTACGCCACGGCTACTTCAAACAACCCTTAACCACTTCATTACCGAGCCTGTTTTTCAGATTCGGTGCTTACGAGACTAAAACAGTTTTTTTTGCTAGAAAATTATTTAAAACCCCCAAACATTATATATATATTTTTTTCTAACACCCTAGAGAATAAAATGGCGGTCATTGCAATACTTTTTCTCACACCGTATTTGCGCAGCGGTCTTACAAGCGCACTTTTTTTGGAAAAAATTCACTTTCTTGAATTAAAAAATAAGACAACAATAAATTTGGCCCAATTTTTTTATATATTGTGAAAGATAATGTTACGCCGAGTAAAATGATACCCAACATGTCACGCATAAAAATTGCGCCCGCTCGTGGCATGGCGTCAAACTTTTACCCTTAAAAATCTCGATATGCGACGTTTAAAAAATTCTACAGGTTGCATTTTTTGAGATGACGAGGAGGTCTAGGGCTAGAATTATTGCTCTCGCTCTAACGATCGCGGCGATACCTCACTTGTGTGGTTTGAACACCGTTTTCATATGCGGGCGCTACTCGCGTATGCGTTTGCTTCTGCGCGCGAGCTCGTCGGGACGGGGCACTTTAAAAAATTTTTTTTTTGGTTTTGGTTTTTATTTTTATTTATTTTATAATTTTTAACACTGAAAAAAAAAAAAAAAAAAAAATTATCACTTTTATTCCTATTACAAGGAATGTAAACATCCCTTGTAATAGAAAAAAGCATGACAGGTCCCCTTATATATGAGATCTGGGGTCAAAAAGACCTCAGATCTCATATTCAGGCTTAAATGCAAAAAAAAAAAAAAAAAAAAAAAAAAGTCAAAATGTAAACATATTAAATGTCTCTTTAAGACGCTGGGCGGAAATGACGTTTTGACATCACTTCCGCCCAGCAGAGAGAGGGGGACGGCTGAGGGACATTTTTTCCCTCAGTCACATCCCCGGACAGACAACGAGCGGACCCGATCGCCTCCGCCGCTACCGACGGCTACGGTAAGCGCCGGAGGGCGCGGGAGAGCGGCGGGAGGGGGGGGGCACCCTCTCCCGCCGCCGGTAACGGCGATCTCGCGGCGAATCCGCCGCGATGACCGCCGTTATCGTTAACAGGACCGCCCCACGAAGAGATGGATATCTCGGTTGTGGCAGCAGCTGCTGCCGTTACCGAGATATCCATCTTCAAAAACGTGACGTCTTTGGACGTGGGGCCGGTCACAAGTGGTTAAAGGGGTTGTAAAGGTAAAAGTTTTTTTACCCTAATGCATCCTATGCATTAAGGTAAAAAAACATCTCACAGCGTCAACAGCCCCCCCCCCCCCTCCGAGTCCCCGTTTTACTTACCTTACCGTTCGAAACTCCCGGGCGCATCCATGTCATCTTCTTCGGTTCCCAGCCTGGCCGTTGATTGGCTAGGCTGGGCGGATTGATAGCAGCGCAGCCATTGGTTGGCGCTGCTGTCAATCACAGCGGATGACGCGGCGTGCCGGGGGGCGGAGCCGAGTGATACAGTCGGCGGCTATGGCCGCCGCTGTATCACGGGAGCGCGCTCGCAAAAGCTTTTCACCGTGCGAGCGCCCTCGCATGAAGATGGAAAGCTTTTGCGAGGAGGAGCCCAGACAGCTGCCGAGGGACCCCAGAAGACAGCTTTCCGGGCCACTCTGTGCAAAACGAACTGCACAGTGGAGGTAAGTATAACATGTTTGTTATTTTTCTTTAAAAAAAGCCCTGACTTTAGTGTCCCTTTAACCGTAGCATAAACGTAGGAGTAGAAAAAAGAGGGGGGGGGAAAGGTGGAGACCAAAACAGTAACCGTCTGAGGGGGAAGTCAAATGTCCAGCATTCTTAGTCTGGAGGGGGGTCAAGGGCAGCGCGGGTCTCCATCCAGGTACTGTCTATTCTCATAAGTCAACCTATACAAGGGCAGGACCGAATTCATCAAGCGCTGCCAGGAAGCACAGGTGGGGGGTCCTCAGATTTCCATTTCAGCAGAATTTCTCACTAGCATAAAATAGGGAGAAGGTCAGGCGCAGCTTACAGTACCTATCCCCTGCCACGTCCTCCAGATTGCTCAGTAACAGAACTGTCAGGTCGACTGGGATGTTTGTTCCACTCACATCAGTCCGCCTGGAGGCAACAGCCAATATGGCCGGAGTTTTGGACACGACCAGACCATGTGCCAGAATGTACCCATTTCCTTTTTACACCTTTGGTAATTAGGATCCCGTAATGGGTAGATACGAGCCAGCCTCTGCGGGGTATAGTAGGCCCTGTGAAGAAATTTGAACTGTATTAACCTCTCCTTCGCAGCAATCATAGAGGGAATGTATGAGGAGATGCAGTCCAAGGACGGTATATCGGTCCTCTACTTATCCCAGGATTTAGTAAGTTTGGTGTCATACACCACCATGAGATACAGATACAGGGATAAGAGAGGGCAATCCATTACACTAGAGGCCAGGAGACGCTCTATGGAGTCAGACTCCAAAGTTAAGGGGTCAGGAAATTGCGCCTTGAAGGCATGTTTAAGCTGCCAGTATCTAAACTGAAAAGAAGCTGGGTGTAAGCTTGTCTCAATGCCTGAAAAGGCATAAGTCTACCCTCAAGGACAATATGGTGCAAAGTGATGATACCCTTCTTTGCCCACAGGAAGGGGTCCGGAATGCTATTCAGGTGGGGTAACATAAGGTTACCCCACAGGGGCATATGCGGGGACATGTGGAAAGGCATCCTATAAATAGTTTGAGCCTCCTGCCAGACCTTAACTGTGGTCCGCATGAGGGTTGTCATAGAGGGGTTCGCCCTAAGGCCTCGGAACGGCAGGTTAATCAGGGTGACCGCCGGACCTTAACAAGTACTGCCGCCCAATAGTAGATTAAAGAATTCAGGAGTGCCAGTCCCTCACCAGACATGGGTAGGTATAGGATCTGTCTCGCTACCCAAGGGGGTCGTCCAGCCCACACAAAAAATATCAGCAGGCCCCCAGTAAAAAATGTCCTAGGAATATGCAAAGGGGTATTGGGAAAGAAATTTAAGAACTTTGGGAGGTAAATCATTTTCAGAAGATTAACTCTTCCCACTGGCGTCACATTGCACATTTGGCTGTCGATTGGGTCATAAGTGGTTTAATGTTCCCACTCGCGTAGTCACCCATCTTACCAGTAATTTTAATGCCCAGGTAAGTAAACGCATCCACCCACTGAATCGGCGTGTGTGTTGGGGTTCGCAAGACCGAGGAGTGTAGCGGGAACAGAACTGATTTGTCCAAGTTAATGCGGATGCCCGAAAACCGGCCAAACTGATTGATGAGATTTAAGGCCACTTGTAAAGAGGAGGAGAGCAGGGTATCCTCCACATACAAAGATAGCTTCTCCTCAATCGCGCCTTTCTGCAGTCCCCGAACCCTCGTCTCCGCTCTCAACAATATGACCAGGTGTACCAGAGCAGTTATGACTTCTTATGAGTTCAGCCTGTTAGCAAGGATTTTAGCCAGGATTTTTGCATCCATGTTTACCAGAGAAATAGGGCGGTACGCGGAGTATAGGGTAGGGGCCTTCCCTGACTTGGGAATTGCCACTATAACTGCCTCTCTCATTGTGTCAGGGAGCCTCCCCAGCCGCGACAATTCAGTGAACAGGGAATGGAATTGAATGACGAGGTTCTCAACCTAATGTTTGTAGAACTCCACATGAATTCCATCAGGCCCTGGCGTTTTACCCATTTGCATAGATAGGGCCCATTGGATTTTCGTCACCGTGATGGAAGCATCAAGCGGTGTACGGTAGGTTGGTGCGAGGACCGGTATATCAATGTCCTCCAGGTAGGCCCGGAGGTCCGGAACCTCGTAGTCCGCCTGCGAGCTGTAAAAGAGTCTATAAAAGTCAGCAAAGAACGTATTGATTCTCTCTGGGGTACAGATCAGTTCCCCCGTGGGGCCCATAATACTTGGGACACACATCCTGCCTGTTCCCTAGAAAGCCAGGCCAGCAGTCTCCGGACCTCTCTTCCCTGCTCAGAAATCCGCTGGGAATGATCAAGTAATTTCTTGTGTTACCTCTTTCTCCTGTACCTCTAAATGGGGGTCCTTAGCAAGTCTCTCTGTCTGGCTCAGCTTATCGTCCACATCAGTAAGTGCTGTCTTTGCTCCTTCTACCCCATTTGAACTTATTTTGTCCCTTATATTATCGACCAGGGATTGAGCACCTGTATCTGCAATGTCAGTCATGACTCTGTCAGTTATTAGACACACAATGGATGAGAGGAAGACGAGAGGGAGGGGGGAAGAAAGGGGAGAGACAGAATATTATGTACTGAAGGGCTAATAACATACATTAAACGGAGTAAGAGAGGAGGAAGGAAGGAAGGAGAGCGTGATGAAGAACACATGTAAAGATAGACAAAAAATAAGATATATAATAAAGAGAGAGATATTATTAAAGAAAAATTAAGGGAAAGAGGGAAAACAGGAAAAAGAAAAACACGGAGAAGAAAATAAGGGCCTTGGTGAAGGACGCCGGGCACTTGCACTGTCCTGCTCTATAGCACCCCCACAGTAAATGCCTCTCCTCGGAGGTCGGAGGCGTGACTAGGGTTTTGCTTTTTTTTTTTTTTTATTCTTTATTTATTTATTTTTTATGTGGCGGTCTGGTCTCTGGAGAGACACCAGGCGATCACAGACGCGGGGAGGTAATTCCTCACATATTATGGAATTTTTTTTTTCTCTTCCCCCTTCTTCTCTGGCTGGTCGACATCCCCCATTCCCCCCCCCCCCCTCCCCAGCTAGCAATTTCAGTAGAACAGATAAAAAAATGTCTAACACATCCTTTACTTCATATAATGTTAAAGGGCTTAATATTTCAGAAAAAAGAGTATGATTGCTAGCGGAGCTATATAGACTTAAGTCACAGGTAGCCTTCATACAAGAAACCCATTTTAAGGGAGGCAAAACCCTGAATCTAAAAAAATGCAGATTCCCAGATTCCAGTATACCATAGCACATCACAGAATTCGAAATCATGTGGGGAATCTATTCTGATATCAAAACGTGGCGTGGCGTGAAAAGAATCTGCGGTGATTAGGGATGATGTAGGACGACTTTTAATAGTTAAAGTAACTCTGATTCAACAGAAAACCACGTTAGTAAATATATACTTACCGAATGTTGATCAGATAAACTATCTAGAGACAAGTCTGCAAATGGTGTATCAAAACAAAGAGGAAGTTTTGGTGATAGGGGGTGAATTAAATCTGGCCCTGGACCCAATGAGGGACACGTCAAAGGGTATATCTCACCTGTCATATGTTAAATTAAGGAAAGCAAAAAAACTTCTACAAGAATTACAACTGATCGACAGCTGGAGGGTGGCTCATCCACAAGAAAGGGATTACACATTCTTCGCGGCTAGATACGGGACATATACTAGAATTGATTATGTATTCCTTAAAATTTAGCGACATCCATAGTGGATGCTTCTATCGGATCCTTCACGCTATCAGACCATGCTCCAACAGACTGCACATTAAAATAGGGAGATGAGGATAGGAAAGAGTGGCACAGGAAGATAAATGAGACCCTATTAAAAGACCGTACATACGCAGAGAAAATAGGGAAGGAATTAGAATTATTTTTTGCGACAAATGATACCGATGAAATAACTCTCTTTTGTCTTTGGGAAACGCACAAATGTGTAATTAGAGATATAAAAAGATTGAAAAGGACAAAATTAGTGGGTATTAGCCACTACAGTATAAATAGGACTTTGTTGGCGCTTTGTGTCTATAATAGGTGAGCTAGTAAATTCACAGAGAGTTTCTTATAAACAAAATAACAAATTTTATTTAAATACATAAAAACAATAAATAATAAAATCCATTGTTTGCCCTGATACAATATAGATGCTATGATTGATTAGATGGGGGTGGTGCTGGTCGCCAACATGTTTTGCATGTTTTGCAGGGCTCCGCATCCATCTATTTCATATCTTCATCAAAACTGTCAGGTCTGGTTTGTAAACTGCACAAGGCTTATGGTGACCCCCAAAAAGCGACAACTAGCCAATGAGGAGACTGCACCCCCAACGGGACTCAGATCCATCAGGTTTCTTGTTGAGCTGCTGGACCCTAGTGATCCCCAATGCGGTGTGTGGAATAACAGTATCTGCTGTTCATTTAAATATAGTTTACCACAACTGTGTATTCCCCTCAGTGGGAGACAAAACAGGGAGAAAAGACAGAGACCGGAGATAACCTAGGGCTTGTAGTGCCTCTGCGGTTACAAAATCTCCTTGTCACAGTCTCTGACTTCCCCTGATGCCAGGCGAGTACAGAACACCAACAATATTACATCGCATATATCCTCAGATATCAGAAGTATGTTGGAGATGTCATGAAGCAGGAGGCTCATTAATGCATATTTTTGGGGAATGTGAAAAGATGCAAGAATTCTGGAAAATGGTAATGAAGACAATTAAAGCGGAGTTCCACCCAAAAGTGGAACTTCCACTTATTTATTTTCTCTGGTACCACATTTTGGCACCTTTCAGGGTGGAGGGGGGAACAGTGACCCGTTTTTCACTGGTCCCCTTCCCTTCTTCTGGAGACGCTGTTGCGGCGAAGCTTGGTCCCCCTCCTCCTTCCACCCCCTGCCGAGCCAATTAGAAAGTGCAGCGCATTTTGCACATACGCAGTAGTGAACCAAAAGGCTTCACTGCCGGGTTCCCTTACCGACAATGGTGATGGCTGCACCCGACAGCCGTTCCGAACATCGGCTGGGGTGCTGAAATCACAGGCTCCCTGGACAGGTAAGTGTCCATATATTAAAAGGCAGCAGCTGTAGTATTTGTAGCTGCTGACTTAAAAAGTTTTGTGGGGTGGGCGGACCTCCGCTTTAATGAGATTACAGGAATCAATTTAGAAAACAGACCATCGGCGGTTTTTAATATTAGACATCCCAATATCAGGGGAAAAATACAAAAATTTGCTGATAAGACATTTGATTATAGCCGCAAGGGCATGTATCCCTGCCCTGTGTAAACAAGAGACTCATCCATCCAGAGCACAATGGCTCCCTAGAGTGGCAGAGATACAACAAATGGTGAACCTCACAATGGCAATGAAAGATCAGGATGAGATGTACCTTTCCACGTGGGCCCCTTATGTGAAGTTTAGGGAGGGGTGAGAAGAGAGGGGGGAAAGACGGCAGATTGGAGGTAAGAGTGTCCTTTTTTTTTTTTTCTTCTTTTTTTTTTTTCTCTTTTTTTTTTTTTTGTAGGGAGAAGGGAGGGGGGGTAACTAAAGGAGGATAGAAGGAAAATGAGAAGCTTTTAAATAAACAGACAAGAGGGGGGAGATAGTGAGGAGAGAGAGAGAGATTCCTCTCCATCATTACCTTTATTCTGTGTAATAACTTTAATTTAATTGGAAGATATGAAATGTAAAATCTGTAACGCAAATCTTGAAATAAATAAAGAATAAAAAAAATAAAAAAAAGTAATTTCTTTTGCGTAAGAGCGGTACGAAGACTAAGGACCTCCCCAGTCAGGAGCTGCAGTTGGGCATAATGTTGGGGATCCTGGGACATAATGAAAATTTCATCCGCCCTGGCCGCCTCTCTCTTCGCCCCCACCAGTTCTGCCCTAAGCTCTCTACGAACTTTGGCAATGATGGTCTGGTAATGTCCTCTCGTGGAGGCCTTAAAGGCATTTTACACAATTGCTGAGTCCACCGTGCAAACCCGGCCCCCAGACCCAGGATGTACAAGCACCAAGCACCAAGTAATGCTGAAATATCAATTATCTGCATAACGAACAAAAATGGTACAACATAAAAACCCAACAACAAACCCAAGAACAGAAAAAGAAACATGGCCCCAGTAGGGCAACCATCCCCACCCTACCCAGCCCCTTAAAACTGAGGAAGGTATTTATCCCAAACAGTTTCAGCTCGCTGGCTGCAAAAGGGGCTCCGTGCAAGAGGCGAATGTTGCGCGCCTTCAGTGACGCTTTGACTTTGTTGAACGATTTCCTGAGTTTCTGGGTTTCCACCGAATAGTCTGGGAAAAATCATCAACTTGGCATTCTGGTATTTGAGGTCGCCCACAAGCCTGGAGGCATAGAGAATTTCGTCTCTATCCCGGAAGTTGAGCAGGGGAGAATGAATGTTCGCGTTTAGGCTCCAGGAGGTCCCGACTTAGGTGGGATGTGGTGTGCCCTTTCCACCAAATAGGGTGACATGCGAGCCTTTAGGGAGGAGGGTACGCATCATACCTTCTACAATACCTGTGGGGTTATTCCCTCTGCTCCCACGGATAGGCCGACAATGTGAAGGTTATTGTGCAGGTTTCTGTTTTCGGCATCTTCGGCTCTGTACTCCAGGGCTTTCACTTTGGTGTAAAGAGTGCGGAGCGCTGCGCCATGTTCTGCGACCTTATCTTCAGTGTTGCTCACTCTTTGTTCGGTCTCCGCTACTCTGGCCCTGAGTTTGTCCATGTCTTGGCGGATAAGGCCCATGTCCATCTGTACGGCCTCTATTTTTGCTGTTAACATGGACTGGCAATGGCCTCATTCCCTGCCATGTTGTGTCCGTGCACCCACCTGGTCAGCAAGGGTGAGTGAGTCTGCCTCTATTAGCCCAGGATCTGGATTAAATGCCAGAATGCAGCGGAGCTCTCAGCAGAAGCAGCCACTCACAGTGCCATCTTGGCCACGCCCCCTTCAGATGCTCTTTTAATCAGGATGATAGTGATTTGAATAAGTAGAGGAGATGAGGGGGAGGGTCATTTTAGTCAAATCCGATCTATCCAGGATAAATCATGTCTGGCCCAGGAATCAAGTCCTCTCAGTTTTTTTGTAGAGGGGAGGATAATTTGCCCTTATACAACTGTGAAAAATGTGCTCTAGTCTAAAAAATGATACAAGTCAGAAGACTGCTATATGATGCGGATGAGAAAAGCCTCGCTCCAATGTGCTATCTGCAGCCCTGAAAAGGACTGATAGATTAGAAGTTTTTTTTCATCCTTTAATGACCATATTGACATCCAGTGGATATCTTGAACAAAGATCGTCTACAGCTTTACTCTGGGTCCATGATCTCCATCCCCGGTTTCCAGCAGTGAGAGCCTCCAGATAAGCTGCCGAGATTTGCCACTTGGATTTCCTACGCTCTAATGATCTGCTTCGCTGACTGGTAGATCTATCAACTCTGGTAAGAGTATTCTACCTCTGTATTTCTCCACAAGAAAGGTTACTTGATGGTCTATTTGGTCCACGTCCAACCTCACCATTTCTTTTTATTGTCTCTTGAATGAACAATTATTATCATGTATCACTTCTATGTGGATTATAATTTTATAATTATTGTTTGCTCATTATTTTGGGACTCATTTCATATATGCATGGTCCCTTTGAACACTTGGCGCTCTAAATTTTTATTTACCAGCCCTTATGCAACTGATCGATGTTGGGGGTCAGGTGTACACCCAAGATTGGGATGGAGTTGGTATTCCAGGAGAAAGAGAAATTAGTCCATATTCGGTCAACTAAAGAGGGTTCTACCAAAATGTTTAGAGCTCTAGACATATTTACTAGTCTCTAGTTTTGTCGGTCTCACAAAAGAAGCCCTTTGAAACCTATTCACCATATTCCATTAATTCTTTTGAGTAGGAAATTTCTGATTTGGCAGCTTTGTTGTAAACAGCCTTATTTAGTGTGTCACAAAGACAAAATCGTGTTACGTCCCCTTCCTACTTTCCTTCCTAAAGTGATGACGATATTTCATTTAAATCAAGATATTGTTTTACCTTCCTTTTTTCCTGAGCCGCAGTCTGCGGGGGGAAAATGATTGCACTCTCTGGATGTAGTGAGAGCAATGATAGGATTTTTTTTTAATACAGCTTACCTGTAAAATCCTTTTCTTGTGAATACATCACGGGATACAGAGCCTTTAACCACTTCAGCCCCGGAAGGATTTACCCCCTTCCTGACCAGAGCACTTTTTGTGATTCGGCACTGCGTCGCTTTAACTGACAATTGCGCGGTCGTGCGATGTGGCTCCCAAACAAAATTGGCGTCCTTTTTTTCGCACAAATAGAGCTTTCTTTTGGTGGTATTTGATCATCTCTGCGGTTTTTATTTTTTGCGCTATAAACAAAAATAGAGCGACTATTTAAAAAAAAAAACAATATTTTTTACATTTTGCTATAATAAATATCCCCAAAAAATATCTAAAAAAACTTTTTTTTTCCCCAGTTTAGGCCGATACGTATTCTTCTACATATTTTTCGTAAAAAAAAATCGCAATTAGCGTTTATTGATTGGTTTTTGCGCAAAATTTATAGCGTTTACAAAAAAGGGGGTAGTTTTATGGCATTTTTATTAATATTTTTTTTTTACTAGTAATGGCGGCGATCAGCGTTTTTTTTCGGTACTGCGATATTATGGCGGACACATCGGACACTTTTGACACATTTTTGGGACCATTGGCATTTTTATAGCGATCAATGCTATAAAAATGCATTGGATTACTATAAAAATGCCATTGGTAGTGAAGGGGATAACACTAGGGCGCAGGGAAGGGGTTAAGTGTGTTCCTATTTGTGTTCTAACTGTATGGGGGTGTTGACTCACTAGGGGGAATCACTGATCTTCCGTTCATACATTGTATGAACGGAAGATCAGCGTTTCCCCCGCTGACAGGAACGAGCGCTGTGTGTTTACACTCCCAGCTCTCGTTCCCCGCTCTGTAACGAACAAGCGCGTAGGACGTAGAGCTACGTGCTCTCGCCCAGCACTGCCACCGGGTCGGCATCTAGTTAATCACTTAATAGGTTATGTAGTCACCACAGGTGATTGGACACTGGTAAACCCAATTGAAATTGAGTTCCTCCCCTATATAACCCCTCCTTTGTAGCAAAGCAATAAGTGTCCCACGTTTAACTCCGAAGAGGGGCGGGAGCTCTGTGTCCCATGATGTATTCCCAAGAAAGGATTTTACAGGTAAGCTGTATTAAAAAAAATCCTATTTTCTTGCTCATACATCACGGGACACAGAGCCTTAATTACTTAATGGGATGTCCCATAGCAATGCTAAAATTGAGGGGAGGGAGACACAGATCAAAACAAGACTGCCATCGGGCCAGAGGATCTATACTGCTGCCTGCAGTACACTACGCTTGAAGGCGGCATCCTCGTACCCTCTCACATCTACCTGGTAGAATTTAGTAAATGTATGGACCGAAGACCAAGTAGCAGCCTTACAGATCTGAGCCATGGAGGCCTGGTGACGCACTGCCCATGAAACACCAACTGCTCTAGTTGAGTGCGCTTTCACCTAAAAAGGAGGAATCTTCTTTCCTAAACCATAAGCCTGCATAATGACTTTGATTCCGATTCGGTCGATTCCAACTTGCTATAGTGGACTTCGATGCTGCCTGGCCCTTCCTTGGGCCTTGTGGCAGAATAAACCAACAATCAGTCTTTCGTATCTGAGAAGTAGCTTGCAGATAAATTTCACCGCTCTTACAACTAGAGAGTGTAGACTCTCTTCCTCCGCAGACTGCGGATCTGGAAAAAAAGACGGTAGGACTATATCTTGATCCAGATGAAATCCTGAAACCACCTGAGGTAAGAGAGTCAGGTGAGGACGCAGTACCACCCTGTCATCATGAATAATCATATACGGTTATTTAAAAGAAAGAGCTGCCAATTCCGATACCCTCCTTGCTGAGGATATGGCTATGAGAAAAAGTATAGTTAGGTCAGCTGGGCTGGGGGAGCTGTGTATTGTAAGTCCCCTTGTGGAGCCGCGGTTTGCAGATATGTCCCCTGTGGGGAATTGGAGCAGTCCGTTCAGGGTTCTCTCCAGCATGGACTTGGTGGAAGCTGGTCAGAGTAATGCAAGGGCAAAGGTGCACATAGCAGGGCTAGATGGGACTGACCTGTCCAGAGGTGCGGGATCCACGTGCACAATAATGTCCTCTCCCTCGGCTGCAGTGCCATGCTGTGTTGCAGCTGCCATCTTGGACGTCTGGATGGTCATCGTTGTGGGCTCCAACTGTCAGGAAAGGTCCCTCCTCACCTTGCCCCATGGACTTTGAAAAAGTCCCTAGGTTTTTTGGAGTCGCGGGCAGGTGTAGTGTAGTGGGGCCGAGCTGTGTGCTGGCTACGCAGGGGGGTATGTTTTGCTGGAGCAGAACGAAGCTCCCTGATCAAGTGGTATATCGGGGAGCTGCCATGCATTCGCTTCAGACAGGTGTCTTTTATATGCATAACAAGTTGTCGTTGCACCTTACACATTATTGTTGGTTGGTAGGTGATCAAATACTTATTTTACTCACTGAACTGCTACCCATTTTTTAACATTTGTATCATGTGTTTTTTCTGCATTATTTGTCTCTATCATTTAAAATAATTCTATGATAAAAAATGATAGACCCTTTATTTCTGTGTAAAGTGGTCAAACTTACTAAATCTGCAGGGGATCAAATAATTATTTTACCCACTGTATATTGCTCCGATCCCTGTGGTCCTTCTCTCCTGTTCAACCCATGTGATCGAAGCAGTACACACCCCGCCCACACAAGCCTCAAATACCAACATACAGGGTATACTATGTACTATTGGCATAAAAACACACACACACACACACAGGCTTGTGTCTTTTTTCAACCTCACCAAACTGCTTGAGGAGCGCCAGAAAGTGGGGCTGCAGCTGCAGCCCCCCCCCCCCCCCCCCCCATGCATTAAGATGGCCCTCTGCTTATTTCCATTTGCCTAATGCGAGCAGGCGAGTGGAAATTTTAAGGGCTGTACTATATTTAATTTCTGTTCTTGGGTTTAAATGCACACTCTCTCAATTAATGTAAATAGTGAACATAGTATATATGTACAATATAAGCGAAGGGAGGGGCGACAGTTTTGATAATGGGATACTGTCAGAAACCATGAATCAGACAGAAGTACAGTTAAATCACACTTGTTTAATAATAAAAATAAAAAGGTAAACAGAGTAAGTGTAGTCAAAACATAGTAACCGGATCGGGTAGTCGGCCAAGCCAATGTCCAAGAGCCAGCGATAAAGCTAGTGGAACAGCAAGCAGGATCTGTAGCCAGAAGGAACTTCAGTCAAGCAGGTCTTTACCTGGAATGCAGGAGAAAGCCTCTTGTGATGTTAACACAGGCAAAGGTGACGAGCAAATGAACTGGAAGTCAGAGCTGACGAGCAGGTCATCTACAGATGGATCACTGTGGAGAGATGGAAGCTGGCATTTGGCCAACAGATGAGCTGCCAGCACAGAGAAGGAAGGGCTGGGCCCAGCCCTGGCAGATACATCCCATTTTAAATTATGTTCTTTGGCATCTGTAATTTTTTTCCAGTCATTTTATATCTATTCCTGAGGATTTCCAACATATTTGCAGCATGACATTTAGATACTTCCTGAGTTCTCAAACAGTCTCTCATGGGCTTCTCAGATACATATTGGATGAAAGACAATTTTCCAGAGTGATAGCTTTCTTTGCTGCAAATGCAATACACCTACTTAATCCCACTCTGAACCTAGATCAAATCCCACCATCAGTGGGATTCTCAATATAGTAATCTGACGGTTGGTCTGATGTCTGACGTCGAGTAAGCCAACCGTCAGTTTAGACAGCCGTTTAGACAGGTTTAAGACCACTTTGTTTGTTTGTTTGTTTCTTTTTGTTTTTTCTCATATGGCGCTGCACATATTGCTCGAAGTTTAGCATAGCCTGACAGTTGTCAAGACTACTATATTAAGAATCCCAGTGATAGTTTCTGCAAAGGAAGTGCCAGTTCTGACTACAGAGGTCATGGGGTAATCTGTGCAGTGCCATATGAGAAATAAAGTGGTTTTAAACCTGGCTAACGCGATGGTTGGCTAACTCGACGGTTGACTTTGCCAACCGTCAGATTATTCAACTGTCAAATTAGCCAATTCGACAGTTGCCTAATCTGACGGTTGTCTTACTCGACTGTCAGATTACTGGACGGTTGGTTAACCACTTAACAACCAGGCCAATTCTGACACTTCGCTCCAACATGTAAAAATCATATTTTTTTTGCTAGAAAATTACATAGAACCCCCAAACATTATATATATATATATATACATATATATATATATATATACATATACATATATATATATTTAGCAGAGACCCTAGAGAATACAATGGCAGTCATTACAACTTTTTATCTCGCATGGTATTTGCGCAGCAATTTTTTAAACACGTTTTTTTGGGGGAAAAGAAAACAGTTTCATGATTTAAAAAAAAACAAAAAAAAACAGTAAAGTTAGCCCAATCTTTTTACATAATGTGAAAGATGAAGTTACACCGAGTAAATTGATACCTAACATGTCACGCTTCAAAATTGCACACGCTCATGGAATGACTCCAAACTTCGGTACTTAAAAATCCCCATAGGCGACATTTTAATTTTTTTTACTGGTTACATGTTTTCAGTTACAAAGAAGGTCTTGGGCTAGAATTATTGCTCTCGCTCTAAACATTTGCGGCAACACCTCACTCACGTGTGGTTTAAACACAGTTTTTATATGTGGGCGGGACTTATATATGTGTTCTGCTTGCGGGGACAGGAGCACTTTAAAAAAAAAAAAAATCTTAATTTTTACTTTAACTGCTTGCCGACCGCCCACCGCAGTTATACGGCGGGACGGTGGCACTGCTGGGCTAGAGCACGTAGCTCTACGTCCTACCTTTAGCGGCCGCTAGGGGGCGCGCGCCCCCGCTCGTCCCCCGAGCGTGTCTGGCAGGCACGATCGCCGCCGGGCACGCGTGCTCATTCGTTACAGAGCGGGGAACGGGAGGTATGTGTGTAAACACATACCTCTCGTTCCTGTCAGCGGGGGAAACGCTGATCTGCTGTTCATACAATGTATGAACAGAAGACCAGTGATTTTCCCTAGTGAGGCCATCCCCCCTACAGTTAGAACACAGGCAGGAACACACTTAACCCCTTCCCTGCCCCCTAGTGTTTAACCCCTTCACTGCCAATGGCATTTTTATAGTAATCCAATGCATTTTTATAGCATTGATCGCTATAAAAATGCCAATGGTCCCAAAAATGTGTCAAAAGTGTCCGATGTGTCCGCCATAATATCGCAGTACCGAAAAAAAACACTGATCGCCGCCATTACTAGTAAAAAAACAAAATATTAATAAAAATGCAATAAAACTACCCCCTTTTTTGTAAACGCTATAAATTTTGCGCAAACCAATCAATAAATGCTAATTGCGATTTTTTTTTTTTACGAAAAATATGTAGAAGAATACGTATCGGCCCAAACTGAGGAAAAAATGTTTTTTTATATCTTTTTTGGGGATATTTATTATAGCAAAATGTATAAAATATTGCATTTTTTTCAAAATAGTCTCTCTATTTTTTTTTTTTTTTTTTTAAATTGGGAGCCACGTCGCACGACCGCGCAATTGTCGGTTAAAGGGACACAGTGCCGAATCGCAAAAAGGGGCCTGGGGCTTAAATGGTTAAAAAAAAATTGATCACTTTTATTCCTATTACAAGGAATGTAAACATCCCTTGTAATAGGAATATGGCATGACAGGTTCTCTTTACAGTGAGATATGGGGTCAATAAGACTTATTTAGGCTTCCCTCTAGGCTGGGAAGCCTAAATAAAAAAATTAAAAATAAAAAAAAAATCACAATCACCGAGGCCGGATGTTGCGTCGTAATTTTGCGCCCGACCTCCAGCGACCGTCATCTGGCGACCACTGATCCTGTCCGGTGACAGGATCAGTGGTCGCCAGATGACGGTCGCTGGAGGTCGCTGTTCTGCCGCTTGATCGTTCTTATGGGCGGCGGGAGGGGACCTCCTACCTCTCAATATAGTAATCTGACGATCGGTGAGTCGGTACTCACCGATCGTCAGATTACTATATTGAGAGGTAGGAGGTCCCCTCCCGCCGCCCATAAGAACGATCAAGCGGCAGAACAGCAGCTATGACTGTTCCTATGGTGTAGGGGATCACCGGCTGAAACCGGCAATATCTGATTGATGCCTGTAGCTGCAGGCATCATTCAGATATACCACCACAAAGCCCAGGACGTAATATAACTTGATGGTTGCCTAATCTGATGGTTGTCTTGCTTGGCCGTCAGATTACTCAACCGTCGATTTAGCCAACTGTCAGGTATATTGAGAATCCAGGAAGTGTGAGTTTTGAGGTAACTCAATGGTTGACTTTGTCGGTTGGTTTGCTAACTCAATGATTCAAGCTGTCAACCATCAGATTAGTCAACCGTCAGATTACTACATTGAGAATCCAGGAAGTGTGAGTTTTGAGGTAATCTGTGCAGGAAAAAAGAATCAAGGTTGGCTAACTCGACGGTTCACTTAGCCATCATCAGATTAGGCAACCGTCGAGTTCGCTAACCTGACGCTTGGCTAACTCGATGGTTCACTAATCCAACCGTCAGATTAGGCAACCGTCGAGTTCGCTAACCTGACGGTTAGCTAACTTGACGGTTGACTTTGTCATATTAACAAACCGTCAAGTTGGCGAACCTGACGGTTCGCTAAATCGATAGTTTAACCATCAGATTACGCAACCGTCGAGTTCGCTAACCTGACGGTTAGCTAACTTGACGGTTGACTTTGTCAACTGTCATATTAGCAAACCGTCAAGTTAGCGAACCTGACGGTTGGCTTACTCGATGGTTCACTTAGCCTACCGTCAGATTAGGCAACCGTCGAGTTCGCTAACCTGACGGTTAGCTAACTTGACAGTTGACTTTGTCATATTAGCAAACCGTCAAGTTAGCGAACCTGACGGTTCGCTAACTCGATAGTTCACTTAGTCAACCATCAGATTAAGCAACCGTCGAGTTCGCTAACCTGACGGTCATATTAGCAAACCGTCAAGTTAGCGAACCTGACGGTTGGCTTACTCGACGGTTCACTTAGCCAACTGTCGGGTTAGCCAACCGTCAGGTTAGCCAACTCGACGGTTGCCTAATGTGACGGTTGGGTTGCTCGGCTGTCAGATTACTCAACCGTCGGGTTAGCCAACCATCAGATTACTATAGAATTACAGGCAGTGTGATTTTTGAGGTCTCTCAACAGTTGACTTTGTCGGTTGGTTTGCTAACTCGATGATTCATTTTGCCAGCCGTCAACCATCAGATTAGTCAACTGTCAATGGAGAATCCAGGAAGTGAGTTTTGAGGTAAGATGTGCAGGAAAAAAGAATCTCGACTATTGTTTAGGCAACCATCAGATTAGGCAACCATCGGTTGGCTCAGGTTAGCGAACTCGACGGTTGCTTAATCTGATGGTTGACTAAGTGAACTATCGAGTTAGCGAACCGTCAGGTTCGCTAACTTGACGGTTAGTCAACCACCAGATTAGGCAACCATCGAGTTTGCTAACCTGACGGTTGGCTAACTCGATGGTTCACTTAGTCAACCATCAGATTATGCAACCGTCGAGTTTGCGAACCTGACGGTTAGCTAACTTGACGGTTGATTGTCATATTAACAAACCGTCAAGTTGGCGAACCTGACGGTTCGCTAAATCGATAGTTTAACTATCAGATTACGCAACCGTCGAGTTCGCTAACCTGACGGTTAGCTAACTTGACGGTTGACTTTGTCATATTAACAAACCGTCAAGTTGGCGAACCTGACGGTTCGCTAAATCGATAGTTTAACCATCAGATTACGCAACCGTCGAGTTCGCTAACCTGACGGTTAGCTAACTTGACGGTTGACTTTGTCAACTGTCATATTAGCAAACCGTCAAGTTAGCGAACCTGACGGTTGGCTTACTCGATGGTTCACTTAGCCTACCGTCAGATTAGGCAACCGTCGAGTTCGCTAACCTGACGGTTAGCTAACTTGACGGTTGACTTTGTCATATTAGCAAACCGTCAAGTTAGCGAACCTGACGGTTCGCTAACTCGATAGTTCACTTAGTCAACCATCAGATTAAGCAACCGTCGAGTTCGCTAACCTGACGGTCATATTAGCAAACCGTCAAGTTAGCGAACCTGACGGTTGGCTTACTCGACGGTTCACTTAGCCAACCGTCGAGTTAGCTAACCGTCAGGTTAGCCAACTCGACGGTTGCCTAATGTGACGGTTGGGTTGCTCGGCCGTCAGATTACTCAACCGTCGGGTTAGCCAACCATCAGATTACTATAGAATTACAGGCAGTGTGATTTTTGAGGTCTCTCAACAGTTGACTTTGTCGGTTGGTTTGCTAACTCGATGATTCACTTAGCCAGCTGTCAACCATCAGATTAGTCAACTGTCGAGTTAGCGAACCGTCAGATTACTACATTGAGAATCCAGGAAGTGTGAGTTTTGAGGTAATCTGTGCAGGAAAAAAGAATCTCGACAAATAGTTTAGGCAACCATCTGATTAGGCGAACAGGTTAGCGAACTCGACGGTTGCTTAATCTGATGGTTGACTAAGTGAACTATCGAGTTAGCGAACCGTCAGGTTCGCTAACTTGACGGTTAGTCAACCACCAGATTAGGCAACCATCGAGTTCGCTAACCTGACGGTTAGCTAACTCGATGGTTCACTTAGTCAACCATCAGATTATGCAACCGTCGAGTTTGCGAACCTGACGGTTAGCTAACTTGACGGTTGATTGTCATATTAACAAACCGTCAAGTTGGCGAACCTGACGGTTCGCTAAATCGATAGTTTAAACATCAGATTACGCAACCGTCGAGTTCGCTAACCTGACGGTTAGCTAACTTGACGGTTGATTGTCACATTAACAAACCGTCAAGTTGGCGAACCTGACGGTTCGCTAAATCGATAGTTTAAACATCAGATTACGCAACCGTCGAGTTCGCTAACCTGACGGTTAGCTAACTTGACGGTTTACTTTGTCATATTAGCAAACCGTCAAGTTAGCGAACCTGACGGTCCGCTAACTCGATAGTTCACTTAGTCAACCATCAGATTAAGCAACCGTCGAGTTCGCTAACCTGACGGTTGACTTTGTCAACCGTCATATTAGCAAACCGTCAAGTTAGCGAACCTGACGATTGGCTTACTCGACGGTTCACTTAGCCAACCGTCGAGTTAGCTAACCGTCAGGTTAGCCAACTCGACGGTTGCCTAATGTGACGGTTGTGTTGCTCGGCCGTCAGATTACTCAACCGTCGGGTTAGCCAACCATCAGATTACTATATTGAGAATACAGGCAGTGTGATTTTTGAGGTAAGTCAACGGTTGACTTTGTCGGTTGGTTTGCTAACTCGATGATTCACTTAGCCAGCTGTCAACCATCAGATTAGTTAACTGTCAAGTTAGCCAACCATCAGATTAGCCAACCATCAGATTACTATATTGAGAATCCAGGAAGTGTGAGTTTTGAGCTAATCTGTGCAGAAAAAAAGAATCAAGGTTGGCTAACTCGACAAATAGTTTAGCCAACCATCAGATTAGGCAACCGTCGAGTTTGCTAACCTGACGGTTGGCTAACTCGATGGTTCACTTAGCCAACCATCAAATTAGGCAGCCGTCAAGTTCTCTAACCTGACGGTTAGCTAACTTGACGGTTGACTTTATCAACAGTAATATTAGCAAACCGTCAAGTTAGCCAACCTGACGGTTAGCTAACTCGATAGTTCATTTAGCCAACCATCAGATTAGGCAACCGTCGAGTTCGCTAACCTGACGGTTGACTAATGTGATGGTTGTCTTACTCGACTGTCAGATTATTCAACCGTCGAATCAGTTTTAACCACTTCCTGCCCGCTGGCCATCATATGACGTCCTGGGCTTTGTGCGGGGATATCTGAATGATGGGTGCAGCTACAGGCATCATTCAGACATTACCTTTTTCAGCTGGCGATTCCCAACAACCCATAAGAATGATCATAGCTGTTCCGCCGCTTTATCATTCTTATGGGAGGCAAGAGGAGACGCCCACCACCCTCCGGTGCTTCTACTTCACTGTAAAGAGGACCTGTCATGCCATATTCCTATTACAAGGGATGTTTACATTCCTTGTAATAGGAATAAAAGTGATCAACATTCCTGCCCAGACAAAATTTTAGCTTCCGCCACTGCGTCGCTTTAACTGACAATTGCGCGGTCGTGCGATGTGGCTCCCAAACAAAATTGGCGTCCTTTTTCCCCCACAAATAGATTAGATTAGCCAATCTTTTGGTGGTATTTGATCACCCGTGTGTTTTTTGCTTTTTGCTATAATAAATATCCCATTTAAAAAAAAAAAAAAAACATTATTTATCTCAGTTTAGGCCGATACTTATTCTTCTACATATTTTTGGTAAAAAAAAAAATCGCAATAACCGTATAGTGACTGGTTTGCGCAAAAGTTATATTGCCTACAAAATAGGGGACATAATTAGGATTTATTTTGTATTTATATTTTACTAGGAATGGCGGCGATCTGCAAATTTTTTTTCGGGACTGGGACATTATAGCGGACACATCGGACACTTTTGACACATTTTTGGGACCATTTACATTTATACAGTGAACAATGCTATAAATATGCATTGATAACTGTATAAATGTAACTGGCGGGGAAGGGGTTAAATGTATATCCTAGGTGTGTTCTAACTGTGGGGGGAGGGGGGTGACTGGGGAGGTGACCGATTGTGTTCCTATGTACAAGGGACACAATTGGTCTCCTCTCTTCCTGACAGGGACGTGCAGCTCTGTGTTTACACACAGAGCTCCACGTCCCAGCTCAATTGTTGGCAATCGCGAGTGCCCGGCGGCCACCGCGGCTGCCGGGCACACGCACAGGCTTCTCAGTGACGCGACGGGTGGGAGCCTAGCCGGTTTAAATGACATGACGGCGAGCGGGTAGCAAGTGCCCCTGTCCCCGTGTGATCACATGCAGAAGCAAACGCATATGTAAGTCCCGCCCACATATGAGGTATCGCTGCGAACGGTAGATCGAGAGCAATAATTTTGGCCCTAGACCTCCTCTGTACTAACCAGTAAAAGTGTTGCCTATGGGGATTTTTAAGTAGCAAAGTTTGGTGCCATTCCACAAGCGTGTGCAATTTTGAAGGGTGACATGTTAGGTATCTATTTACTTGCTGTAACTTCATATTTCAAATTAGATAAAAACATGTTAGATAAATTCCTGCGCAAATACCGTGCGAGATGAAAAGTTGCAACAACCGCCATTGTATTCTCTAGGGTCTTTGCTAAAAAACATATATAATGTTTTGGGGTTCTATGTAATTTTCTAGCAAATAAATGATGATTTTTACATGCAGGAGAGAAATGTCAGAATTGGCCTGGGTGTTCCAGAACGCCTGATGGTGCTCCCCATGTTGGGCCACAATAGCAGAATGTGTTTTGGGGTGTAATTTGTGCTATGCATATACTGTGTGTGAGAAATAACCTGCTTATGACAATTTTGTGAAAAAAATATAAAGAATTAAATCTTGATTTTGCAAAGAATTGTGGGGAAAAATAGCAACTTCAAAAAACTCACCATGCCTCTTTCTAAATACCTTGGAATGTCTTCTTTCCAAAAAGGGGTCATTTGGGGGTATATTAGGGTTGTTCCGATACCACTTTTTTAAGACCGAATACAAGTACAGATATTTTTCAAGTACTCGCCGTTACTGATTACCGATACTTGTATTTAATCTCATGTGACAGTGGCACATGTCGGTATTTTTATTTTTTTACAATGTTTTCTTCTTTTTTTGGGGGGGGGGGGGGGGCAGCGTTGGTGTGTTTATTTTTTATCATTATTATTTTTTGCAATTTTATTTTTATTTTATTTTAACAGACCTCTGAGATCTCCCCTTTGAGACAGAGAAAGGGACTAGGGACACATATTCCCCAGTCCCTTTCTCTGCAGCCTGCACTAAAAAATGAAAGGAGAGAAGACAGCAGCTCCTCTTCATTTATAGTAGGTTAAGGACCTTTCAGTTATGTGAATGGACAGAGTCAGTGATCACTGACTGTTCAGAAAATTAAGGAGCCGGGTTAACCGGCTCCTACCTCCGCCTCTATCCTGCGATACCGAGGGGGACGGCAGAACGGAGGGGTAGAAGAGAGGGGGACAGATACATGAAAGGGGATGCGGAGGAGAGAGGGGGAAATGGAGGAGAGAGGGGGACACGGAGGAGAGAGGGGGACAGATGCACGGAGGGGGACACAGAAGAGAGAGGGGGACATATGCACGGAGGGGGACACGGAGCAGCATGGAGGGGGACAAGATGCACGGAGGAGAGAGGGGTAGAGATGCATGGAGGGGGACACAGAGGAGAGAGGGGGACAGATGCACGGAGGAGAGTGGGGTACAGATGCACAGAGGGGGAAATGGAGCAGCATGGAGGGGGACAGATGCACGGAGGAGAGAGGGGGAGAGATGCATGGAGGGGGACACGGCAGCATGGAGGACGACAGCAGCATGGATAAGGACGGATGGGGACTGGAGGAGGATAGGGGACAGTCAGCGGTGATCGTGTGTGGGAGAGAAGCACCGATCACCGCTGAAAGCCGCAGTGGGGGGTTTGAGAGAGAGGACCGGCTGACAGACTTTTAAATTTATACAGGGTGATCAGTGCTTGTAACTCCTCAACAGCACTTATCACCCTGACTGCCCAGGTATCGGGTGAAGCATCAGAGCATTTGCCCAAGTACAAGTACTTGGGCAAATGCTCGGTATCGATACCGATACTAGTACTTGTACTTTTCTGACATGTTAGGGTCTCAAGAAATGGGCCGTCAGTACTTCAGGTGTGATACATTTTCAGATATTGGCACCATAGCTTCTGGACTCTATAACTTTAACAAAGACCTAATAATATACACCAATTTGTACTGATTTTTACCAAAGACATGTAGCAGTATACATTTTGGCCAAAATGTAAGAAAAAAAATACTAATTTGCTAAATTTTATAACAGAAGCGAAGAAAAAATAATTTTTGTACTGAATTTTCAGTCTTTTTTAGCGCAAAAATTAAAAAACCAACAGTGATTAAATACCACCAAAAGAAAGCTCTGTTTGTGTGAAAAAAAGGATAAAACTGTCATATGGGTACAATGTTGTATGACTGAGTAATTGTCATTCAAAATGTGAGAGCACCGAAAGCTGAAAATTGGTCTAGTTAGGAAGGGGGTTTAACCACTTAAGGATCGCCTAACGGCGATATACGTCAGCAGAATTGCACGGTTGGGCACAGGCACATACAGGTATGTTGCCCTTTAAGAGCCCAGCCGTGGGTCGCGCTTACCGCCGGTGTCCCGTGATTGGGTCACAGGAGCTGAAGAACGGGGAGAGGTGAGTGTAAAAACACCTTCCCCGTTCTTCTCTGTGGCAGTGTCACTGATTGTCTGTTCCCTGTTTTAGGGAACGACGATCAGTGACGTCACACATCCAGCCACGCCCCTCTACAGTAAGAATCGCTCCCTTAGGGCACACTTAACCCTTTAGCGCCCCCTTGTGGTGAACCCCTTCATTGCCATTTTCACAGTAATTGGTGCATTTTTATAGCACTTTTCGCCGTGAAAATGACAATGGTCCCAAAAATGTGTCCGCCATAATGTCGCAGTCACGAAAAAAATCACTGATCACCTCTATTACTACAAAAAAATAAATAAACTATTAATAAAAATGCCATAAAACTATCCCCTGTTTTGTAAACGTTATAGCTTTTGCAAGTCTTGCAAACCAATCAATAAACTCTTATTGCGATTTTTTTTTATTTTTTTTTTTACCAAAAATAAGTAGAAGAATACGGATTGGCCTAAACTGAGGAAAAATAATATCTAACAGCTTGCTATGGGGCACACAATCCAAGGTGCCGCTCTGTGTTTCCATTTGGACTTAAAGCCACTGTTTGGCCCCACCCCCTCTCCCCTTATTGGCTCACTGACTTTGACTGACAGCAGCAGGAGCCAAAGGTACTGTGCTGCTATCTCAGCTAATGAGGAGGGAGAGTCCCAGGCAGCCAATACTCCTGCAACATCGTTTGATCCAGATGGGCTCAGATAAGTATCGGGGGGGGGGGGGGGCTCCTGCATACAGAAGTTTTTTTACCTTAATGCATAGAATGCATTGGGATAAAAAGAAACTTCTGACTTTTCAACCAGTTTAATTGGTCTCGGGACATTCACTGTATCCTCACGGCTGAACAGTCCACATCTACTTCCAAAGTGATACTGGTACACACGGGAAGAATATCATGCGGTTCAACATAAACTGGGCAACATTCGGACAGTGTGTACTGCAGCCTGTTTGGCTTATGTCAAACGGGCATGGTGGAGAAACAGCAGCCAAACGGCATCTGATCAGCACCAATGGCCACCAGCGCTGACTGAGGAGTCCCCCATCAGAACACAATAGCTTAGCGGGGAGATCGCTGTACTAACATTGCCAAAGTACCACAAGCTCCTCAGTTTGTACTGTGTGTGTTCCCCATGCCAAGCTGCATGCAGTACATTTTGATTTCAGTGTACACCACTTGGAATTGTGCTGGGCAAGGTTCTCCGGCACAGTCCCATAGAGACTGTTGTGAACAAGCCCTAATGAGCAGTATTCAAAAAAAGTGTATGTATAGATAAAAGCGTTAAAGAACTTACCTATGAGTTTTGTGTTTTCCATAGGTCAAAATTAAAGATGGAAGACATCAAAGAGGTTAACAAAGCTCTTAAGGTATGGTAAAAGGGCAGTACATTTTTACTTTTTGGTTTCAGTGTTCTGCAAATGGTATTTTTTTTCCTCCTAGGATTAGTTTTCCAATTTTTATTTTCTTTACCCCCTAGCCAGAAATGTATTGTCAAACTTGACTCAGTTGCACCTATTATTTTATTTGTCAAACTTTACACACTTAAAGCGGAGTTCCATTGATTTAAAAGTCAGCGGCTACAAAAAGTGTAGCTGTTCCCTTTTAATAATCAGACACTAACCTGTCCCACCATGCAGGCTCACAAAGCCCCGCTCCTCTCCCCCTCCTCCCTGAGGCATCGAGACTTTAACTGTGGGTGCCCGGCTGTGGCTTTGCAGCGTGGATTCCCTTCCTTGGTTTCAGCGGGGAGCATTGATAATTTCAAAAAACGATTAGATAAGCCCCTGAATATATGTAATACTGACATATAATCACACATAGGTGGGAATTGATGGACCTTGTGTCTTTTTTTTTTTTTCAACCTCGCCTACTATATGTAAGAGATGCTGAAGAGGAGTTACAGGGTGGCTGACCTGAAATGGGAAAAATGCTAATGGAAATTTCCTGCAATACAAACCTACTCTGCCAAGCAATAAATATCCTCTTGTATATTCACATATTTATTATCGTTGTGTCAAAAGCTGCATTTCTTTTGGAAGGAATTACAAAAATGTAATGCCTATAAATGTGTCATGCGATTTAGAACTTTACATTCACATATACATATTTCTATAAAACCCAAGAACTTTTTCAGTCCTCTCCTATTTTGTGCTACCTGGGTTTTTAATGTTAACAATTTCCAGATCATTATTTTATATTTTTATTGTAAAGGTATCCATTGTAAAGGATCATCTAAAAAAAATGCTGGGGGAACCTCAGGAGACCCTCCCAAATGCCCACAATGCATGAAAAACAAGTCAATTATTTACTATTTCAGCCATTTTGTAAAGACATAGAAAATTGCGTGAAAGGACCAGAGTTTGTCGCTACTGAACTCATCCATTGATGCAGGCAACAGCATGTGGTGAAATTTTTGTTTTTTCAAAATTTTTATACAGTAAAACCTTGGTTTGCAAGCATAATTCGTTCCAGGAACTTGTATATCAAAGCATTTTTTTACAGGGTATAAAAGAGCGGCACCTCCAAGTGTAGCAATAAGTTTCTAAATGTTGTACCTTCATTAAATGTAACCATATTGCTACACTTAGAGGCGCCTCTCTTCTTTTTTATACTCAGTTGTGACATGACGCTACTCTTATATCAAGACATCGCTTGTATATCAAGGCAAAATTTATTAAAACATTTTGCTTGTCTTGCAAAACGCTCTCAAACCAAATTACTCTCAAACCAAGGTTTTACCGTATAAGCAAAAATTATCAGAATTTTTTTCCCATTAACCACTTGTCATCTGCCCACCGTCAAATGACGGCAGGCAGATGACTCCATTATCCTGTCATCACGTCATATGACGTGATGTCCCTTTAAAGCCGCGGGCGCGCGCGCACCCGCCGCTCTGCGGGGATCCCGTGCGAGTGCCCGGCGGCAACGATCGCCGCCGGGCACACGCGATTGCTCAGTAACTGAGCGGGGACATGGAGCTCTGTGTGTAAACACAGAGCTGCACGTCCCTGTCAGGGAGAGAGGAGATCGATTGTGTCCCTTGTACATAGGGACACAATTGGTCACCTCCCCCAGTCACCCCCCCTCCCCCCACAGTTAGAACACTCATAGGACACACATTTAACCCCTCCCCCGCCCCCTAGTGGTTAACCCCTTCACTGCCAGTCACATTTATACAGTAATCAATGCATATTTATAGCATTGTTCACTGTATAAATGTAAATGGTCCCAAAAATGTCAGAAAAGTGTCCAAAATGTCCGCCATAACGTCGCAGTCCCAATAAAAAAATCGCAGATCGCCGCCATTAATAGTAAAAAAAAAAAAAAAATGCCATAAACTATCCCCTATTTTGTAAACGCTATAAATTTTGCGCAAACCAATCGATAAACGCTTATTGCATTTTTTTTTTACCAAAAATATGTAGAAGAATACGTATCGGCCTAAACTGAGGGAAATTTTTTTTTTTTATATATTTTTTGGGTTATTTATTATAGCAAAAAGTAAAAAATATTGCATTTTTTTAAAAATTGACGCTCTATTTTTGTTTATAGCGCAAAAAATAAAAACCGCAGAGGTGATCAAATACCACCAAAAGAAAGCTCTATTTGTGGGAAAAAAAGGACACCAATTTTGTTTGGGAGCCACGTCGCACGACCGCGCAATTGTCAGTTAAAGCGACACAGTGCCGGAAGCTTATATTTTGTCTGGGCAGGAAGGGGGTGTAGGTGCACAGTAGGCAAGTGGTTAAAAACTCTTATAAACACAAACGCGCATAAACACAATTTACCACAGGAACAAAAATTTGGCGTTTGAAATGCCTGTGAACTATAGTCCTGAACTAGGTTTTTATGCTTTCAAAAAAATACCTGTACACTCAACTGCCTCTAAATTGCTATAAATGACTGAGTGTACATGTACAAATAAGATAACATAGAGGAGATAAGTTTTTCTGGATATTTTGGTTGTTCTGTCTCTCACTGTTAAAAAAAAAAAAACATTAAAATGATACACTGATCATTTCTTTGTCAGTGGGCAAATGTACAAAATCAGCAGGGGATCAAATACTTTTCCCCTCATTGTAAGGGATACTTACCATATACAGTAGACATGATCTCTTAAACTAAAACGTAATGCTCAATTATTATCGAAGGATCCCACTGGCCTTAGGCTTTCAAGAAGAATGTTTCCACTACGTGTGGCAAGATTTGCAGCAGCAGCAGTTGAATGTTTTTGCTTTGACTTCTTTTGGACCAAAACTGAAGTTTGTGAAGGGTTAAACTTCTATACATTGTAAACATACCATATCTGCTGCCCCCACCTCTATCCTCGGTGAGGAAATCAGGAAGTGAAGAGCTCCTGCTTCACTGCCCGATTCCCTACAGCGCATGCGCGAGTCACGCAGCGCCGTCCTCACTGGTCCCCGCTGTTTTCTGGGAGCCGAGTGTTTCCCAGAACACAACGGGCGGGGGCGGGAAGTGACAAACTACCCGCAGAATCCCAGCAGAGAGGACTCCTAGAAGTTGGTACAAATACATGTCTTAGACCGGTATCTGCACCCCCCTCCCACAGAAAGGTGTCAAATGTGACACCGGAGGGAGGGTTTCCGATGATCAGAAGTTCCACTTTAGAGTGGAGCTCCGCTTTAAGCTGTCCATACACACATATATTTCTCCATCCACATACAGATAAACATGACAAATAGATGAAGCTCCCCTTCTGTCTGTTATATTCTCACAGCCAACACCTACCAGCTGACAATTTTCCACCCAGCTCCTTTGACAAAAGTTAACCTTTGTTGAACCAGATGTTGCTGACAGGAATTGCCTGAAATGTGAGCCTTGTATAGCAGACTTGAGCCTATAAATCCGAATCTACACTGCCCATCTCTATTATTATAATAATAATACAAATGATAATATAATGATACCATAATTGAAGATAAACGTATTTGTTTACTGATTTGTCAGGATTTGGCCGTATCTGATTCGCAATCTTTATTTTTTAGGGTCATACATGGCTGAAGGATGATGAAGCATCAGGTTGTAAGCAATGTAAAAAAGAATTTTCCATTTCAAGACGAAAGGTGAATATTCAAAGCAAACATAAAAACTGGTTTTGCATATTGTTCATAAAGATAAATGGCAATTTTATTCTCATCCTTTGAGGGACACAGGTTGTCTAAATAATTTTTTTGGAATCTTACTGCCTCCTACAGGAGGATGAAACCCTGGCAAACAAAAACTGGAAAAAATGGGGGTTCACAATAGATACCCAGCAACAAATAATTATTTGAGTTTAGGCCAATATATATTCTACATATTTTGGGTAACAAAAATCGCAATAAGCGTATGTTGATTCATTTTCACAAAGTTATAGAGTTTACAAACTAGAAAGATTTGTGGCATTTTTATTATTGTTTTACTAGTAATGGCAGTGATCTGCGGATTTTCTTTTTTTTTTTTTTTGCGTTACTGTGACATTGCGGCAGACAGAGCGGACACTTTTGACACATTTTTGGGACCATTGACATTTATACAGCGAATTAGTGCTATAAAAATGCACTGTTTAGTTGTAAATTTCACTGGTAGGAAAGGGGTTAACAGTAGGAGACGATCAAGGGGTTAATTTTGTTCCCTCGTCAGTATTTCTTACTGGGGGAGGAGACATATCGCTGTTCCTACTTACTAGGAACAAACGATCTGTCTCTTCTCCCCTGACAGAACAGGGATTTGTGTGTTTAGATACACAAATCCCTGTTCTGTCTCTCGTGCCCGCGATCACAGGTAGCGGCCACAAGCATCGGGTCCCCCGTCGTGCAGTGCGTGCGCGAAAAAAGCCTCCAGCAGCTCTTGAAGGGGGACCCATAAGTCGTTTATCTGAGGTATATCGACGTGAGCTGGTCAGCAATTGGTTAAGGATGCTGGCGTTAACACAAGTGTTCAGTACTAAAATACTGCATCACTTTATAACAGGGGTCTTCAAACTTTCTAAACAAAGGGCCAGTTTATTGTCTTTCAGACTTTAGGGGGGCCGGACTGTGGCCAGCAGGAGAGGAAATTTTTCTGGCATCAATGGGAGCAAACATCGCCCTATTTGGTATCAGAAGGAGGAATAGCACCCTATGGTTGGTATCATTGGGAGGAAAAGTGTTTCATTGTTAATGTCAGTGGGAGAAATGGTGCCCCATTGTTGATGTCAATTGGCAGAATTGTGTCTTGTATTAGTTTGAGGAATAGTGCTCAAAGGGTCGGGTTCAGGGAAGCAAAGGGCTGCAGTTTGGAGACCGCTGCTTTATAAAATAGCACATGCGGTATTTTAGTTGTGTTTCTTAGTGAATAAAAAAAAAAGCTGTGTGGTATCTTGCCGCATACTCGGATGCGATAAGATACCGCTTGGTGAATGTAGCCGAGTGTTCCCAGTCATGAGGTTGCCTGCTGTTCTGAGGTTTGGGAGTGAACCACTTCTAGGGAGCAGTTGACCTGCTTTTTAAAAGTAATTTCTTTTAATAACATTATTATTAACCACTTAAGGACCTCCGCACGCACATATACGGCCACAGAATGGCACGGATGGGCACAAGGGCGTAAATTTACGTCCTCGCCCAGTAGCGGGTCGGGGGTCCGATCGGGACCCCCTCCGCGGCGTGTGGAGATCCCCGTGTCTCCGGGAGCGATCCGGGACGAGCGGGCGGATGTCGGTGTTTACCCGCCCCCCCGCGATCGCTCCCAGCCAATCGCTGCGCTCCCCCTTTGTGTCACTTCCTCCTCCTGTGTAAACACAGGAAGGGGGAAGTGATGTAATCTCTCATCGCAGCGGTATTTCCAACCGCTGCGATGAGAGGAACACCTAACAGTAAGTGTGCACCAACATTACACTGACACACACACACATAGGCATACTTAACCCCTTGCGATCTGCCCCCCCCACCCCCCCTGTTACAGTGTCACTGAATGCAGTGATCTAATCACTGCATTTAGTGTCAGTGTGACAGGCAGTGTAAAATCAGTTAGTGTTAGGTTCAGGATAGCCCCCCCACCCCCCCTAATAAAGTTTTAACCCCCTGATCACCGCCCTAGTTAACCCTTTCACTCCCTATTGCCAGCGTCACTAAGCGATCATTTTTCTGATCGCTGTATTAGTGTCGCTGTTCCCGCTAGGTAGCTATTTTTTTTTATTGCGATTTTTTTTTTTTTACTAAAGACACGTGGCTAAATACATTTTGGCCTAAATGTTTGACTAAAATTTAGTTTATTTGATTTTTTTTTAACAAAAAGTAAAAAATGGTGTTTTTTTTTTCAAAAATGTCGCTCTATTTTTGTATATAGCGCAAAAAATAAAAATCGCAGAGGTGATCAAATACCACCAAAAGAAACCTCTATTTGTGGGAAGAAAAGGACGCAAATTTTGTTTGGGAGCCACGTCGCACGACTGCGCAATTGTCTGTTAAAGCGACGCAGTGCCGAATCGCAAAAACACCTTGGGTCATTTAGCAGCGTATGAGTCCGGGTCTTAAGTGGTTAATATACAGGATTTATGTAGAGCCGAAAGTTTGCTCAACGCTATACAACATGAGAGCAGACACAGTACCAGTTACAATACAATTCAATATTATGGCGGGTCATGTAATATACTAACCGCATGCAGCGAGCTACAGGATGATGGTGGCATGTCATACAGATATATGGTATAATGCCTCGTGGCTTCCCAGTTTGGAGTTTTAAGGTGTAACACCACAGCTGTGCCATACTTATACAAGAAACAGGGAGGAGGAGACGCCACTCTAAGTGTATTATTAACATAGAAATATTTAAGGAACAATATTAAAAGCGCTTACAGGATATAAGTGAAAGTCATGCTCATCAAGAGGTATACAGTCCTGGCAGCTCTAATGCGTCCCACTGGCTCCACACATGTTCCGGAATGTGGGTGGAAAGAGGCTGGATGGATGGCTGTGCTTCAGAAGAATCAGGAAGTGAGAAGCTCTACGCTAACCAGCTTAAACCATGGAAGCGGAAATTACGTCGCCAGCACAGGGTGGGAGGAAGGGATCAGGACTGTCTGTATAAGAAATAGGCTACGCGCTTGGAGCTCACAGCTCCTTCTACTTCCTGTAAGTGTTTTTAATCTTGTGCATTAAATGTATCTACTTTAATACTACACTCAATGTGGCGCCTCCCCCTTACTGTTTCATGTTTACAGAGTTTCTGGAAGACACTGTGAGGATGACTGCCTCTTTTTAAACAACCCATTTGGTCCATTTTGTGATCATTTTAATGACTTTCCAAATAAATGTACATTATCCCATTTCAAGGGCATTACCTCCTGAAGCGCCAGATCCCTAATTAACCATTTCTCCTACGTGCCATACTTATACAGCCGTCATTGAGTCGTGTACTGTAATGTTGCCATTATATCGTAGCCTATATAGTGTGGACTCAATTGCAATGTTATATAATATCCAGACTAGAGGTCGGCCGATATATCAAGTTTTTAAAGAAATCGGCATCGGCCAATTATTATGCACAAAAGGCCGATTGTGAGTGAGGGATCAGAGGTGGAGATGTGCTGGCTGGAAATCCATTCTAAACGGCTGCTATTGCAGCCGCTGGCTGACTTGTTTTTTCCCCCAGTGGAGAAAGTCGGCAGCTGCGGCGGCCGCGGATTGGCTGTTACTCGCCGCGCTGCATTCTGAGGTTTGTAGGCAGAGGCGAGGCGCGCAGCATGTCAGGGGACGAATGGAGTTGTTTTGGCCAGGCGAGGGGAGGGGACGGAACAAAGCTGGGAGCGCTCACTGGTGGGCACTGATGAGGTGGCAGACTGGTAGTGAATGACAGTGACGAGCTGTACTGTTTGGGGGCACTGGTGAGCTGTACTGTTTGGGGGCACTGGTGAGCTGTACTGTTTGGGGGCACTGGTGAGCTGTACTGTTTGGGGGCACTGGTGAGCTGTACTGTTTGGGGGCACTGGTGAGCTGTACTGTTTGGGGGCACTGGTGAGCTGTACTGTTTGGGGGCACTGGTGAGCTGTACTGTTTGAGGGCACTGGTGAGCTGCACTGGTGGGCAATGAGGTGGCACTGAACTAGTGGGCACTGAGGTGGCACTGACAGGCGCTGAACTGATGGGCACTGCGGTGGCACCGATTGTAGTCTTATAATAAAAGTATGTATAGTGTATAGTATAGTCCTGTCCTCTCAGGTTAGATAAATGATGTTTAGATGTTAGTATGATGATTATAAATGACGTTGTTTCTCAGCAACACACCAGGCCCTCCAGAGAACGCAAATTTAATTCAACAACTTCAATGCAGAATAAAGTCCAAATTCCACAGACGATACAAAAATCCAACAGAGTATTTAAAAGTCTCATCTTAGAGAATATATATATTCTGATCACTTCCAGACCAACATATATTCATGTAGAGAATACATAGGGGTATTATCTCTCCACTTCTAGACCTGTGCCAAATTCATACAGAGAATCTACCGGGACTACATTCTCTAAGTAACAACCAGAACTCCCAGATTATATTTACTATCCACTGAATAGCTGAGCAATTTGGTTGGTCGTCTTTGATCTGAAAGACAGGATCCACATCCCGTCTTCCAGAGTGCCAGGTAATTGTCACTCCCAGCAGGAGTCACTAATTAGTATTAGGGAGCTAACTAGTATACATCCTTGCATACCAATTAGCTCTCTTTTAATAAGTAATTAGACAACATGTTGCCTAAGTAATGGTTTGATGTGTAAACTAGACTTCCTATCTCTTTATCCATTGACAATTGACAAGAGTCTTTTGATGTGTAACATGTAATTCCAGGTTACTGAAATCTGGCCTGTATATGTTGGACTCATACAATATATATATTGTATAACACCCAACATATTACTACATATACTACAACACCGATAGGCTCCACTGGTGGGCACTGATGAATACTGATGGGCTATACCGGTGGGCACTGACAGGCTGCACTGATGGACACTAACTGGTACTAATAGGCTGCACTCCACCCTAAACAATAAATTCCTCTTCACCCTAAACAATACCCTCCTCTCCACACTAAAACAATACCCTCTTCTCCACCCTAAAACAATACCCTCTCTCCACCCTAAAACAATACCCTCCTCTCCACCCTAAGCTATACCCTCCTCCCCACCCTAAACAATACCCTCCTCCCCACCCTAAACAATACCCTCCTCCCCACCTCTCCACCATAAACAATACTCTCCTTCCCACCTCTCCACCCTAAACAATAGCCTCCTCTCCACCCTAAACAATACCCTCCTCTACACCCTAAACAATAACCTTCTCTCTACCCTAAACTATAACCTCCTCCCCACCTTAAACAATACCCTCAATCCCACCCTAAACAATACCCTCCTCCTCACCTCTCCACCCTAAACAATAACCTTCTCTCCACCCTAAACAATAACCTCTCCACCCTAAACAATACCCTCCTCCCCACCCTAAACAATACCCTCCTCCCCACCCTAAATAATACCCTCCTCCCCACCCTAAACAATACCCTCCTCCCCACCTCTCCACCTCAAACAATACCCTCCTCCTCGCCTCTCCACCCTAAACCATAACCTCCTCTCCACCCTAAACAATACCCACCTTTCCACCCTAGGTTTTCTGAGATAAAGAAAAAATAAAATTGAAATCGGCCTAAATTATCGGCCGCAAAAATCGGCATCATATATCGGCCATCGGCCGCCCCGTTTTCCAAATATCGACATCGGCATCGGCCAGAGAAAAACCCATATCGCTCGACCTCTAATCCAGACATTTGCAAAATTATTTTTGTTTGTGAAGCCCATTAGGGAACATCCTGCAAGACATCAAAAACATCTGTTACTCTGGTACAGTTGATAATATGTTATTACTATCCCATGTTTTGTGTTTTCGAAACCCTTAAAGAGGAAGTAAACCCTGGTGGGGTTTTCTTCTTCCCTGCAAAGTTAAAGGCATAATGTGCTAGTATACATTGCATACTAGCACATTATGTGACACCTGCAAATGACGCTCTCTTCGTCCCCGCTGCAGGCCGCATCCATCTTCGCCTGTCTTCCTTCTGGGGCCACGGACTCCGGCTGTGTGATTGGCCAGAGCGTTATGCGCCCGGGAGCTGTCGGTCACGGCCCACGCTCCTAAAGAAATGGCACAGGCAGCCGTTCCTTCAGAGAGCATGCGCAGATGACATCATCAGCGCAGTATACAGTAAATATCTTCTAAACTACGCACGTTTAGGAGATAGTTACAGTACCTATAGGTAAGCCTTATTCTAGGCTTACCTATAGATACAACTTAAACAGGAAGGTATAAAAGCCACATGACTAAATACATGAACACCTCAATAATTCATTCTAAATTGGCCATTTAAGGATTATGCGTATTTTTACATATATTTGATTCATAAACATAGCTTTCTTTGTTTTGCAGCATCATTGTCGAAACTGTGGAGATATCTTCTGCAATACATGCTCAAGTAATGAACTTTCACTGCCATCATACCCGAAGCCTGTCCGTGTGTGTGACATCTGCCATAACTTACTGCTGCAGAGATGTTCCTCAAATTGTTCTTGATCTCAAATGCTTTTTTTTATGAAACTACAAAAAAAAGGAAGTCTGTTTTCTACAAGTTCTTCTATTTACTTGTTAGAAATATTATCTAAATGTATATTTTTCTGGTACTGCCTTCATAAGAAAAATCAAATGCCATACTAGCAAGCAATCAATGACAAAGCCATTACAGCCTATTTTGTGTATGTCAATAATATAACTCTAATATCTTTCATTTCCTGTACCTTACGTTGCACAGTTTTGCAATGAGATTGAAAACTAAACCTACATTTGTAACATGTCAAGAAATGTGCCTTTGTGGATTTTCAGCTTTTTAAAAATATGCAGATCATATTTGATATAATTCATCCTTTGATACCAGAAATAAAACAATATATATAAATTGCTTTTGTTGATAAGCAGTCTTTTATTATTTACATACTCCCCATCAACATTTAAATGTAATCTCCCGTTTTCCTTTAAATGTGTAATACTGAAAAGTACACTTGAATGAGTTAAAGCAGAGTTCTACCCAAAAGTGAAACATCCGATTTAAGGATCAAAAAAATGGGAAGGGGTTTGGAAGGGGAGGAGGAAGTGAAAGACGGGAAAGGAGGAAGGAAAAGGGAAAGGAAAGGTGGAAGGGGGAGGAAGAAAAGGGGGGTAAGAAGGGATGAAAACACGTGGAACAGGAAAAGCACTCACATTAGCCACATCCGTATATAATACATATGGAAAGAAATATCCAATCATAAAGTGAAAGAATGGCGGACTTTGAGGCAGTGCGGAAGTATGTTAAGAAATATATATTTCTTTATCGTACATCACGGGACACAGAGCGCATAGCCATTACACTTGGGTTATATGGGTACCTTCAGGTGATGGACACTGGTGTAATCAATTTCACAGGAAGTTTCCTCCCTATATAACCCCCTCCCACTGGGAGTGCTTCAGTTTTTTCGCCAGTGTCTTAGGTGTTGGTCACGTCTAGCTGTCCCTCGGAGGTCTCGGGACCCAGGATAGCTAGCCGGATCCGTCCGAAGTGCTTCAAAGCCAAGGTGTACGGTACCCGGACCCTGCTTGCGTGGGGTTTTGCCTATAATGCCTCTCCTTGGAGAGCTGGATTCTGGGCTCCAGTGCCTTAGTCTCTTCCAAGAACTAAACGCTACTGATGCCAGGATGCTATATAGGTCCAGGTGTGTGGGTTCCTTAACACAGGACCCCGGTCCCTGAAGGTCCAAGACAATACCCACGGAGATGGGGGAAGATTGGGCCTCTTGCATTTTGCAATACCCTGCGGCGTGGAGCAGGTAAGAGGGAGCCTGCGGGACTTGGTTCGACAGTAGGTATCCCCCTGGGGGTTCTGGGTCGGCTAATGGTATGCTTGTGCATCAGCCACTATCTCCACTATGTCTTTTGAGGCAGGATGGGATGTACTAATGTTTACCCAGATAACATGTAGGTATATGTATGCTTTTAAAGATATGTATTTGCTACTCCCCCCAGATCTGCCTGTTAGCATGATACTGCAGCCCCACGTGCTATAAGGAGGAAAGGCTGGCAAAACTCCTGTTTCTTAGGAAGCTTATGGGGACAGCTTCCTCTATGTGTGCACTACAATAAGATTAGTGTCTTGCCTGGTGTCTGTTGGGTTGCTAGCGCTGGTCCAGGCTTCTCCTCTGCTTTCTGCTTCCTCCATGTTGGTTTCAGCGTGGGGGGGGGGGGCGCGCGCGCCGCCTTTTACAGCGTCAGCGTGCGTGGGGGGGGCGGGCCAGCAGCGTCAGGTCTCAGTTAAAGCAGCAAAGCATTTCCTGGCTGGTCATTCCCTCCTGAAAGCAGAGGAGGCTGAGGACACAGAGCGCGCAGCTGAGCCATTTCTGGCTATACAGTGACACCCAGTGGGGGTTTGTGGATCTTCAGGTCTGGACTTGGCTCCATACTGACCAGAGAAAAAAAAAAAAAAAAGGATTTTTTTTCTTAAAGGGACTCAGCCTTAGATCTGGCAGTATCTGAGTCGGTGCAACCTTGGGCTCCAGCTAACGGGCATTGGTGTGGCAATACTCACAGGACTTCCTCGGTATTGCCGCCTTCTCGGGCGTATGGAAATTTGGAAATTTTTTACTATAGCCTGTTCTTATTAATGGTTCACTTCTAGCTACAACAGTTGGGTGTTGGCTTTAGGGGTGTCTCAAGGTTGTCAAATGGCTCCCAAGGGATCAGGACCAGCTAAGGCTGCAAAAGGTACCAAAAAACTAAAGGGGTCTCCGTCGGGGTCAGAGGATTTGGACCAGGCTCCAGCGGTCCCACCCTCACCAGATAGACCACCGAACAGCATGTTGCAGGAGCCATTGAGGGTGCTAGGGGCAGAGGCGGCCCCAAATCAACCCATTCCCGTTTACGTTACGGAAGAAATGCTAGCGACCACCCTGGGTGGGCTAGAGGAAAGGTTAACTGCTTTAATTGCCCGCTCTTTGCCAGGTGGCAAGCGGGCTAGATCCCCGTCACCTAGATTGGTGTTTTCAGATGCAGAGGTCCTCTCTTCGGAGGAATTGGACCCACAGGGGGATCAAGCGGACCCGAGTCCCGACGGTTCAGACATTGAGGGTTCCACTGTAGATGAATTATTTTCGGCTTCTCAAGCGGAGAGCCTGTGGATCCAGTCTCTGACAGATATGGTTCGCACTGCTTTTAAACTTCCAGTGTCAGAACAATTAGCCCCCACGGTATCCTCTTTAGGTTACTTGAAGGCACCGTTGAGTTGTGATTCTTTTCCGGTTCACCCCCTTCTGGAGAGTGTGATTTTTCAGGATTGGGCTCGACCTGATAGGATTTTTATCCCTCCTAAAAGGTTCACTATTCTCTATCCTATGGAAGAGGAATTTGCAAAGAAATGGGCACTCCCTACCGTGGACGCAGCCATTTCCTGCGTGAATAAATCCCTGACCTGTCCGGTTGAAAATGTCCAGATGTCGACAAAAAGTTGGAGACCCTACTGAAGGCTTCTTTTACCACAGTAGGTGCCGTGGTTCAGCCAGCGGTGGCAGCCATTGGCGTTTGTCAGGCTTTAAAGGATCAGACTAAACAAATATTAAGGGACATACCGGCTCAGCAAGCTCGTGAATTGGCTGACCTCCCAAGGGCTCTCTGCTTTGCAGTAGATGCTATTAAGGACTCCATTCAACAGGCGTCCCGTTTATCTCTGCTATTGGTTCATATGCGTCGCCTTTTGTGGCTGTAGAACTGGTCAGCAGAGGCACCCTGCAAAAGGCTTTTAGCAGGATTTCCCTTTCATGGTGGGAGACTATTCAGTGAAGACCTAGATAAATATATCCAGACCATATCAAGTGGTAAAAGTTCTTTATTACCTGTCAAGAAAAGACCGCGTGGGCCCGCGTTTAAGCGACAGGCCTTCACAGGCTCGGCCCCTTCAACTTCCCGTCAGTATCGACGGCCTCCCGGGCGTTCAGCATTTAATAGCCGCCCACAAGGACAAGCCACGGCAGGCAAGAGGCCATGGTCTCGCAAGCCGGTTAAACCAGTCATCAAGTCAGATTCATGAAGGGGCGCCCCCACTCTCTTGGGTGGGGGGAAGGCTTCGTTTTTTCTCCGAAGTGTGGGAGGCCAGAATTCCCGACTCTTGGGTACTGTCCGTGGTAGCCACGGGCTACAAGCTAGAGTTTCGGGAAGTCCCCCCTCCTCATATTTCAGGGGTCAAGTCTTCCAAGAGACCCAATGGCGACGTCAGGCCTATCTTAGACCTCAAACGCCTAAATCGCTTTCTAAAGATTCAGACCTTTCGTATGGAGTCCATACGTTCGGTGGCAGCCAGCCTACATCAAGACGACTTTCTAGCATCTATAGACATAAAGGATGCGTATCTGCACGTGCCGATCTACCCGTCACATCACAAGTTTCTTCGTTTTATGGAAAATCACCGTCATTACCAGTTCGTAGCCCTCCCTTTCGGGTTGGCAACAGCTCCGCGGGTATTCACAAAGGTGTTAGCCCCGGTGCTAGCCGTCCTAAGGACAGAAGGCATTTTGGTCCTGGCATACCTGGACGATCTTCTGGTTATCGACAGATCAGCTTCCAACCTCAATCATGCAGTAGTTCGCACAGTTCGGCATCTAGAGGAATTCGGATGGATTGTGAACCAAGAAAAATCGATATTGCAACCCATAAAGCAGTTGGAATATCTAGGCCTCCGGCTAGATACAGACTGCCAGAGGATATTTTTACCTCAAGCAAAGGTCAGATCAATAACTCAAGCAGTTCAAGTGGTCTTAGGCAAGAGGAGGCCGACTATTCGCCTATGTATGCGACTGCTGGGGAAGATGGTGGCCGCCTTCGAGACAGTGCCCTACGCCCAGATCCATACCAGATATCTCCAGGCAGCCATTCTCTCTGCTTGGAACAAGTCCATTCAGGCGTTAGATCGTCCGTTAGTTCTCTCCCCAGGGGTCCGGCGCAGCCTGTTCTGGTGGCTGATCCCTCAAAATTTGTCAAAGGGGAAATCCTTTTGCCCCATCACGTGGAAGATAGTAGCCACGGATGCCAGCCTGTCAGGTTGGGGGGCAGTTCTAGAAGGACAGACCCAGCAAGGGCAGTGGTCGGAGGCAGAAAAACTGCTTCCCATCAATATCCTAGAGATCAGAGCTGCTCGGCTGGCCCTGGTCGTCTGGACTCTTCCCCTTCAGGGTCTGCCAGTAAGGATACAGTCCAACAATGCCACTGCGGTGGCATACATAAACCACCAGGGGGGCACGAGGAGCCTAGCGGCCCAAAGGGAAGTAAACCTGATTTTCTCATGGGCCGAAGCCCATGTACCCTGCATCTCGGCGGTGTTCATCCCAGGGATAGACAATTCTCAAGCAGATTTTTTGAGGCGTCAACAGTTGCTCCCGGGGGAGTGGTCTCTTCACCCCCAGGTATTCCAAGAGATTTGCCAAAGATTCGGAGTTCCAGATGTGGACATTATGGCAACGAGATCCAACAAAAAGTTGGACAAATTCATATCCCGAGCCAGGGATCCCTCGGCCTACGGGACCGATGCGTTGGTTTGCCCCTGGCACCAGTTTTCTCTCCTGTATGCGTTCCCTCCACTGCAGATGATTCCCCGCCTTCTACGGAGGATCAGGGTGGAGCGCAGGCCTGTGATCCTGGTGGCCCCAGCCTGGCCCAGGAGGGCTTGGTACGCACACATCGTGAGGATGTCAGTAGGAGCGCCGTGGCCGCTCCCCCTGCGCCCAGATCGGCTGTCTCAGGGCCCAATCTGCCACCCTGCTTCACAGCAGCTAAATTTGACGGCTTGGCGGCTGAATCCCTAATTCTTAAGGGCAGAGGCCTCTCAGCTCAGGTCATATCTACGTTGATTCAGGCTAGGAAACCAGTCTCTAGAAATATTTATTACAGAGTCTGGAGGACCTATGTGGAGTGGTGCGAGTCTCAAAAATGGCATCCTCAAAAGTTTTTTATTGACAGGATCTTGCGATTCCTCCAGGTTGGCGTTGACAAAGGGTTGGTTCTTAGTACTCTAAAGGGGCAGGTGTCGGCTTTATCGATATGGTTTCAAAGACCCTTGGCCACCCATTCGCTTATGAAAACCTTCTTGCAGGGGGTCTTGCATGTGAATCCCCCTATTAGAGCTCCCCTCTGCCCCTGGAATTTAAATCTGGTCTTGTCAGCTTTACAAAGGCAGCCGTTTGAACCTCTGACAGAAATCCCTCTTGTGCTACTAACCCGAAAGTTGGTTTTCTTGGTGGCTATGGCTTCGGCCAGAAGGGTTTCCGAGCTGGCAGCCTTGTCATGCAGGGAGCCATACCTTATTCTGCATAAGGACAGAGTAGTTCTGCGGCCTCAACCTTCTTTCCTTCCTAAGGTCATATCCAGTTTTCACTTGAATCAGGACCTAGTCCTACCATCCTTCTTTCCTACTCCCCAGTCCAGAGAGGAAAGACGGCTTCATACTTTGGACGTGGTTCGAGCCATGAGGGTCTATCTCAAGGCTACAGAGAAGATTCGGAAAACAGATGTGCTTTTTGTTCTTCCGGATGGCCCCAAGAAGGGTCAGCCGGCTGCCAAGTCTTCCTTGGCTAGGTGGATTAAGCAGCTGATTTTTCAGGCCTATGGTCTGAAGCGCGTTCCACCTCCCTTATCAGTTAAAGCCCATTCTACGAGGGCCATGAGTGCCTCCTGGGCGGCACACCATCAGATCTCTATGGCACAGGTTTGCAAGGCGGCAACCTGGTCTTCCGTACATACGTTTACTAAATTTTATAAGTTGGACGTTGCAAAGGGTACGGACGCAGCATTTGGGCAGGCGGTCCTACGGGCAGCAGTATAGAATCCTCGGGCCCGGGTCACGCCCCCTTTTCTCTGTTGGTGGAGCTACTTTACTTCCTGATAATTTTTTTGTTTGGCTATTCTTGGCCTTACGGTCTCCCTCCCTTCATAGAGCATTGCTTTAGGACATCCCAAGTGTAATGGCTATGCGCTCTGTGTCCCGTAATGTACGATAAAGAAAAAAGGATTTTTAATAAACAGCTTACCTGTAAAATCCTTTTCTTGAAGTACATCACGGGACACAGAGCTCCCACCCCTCTTTTGGGGAACATTGTGTAACCTCGGAGGAATTGCTTGCTACAAAACTGAAGCACTCCCAGTGGGAGGGGGTTATATAGGGAGGAAACTTCCTGTGAAATTGATTACAGCAGTGTCCATCACCTGAAGGTACCCATATAACCCAAGTGTAATGGCTATGCGCTCTGTGTCCCGTGATGTACTTCAAGAAAAGGATTTTACAGGTAAGCTGTTTATTAAAAATCCTTTTTTTAATACAAAAATACGAATTATACAATTTTACAATATATAAAAAATATACTAGACATAGGTATAATGTAACCATATGGATTATTGATTTTTACTGGAACAAATCCTTTGAAGGCGACTTCAAAGGATTTGTTCCAGTAAAAATCAATAATCCATATGGTTACATTATACCTATGTCTAGTATATTTTTTATATATTGTAAAATTGTATAATTCGTATTTTTGTATTAAAATATATATTTTTTAACATACTTCCGCACTGCCTCAAAGTCCGCCATTCTTTCACTTTGTGATTGGATATTTCTTTCCATATGTCCGATTTAAGGACTCATGACCCCCTGACATGCCACATTTGGCATGTAATTTATTTTTTTGTTGGGGGGGTACCTAGTGTTGACACTCAGGGTGCCGAACGGAAGTTCTGGGAGACGTCTGTCACAGGTCCCAGAAGATTGCCCGGACATTCAGAACATGCAGCATGATTCATGCATGCTCAGTGCGCACCTGGCTCTGAAGCCGCAAGCTGTCACAGCCGGGTGCCCACACTTTCAATGCCGGCGCCGTGGAGAGGAGAGAAGCGAGGCTTCGGGCGGCCGCATTGCTGGGCCATGGGACAGACGAGTGTCTGTTTATTAAAAGTCAGTAGCTACACTTTTTGTAGCTGCTGACTTTTGATAAACACAAAAATGGGTGTAACTCCGTTCTAAAGATTCTTCAATAGGTAGAAAATGCACATTATTACGTTGTTATTGGTTGTATGTCAGCCAATCAAACAATTAGATTTACTTCTGTCTGAGGGAAATGCTGAGATGAGAAGATTTGTCTTTTTTTTCCCCCCTCAGCCTCCCTCTAGAGTTACAAGGCTTCCATCCTTAAAGCGGAGTTCCACCCAAAAATGTAACTTCCGCTTATCCCACTCCTCACCCCCTTACATGCCACATTTGGCATGTAATTTTTTTGGGGGGGGGAGTGGGGGCTTCAGGAGGAGTGGGACTTCCTGTGACAGGTCCTAGGCGATAGCCTGTCCAATCGAATAGCACAGCGCCGAGCCGCGCGCATGTGCAGTGCGCTCGCGAATGCGCAGTGGGTGCCCGGCCGTGAAGCCGAAAGCTGTCACGGCCGGGTGCCCACAGTTAGAATGAAGACGCCGGCCGGGGAGGGGGGGAGAGGAGTGGAGCCCCAGTCGGCGCTTCGCTGGAATGCTGGAGCAGGTAAGTGTATGTTTATTAAAAGCCAGCAGCTACACTTTTTGTAGCTGCTGACTTTTAATAAACATAAATTTTGGCTGGAACACCCCTTTAAAAGTAGTTCTGAAGGCAAAATACGATTTTTATAACAGCTTGCCTGTAAAATCCTTTTCTTGGAAGTACATCACGGGACACAGAGCAATTATAGTAATTGCTATATGGGTTATACGCCCACCTTCAGGTGATGGACACTGGCATAATCAAGACAGAAAGTCCCCCCCTCTATATAACCCCTCCCATACAGGGAGTACCTCAGTTTTTTTAGCTGCATCTGTGTGTCCCGTGATGTAGGCTTGATAGTACTCAAGGCTAGTTTAATTACTATTCCTAACTGTAGGAAAGCAAGAATTCTACTTGTGACATATTTTCGAGGACGCCAACCCTTGTTTTCACACCAGGAACCATAGGCCTTCCAGACCCTATAGTAAATAGCCCTAGAGGCTTGCTTCCTTGCATTAATCAGGTTAGTTACCACTGAAGAAGCTACGCTATCTGCCAAGTGAAACGTGTTGACGTCACCGCTCGGCTACGTCACGTGACGTTCTCCATGCGAGACGGGAATGATTAACACCGAGGAACGATGAAATCAAATCAGACTTCCTGAACATACGATCCAGCATATGAAAGCCGCACAGACCTGAGCGATCGGTGTGTTCCAGGCACCCGCCATACGGTTACCATATCAGGCTATCCACTTACATCAGTTGATCCCTCCAAACCTAGCGGCTGAATAGATTGACTAGATAAGCTACGCTATTGACAAGTTACCAACATCTTAAAGATGACAACAAGTTGACTACAAGCAAGCTGTTGGTAAAGTATTGGACACTAGTCTATCATTCATTTACTTTTGTGCATAAAGGGTGCTTAACCATTTGTGGTTCGATTTACACCCATTAACAGCACATCATTGAGAGACTTGCATATACTATCCGATACGCAATTGCTAAACCAACTCTTGCAATACAACTTGTAACACCTTAATGCAGCATTATTTATTCCTGCGTTATTAGCCTGAACAGTCAATCTACTAACCTGGATCTGTTATCACAGTACCAGTCAATGCTGGCCTAGTTACTTGCTACAGGACCAAAAAGCTCAGTGGGTCTCATCAATTTTCTTCATTTGCAACAATCAGGAATTGCCTTCAATAGGCCCCCCTTTTCCTCATATTTACCAACTTATTGTGAATTACTTTTTGACCCCCTATTTTGGCACTATTAATTTATCGCCCTAGATCATTCCGTTCTCGTTCCTCCCTTCCCCTATTTCTTGCATTGTATTCAGCCCCTATTTACCAGCAGTGATTCGGTAATTACTTGACAGGGTTCATCAACTATTGATACGATGAATAACTCTTCCCTGTCCTCTACTCCAAATTAACCATCACTTGACCACTTTGCAGGAGTATAGGAGCTGAATACACACACGTCCGGACCTGTGCCTTGAGTCTTGTTTTTGTTTTGTCGTTACAGTTTGTCCTGTTGGCCACATTGTGCGTTGTCCATATTGATAATCATATCACTGTTCATGATTATCTACCTGCTTTTACGACTTCATCTTTGATCTCTGTACTGTTTCATAAATGTTTTTGATACTAATATTTTATAATTTAATAAATCAATTTTTGTATTTCAAAAGTATTTGAACACTATTTGACCAATTTAAAATTATTGTTGCCAATAGTAACCCCTTTGGCCTATTCTTGGCCAACTTCCCCTCTTCCCCCACCCTACTCTTTAAGCTACATCAGTAGGTTACGGCAACAGAACCCAATTTTTTGGGCATAGTATAAACGATAGTGTAGTTTTTTTCTAGACCTATCTTACTTATGGTCACCTTGCGTCTTCTCCCCTATCCCCAATTGTCCCTACATATTTTATTAGTTACCACTGAGTCTGAAAGTCCCCGTTTTTTTGAAACAAGGGCCTCAACAGCCAAACTGTCAAATTTAGCATTTGTAGTGCAGAATCGAACACTGGTCGTTGTGAAAGCAGATCCGGGCGGGATGGAAGAGTCCAAGGATCCCCTACTGCCATCCTCACAATCTCTGGATACCAGGATAATGCCGGAGCAACTAGGATTACAACTAGGATTACCAGCTTCTGTTCTCCTTTGATCCTGTGTAGAAAACGTGGAAGCAGCTGGACTGGAGGGAACGTATAAATCAGTGAAAACTGATCCCAAGGAGTTACTAAGACACCTGTCTCGCAAACGAGCGAATCCCTTGTTCTTGACACAAAGCTGTCCAACATTTTGCTGAACCTGGACGCCAACAGGTCCACGTCCGGGGTACCCCACTTCTGACACATGATCAGAAAGACGTTGGGATGCAGAGACCTCTCATCTGGGAGCAATTGCTGGCGACTTAGGAAATCCGCCTACCAATTTTTTACTCCCGGAATGAACACCGCAGACAGGCAAGGCACATGCCCTTCTGCCCAAGCCAGAATATGATTTACCTCTTTCTGGGCAATGTGACTTTTGGTGTCGCCTTGATGATTGATATAGGCTACTACCGTGGTATTGTCAGATTGAATCCTGACAGACCGACCAAGCCTTAAGGGCCAGACGTGCTGCCCGAATTTCTAGAATATTGATGGGCAAGGTCTTCTCGGATTTCCCTGGATAGTGTTTAACCAGTTAAGGACCGCCGCATGTACATTTACGTCGGCAGAATAGCACCGACAGGCACATCAATGTATATATACGATGGTGCTTGCGGGGGTTCGGGGGTCCGATCGGACCCCCCCCCCGTATATACGGCGTTCCGTTTTGCTGGCCGAGCGAGGGGGCGGCTATTCGTTTTTGTCCGCCCCCTCCGGATCGCTCTCAGCCAATCCGCACGCCCCCCGCCCTGTCACTTCCTCCTCCTGTGTAAACACAGGAAGGAGGAAGCGATGTGATCTCTCCTTCAGCGTTTTTTTCAACCACCGCTGAGGAGAGATCACATCGCACAGTAAGTCTGCACTAACACTACACTGACACACACTACACATAGTCACATTAACCCCTTGCGATCGCCCCCCTCCCCCCTGTCACAGTGTCACTGAATGCAGTAATCATACATGTATGATTACTGTATTTAGTGTCAGTGTGACAGTCAGTTAGTGTTAGGTTCAGGGTAGCCCCCGTACCCCCCCATATAAAGTTTTAACCCCTTGATCACCACCCTAGTTAACCCTTTCACTCCCTATTGCCAGCGTCACTAAGCGATCATTTTTCTGATCGCTGTATTAGTGTCGCTGTTCCTGCTAGGTAGCTAATTTTTTTTTATTGCGATTTTTTTTTTACTAAAGACATATGGCTAAATCAATTTTGGCCTAAATGATTGACTAAAATTTAGTTTATTTGATTTTTCTTATAAGCTCTATTTTTGTATATAGCGCAAAAAATAAAAATCGCAGAGGCGATCAAATACCACCAAAAGAAAGCTCTATTTGTGGGAAAAAAAGGACGCAAATTTTGTTTGGGAGCCACGTCGCACGACCACGCAATTGTCAGTTAAAGCGACGTAGTGCCGAATCGCAAAAAGGGGCAAGGTCATTAACCTGCATTTTGGTCCAGGTCTTAAGTGGTTAATTCCAGCACTGCCCCCAGCCCAAGAGGCTGGCATTGGTCATCACTACCCTCCAGGTAACTGGTATGAAAGGTTTCCCCTTCTGCAAATTCTTGAGACTTTGGCGCACGCTTGGAGACAAGCACATTGGACAATCCAGTCTTTACTGCACAGAATTTATCCGCTCCGTTCACCAAATTGCCCCCGATGTCACTCGTCTGATAGCACCTTTTTACACATGTTCTGGACCTGCCCGAAGCTGGCGAGGTTCTGGGCTGCGGTGGGAGAGACTATCAATTTCCGCCTCCAACTGGAATTACCCTTGTCGGCGGAATTGGCCCTGCTGGGTGTACAGGATGACGAGCTGAGGCCTAGATATACCAAGACGCTGATTTCTTTGTTGTTCTTTTATGCTAAAAAGGAGATTCTGCTGAAATGGATCTCCCCTTACCCCCCACTGTGGGCTCCTGGGAAAAGGCGGTAAACGCAGTGCTACCATTGTATAAGTTGACGTACATAAGTAGAGGGTGTCCTATGAAGTATGAGAGGGTTTGGCGGCCCTGGACCGATCCCTCATATGTTGCTAACCCCTGAGATGTACATGGGAGAATTGTCCTTGGCGTTGTGGGTGGGCTTCCCCCTCCCTCCCTTCCCCTCCCCTGCCCCCCCTTCCCCTCCCCTGCCCCCCCCTTCCCCCCTCCTCCTCCCCTTCCCCGGGGCGTTCACTCTGATGCCTGCGGTGTTGGTTGTTGAGAAGTTACCTGCTATCCTACTTGTTTGATATAACCTCCTTCTTTCACAGTAGAGAAGTGTGCCTTATTATTGGATCCTGTTTTGATTCTCCCAACCTATAATTGATCCAATGGATCTAATGATGTCTCTCCATCTCCAAGCCCCTGCACTTCCAGAGCAGTCGAGGCCAGGTATCAACAATATATGTAAAATGTATATCGCTAGTTTCTATTGAAGCTGGTATATTCCCATATTCTCTGTAGCAACTTTTAAACAATTAAATAAATGAATGAAAAATGGAGAACAGGACTAACGGTTTTCCCTGGTATACTGAAGTCATTTATATAGGATGCCGTACTTTGCATCTTTGATGACATCACACTCGGGAAGTCCATAGCCTGATCTTTCCATATTTGTTGATTACTTTTTTATTTTATTCTATATATTTTTCACTATTATTTTTCCTGTATTATTGTCTATCTTTCATTGCTGCATTTTTTGTCACGTAAGTGCATTTTTGAGTTTATGCCTCCTTGTTGCCATCCCCACATGCACGGGGCTCACATGCATGTTCCTCTGCGTGCACATCTAGACATAATTACACATATCTTTGACATCCAGTTACCACCAAGTCACCTCGATATAGTAGTGCTTCAACAGGGGTACAAAGGTGTGAGACCCAGCATCACCTATCTGTTCCACCCTATGGGCGCCCAGGGGTGAGCACCAGACGCTATTATAGCCCTGAATCACAGCGGAGGCTATGATGCTGTGCTCATCCTCAGTAGTGCGCTCACTGCTATGCAATATTCACGTCTCCTTACTGGGATGTCTTATTGCACGTATGCCCCGCCCACATGGGCGTGCTGGCCTACGATCATCTCCAGCGCTGCTACGTCAGCATAGCTCCATCTGCATAGGAGACATCATTCCCACGTCTCCCTTGCTGCACATAACCCGCCCATACCTACGATCTGACGTACGCAACGTCAGCGCGTCAGGGGGGTATATTAGGAGCACATTAAACGCACATCAGCTGCTTGGGCCAAAACAGGAAGACGGTGATCAGACACACTGAGCACACAAGGTAATCTTTTTGTCTTGTTAGTCAGCCGAATGTCAGCTCCGCTATACATTCAGGGCTAGACACATGCACTTTGTTGCAAGTGCCTTTACATACTATTTCCTTATTGAGCTCATCTTTATCATATATAAAAAATTATTTTCTTTTATACTCTTGATGCAGTGTTCGCTCCGCTACAGCGCAGCTCTTCCTTTCAGTACTACACCTAGGATCTACATATCACCTCCCCAGCTAGGGGGTACAGTCCGAGATCGACATTTGGGCAAAAGTGCGGTTGTTTTAGCTGCACATGATAGTGCACCTCTACTCTATATAAGTATCAGCTAGCCATCTTTCTATAATAATAATCATTACATGTAAGTATCCACACGTTTTGTATATTTATATAATATATGTTTTACTTTCTTTAACATGGTAAACATTTGACATGCTGCACCCGAGAGTTTAATTCTCTTGGCTCATTGTAATACTCTTAGGTCAATTATCTTGATCTTGGGTTCTTTTTGAACCAAATTAGATACTAGCAAATTTATAGTTTTTTGTAGATGCACACATAATATACTACAACATTATTCATAACATCTTTAATTTATTATTATAATGTTTCCTTTTTATCTGTACCATTAAGCATAAGGCCGGCTAGCTTGAGTTTTTCAGTCTGCCCCTTTCTCCCTATAGAATATTATTGTATCCAACTTTTCAAGTTATCCTGATGACATAGCGCCATCTATATGAAGTTGCAATCACTACATTATGTTCATCCTTGCTCTTATATGCTCCACGGTAGGACATTCGGTGTGTGCAGGATCCTTACACCCAACACTTACCTGATTTAGCCACTCCCAGCCATACTTCTGGCTGGCTCGTGACGTTGACTCCCTGTGGCCCGTGTCTGTGTCCATCGTGGAGGTATGCTGTTGCGCTCTATCTATATGTACATGTGGGGGAATGGTAATGTAGCATGACATACTCAAATGCACTTTTAATTAATATTATAATTTTCTTTCTTTGATATATATACTTTTTTCTCTTGCATATTTGGTTTTCATATCTCAATTTTGATATATAAAAATATTTCATAGTATGTGTGTTGTCTATGTAGGCATGCCAAGTTTCTGTGGTAATGTTAGTATCATCTTTACCACAGATGGTTTTGTTTACTTTGTACTTTTTGACATTCATATAATTTTGTTTTCTCACTTTTGTAGATTATTGTATTTTTTTATATATTTGTCCCTGAGGAAGCCTGAACAGGCGAAACATGTTGGACCTCATATATATACCAAGATGGTGAAATACAATCTCTCATATGATCAATCTTTTTATACTGTATTTGTATCTAATGTGCTATTTAACTTATTAAAAAATATAGTTTTTTATGAATATAAACTTTGTCTGTAGTGTTTGATCGCTGCGGTTCCAGAGTTAATAACATTATATGTCATATTTATATTTTTCTTTCTAAATACAACATACCCAACTTGCATTCGCACAGTCCCATGCCCCATCCCTTAATTGGGAACATATATCTATTATTTTTAGGGACGGTAATGATGATGTTGGCTATTTATATATTTTAGTTCGTGCTTGCTCTATATGTACATTTTCTCTGTGCCTTATTATTGTGGGCCTTATATGTGTATATATATATATATATATATATATATATATATTATTTAAAAAAAAAAATTCCCCCTCTGTATGTAATCTATGTATTGTTCTGCTCTTACCCAGACTAAATTGTCATGTACCATTCCTATGTTTTTTTTTCCCAATAAAGACCAACCTTGTTGTTAAAAAAAGGATTCCCAGGTCCTGACCGCGGTGCCTTTGCGCCCCTTCTCCCTGTTTTTGTTCCTCTCTTACGGGAATACATAGTCCTAAGCACAAAGCAGATGTGCTGTCACCATGCATCTATTGGTGAGCTCAGTCTTAGCAATGGTTAATATACCGCCATCAATGCTACATCAGATGCTGAGTAGATGGGTCTTGAGTATGCCTATACCCACACTCAGCGCTTATATGCCCTTTGTATCAGTGTCTGTGTCCCATCCGTCAGCCACCATCTACATACACAGGCTGAGCTTTTAAATAAGGAAGCTGCAGGTCTGTGCCTGCGCCATGAGGACACATGCACGCCGGTGGCGCTGAGACCCTCCCCCCAGTGATGTCCTCTCTGTTCAAGTGCATTAAAGGAGGGAGCTCTTGCGCGCACAATCCACAACGGGAGACTGGGGGGGGGGGGGTCAAAGCAGTAGAAGGGTCCCCAACTTTTGCGTGCCATGGGTGGGATGGGCGCCATCCACCTCGCCTTGGGGGGCTCCAGGGTGGACCCAGGGCCCTGACAGGTGGAGTGCCCAAATACCCTCCCCCAACAGGTGGCTGACTATACAGGAGAGAGAAAGGCAGGCACACCTCCACAAGGCTGCTGACACATTCCAAACAGGTAAGCATGAGATGTTAGCATCAGTTATGTTTACTTACACCCTCTGGTGGTAAAAAAACAGGCAGGACACCATCTACTCAAAAAGAAGTCCACAGGAAGAAACCCAGGATCTTCTTAACTTACCCATCCTGCCACAGGATACTGCTGGAGTATCACAGCGACCCAATCTTCACCCATCATGGTGGGTTGGTGTCATGCCAGACCTTCAAGGACGGGATCCCCTCTGTACGTAGGGTCCACTGCCTTGGACCTGTATAGCGCCCTGCCAGAGAAAACCTGTGGTATAGCAATGTTACCAAGGCGCCGGATCCAACGTTTTTTTTACCGGAATGCATTTTTTGCATTAAGGTAAAAAAAAAACTCCATGATCGACTCCTCCCAGCCCTCCCTTAAATACTTACCTAGCTCCTCTTTTGATCCAGCCATTGGCTCCTGCTATAAATCAAATCTTGTGAGCAGGGGGCACGCAGCCCGCCTTGGAAGTGCAATCCTTTACTTAAAGTGCTGGCAAACTCGCGCATCGGTCCTGCAAACGTACATAAACAGTGATTGCACCACACGTGAGGTATCGGTGGAAACATCAGCTTTAAATCAATAATTCTAGCACAAGACCTCCTCTGGAACTCTAAACTGGTAACCTGTAAAGACATTTATAGGAACCATAGTTTGGTGCCGTACCACAGGCTTCTGCTATTTTAAAGAATGACATGTTGGGTATCGATTGGGTATGGGTATTGTGTTTGCATGCATTTAAAATGTATTAAAGTGTATTTTTTCCAAAACATTTGTGTTTAAAAAAACGGTGCGGAAATATTGTGTATATTCTTTAGGGACTCTCTTTAAACAATGTTTTGGGATTCTAAGTAATTTTCTAGCAATAAAATGTTTACATGTAGGAGAGAAGTGTCGAAATAGGCTTGGGATGCAAGTGGTTAAACTAGATGAAATAGTTTTTTTTTTTCCAACCTATGTTGGAGGACCTACTTAAAACAGAGGGGTAGACATCTATAGGACAGGTGAGGTAATGCCCCTTTGACATTTTTGCACATCTGAAAAGGGCTTACTGATGCAGAAAAGATGTCAAAATTGCCTCAAAAATCACCAAAAAAAAAGCTTTTTAATGCTGGAACCAATTTGACATTGCTCTGCTCATTCCATGGTAAAATGTATCCCAAGGGAAAACATTTTTTTGGGTAGCTGTGCACCTTTTTTTGCAAGACGTCCAATGGGCTTGAACACTGCACGCAGATATACGCCGGCAGAATAGCAGCGGTTTTCAACTGGGCGTACCTGTACATCCCCCTTTAAGAAGCCGTGCGGCAGTTGCACGCGCTGCCGCACTCTCCGTGACTATCCCTGCGGGCCCCGCAAATGTGATGTTTGCCGTCGGCCCATGATTGTGTCACTGAGAGGCAGAACGGGGAAATGCAAACAAGGCATTTCCCTGTTCTGCCTAGTGACAGGACAGTGATCTACTGTCATGTCATTTGTAGCCCAGCCCCCCCACAGTTAGAATCACTCCCTAGGTCACACTTAACCCCCTTCCTCGCCCCTAGTGGTTAATCCCTTCCCTACCAGTGTCATTTACACAGTAATCAGTGCATTTTTATAGCACTGATCGCTGTATGGCCATCTTTATACAAATACATAGAAAGAAGTGGACAGAAACACTCAGCTGTCAAGCCCTGTTCAAATCTCTGCATAGCGGAAACTCGCATTCCCTCATGCATTTTTCAGCAAGGAGGAGGCGTTTTGGAGCATTTTTATCACACATAGGGCAGCCCATCCACCTGAATGGTCTGCCCTACACACAGCAATCACCCCAAAGAAGCTTCAGAACTTTTTTTTTAGAGCGGAACTTACAAAAAATGTTACTGCGCTTTTTGGTGCATTTCTAAAATGCACAGATGTGAATGGAGCCTCATTGTTCTTGTGTTATCGCTCCAATTTCACTTTCAGGCCCCATTCACATCTTTCATAGTGGGATCGCACATTTTGTGGCTCATTTTCCTGTGACACGCATAGAGCAGCCTCCTGATTTCAATGGGCTGTGCTAAATGTGACTTATGGGACATTTTGGCGTTTTGTGGGTTAAGTGTTTTTTACGGTGCGTTTTGCAGCATTTGCCCCTCTTTTTTTCACATAGCAAAATGTGTGTTTGCTTCTGTGTTTGGTGTGCGGTTATCAAATAATAGCACTGAAAGCACAACTAGTAATTTGGTATGAAGGTGGCCATACACTATACAATCTGATTGTACATTCTCCTTTAGATTTACCAAAATGTTATAAAATGAGGGAATGCCTATCTAGCCAATCACTCTATATTCAATCAGGCAGGCCCTTGCGCTACATAACTGATGGCAGATCTAAAGGAGATTGTACAATCAAGATTATATAGTGTATGGCCACCTTTAAACACCTAAAATTACTAGTGGCGCTTTCAGTGCTATTGTTAACGGCACACCAAACACAGAAGCAAACACACATTTTGTCATGTGAAAAAAAAAAAGTGGAAAATGCTGCAAATTACACAATAAAAAACACGCAACCCACAAAACTCCAAAATGTCCCATTAAGCACATATAGTGCTGCCAATTGGAATCAACAGGCTGCCCTATGTGTGTCACAGGAAAAGCGAGCCACAAAATGTGAGATCCTACTATGCTAGATGTGAATGAGGCCTGAAAGTGAAATGGGTGTGTTAACACAAGAACAATGCGGTGCCATTCACATGCGCCTTTTAGAAATGCACTACATCAAAAATTGCAGTAAAAAATGAAGCTCCGCTCTAAAAAAAAAGTTTGGAAGCTTCTTTGGGGCGATTGCTGTGTGAAGAACAAAAAGGTGCGCCTACTAAGTGCAGTATGTTAATAATAAAGATTTATTGATAAAAATCAGCCGAATGGCTACTCCTTACTGTCATGAGAGTAGCCATTCGGCTGATTATATTAATAAATCGTTATTAGCATACTGCACTTAGTAGGCGCACCTTTTTTGTTCTTTATCCTGTTTCCTAGAGTCTGCTTCACTCTCAAGGCAGCTGCCAACAGTTCTGGTGTTTTTATCCTTCAATTTTTATATGGACTTGATGTTATATACCAAGACTTTTTACTACACTATACCTTGTGTATATTATCATTACTTTTAAATAGGGCTGTTACTGATCAAAATTTTTGTGTTCGATTAATCGTTTTGTTTTTTAATCGATTAATCGACTAATTTCGATTAATTATAATGCACATACAGATCAAACTACTTTTATCTGATCTCCTTGCAGGCTGATTCCCAGTGCAGCTCCCAACAACTGGAAAAATGGATAGCAGGATACAAAAAACAAACAGCGCAGCGCTCGATGGGAATAGCATTAAAACTTTTATAGTCTTCAAATAGATAACCAAATAAATATTGCACTGGAGATAAAATCGATGGAGCTACATAAACTGTAAAAATGGTGCGAGTAATACCAAACGGTAGCAAAAGCAGTCATAAAAACATGTAGCTAAGTATGATACTGGTATAAAAATGTGTACAACGATACCACTGCTGAATCCAGATGAGAGGTTAACATCAGTCCGTCGGCATGTAGATGTCCCATGAAGGGAACTATCACAACTCCCAGTGGGTGGCTGTAGAATCCCAGGTTGATAGAGGGTGGCTGTAGAATCCCAGGTTGATAGAGGGAAGTGTAACAGCCCTTGTGTGTGGCAGATAGTAAGGTCCCGCCGGCATGCAGATATGAAGGCACAGCAAAGGAGCCCTTCAGATGGACACGGCAAGGACCGCCGGTGCCAGTGACGTTACCGGATCTCCGACGGAACTCCCTGAAGGCCCAGAAGCCGGCAGAGAGGTGAGTACCAATCGAAAGAATTTTAATCGATCAAAAAGATTTTAATCGATCAAAAAGATTTTAATCGATCAAAAAAATTAAAGATTAATCGATTAATTAAAAGTTAATTTGCAGAGCCCTACTTTTAAACAATTTTTTTATTATCTTCTGTATATCTTGATGTTTTACCATTTTACTCCATGTTTGTACCCACCTTTGCGCCATCTCCCTCTTTTTGCTGTGTGTAGGGTGGCCCATTTAAGTGGATTGGCTGCCCTATGTGTGATGAGTGAAAATGCTCCAAAACACCTCCCCCTCCTCGCTAAAAAAAAAATGCATGTGGCAATGCAAGTTCCTGCTATGCAGAGATGTAAATGGGGTTTGACAGCTGAGTGTTTCTGTCCATTCCTTCCTATGTACTTGTGTATAGATGGCCATACACTATGCAATCTGATTGTATATTTAGTGAGAAGGGTGATCACTAATTGATTGCATTTCATTTTAAAAAAAACGTGAAGCTGGGAGTGGGAGGGTGGATGATGCAGGATGTGTGCTAATGAGGTCAGCTGGTCAACTCCTTCCTGTGTCATGACCTAAAGTCTGTTCAGGAAGTAAGACAGAAGCAATGGATATGTTTGGAAACATGGATGGAGGAAAGTAATGTGTCTGTAAATTTTAAGGAAAGCTTTGATATTGTTCCAAAAAAAGTACATGAATGCTTTATTGGTACATAGGGGGGCTAGATTTTATATATATATAAAAAAAAGTGAACTGATCCTTTAAGCTCTTGAAATCAAATTTTGTATCCATCATGCAATGGTGGACTTTGAAACAGTGTCCCTTGCAGGGTCCAGAGAACAGGACAAAGAAGGATTTTGTCTGTCTCATTGAAACAGTAACCCTGAGAGATACCCCAATGGCTGTGACTATGTCCAGGCAATGTAGAAAGATAACCTTAAGATGCTTAGGAAAAGGGCATAAAGTGAGGGTCAGCAACCTGTCGATCGTGATATACTCCTAGATCATGGGCAGCCAATGGGTAGATTGGAAACACATCTCTGCTTTGCTGATCCTTCTCCTCCACCACGCTCAGCTTCACTGCAAAGTGGAGAGTGAGAGGTAGCACATTATTGGACAGAGAGAATGATGAGCTGCCTCAGTTAACCAGCAGGTGATTGGTTGCCAAAACAGGCGGTCCTAGCAACAATTTACCAGCTTGTTAATCTGAAAAGTTAACTGTACTGCCTCCTGCTCGCCACTATGCAGTCCACCATCTGTAAAGTAGGAGAATGCTACCTACACACTGCGGTGTATTTGTGAAGGGGGGAAATTACACTACTGCTGGGGGGAGGGGGGATGTGAGAGGGTGGATCACTATATTGTTTCCCTGCATTGAAATTTTGGACTATGACTTTTTTTTATATTTGCTTTGATTACATATATTCATTTATGGACACAATTTAAAGTGTTACTAAACCCACAACAGTAAAATCTGTATATGCAGTAAAGCATTCTTGTTCTTCTCACTATGAAACTTAAGGGATTAATTCTCTGCATTGTGTAAAAAGGCTCTTTGACACTATGGGCCAGATTCAGGTAGATGGGAGCATCTTTGCTCCAGAGTAACGCTTCTCATTTGCGTTACGCTGCAGAAATTTTAGGAGCAAGTGCTGTCATTCACGAAGCACTTGCTCCTAAAGTTGCGGCAGCGCATCGCAAATGAGCCGGCGGAATTCAAATTGGGCGGGTACGGGGCGTGTAGTATTTAAACTAAGCGCGATCCCGCCGCCAACGTACTGCGCATGCGTCGAGTGTCAAAACATCCCCGTGCGCATGCTCCAAATTCTGTGAATGAACGTCAATGACGTCACATTCCCATTCATGACCGTTTTACGCAAGCGACGTTTTTTTTTTTTTTTCGACGCGATGACGACGCCTATACCTAACATAGGATATTCCAACCCCATGTAGGTATAACTATGCGCCGCGTATCCCGTCCGGAAACGTCGTATCGTCATTGCGTCGCGCCGGAATTCGATCGTGAATTGCCGATTTCCGCTCATTAACATATTTTTTGAGCGTAAATCGGCGGGAACGCCCCCGGCGCCATTTTTAAGTTGAAGTAACGATGCGATGGCGAAACTCAGTTACGCTGCTCGCATCGGAGCTTCAACCCGGCGTTTCTTGTTTTCTGGTTACAGAAAACAGAAACGCCGGCTTAAAGTCACAGTTAGGCTGGCGGATCACTCGATCCGCCAGCCTAACTGTTCCTGAATCTGGCCCTATATGGACAGATCCTTCCCTTCTGCACTGTCTATCTTGGCAAGGCCATATAATACAGTGAGGGTAGCCATCAAGCACATGCTCAGTTTAGTCTATATTGCTGGAGAGAATATTTCCTGTTTCAGTTGCACTGTTCCGGTCACATGATATTGACATCACACATGTGGGTGTGTATACAGGCTGTAGTGGAAAATTCCTTCTACCTGAAAACTTAACACTGAACAAACTGTGCAGTTTATTATGTGACCGTGGTATACAGATCAGCAAAAAAAAAAAAAAGTATATAGTGATAGTATTTTAATGTAAAAAGAAGATTTATAAGTTGGGGGGGGGGGGGGTCAGAGGAACTATTTTCAGATCACTGGGTTTAGCTGCACTTGGTGTTATATGATTGCATGCTTTATTTCTAGTGCTGCATTTTTTATTTGAAAATATAGAAAACTGTTGCAGATTCCTCTCAGATGTAATATCATAGGGAATGTCAACTGTCAGCTCACATCCCTCTCTCTGCCTGTGCAGTAATTACACAGCGCAAGCAGAGACAAGATTAACACCCTCCTGCTACCTACTCTCTTAGGGACTGGCAGAGAAATCTGTGTCACAGTACTGATTGTTCCTATATTAATGGTGTGTGCGCCTTTATGTTATACTTACCTGCTCTGTGCAATGGTTTTACAGAGCAGCCCCAATCATTCTCTATGGTCCCCTGCTCCATGCACCCACAGCAAGCTGCTTGCTATGGGGGTACTTGTGCAGGGCTTGTCCCTCCACTTCCTTGTCACTGGCTTTGATTGACAGCAGCGGGGCCCAATGGCTTCTGTTGCTGTAATTGGGGGAAAGAGATGCAAGAGAGCCTTGGCTCGCGTGCACATCGCTGGACCGAGATCGGGCTCGGGCATGTATTTAGAGTAGAGTTAATTGCGCTAATATCTAAAAGTACGAAACAAATTTCTTATGACATATAGAACCCATGATGAACACGCTATATACATAATGATAAACCACTTATACTGTATAAGTCCAGAAATAAAATTCAGAAAGACAGGATTTCTCAATGGATGATATCACCTTATAGCCACCATAAGATTGGGGAGTGCAAAATAGTCAATGAGTGCAAATCCTCATCGTGATGTATCAGATCACACTGACAAAGTGTCCACTGCCACATGAATTTCATGCTTACCAGGATGCTTTCCCCTCACAGGATGTCAGAGAGATGGCACTCAGACCGGATGTACTTTCACTGCGCAGATGATCATCACTCGGGCACCGTGAGAGAGACTCGGCATAGTGTAAAGCCAAACGTATTGTTTATTAAAAAAAAAAAAAAAACATATTGCACATACATCAAAATTGATGATATAGAGCAGATTTGTAAAAAAGCTGAAGCAAACACACGTCCTTCCGGGATAACTAACAATGCAGTGACGTTAGCACGTCCCGCCTCCCGACAAGTTTTGTCACAATATGCTGTCCTGGAGCATGGGCGGTGTGCTGGCTGGTTAAAAGCTCCATGGAGTGATATAATGGCAAATTTTATAAAATAGATGCACAACATCCATATTGAAAAGTATATATATTATATTAAATCACAAAAATAAAGTACAAAGATGACACCATAGAGTGACCTTTAGTGATATGATCATGCATCGCCTCAATGTACACCTAAATTTATCTCATCACAATATCTAGAGGGATACCAATATTTCCATGATAGGAACCCCTAGTGTTCAAAATAAGGATGATTTTCATAAATAATATATATATATATTTACATGTTGTCAAACATTGACAACTGTAGATATAATTCAATATTACCTAAAGCCGGATAATATATATTAAAATGTAATTTGAAATAGCATCCTTTAATTATAAAATTGGGAATGGTCTATATTCATAGGGATAAGTAATAATTACCTGAGGCCCAAATCAAGTTCACAAACAAATGGAGTCTAGGCCTTAATTCTGTAAATTCATGACATCTCAAGATACCTCTGACCAAAAAGCTACCCCTCCAGGGCAGACTTAATTTATCTATTCCCAAAAATATAGTATTACTGGGATCTCATTGTGGACTGTCAAATGTTTAGAAACGGAGTGTTTGGTAAACACCTTTCTAATATTATTTATATGTTTGTTTAATCAAACTTGCAATGGACGCTTGGTCCTGCCCACATACTGCAGTCCACAAGGGCACTGCAATAAACACCTGTAGTTGAGCATGTAATTTGTTGAGATTTGTTGAAAAGGGTTATACCTTAGAGTCCCTACAAGATACTTTGAATCAAGTTGTCCATATGAACACGGTTGATCTGTTAAAAAAAAGACATTGTGATGTAGGTGAATAAGACTGCTTTTCAGGTCCCTTTCATCACCAATTGTTCTATCCGGCATCAGAATATTAAACATCTTATTCAGAAACACTGGCTTATTTTGGCCAACGATAGGGTCTTGAACACTATCTTGCCTAATAAACCTTAGGTTGTTTTTAGAGGCGCTCCTTCTCTCAGAGATAAACTAGCCCCTAATGTATTGCCCCCCTCCCCCTCCCATAGAGAAAGGCAACCTTTTATAACCAACTTATGGGCTACTACTAGTGCAGGAAGTGTCAAGCATGTTATTTAAATGGGTGTAAGAATAGGAGAAACTTTGTTTTAACTATCACTGCAGTTGAGTATAAGATAGAGCATTTTATTACATGCTCAACTACAGGTGTTCTTTATTTACTGCAGTGCCCTTGTGGACTGCAGTATGTGGTCAGGACCAAGCAACCGTTGCAAGTTTGATTAAACAAACATATAAATAATATTACAAAGGGGTATACCAAACACTCAGTTTCTGTCCGCATCAGAAAACGTTAATTACGAAATGTGCAAGGCGGAGTTACGCACTTACGTCTTATCCGGGTACTGCCAGCTGGAGCGCAGTTGAAGCACAAGCTGCGATTTCAAACTTGGCTGTTACACTGTGCCCATTGTTTTTATTTTTGGTTACTTCCTGAAAACAGTCAGCGGCTATAAATATATATTATTAACCTTTTATATTGTAGTACACCATTCTCCTGTACTTTTTTTTTTTTTTGGTGTTTTTGGAATAAATATATTTTTACGTACTACACCATGGAAGCCTTACTTTTCTTTTTCTGAGGACAATGGATATACATCACTGCCTACTTTCTGATAAGTTTCTTTCGCAAACAACCAGTCTGGCAAGTGCAGAAACAGAGGAGTGGAGATCCAGTAGTTTTATCCTATACACATTATACCCCTGGAGGGGTGATTGGATCTGGTGAGTGGGGACCCATGTGGGGGGAGCACTGGCAATACTTCAAAAGTGTTTGCTCAGCGGGGATCGCTCGGTAAATCCCTGCTGAGCCGTCGGATGACAGGGCAGTCTCCACACACTGTGCAGAGACCACCCTGTTTTTTTTCTCCACTCTCCCCTATGGGGGAGTGGATGAACACGGACCGCGTGTCCGTGTTAATCCGATACGCTCTGCAAACGGAAGAAAAAAAAATAAGGTTTTCTTCCGTCTGCAAAAGCGGATGTTTGCGGAGGCGGACGATTACAGGTGTCAGCGGATGTTCATCCGCTGACACCCGCTATCCCATAGGGATACATGTATGTCCGTATTTCATCCGAAAACAGATGGATGAAATACAGACATACGGTCCGCACGTGTGAAAGGGCCCTTACACTATTAATTTGCATTGTGAGACTTTTTCACTGGCTTTTGGATATTGACGAAAGGAATCCCAAAACTGTCATTTATTTGATACATGTGCACATATATATGACCATAACTTATATATTGTTTCAATCACTTGAGGCACTAGTCAGCAGTTTTGGCTGTCGTATTTTTTTTATTTTCATTCTATTTACTCACCATATTCTCCTAAGGAGGTATGACTAGAGATCTCACTCTTTATGAATAATACTAAATAGACATTCAGGCACCCCAGTATTATAGTCATACAGGTGCACATTTGGTCCCTGGTATCTATTCACATGGATGGTGAGGGATTAACACTTAGGCCTCTTACACACAGATAAGTTATTCTTCAGGTTTTTCATTTCAGTTTACCAAAACTATGTAGTACAAGGGCCTGCCTGATTGCATACAAATTGAGACTCTTGAGGTTTGACCTCATATTAGATGGATTTGGTAAACTGAAAAGAAAAACCTGAAGAAAAACTGATCTGTGTGTAAGAGGCCTAAATTAAGCTTAACCCTTTGCAGGTCCTCGTAGCTATTGTGTCCCGGTTATGCAGCACCACTAACCCCACTTACCTTTTTTTCCTTCCATCACAGGTTCCCCTTTGGGGAATCCAATAGGGGGGGCAGCAAACTTTTTCATACAAACATCTTAAGCGCAGGACACATTTTTTTTTATATATGTAAACAAACCTTCCGTTCTTCTCTGTGGCATGTCACTGATCATATGTTCCCTGTTATAGGGAACGACCATTAGTGACCTCACATGTCCAGCCACGCCCCCCCTACATTAAGAATCACACCCTTAGGGCACACTTAACCCCTTAGCGCCCCCTAGTGGTTAACCCCATTACTGCCATTGTCATTTTCACAGCGAAAAGTGCTAAAAAATGGTCCCAAAAAAGTGTCCGATGTGTCAGCCATAGTGTCGCAGTCACGAAAAAAAAACGCTGAGCATAGCCATTACTAGTAAAAAAAAAAGTAATAACAATTTATAAAAATGCCATAAAACTATACCCTATTTTTTTTAAACGCTATAACTTTTGCACAAACCAAGGAACACATGAAACAAGTGGTTAACCTCCTTCCTGTAGAGGAATCTCCTGCTGGTTCAAATGCGCAGGTCCCTTTGGGAAGCTGAAGTTTCTTCCAAAAGATACTTGGCGGCGTTCCCATTTTATGGGGAACACCTATTTGGGAATGATTTGGACAGATATATCCAAGAGATTACCGGAGGCAAATATACACTATTATTGGTTAAGAAGAGTAAACATCCCTCATTTAAGCATGCTCTTTCCCCAGCCCCTGGAACTTCATCTTCTAGGCAGTGGCGATGGCCTCCCCAGTTTTATACTAGGGGAAAAGCCCAAGCACAAGGGCAGACAAGAGCTTGGAGTTCTAGGTCTGCTAAACAAAACCCCAAACCTTCCCTATGAAAGCAAAAGAAGTGGTGGAGGTGATGGCGCTGTCACTAATATGTTGTTTGCTGGGCCAGTAACCAAACCCAATTGGGTAAGTATGGGCTTTAATGGGACAACATTCCCTAAAAAATATACATGTATGTAATACACCGTGCAGGTAAAAAATTATTAGTAATAATGGATGTGTGTAGACACTGGTGGTAGTGCCTATATATACCACCGGAGGTGTAGTTGCAGAGATGTAATAGTATGATATACAACTGTAGCAGGTTAAACTATCCGTGCTAAAAGCTAATATGAAGTTTACAGTAAATACACAAGATATATATACACATCATCCTGAATGGTACAAAGACAGTAAATATAAATTAGAAGTCCATATAGTATAAAGCAGGTGACATGGGTGGTCAAGGTGCTCCTATGTGAATAGATGGTAGACAGTATAGCCAGTGACTTTCGCAGTGGGTCCGGTGTTCCCCCTTATGGATCCCCACTCGCCAGAATCACTCACCCCTGCTGGGGTAAAATGCGTATTAGTCAGCGTGTTGCTCCAAACTGCCGTGGGTCCTTTCCTTGGGTTGCACCAATTCCTGGTAGGTCACCTGGGCTCCTGCAGTATGTCCTTAGTATGTATGCTTGGTAGTATGAGGTTCAGTGAGTGTTCTGATTTCCTCCAAGACAAGAAAGAAAAGCTTCCATAGCGTGATACGTTTTAAAAGGAACAGATTTTATTGGCACTGTAAACCAATATACTAGGTACAAGTGCAATAGTACAAAAAATGTAAAGGAGATAACATAAAATATATAAATAAAAATAAAAATAAAGATAAAAATAAGAATGACACCAGGCTGGGACAGAAAACTGGCACAGCTGACAATCACAGTGTCAATGACAAAGATATACAATCTATTGTTTGCAGCCTATGCCCAGATGGATTGTGGGCTCTAGGAATACACTGCACTAAAGATGTCCAATTGCTAATAGCACCAGCATGGGAACGGCGTGCGTTCCAAATACAAACAGCTGGTTAGGACCGGAAGTGCGTGAAGATGTGCGTGTCTACCATCTATTCACATAGGAGCACCTTGACCACCCATGTCACCTGCTTTATACTATATGGACTTCTAATTTATATTTACTGTCTTTGTACCATTCAGGATGATGTGTATATATATCTTGTGTATTTACTGTAAACTTCATATTAGCTTTTAGCACGGATAGTTTAACCTGCTACAGTTGTATATCATACTATTACATCTCTGCAACTACACCTCCGGTGGTATATATAGGCACTACCACCAGTGTCTACACACATCCATTATTACTAATAATTTTTTACCTGCACGGTGTATTACATACATGTATATTTTTTAGGGAATGTTGTCCCATTAAAGCCCATACTTACCCAATTGGGTTCGGTTACTGGCCCAGTTACGTTACTAAAATAACTTTATCAGTGCCCCTCAGTACAGCGTGACCTGTGCCTGTCAGTACTGCCTCATCTGTGCCCATCAGTATAGCTTCGCCTGTGCAGAGGAAGAGTCGAGGCCCATCTTTGGAGAGCGAGGATTGCCTGCTGTAACGGCTTTCATTTGAATTGCTGGGCTCCCGGCGCCGCTCACGCCACACAGTCCCGCCTCCTGGCATTGGACCAGTGGATTTTCTATCAAATGTTCCTAGGGAGGAGGCGGGACTGTGTGACATGAGCGGCACTGGGGGCCAAGCAGTTCAAATGAAAGCTGTTACAGCGGGCAATCCACGCTCTCTGATCGGCCAGCGCGACTCTTCCTCTCTTCCCCTGGCTGGGAGAACGGCTCCTATTCAACCCCGCCTCCTCCGAGGCAACCAACTCTCGCAAGCCATTTGAGGGTTGCCCTAGTTGTCAGAGTACCAGGTCTATCAAATGCTGTTATGGTTACCATGCTTCAGGCCTTTGCGCCGCCTTCTTGATGTGTATATCCTTGCGTATTTGAATGGTGTGAAGCTGCAGTTTTCTGCAGCCTAGAATTGATCAACGCTGAGATCAAGAGTGAAATTTTAGCCCTCCAGATTTCTAGCCCCGGACCATTTTGGTGGTCAATGACCGAGCCACTTTTTGTCATTCGGCACTGGGTCGCTTTAACTGACAATTGCGTGGTCTTGTGACGTGGCTTCCAAACAAAATTGATGTCCTCCCCCCCCCCCACAAATAGAGCTTTCTTTTGGTGGTATTTGATCACCTTGATTTTTTTCTTTTGGACTATAAACAAAAAAGCGACAATTTTGAAAAAAAAAAATCAAAATCTTTTTGCTATAATATCCCCCAAAAATATATATATAAAAAAAAAATTCCACAGTTTATGCCGATACGTATTATTCTACATGTTTTGGGGTTGTTAGTAAAAAAAATATTACAATAAGCGTATGATTGGTTTGCGCAAAAGTTATAGCGTCTACAAAATAGGGGACTATTTTATGGCATTTTTATTATAATTTTTTTTACCATGGCGATCATTGTTGTTTTTACAGCGATCAGTCCAAAAAAAGGCCCTGACTATTGTAAAAATGACACTGGCAGTGAAGGGGTTAACCACTAGGTGGCGCTGCAGGGGTTAAGTGTTCCCTAGGAAATGATTCTTACTGTTAAGGGGCGTGGCTACACGTGACACGTCACTGATGTCTGTTCCCGATGATGGAACGGTCATCAGTGACTGTGTCACTAGGCAGAATAGGGGAATGTCTTGTTTAGAAAGGTATTCCCCTGTTCTGCCCTTGCCGACCACAATCGCGGGACTCCCGATAACATCGCGTTGCCAGGACCCACGGGTGCACAATTTAAAGGGACGTACCTGTACGCCAATCTGTCTGCCCGTGCCATTCTGTCAACGTAAATAGTCGTGCGGCAGTCGGCAATCGGTTAAACTTTTACACATGAACATGGTTTCATTTAAAAATCATTATCTCTAATTTTCTCTCTGCTAATTTAGTCTATTTACATGATGGAAATTATTCTACAAATTAGATTTTTGTTTACACAAAAACTTTTTTTCTTTCTTTTTACAAAATGTTGTTTTTGTAATTTCTGCATCAACAAGTAATCGTATACTCTTTCTGATAAGGTTGTCCCGATGCCACTTTTTTTTTTTTAAGACGGAGTACAAGTACCGATACTACTTCTTCTTTTTTTTCAAGTACTCGTCGATACCGATACTTTTTTTTTTATAATGTCGTGACAGTTTGACCAGCACTAATAGGCGGCACTATAGGTGGCACTGACTGGTGGCTGGCACTGATGGGCACTAATAGGTGGCACTGACTGGTGGGTGGCACTGACTGGTGGGTGGCACTAATAGGTGGCACTGACTGGTGGCTGGCTGGCACTGATAGGTGGCACTTATGGGCACTGACAGGTGGCTGGCACTAAAATGCTGCGAAACATGACACGAGGAAAGGATTTATTTAAAAAAAAAAACGATGCTGTGACGCCCATCTTGATGCACCCTGTACTCAGCTGCTGTAAGCAGACATCTTGTTACACCCAGCCCGAACTATATGGGCTGGATGTAACAAGATGTCCGCTGCTGGCTTACTGCAGCCGAGTGCAGGGCCTACCAAGATGGGCGTAGGGATGTTTAGCCGCTGACTGCAACCAAAATTGACAGCTCCGGTCACCGATCCTGATGCGGCTGCGCCCTACACTCCTGCCAGCTTACCAAGTTTCACTGCAGATGAGGACTCTCTCTCCGCCCACCGATCTCGTCCTGTCTGGCCAACTGACTCCGCCCGCCCCTCTGTCTGGCCAACTGACTCCGCCCGCCCCTCTGTCTGGCCAACTGACTCCGCCCGCCCCTCTGTCTGGCCAACTGACTCCGCCCGCCCCCTATTGATAATAATAAAATATATAATCAGAAATTGAAAGGTATCATGCAATTTCCGTGTGCTAGGTGCATGACAAAATAAACCATCAAAAGTGTGCAGCAATAAAGTGCATAAAGTGACAGGTGCTAATCAGGTGTGTCCAAACAATAGTTAATTATTGGCAAACAGCATAAATGTGCAAATTGAGTCCAATCCAACAATTAATATATTGGTAGCTTCAAGTAATTGTGCAAAAACGCATTAAAGTGCAAAATTCCCAGGGTCAAGAGTCCAACCATATAATCCAAAAAATTGTGAAAAAATAAAAATAAAATGTAAAATAAATGGTATGTTGAATGAATAAATGTCCACAAAGTTTTCCAAATGTGCAGGGCTCAGAAAGTGCTTCACTTCATACGTGCCCAGTTTCACCAGCCTCTCACCTCTATGAGGCCTATATTAAGCCTTATGTGACATCCCAATGGCAGCTTCTCTCTCCCTCTAACTGTAGCAGCGTTGCAGATCACCTTCACTCCACAAAGGTAGCGCTTAGCCAGAGCTCAAGCCCCTCTTCATTAGGATACATATTGTTGGATTGGACTTAATTTGCACATTTATGCTGTTTGCCAATAATTAACTATTGTTTGGACACACCTGATTAGCACCTGTCACTTTATGCACTTTATTGCTGCACACTTTTGATGGTTTATTTTGTCATGCACCTAGCACACGGAAATTGCATGATACCTTTCAATTTCTAAATGTAGATTATATATTTTATTATCAATATTTTTATTATTACTAATACAGTTCTTAATTATCGAGCGCCCCAACACTAAACCTTTTAAATACTGTTTAGTGTGAGAACACCCATTCGTTGTGGCTGCTGCTGTAGTTCATCTGTCTGTAATAGTTTGATTTGCAAATTTAGTTACCCCCCCCTTTTTAATACTTTACTTTCCTGCTGTGCTCATATTCATCTATTTTTCATGTCGTGTTCCTGTTAAATGTTTTCCTTCTACCTGACATCCATCAAATAGATGAGAAGCTACTCCTTCATGTAGTTTTTTTTTTTTTTTTCCTTCAGTCAGGGCCTACAATTTTTTTTTTGTAATTTGGAACTGGTTGTTTTAGTTATTCAACATACTGTAACTTTATCTTGCCCAGTTTTTAGAAATTTGGTATGTATGTGTACCCTAAAATTATTTGTAATTTTGAAAAATAGGATTTTTCTATACAGCTTACCTGTAAAATCCTTTTCTTGGGAAGAAATCATGGGACACAGAGCCTTTATTAGTTAATGGGTTATGTAGTCACCACAGGTGATTGGACACTGGTAAACGCAATTAAAAATTGAGTTCCTCCCCAATATAACCCCTCCCAAATGGAGAGTACCTCAGTTTTGTAGCAAAGCAATAAGTGTCCTGCGTTTAACTTCGAAGTGAGGCGGAAGCTCTGTGTCCCGTGATGTATTCCCAAGAAAAGGATTTTACAGGTAAGCTGTATAAAAAAAAATCCTATTTTCTTGCCCGTACATCACGGGACACAGATCCTTAATTACTTATTGGGATGTCCCATAGCAATGCTAAAATTGAGGGGAGGGAGACACAGATCAGAACAAGACCGCCATCGAGCCAGAGGATCTATGCTGCTGCCTGCAGCACACTACGCCCGAAGGCTGCATCCTCATACCCTCTCACATCGACCTGGTAGAATTTAGTAATTGTATGGACCAAAGACCATGTAGCAGCCTTACAGATCTGAGCCATGGAGGCCTGGTGATGCACTGCCCATGAAGCACCAATTGCTTTAGTCAAGTGCGCTTTCACCTGAAAAGGAGGAATCTTCTTTTCTAAACCATAGGCCTGGAATCCAATTTGCAGTAGTGGACTACGACGCTGCCTGGCCCTTCCTTGGGCCCTGTGGCAGAATAAACAGACAATCAGTCTTTCGTATCTGAGCTGTAGTGTGCAGATAAACCTTTACCACTATTACAACATCTAGAGAGTCTGGAAAAAGACGGTAGGACTATATCTTGAGTCAGATAAATTCCTGAAACCACTTTAGGTAAGAAAGGCGGGTGAGGACGCAGCACCACCCTGTCATCATGAATAATTATATACGTTTTTTTTACAAAAAAGAGCCGCCAATTGCTGAGGATGGTTACAAGAAAAAAACTGTTTCTTTGTCAAAATACTTAAAGAAGCATGGTGTAATGGTTCAAAAGGTAGCTTCTGTAAAATGGATAATACCCAATTCAAATACCATGGGCACACAGGAGACTTAACCCACAGATTCAAGCGTAGTGCTCCCTGAACAAAGGCCCAGACTAGGGAATGAGATGCAAGTGGTTTTTGAAAGAATACAGACAAGGCCAAGATCTGGCCCTTGATGGTGCTCAAGGCCAACTTCCTATTTAAGCCCAACTGAACAAAGGCAAGAATCCTACTAATGGCATACTTCCTAGGATGCCATCTTCTGGGTTCACACCAGGAAACATATGCCTTCCAGATTCTGTAGTAGATGAGCCTGGATGTGGGCTTCCTAGCATTAACAAGAGTGGATAGGACTGGACCTGGGAACCTACCTTTCCTCAGAATGTGGGTCTCAACAGCCAAACCATCAAATTTAGACCTTGTAAGGCAGGATGGAACATGGAACCCTGTGATAGTAGGTTCAAGCGTAGTGGGAGAACCCAAGGTCTTCCTACTGCCATCCTTATGATTTATGCATACCAGCGATCCCACAAAATTGTCAGGGCATCCGACCCTTGGGCACAGGGATCTTTTGTTTTTGACACAAAGTTGTCCAGCTTTGCGTTGAACCTGGAAGCCAACAGGTCCACATCTGGGGTACCCCATCTCTAAAATATGATTTGAAATATGTAGGGATGTAGAGCCAATTCTCCTTGACTCAGTTGCTGGCGGCTTAAAAAATCCGCCTGCCAATTTTCTACCCCTGGGATTGAAGACCGCAGACACGTGAGGAAGATGCCTTTCTGCCCAGGCCAGGATGTGATTCACCTCTTTGGGCATCCAGACTTCTGTTTTTTTTATATAGGCCACGGCTGTAGTATTGTCGGATTGAATCTGAACAGGCCAACTCTGCAGTCTGTAAGACCAGATTCTGAGGGCCAGATGAATTGCACAAATCTCCAGAATGTTGATGGGTAGGAGCTTTTCGGCTCCAGACCACTTCCCCCATGGCAAATGCCTCTTCTAGAACTGCCCCCCCAGCCAAAAAGGCTGGCGTCTGTGGTTACCAATTTCCAGGTAACCAGACTGAAGGATTTTCCTTTTGACAGATTTTGGGGGCACAACCACCAATTCAGGCTCTGCAGAATCAGAGGGTTCATCAGGGGTTCATCCTGTGAGGCTGCTATCAGGCTGACAGAGGGAGATGGTAAACTGCAGGCAAGCACAGAATCCTTAGCCGTAAGCAGGGATATTCTGATGCCTCTTTTACTATGCCATAAACCTCTTCTTGGGGACATAGTCCTTATGGCAAAGCAAAGGTACCATCCACAAAAAAATGCAATCACTGTTGTGCTATAGTCTTACAATCCACATATATCAGCCCACTGCACAACCTGATGCGGAGTAGGAGTCTTAGGTTTGCCTGTTTCAATCCACAGGGATGCTTGCAGCCCACAGCTCTGTCTATGCTGCTTACAGAAGGCTTCTGGCGTGCTGGGCTTTAAATCAGCCTATTTGCGCCTGCGCACAGATGTTCTGTGTCTGCGTAAGGGCATTAGCAACTACAGCCCTCCCCATCTGCCCAATTAGACAGTCTAAAGCCTGCTCCTGCACTGCGCCAGGGCGACGAAGAGAAGGGGGAGAGATTACTGGGGCTTCATTGGGGGACCCCTGTATGCGTTTGTGGCAGTCTGCAGCAGAGGAGGTGAGTGGCATTTAAATTCACTGACTTCATGGAGCTTGTCCTGGATGGCTATGTAAGAATACACCAGGTATGCACTTACTCCCACCAGTGGTGAAAACCAGGAAAGACATCCTATTTACAGAAGATATTTATAAAATAAATGTATCCTCTTACCTTTTCCACGCTGCAGGAAAAGCTACTAAAAAGAAGTTCCAGCTTTCACCCATCACGGCGGACAAGTTGTGCCAACCTTCAGATTTATCAAGGGTTCGATTAGAGAAACCTAATACCTGGACCTGTAGAAGACTCTGCCAGAAACTTTTCATGCCACCGTTGCATTAGTACACCAAAGTCTGGATCCCAGAGCCCAGGCCCCCACGCAGAGAGACATTACTGGCAAATCTAATTTCTTCATTACACAAGGCCTGGGTACCACCCATCTTAGGCTTTTCGGCCTAAGGGAAGGATCCGGTTATAGCTCCTAGACCTCCGCAGACAGACCATCAAAAGAGCACTTTCTTCTCGACACATGTTGAACGTGACCAACAACCTTAAACCCTGGTGAAAAAACTGAGGTACTCTCCATTTGGGAGGGGGTTATATAGGGGAAGAACTCCAATTTTAATTGGGTTTGTCAGTGTCCAATCACCTGTGGTGACTACATGATCCATTAAGTAATTAAGGCTCTGTTTCCTGTTATGTATGAGCAAGAAATAAAGCTTTCTTAAACAATGATGCACCTCCCATGGGATGACAAAAATGGGACTACAATTCTTTTTTATCTTTACTTTTGAGAAATGTATATACTTTGTGGGTGTTTATAGTGAATTTTTATGGATGTACATTGTAGCATGTGTATGACAGATTATGGAAAAAACTGCTTTTCTCAATGTTGCTATGTGGAAAGAAGATTTCAGGTCTACAGCAAGGGCTGTGGAGCGGTCACTGTTCTGTCTTCAGAACCAGGCTATGTTGGTATCCAAAGTTGAACTTGCTGCAGCTGAGTTTATGAACTGAAAAATCTGTTTGTTTTTTTTTGTTTTTTGTTTTTTCTTCTTCTTGGTCCCATACTTTCGCCTGGATACTTGAACCAAAGCTTTCTTCACGTGTTTAGACATTTCCTCACTGTTTCTGCTGGTTCCGATTGAGAAATGCACCTGAGCATTTCCTCTTCTGACGGGTTCAGGAAAACCATTTAAACTTTCTCCATGCAACTGGGAATTGCCTGAGCAAAGACTTCTGCAAGATTCTTTTCCCAGGCTCCGGTTCCAGAGACCTCTCTTTTTTTTTGGTATGATATTCGTTAACCATCTGTTTTCCACCTATCCAGATTTTGGTGGGTTGTTTTTTGTTTTTGTTTTCTTTGCGGGGGGGGGGGGGGGGGTGGTTGGGTGTTTTTGCTTGTTTCGCTACAATCTTATCTATCTATAGATCTCGCTATCAGTTGATACCCAGCACAGGTTGTATCTGAGGGTTGCAACCTGGAAGCAATTTGCAGGAAAGCTCATCAACCTTTGCAGGTGCACTGGTGAATGCTATGTGGCATCTTAGATTCTGCATCCTTGCCCTCTATAGGGCAAATACTGGTCTAGTCTACTATCACTTTGATAGGTACAATTAAAAAATTCTCCAATTCTGTTAAGCTGTTACTGTTTTTAAGACGGGTCACTAAGGAAGTCCCAGCTTCTTGCTTTATAAATCTTATATGAATAATTGGACCTCATGGACATTACTAGTAATTAGGGTACCCAAAAAGTAGCAATAGCCCGAGAAGACAAGACCTCACTATGCTGTGAAGTGTTCTAATCAGGCCTTTATTACATGAGCAGCTACTTGTGCAGGTTGTATTACTTTGCTTTTGCTTATGCCTGGCTGTTAAGCTTTGCCTTATTGCTTTTCACTGGCTCAAAACAAGTGAGCAGGAATATATATATATATATATATATATATATATATATATAAAAATTAGTGTGTGTGTTTAACTCCTCATATATACCTTGGGCCAGATTCACAGAGCCATTACGCCTGTCTAACTGGTGTTAGACTGGAGTAATTTCAAATTACGCGCGTTTTCTAGCTAGTCGAAAACCTCAAACCATGAATAGACGGCTGCGGGCTTCAATTCGACTGAATTACGTGTTTGTACGCCTTCAGATCTACGCTGCAATAAAATTGCGGCCACTGGGTGGACTTCCCGTCGTTTTCCGCGTCGGGGTATGCTAATGAGCTTTTGCCGGCGATCCCCGAAATTACGATCTTCAATCGGAATCTTACGGCACCTTTAGTCATCTTTTTTTTTTTGCGTAACACTTTACCAGCTTTTTGCTGGTCTAATATTAGACAGCCCATGTTAAGTATGGCCGTCGTTCTCGCGTCGAATTTCTACGTTTTCCGACGTCTTATTTTTTACGTAAGTCGTCCGGGAATAGGAATGTTCGTAAACGACGCTACTCAAACAACGAATGACGTAATGACGTGATTTCGCGCAATGCACGGCGGGAAATTTCTGAACGGAGCATGCGCAGTTCGATCGCCGCGGGGACGCGCTTAATTTAAATGCTTCACGCCCCCCAATCGCGTATTTCGATTACGCGGCGAAAAATAGACTACGCCGCCATAGTGTATGGGTAAAAATCTACCAGGATTCGGTGTAGAGCCTGGTAAAATACGACAGCGTAGAGTATTTCGATTACGCAGCGCAATAGTTAAGTTTATCTGAATCTGGCCCCTTGTTTCTGGATTAATTGCTGCAACCGCCGGCTGCACCACAGCACCAGCCATAGAGGAGGAGGCTTTAAGCAAAGATTCCAGTTTTTTATCAGTTGGATCTTTGAAGCCCTGAGCATTGTCTACAGGACAGGTCAGGTTTTTGTTTACACAAGAAACAGTCGCGTCTATAGTCGGCACCCCCCATTTCTTGGTGAAACCTTCCTCCATAGGGTAAAGGAGGGAAAACTTTTTAGAAGGAGAAACTAGTTGATCTGGGTGAACCCGGTCATCATACATCAATTTCTCCAACAAGGGATGAATTGGAAAAGTACATGCAGCCTGTGGGGATTTCCGAGACCCCAAGGAAGAAACTGAAGATATGGCAGTCAGTCACAGCAGGGGGAAATTTGTATGTGGTATGCACCATCTCTGCATAATATTGCACCTGCATTTTAAGTGCCTGAGAGGTAGAAGGAATCTTCTCATCCAAAGCAACCTTTAAAGTGTCCTCAGTGACACATACAGGTGATGCAACATTAGGAGAAGCTGCAAAGCCTGACAGGGGTACATGTTCATCCTGTGAGGCTGCTACCAGTATGTCGGGGGGGGTGATAATCTGCAGGCATGTACAGAACCCTTAGCACTAGGCAGGGATCTGTTAGAGCCTCTTTTACTTGCCCACTGACCCCCCCCCCTACTGGCAGACATAGTCCTTAAGTTACAAAGCAGAGGTACTAGTACAGGGGCAATCACTGCTGTGCTAAAAGTCTTACAATATACATATATCAGCTCACTGCACAACCTGATGCCGAGTAGGAGTCTTAGGTTTGCCTGGTATGATCCCCTGGAATGCTTACAGCCCACAGCTCTGTTCCACGCTGCTTACAAAAGGCTCTGGCACGCTGGGCTTTTAAATACAAGCCTCTTGGCGTCTTCACATGGAGAGCCGTGCATGCGTCCAGGCACTAGCAACCAAGCCCCCCCTCCTTCCCCCGGTCATCTGATAGCTTCGGGGCGGGTGCTTCTCGTGTATGTGGCAAAGCCTACAGCGGAGGAGGTGAGTGCGGTTTTAAACAGACCAACTTCACTGAGCCTGTCCCTGGATGGCATGTAAGTGTACACCAGGTATGTAACTTACTCCCTCTGGTGGCGGAAACCAGGTAAGACATGCCTACTCACAGAAGATAACATTTTAAAAGAAAATTATCTTCACTTACTTTATCCCTGCCGCAGGAAAGCTGCTAAAAATAGAAGATCCAGCCTTTACCCATCACAGCGTGTAGCGTTGTGCCAAACTTCAGGTTCATGGGATCCCTCTTACAGGATCCTCTTACCTGGACCTGTAGAAGACTCTGCCAGAACTTCTCGTGTCACTGTTATTAGTACACCAAAGCCTGCATCCCAGAGCCCAGACCTCTGAAGAAAGACATTACAGGCAAACCTTGTTTCTTTACATGAGGCCCAGTACCATCCGTCTTAGGTGTTTTAGTATTAGCCCCAGTTATGGATCCGGTTGTATAGCTCGTAGGTCTCAGCAGAAAACCATCAACAGAGCTTTCTTCTTAGCACATGTTCAACGTGACCACCTTTAGACACTTGTGAAAAAACTGAGGTACTCTCCATATTGAAGGGGCTCTGTGTCCCATGATGTATAAACAAGATATCCTTCCTCCCAGTCACCTGGAAGGTGGTATCTACAGATGCCAGCCTGTCTGCCTGGGGGAGAAATTCTGGAAGAAGCCTCTGCCCATGGAACTTGGTCCATGTTCGAAAGGAGCCTGCTAATCAACTTATTGGAGATTCGGGCAGTGTACCTAGCCCTCAGAACCTGGACACGTAGGTTACAGGGTTATCCTGTTCAGATTCAATCTGACAATGCTACTGCAGTAGCTTATATCAATCATCAAGGGGGCTCCCGGCGTCGGGATGCTCAGAGAGAAGTGAACCAGATATTGGTATGGGTGGAAAGTCATATTCCTTGTCTTTCTGCAATCGTCCAGCAACAGTTACCAGGCGAGTGGTCTCTCCACTCCGACATTTTTCAGGCTATATGCCAGAAATGGGGGACCCCGGATGTAGACTTACTAGCTTCCAGGTTCAACAAGAAGTTGGACACCTTTGTGTCAAGGATAAGAGATCCTCTAGCCTTCGGAACGGATGCACTAATGATTCCCTGGGATACATTTTCCCTATGCATTCCCTCCGGCTCCGCACTTACAGAGACTGCTTTGCAAAATCAAAAAAGAGGGAATACCAGTACTCCTGGTGGCTCCGATTTGGCCCAGAAGGTCCTGATACAGGGGCAGATTCAAGCACAGTGCTTCCTGAATAAAGGCCCGGATTAGGGAATGAGAGGCAAGCGTTTTTTTGAAAATACAGACAAGGCCGAGATTTGACCCTTGGTGGTGCTCAAGGCCAACTTTATATTTAAGCCCTGCTGAAGAAAGGCAAGGATCCTATTAATGGCGTACTTCCTAGGATGCCATCCTCTGGGTTCACACCAGGAAACATATGCTTTCCAGATTCTGTAGTAGATGAGCCTGGAGGCCGGCTTTATAGCATTAACTAGAGTGGATAGGACTGGACCTGAGAGCCCCCGTTTTCTCAGAATGTGGGTCTCAACAGCCAAGCTGAAATTTAGACTTAGTAAGGCAGGATGGAATATTGGCCCCTGCGATAGTAGGTCCGAGTGTAGTGGGAGAACCCAAGGTATTCCCACTGCCATCCTCACAATTTTTGCATACCAGGGTATCCTGGGCCAAGCCTGGATGACCAAAATCACTGGCTTTCCTTCCCTCTTGACTCTGCATAATTCGGAGAATAACGGGGTTGTTAAGTATGGACTAATTGAGTCACCACTGGAAAAGGCATTTGACACCCGGTGGCCATGTGAGCATAAGGATGACTATAGCGTGGTCTAAAAGGGCTGTATCTCTGATGAGGGATTTAGTGGAGAGTGGGGTGACTGATGCAGGGACAAAAATGTCATCTATCCTGGCGTAGGTTTGATGGGGAGCCAAGTATAGTTAGGTCAGCTGGGCTGGGGGAGCTGTGTATTGTAAGTCCCCTTGTGGAGCCGCGGTTTGCAGATATGTCCCCTGTGGGGAATTGGAGCAGTCCGTTCAGGGTTCTCTCCAGCAAGGACTTGGTGGAAGCTGGTCAGAGTAATGCAAGGGCAAAGGTGCACATAGCAGGGCTAGATGGGACTGACCTGTCCAGAGGTGCGGGATCCACGTGCACAATAATGTCCTCTCCCTCGGCTGCAGTGCCATGCTGTGTTGCAGCTGCCATCTTGGACGTCTGGATGGTCATCGTTGTGGGCTCCAACTGTCAGGAAAGGTCCCTCCTCACTTGCCCCATGGACTTTGAAAAAGTCCCTAGGTTTTTTGGAGTCACGGGCAGGTGTAGTGTAGTGGGGCCGAGCTGTGTGCTGGCTACGCAGGGGGGTATGTTTGGCCGGAGCAGAACGAAGCTCCCTAATCAAGTGGTATATCAGGGAGCTGCCATGCATTCGCTTCAGACAGGTGTCTTTTATATGGATAACAAGTTGTCGTTGCACCTTACACATTATTGTTGGTTGGTAGGTGATCAAATACTTATTTTACTTACTGAACTGCTACCCATTTTTTAACATTTGTATCGTGTGTTTTTTCGGCATTATTTGTCTCTATCATTTAACATAATCCTATGATAAAAAATTATAGACCCTTTATTTCTGTGTAAGTGGTCAAACGTACTAAATCTGCAGGGGATCAAATAATTATTTTACCCACTGTATATTGCTCCGATCCCTGTGGTCCTTCTCTCCTGTTCAACCCATGTGATCGAAGCAGTACACACCCCGCCCACACAAGCCTCAAATACCAACATACAGGGTATACTATGTACTATTGGCATAAAAACACACACACACAGGCTTGTGTCTTTTTTCAACCTCACCAAACTGCTTGAGGAGCCCCCCCCCCCCCCCCCCCCCATGCACTCATGCATTAAGATGGCCCTCGGCTTATTTCCATTTGCCTAATGCGAGCAGGCGAGTGGAAATTTTGAGGGCTGTACTATATTTAATTTCTGTTCTTGGGTTTAAATGCACACTCTCTCAATTAATGTAAATAGTGAACATAGTATATATGTACAATATAAGCGAAGGGAGGGGCGACAGTTTTGATAATGGGATACTGTCAGAAACCATGAATCAGACAGAAGTACAGTTAAATCACACTTGTTTAATAATAAAAATAAAAAGGTAAACAGAGTAAGTGTAGTCAAAACATAGTAACCGGATCGGGTAGTCGGCCAAGCCAATGTCCAAGAGCCAGCGATAAAGCTAGTGGAACAGCAAGCAGGATCTGTAGCCAGAAGGAACTTCAGTCAAGCAGGTCTTTACCTGGAATTCAGGAGAAAGCCTCTTTCACATCACTGTTAACACAGGCAAAGGTGACAAGCAAATGAACTGGAAGTCAGAGCTGACGAGCAGATCATCTACAGATGGATCACTGTGGAGAGATAGAAGCTGGCATTTGGCCAACAGATGAGCTGCCAGCACAGAGAAGGAAGGGCTGGGCCCAGCCCTGGCAGATACATCCCATTTTAAATTATGTTCTTTGGCATCTGTAATTTTTTTCCAGTCATTTTATATCTATTCCTGAGGATTTCCAACATATTTGCAGCATGACATTTAGATACTTCCTGGGTTCTCAAACAGTCTCTCATGGGCTTCTCAGATACATATTGGATGAAAGACAATTTTCCAGAGTGATAGCTTTCTTTGCTGCAAATGCAATACACCTACTTAATCCCACTCTGAACCTAGATCAAATCCCACCATCAGTGGGATTCTCAATATAGTAATCTGACGGTTGGTCTGATGTCTGACGTCGAGTAAGCCAACCGTCAGTTTAGACAGCCGTTTAGACCACTTGGTTTAAGACCACTTTGTTTGTTTTTTTGTTTTTTCTCATATGGCGCAGCACATATTGCTCGAAGTTTAGCATAGCCTGACGGTTGTCAAGACTACTATATTAAGAATCCCAGTGATTGTGGGATTGTATAGTTTCTGCAAAGGAAGTGCCAGTTCTGACTACAGAGGTCATGGGGTAATCTGTGCAGTGCCATATAAGAAATAAAGTGGTTTTAAACCTGGCTAACGCGATGGTTGGCTAACTCGACGGTTGACTTTGCCAACCGTCAGATTATTCAACTGTCAAATTAGCCAATTCGACAGTTGCCTAATCTGACGGTTGTCTTACTCGACCGTCAGATTACTCGACGGTTGGTTAACCACTTAACAACCAGGCCAATTCTGACACTTCGCTCCAACATGTAAAAATCATATATTTTTTGCTAGAAAATTACATAGAACCCCCAAACATTATATATATATATATATATATATATATATATATATATATATATTAGGGTTGTCCCGATACCAGTATCGGTATCGGGACCGATACCGAGTATTTGCGGGAGTACTTGTACTCCCGCAAATACCCCCGATACCAGAATAGAATACTCGCCCCCCCCCACCGCCGCCGCCGACGCCATCACCGCCGACGCCGCTCCTGCTAACCGCTGCGCTCAGGTATGTAAACACATAGCTCTCGTTCCTGTCAGCGGGGGAAACGCTGATCTGCTGTTCATACAATGTATGAACAGAAGACCAGTGATTTTCCCTAGTGAGTTAGAACACACCCAGGAACACACTTAACCCCTTCCCTGCCCCCTAGTGTTAACCCCTTCACTGCCAATGGCATTTTTATAGTAATCCAATGCATTTTTATAGCATTGATCTCTATAAAAATGCCAATGGTCCCAAAAATGTGTCAAAAGTGTCCGATGTGTCCGCCACAATGTGTCCGTTAATATGGTAGTACCGAAAAAAACACTGATCGCCGCCATTACTAGTAAAAAAAAAAATATTAATAAAAATGCTATAAAACTACCCCCTTTTTGTAAACGCTATAAATTTTGCGCAAACCAATCAATTGCGATTTTTTTTTTTTACGAAAAATATGTAGAAGAATATGTATCGGCCCAAACTGAGGAAAAAATGTTTTTTTATATCTTTTTTGGGGATATTTATTATAGCAAAATGTATAAAATATTGCATTTTTTTCAAAATAGTCTCTCTATTTTTGTTTTAAAAAAAAAAAATTTGGGAGCCACGTCGCACGACCGCGCAATTGTCGGTTAAAGGGACACAGTGCCGAATCGCAAAAAGGGGCCTGGGGCTTAAATGGTTAAAAAAAATTAATTGATCACTTTTATTCCTATTACAAGGAATGTAAACATCCCTTGTAATAGGAATATGGCATGACAGGTTCTCTTTACAGTGAGATATGGGGTCAATATAACACTTATTTAGGCTTCCCTCTAGGCTGGGAAGCCTAAATAAAAAAAAAAAAAAAAAATCACAATCACCGAGGCCGGAAGTTGCGTCGTAATTTTGCGCCCGACCTCCAGCGACCGTCATCTGGCGATCACTGATCCTGTCACCGACTCACCGATCGTCAGATTACTATATTGAGAGGTAGGAGGGGGGGTCGTCCCCTCCCGCCGCCCATAAGAACGAACAAGCGGCAGAACAGCCGCTATGACTGACGGTTAGCTAACTTGACGGTTGACTTACTCGACGGTTCACTTAGCCAACTGTCGAGTTAGCCAACCGTCAGGTTAGCCAACTCGACGGTTGCCTAATGTGACGGTTGGGTTGCTCGGCTGTCAGATTACTCAACCGTCGGGTTAGCCAACCATCAGATTACTATATTGAGAATACAGGCAGTGTGATTTTTGAGGTCTCTCAACAGTTGACTTTGTCGGTTGGTTTGCTAACTCGATGATTCATTTAGCCAGCCGTCAACCATCAGAACCGTCAGATTACTATATTGAGAATCCAGGAAGTGTGAGTTTTGAGGTAATCTGTGCAGGAAAAAAGAATCTCGACAAATACTTTAGCCAACCATCAGATTAGGCAACCATCGAGTTTGCTAACCTGACGGTTGGCTAACTCGAGGGTTCACTTAGTCAACCATCAGATTATGCAACCGTCGAGTTTACGAACCTGACGGTTAGCTAACTTGACGGTTGATTGTCATATTAACAAACCGTCAAGTTGGCGAACCAGACGGTTCACTTAATCGATAGTTTTACCATCAAATTACGCAACCGTCGGGTTCGCTAACCTGACGGTTAGCTAACTTGACGGTTGACTTTGTCAACTGTCATATTAGCAAACCGTCAAGTTAGCGAACCTGACGGTTGGCTTACTCGATGGTTCACTTAGCCAACCGTCAGATTACGCAACCCTCGAGTTCGCTAACCCGACGGTTAGCGAACTTGACAGTGTACTTTGTCATATTAGCAAACCGTCAAGTTAGCCAACCTGACGGTTCGCTAATTCGATAGTTCACTTAGTCAACCATCAGATTAAGTAACCGTCGAGTTCGCTAACCTGGCGGTTAGCTAACTTGACGGTTGACTGTCATATTAGCAAACCGTCAAGTTAGCGAACCTGACGGTTCGCTAACTCGATAGTTCACTTAGCCAACCATCAGATTAAGCAACCGTCGAGTTCGCTAACCTGACGGTTAGCTAACTTGACGGTTGACTTTGTTAACCGTCATATTAGCAAACCGTCAAGTTAGCGAGCCGTCAGGTTAGCAAACTGTCGAGTTAGCCAGCCGTCAGGTTAGCCAACTCGACGGTTGCCTAATGTGACGGTTGGGTTGCTCGGCTGTCAGATTACTCAACCGTCGGGTTAGCCAACCATCCGATTACTATAATACAGGCATACAATACAGGCAATACAGGCAGTGTGATTTTTGAGGTCTCTCAACAGTTGACTTTGTCGGTTGGTTTGCTAACTCGATGATTCATTTAGCCAGCCGTCAACTATCAGATTAGTCAATTGTCGAGTTAGCGAACCGTCAGATTACTATATTGAGAATCCAGGAAGTGTGAGTTTTGAGGTTAATCTGTGCAGGAAAAAAGAATCTCGACAAATAGATTAGGCAACCTGACGGTTGGCTAACTCGATGGTTCACTTCGTCAACCATCAGATTATGCAACCGTCGAGTTTGCGAACCTGACGGTTAGCTAACTTGACGGTTGATTGTCATATTAACAAACCGTCAAGTTGGCGAACCTGACGGTTCGCTAAATCGATAGTTTAACCATCAGATTACGCAGCCGTCGAGTTCGCTAACCTGACGGTTGGCTAACTCGATGGTTCACTTAGTCAACCGTCAGATTATGCAACCGTCGAGTTTGCGAACCTGACGGTTAGCTAACTTGACGGTTGATTGTCATATTAACAAACCGTCAAGTTGGCGAACCTGACGGTTCGCTAAATCGATAGTTTAACCATCAGATTACGCAGCCGTCGAGTTCGCTAACCTGACGGTTGGCTAACTCGATGGTTCACTTAGTCAACCGTCAGATTATGCAACCGTCGAGTTTGCGAACCTGACGGTTAGCTAACTTGACGGTTGATTGTCATATTAACAAACCGTCAAGTTGGCGAACCTGACGGTTCGCTAAATCGATAGTTTAACCATCAGATTACGCAGCCGTCGAGTTCGCTAACCTGACGGTTGGCTAACTCGATGGTTCACTTAGTCAACCGTCAGATTATGCAACCGTCGAGTTTGCGAACCTGACGGTTAGCTAACTTGACGGTTGATTGTCATATTAACAAACCGTCAAGTTGGCGAACCTGACGGTTCGCTAAATCGATAGTTTAACCATCAGATTACGCAGCCGTCGAGTTCGCTAACCTGACGGTTGGCTAACTCGATGGTTCACTTAGTCAACCGTCAGATTATGCAACCGTTGAGTTTGCGAACCTGACGGTTAGCTAACTTGACGGTTGATTGTCATATTAACAAACCGTCAAGTTGGCGAACCTGACGGTTCGCTAAATCGATAGTTTAACCATCAGATTACGCAGCCGTCGAGTTCGCTAACCTGACGGTTGGCTAACTCGATGGTTCACTTAGTCAACCGTCAGATTATGCAACCGTCGAGTTTGCGAACCTGACGGTTAGCTAACTTGACGGTTGATTGTCATATTAACAAACCGTCAAGTTGGCGAACCTGACGGTTCGCTAAATCGATAGTTTAACCATCAGATTACGCCGCCGTCGAGTTCGCTAACCTGACGGTTGGCTAACTCGATGGTTCACTTAGTCAACCGTCAGATTATGCAACCGTCGAGTTTGCGAACCTGACGGTTAGCTAACTTGACGGTTGATTGTCATATTAACAAACCGTCAAGTTGGCGAACATGACGGTTCGCTAAATCGATAGTTTAACCATCAGATTACGCCGCCGTCGAGTTCGCTAACCTGACGGTTGGCGAACTCGATGGTTCACTTAGTCAACCGTCAGATTATGCAACCGTCGAGTTTGCGAACCTGACGGTTAGCTAACTTGACGGTTGATTGTCATATTAACAAACCGTCAAGTAGGCGAACCTGACGGTTCGCTAAATCGATAGTTTAACCATCAGATTACGCAGCCGTCGAGTTCGCTAACCCGACGGTTGGCTAACTCGATGGTTCACTTAGCCAACCATCAGATTAGGCAACAGTCGAGTTCGCTAACCTGACGGTTAGCTAACTTGACGGTTGACTTTGTCATATTAGCAAACCGTCAAGTTAGCGAACCTGACGGTTCGCTAACTCGATAGTTCACTTAGTCAACCATCAGATTAAGCAACCTTCGAGTTGGCTAACCTGACGGTTAGCTAACTTGACGGTTGACTTTGTCAACCGTCACATTAGCAAACTGTCAAGTTAGCGAATCGGACGGTTTGCTTACTCGACGGTTCACTTAGCCAACCGTCGAGTTAGCTAATCGTCAGATTAGCCAACTCGACGGTTGCCTAATGTGACGGTTGTGTTGCTCGGCCGTCAGATTACTCAACCGTATATTGAGAATACAGGCAGTGTGATTTTTGAGGTAACTCAACGGTTGACTTTGTCGGTTGGTTTGCTAACTCGATGATTCACTTAGCCAGCTGTCAACCATCAGATTAGTCAACTGTCAAGGTAGCCAACCATCAGATTAGCCAACCATCAGATTACTATATTGAGAATCCAGGAAGTGTGAGTTTTGAGCTAATCTGTGCAGAAAAAAAGAATCAAGGTTGGCTAACTAGACAAATAGTTTAGCCAACCGTCAGATTAGGCAACCGTCGAGTTTGCTAACCTGACGGTTGGCTAACTCGATGGTTCACTTAGCCAACCATCAAATTAGGCAACCGTCAAGTTCGCTAACCTGACGGTTAGCGAACTTGACGGTTGACTTTATCAACAGTAATATCTGTCAGATTATTCAACCGTCGAATCAGTTTTAACCACTTCCTGCCCGCTGGCCATCATATGACGTCCTGGGCTTTGTGCGGGGATATCGGAATGATGGGTGCAGCTACAGGCATCATTCAGATATTACCTTTTTCAGCCGGCGATTCCCAACACCATAAGAATGATCATAGCTGTTCCGCTGCTTTATCGTTCTTATGGGAGGCAAGAGGAGACGCCCACCACCCTCCGGTGCTTCTACCGACTTATTTTTTTATTTTATTTCAGACTTCCCAGCCAAGAGGTGAGATGTGGGGTCTTATTGACCCCATGTCTCACTGTAAAGAGAACCTGTCATGCCATATTCCTATTACAAGGGATGTTTACATTCCTTGTAATAGGAATAAAAGTGATCAACATTCCTGGCCCAGACAAAATTTTAGTTTCCGGCACTGCGTCGCTTTAACTGACAATTGCGCGGTCGTGCGACGTGGCTCCCAAACAAAATTGGCGTCCTTTTTCCCCCATTACAAATAGAGCTTTCTTTTGGTGGTATTTGATCACCCGTGTGTTTTTTGCTTTTTGCTATAATAAATATCCCATTTAAAAAAAACAAAAAACATTATTTATCTCAGTTTAGGCCGATACTTATTCTTCTACATATTTTTGGTAAAAAAAAATCGCAATAACCGTATAATAGTGACTGGTTTGCGCAAAAGTTATATTGCCTACAAAATAGGGGACATAATTAGGATTTATTTTGTATTTATTTTTTACTAGGAATGGCGGCGATCTGCGAATTTTTTTTCGGGACTGGGACATTATAGCGGACACATCGGACACTTTTGACACATTTTTGGGACCATTTACATTTATACAGTGAACAATGCTATACATATGCATTGATAACTGTATAAATGTAACTGGCGGGGAAGGGGTTAAATGTATATCCTAGGTGTGTTCTAACTGTGGGGGGAGGGGGTGACTTGGGGGAGGTGACTGATTGTGTCCCTATGTACAAGGGACACAATCGGTCTCCTCTCTTCCTGACAGGGACGTGCAGCTCTGTGTTTACTGAATTGTTGGCAATCGCGAGTGCCCGGCGGCCATCGCGGCTGCCGGGCACACGCACAGGCTTCTCAGTGACACGAACGGGTGCGCGCGTGCGCCCCTAGCCGGTTTAAATGACATGACGGCGGGCGGGTAGCAAGTGCCCCTGTCCCCGTGTGATCACATGCAGAAGCAAACGCATATGTAAGTCCCGCCCACATATGAGGTATCGCTGCGAACGGTAGATCGAGAGCAATAATTTTGGCCCTAGACCTCCTCCTCTCCTCTGTTCAAGTGTTGCCTATGGGGATTTTTAAGTAGCAAAGTTTGGTGCCATTCCACAAGCGTGTGCAATTTTGAAGGGTGACATGTTAGGTATCTATTTACTCGCTGTAACTTCATATTTCAAATTAGATAAAAACATGTTAGATAAATTCCTGCGCAAATACCGTGCGAGATGAAAAGTTGTAACAACCGCCATTGTATTCTCTAGGGTCTTTGCTAAAAAACATATATAATGTTTTGGGGTTCTATGTAATTTTCTAGCAAATAAATGATGATTTTTACATGCAGGAGAGAAATGTCAGAATTGGTCTGGGTGCTCCAGAAGGCCTGATGGTGCTCCCTGCATGTTGGGCCACAATAGCAGAATGTGTTTTGGGGTGTAATTTGTGCTATGCATATGCTGTGTGTGAGAAATAACCTGCTTATGACAATTTTGTGAAAAAAATATAAAGAATTAAATCTTGATTTTGCAAAGAATTGTGGGAAAAAATGGCAACTTCAAAAAACTCACCAGGCCTCTTTCTAAATACCTTGGAATGTCTTCTTTCCAAAAAGGGGTCATTTGGGGGTATTAGGGTTGTTCCGATACCACTTTTTTAAGACCGAGTACAAGTACAGATATTTTTCAAGTACTCGCCGTTACTGATTACCGATACTTGTATTTAATCTCATGTGACAGTGGCACATGTCGGTATTTTTATTTTTTTACAATGTTTTCTTCTTTTTTTGGGGGGGGGGGGGGCAGCGTCGGTGTGTTTTTTTTTTTTTATCATTATTATTTTTTGCAATTTTATTTTTATTTTATTTTTTATCAGCCCTGTTGGGGGGCTATGGTGAGATATCAGGGTCTTAACAGACCTCTGAGATCTCCCCTTTGAGACAGAGAAAGGGACTAGGGACACATATTCCCCAGTCCCTTTCTCTGCAGCCTGCACTAAAAAATGAAAGGAGAGAAGACAGCAGCTCCTCTTCATTTATAGGAGGTTACGACCTTTCAGTTATGTGAATGGACAGAGTCAGTGATCACTGACTGTTCAGAAAATGAAGGAGCCGGGTTATTCGGCTCCTACCTCCGCTCTCTATCCTGCGATACCGAGGGGGACGGCAGAACAAAGGGGTAGAAGAGAGGGGGACAGATACACGAAAGGGGATGCGGAGGAGAGAGGGGGACATGGAGGAGAGAGGGGGACACGGAGGAGAGAGGGGGACAGATGCACGGAGAGAAGGAGAGAAGACAGCAGCTCCTCTTCATTTATAGGAGGTTACGACCTTTCAGTTATGTGAATGGACAGAGTCAGTGATCACTGACTGTTCAGAAAATGAAGGAGCCGGGTTAACCGGCTCCTACCTCCGCTCTCTATCCTGTGATACCGAGGGGGACGGCAGAACAGAGGGGTAGAAGAGAGGGGGACAGATACACGAAAGGGGACATGGAGGAGAGAGGGGGACATGGAGGAGAGAGGGGGACACGGAGGAGAGAGGGGGACAGATGCACGGAGGGGGACACAGATGAGAGAGGGGGATAGATGCACGGAGGAGAGAGGGGGACAGATGCATGGAGGGCGACCCGGAGGAGAGAGGGGGACACAGAGCAGCATGGAGGGGGACAGATGCACGGAGGGGGACACGGAGCAGCATGGAGGGGGACAGATGCACGGAGGAGAGAGGGGTAGAGATGCATGGGAGGGGGACACAGAGGAGAGAGGGGGACAGATGCACGGAGGAGAGTGGGGGACAGATGCACAGAGGGGGAAATGGAGCAGCATGGGGGGACGACAGATGCACGGAGGAGAGAGGGGGAGAGATGCATGCAGCATGGAGGATGGGGACTGGAGGAGGATAGGGGACAGTCAGCGGTGATCGCATGTGGGAGAGAAGCACCGATCACCGCTGAAAGCCGCAGTGAGAGAGAACCGGCTGACAGACTTTTAAATTTATACAGGGTGATCAGTGCTTGTAACTTCTCAACAGCACTGATCACCCTGACTGCCCAGGTATCGGGTACTTGGGCAAATGCTCGGTATCGATACCGATACTAGTACTTGTACTTTTCTGACATGTTAGGGTCTCAAGAAATGGGCCGTCAGTACTTCAGGTGTGATACATTTTTAGATATTGGCACCATAGCTTCTGGACTCTATAACTTTCACAAAGACCTAATAATATACACCAATTTGTACTTATTTTTACCAAAGACATGTAGCAGTATACATTTTGGCCAAAATTTAAGAAAAAAAATACAAATTTGCAAAATTTTATAACGGAAGCGAAGAAAAAATAATTTTTGTACAGAATTTTCAGTCTTTTTTTAGCGCAAAAATTAAAAAACCAACAGTGATTAAATACCACCAAAAGAAAGCTCTATTTGTGTGAAAAAAAGGATAAAAATGTCAAAATGTGAGAGCACCGAAAGCTGAAAATTGGTCTAGTTAGGAAGGGGGTTTAACCACTTAAGGATCGCCTAACGGCGATATACGTCAGCAGAATTGCACGGTTGGGCACAGGCACATACAGGTATGTTGCCCTTTAAGAGCCCAGCCGTGGGTCGCGCTTACCGCCGGTGTCCCGTGATTGGGTCACAGGAGCTGAAGAACGGGGAGAGGTGAGTGTAAACACACCTTCACCGTTCTTCTCTGTGGCAGTGTCACTGATTGTATGTTCTTCCCTGTTTTAGGGAACGACGATCAGTGACGTGAAAATTACAATGGTCCCAAAAATGTGTCCGCCATAATGTCGCAGTCACGAAAAAAATCACTGATCACCTCTATTACTACAAAAAAAAACTATTAATAAAAATGCCATAAAACTATCCCCTATTTTGTAAACGCTATAGATTTTGCAAGTCTTGCAAACCAATCAATAAACTGTTATTGCGATTTTTTTATTTTTTTTTACCAAAAATAAGTAGAAGAATACGGATTGGCCTAAACTGAGGAAAAATAATAGCTAACAGCTTGCTATGGGGCACACAATCCAAGGTGCCGCTCTGTGTTTCCATTTGGACTTAAAGCCACTGTTTGGCCCCACCCCCTCTCCCCTTATTGGCTCACTGACTTTGACTGACAGCAGCAGGAGACAAAAGGTACTGTGCTGCTATCTCAGCTAATGAGGAGGGAGAGTCCCAGGCAGCCAATACTCCTGCAACATCGTTTGATCCAGATGGGCTCAGATAAGTATTGGGGGGGGGGGGCTCCTGCATACAGAAGTTTTTTACCTTAATGCATAGAATGCATTGGGATAAAAAGAAACTTCTGAGGCCGTGTACACACGGCAGAGAACCTCGACGGGCAGAACACATCGTTCCGCCCGTCGAGGCTCTCTGCCGGCCGTCGAAATCGGCGACCCGCCCGCCGGGAATGGCAACCAGCCATTCATCCAGGCGGGCCGTCGAGGAAATAGAGAGCGTGCTCTCTATTTCTGCTCGACGGGCTTCCCGACGGGAAGCTCGCCGAGACCGTACACACGGCCGAGGTCCTCGCTGGAATGCACATTCCAGCGAGGTTCTCGCTGGTTTCCAGCGAGAACCTCGGTCGTGTGTACGCCGCCTGACTTTTCAACCAGTTTAATTGGTCTCGGGACATTCACTGTATCCTCACAGCTGAACAGTCCACATCTACTTCCAAAGTGATACTGGTACACACGGGAAGAATATCATGCGGTTCAACATAAACTGGGCAACATTCAGACAGTGTGTACTGCAGCCTGTTTGGCTTATGTCAAAGGGGCATGGTGGAGAAACAGCAGCCAAACGGCATCTGATCAGCACCAATGGCCACCAGCGCTGACTGAGGAGTCCCCCATCAGAACACAATAGCTTAGCGGGGAGATCGCTGTACTAACATTGCCAAAGTACCGCAAGCTCCTCAGTTTGTACTGTGTGTGTTCCCCATGCCAAGCTGCATGCAGTACATTTTGATTTCAGTGTACACCACTTGGAATTGTGCTGGGCAAGGTTCTCCGGCACAGTCCCATAGAACCTGTTGTGAACAAGCCCTAATGGGCAGTATTCAAATAAAGTGTATGTATAGATAAAAGTGTTAAAGAACTTACCTATGAGTTTTGTGTTTTCCATAGGTCAAAATTAAAGATGGAAGACATCAAAGAGGTTAACAAAGCTCTTAAGGTATGGTAAAAGGGCAGTACATTTTTACTTTTTGGTTTCAGTGTTCTGCAAATGGTATTTTTTTCCCCCTAGGATTAGTTTTCCAATTTTTATTTTCTTTACCCCCTAGCCAGAAATGTATTGTCAAACTTGACTCAGTTGCACCTATTTTTTTATTTGTCAAACTTTACACACTTAAAGCGGAGTTCCATTGATTTAAAAGTCAGCGGCTACAAAAAGTGTAGCTGTTCCCTTTTAATAATCAGACACTCACCTGTCCCACCATGCAGGCTCACAAAGCTCCGCTCCTCTCCCCCTCCTGTGGGCGCCCGGCTGTGGCTTTGCAAGCCAGGCACACACTGCGCATGAGCAAGCCATGTGCTGTGAATGGTCGGGCAATATTCTGAGACCTGTGATGTGTCCCAGAAAATTGGAGGGAGGGGGAGAGGTGAACTTCCTTCCGGCGCCACGGAGCCCAGGGAGGAAGTGGAAGCGGGATGCCCATAAAAACTGGGTTTCCACTCCCCCTCAAAAAAAATGACATGGCATGTCAGGGGTCACCATCACTTAAAGCGGAAGTTCCATTTTTTGGGTGAAACTCTGCTTTAACATACAGAGATGAATGCAATCTACTCACTAGGGGGAGAATCTCTGGGGGAATCTAGGATGGAAAGGGACCTGGGGGTCCTAGTAGGACGATAGGCTCAGCAATGGGATGCAATGCCAAGCTGCTGCTAACAAAGTAAACAGAATATCGGCATACATTAAAAAGGGTATAAACTCCAGAGATAAAATGATAATTCTCCCATGCTACAGGACTCTGGTCCTGCCACACCTGGAGTATGCTGTCTAGTTCTGGGCACCAGTCCTCAGGAAGGATGTACTGGAAATGGAGCGAGTACAAAGTAGGAAAACAAAGCTAATAAAGGACTGGAGAACCTTAGTCATGAGGAAAGATTGCAATCACTGAACTTGTTCTCTCTGGAGACACTTGAGAGGGGATACGATTCCAATTTACAAATACCATACTGGTGACCTCACAAAAGGGATAACACTTTTTTGCCGAAGGGAGTTTAATAAGACATGTGGCCACTCCATTAAAATGAGAAGAAAAGAGGTTTAACCTTAAACTGTGTACAGGGTTCTTTACTGTATAAGCAGCGTGGATTCCCTTCCTTGGTTTCAGCGGGGAGCATTGATAATTTCAAAAAACGATTAGATAAGCCCCTGAATATATGTAATACTGACATATAATCACACATAGGTGGGACTTGATGGACCTTGTGTCTTTTTTTTCAACCTCGCCTACTATATGTAAGAGATGCTGAAGAGGAGTTACAGGGTGGCTGACCTGAAATGGGAAAAATGCTAATGGAAATTTCCTGCAATACAAACATACTCTGCCAAGCAATAAATATCCTCTTGCATATTCACATATTTATTATCGTTGTCTCAAAAGCTGCATTTCTTTTGGAAGGAATTAAAAAAATGTAATGCCTATAAATGTGTCATGCGATTTAGAACTTTACATTCACATATACATATTTCTATAAAACCCAAGAACTTTTTCAGTCCTCTCCTATTTTGTGCTACCTGGGTTTTTAATGTTAACAATTTCTAGATCATTATTTTATATTTTTATTGTAAAGGTATCCATTGTAAAGGATCATCTAAAAAAAATGCTGGGGGAACCTCAGGAGACCCTCCCAAATGCCCACAATGCATGAAAAACAAGTCAATAATTTACTATATCAGCCATTCTGTGAAGACATAGAAAATTGCGTGAAAGGACCAGAGTTTGTCGCTACTGAACTCATCCATTGATGCAGGCAACAGCATGTGGTGACATTTTTGTTTTTTCAAAATTTTTATACAGAAAAACCTTGGTTTGCAAGCATAATTCGTTCCAGGAACTTGTATATCAAAGCATTTTTTTTTACAGGGTATAAAAGAGAGGCACCTCCAAGTGTAGCAATAAGTTTCTAAATGTTGTACCTTCATTAAATGTAACCATATTGCTACACTTAGAGGCTCCTCTCTTCTTTTTTATACTCAGTTGTGACATGACGCTACTCTTGTATCAAGACATCGCTTGTATATCAAGGCAAAATGTATTAAAACATTTTGCTTGTCTTTCAAAACGCTCTCAAACCAAATTACTCTCAAACCAAGGTTTTACTGTATGAGCAAAAATGATCAGAATTTTTTTCCCATTAAAAACTTTTATAAACACAAACGCGCATAAACACAATTTACCACGGTAACAAAAATTTGGCGTTTGAAATGCCTGTGAACTATAGTCCTGAACTAGGTTTTTATGCTTTCAAAAAAATACCTGTACACTCAACTGCCTCTAAATTGCTATAAATGACTGAGTGTACATGTACAAATAAGACAACATAGAGGAGATACTGTATGTTTTTCTGGATATTTTGGTTGTTCTGTCTCTCACTGTTATAATAAAACTACCATTAAAATGATACACTGATCATTTCTTTGTCAGTGGGCAAATGTACAAAATCAGCAGGGGATCAAATACTTTTTCCCCCTCACTGTAAGGGATACTTACCATATACAGTAGACATGATCTCTCAAACTAAAACGTAATGCTCAATTATTATTGAAGGATCCCACTGGCCTTAGGCTTTCAAGAAGAATGTTTCCACTATGTGTGGCAAGATTTGCAGCAGCAGTTGAATGTTTTTGCTTTGACTTCTTTTGGACCAAAACTGAAGTTTGTGAAGGGTTAAACTTCTGTACAGTGTAAACATACCATATCTGCTGCCCCCACCTCTATCCTCGGTGGGGAAATCAGGAAGTGAAGAGCTCCTGCTTCACTGCCCGATTCCCTACGGCGCATGCGCGAGTCACGCAGCGCCGTCCTCACTGGTCCCCGCTGTTTTCTGGGAGCCGAGTGTTTCCCAGAACACAACGGGCGGGGGCGGGAAGTGACAAACTACCCGCAGAATCCCAGCAGAGAGGACTCCTAGAAGTTGGTACAAATACATGTCTTAGACCGGTATCTGCACCCCCCTCCCCCTGAAAGGTGTCAAATGTGACACCGGAGGGAGGGTTCCGATGATCAGAAGTTCCACTTTAGAGTGGAGCTCCGCTTTAAGCTGTCCATACACACATATATTTCTCCATCCACATACAGATAAACATGACAAATAGATGAAGCTCCCCTTCTGTCTGTTATATTCTCACAGCCAACACCTACCAGCTGACAATTTTCCACCCAGCTCCTTTGACAAAAGTTAACCTTTGTTGAGCCAGATGTTGCTGACAGGAATTGCCTGAAATGTGAGCCTTGTATAGCAGACTTGAGCCTATAAATCCGAATCTACACTGCCCATCTCTATTATTATAATAATAATAAAAATGATAATATAATGATACCATAACTGAAGATAAACGTATTTGTTTACTGATTTGACAGGATTTGGCCATATCTGATTCGCAATCTTTATTTTTTAGGGTCATACATGGCTGAAGGATGATGAAGCATCAGGTTGTAAGCAATGTAAAAAAGAATTTTCCATTTCAAGACAAAAGGTGAATATTCAAAGCAAACATAAAAACTGGTTTTGCATATTGTTCATAAAGATAAATGGCAATTTTATTCTCATCCTTTGAGGGACACAGGTCGTCTAAATTTTTGGAATCTTACTGCCTCCTACAGGAGGATGAAACCCTGGCAAACAAAAACTGGAAAAAATTGGGGTTCACAATAGATACCCAGCAACAAATAATTATTTGAGTTTAGGCCAATATATATTCTACATATTTTGGGTAACAAAAATCGCAATAAGCGTATGTTGATTAATTTTCACAAAGTTATAGAGTTTACAAACTAGAAAGATTTGTGGCATTTTTATTATTGTTTTACTAGTTATGGCAGTGATCTGCGATTTTCTTTTTTTTTTTTTTGCGTTACTGTGACATTGCGGCGGACACTTTTGACACATTTTTGGGACCATTGACATTTATACAGCGAATTAATGCTATAAAATGCACTGTTTAGTTGTAAATTTTACTGGTAGGGAAGGGGTTAACAGTAGGAGACGATCAAGGGGTTAATTGTGTTCCCTCGTCAGTATTTCTTACTGGGGAGGAGACATATCGCTGTTCCTACTTACTAGGAACAAACTATCTGTCTCTTCTCCCCTGACAGAACAAGGATTTGTGTGTTTAGATACACAAATCCCTGTTCTGTTTCTCGTGCCCGCGATCACAGGTAGCGGCCACAAGCATCGGGTCCCCCGTCGTGCAGCGCGTGCGCGAAAAAGCCTCCAGCAGCTCTTGAAGGGGACCCAATAGTCGTTTATCTGAGGTATATCGACGTGAGCTGGTCAGCAATTGGTTAAGGATGCTGGCGTTAACACAAGTTTTCAGTACTAAAATACTGCATCACTTTATAACAGGGGTCTCCAAAGTTTCTAAACAAAGGGCCAGTTTATTGTCTTTCAGACTTTAGGGGGGCCGGACTGTGGCCAGCAGGAGAGGAAATTTTTCTGGCATCAATGGGAGCAAACATCGCCCTATTTGGTGTCAGAAGGAGGAAAAGCACCCTATGGTTGGTATCATTGGGAGGAAAAGTGTTTCATTGTTAATGTCAGTGGGAGAAATGGTGCCCCATTGTTGATGTCAATTGGCAGAATTGTGTCTTGTATTAGTTTGAGGAATAGTGCTTGAAGGGTCGGGTTCAGGCAAGCAAAGGGCTGCATTTGGCCCCCAGGCTGCAGTTTGGAGACCGCTGCTTTATAAAATAGCACATGCGGTATTTTAGCTGTGTTTCTTAGTGAATAAAAAAAAAAGCTGTGTGGTATCTTGCCGTATACTCGGATGCGATAAGATACCGCTTGGTGAATGTAGCCGAGTGTTCCCAGTCACGAGGTTGCCTGCTGTTCTGAGGTTTGGGAGTGAACCACTTCTAGGGAGCAGTTGACCTGCTTTTTAAAAGTATTTTCTTTTAATAACATTATTATTATTATTATACAGGATTTATGTAGAGCCGAAAGTTTGCGCAACATGAGAGCAGACACAGTACCAGTTACAATACAATTCAATACAGGAGGAATTATTATGGCGGGTCACGTAATATACTAAACACATGCAGCGAGCTACAGGATGATGGTGGCATGTCATACAGATAAATGGTATAATGCCTCGTGGCTTCCCAGTTTGGAGTTTTTAGGTGTAACACCACAGCTGTGCCATACTTATACAAGAAACAGGGAGGAGGAGACGCCACTCTAAGTGTAGTATTAGTGTAGTATTAAAATAGAAATATTTAAGGAACAATATTAAAAGCACTTACAGGATATAAGTGAAAGTCATGCTCATCAAGAGGTATACAGTCCTGGCAGCTCTAATGCGTCCCACTGGCTCCACACATGTTCCGGAATGTGGGTGGAAAGAGGCTGGATGGATGGCTGTGCTTCAGAAGAATCAGGAAGTGAGAAGCTCTACGCTAACCAGCTTAAACCATGGAAGCGGAAATTACGTCGCCAGCACAGGGTGGGAGGAAGGGATCAGGACTGTCTGTATAAGAAATAGGCTACGCGCTTGGAGCTCACAGCTCCTTCTACTTCCTGTAAGTGTTTTTAATCTTGTGCATTAAATGTATCTACTTTAATACTACACTCAATGTGGCGCCTCCCCCTTACTGTTTCATGTTTACAGAGTTTCTGGAAGACACTGTGAGGATGACTGCCTCTTTTTAAACAACCCATTTGGTCCATTTTGTGTCTCATTGAAACAGTAACCCTGAGAGATACCCCAATGGCTGTGACTATGTCCAGGCAATGTAGAAAGATAACCTTAAGATGCTTAGGAAAAGGGCATAAAGTGAGGGTCAGCAACCTGTCGATCGTGATATACTCCTAGATCATGGGCAGCCAATGGGTAGATTGCAAACACATCTCTGCTTTGCTGATCCTTCTCCTCCACCACGCTCAGCTTCACTGCAAAGTGGAGAGTGAGAGGTAGCACATTATTGGACAGAGAGAATGATGAGCTGCCTCAGTTAACCAGCAGGTGATTGGTTGCCAAAACAGACGGTCCTAGCAACAATTTACCAGCTTGTTAATCTGAAAAGTTAACTGTACTGCCTCCTGCTCGCCACTATGCAGTCCACCATCTGTAAAGTAGGAGAATGCTACCTACACACTGCGGTGTATTTGTGAAGGGGGGAAATTACACTACTGCTGGGGGGAGGGGGGATGTGAGAGGGTGGATCACTATATTGTTTCCCTGCATTGAAATTTTGGACTATGACTTTTTTTTATATTTGCTTTGATTACATATATTCATTTATGGACACAATTTAAAGTGTTACTAAACCCACAACAGTAAAATCTGTATAGCAGTAAAGCATTCTTGTTCTTCTCACTATGAAACTTAAGGGATTAATTCTCTGCATTGTGTAAAAAGGCTCTTTGACACTATATGGACAGATCCTTCCCTTCTGCACTGTCTATCTTGGCAAGGCCATATAATACAGTGAGGGTAGCCATCAAGCACATGCTCAGTTTAGTCTATATTGCTGGAGAGAATATTTCCTGTTTCAGTTGCACTGTTCAGGTCACATGATCTTGACATCACACATGTGGATGTGTATACAGGCTGTAGTGGAAAATTCCTTCTACCTGAAAACTTAACACTGAACAAACTGTGCAGTTTATTATGTGACCGTGGTATACAGATCAGCAAAAAAAAAAAAAAAGTATATAGTGATAGTATTTTAATGTAAAAAGAAGATTTATAAGTTGGGGGGGGGTCAGAGGAACTATTTTCAGATCACTGGGTTTAGTTGCACTTGGTGTTGTATGATTGCACGCTTTATTTCTAGTGCTGCATTTTTTATTTGAAAATATAGAAAACTGTTGCAGATTCCTCTCAGATGTAATATCATAGGGAATGTCAACTGTCAGCTCACATCCCTCTCTCTGCCTGTGCAGTAATTACACAGCGCAAGCAGAGACAAGATTAACACCCTCCTGCTACCTACTCTCTTAGGGACTGGCAGAGAAATCTGTGTCACAGTACTGATTGTTCCTATATTAATGGTGTGTGCGCCTTTATGTTATACTTACCTGCTCTGTGCAATGGTTTTACAGAGCAGCCCCAATCATTCTCTTCTATGGTCCCCTGCTCCATGCACCCACAGCAAGCTGCTTGCTATGGGGGTACTTGTGCAGGGCTTGTCCCTCCACTTCCTTGTCACTGGCTTTGATTGACAGCAGCGGGGCCCAATGGCTTCTGTTGCTGTAATTGGGGGAAAGAGATGCAAGAGAGCCTTGGCTCGCGTGCACATCGCTGGACCGAGATCGGGCTCGGGCATGTATTTAGGGTAGAGTTAATTGCGCTAATATCTAAAAGTACGAAACAAATTTCTTATGACATATAGAACCCATGATGAACAGGCGATATACATAATGATAAACCACTTATACTGTATAAGTCCAGAAATAAAATTCAGAAAGACAGGATTTCTCAATGGATGATATCACCTTATAGCCACCATAAGATTGGGGAGTGCAAAATAGTCAATGAGTGCAAATCCTCATCGTGATGTATCAGATCACACTGACAAAGTGTCCACTGCCACATGAATTTCATGCTTACCAGGATGCTTTCCCCTCACAGGATGTCAGAGAGATGGCACTCAGACCGGATGTACTTTCACTGCGCAGATGATCATCACTCGGGCACCGTGAGAGAGACTCGGCATAGTGTAAAACCAAACTTATTGTTTATTAAAAAAAAAAAAAAAACATATTGCACATACATCAAAATTGATGATATAGAGCAGATTTGTAAAAAAGCTGAAGCAAACACACGTCCTTCCGGGATAACTAACAATGCAGTGACGTTAGCACGTCCCGCCTCCCGACAAGTTTTGTCACAATATGCTGTCCTGGAGCATGGGCGGTGTGCTGGCTGGTTAAAAGCTCCATGGAGTGATATAATGGCAAATTTTATAAAATAGATGCACAACATCCATATTGAAAAGTATATACATTATATTAAATCACAAAAATAAAGTACAAAGATGACACCATAGAGTGACCTTTAGTGATATGATCATGCATCGCCTCAATGTACACCTAAATTTATCTCATCACAATATCTAGAGGGATACCAACATTTCCATGATAGGAACCCCTAGTGTTCAAAATAAGGATGATTTTCATAAATAATATATATATATATATATTTACATGTTGTCAAACATTGACAACTGTAGATATAATTCAATATTACCTAAAGCCGGATATTATATATCAAAATTTAATTTGAAATAGCATCCTTTAATTATAAAATTGGGAATGGTCTATATTCGTAGGGGTAAGTAATAATTACCTGAGGCCCAAATCAAGTTCACAAACAAATGGAGTCTAGGCCTTAATTCTGTAAATTCATGACATCTCAAGATACCTCTGACCAAAAAGCTACCCCTCCAGGGCAGACTTAATTTATCTATTCCCAAAAATATAGTATTACTGGGATCTCATCGTGGACTGTCAAATGTTTAGAAACAGAGTGTTTGGTAAACACCTTTCTAATATTATTTATATGTTTGTTTAATCAAACTTGCAATGGACGCTTGGTCCTGCCCACATACTGCAGTCCACAAGGGCACTGCAATAAACACCTGTAGTTGAGCATGTAATTTGTTGAGATTTGTTGAAAAGGGTTATACCTTAGAGTCCCTACAAGATACTTTGAATGAAGTTGTCCATATGAACAGGGTTGATCTTTTAAAAAAAAAGACATTGTGATGTAGGTGAATAAGACTGCTTTTCAGGTCCCTTTCATCACCAATTGTTCTATCCGGCATCAGAATATTAAACATCTTATTCAGAAACACTGGCTTATTTTGGCCAACGATAGGGTCTTGAACACTATCTTGCCTAATAAACCTTAGGTTGTTTTTTAGAGGCGCTCCTTCTCTCAGAGATAAACTAGCCCCTAATGTATTGCCCCCCTCCCATAGAGAAAGGCAACCTTTTGTAACCAACTTATGGGCTACTACTAGTGCAGGAAGTGTCAAGCATGTTATTTAAATGGGTGTAAGAATAGGAGAAACTTTGTTTTAACTATCACTGCCGTTGAGTATAAGATAGAGCATTTTATTACATGCTCAACTACAGGTGTTCTTTATTTACTGCAGTGCCCTTGTGGACTGCAGTATATGGTCAGGACCAAGCAACCATTGCAAGTTTGATTAAACAAACATATAAATAATATTACAAAGGGGTATACCAAACACTCAGTTTCTGTCCGCCTCAGAAAACGTTAATTACAAAATGTGCAAGGCGGAGTTACGCACTTACGTCTTATCCGGGTACTGCCAGCTGGAGCGCAGTTGAAGCACAAGCTGCGATTTCCAACTTGGCTGTTGCACTGTGCCCATTGTTTTTATTTTTGGTTACTTCCTGAAAACAGTCAGCGGCTATAAATATATATTATTAACCTTTTATATTGTAGTACACCATTCTCCTGTACTTTTTTTTTTTGTTGGTGTTTTTGGAATAAATATATTTATTTTTACGTACTACACCATGGAAGCCTTACTTTTCTTTTTCTGAGGCCAATGGATATACATCACTGCCTACTTTCTGATAAGTTTCTTTCGCAAACAACCAGTCTGGCAAATGCAGAAACAGAGGAGTGGAGATCCAGTAGTTTTATCCTATACGCATTATACCCCTGGAGGGGTGATTGGATCTGGTGAGTGGGGACCCATGTGGGGGAGCACTGGCAATACTTCAAAAGTGTTTGCTCAGTGGGGATCGCTCCGTAAATCCCTGCTGAGCCGTCGGATGACAGGGCAGTCTCCACACACTGTGCAGAGACCACCCTGTTTTTTTTCTCCACTCTCCCCTATGGGGGAGTGGATGAACACGGACCGTGTGTCCGTGTTCATCCGATACGCTCTGCAAACGGTAGAAAAAAAATAAGGTTTTCTTCCATCTGCAAAAGCGGATGTTTGCGGAGGCGGACGATTACAGGTGTCAGCGGATGTTCATCCGCTGACACCCGCTATCCAATAGGGATACATGTATGTCCGTATTTCATCCGAAAACAGATGGATGTAATGCAGACATACGGTCCGCACGTGTGAAAGGGCCCTTACACTATTAATTTGCATTGTGAGACTTTTTCACTGGCTTTTGGATATTGACGAAAGGAATCCCAAAACTGTCATTTATTTGATACATGTGCACATATATATGACCATAACTTATATATTGTTTCAATCACTTGAGGCACTAGTCAGCAGTTTTGGCTGTCGTATTTTTTTTATTTTTATTCTATTTACTCACCATATTCTCCTAAGGAGGTATGACTAGAGATCTCTCTCTTTATGAATAATACTAAATAGACATTCAGGCACCCCAGTATTATAGTCATACAGGTGCACATTTGGTCCCTGGTATCTATTCACATGGATGGTGAGGGATTATCACTTAATTAAGCTTAACCCTTTGCAGGTCCTCGTAGCTATTGTGTCCCGGTTATGCAGCACCACTAAACCCCACTTACCTTTTTTTCCTTCCATCACAGGTTCCCCTTTGGGGAATCCAATAGGGGGGGGCAGCAAACTTTTTCATACAAACATCTTAAGCGCAGGACACTTTTTTTTATATATGTAAACAAACCTTCCGTTCTTCTCTGTGGCATGTCACTGATCGTCTGTTCCCTGTTATAGGGAACGACCATTAGTGACCTCACATGTCCAGCCACGCCCCCCCCTACAGTAAGAATCACACCCTTAGGGCACACTTAACCCCTTAGCGCCCCTTAGTGGTTAACCCCATTACTGCCATTGTCATTTTCACAGCGAAAAGTGCTAAAAAATGGTCCCAAAAAAGTGTCCGATGTGTCAGCCATAGTGTCGCAGTCACGAAAAAAATGCTGAGCACAGCCATTACTAGTAAAAAAAAATAAATAAAAAAAAAAAAAAAAATTTATAAAAATTACATAAAACTATACCCTATTTTTTTTAAACACTGTAACTTTTGCACAAACCAATCGCTTATTGCGATTTTTTTTTACCAAAAATATGTAGAATACGTATCGGCCTTAACTGAGGAAAAATTTTATATATTTTTGGGGGATATTTATTATAGCAAAAAGTAAAAAACACACAGATTTTTTTCAAAATTGTCGCTCTATTTTTGTTTATAGCGCAAATAAATAAAAAATAAATAAAAAATGCAGAGGTGATCAAATACCACCAAAAGAAAGCTCTATTTGTGAAAAAAAAAAAGAAGAAGGACACCAATTTTGTTTGGGAGTCACGTCGCAATTGTCAGTTAAAGCGACGCAGTGCCGAATAATGGTCTGGGTCTTAAGTGTCTAATTCTGAACACAGCTACATCCCCTTATAAGAGGGTGAGCACACTTATGCACATAATTTTAGGGTTTGTATTTTTACTTCTCTCCCCAAAAAAGATAAGGCTTTGTTTTTGTACAGTTTATAGGTCACATTAAAAAGGTGGAAAAAGTTCTGATATTATTCATCTTGTCAGGTTTCTGTGATGTAAAAAAAAAAAAGAACATTTTACCAGGGTTGTGTAAACTTTTTATACCAACTGTATGTCATAAGGAATCGATTTCCTACTTTTAGATATTAGAGCGCAACTTTTAAATATACAGGACCACATTCTCGTAGATCTGCCCTTTTTCTGCGTATCCCCTTTGCGCCACGCCACCACACTATTTACAGGCAAGTGCTGTATTCTCAAAGCACTTGCTCTGTAATTTGCAGCAGCGTAGCGTAAAGGGAACGGCGTAAGGCTGCGTAATTCAAATAGGGAAGGAGGGGGGCATGCTGTATTAAGCGCGCCCCCGCGCCGAACGAACTGCACATGCGCCGGCCCTAAACGTAGCCCACTGCACATGCTCCATAGTACGCCGCAAATACATTGATTTTGACGGCAATGTAATTAACATACAGCCCTATTCGCGACCAGTTACGCAAACGACGTAAAAACACAACACTGTCCCGACGTCCATACTGAACATGCCTTACGCCGGACCTACGCAAGGTTACCCCTCATATAGAAGGGGTAACCTTACGCGTACGCAAACGACGTCGACGGATCATGCTCATTTGCATATTCAACGCTGAAATCGACAGGAACGCCACCTAGCGGCCAGCGTAGAATTACAAATCTATACGCAACTGATTCTAAGAATCAGTCGCATAGATACACAGGGCTAGAAACAGAGATACGACGGTGTATCTGGAGAATTTGGCCCACAGTCTCTGTGCATATTCCACAGCAGAATTTGCAGCTATTTAGGTAATACTAGCATATAGCGCAGTTCTTCCCCCCCCCCTTTTATATGTATTTAGGGGGGCTGTGGGGGAGCTGCATTTTTTTTTTTTTATACCTTACTGCATAGAATGTAAGGTTAAAAACCTTGGCCCAGATTCACAGAGCAATTACGCCTGTCTAACTGGTGTTAGACAGGAGTAATTTCAAATTTTGCGCGCCGTATCACTAGTTTGAATCCTCAAACCATGATATGGCGGCTTCGGGCTTCGATCCGAGAGGCTTACGTCTTCGTAAGCCTTCGGATCTACGCTGCAATATTTTTTGCGGCCGCTGGGAGGAGTCCGCGTCGTTTTCAGCATCGGGATATGCAAATGAGTTTTTACGGCGATCCACGAAGATACGAGCGGTCTTCGCAATCGCTTTCGTCTATTTTTTTCTACGTACTGTTAGACCAGCTTTTTGCTGGTCTAATGGTGCGTAGCCCATGTTAAGTATGGGCGTCGTTCCCGCGTCGAATTTAAATATTTTTTTTTTTAACGTAACTCGTTCGGGAATAGGAATGTCCGTAAACGACGCTACTAAAAAAAAAAAAAATGACGTAACGACGTGATTTCGCGCAATGCACGGTGGGAAATTTCTGAACGGAGCATGCACAGTTCGATCGCCGCGGGAACGCGCCTATTTTAAATGCTTCACGCCCCCTACTCGCGTAGATGGCTTGTGCCGGGAGAAATACACTACGCCGCCGTAGTTTACTGGACAAAATCTACCGGGATTCCACGTAGAGCCAGGTAAAATACGGCGGCGTAGTGTATTTCAGATACTCTACGCGAATCTAATTGTATGTGAATCTGGCCCCTTCTGTCTATACAACCACTTTAATTTGAAATATAATCCAAACAAACATGTTGTCCATCTAACTGTGCTAAAAGAACAAAGGTTTGCATTCGCAAAATACAGATAGATTCTGAATAGCATGAAAATATGATGGCAAAACTGGATGTGAACCCGATTCCCATGATTGTAACTTTCAGCGGGAAAAAAATCCCTGCTCAAAATCAATAAGTAAATTTAGGGGAGCCGTCCACAGAGGACTTATACAGAGATTGGTAGTGACAACCTTCGTTTGCCTTAAGAAACAGTAATGTGTTGGCCAGGAAATACAGTAATGTTACTGTTGCCTTGCACCATGCTTCTGAGCTGCAGTCACCTGCTGAGCCTGTGCGCTTTACTTTAACGGAATTGTGCAAAAGCCACTTATCTATGTAGGGTGGGATTAGAAACAAATCCTTAAATAAATGACAAACCTGATTTCCAACGTGATCATCTGAATTTTAGGTTGCCAAGTTTAAAGATATGAAAGACCCGAATGACAGTTTTTATGAGAAGAAAAAGTTTTGGATTTTAATCCTTCATTCAATATATTCCTTCCTTCATCTGTTTGAATATAGGATTTAGTGCAGTTCAGATTTTATTGTAATTTTTTGATGGTTTCTAAGGGACATTTTACCACAGGATGCTGAAGAGTAGCACTGCAAAGTTTACACAGAATACTGTTAAGTTACAAGGCAAGCCAAAAATAATAGACAGAAGCACATCATCTAAATTGTATTTTATTAATCTATTATCTACATTATTTGTTTTTATAAAGAACAAAAAACTTTTTTTTTATCAAAAGATAAACCAATCCTTTACAAATCAAACCAAAACTTATTCTTAAATACATGAAATGACTAAAAGTTCCAACAAAGTAATGTACAACAAATAAGGGAAAAAATTAGCTAAAGTTCACACATAAATATTTATACAAGTTGACACAAAACATTATCAGGATAAGAGAACATATGGATAGAATATACATTTTTGTATTCAAAATGACCAAATGTGACATTTGGATGTATGTCGGAACATTTTCACAAAAACACTGTCTAGCTGTGTTCCATACAAACTGAAGTTTGTCTGAATCTGATAAAAAAAAATGTTTACGTTAAAAAATTACAATATTCTTCCATGGGATTACTAAATAGCTAGCTAGTTGTCTGCTGAAAAAATATGCAGTTTAACCCTTGTAATAAAAAATATTTAGTTAGCATTTCATTTTAAAGTGAATAAAACGTGGGTGGTTGTTTTCCTACAGAAACAATTGGCAATTCATATTTACAGACACAAAAGTTACACAATAACTGTACACAATATTATATTATTGCTGAGGACACTGTGTTACTGCACCAGGCTTTGAAGACACATGTAGAATAGGAGTCGCTGTATGTCTGGATTTTCTCTCACACTTTCTGAAGTCTTTCTCCTCAGCCTTTGTTGGTTCAAACCTTGAATCTTCAGAAGCTGACCTACAGGTAAACAGTCATGCTAATTTCAAAGTGGTTGTCGAATAAATGTGAATTTTAGGATAGCATTTGTTTCTAAAGAGCATAAAGTAACTATTATTTAAGCTTTTCTTAAGGGGTTTTTAGCTATAGAGAAGGGTTTTGTATTTACACATTGTAAATGCCATTTGTGTCCACCATATTTCATGTCCCTATACAGATTCTCTTCTCTTCCCAGACAAGAGGTGATGCAAAATAGCTCACATGGGGAGATGGACAAGGTGAATGCCCCCTCTTGGACTTCTCGCCAGTATTGCATCTGACAGGTTTGTGGCTCTGCTGGAGACACTTGGGGTGTGAGGAGAGAAGCTCACAAGAGTAACTAAACCCACCCCTCTCTTCTGCTGCCCATTCACAACCTTTGTATTTTGTGAAGGCATTCATACAATACAAAGGCTTCTGTGATTGGCAAAAAAGACAGAAGCAGTAGTGCATAGCACCTAAAGGGACTCTACTAGCGATGCCCCGGGAACTACAGAAAAAGCGGTCTTCTGGGAGTGCAATAAACCAGTCAGGTGTAAATAGAGATAAGCTCAGGAGAAGTCTTGCACCTTGCTGGACTTAACACATAGCGTGCTTTCACTTTTTACAAAGGACCTGAATTCCTGGAGTTAAGCTTTAAGGCTCGGTTCACACCTATGCGAATTGGATGAGGCTTATACCGCATCCAATTTGCAGAACATTTTAAAATCTATTTGTTTGAATGAATCTGGTTCACTCAGGTGTGTTGCATTTGCACTCTGCATTGTCCAAAAAACGTGTGTGTTTCTAGGCACTGTGGTGAGAATTGCAGGCACATTATCTGATTTGCAGATACGTTGCGTTATGAACACAAATTCTCCCCCCCTTCCTCACTACACCTTACCCCTCTCCCAGGTCAGCTGATCCACAGCTACAATAGAGAGGAACCACTGAACAGCTGCTTTTTCTCTTCGCAGAGAAACTGGAGTTGGAATTCGCACCGGACTAGTGTGAACCCAGCCTAAATCTTCCTTACTACACTAGAAAATTTGTTGTTTTTTTAGCTCCCTTTGGGAGATTTCTCTTCACTTCTGATTTTTGTTTAGAAAGAAAAGAAGAAATAATCTGAGTTTTGGAAACAAATAGCAATAAACAGCTGACAAAAGTTCTAACCATTCATCCAAAAAGGAAAAATGTTTTGGCAGTAGGGCTTTAAGCTTATGATTCAAGATATGGCGATCCATGCTTTACCATTCACTATCAACAGCGGAAGGATGAAGGCACATTACCAGTGTAGTGTGCAAGTCACAGGTTGGTCTTTAAAGCGGTTGTATACCCGCTGACACTTTATACACCTGTAAGGCAAAAGGCATAATAAGCTAGTATGCACCGCATACTAGCTCATTATGAAATACCTTAGAACGAGGCGTCGATATCTCACCTGATGCACACAGAGGGAGCCAACATGTTGCCTTGGCGTGCATCGCGGCTCCAGCGATGTGAGTTGCTGGAGCCGCGATGTCGTCACTCCCATGCATGCGCGTGGGAGGCTGCTTTCCGGCAAGGTTCGGCGTCTGCCAGGCTTTCTGCCGAGAATCCCCTGTGCGCATGCGCCGCTGAAGTCATCGGCGCAAGCCTTATTATTGTAAGCCTTACATGTAGGTAAATGTAAAAAAAATGTACTATACAACCGCTAAAAAGTAAAAATGTATTTAGAGAAATGCAGAGACCGTTATTGATGGTCCTTCTGAAAATGCTAGTTTCCTGCTGGTTGTATGGCTACAGAAATCTCAACCATCCATTTGTAATGTGTGAGCAAATCTTGAAATCCAGAAACAAGGGGCCAGACTCAGATACACTTAATATTGCGCTGCGTAATCGAAATACTCTATGCTGTCGTATTTTACCAGGCTCTACACCGAATCCTGGTAGATTTTTAGCCGTACACTATGGCGGCGTAGTCTATTTCTTGCCGCGTAATCGAAATCCGCGATTGGGGGGAGTGCCTTGCATTGCGCGAAATCACGTCGTTACGTCATTCGTTGTTTGAGTAGCGTCGTTTACGAACATTCCTATTCCCGAACGACTTTACGTAAAAAATAAGACGTCGGAAAACGTAGAAATTCGATGCGGGAACGACGGCCATACTTAACATGGGCTGTCTAATATTAGACCAGCAAAAAAGCTGGTAAAGTGTTACGCAAAAAAAAAAAAAGATGACTAAAGGTGCCGTAAGATTGCGATTGAAGATCGTAATTTCGGGGATCGCCGGCAAAAGCTCATTAGCATACCCCGACGCGGAAAACGACGGGAAGTCCACCCAGTGGCCGCAATTTTATTACAGCGTAGATCTGAAGGCGTACAAACACGTAATTCAGTCGAATTGAAGCCCGCAGCCGTCTATTCATGGTTTGAGGTTATATATATATATATATATATATATATATATATATATATATATATATATATATATATATAATTCCTACTCACTTGTTTTGAGCCAGTGAAAAGCAATAAGGCAAAGCTTAACAGCCAGGCATAAGCAAAAGCAAAGTAATACAACCTGCACAAGTAGCTGCTCATGTAATAAAGGCCTGATTAGAACACTTCACAGCATAGTGAGGTCTTGTCTTCTCGGGCTATTGCTACTTTTTGGGTACCCTAATTACTAGTAATGTCCATGAGGTCCAATTATTCATATAAGATTTATAAAGCAAGAAGCTGGGACTTCCTTAGTGACCCGTCTTAAAAACAGTAACAGCTTAACAGAATTGGAGAATTTTTTAATTGTACCTATCAAAGTGATAGTAGACTAGACCAGCATTTGCCCTATAGAGGGCAAGGATGCAGAATCTAAGATGCCACATAGCATTCACCAGTGCACCTGCAAAGGTTGATGAGCTTTCCTGCAAATTGCTTCCAGGTTGCAACCCTCAGATACAACCTGTGCTGGGTATCAACTGATAGCGAGATCTATAGATAGATAAGATTGTAGCGAAACAAGCAAAAACACCCAACCACCCCCCCCCCGCAAAGAAAACAAAAACAAAAAACAACCCACCAAAATCTGGATAGGTGGAAAACAGATGGTTAACGAATATCATACCAAAAAAAAAGAGGTCTCTGGAACCGGAGCCTGGGAAAAGAATCTTGCAGAAGTCTTTGCTCAGGCAATTCCCAGTTGCATGGAGAAAGTTTAAATGGTTTTCCTGAACCCGTCAGAAGAGGAAATGCTCAGGTGCATTTCTCAATCGGAACCAGCAGAAACAGTGAGGAAATGTCTAAACACGTGAAGAAAGCTTTGGTTCAAGTATCCAGGCGAAAGTATGGGACCAAGAAGAAGAAAAAACAAAAAACAAAAACAAATTTAAGTTCATAAACTCAGCTGCAGCAAGTTCAACTTTGGATACCAACATAGCCTGGTTCTGAAGACAGAACAGTGACTGTTCCACAGCCCTTGCTGTAGACCTGAAATCTTCTTTCCACATAGCAACATTGAGAAAAGCCGTTTTTATCCATAATCTGCCATACACATGCTACAATGTACATTTCACCCATAAAAATGTACTATAAACACCCACAAAGTATATACATTTCTCAAAAGTAAAGATAAAAAAGAATTGTAGTCCCATTTATGACATCCCATGGGAGGTGCATCATTGTTTAAGAAAGCTTTATTTCTTGCTCATACATAACAGGAAACAGAGCCTTAATTACTTAATGGATCATGTAGTCACCACAGGTGATTGGACACTGACAAACCCAATTAAAATTGGAGTTCTTCCCCTATATAACCCCTCCCAAATGGAGAGTACCTCAGTTTTTTCACCAGGGTTTAAGGTTGTTGGTCACGTTCAACATGTGTCGAGAAGAAAGTGCTCTTTTGATGGTCTGTCTGCGGAGGCCTAGGAGCTATAACCGGATCCTTCCCTTAGGCCGAAAAGCCTAAGATGGGTGGTACCCAGGCCTTGTGTAATGAAGAAATTAGATTTGCCAGTAATGTCTCTCTGCGGGGGCCTGGGCTCTGGGATCCAGACTTTGGTGTACTAATGCAACTGTGGCATGAAAAGTTTCTGGCAGAGTCTTCTACAGGTCCAGGTATTAGGTTTCTCTAATGGGACCCTTGATAAATCTGAAGGTTGGCACAACTTGTCCGCCGTGATGGGTGAAAGCTGGAACTTCTTTTTAGTAGCTTTTCCTGCAGCGTGGAAAAGGTAAGAGGATAAATTTATTTTATAAATATCTTCTGTAAATAGGATGTCTTTCCTGGTTTTCACCACTGGTGGGAGTAAGTGCATACCTGGTGTATTCTTACATAGCCATCCAGGACAAGCTCCATGAAGTCAGTGAATTTAAATGCCACTCACCTCCTCCGCTGCAGACTGCCACAAACGCATACAGGGGTCCCCCAATGAAGCCCCAGTAATCTCTCCCCCTTCTCTTCGTCGCCCTGGCGCAGTGCAGGAGCAGGCTTTAGACTGTCTAATTGGGCAGATGGGGAGGGCTGTAGTTGCTAATGCCCTTGCGCAGACACAGAACATCTGTGCGCAGGCGCAAAGAGGCTGATTTAAAGCCCAGCACGCCAGAAGCCTTCTGTAAGCAGCATGGACACAGAGCTGTGGGCTGCAAGCATCCCTGTGGATTGAAACAGGCAAACCTAAGACTTCTACTCAGCATCAGGTTGTGCAGTGGGCTGATATATGTGGATTGTAAGACTATAGCACAACAGTGATTGCATTTTTTTGTGGATGGTACCTTTGCTTTGCCATAAGGACTATGTCCCCAAGAAGAGGTTTATGGGATAGTAAAAGAGGCATCAGAATATCCCTGCTTACGGCTAAGGATTCTGTGCTTGCCTGCAGTTTACCATCTCCCTCTGTCAGCAGCCTCACAGGATGAACCCCTGTCTGATTCTGCAGAGCCTGAATTGGTGGTTGTGCCCCCAAAATCTGTCAAAAGGAAAATCCTTCAGTCTGGTTACCTGGAAATTGGTAACCACAGACGCCAGCCTTTTTGGCTGGGGGGGCAGTTCTAGAAGAGGCATTTGCCATGGGGGAAGTGGTCTGGAGCCGAAAAGCTCCTACCCATCAACATTCTGGAGATTTGTGCAATTCATCTGGCCCTCAGAATCTGGTCTTACAGACTGCAGAGTTGGCCTGTTCAGATTCAGTCCGACAATACTACAGCCGTGGCCTATATCAAAAAAACAGAAGTCTGGATGCCCAAAGAGGTGAATCACATCCTGGCCTGGGCAGAAAGGCATCTTCCTCACGTGTCTGCGGTCTTCAATCCCAGGGGTAGAAAATTGGCAGGCAGATTTTTTAAGCCGCCAGCAACTGAGTCAAGGAGAATGGTCTCTACATCCCTACATATTTCAAATCATATTTTAGAGATGGGGTACCCCAGATGTGGACCTGTTGGCTTCCAGGTTCAACGCAAAGCTGGACAACTTTGTGTCAAAAACAAAAGATCCCTGTGCCCAAGGGTCGGATGCCCTGACAATTTTGTGGGATCGCTGGTATGCATAAATCATAAGGATGGCAGTAGGAAGACCTTGGGTTCTCCCACTACGCTTGAACCTACTATCACAGGGTTCCATGTTCCATCCTGCCTTACAAGGTCTAAATTTGATGGTTTGGCTGTTGAGACCCACATTCTGAGGAAAGGTAGGTTCCCAGGTCCAGTCCTATCCACTCTTGTTAATGCTAGGAAGCCCACATCCAGGCTCATCTACTACAGAATCTGGAAGGCATATGTTTCCTGGTGTGAACCCAGAAGATGGCATCCTAGGAAGTATGCCATTAGTAGGATTCTTGCCTTTGTTCAGTTGGGCTTAAATATGAAGTTGGCCTTGAGCACCATCAAGGGCCAGATCTTGGCCTTGTTGGTATTCTTTCAAAAACCACTTGCATCTCATTCCCTAGTCCGGGCCTTTGTTCAGGGAGCACTACGCTTGAATCTGTGGGTTAAGTCTCCTGTGTGCCCATGGTATTTGAATTGGGTATTATCCATTTTACAGAAGCTACCTTTTTTTTTTGTTTAATAAATGTTTATTGAAAATATTTGTAGAATAACAAAGAACAGGTGATTACATTAAAGACAAAAAGAAAGTGAGCCACAGCAACCCACACATAGTAGGTATCAATACAACACCACCTAGCAACTCAAGCTACAGCCCACAGAACAGGAACAATTCTATGGGGCTTCACACCTGTGATAAAATGAAGGGGTAAAAGGGGGGGAAGAGAAGGCAAAGATGAGGAGGAAAGGAAAAAAGAAGTGAAGGAAGGGGTAGGAGAGGGTGGGGGGGGGGGGGGGAATTTCTTCTCTGTCGACAACAGATAACTATATACATTCCAATGTAAAAACACACTTCACGTAGGTTGAGCCATAATGTTAGAGTATTCAGAACCGAATTTAAAGACGAACCAGTCAGACCATATTTTTCGCGAGAGCTCCGATTTATCCTTGAGAGAGAACGTGAGGTCTTCCATATAATAGATGTGGTCAACCGCAGCCAACCATTGGCGTAAGGAGGGCACAGCAGGTTGTTTCCAAAACAAGGGTATCAGGGATTTGGCAGCGTTGAGTAAATGCGGAGACATCGACTTTTTATATGAACTGACTGGTTCATCCGTACAGTGTAACAATACAACACGAGGATCACTTGGAGTTTCAAATCCCTGGATTATTTTCATCCAGTGAAGGACCGAAGTCCAGAAAGGTCGGATGCGTGGGCAGAACCACCAGATATGGGCGTGGGTAGCCCTCTCACCGCAGCCGCGCCAGCATAGTGGGGAAACTGCGGGAAAAATATTATGTAGCACCGCCGGTGTGAGATGCCACCTAGAAAGCAATTTATAGTTGGCCTCGGCCGACCTTGAAGATATGGAAGAGGTATGTGCCAAGCCCAGTATCTTAGCTACCTGCGAGTCCGTGAACACCGTATCAAGGTCTTTTTCCCATCCAGCGACAAAGTGAGGTCTGTCCACCTCAGAAAGCGATTGCAAGGCTTTGTAGAAATAGGAAAGAGGTCTCCTTATCGGTTGATCCTCAGACAGGGCTACCTCAACTACAGACAAGTCCGAGAGTGATCGGAGCGGGCGTGGTAGTTTACGCACAAATGCTGACAGTTGGAGATACTTCCAGTTGTCCATAGGAGTGCAGGGTGATGAGCCCATAATGACGGACAGTGGAGCGATGCCCGACCGGGTGGTCACATGGTGCAACATCGTGGCACTCCCCAAGGACCATTGACCTCCGGAGGAAGACATATTCCCTGGCATAAAGAAATCATGGCCCGATAGAGGCATTAACGGGGAGTTGGGTAGCCAGCCATGCGCTTTGCAAAGGGAATCCCATACCATCAGCGTGGATAGGGTCAGGGGGGGAAGATGACATTGAGACAGATCGACATTTTCGGGGTAGCCATAGTTGGGTGATCAGATCTGACCCAAGCAATGTTTCCTCTAAGGACACCCATAGTTTAGAATGTTTGTGATACTTCCAATCTGAAAGCCTAGTGAGTACTACAGCTTGGAAGTATCTCTTAACATCAGGGAGGGCGAGGCCTCCATTACATTTAGGTTTATGCAGGGTGGATCTAGCTAGCCGGGGGCGCCTCCTGTTCCAAACGTATCTGCATAGGAGAGAGTTCACAATCCTGAAAAAACCCACGGGTATGCTATAAGGGACCATCTGAAAAAGGAATAATAACCTTGGGAGTATGTTCATCTTAATCACGCTTATGCGGCCTAACCAGGAGTGTGCTATTTGGGACCATGTCTGCAGGTCAGACCTAATCGTATTTAGCAGGGGTACGTAGTTGGCTTGAAACAGGGAGGAAAGCCGAGGCGAAAGCTGGATGCCTAGGTATTTAAGGGAACGTGGTTGCCAGCTGAAGGGAAATGATTCCTTCAGGAGGGTAGCAGTTCTGGCCGGGACTGATATATTGAGAATCTCGGATTTTGACATATTGATTTTGAAGTTGGAGACAGCATGAAACGCAGAGAAAGCTGACATTAAGCTCGGTAGTGAAAGGGCGGGTTGTTGGACATAGAACAAAACATCATCCGCGTATGCGGCATATTTATGTTCTACAGAACCAACAGCGATCCCTCTGATATCGGGGTTGTGTTTAATTAAGGCAAGGAAAGGTTCTAGGGATAGGGCAAATAGAATGGGTGAAAGAGGGCATCCTTGGCGTGTTCCATTGTGAAGTGAAAAAAGGTTCACTCAGAGTGCCATTAATCCTAAGCTGTGCAGTGGGCGTGGAATATAAAGCGGAAATTCGGGACAGTAGGGGGGGTCTTATACCTAGGTGGGCCAGGGTAGCAAACAGGTACTCCCAGTCCACCCTATCAAACGCTTTTTCAGCGTCCGTAGAAAGCAGGAGGGTGGGCTGGGAGGACCGCCGCGCAAAAGAAATCAGCGAGAGGGTACGAAGAGAGTTGTCCCGGGCCTCCCTACCAGGGATAAATCCCGTTTGGTCTGGTGAAACCCATTTGGGGAGGAGCGGGAGCAATCTGTTTGCGATCACTTTCGCGTAAAGTTTAGCGTCGATATTTAATAGTGAAATGGGTCTGTAACTGCTACAACTACTAGGGTCCTTACCGGGTTTGGGGATAACTGTGATATGGGCATGGAGGGTTTCGGGCCGAAGGGGGTCACCCTTCGATACTGTATTAACATAAGCAGACAGGTGGGGAAGGAGGAGATCCGCGAAAGAGCGGTAATACTGTACGGTGAGGCCATCAGGGCCCGGGGCCTTACTGGAGGCCATAGCCTTCAGAGCCACCTTCAGTTCGGCGACCGTCAGGTCACCGTCCAAGGCGGCCAGAGACTCCGCGGGCAGCATGGGCAGGCGAACCCGTGAAAGGTAGTCTTGTATGCGGCGGGTCTTAGTGACCGCATCTTGATCTGGGCTGCGGACGTGATATAAGGTTTGGTAGAAAGAGCGGAATTCCTTAGCTATGTTCGATGTCTCATGGACCATCGAGCCAGATATGGTCCTGATCTTGGGAACAAAAGCAGCAGCCTTCCTCTGTCGCAGGGAGCGGGCCAGCAGGCGGCCTGGTTTGTTCCCCCATTCGTGGAAGCGCTGTGCGATGAGGCGGAAGGATTGTTTCTGCTCCAAATGAAAGAGGGCCTTTAATTCCTCTCTCTTCTGGGTCAGAGCCTCAAAAATCATTCGCGATTGTGAAGCCTTGTGACATCTCTCAAGAGATTCGATAGACTTAACGAGATCCAAATGTTTGGAAGTCCGCTCTTTCTTCCGCCTAGAGCCCAGCTCAATAAATTTCCCTCGGACAAAGGCCTTATGGGCCTCCCAGACCACCCCTAGAGGGGTCTCTGGAACAGCATTGTCCGCAAAGTACCCAGATAAGCTTTCCGCTAGGAGTTTCCTATCGCAATCATCAACTAATAAATGGTCATTAAGCTTCCAGTTGGGAGATCTAATCGGTAGGGAGCGGACAGATATTGTAAGGATTATTGGGGCATGGTCAGAGATATGGGAAGTGGAGATAGAGGTCGCTGTTGGGAGGCTAAGGTGGTGGTGGTCAATGAAAAAATAATCAATCCTGGAATAGGACTGATGTAAGTGGGAAAAGTGGGTGTAGTCCCGTGCCCGAGGGTGCGAAATCCTCCAGACATCCACTAATTGTGCTGCCTGTAAACGCTTGCGCAGAAATTGCAAGCGTTTTTGCGATATGCAGGAGCTGCCCTGGGATGTGTCCACAGCCGGTTCCAGGGGGACATTACAATCTCCTGCGAGGATGACGCACCCCTGCGCAAAATCTTGTAATTTTGTAATAGTAGAGAACAGAAAGGTAACCTGATCCCGGTTAGGAGCGTATAGCGTGGCAATAGTGCAGGGCATACAACCCAATTTACCCCGTAGGAACAGGAAGCGACCCCCTTCGTCACTGAGCATTGACTCCAAAACAAAAGAGGTTCCCCTGCGGAAACCAATGGCCACCCCTTTCGCTTTAGGGACATCTGAAAGGCTGTAGTACCAAGTTGGGTACTGTGGGGAGAAAAGCCGTACTGAGGTCGTGTGAGTGAGAGGAGTCTCCTGTAGAAGTATAATGTCCCCCCGCAGGCGGTTCATCTCTCTGTATAATGTGTGTCTCTTACCCGGGGCGTGTAGTCCCCTAACGTTCAGGGAAACCAAATTTAGTGTAGCCATTGGAGACCGCAGGGGGAGCCCAACATTACAGCACGACGGGGAAGTAGTACCGGGAGGGGGCGAGCAGGGCAAGGAGAGAAGGGGGAAGAGGGGGGTAAGAGGAAGAAAGGAGAAGAAGAGGCAGGAGAAGGTATATACATAGACAAGGTTCCCTGGAGGGGAATACCAGCATATGCACGCAAATGAATGCCGTGCGGGATGGGGATAGCCAAGCGACCCGCCACCCCCACGTCCCCAGCCTTTAATAGACCGAGAGCGTCAGGGCGCGCAGCCACACCGGCAACCCCCAGAGGGGAGCGGAGCCGCGAGGGGGAACAGGTGACAGGCACCTCAAGTACCGTGACTGTCAACATGTGACCCCAGCGGCAGCACCACTTGCAAATGTAAAACTAGATGCAATAAAAACTTTAAACACAACCCTTAACATGGTTTTTAAGATAACCTGCTTAAAGCATAGACCACCGTATGGTGTAAGGTAGCGAATTAGCAGAGGAAAGTCCTGTTACCAATAGCCCGATTCAGGGGATAGGCAGCGGTGGGACACACACCTCCTGGCGACCCACAATGGAGAGACAGGTGCGGCGGGTGCCCGTAAAGCGGACTAGTCACCAACCCCCCCGAGCCAAAAAAAAAAAAAGTGCGTAAATAAGGCCAAAAGGGGCAAAAGAAAAGCAAAAAACAAAACCTGGGGCAAAAGGAGAATGTCGGGGATGGTGAACCAGAGCTCAATCGGGAACAAGGACATTGCGGACCAGGATCACTCAGCGATGGATGAGGCCTCGGTAGCCCCGAAGCGGCGCCTGCGGCCTACCTTCTGCCATTGTGCATCTGGGAGCGCCGAGAGAGCGGGGAGACCATCTTGCCATCCGGGAAGTTCAGGGGGGGCGATGCCGACGTCCCTGCAGAAGGCCTCTAGGTCCTCAGGAAAGCGGAGAATCGCTGATTTGCCGTCATGACGGGCGATCAATGCCGAAGGAAAGCCCCAACGGTACTGGATGGATGCCGCGCGGAGCTTCTCGGTCAGCGGTTTCAAGGCTCTACGGCGTTCCAGCGTCTCCCTGGCGAGGTCCGGGTAAAAGGACAGAGAAGCGCCATCAAAATCCAGGGAGGCAGATTCGCGGGCCTTTTTCATGATACGCTCCTTCTCTTCGTAGTAGTGGACCCTGCAGATAACATCACGGGGGTTATCAGACGCGAGGTTGCGAGGTCGCAGGGCCCTATGTACTCTATCTTCAGCGGGTTATCCGCTGCTAGGCCCAGCATACCATTGAAAATGCCGCGGATAGAGGGGAGGAGGTCATCATCGCCTGTCGCCTCAGGGAGCCCCCTAATGCGGATATTGTTCCTCCTGGCCCTGTTCTCTTGGTCTTCGAGCTTGTACAGCGCCATCCTATGTGCGATGGCAAGTGCCCTGGTTGAGGCCTGCAGACCTCTGATAGCCGCCGCGTGGCGATCCAGGCGCTGCTCCGACTCCTCGACTCGCTCCAAGACCTGAGAGAGGTCACCGCGGACTGCCGAGATCTCTTTCTTGATGGAGCGTTCAAGGCTCAGGAACATGGAGGTAAGTTCCGATTTGGTCGGCAGACCGTCCACCAAGGCCGCGACTTCCGAGCGGCGGGGGAGACTACCCTCCGTCTCCGAGTAGGCCGATGAGGTTGGCGAACAATGTCTGGGCTCCGTTCTGCGGCGGGAGGCGGAGCTTGGACCGGCGTCCGTGACACGTGGAGAGCGGCCTAGTCCATCGGAGAGCTCTGTGTCCTCCGTATCCACTGCTAGATACCTCTTGATGGAACCGGACTGTGCCCCCAACTTAGCAGCAGGCTTACCCGACTTCCTCACCATGATGAACGGTACGGTCAAGATAGTTAAGTGCTGATTATAGCAGGTTACAGTGGTGCTAGCGCCGGAGCTCAGAGCACACACGTCTTTACAGCTGCATGCCCAGGCCACGCCCCCCAGAAGCTACCTTTTGAACCATTACACCATGCTTCTTTAAGTATTTTGACAAAGAAACTGTTTTTTTCTTGTAACCATCCTCAGCAATTGGCGGCTCTTTTTTGTAAAAGAAAAGTATATAATTATTCATGATGACAGGGTGGTGCTGCGTCCTCACCCGCCTTTCTTACCTAAAGTGGTTTCAGGAATTTATCTGACTCAAGATATAGTCCTACCGTCTTTTTCCAGACTCTCTAGATGTTGTAATAGTGGTAAAGGTTTATCTGCACACTACAGCTCAGATACGAAAGACTGATTGTCTGTTTATTCTGCCACAGGGCCCAAGGAAGGGCCAGGCAGCGTCGTAGTCCACTATAGCAAGTTGGATTCGAGGCCTATGGTTTAGAAAAGAAGATTCCTCCTTTTCAGGTGAAAGCGCACTTGACTAAAGCAATTGGTGCTTCATGGGCAGTGCATCACCAGGCCTCCATGTCTCAGATCTGTAAGGCTGCTACATGGTCTTTGGTCCATACAATTACTAAATTCTACCAGGTCGATGTGAGGGGGTATGAGGATGCAGCCTTCGGGCGTAGTGTGCTGCAGGCAGCAGCATAGATCCTCTGGCTCGATGGCGGTCTTGTTCTGATCTGTGTCTCCCTCCTCTCAATTTTAGCATTGCTATGGGACATCCCAATAAGTAATTAAGGCTCTGTGTCCCATGATGTACGGGCAAGAAAATAGGATTTTTTTTTTATACAGCTTACCTGTAAAATCCTTTTCTTGGGAATACATCACGGGACACAGAGCTTCCGCCTCACTTCGAAGTTAAACGCGGGACACTTATTGCTTTGCTACAAAACTGAGGTACTCTCCATTTAGGAGGGGTTATATAGGGGAGGAACTCAATTTTTAATTGGGTTTACCAGTGTCCAATCATCTGTAGTGACTACATAACCTATTAACCACTTGCCCACCGGGTTTGTTTTTCAGATTCGGTGTTTACGAGACTAAAACTGTTTTTTTTGCTAGAAAATTACTTAAACCCCCCAAACATTATATATATTTTTTTTCTAACACCCTAGAGAATAAAATGGCAGTCATTGCAATACTTTTTGTCACACCGTATTTGCGCAGCGGTCTTACAAGCGCACTTTTTTTGAAAAAAAAACACTTTTTTGAATAAAAAAATAAGACAACAATAAATTTGGCCCAATTTTTTTATATATTGTGATAGATAATGTTACGCCGAGTAAAATGATACCCAACATGTCACACTTAAAAATTGCGCCCACTCGTGGCATGGCGTCAAACTTTTACCCTTAAAAATCTCGATAGGCAACGTTTAAAAAATTCTACAGGTTGCATTTTTTGAGATACAGAGGAGGTCTAGGGCTAGAATTATTGCTCTCGCTCTAACGATCGCGGCGATACCTCACTTGTGTGGTTTGAACACCGTTTTCATATGCGGGCGCTACTCGCGTATGCGTTCGCTTCTGTGCGCGAGCTCGTCGGGACGGGGTGTTTTACATTTTTTTTTTTTGTTTTCTTATTTATTTTTAATTAGTTTATAATTTTATACATCGAAATAAATTAAAAAAAATAAATTATCACTTTTATTCCTATTACAAGGAATGTAAACATCCCTTGTAATAGAAAAAAGCATGACAGGTCCTCTTAAATATGAGATCTGGGGTCAAAAAGACCTCAGATCTCATATTTAGGCTTAAATGCAAAAAAAGAAAAAAAAAAAAAAAAAGTCATTTTTCAAATTTCAGAAAAAAAAAATGTTTCTTTAAGACGCTGGGCGAGACTGACGTTTTGACGTCACTTCCGCCCAGCAGAGCTGTGGGGGATGGGTGGGGGCGATTTTTCCCTCACTCGTATCCCAACACAGCCAGCAGGAGGACCCGATCGCCTCCGCCGTTACCGACGGCTCCGGTAAGCGGGGGAGAGCGCGGGAGAGCGACGGGAGGGGGGGGGGCCCTCTCCCGCCACCGATAACGGCGATCTTGCGGCGAATCCGCCGCTGGGACCGCCATTATCGTGTACAGCACTGCCCACGGAAAAGATGGATATCTCGGTTGTGGCAGCAGCTGCTGCCGTTACCGAGATATCCATCTTTAAAGTCATGACGTCTTTTGACTGTGACACCATGGGCAAGTGGTTAACTAATAAAGGCTCTGTGTCCCATGATTTCTTCCCAAGAAAAGGATTTTACAGGTAAGCTGTATAGAAAAATCCTATTTTTCAAAATTACAAATAATTTTAGGGTACACATACATACCAAATTTCTAAAAACTGGGCAAGATAAAGTTACAGTATGTTGAATAACTAAAACAACCAGTTCCAAATTACAAAAAAAAAATTGTAGGCCCTGACTGAAGGAAAAAAAAAAAAAAAAACTACATGAAGGAGTAGCTTCTCATCTATTTGATGGATGTCAGGTAGAAGGAAAACATTTAACAGGAACACGACATGAAAAATAGATGAATATGAGCACAGCTGGAAAGTAAAGTATTAAAAAGGGGGGGGGGTAACTAAATTCGCAAATCAAACTATTACAGACAGATGAACTACAGCAGCAGCCACAACGAATGGGTGTTCTCACACTAAACAGTATTTAAAAGGTTTAGTGTTGGGGCGCTCGATAATTAAGAACTGTATTAGTAATAATAAAAATATTGATAATAAAATATATAATCTACATTTAGAAATTGAAAGGTATCATGCAATTTCTGTGTGCTAGGTGCATGACAAAATAAACCATCAAAAGTGTGCAGCAATAAAGTGCATAAAGTGACAGGTGCTAATCAGGTGTGTCCAAACAATAGTTAATTATTGGCAAACAGCATAAATGTGCAAATTAAGTCCAATCCAACAATATGTATCCTAATGAAGAGGGGCTTGAGCTCTGGCTAAGCGCTACCTTTGTGGAGTGAAGGTGATCTGCAACGCTGCTACAGTTAGAGGGAGAGAGAAGCTGCCATTGGGATGTCACATAAGGCTTAATATAGGCCTCATAGAGGTGAGAGGCTGGTGAAACTGGGCACGTATGAAGTGAAGCACTTTCTGAGCCCTGCACATTTGGAAAACTTTGTGGACATTTATTCATTCAACATACCATTTATTTTACATTTTATTTTTATTTTTTCACAATTTTTTGGATTATATGGTTGGACTCTTGACCCTGGGAATTTTGCACTTTAATGCGTTTTTGCACAATTACTTGAAGCTACCAATATATTAATTGTTGGATTGGACTCAATTTGCACATTTAGCCCTGGTTCACACTGGTGCGTTTTGACATGCGATTTGGCATGTCAAATCGCATGTCAAAACGGCGGATTTTGCCGCAAATTGCCGGCAATGGCACTGTCCTAATCGGCGCGACGCTGCATCTGCGGCGCTGCACCGATTTCAAAAAGTAGTCTCTGCACTACTTTTTGCGATTTCAGCCCGCGATTTACATTGACATCTGTGCAGAAACCTGCACAGATGTCTCTTAAATCGCGGCTGAAATCGGGACTGCCAGTGGGAGTGAAATCGTGCGAGTTCAGCTGAACTCGCACGGCTTCACTCCCGCAGCCCAGTGTGAACCTGGGCTTATGCTGTTTGCCAATAATTAACTATTGTTTGGACACACCTGATTAGCACCTGTCACTTTATGCACTTTATTGCTGCACACTTTTGATGGTTTATTTTGTCATGCACCTAGCACACGGAAATTGCACGATACCTTTCAATTTCTGATTATATATTTTATTATCAATATTTTTATTTATTATTATTAATACAGTTCTTAATTAGCGAGCGCCCCCAACACTTAACCTTTTAAGGAAAGTAAAGTAACATTTACAAAAACTTTATCAGTGGCCAGACAGAGGAGGGGGGGCGGGCGGAGTCAGTTGGCCAGAGAGGAGGGGGGGGCGGGCGGAGTCAGTTGGCCAGACAGAGGAGGGGGGGGCGGGCGGAGTCAGTTGGCCAGACAGAGGGGCGGGCGGAGTCAGTTGGCCAGACAGAGGGGCGGGCGGAGTCAGTTGGCCAGACAGAGGGGCGGGCGGAGTCAGTTGGCCAGACAGAGGGGCGGGCGGAGTCAGTTGGCCAGACAGAGGGGCGGGCGGAGTCAGTTGGCCAGAGAGGACGAGATCGGTGGGCGGAGAGAGAGTCCTCATCTGCAGTGAAACTTGGTAAGCTGGCAGGAGTGTAGGGCGCAGCCGCATCAGGATCGGTGACCGGAGCTGTCAATTTTGGTTGCAGTCAGCGGCTAAACATCCCTACGCCAGCAGCGGACATCTTGTTACATCCAGCCCATATAGTTCGGGCTGGGTGTAACAAGATGTCTGCTTACAGCAGCCGAGTACAGGGTGCATCAAGATGGGCGTCACAGCATCGTTTTTTTTTTAAATAAATCCTTTCCTCGTGTCATTTTTCGCAGCATTTTAGTGCCAGCCACCTGTCAGTGCCCATAAGTGCCACCTATCAGTGCCAGCCAGCCACCAGTCAGTGCCACCCACCAGTCAGTGCCACCTATTAGTGCCACCCACCAGTCAGTGCCACCCACCAGTCAGTGCCACCCACCAGTCAGTGCCACCTATTAGTGCCCATCAGTGCCAGCCACCAGTCAGTGCCACCTATAGTGCCAGCCACCAGTCAGTGCCACCTATTAGTGCTGGTCAAACTGTCACGACATTATAAAAAAAAGTATCGATATCGGCGAGTACTTGAAAAAAAAGAAGAAGTAGTATCGGTACTTGTACTCCGTGGCATCGGGACAACCTTATCAGAAAGAGTATACGATTTCTTGTTGATGCAGAAATTACAAAAACAACATTTTGTAAAAAGAAAGAAAAAATGTTTTTGTGTAAACAAAAATCTAATTCGTAGAATAATTTCCATCATGTAAATAGACTAAATTAGCAGAGAGAAAATTAGAGATAATGATTTTTAAATGAAACCATGTTCATGTGTAAAAGTTTAACCGATTGCCGACTGCCGCACGACTATTTACGTTGACAGAATGGCACGGGCAGACAGATTGCGTACAGGTACGTCCCTTTAAATTGCGCACCCGTGGGTCCTGGCAACACGATGTTATCGGGAGTCCCGCGATTGTGGTCGGCAAGGGCAGAACAGGGGAATGCCTTTCTAAACAAGACATTCCCCTATTCTGCCTAGTGACGCTGTCACTGATGACCGTTCCATGATCGGGAACGGACATCAGTGACGTGTCACGTGTAGCCACGCCCCTTAACAGTAAGAATCATTTCCTAGGGAACACTTAACCCCTGCAGCGCCACCTAGTGGTTAACCCCTTCACTGCCAGTGTCATTTTTACAATAGTCAGGGCCTTTTTTTGGACTGATCGCTGTAAAAACAACAATGATCGCCATGGTAAAAAAAATTATAATAAAAATGCCATAAAAAATAGTCCCCTATTTTGTAGATGCTATAACTTTTGCGCAAACCAATCATACGCTTATTGTAATATTTTTTCTACTAAAAACCCCAAAACATGTAGAATAATACGTATCGGCATAAACTGTGGAATTTTTTTTTTTTATATATATTTTTGGGGGATATTATAGCAAAAAGATATTGATTTTTTTTTTTCAAAATTGTCGCTTTTTTGTTTATAGTCCAAAAAAAAAAAAAAAAAATCAAGGTGATCAAATACCACCAAAAGAAAGCTCTATTTGTGGGGGGGGAAAAAAGGACGTCAATTTTGTTTGGAAGCCACGTCACAAGACCACGCAATTGTCAGTTAAAGCGACCCAGTGCCGAATGACAAAAAGTGGCTCGGTCATTGACCACCAAAATGGTCCGGGGCTAGAAATCTGGAGGGCTAAAATTTCACTCTTGATCTCAGCGTTGATCAATTCTAGGCTGCAGAAAACTGCAGCTTCACACCATTCAAATACGCAAGGATATACACATCAAGAAGGCGGCGCAAAGGCCTGAAGCATGGTAACCATAACAGCATTTGATAGACCTGGTACTCTGACAACTAGGGCAACCCTCAAATGGCTTGCGAGAGTTGGTTGCCTCGGAGGAGGCGGGGTTGAATAGGAGCCGTTCTCCCAGCCAGGGGAAGAGAGGAAGAGTCGCGCTGGCCGATCAGAGAGCGTGGATTGCCCGCTGTAACAGCTTTCATTTGAACTGCTTGGCCCCCAGTGCCGCTCATGTCACACAGTCCCGCCTCCTCCCTAGGAACATTTGATAGAAAATCCACTGGTCCAATGCCAGGAGGCGGGACTGTGTGGCGTGAGCGGCGCCGGGAGCCCAGCAATTCAAATGAAAGCCGTTACAGCAGGCAATCCTCGCTCTCCAAAGATGGGCCTCGACTCTCCCCTCTGCACAGGCGAGGCTATACTGATGGGCACAGATGAGGCAGTACTGACAGGCACAGGTCACGCTGTACTAAGGGGCACTGATAAAGTTATTTTAGTAACGTAATAATGCATAAAACCTTTTAAGTAATTTCATGAGATAATTTATGAGGGCATGTTTAGGGGGCAGGGCAACTGGTGGCGAGTAACCCTTAACCACTTCCATATCAGGCACTTACGCACCTTCCTGCCCAGGCCAATTTTCAGCGCTGTCGCACTTTGAATGACAATTGCGTGGTCATGCTACACTGTACCCAAACTAAATTGGCGTCCCTTTTCCCCACAAATAAAGCTTTCTTTTGGTGGTATTTGATCACCTCTGCGGTTTTTATTTTTTGCGCAACTAATAAAAGACTGAAATTTTGAAAAAATAAATAAATAAGTACATTTTCTCTTTCAATTACGGGCACTGATATGGCGGCACTGATGGATACCGATGAGGTAGTAATGATGGGCACCGATGAGGTGGCACTGATAGGTGGCGCAGATGGGCACTCATAGGTCAGCACAGATGGGCACTGGGCATGGATTGTCACTGAGGGGTGGCACTGATGGATCTATGTTGCCAGTCAGTGTCCATGTGTGGGCACTGACTGGCATCTCTTTTTTTTACTGGCCTTGTTTTATTTAAAAAAAAAAAATCCTGACTTTTTTTTTATTTATTTTTTAATTGTCCCTTTTTTTTGCCCTTCCCTGGTGGTCCAGTGTGGGCTTCCCTGGTGGTCTAGTGTGGGGATCAGAGGGGGGTTGCGCTGATAAACAATCAGCGCAAACCCCCCGTCAGGAGAGCCGCCGATCGGCTCTCCTGTACTCGCGTCTGTTAGACGTGAGTGAGGAAGAGCCAGACTGCTCTTCCTGTTTACATCGTGATCAGCCGTGATTGGACACGGCTGATCACGTGGTAGCGAGCCTCCGCCGGAGACTCGTTACCGAGATCGGAGATGCAGGGTGTCAGACTGACACCCCACATCACCGATCGCCGCTCTGCGTGCCCCACGGGCGCGCGCGGCATGAAATCCTGCAGGACGTCAATCGACGTCCAGTCAGGATTTCAGAACCACTTCCTGGACGTCAATCTCCTATTGACCGGGCGGGAAAGGTTAAAGGAGTTGTAAAGGAAAAAAATAATGTTTTGCCCAAAATTAATGTCTGCAAGGTAGACAGACAGAATAGTGTAATGATTCTGTTAACAAACAAGTAAATACCTATTAAATTCCTTCCTCTATATCACCTCCGACATTCTAGTGTCTGTTATTTCATTCACTTCCTGGTTTGCGGCGCTCGTTCATGTAAGAACTATATTTCCCAGTATGAATTGCGGCACGCCCAGTAATTCACACCTCCTTAACCACTTAAGGACCCCCGCACGCACATATACGGCCACAGAATGGCACGTACAGGCACAAGGGCGTAAATTTACGTCCCCGCCTAAGTGCGGTTCGGGGGTCCCATCGGGACCCCCTCCGCGGCGTGCGGGGGTCCCCCTGGCTCCGGGAGCGATCTGGGATCAGCGGGCGGATGTCGGCTCTTACCCGCCCCCCCGCGATCGCTCCCAGCCAATGGGAGCGAGCTCCCATCCTGTCGGTTCCTCCTCCTGTGTTTACACAGGAAGGAGGAAATGATGTCACCTCTCATCGCAGTGCTGTTTCCCAGCGCTGCTGATGAGAGAAGACATCACAAGTAAGTGTGCACCAACACAACACTGACACACACTCACATAGGCATATTAACCCCTTGTGATCGCCCCCCCCACCCCCCTGTCACAGTGTCACTGAATGCAGTGATCTAATCACTGCATTTAGTGTCAGTGTGACAGGCAGTGTAAAAAAAACCTGATCACCGCCCTAGTTAACCCTTTCACTCCCTATTGCCAGCGTCACTAAGCGATCATTTTTCTGATCGCTGTATTAGTGTCGCTGTTCCCGCTAGGTAGCTATTTTTTATTGCGATTTTTTTTTTTTACTAAAGACATGTGGCTAAATAAAATTTGGCCTAAATGTTTGACTAAAATTTAGTTTATTTGATTTTTTTTTAACAAAAAGTAAAAAATTTTGTTTTTGTTTTTCAAAAATGTCGCTCTATTTTTGAATATAGCGCAAAAAATAAAAAATCGCAGAGGTGATCAAATACCACCAAAAGAAAGCTCTATTTGTGGGAAGAAAAGGACGCAAATTTTGTTTGGGAGCCACGTCGCACGACCGCGCAATTGTCTGTTAAAGCGACGCAGTGCCGAATTGCAAAAACACCTTGGGTCATTTACCAGCGTATTGGTCCGGGTCTTAAGTGGTTAAAGTCTAACACGTAGAGAGCGTCCTGCCGCATAGATGTAGTTCCCAGGAGTGGGGTGAGCATGTTACTGAGCACCGCAGTAAAGTCTCCCTTCACGGTGGTAACAATCAGACAAGCAGGAAGTGAACAGAACAGAGAAGAAATAGAGCAACTTCTGAGCAAAAACGAACAATGAGGAAGTGAAAAGGAGGATTGTCTGCAGGTAAAGGATGCTCATTATGAAAAAAAAAAAAATGGTTTTCCTTTACAACCCCTTTAAGGCTGGCTAGTAGCTCAGGACTTAAATTTTGAGCCGTGAACTAGGGCATCAATAGCCATGTTAAAGCAAGAAGCAGGGTGGAATACTTATGCAGACAACAGCCAAACAAACAAAGCATCTGCAACAGGAGATGCACAAGTATTTCCCTGACCAGTTAGGAGCCAACAGAATGGTGGAAATCTTCTCCAACGTAAGCCTCCATAGAAACCCCAGTAAAAGCTTTGACCATTGTTTGAGCTCAGACCAATATGCAAGCCAGAAAATTCTTGAAAATGTCACCCGAAGAGGTGATCACCCATCCAGAGAGGCATGATTTGACTGTCTGAACCAGGTAATTCAGCATAATAAGGTAAAGGGAAGAACTTTAGGCCACAAAGTCATGACACAGGACTTTAGCCCACTCCTTTAAAACCTGGGTGCAAGCAAAAACTGCTCCTAGTGTAGACCCAGAAGATGAAAATAGTCTTGTAAAGCACTCCAGTTTCTCTGGCCATTCCCCTTTGCTAAGCAACGATATCAAGTCCTGCTGCATTTGATATACGTGTGATAAGCACTTAGTCTACAAGCCAACGTCTGCCATAAGGCCATTAGGTTTGTTCTTTTGTTCATGGATTAAAAACTGGTTACAGGGGCGTGTCCAAAGGATAGTAATATTTACTGGTCTGGAGTGGTAAATGGGGTGCCCCAGGGTTCTGTCTTGGGACCAATTCTATTCAATTTAATCATAAATTATATAAGAGGACAAAATAAATAGCTCGGTCTCACTTTTGTGGACGACAGAAAATTAAGCAGGGCAATAACTTTACATCAAGATATAGATATTTTACAGCAAGACCTGAAAATGTATGGAGTGGGCAACTACATGGCAAATGAGGTTTAATGTGGAGAAATGTAAAGTAATGCACTTGGGGGCAAAAAACAAATACCGTACAAACTACTCACTGGGGGGGGGGGGGGGGGAAGGACATAAATCTATCCCCTATTTTGTAGACGCTATAACTTTTGTGCAAATTAATCAATAAACGCTTATTGCGATTTTTTTTTTTACCAAAAATATGTAGAATACATATCGGCCTAAACTGAGAAAGAAATTTGCTTTTTTATATATATTTTGTGAGGATATTATAGCAAAAAATATAGCTTTTTTTTTTTAAATAGACACACTGTTTATATTGCAAAAAATAATGATCAAATAGCTCCAAAAGAAAGCTCCATTTGTCAATTTCGTTTGGGAGCCACGTCGCAGTTAACCGCTTCAGCCCCAGGCCAGTTTGGGGGTCAAAGACCAGGCCACTTTTTGCGACTCGGCACTGTGTTGCTTTAACCAACAATTGCGCGGTCGTGCGACGTGGCTCCCAAACAAAATTGACGTCCATTTTTACACACAAATAGAGCTTTATTTTAGTGGTATTTGATCACCTCCGCGATTTAAATTTTTTGCGCTATAAACCAAAAAAAAACGACAATTTAAAAAATAAAAATAAAAAAACTATATATTTTTTACTTTTTGCTATAATAAATATATATAAAAAAATACATTTGTTTTACACAGTTTAGGCCGTTACGTATTCTACATATTTTTGCTAAAAACAAAAATGCAATAAGCGATTGATTGGTTTGCGCAAAAGTTATAGTTTCTACAAAATAGGGGACCGTTTTATGGCATTTTTATTATTATTTTTTTTACTAGTTATGGCGGAGATCAGCAATCGCGCCTGCTGGGTGGCAGATTTAATAGGGATGTACCTGTACGCGCCATGTAGTCTACGTACATAGTCGTGCGGCGGTCGGCAAGTGGTTAAAGCGACGCAGTGTCGAATCTCAAAAAATGGTCCGGTCATTGGGCAGCCAAATCTTGAAGTGGGTAAACTGCACAGGAGGTTTTTCACTGTCAGGGCGATAAGGATGTGGAACTCTTCCACAATTGGTGGTGACTGCGGGGAGTATTGATAGTTTTAAAAGACTCTTAGATGTGCATCTTAACCACTTGCCGACCAGCCGCCGCAGTAATACGGCGGCAGGTCGGCACGGGTGCGCGAGAGCCCGTAGCTCTACATCGCCACCTTCGACGGCGACTAGGGGGCGCGTGCGCGCCGTCGGCGGCCCGCGCGCTCCCCCCGCTCGCCCCTGAGTCCCGTGTGTGTGCCCGGCGGTCACGATCGCCGCCGGGCACACGCGATCGCTCGTTACAGAGCGGGGAACGGGAGCTGTGTGTGTAAACACACAGCGCTCGTTCCTGTCAGCGGGGGAAACGCTGATTTTCTGTTCATACAATGTATGAACGGAAGATCAGTGATTCCCCCTAGTAAGTCCACCCCCCCATACAGTTAGAACACAAATAGGAACACACTTAACCCCTTCCCCGCCCCCTAGTGTTAACCCCTTCACTGCCAATGGCATTTTTATAGTAATCCAATGCATTTTTATAGCATTGATCGCTAAAAAAATGGCAATGGTCCCAAAAATGTGTCAAAAGTGTCCGAAGTGCCCGCCATAAGGTCGCAGTACTGAAAAAAAAAACGCTGATCGCCGCCATTACTAGTAAAAAAAATAATAATAATAAAAATGCCATAAAACTACCCCCTATTTTGTAAACGCTATAACTTTTGCGCAAACCAATCAATAAACGCTAATTGCGATTTTTTTAATGAAAAATATGTAGAAGAATGCGTATCGGCCTAAACTGAGGAAAACTTTTTTTATATATATTTTTGGGGGATATTTATTAACCACTTCAGCCCCGGACCATATTGCTGTCCAAAGACCAGAGCACTTTTTGAGATTCGGCGCTGCGTCGCTTTAACTGACAATTGCGCGGTCGTGCGACGTGGCTCCCAAACAAAATTGGCGTCCTTTTTTTCCCACAAATAGAGCTTTCTTTTGGTGGTATTTGATCATCTCTGCGGTTTTTATTTTTTGCGCTATAAACAAAAACAGAGCGACTATTATGAAAAAAATGCAATATTTTTTACTTTTTTCTATAATAAATATCCCCAAAAATATATATAAAAAAATATTTTTCCCTCAGTTTAGGCCGATACGTATTCTTCTACATATTTTTCGTAAAAAAAAATCGCAATTAGCGTTTATTGATTGGTTTGCGCAAAAGTTATAGCGTTTACAAAATAGGGGGTAGTTTTATGGCATTTTTATTATTATTTTTTTTTTTACTAGTAATGGCGGCAATCAGCGTTTTTTTTCGGTACTGCGATATTATGGCGGACACTTCGGACACTTTTGACACATTTTTGGGACCATTGGCATTTTTTTAGCGATCAATGCTATAAAAATGCATTGGATTACTATAAAAATGCCATTGGCAGTGAAGGGGTTAACACTAGGGGGCGGGGAAGGGGTTAAGTGTGTTCCTATTTGTGTTCTAACTGTATGGGGGGTGGCCTCACTGAGGGAAATCACTGATCTTCTGTTCATACATTGTATGAACAGAAAATCAGCGTTTCCCCCGCTGACAGGAACGAGCGCTGTGTGTTTTCACACACAGCTCCCGTTCCCCGCTCTGTAACGAGCGATCGCGTGTGCCCGGCGGCGATCGCGCCCGCCGGGCACACGCACGGGACTCGGGGGCGAGCGGGGGGGCGCGCGCGCGGTCCGCCGGCGGCGCGCACGCGCCCCCTAGTGGCCGCGAAAAGCGCGACGTAGAGCTACGGGCTCTCGCGCAGGAGTGCCGACCTGCCGCCGTATAACTGCGGCGGCTGGTCGGCAAGTGGTTAAAGAAAAAAGTAAAAAATATTGCATTTTTTTCAAAATAGTCGCTCTGTTTTTGTTTATAGCGCAAAAAATAAAAACCGCAGAGATGATCAAATACCACCAAAAGAAAGCTCTATTTGTGGGAAAAAAAGGACGCCAATTTTGTTTGGGAGCCACGTCGCATTACCGCGCAATTGTCAGTTAAAGCGATGCAGTGCCGAATCGCAAAAAGTGCTCTGGTCTTTGGACAGCAATATGGTCCGGGGCTGAAGTGGTTAAAGAACACAACATACAGGAATATGGGAAATAAAGACACCGACACCTACACAGGTTGAACTGAATGGACTATGATCTGAAGCAGTAACTGAAGTGGTTAGCACAATTTGAAAATCCAATATACCTCTTATTGCTTTAGATTTCTTCTAGAGGATACAGGATTTAAAATTGTAAAATTCAGATTCTGTGGTGTTGTGTAAAGTGATAACATATAATTGCTAGTTTAAAGCCATTATGAATGCAATTTGCTCTGAATGAGTACTATTTTGCTCTTTGCTTGGACTACAAACCACAGTCCACTGTAAGATGTCTTCATCGGGAAACAGAAAAAATAAATAAAAAAATAGGGCTATGGGAATTGGTAGAGAATAAACATCACACACATATGGACCGAACTGCATGATGAAACCCGTGTCTCTCTATAACCTTATAAACTGTGTAACAAAAATATCACATATTCGATTTGGCATGTGCGGCAGTATTTATTCTAAATTAGCAAAAGTGTGACTATTCCTAAAATAGACAGGTTTTGGAATATTATAAACAATGCTGAAGAAGTGTTTTAGCAGGCAGCATGACAGTAGTATGTGCAGGACAGAATTACAGTGTATGAACTGTGACGTATTTGTAGGTTAAAAGTGCTGGAGGGTACAATGGGCAGTATGTGTAGAACTGTGGGCAGATCAGGTATGAAAGACATGGGTGGGTGGGGGATGGATTGGAAAACCTTGGAGGGCAGTGTAGGATTCCTTGATTACGAATCCAACGTTAAACCCCCCCCCCCCCCCCCCCCCCCGACGACAATCAAAACCACTTTGGGAAAAATCTCCCCAATCTGTACCTGAGCTAGCTTAATGCACTGGCCACTAAGCACTTGCAGGTTCCGCTGTGTGCGGAGATTGGTGAACGCCTGCCATGCATTATGAGAGTAGCAGCTTAAGTGCTCAGCGGTCTTTCTTGGGAGCCTGGCATAGCTGCCATTGCAGTTAGGAGAGGCATAGCAAAAGGCCATATAGCGGTGGAAGTTCCAGGCACCCAGGTGCAGACATTGAGGTCATCAGTAACAAAAGCAACTTTGGAGAGGCAGTCTTGTGAGTAGAGGTTTGTGATAAGCAAGGAATACCTTACATGTGGCTGTATTTCCAGTTGCACTATGGTTACATTTCTACTGATTGCTTTGCCTTGTATTCTTTTAGTAACTATCCCCTCATTTTAAGAGAAAACCTAATGGTATTTTTGGTACTTAAACTTTAGTATTTTACTTCTTAATGAATAATATATGCTAGCCACTTATTTTTCTTATCCAACACATTAAAAAATATGCACAATAAAAATTCATAACATTGCACACATATCATTTCTAAGGCATTACCCTTGTTTCACATATATCATCCATAGAGAGTACATTTAAACAGAATGTAATTCTTAAGCAGGTACAGATATTTTAGACAATACAAAGAGAATGTGAGACAGCACAAGGAGCCAATCAGAGGTGCTGCATGCACATATGCAGACAAAGAAACATGCTGACAGGAGTAAAAAGCAGTATAAGCAGATGTGTGTTGCTCCTTCAGTGCCCAATCACAGGCTTATGGCAGGGAGGTGATTAAAAACAGTTGGTCACAAACCTAAGATATGAAGATTGTAACAAACCTTGCAGCATTGTGTGGCATGGCTGGGCAAATCTCAGAGCTGGACAGGCAGAAGGCAGAAATACAAATCCTTTGGAATGTCAAAGAGGCTTCCATACATGTATTCCAACTATGCATGCCAACCTCCCCCAAAAAAAAAACCAAAAAAAAAAAAAACGTACAAAGCGTCTGAGCTAGGGCTAAATTCCAAGCATTTCTGAATAGTAGAGCTCCAAAAATTCCTGGTGGTGTGGCTACTTGCCTGCCCTCCTACATCAAAAATGATGGGTGAAAAGGAATCAGTCAAAGATAGACAGATCAGAGAGGCATCGACACCACCAGAAATGGTAAGTGGGTTAGCAATTCAGAATGGCTCTGGATAAGGGCACCAGGTTTGTAAATTCTACAAGTATGTGCTAGCATCTTATTTAGTTGCCTACTTGTCACATATGCAGGGGATGCTCCAAGAATGGGGGGAGGACTTTAACCACCTCATGGTCAGAGCAAGTATTGCACAGTATACAGTGTCCATATTATATTTTGGAGAACACTGTGACCCTTGCACCAGGTTCCTTATGTCTCAATCTTGAGAGCAGAGTGATGACCCACCATAGGGTAGAGCAAACCCTGTGTAATCCGACATGTATTGTTACTCCCATATGTAACCATAATCCAGGTTGGGAAACACTGCTCTAGGCAAGGATACAAAGCAGTTTAAAAGAAGAGAATCTGCAACACCCAAGACTCAAAAAGGAGGCAACTTCTTGTCTGAAGCCTTAGGCCCCTTTCACATGTCCACTCCGCTCGTCCGTTCATTACAAGTCCGTTTACGGACTTGTAATGAACCCCTATGGGAGCGGATCCGTTAGTGGATGATGCATCCGCCAACGTCCGCAAGATTCGCATCCGTTTTTTCGGACGGAAGAATGTCCTATTTTTCTTCCGTCCGGCCAAACGGATCAGATGCAAACGGACAGACGGTCCGTTTCCATCCGATTCCCCATAGGGGAGAGCAGAGGAGAGATAGGGCGGTCCCTGCACAGTGTGCGGGGACCGCCCTGTCCGCCTGACAGCTCAGCGGGGATCCCCCGCTGAGCCGACGGACACACGGAGCGGACCGAAAAACGGTCCGCTCCGTGTGAAAGGAGCCTAAGGGTATGTGGCCAGGAAAAGACAGAAGAATCTTCCCTACAAGCAACCACACTACAAAAATCCACTGCTCCACTCAACACCATCTTTTTCTGAGGGCTCGTGGTGGAGTTAGGAGCATGGGAATCTCACTATAGGGTCCAAGTATATGACACCCTGAAAAAGAAAAAAAACTTGCTGGCCTTGGGTACTCTCCACAATGTTTGGACAGGAATATATTGAGGAATGGAGCACAGGCATTAAAATGGAACCAAGCCCCCTCGATTTAATGGTTTCCCAAAACCGTTACATTCGAGGCATGCCATGAATTAGAATGGTCTCAGGTTGCTTGTGCTCTCATGCCTGGTGTCATAACTGATTACATGTGCTGCACTATGGCAACTGCAGATCAGACAGAGGCTAAGATGGCAGATTCCTTGGCTGTAAAGTTAAGTTCCATTTTAAAACAATTGACTTCCTATCCCAATAGTCAGGTAATCTTAGTTCATGAAATGAAAAACTGAGGCAATAACCACCATTTTCATGCAATTATTTTTATAAATACAAAACTGCATTAGATATATATATATATATATATATATATATATATATATATATATATATATATATATATATATATATATTTTTTTTTATTTATTTATTTTACGTGATAGACCAACACATAGGGATACATAATTGAAAAGTGGAAGGACAATGATAGATGGTTTTCAATTTTTTTTTTTTACAAATACATATCTGAAAAGTGTGACGTACATTTTTTTTCAGCCCCCTTTAATCTGATACCCCCAACTAAAATATAGTGGAACCAATTGCATTTAGAAGTTGCCTAATTAGTAAAGAGTCCACCTGTGTGTAATTTAATCTAAGTATACATAACAGGAGGTTTGGAAAGCCTCGTACACACGATTGGACTTCCAACCAACTTTTTTGTGGATTTTGGTCCGAAGGGCGTTGGCCGTGAACTTGTTCTGCATACACACGGCACAATATTTTCAGCCAACATTCACAAAATCACATGATTTTTCCAGCTCTATACCACCACCCTTTGGGCAACTTCTACTATTGTTGTCTGATGTTTAACATCGGTTCTGAGCATGTGTGTTTGTACTTTGTATTTTAGTTGGACGGACTTGCGTACACGATCGGATAAACAGACGTAACAGATTTATTGCCCAACAGTTGGTAAGCCAACTTTTTTAGTTGTTAATTCAGCCAATAATGGTCTGACGGATTATCCGACACCACGTCCATCAGACAATTATGGCCATATAGTTGGATCGTGTGTACGTGGCGTTAGAGAAGTGAACAAACAGCATCATGAAGGCCAAGGCACACACCAGACAGGTCAGGAATAAAGTTGTGGAGAAGTTTAAAGCAGGGTTAAACATCTCACAGAGCACTGTTCGATCCATCATCCAAAAACGGAAAGAGTATGGCATAACTGCAAACCTACCAAGACATGGCCATCCACCTAAACTGACAGGCCGGGCAAGGAGAGCATTAAAATCAGAGAAGCAACCAAAAGAGTCCCATGGTAACTCTGAAGGAGATCCACAGCTCAAGTGGGAGAATCTGTCCACAGGACAACTATTAGTCGTGCACTCCACAAATCTGACCTTTATAGAAGAGAGTGTCGAGAAGAAATCCATTGTTGAAAGAAAGCCATAAGAAGTCCCATTTGCAGTTTGCGAGAAGCCATTTGGGGACGCAGCAAGTGGAAGAAAGTGCTCTGGTCAGAAGAGAACTAAATTATTTTTTTGGCTTAAAAGCAAATTGCGATGTGTGGCAAAAAACGAATGCCCTGTAAACACGACCGGTTTTCTTGACATGCATAAAACCCAAAGTTTTTCCCCGAAGCGATTCCTCTCAAGCCTGCCTTGCATACACATGTTCAGTCAAAAAAACACTCAAAGTGCGTTGACGTCCAACACATACGACGCTATAAAGGGAACGTTCCATTCAAATTGGGCCACCCTTTGGGCTGCTTTTGCTGATCCTTGTGTTAGTAAAAGTTTGGTGAGAGACGATTTGCACTTTTCAGGCTTCGTGCTTTTCAGTTCGTTACAGCGTCTTTTCAGTTCGTTTACCAGAACGCGCGCTCCCGTCTCATACTTGATTCTGAGCATGTGCTTCCCCCCCCCCTCGGAAAAGCATACGCACGAGCGGTTTTCGTGACGAGAAAAAGACAGACAGGAAACACAATGGGGAAAAAATAGGGCGGGTTCTAATTTTTTTTTGCGGGCAGTTTTCTCGTGAGGAGTGACTTTTCTTTTATACGTTTGCATACACGGCTGGAGAAGCTTGGTGCCGGAAAAAGGCTCACTAAAATAGAAAGAGACGCAATACCAAAACATTCAAGATACCCGACAGCTGTGGTGACACAAAATAGGATTGGTTATCCTGGGAATGAACCAAAAGCATTTAGTGAATGGGATCTGGTGAGTGGCCATTTTTAACGGTGATGGGAGTGGTGAAATCACGTTGTATTTGAATATCCCACAGGAGGAATACTGATTAAGAGCACCTGGTTATCACATTGGGACTTTTTTTCTAGTAAAGAGAAGAGGATCCATTTAGGAATCTCTTTTCACACATATATTTATTATTCGTTAATTATTCACTATAACAATTGTGGTCTGGTGACATAAAAACACACACTTGTTTGTCTTTTTGTTTTCTTAAACTCATATTTTGTGCACTTGAAATGGGGTAGCGCATGTCTTTGAAAATTTAATGAGCACGATTCTGATATATCAACATGCGTATGACATATTTATGTGCGTTTTCATATACACATATGTAGTTTCTTTAGAAGAACACATATCCAACTTTTGGTGGATTGTCACCCAGTAGTATATTTGTGGTGGAATAGCACAAGGTGATACATATAGGTGTTAATTGTGTTTATTGCGCAGGATTAGATATAAATTACCCACCAGTAGCACAATCCTTATTCTACACCAATTACATTTATGGAGCATACACACGACCGGTTTTCCCGACCAATCTAAAAAATGGCAGTTTTCTCATCGGGAAAACCGGTCGTGTGTACGACGCATAACACTGCACATCACCCTGAACACACCATCCCCATCATGAAACATGGTGGTGACGGCATCATGTTGCGGGGATGCTTTTCTTCAGCAGGGACAGGAAAACTTGGTCAGAGCTAATGGGAGGATAGATAGAGCAAATAAAGGGCAATCTTAGAAGAAAATCTTTTAAGAGTTTGCAAAAAAGACTTGAAACTGGGGTGGAGGTTTGCCTTCCAGAAGGAAAATGACCCTAAACATACAACCAGAGCTACAATGGAATGGTTTAGATCAGAGGTCTCCAAACTGTGGCCCGCGGGCCGGATGCGGCCCTTTGCTTGCCCTTTATCCGGCCCTTGGGGCACTATCCCTTCCACTGATACCAGACACTATTCAGACAACTGACACCAACAATGGAGCATCGTTTCTCCCGCCGACACCTCTAATAGAGCACTATTCCTTCCTATTATACCAATGATGGGGCACTGTTCTTCCCATTAATGCCAGATGTTTACTCCCACTGATGCCAGGAAAATTTCCACTCCCACTGGCCAAAGTTCGGCCCTCCTAGAGTCTGAAGGACAATAAACCGGCCCTTTGTTTAGAATGTTTGGATCAAAGCATATTCATGTGTTAGAATGGCCCAGTCCAGACCTCAATCCTATTTAGAATCTGTGGCAAGACTTGAAAATAGCTGTTGACAGACACTTTCCATCAAATCTAAAGGAGCTTCAGGTATTTTGTAAAGAATGGGCAAAAATGTCACTCTAGATGTACAAAGCTGGTAGAGACAAACCCAAAAAGACTTGCAGCTGTAATTGAAGTGAAAGGTGGTTCTACAAAGTATTGACTCAGGAGGACTGAATACAAATGCATGCCACACTTTTCATATACATTTGTAAAAAAATCTGAAAACCATTTAGCAATTTCATTCCACTTCACAATAATGTGCCAGTTTGTGTTGGTCTATCACATAAAATCCCAATACATTTAAGTTTTTGGTTATAACATGACAAAATTTGGAAAATTCCAAGGGGTATAAATACTTTATCAAGACACTGTATCTGTCAAGTCAAATTTTAAGCGCAAAGAATTATATTGTACCACCATACATCAAAAAAACTGCAAAGTGGCGGAGAGCAATTTGCCTGTGCTGATTATAAATGGCACTAGATAAATCATCAAGTGACTGCTGTGCCTGTGAACTGAGCCATCCTTGGATAGCTTGGGTCACACACACTGTACAGAGCCAATTTGATGGTCTCTATACCTTGGAAACACTGTATTTGGTTTGACCAACAGTGCAGAGTTTACATCTGTTAACCCCTCACGAAGAGGAAACAGGAACTAATGAATGGCGAAGAGCTTCTTCCTATGTGCCACTCCGATTTATTTTCACTTTATTACTAGAGCCTGATTTGTTTCTTGTTTTATAGATAGGTTAAAGCAGCTGCAATCACTCTATGCTTTACTGGCCAGTGAAGCAGGTGAGTAGAATGTCAGGTCTAAGGAAATAAATGAATGCATGTTGGAAAGGTGTACAGAAAAAGCTAAAGGAAATTGAGCCTTTTATTTTTAAAAATTTAAATAGAAGCATGGCTGGCATTATGAATTATACAACTTTAAAACACTTGCAAATAAAATACATTTGCGGACATAAAAAACAAACAAAAAAACGATTTGTATTCCTGTTCAGCCACTTTTGTGATTAATGCCAGACAACAAAGCAGGGGGTGACACTACTGTCACCGTTGCAGTTAAGGAACACCTTCCAGCCCACAGGCCGCTGACTTGGCGATATCCAAGCAGAACTCACCAGTAAGCCATCACATATACAGAATCACATTCTTATGGTAAATGCGACACACATGTGCTAAGATAGTACACTACTTCAGATTTTTTTTTAGTTAAATCAAACTAAGAATTTAAATGTTAAAGCCCAATTGAAGTCTCACACCTTTTTATCCTAAAAAAGTCTTGTACCCTTGTATGTTACAAATTAGTAACTAATTTCTGCATGGAAATATCGTAACATACCCCGTTCCCTCAGTAAAAATGCCGTTTCTACTCCACTGCTCTAGGCTGACAATGCTGAGTAACAAACACCCCCCATATCCCAAACTTCTATTACAAAGGAAGAGAGTGATAATGTTGTTACTCAATGCTGAAAGTTTTGGGTCTAACCCTGGTACCTATTCAACTGCATAGTTATATTTAGATACCCAACATAACTTTTGTAACAGAGAAATGGAGGTAAGACTATGAAAATGAAGGTTGTCAGTACAATGTTTATCAAACTACACACATTATCTAGTTCTGTGACTTAATTTGGGTTTTAAATTAATACTGAACATCAAGTGCAAAACGAAGATACATAAATAACACAATCACAAAGGTCAAATTAAAATACATATATTTTAAGTTAATGATTTTAGTTTCTTTTAAAAGGACGAAAAAGTCTTGGACAGCGGAATGCAGGAAACAAACACCATGCAAAGCTCAAGAAAAATAGGAAGAGGCGGAAAATGTAGCGCACAAAGCGGAATAAAAAAGATCTAGGTCTTTCTTGAATGCAGCGTTCAAGAACCGAAGAACACACTGACCTGGCTTGGGAGATTAACGTGCCGTCTGTTTCACTTACAGCTTGGATACATTTACTATCTTCCACTATTCTGACTCTTCTCCGTTGTGGAACACTAGTGGATTTGTCTGGACTTGTTGACCCAGAAGCTGCATCTTGGTTAACACAAAGTGACTGTGGAATGGGACAGGCATCAGTCTGCATTGAGAGTGTTGCATTTTCTTTTTCTTGATTTGTGTCAAGCGGTATATCAGTAGTGCTGGGGAGATCACAGTTTAGACTATCTGTAGCTTTAGGAATGTCATCAGGTGGAAGCTGTTCTCTTCTTCGTTTTTGTGTCCGCAATTTAATCATTTCTATAGGGAAAAATAATGCTAGTTATTTACTACAAATAAGACATTTCCAGGCCACATATTCCCAATCTAATTACCCTGCTTACCCCTTTCAAAAGTCTCAGTTCTTCAATGTCCTTTTCCCTCCTATTTATTACAGTTTTACATTTTTCTGGTTGTCATTGGTAATCTACATACCAAAGAACACATGTCAAATACAAATTCTACAAGCCTAACCTTGCCTACCAACTGAACACTGCTAAGATTTCACAGCAGAGGCAGACTCACAAAAAAGAAAAGAAAAATACAGATACAGAATCCCATTCATAAAACAATTAAAGTGGTTGTATACCCATTCTGATTACTTATGTAAATAGACAATTGCAGGTTTTAAAACGAGTTGCGATATATGAAAATCTCCTTACCCGCTTGCTTTTCACGTATTCTGTATATTTTTCACTTCTGAGGTCACCCCTTATTTCCTATTTTCCGGCAAGCAAAGACCCTGCCGGAAAAATAGAGGGTCCATGCCAGGGCTGCTTCATTTCCGAGTGTCGACGTCAGCCCCCACATCGTGCAAGACTTTATTGTACTTCTGTAATGTGAAGAGTATCGTGGACACCTTGGATAGCACCATTACCGTGCATGCGCAGGATTAGGGACAGTAATAGCTACTGCGGGCAGAAGTAAAATGGAATACAGAACCCGGAAGGAAGACCACAGTTCCAATGGCGGTGGCCAATATGGATGATGAGCATTTAGAATATAAAAAGGAAAAAAAAAACAGTAAGAATGATTTTTGGGCATACTCTTAGGCTGGCCATACATGTTCAATTTTTTTGTACAATTTTCTTTTAGATTTACCAAAAACCATATATGAGGTCAAACTAAACAACACTTTCAATTGTATGCAATCAGGCAAGCCCTTGCACTACATAGTTGAAGGTAAATCTAAAGAAAATTGCACAGAAAATTGTATCATGTATGGCCAGCCTAAGTGTCCGATTGGGAAAAAAATAAATAAATCGATATTTACATTAGAATATTGTTTAATTAAGGTATCTTTTAGAGCGTTTTCTACCGCTTTAAATGTCTGTAGAAATTATGGCAAATTACCTTTATATGTTAAATGTATGAAAACATTTGAAACAAACTGTCCCCACATGTTTTGATAGCTACCAAACTATTAAGAATATCACTATATATTTGTTTGCATTATCTGTAACTGGCTATATGGATAGCACGCAGATTACAGACATTACTTTTTTCTGGTAAGTATTTAAAGGGTTTGGACAGAGTGAATGACTAGTCACTCATATCAACGGTTTGTTATAGAGTACCTTAATGAATAATTCTTTATTATACATATGGTTTTCTTTCTATTGGAGTTTTGTGAAAAGTGGTGGTGATCTGTAAATCCCCTGAAGAAGCCAATCCTGGCAAAACATGTTGGGATCAAACAGCAGGCTTTGATCATCTATATTTTTGGACACCAGTGATTGATATATGTGTACATTCATAATGTATTTTTATTGAACTTTATGTGAATAAACTTAATTTGTTTTATATATAAAGTGCTTTCTATGACTGTTGGCACTGCTATAATCCCACACAATACCCACAATATGTTGCTCCATATATAAAACAAATTATATTCTATTTTCCATGGTGAAACAGGTTTAAAGACAACATCCTAATTCCACACCTGACCTTCTGTTTTGTTGTGGATGCCATTTTTCTTCTATATAAAAAAATAAAATAAAAAAAAAAATTCTAAAAAAAATCAGCAGAAAGAAGATTTATATCTTACAAGCAGCTTTTAAACTTAAATCTATCCTGATAGACACTTATCATAATGATTTTAAAGCATTCACTTTCTTGTTACATTTTAAAAACAAACTAAAAGGCCCTAAATGTAGTAGGGATCATGCATTGTATAGACATTGGGCATCCATTCTTGCTACTGTGAACAGAGTATTCCAAATAGCCATCCCTTCCAACTCCAGGAGTTATAGATTATATTATACTGGATGCCTTTACTAAGGAATCCGTTTCCAGGGTCTTGTTTCAGGCATGCAAAGCTATCCTTTGCCACCCAAAGATACGAACGAGTCATCTATCAGCACTGCAGATGCCCTGCTAAATTTGAGAGGGGTTGGGGGAAGTTGGCTACAAGCACTGGCTCCAGAAGATTTGGTTACTGATGGGTTACTATTATTCTGACTTTGGAGTATGATATTATGCTACACTTGTATTGTAATTGCTGTTCTTGGCCACTAGGTGGGGCTGTATGGTCTCTTTAGAGAACTGATGTCTAAACGTAGTTTTAATCGATCACCTGTTCCTATACATCACAACTTTGTATTGAACTGTGAGCATTTCTGGAATCTGTATGCTTGACTTTGTTCGAATAAAAAAAAGAAATAAAAAAAAAGGGAGAGCTGCCACGGATAACCTAGAATGAGAACTAAAATGCTAGGTTCTCTGGTTGGCATGCTGGTCAGAAAGCTTTTAATATTTTCCAGTGCACTGATCCAGAATGTGTATGAAGTAAGCTAAATTATAGGATCAACATGACAGACTGGAAACTGATATTGAAGCCAGGCTAATTTTTTCTTCCCTTACATGTCCATCTTGAGTACTAACACCAACAGCTTTAGCACAGTCTGGCAAGATTGGAGAGTATGAATCCTAAAGACCTTTAGGGCCCTTTCACACTGGTGCGTTTTTGCCGCGTTTTTGCGGTAAAAAAAGCACCATTAAAACGCTCCCCATGCCCCTCTCCATTGAAATGAATTAAAAAACGCGGTAAAAACGCGATAAAACGTGGTAAAATCACGGTGTTTTGCCGCGATTTTAATCGCAGAAAAAACACCGAGATTTTCCGTGACTTTACCGCGTTTTTAATTTATTTCCATGGAGGGGGGCATGGGGGCCATTTTAATAGCGCTATTTTTACCGCGAAAACGTGTCAAAAACGCGGGAAAAACGCACCAGTGTGAAAGGGCCCTTGGGATCAATGTCAGTTCGGATATTCATTAGGTAATCCAAAACTTGGGTTTTCTTGTTTCCAAGCAGACAGAATACTGTATTGTAACAGTCTTGAATGGGCATAGGGAATTGCTTCGAATGAAGACACCATCTTCCCTAGCAGCCTCATGCAAAGGCGAATGGAAGTACCCTTCCTTGCCCTGACCACCTGGACCAGCTCTCATAGCGTTGACTTTTGCCTTGGGAAAAAACACTAATTACTGTACTGTATCTATGACCAGGCCTAAATGCTCCAAACTTTTTACTCGTAAGGATGATTTGTCCAGGTTGAGAATCCAACCTAGGTGTTCCAGATAGCTGACCGTTCTGGACACCCCCTGGTTTACCCGTGCTACTGACTGGTCCTTCCAGTAGCAGGTCGTCTAGGTTTGCTGTTACTCCTATACTCTGGCTCCTTAGTACTGGGGCCAAAACTTTTGTAAATACCCGGGGAGCGGTGGCTAATCGGAAGGGTAAGGCCATGAACTGAAAGTGGCGCTGTTCCACCGCAAAATGCAGAAACATCTGATGAGCAGGGAAAGTTGGCACATGTAGATATGCATCTTGATGTCATATGGTGGATACGAATGACTGGATTGACTCCACGCGGAAAGAGTGGATGTTTAGGCAGCGATTCAGATCTTTGAGATCTACAAAAGAGTCTGACATCTCCAATCGGTTTCGGTACCGCAAAAAGGATTTGAACAACCAGACACCCTGCTCTTCTGAGGGGGTCTCTGATTTCCTGAAACATCAACCGGTCCAGTGCCAGAAATAAAGACCTTCTTTTCATTAGGTCTTTGGAGAGTAGCCTAGGGCTACCACAGAGATGACCATCCGTCAAGGATCTCTTGTTGCCAAGCCCTTGAAAACCACAGAAGTCTTGGAATTTTGCTTTGTAGGCTTCTGCCCTCAGGCACCTCTGCAGTCCTATGCAAAAGCATAGGAAAATAGTTCCAGAGAAAAACAAGTACATGCGTATACAGCGTTAAAATGTATGCAGCATGCATTAAAGCAATATGCCTCTATGGAAGCGTGCAATGCAATATTATGCAACACGCATCTATGCGGACATGTATTCCTATGCGATCCTGAGGAATCATGTATATTTAAGGAAACATGTATTAACATTGCTTATTATCGAGCGTGATCGAGCACCTTTATGTAATCAAGCACCTTTATGCGATCAAGCCTTTTCTTCATGAGACTATGAAAAAAAAACATGCATATCTATACAAACATGCATCTTTATGTGAGCGTGTATCCTGTCACCTTATGCGATCACGCGTTCTTATGTGATCAAAAATAAAAAACATGTCTTTTTTTTAAAACATGTCCAAACATGCATTTTGTACACACATGATCATGTATCTTAATGCAAACATGTGAACTGGTAAAATTGGTTATCTTCAGAAACCATGTGCTTCAGCAACTGTGCGATCTAGCAGCAACTGTGCAATTCCGCATCTGTATGTATTAGCAACTGTGCATATTAGCAAACATGCATTAAGCAATAAATCTGCAAGCACACATATTATGCTGTTCCTGCCCACAAGCAGATAATGACACTTTTACAGTGAACTGCTAAACATCCAGGGGTGTATCTACTACTTACAGTTGTACATGCCCCTTGGATAGGCAGAAAATATGCAGCAAGTAATCATGACTTGTCTTCACCCATTCCCAAGCCAGTACTCACACTTACGGCCCACTGTTCTGTCTCCAAGGCCTATCCGACCTGTCAGCAGCACATGGTAAATGGCTGTCCTGCCTACAATAAACAATAGGCCCGAGCAAACCTGCACCCTCTAGTGGCTAGGGAAAGAAAAACAGCAGCCAGCAAGAGCAAGAGCACAAGCATGATAGAACAGCACACTGCTCCCAGTGGCCACCAGGAAAACAGACAGTCAGATCACTCTCTTTTAATAGAGAAACTGCAAGCAAATGCAGACTCACTATTCCTCGCTGCAGGGGTACTGCTGGAATATCACAGCAACCCAATCTTCACCCATCACAGTGGGTTGGTGTCATATCAGACCTTCAAAAACGGGGTCCTTTCTGAACGTAGGGTCCGCTTCCTTGAACCTTGTATAGCGCCCTGCCAGAGCAAACCTGTGGTATAGCAGTGTGACCTTGGGGCTGGAACCCAGGGCCCAGCTCTCCTAAGAGAAGCGTTAGAGGCAAAACCTTGTTCTTTCGTACAGAGGCTCATGTACCATCCACTTCTGTCTTTGATTTTTGTTTTTAAAGTGGATTTTTGTGCGTGTACTCGAGAGAGGAGCCGGACTGCAGGAGTTTGGGAGTAGGCAGACCTCCCCACCAGAGGCAATCTGCCATCTTTCTCATGCCCCGGGTGGCAATGGCGGGTGTGAGGGGGTCCTCCCACACAGCCCGCCCTACCTGCTCCGCTTTGAAGCCCAACAGGGCAGATGGACTCCCCCATGAGGGAGTGAGAGATCTAGCCCGCTCAGCCAGCCCCGTTAGTCCTTCGCCTCTCCTTTTTTTTTTAGAGACCGTGTGGCCAAAGTGCGTGCATGTTAACCCAATTTCGGGTGCATGCAAGTGTGGTGGTTTTGTGGGAGGGGGGTGGGTGTACTAAGCGCAGGCTTACCTCGCATTTACCTTTTGTCTTTGTTTATAGACTTTTTGAATGGATCCGATAGCGTAGCTTTCTGACCCTGACTAGGACATCTATGGAGCCCTTTTTAGCAAGGCATTAACCATGACCAACACCTTAGACACTGGTGAAAAAACTGAGGTACTCCCTGTATGGGAGGGGTTCTATATGGAGGGGACTTCCTGAAGGTGGGTGTATAACCCATATAGTAATTACTATAGTGCTCTGTGTCCCGTGATGTACGATAAAGAAAATATGCCTCCTTATGTTATTGTGACTTGCTCTCGCCTGCGCCCTACTACTGCTCCCGTACCATTAGTAAAGTAGAGGAAGTTATAACAATAAAAGCTGGCCCACATTTGCATATTAACGCCATTGGAAAATAAGGCTCCTGGAGCACTCTACTGAGTCTTCACCTTATTTCTGGTTATTTTTTAAGCATCTAATAAGCCCTCAATACTTGGACACCCTGTTATGCAAACTCAACCAGCTACCATGGTCATCAGTTGTGGCTGGCCCCCATCTGGCTTTACTACTGGTTACTGATGCTGCCACTGCAGGGATAGACAATTGAGCACTGGAGGTCGGAGGACCAAATAAAGAAAGTTATTGTAAGCCACAAAAGATACAACTATACAGCCTGATACAGAGTTAACAGACTAATATTTAGTACCATCGGGCTCATATTTCATTTTTAGTTCATCCAAGCTGACACGTAGTTTCATGTTTTCACTCTTGGATAGCTTAAGATGCCTATCATTTGTAAACAGCTTCCGTTCAAGTTCTAAAACGCGTTGGCTTTCTGCTAATGCTTTCATCCTTTGAAGGGATAATTCATCCTTCGACTTCTCCATCTCTTTACTGTAATAAAAAAATAAAAGATTTTAACTCATCCGACTTATTTACTGTCAAGTTACATTTCATTCACATTCATGCAGTAATTAAAGCAATATTAGATCTTTGGATTAAAATAATAAACATGTTATGCTCTGTGCTCATCTTGAGTCCCCGGGCGGCACTTCTGGCCCCTCCCTCCTGCCAAGTTCCCCCAGAGCAAAGAGTGGTCTGTGCCCACCCAGGACCACCATGATGCCAGAATGGACCACCAAGGATTGACACCCCACTGGACCACCAAGTATGCCACTCAGACCACAGGGAAAATGCCAATATGTGCCCAGGCAGCTGCCAACCAATGCCCATTCACAATGCCTGCCAGTGCCAGAAGGGAAACAAAAAAAAAAAAAAAATCTAAATGTTCTGTCTTTTTATTTGTTTAGCAAAAATAAAAAAACTGCAGAGGTGATCAAATACTACCAAAAGAAAGCTTTATTTGTGGGATTTTGTGGGAAGGGGGGTAAGTGCCTGGCATTGACATGGTTAAAGTGGTAGTAGACAATTGTTTTTTTTAAATTGCTGACAGGCTATTTATGACAAAAGAGATCCAAATCAGTCTGCGTCATAAATGCTTCCGCCTGCCTCTCATGTACACTACTCATTTACCAAAACAAAGTAGTGTAGTGCTAAAAAAAAAAAAAAAAGGACAGTAGGTAGTTTTTGAGAATTCCTTTATTAAAAGAAAATAAAACAGAAATGTCCTCTCGCTGTAGATACAGCATCAATCACAAAGCCGCCTGCTCCTTAACAACCAGTAACCTTCATGGTGGTTAAGCATGCTGACGGCCTCCCACTTCTTAAAGTGGAGTCGTCACAACCCCCCCCAGCATAAAAAAAAAAAAAGTCAGCAACTACACATACTGTAGCTGCTGACTTTTAATATTAAGACACTTACCTGTCCTGGAATTCAAAAACAGGTACCCGCCCCACCACCAAGTGTAAGATGCCAAAAAAAATTCTGCCAAATAAGCTGCCATTTTATTTATTTTTTGCAGAACCCATTTTTTGTCAACTGGATTCCAAGTAGGAATTCAAACACTTTAAAAGAATACAAACCTGGACTGCTCAAGTTTCATTTTCAGTAAGTCCACATAATAGACATCATCATTCTGGAGGACATGTGTATTGATGTTTGCTGTATTTTCACAATTTTGCTGCTAAAGAAAGAAAATATTAGAAACAAATGCACACTTAGTATGTGAAAAAGCTTCAAAACACAAGTTTGACACACTTTTGCAGCATTCAAATGAGTGTAATGCAACGGTGTGAGAAGGTTTAGTTTAAAATGACTGCATATAGGCACATTGGAAAATGTCAGACAATTTTGTATTTTACAGTGCTGATTGAAGGGAACAAAGAACGTATACAAAACTGTGTGCGAAACACGCAACACACAAAGAAACCCCCTGGAGGGGGAACCAGAACCCTAAACTGTCGCCTGTAAAACCTTACAGCTAAAACATGGACAATGGCCAAACCCCATCTTAAAGCTTGGAAAAGATATAGACAGATGAGCAGGTAGCAGTGCAGTCGAGACACTGATGCCTAATGCTGAAAAGCTCAAGACACACTAACCAAGTTGAGTGCACTGTGATGGGAAGGAAGGAGCCTGACACCTAAAGGCATAGGCTTGAACAGCAATCTGTCCCATCCAACGCAAAATGGTGGCAGAAGAAGCTGAAAACCCAGTACGTTAGCCAGCACAAAACACAAAGAGGAAGTTCAAAATATTTGTGAAAATAGGCCATAACAGACAGATAGCAGAGCTATCAGAAAAGGGAGTTGAGGGCGGGTGGAAGAGAGCGAGAGGCCACTGTAGAGCGAACAGAGTACCTCCACAAAAGGGGTTGAGAGCCAAAAGGTCCAGATCTGCCAAACCCCTACCTCCATTGGTAAAAACAACTGCAGAAACCCCTAAACTTCTTGTTGCCAGGGACCAGTGTGAGCATGTCTGGATGACGTAACCCTCAACTGCCAGGTACAGGCCACACAGTTGAGACGGTGAAGGCCTGGGGAGAAAATAATTTGTTAGGCGGAATAGGAAGAAAACAAGTTCGTGTTTAACGAATCTTTTGGCGGAGAGATGCCCCAACCCAGCCATCCAAAAGGCTCATAGCCAGAGGTTTGCAAAGACCAACAGAGGTTCCCTTACTGAAATTTAAAATAACCCAACACTACCCCAGAGCTGCAGTAGGCTGTCCGCAACACCCCCTGGGAGGGAAGTTTTACCAATGGCCCTACAGAGAAGATATCCAAAACAACTTAAAAAAAAATGGCACCCCTGCAAGAGCATGTGCCACAAATACCATGCACAGGCCCATTCTACAGTACCAGAAAAGAGTGCTGAATAGCATATGTGGTAGCAATGTGAAGGAATACTAACCCCCACAGGACAGTTAAAGCCAAAAACTGCCAGGAGAATGGGACCCACAGGGCAGTCCATAACAGATAGGCATTTCCTCCAAGTAAATACTGGCCACTAAACTCTACAGCATGGTGTATCATGTGCGACAGGGAGCAGCATCTGGCACATGACCCCACTGATCCCAGTTATGAAACCATAGACAAAAACTGCAAGCATTTGTATCAGCATGGAACAGAACACACCACATGCCTGGGACAAGGCAGCCACCTGTGACCCCACAGAAACCATATACAGTAAAATCTTGGTTTGTGAGCATAATTTGTTCCAGAAACATGCTTGTAATCCAAAGCACTTGTATATCAAAGCATTTTTTTTTACAGGGTATAAAAAGAGAAGAGAGGCACCTCCAAGTGTAGCAAGAAGTTGATAAATGTTTTACCTTCACCATATTGCTACACTTAGAGGCTCCTCTCCTTTTTTATACTCAGTTGTGACATGACGCTACTCTTATATCAAGACATCGCTTGTATATCAAGGCAAAATTTATTAAAACATTTTGCTTGTCTTGCAAAACGCTCTCAAACCAAAGTTTTACTGTAGCTGCAACTGGGGAATAAAAGGGTACGATAAGGAAGACACAGCAGTAAGCCCCAACACTGCCTAGCCATGCATGCAGATAACAGTAATACAGTCTCAGTCAAAATGAGGACGGGCCCATTTGTTTGGTGGGGCCGCGGTTCTGGCAATCAGGGACTAGGCCTGAGAGATCACAGCAGCCCCCTCCCCCCAGGAACTACACAACTATAACCTTAACCACTTGCGGACCGCCGCATGTACAGTACATATACGTCGGCAGAATGGCACGTACAGGCACATTGGCGTACCTGTACGTCCCTGCCTAGACGTGGGTCCGATCGGGACCCCCCCCGTACCTGCGGCGGTCCCCGTGGCTGTCCAAGCGATCTGGGATGAGAGGGCGGCTGTTCGTTTTTGTCCGCCCCCTCCGGATCGCTCCCAGCCAATTCGCGCGCTCCCCCTGCGTGTCACTTCCTCCTTCTGTGTAAACACAGGAAGTGATGTAATCTCTCCTCTCAGCGGTATTTTCAACCGCCGCTGAGGAGAGAAGACATCACACAGCGAGTCTGCACAACACTACACTGACACCAGTACACACAGGCACATAAACCCCTTGCGATCACCCCCCCCCCACCCCCTGTCACAGTGTCACTGAATGCAGTGATCATATATGTCACTGCATTTAGTGTCAGTGTGACAGGCAGTGTGACAGGCAGTGTGACAGGCAGTGTGACAGGCAGTTAGTGTTAGCCCCCGTACCCCCCCATATAAAGTTTTAAACCCTTGATCACCGCCCTAGTTAACCCTTTCACTCCCTATTGCCAGTGTCACTTTTTCTGATCGCTGTATTAGTGTCACTGTTCCCGCTAGGTAGCTAGATTTTTTTTTACTAAAGACATGTGGCTGAATACATTTTGGCCTAAATGTTTGACTAAAATTTTGTTTTTTTGATTTTTCTTATAACAAAAAAAGTAAAAAAATATTGTTTTTTTCAAAAATGTCGCTCTATTTTTGTATATAGCGCAAAAAAATAAATAAAAATAAATCGCAGAAGCGATCAAATACCACCAAAAGAAATCTCTATTTGTGGGAGGAAAAGGACGCAAATTTTGTTTGGGAGCCACGTCGCACGACAGCGCAATTGTCTGTTAAAGCGACGCAGTGCGAATTGTAAAAACCCCTTGGGTCATTTAGCAGCATATTGGTCCGGTCCTAAAGTGGTTAAAGAGCCCACAGGGAGTACAGTAGGGAAAGTTCCCACCATTCCCCAGCAGGAGTGTCCGATCCCTCTAGAAGCCCAAGGGTCCAGGTTGTGGAACTAGCAGAGGGCATCAAACAGGGTGGGGGCAGTGCTGTTGGGACTTGCTGCATCCTGGAAAGTAATAAAGTGCCAATGCTTACCCAAGTGATAGCCTCTCCACTGCTAGGATGACAGATCAGCAAGACTCCAGGGTGTGATGTCAGACAGCAGTCACCCACCACAGTGCCACCCATCCAGAAAAGGATGCTGGGCCACATCACATCCACCCCGAGCTCAGGCACGGAGTGCAGATAGAAGATATAGCAGAAAGGTGCAAATTACCCAAGGTAAAATGGCAGGCGACCTCAGATCTGCTAATCAGAGAAAAGGGTGCTAGGCTACAGCTCCCAGCTCAGATACAGAGCACATACAGAATAAACATCAGGAAAGGGCAACTGACTCAAGACAAAATTGCATGTACCCTGTAGGCTGCAAAGTCGCACCTTAAATGTAGGAGCAGCCTGATCGCGTGGTGCGTGCACATGCAGAATGGTCCATAAAAAAAAAAAAAACAACACTGGTCAAGTAAGGCCCAGAGGACATCCTGCACACAAACTGTATTGGAAAAAGACACATTTTAAAAATATGCTAGACCCAATTTCTGCACTGCATGTCCCTGAAGCCTCTGGGTCTTTTTACCAACTAGGGAAGGGGGGAGAAATGCGCACATGTCAACAGTGCTGCCCAAGGCACCCCAGAGCTTAGACCTAGACCTAGTAGAATGAGCCATTAAACAGCACACACTCACACAGCAGCACTGGGTCCCCTCAGCTGCCCCTGTTACAAAGTTTAGCAGACACACTGGACACAGGGGGGTTGATTTACTAGAACTGAAGAACGTAAATGTGAAGTAGCTTTGCATGGTTTGCCAGGTTTCCAACTTCAGCTTGGTCAATTAAGCTTTGACAAAAAAAACAAACATGGAAGCCAATTGGTTTCTGTGCAGAGTTGCACCAGATTTTTCCCTCTCCAGTTTTATTAAGTGAACCCCAGGGAGACTACGGAAGCAAGATACCCAAAACCTTACCTACCCACCCCAAAAGGATATTGGGGGGGTATGCCAACTTACCTTTGTTGAACAAAAACAGGGCTCCTCCCAGTGACAGGACACCTCTCAGCCAAAGCCAGGGCACTGTCTGCCTGGGGGGAACACTGACATCCAGCCTGTAGCCGATTGCTCATATGTGCTCCCCATGAGGAACACTTACAGCCTTGCTCACTGTCCACATCCAGTTGTCACAGCCGACCTACAGTAGTGGTGACTACTGGATCTACTTTATGCAAAAATCAATGTACATTCATTGTAAAAACGCCTCACAGTATATATGGCTAAAAACCTTAACAAATCTTGCACAACAAGCTAAAAAGCATGACTTGACTCCAACACACATTTAAAACAAATGAGCAAAAAAAAAAAAAAATTATAATTTATGAATATTTAAGAAACAAACCTGGCTTTTTTCCAGTTGCCGCACTTTTACAAGGAGTTTTTCTATTTCACTGTTCTTTTGTTCAACCATTGATTGCAATCTCTCCATCTGGTCAGGGTCCATCTGGGATCCCTTCAGCTGTAACAATGTTGCAATCTGCACCTATTAGACAAGGAATATAAAACAAACACAATTAAACGAACGGTCCGCTTTTCATAAGTCCGTTTACGGACTCACAATGCTACCCTATGGGATCGCGTGCATTAGCGGATTGAGCATCCGCTAACATCCACAAACATCCGCCTCCGTCAAGATCTGTTTTTTCGGACGGAAGAGAACCCTATTTTTCTTCCGTCTGGCGGATCGGATGAATATGGACACACGGTTCGTATTCATCTGATTCCCCATAGGGGAGAGCGGGGGAAAGACAGGGCGGTCTCTGCACAGTGTGCGGGGATCGCCCTGTCCGCCGACAGCTCAGCGGGGATTTACAGATGATCCCCGCTGAGCAGACGGACACACACGGGGCGGATCAATACGGATCCGCTCCGTGTGAAAGGACCCCAAGGCCCCTTGCACACGGACGTCATAATTTTTTACTTGGAAAAAACAACTTGATTCATTTAAAGCACATATTACAAAACAGGTCAAACACATTTGACAATAAAAATACAGTGTCTTAAGGTGAAGTGCATACCCATTTTTTCCCCGTTTACTCAGATACCACAAGTCCTACATTCACATGTTCATGAGGACAAAGAAGCTTTTTAATATAGAACAACCTCCAGGTTAGGCACAATCAGACACACGTTTCCCCATCCTCAAGCCATTTGTCCCAAACCTTGGAATATTTTTGTGTGGAGCCCCTGTGTGTGTAGATCAGCTTCTTGAATGGCAAGGTGTCATTAACAGCCTGTTTTCCACATCTGTAGGGTGGGGGGCAAATCATGCATCCATCTCTGGGCAATTACTTTACGAGCTAAAAATAATGTTTCAAATATGAAAATCGTGTGATATTTATCCATCTCTACGTCAGGCAACAGCCCCAGAATACACAACTTAGGGTCAAGTACCCCAGGGGATCCGATATTGTCATGCAGAAAGCGGACAACCTGTGTCCAGCAAGTCTGAATATTTGGGCAACTCCAAATGAGATGGTAAAATGTGGCACTGACACTGACGACAGGTCGGATTGGGTGTGCGTTGGAATTTGGCCAGTCTCAGCGGTGTTAGGTAGGCTCTGTGAACAATGTAAAGTTGTGTCAGTCTATCAGACAGTTTAGGTGATGTAGTCTTAGTCCCCTCAAATATTTCATCCCAGTCTGCACTCTTTTTTGGTAAAAAAAAAAAAAAAAAATCGCAATAAGCATTTATCGGTTGGTTTGCGCAAAATTTATAGTGTTTACAATACAGGGGATAGTTTTATTGCATTTTTACTATTTTTTTTTACTACTAATGGCGATCAGCGATTTTTTTCGTGACTGCGACATTATGGCGGACACCCTGTACACCCTGTAGTGATATAGGAGCAGGTGGAAGGAAAAACTGATCACATTAAATACCTACAGTGATTGTTAGCAATGTGGCAGAGTTCAAAATGGGCTGGCAGAAAAGTAAGTATACAGGCTAGATTTCTTTTACTTACAACCATCTAATGACTGAGTCAGTTACGCTCATCATTCACCTTACAAAACAATAATACAACTTCCTTTAGGCAACAATTATGTAGTATATAGCTCCAGCTATTCAAAGCATTAAAATATTTAATCGAATAGAACCTTGCAATGCTAAGTAAATCTAAAAGTCAATGTATCATGTGTAATCATCTTGTACAATCAGACTATGGTGTAAAGCCCGATTAGGAATTTTACGATCAGACCAAACTGTAAGCCTCCTTAAAGTGGTTCTAAACCACTTTTGTTTCACTTTTACCTACAGGTAAACCTATAATATGGCTTACCTGTAGGTATAAAGAATATCTCCTAAACCTGTACGGTTTAGGAGATATTCCCCTCGCAATGCGCCGCTGATTGCAGCGGCGCATGCGCAGGGGAAATCCACGGCGAAAGGACCGGCATCCGCGGGACCCTGGCCGAATTTAAATCTCCGGCGATACCCGGAAGACACCCCGAGTCAAGATGAGATCTCGCTCGGCGTGCACCAGGTAAGTTCCCTACACCTCGTTCCGAGGTAAGTATTTCATAATGAGCTAATATGCGGTGCATATTAGCTCATTATGGCTTTTCCCTTGCAGGTCTAAAAGAAAAAAAAAATTTTTTGCGGTTTATAACCGCTTTAAGAGGCCTTTATACAAATCGGACTGCTTTATGTGGACAGCTCAACATTTGTAGCTAAACTTATACCTTCATTCGATGCATTTGCTGCCTGGAAAAAGCATGTTGTTTCTGAAGGGATTCATGCTGAACTTTCATACTAATCAACTGACGTTCCATTTCTGCTCTATGATCTTCAACCTGAAAGAGAGGAAGATAGAGAAAAAAAAAAAAAGGAAGAACATGAACATTATATGTGCAAGCTGTAATGCAGTGTAGTAGCCCTGCATTTAAAAGTTAATAGGTATTGGCAATAGTTTTTCCATTCTCTCCATATTCCTACTGGCCCATTACTATGCCAAAAAGAATGCTTGGGAGGGGGCAGGCAAGCAAGCTCTATCACTTCAAGACCTGCCAAAGCTTTGCTGGTTTAGAACAGTCTGGGTATTCAGGTGTGTACGAGGTGTTTAGACCTGCTGGCACCTTTGTATATTTAAAGTGACAGGGACATTTTAAAGACAGTTTGACAAGACTGGGCCTATCCAGGTCAACACACACTATATTACCAAAAGCACTGGGACACATGCCTTTACACGCACATAAACTTTAATGGAATCCCAGTCTCAGTCTCTAGGATTCAGTATTGAGTTTGCAGCAACATCTTTAACTCTTCTGGGAAGGCTGTCCACAAGGTTTAGGAGTGTGTCTATAGGAATGTTTGACCATTCCTCCAGAAACGCATTTGTGAGGCCAGGCACTGAAGGGATTGAGAAGGCCTGGCGCGCAGTCTCTGCTCCAATTCATTCCAAAGGTGTTCTATTGGGTGGAGGTCAGGACTCTCTGCTGGCCGGTCAAGTTCCTCCACCCCAAACTCGCTCATCCGTGTCTTTATGGAGCTTGCTTTTGTGCACGTTGTAAGACTCAGAGTCCCCTCTGGCACTCACACTCAAGCTGAAGTGTAAGATTTGGACAAAGAAATTAAAAGATGTTTCTATAGTCATTTATTTTTATTTCATTAATATAATAAAGAGGTTATACTTGCTTGCTCGGTGCAATGGTATTGCACAGAGGCCCGATCCTCCTCTTTTGGAGTCCCCCACGGGTGCTCTTGGCTCCTACTCTTCTCTGCTTACTATGGGGGCAGATGTGCGGGCTTGATCTTAAAGCGGATGGTTCACCATAAATAAATATTAAAAGCCAGCAGCAACAAATACTGCAGCTGCTGACTTTTAATATTAGGACACTTACCTGCCCTGGAGTCCAGCGGCGTCCGCAGCAGAGGATGAGCGATCGCTCGTCACCCTGCTGCTCCCCCCTCCATCCACGGCAAGGGAACCAGGAAGTGAAGCGCTCCGGCTTCACTGCCCGGTTCCCTACGGCGCATGCGCGAGTCGCGCTGCGCCCGCGATTGGCTCCCGCTGTGTGCTGGGAGCTGAGAGTTCCCAGCACACAACGGGAAAAGCCCGTCTTTTGCCCGAGACTGCGGGCCGGAAGTGGGTGCGGATACCTGTCTTTAGACAGGTATCTGCACCCCCCTCCCCCCTGAAAGGTGTCAAATGTGACGCCGGAGGGGGGGAGGGTTCCGATCAGCGGATCTTCATTTTAGGGTGGAGATCCGCTTTAAGCCAGGCTGTGTGATCTATTGACACACACAGCGTAGCTTAGACTTGACCTTAAACCCCCCCACTCCCTCCTCACAGCATTGGATTGACAACAGCAGGAGCAAATGGCTCCTACCGATCAGTACCTGCGAGTAGAGGGAGAGGGGAGAGAAGAGATGCAGCCATGCACAGCACTAGATCAATTGGGAACTCAGGTTAGTATTTAGGGAGGTGGGGGGGGGGGGGAGCAAACTAAATCGTAAAACCGGTTTACCTTAAAAGCAGAAAATGCTAGTCAAAACAAGGTGTCCGCTCCCACTTCCTTCCCCCAAAAAAAGTCACCAAGAATGGACAAACTATAAGACATCTGTCTGTTCATGAACAGCCTTTAAGTTGGTCATGAGAAACAGATGGCTAAAAATAAAAATAAAAAAAAGCAGCATGCAAAAGTATTCAAAAGGCAGTGAAGAGAATGCCTCAGCATAACAGTTTTAGTTAACAGGAGAAGATTTAGCAGTGATGATCACTGTATTTCTCCCAAAGCAGGAATATTTAAAAGAAAACAGACAGACATTCACAGAAATAAGAATTAGGGGATTCTATTGCAGACGACTTCTCCTGAAAATGAAAGCTTTTGTCTGTTATGCAAATGCAGTGGCTTCAATATTGAGTCACTGGCTTTTAGCAACAATGAATTCTTAAACGATAATGTAAATCAGGGTTCAAGCTTCCCCAACTACATGCTTGCCTTGAGTTTGACAGAAACACTCACTTTTAATACAAAGTCAATAATACCAGCATTGTTTTCTGTTAAAGCGCTCTATATAAATACAGCAGGTTTTAAAAAATAAATAAAAAAATGTATACCCATTAAGGGCTCATTTCCACTGACGTTTTTATAGCCACTTTTCTGAGCGTTTTTTGCAGCTTAAAAACAGCTCTCCATGTTAGTCTATGGCCTCATGCCCACCATGACGTTTTTGAGCTGTAGATGGCTGAGACGTTTATAAGCTGCAAAAAAACGCGGGACCAGTGCGTTCTGAAGCTCCAGCAATAGAGCTGTAAAAACGCCAGACATTAAAAAACGCTCAAAAACATGGACAGGCGTTTTTAACCACTTAAGGACCCCCGCACGCACATATACGGCCACAGAATGGCACATACAGGCACAAGGGCGTAAATTTACGTCCCCGCCTAAGTGCGGTTCGGGGGTCCCATTGGGACCCCCTCCGCGGCGTGCGGGGGTCCCCCTGGCTCCGGGAGCGATCCGGGATCTGGGGGCGGATGTCGGCGAATACCCGCCCCCCCGTGATCGCTCCCAGCCAATGGGAGCGCGCTCCCATCCTGTCACTTCCTCCTCCTGTCTTTACACAGGAAGGAGGAAATGATGTAATCTCTCATCGCAGCGCTGTTTCCCAGCGCTGCTGATGAGAGAAGACATCACAAGTAAGTGTGCACCAACACAACACTGACACACACTCACATAGGCATATTAACCCCTTGTGATCGCCCCACCCCCCTGTCACAGTGTCACTGAATGCAGTGATCTAATCACTGCATTTAGTGTCAGTGTGACAGGCAGTGTAAAAAACAGTTAGTGTTAGGTTCAGGATAGCCCCCCCCCACCCCCCCTAATAAAGTTTTAACCCCCTGATCACCGCCCTAGTTAACCCTTTCACTCCCTATTGCCAGCGTCACTAAGCGATCATTTTTCTGATCGCTGTATTAGTGTCGCTGTTTTTGCTAGGTAGCTATTTTTTTTTATTGCGATTTTTTTTTTTACTAAAGACAAATAAATAAATAAATACATTTTGGCCTAAATGTTTGACTAAAATTTAGTTTATTTGATTTTTTTTTTAACAAAAAGTAAAAAATAGTGTTTTTTTTTCAAAAATTTCGCTCTATTTTTGTATATAGCGCAAAAAATAAAAAAATCGCAGAGGTGATCAAATACCACCAAAAGAAAGCTCTATTTATGGGAAGAAAAGGACGCAAATTTTGTTTGGGAGCCACGTCGCACGACCGCGCAATTGTCTGTTAAAGCGACGCAGTGCCGAATCGCAAAAACACCTTGGGTCATTTACCAGCGTATTGGTCCGGGTCTTAAGTGGTTAAGCTGTAAAAAGGCTAAGAACCGTGGCTGTAAAAAAGTCTATGGAAATGAAGCCTAATGGTTACACAGTGATTAAGTGCAACTAACTTTAAAAATGTAAACATTTGCTATGCAATAGGAACATTTAGAAATGTTAAAGTGTTTAAAACTATATCATTGGCCTCCTAAAATAATCCCTACATAACCACTAATTAAAGCGGGTACCTACCCCCCGCCCCCTTTGTCCGCAGCTTCCTGGGACAGGAGGCTGCAGGACTATCCACAAAAGTGTAGCATGTGCATTGGGAGGCCAGGTGCCAGCAAGGAGTAACAGTTGGCTTCCCAAGGTAAACATGCCAGCACAGGGAACACGAAGACTGACAAAAAAAAAACTACCCATTTCCCCTCGTTTTCACACATAGGACATGGAACCAAGGCTAAGCAACTCAACTATACACAAAACATAGGAACTGGAGTGCAGAAAAATAGCAGCAGGTCCTCTGGACTGACAAGTTAGAATTTTAAAGGGCTAAAAGTGGTACAATAATGTGCCTGCAGGAAACAGGGAAGCATGATGGAGGTTCCTTTCAAGTTTGGGGCTGCATTTCTGCAACTGGAGTTGGAGATTTGGCCAGGATCAACAGTGTCTTCAACGTTGAGAACTACAGTCAAATAGTTATGCATCAAGCCTTACTTTGAGGGAGTCCTGAAAATGATGGTTTGACGTCCACAGAGCCCTGATCTCAACGCGAGTCTGTCAGGGATTACATGAAGAGATAGAAGGATTTGAGGCAGCCTACATCCACAGAAGATATGTGGCTAATTCGCCAAGGTGTTGGAACAACCTACCTGCCGAGTGCCTTTAAAAACTGTGTGCAAACACGGCATCCCTGCTACTTAGCTTGGACGCCGAGAAGGCATTTGACCGACTGGGGTGGCCCTTTATGTTCGCCACATTGCATCACGTGGGAATCCGGGGCCCATTTATGAGAGCGATTCGCCACCTCTACTCCAGTCCCTCCTCCCAGGTCAAAACACCCTTCGCCCTATCTTCGTCCTTTCCGATCACCAACGGCACTCGACAGGGGTGCCCCCTTTCGCCCCTGCTATTTGCTCTTTGTGTTGAGCCTTTAGCGGCCACCATACGGGGCAACCCATCTATACGGGGGGTGCCTGTTAGGGGTAAGGAATTTAAAATCTCCCTGTTCGCAGATGACATCATCCTCTCTATGACCCAACCTAGAATCTCCCTCCCGAACCTTCATGCGGAGCTGGCCAGGTATGGGGCCTTGTCGGGTTACAAAATTAACACGTCTAAATCTGAGGCCCTCCCGATTAATATAGCTGAGGCAAAGATAGCTCACTTACAGGCCAACTTCTCCTATCACTGGAAAATTACTTCCCTGAAATATCTGGGGATCCACATCACTCCAAGCTTCACCACTCTGTATCAGGAAAACTTCCCTCCCCTATTCCGCTCAATACGATCCCTATTGGCACAATGGAAAAAACACCATATCTCCCTGCTCGGCCGGATCGCCTCAGTTAAAATGACGTTCCTTGGAACTACAAGAGGCATAGAATACCACAGACAGTACCAATGGCGGCGCGCTCGGACGGGGGATTAGCGTTTCCTAACCTTGTTAAATACTACCAAGCCACACAACTGCGTGCGATAGCATCTTGGTTCACACAACGATCTTACAACAAGTGGACGGAGATCGAAAAGTTATGGCTAGCCCCGATCCATCCTAATAACCTACTTTGGAGTGCGGACGCGGAGGTTCCCCCTGAAAGTTTGCTGGGATCTATGACACAGCTTCGACGTCTTTGGCGTTACTGTCGGGGCCGCTCGGGCTGTCCTCGGAACGTTCGCTCTTGACCTCGTTTATGTATAACCCCAAAGTGCCAGATAGCCTCACCCACCACATGTCCCACCCGTGGACATCTCGGAACCTATTTCATTTTGGGACCCTAGTGGATCCTCTCTCACGCAAACTATTGCCCTTCTCTAGCCTCCAAACCAAATTTGACCTCCCTCGGCAGGTATTCTATAGCTATCTGCAAATCCGCCACTATGCCCAATCCATAGCACCCGATCTGCAATTTTCCGCTCCAGCACCCTTTGAGGCCCTGATCCTGTCCGGATCAGCCCAGAAAGGCCTTATTTCCGACATATACAAAGATACTAAACGTCTATCGATTAGAATCCCAGGGTAAGCACTCCTATATGATCCGGTGGGAAAAAGCCCTTAATGAGGTACTCTCCACAGAGCAATGGCGGACAATATGGTCCCAGGCGGCGAAGAGTTCACTTTGTACATTGTACAAGGAGAACTCATACAAAGTACTTTTCTTCTGGTATATGACCCCTGACATACTTCACGCCATATACCCCACTAGCTTGGACCTTTGTTGGAGATGCCAAACCGACAGGGGCTCCCTCTTTCACATCTATTGGAGCTGCCCGGTGATCTCCCCCTACTGGACCGCAGTCCAACATCTGCTGGGCCGTCTCTTAGACGGAGGGAGGGATTTGGGTTTCTAGAGCACTGGGATGACTTTTCATTGGGGTGCAACCTATATGCTAAAGATGGTTTGCACTTGAATGGAAGGGGGTCTGCTGTGCTGGGGGAGAGGTTTAGGGGAATGCTGGAGGAGTATTTAAACTAGACTTGAGGGGGGAGGGTGAACGTGAATTACATCGGGCACACAGGTCAGTTAGGGGTCAGACATTAATGGAGAGTGGAATGGGGATAGATGGAGGTGGGGTTATGGCAGGTGACAAGAAAGTTCCCATGTTGCAAACAGCCATTGGAAATTATAGTGCCATTTGCACTACTAAAAAGCATATGAATCATATGAAAAACGCCAGCGAAAAATGTAACAATACATTTAAGTGTTTGTTCACCAATGCCAAAAGCCTTCCAAGCAAAACAGGTGAGTTGGAAGCTCTGGTGCATGAGGAGAGCTATGATGTAATCGGTATTGCTGAAACTTGGCTTCAATCCTCACATTACTGGGCTATTAATATTCCTGGCTATGCTCTCTTTCGGAAAGACAGGGTAAAAAGGAAAGGTGGAGGGGTCTGTCTCTATGTGAGAAGTGACCTCAAAGCAAGCGTGAAAAAGGACCTGGTTGATGGAGAGTGTGATGAAGTTGAAGCATTATGGGTGGAACTGCATACAGATGTGCGTAGTTCAAAGCTAATCATTGGAGTTTGTTATAGACCACCCAATGTTAATGAGGAGGTGGAGACTCAGCTCCTTGCACAGATGGAAAGGGCTGCAAGGGCAGGGACGGTGATAATAATGGGGGATTTTAACTACCCAGAAATTGACTGGAATAATGGAATTTCTGGGACAGTTAAAGGACAAAAATTTAAAAACCTATTGCAGGACAATTTTTTGGTCCAGTTTATTGAGGCCCCAACTAGGAATGATGCTCTGTTGGACCTGGTAATCTCAAACCATGCAGAGCTCATTACTAATGTTCAGATAAAGGAACACCTGGGTAGCAGTGATCATAACATGATTTCGTTTAATGTAAACTATAAGCAAGAAATACATACAGGAAAGATAAAAACACTTAATTTCAAGAGAGCAAATTTTCAAAGCATGAGGACTGCTCTCCAGGGCTTGGACTGGGAGGGAATATTGGCACCGATGAACACAGAACAGAAATGGGAATTCTTCAAAAAGACTCTTTGGAACCTCACTGCAAAGTATATTCCCATGGGCAATAAGTTTAAAAGGCTACAGATAAAACCTATGTGGCTCACGGTTAAAGTTAAAAAAGCTATAAACAATAAGAAAATAGCTTTTAAAAAATATAAAAATGAAGGAACACTAGTGTCGTTTAAATGTTACAAAGAATATAATAGAATATGTAAAAAGGAAATCAAGGATGCAAAAATTCAAAATGAACGACAGATTGCAAAAGATAGTAGGACAAACCCCCAAAAATTCTTTAAATATATTAATAGTAAAAAGGTCAAGTCTGAGCATGTAGGCCCTTTACAAAATAATCTAGAATGGGTGACTGAGGACATAGAGAAGGCAAATTTATTAAATGATTTCTTCAGCTCTGTGTATACAATGGAAAATGGGGGAGCTCATGTCGATATAGGGGGTGGGAGTGACACAGCCCCAAATCCACAATGGCTCAAAAGTGATATGGTCCAGAAATATTTAGACAGAATAAAGGTGGATAAAGCACCTGGACCAGATGGCATCCACCCACGGATCCTAAAAGAATTGAGCTCTGAAATTTCAAAGCCACTGTATCTAATATTTAGGGACTCATTAATGACAGGAATAGTACCACTGGATTGGCATAAAGCCAATGTGGTGCCCATATTTAAAAAGGGAACAAAGTCTTTACCTAGTAACTATAGACCTGTTAGTTTAACTTCTATAGTTGGAAAGATACTGGAACGTTTAATAAAAGACCACATGGATGAGTTCTTGCTGGAAACAAACTATTTAAGCAGCAGACAGCATGGATTCATGAAGGACAGAAGTTGTCAGACAAACCTGATTTCCTTTTATGAAGAGGTAAGTAAAACCCTGGACAGAGGCGTGGCAGTGGACGTGGTATACTTGGATTTTGCAAAAGCGTTCGATACAGTTCCCCACACACGGCTCATGTGTAAGGTAAGGTCTACAGGATTAGATATATCAGTTTGTAAATGGATAGAAAACTGGCTGAAAGAGAATTCAGAGAGTTGTGGTTAATGATTCTTACTCTGAATGGTCCAAGGTTATCAGCGGTGTACCCCAAGGTTCAGTGTTGGGTCCCTTACTTTTCAATATATTTATAAATGATATTGGGTCTGAGATCAAAAGTAACATTTCTGTTTTTGCAGATGACACCAAGCTATGCAGTGGAATAACGTCCTTGCAGGATGTCTCCAATTTACAAGCCGACCTCAATGCTCTGTCTAATTGGGCGACTAAGTGGCAGATGAGGTTTAATGTTGATAAATGTAAAGTTATGCACTTGGGGGCTAAGAATATTCATGCATCATACATGCTAGGGGGAGTACAACTGGGGGGATCTGTAGTGGAGAAGGATCTGGGTGTTTTAGTTGATCATAAGCTCAATAATGGCATGCAATGCCAAGCTGCGGTTTCCAAAGCGAGCAAAGTCCTTTCTTGTATTAAGAGAGGTATGGACTCCAGAGAGAGAGATATCATTTTGCCCCTGTACAAATCATTAGTAAGACCTCATCTGGAATATGCAGTCCAGTTTTGGGCACCAGTTCTCAAAAAGGATATCGGAGAACTGGAGAAAGTGCAGAGAAGGGCAACCAAACTGATAAGAGGCATGGAGGAGCTCAGCTATGAGGAAAGATTAGAGGAACTGAATTTATTCACTCTTGAGAAGAGGAGAATAAGGGGGGATATGATCAACATGTACAAATACATAAGAGGTCCATATAGTGAACTTGGTGTTGAGTTATTCACTTTAAGGTCAACACTGAGGACAAGGGGGCACTCTTTACGTCTGGAGGAAAAGAGATTTCACCTCCAAATACGGAAAGGTTTCTTCACAGTAAGAGCTGTGAAAATGTGGAACAGACTCCCTCCAGAGGTGGTTCTGGCCAGCTCAGTAGATTGCTTTAAGAGAGGCCTGGATTCTTTCCTAAATGCACATAATATAACTGAGTACTAAGTTTTGTAGGTAAAGTTGATCCGGGGTAAATCCGATTGCCTTTCGGGGGATCAGGAAGGAATTTTTTCCCCTCCGGTAGCAAATTGGATCATCGCTCTGCTGGGGTTTTTTGCCTTCCTCTGGATCAACTGTGGGTATGGAGTTGGGTGTATGGGAGGATGTACTGTGTTTTACTTTGTTTTATTTATTTATTTATTTATTATGGTTGAACTGGATGGACTTGTGTCTTTTTCAACCTGACTAACTATGTAACTATGTAACATGCAGGTCCCCATGTGCCCCAAATTCTTCCTATTAGGCCTGTCACCCTTGAGAGAGTCTCCAAGCCCTACAAGAAGTTAACACGCCACATCCTCACAGCTGCACGCTGCCTCATTGCCCTTAACTGGAAGAATTGCTCTCCCCCCACTCCTGAGGCTTTATACGCTAGAATCAAAGATGTGGAGTTGATGGAGAGAATGACTGCTAGGATACAGGACAGGCTGGAAGCCCATGACGTTGTCTGGGAACCGTGGCGCCTCCGGGAGGACCCAATATAACCAGGTAAACGAGCTGCTTCGATGACACCCCTCTCCCCTTTCTTTTCTTCTCCCCTCCTTTTTTTTTCTTCTCTCTCCCTTTTTCTTTTCCTCCTTTGCTTCTCCTTCCTTCTGTGAGTACCCCTGTGACTCACTTTAGGTTTAATGTTTTGCAGAGTCATAATGTACGCCTCTACGATATAGCAGATTTAACTCTAAGTATGTGCTATAAACCATTCCTCTTATACCCGAAAGGCCTGTAATGTATGCAGACTGGTGCCCTACTTTGTTCATCTTCCCTCATGCTATATCCTATGCTTTTGTATGCTGCAAGCTATCATTTTCAATAAAAAGTTATTTGGAAAAAAATAAATAAAAAAAAACTGTGTGCAAGTGTACCTAGAAGAATTGATGCAGTTTTGAAGCCCATCTGCTTCCTTTCCCCTCCGATGCCACATTTGATACCTTCCAGGGGGGAGGGGGGTGGAACGGGTACCTCTTGACAGGTACCCTTTCCAACGGCGCTGTCCCTCGGAAGTTCGACCCACCTCCACCATCCCCGGCTTCTGGGCGAGTTAGAAAGCACCTCAAGCTTTGCGCATGCGCAGTAGGGTACCGGCAGTGAAGCCAAAAGGCTTCACCGATTGTTTCCCTTACCATCAATGGCGGTAGCAGCACCTGAGAGCAGATCCGAAAATCGGCTTGGGTGCCAATATCGTGGGAAGTTGGGAACCCTGAACAGGTAAGCGTCCCAATGTTAAAAGTCAGCAGCTATAGTATTTGTAGCTGCTGACTTTTCATTTTTTCATGGGGGGTGGAACTCCTCTTTGATGTTCAAAGTCGGGTCACAGGTGCACATTGAACACCGAAGTCTAACATTCTCATTAGCCAGGCGATTCACTGCACTATCCACCTGTTACTTAAAGCAGCTTTGGTCATCTCTGCATCATTTATATTTTCACAGAGCAGAAGAAGCAGGGTTCTGCTTTCTAATAGTGGGGGCAGTGCACTTGGTAACTAGACTAATGACTAGTAGCTCAAAGCCTGGTAATTCATAAAAATAACCATTTCCAGACAGCACAAAATGGTAATTACAACCCTATAGGACCAATGATGACATTAAAGAGAAGGATGAGAGCAATAGAGTGTTGGTATATTTGGCTGCTGTGGAGCATGAGAACTGAATATATCAGATCAAAACCACATTTTTACTGACTCCTAACTTTTTGGAGCCGACGTCTAAATATCACTTTTTATCCAGGTCTGTGAACATATTTCTCTAATGCATGACATATTAAATTGGCATAAATACAAGGGAGAAAAGTTATATATCAATACATTTTTATTCTACCAATTCTAAAAAAGCATGACAATTAATTTGCATACCTCAGCAAACAGCGAATTGCCTTTACTATTAGGATCTTGGGCCTGTTGCAATGCTTGGTCAAGCTGAACCTGCAGTTCTCGTTTTTCTTCATGTGATTTCTGTTAAAAAGGTCAAAAGAAGCAAGACTAAATTGCAGTAAGTGACATTAAAAAAAATAAAATATATATAATATATACACTTTTTTTTTTCCTTATTTATATAGAAAAGACCACAAATCACTTTGAAAACATCTCAGCAGTCACATAGCGTTTGCTACCCCAAAACTTAATTTTCCTGATACAGTGCCTTGCGAAAGTATTCGGCCCCCTTGAACTTTTTGTGACCTTTTGCCACATTTCAGGCTTCAAAAAAAAAAAAAATATATAAAACTATTTTTTTGTGAAGAATCAACAAGTGGGACACAATCATGAAGTGGAACGAAATTTATTGGATATTTCAAAACTTTTTTAACAAATAGAAAACTGAAAAATTGGGCGTGCAAAATTATTCAGCTCCCTTAAGTTGATACTTTGTAGCACCACCTTTTGCTGCGATTACAGCTGTAAGTTGCTTGGGGTATGTCTCCATCAGTTTTGCACACCGATAGACTAAAAATGTTGCCCATTCCTCCTGGCAAAACAGCTCGAGCTCAGTGAGGTTGGATGGAGAGCGTTTGTGAACAGCAGTTTTCAGTTCTTTCCACAGATTCGATAGAATGTCAAAGTCCAGACCTGAATCCAAACACCTGGATATGTTTGTGAACTATTCAATTGTAGATTTTGCTTTATGTTTTGGATCATTGTCTTGTTAGAAGACAAATCTCCGTCCCAGTCTGAGGTCTTTTGCAGTGTCTATCAGGTTTTCTTTCAGAATGGTCCTGTATTTGGCTCCATCCATCTTCCCATCAATTTTAACCACCTTCCCTGTCTCTGCTGAAGAAAAGCAGGCCCAAACCATGATGCTGCTGCCACCACCTTGTTTGACAGTGGGGATGGTGTGTTCAGGGTGATGAGCTGTGTTGCTTTTACGCCAAACATAACGTTTTGCATTGTTGCCAAAAAGTTCGATTTTGGTTTCATCTGACCAGAGCACCTTCTTCCACATGTTTGGTGTGTCTCCCAGGTGGCTTGTGGCAAACTTTAAACAAACACTTTTTATGGATATCTTTAAGAAATGGCTTTCTTCTTGCCACGCTTCCATAAAGGCCAGATTTGTGCAGTATACAACTGATTGTTGTCCTATGGACAGAGTCTCCCACCTCAGCTGTAGATCTCTGATCAGTCTTCTCCTTGTATGAGTTGAAAGTTTAGAGGGATGGCCAGGTCTTCGTAGATTTGCAGTGGTCTGATACTCCCATTTCAATATTATCGCTTGCACAGTGCTCCTTGGGATGTTTAAAGCTTGGGAAATCTTTTTGTATCCAAATCCGGCTATAAACTTCTCCACAGCAGTATCTCGGACCTGCCTGGTGTGTTCCTTGTTCTTCATGATGCTCTCAGCTCTTTAAACGGACCTCTGAGACGATCACAGTGCAGGTGCATTTATACAGAGACTTGATTACACCCAGGTGGATTCTATTTATCATCATTAGTCATTTAGGTCAACATTGGCCAGTTGAGAGATCCTCACTGAACTTCTGGAGAGAGTTTGCTGCACTGAAAGTAAAGGGGCTAAATAATTTTGCACGCCCAATTCTTCAGTTTTTTAATTGTTAAAAAAGTTGGAAATATCCAATAAATTTCGTTCCACTTCATGATTGTGTCCCACTTGTTGATTCTTCACAAAAAATTTCAGTTTTATATCTTTATGTTTGAAGCATGAAATGTGGCAAAAGTTTGCAAAGTTCAAGGGGGCTGAATACTTCCGCAAGGCACTGTATGTGCCTGCTGTACCATGTACTTGTATGTGAAATCCCTGGTGTTCCTGCCAGTCCCTCTGCTTTCCTATTGAAAAAAACTGACCACACTAAGCAGGAGAATACACTGTGGTCAGTACTTTAGCTATGCTGGGAACTCAGCCTGCTCTCCACTAATGATCAGACTTGTCCTGCCATGATGCACAGCCATTCACTGGGAAGCTGCTGTGCTGCTGCTTCTCCTCCTCCAGCTCTTATGCAGAGGGAATGTGATCACTTATAAAAATAAAAAATAAAAAGGTAAAAAAAAAGTATTTATAAAATGTTTAAAATCTTTACAAAAATGTTTTGCCTTTCATTTCCATGTGTTGTTTTACAAGGTGATCATTTGCAATCACTTTAAAGTCATGAAAAACACCAACAACATGTTGGATGGTAAAATGTGCGAAATGTCAGTCGTTACCGCATTTGAAGGCGTATAAAAGGACCCCCTAATTTTTCCGCAAAAAATTTGGTTTTGCCATATACTCACCGTATAAGACAACCCCCTTCCTACTAGTCTGTCTGGAAGCTGAGGGGTAGCCCGAACAACCGCTGACAGGAAAACAGCTGACAGGAACAGGCTTTATTTCAGATTTTTCAAATCTCACTGTGCCCATTACATGCCTCACTGTGCCCATCAACATGCCTCACTGTGCCATACCTTAGTCCTGTACTGCGGGCTTCCATTATTCAAAATCCGTGCCTTCTCCCCGTGCTTTTCCGTTATAGGCGCCTGTGTTCCGCCCATCACGGAGGTCCTCTTGTCCGAAGTCGAGGATGACATCCGTGATAGGTGGAACACCGAACAGAGGCTCTGCTGGGAAACCAAGTGTTCCACCTATCACGGAACACCACCGGCGCATAAGACGACCCCCAGGTTTTGAGGCGAGTTTTAAAGCCCAAAAAAGGTTGTCTTATATGCCGGAAAATACGGTATCTATTGCTTTTCAGGTCTCATGCACATTGGACGTTTTTACAGCTGCAGTTTTTTACTTCAGCCATTTTATTTTTTACAACAGTAAACTCTCCAGCATGTTATCCTATATGTCCATGCACACAGGCTTTTATTAGCGTTTTTAGGCAAGGGTGTTTTCTGGCTGAAAAAAAACCCAAAAAAACAAAACTAGTGGGTTTGAAGAGGAGTGTTTCAGAAGTTTTGGGCATTTCTGAAATTCCCAAAAATATGTTGCACTTGCAGTGCCATTTATTGTTACCGGCACCCCAAACGCAGCATAATGGATACAAGTTTTTCACTGGAAACCACAACAGACAAGGCAACACAAAGCTGTAGTTTTCGGTAAAATCAAAGAAACATGTCAAGCTGGAAAAGTTTCAACATTTTTTGTACTTGGGGAGATATTTAAGGATTAACCACTTCTAAAGAGATGCAGACCATGCACGTTCCTCATTAGAACACTGCAAGGGCAGTTATAATGAAATAGCCACTCCAATACAGATTCACTCACCCAGTTTTCTTCAGAACAAAAACATGTAGAACTGTGCAACAAAGTGTATTACAGGCAGGATCAGCGGGTGAAAACAAAAAGGATAAGGGCCAGTTTACACCAGATGTGCTTTTTTCCTGCACTAAAAATGCATGCACAGTGTTTTCCATGTATTCCAATGGCTCCAATTCACACCATGCAGTCAGTTTACGGTGCAGAAACTGACTGCATGGTGTGAACTAGAGCCTTTGGAATACATGGAAAACATTGTGCATGCATTTTGTGCAGAAAAAAAAAGCACATGGAACTGAACGGAACTGCATCTGGTGTGAACTGGCCTTAAAAAAAAAAAAAAGTGTAAAAAAAATAAAATAATATATGTTTTACCTGTAATGCACTGAAGTAGGTAACTGCTTCTTTTTCTCGCTCTTCTTTTTCCACTTGAATTCGTTCAACCTGACGACTTAGATTTTCATTAGCCAGAATAAGCTGTTCCATTTTGTACTGCAGTTCAGTCAATTCTTCTTGCAAATGTGCCTGCCAGTGCAAACAAAAACTGAATACTTTTAACTGTTTATGTATGCCACTGAAATTATCCCTAGTACGAAGGTTGGAAAAAATAAAAAAGGATTTTTAAACTTGCCTATAAAATGTCTTGGAGTACAGTACAGGATACAGGCTAATATATATAAAATTTGTATTTATTTATATAAAAAAAATCAGCACCTGCTGGCTTTTAATAAATATACATTTACCTGTCCTGCGTCTAGCAATATCGGCACCCACAGCTGATTTTTCCGTCGGGTGCTGCCACTGCCATTTTGGGTAAGGGTGCCGCTTTAAAGTGATGGCAAAAGATTTTTTTTTTTTTTTAAATAACAAAACATGTTACTTACCTCCTCTGTGCAAATCCTCCTTTTCTGGGGTCCCCCGGCGGCTCTCCTGGCTCCTCCTCTGCATCGAGTGCCCCAAGGAGAGCCGCATTCCATGGGGGCACTCCCCTGAGTCCTGCTGCTGCATCCATTGACACAGACAGTAGGACTCGGCCCCTTCCCCCGTGTCACTGGATTGGGATTGACAGCAGAGGGATCTCCTGTTGCTATAAATCTATCCAATGAGGACCTGAGACAGCGGCTAGAGCTATTGGGCGCCTTCTCGTCGCTGGAAATATCAATTTCTGGCAAGGGGGGCTCCGGCGGGGAGTTGCACGGCAAAAAGGTTTTTCACCTTAATGCATAAAGGTAAAAAACCTTTAGATTTCACAACTCCTTTAATCATACGGTATAGGACATCCCCAAGCAATACAACCCAGAGGTGGGCAACACAGCGAACAGTCCAGAACATGGGAATCTGGTTCCTAACTCAAAGAGCAGCTGGAAGCACCTTACTGTCAAAAGCTAGTCTCAGCAGAGGCCTGAACCTAGTAAAACGTCACAAAATGTGTGAATAGAAGACCGAGAAATCTGAGAAACAGACACTTGATGCTGAAAAGCCCAACAGGCACTGACTGAACATTTCAAGTGAGCCTTAAGACAGAAAGGACGATTCCTATCATTCAAGGCATAAGCCTTAGTGATAATCTGCCTAATCAACCTATAGATGGTGAAATGAAATGTAGGACAGGCCTTTTTTTAAACCCTGCACAAAAGATCTTTGGGGTGCTTAGGAACATGACAAATAGAAGGCAGTATGATGTCCTGATTAGAGAAGAAACCACTAAATGGAGAAAGGAGGCCATATGCCTAAAAAAATGACCTTGCCTTTATGTAGAATAAGGAAGGGTTCCTTACGAAAGAAGATTGCCAGTTTTGATACCCATCTCCCGGACATGATGGCCACAAGAAACACCTTATGAGTAAGGTCAGCCAAAGGAATATCTAAAATGGGCTCAAAGGTGGCTTCTGTGGAACAGACAGGACCAAACAGAGATCCCAAGAAGAGACAGGTGTATTAACATGAGCTACCCCCTGAACAAAGGCCTTTATCATAAAATGAAAAGGCAACAGTTCCTAAAGAGGATAGCCACATTTTGAGACTTGTCTCTTCAGGGTGCTCAGGGTCAATATATTGAGCCAGCCCAGATTGCAAAAAAAAGGGCAAAATACATCCCAGTATATCATCTACAGTAAAACTTACATGTGAAGTAAGCCTTGAGAGAGTGAGTTTTAAGCAGCGTAGGAATAACAGAATCAATGAGAACTCAAGCTTTAAGCATGTGGGTTTCAAAGCCAAACAAGTCCTTGAGACCATAGGTTTGGCACTGCCAATGAAGTGTCCCCCAGGAATTGGAATGTTTGCGTACCAAGATCTCCTGGGCCAATTTGAGGCCACCAGTGTCAAAGGTGTATATCAGCCAGAACTGATCTCATCGAGTCCTTTGGATCAGTTAGCCTGCTCACACGTCTATCACATTGCTGAAGCGGGACGATAGCAGCTCTCTATGCAACATCCCCAAATGGTGACAGAAGCCCAAAAACACCTCCAGCATCCAGGCACTGACTACTAAAAAATAGGATTTTTTATGACAGCTTACCTGTAAAATCCTTTTCTTGGAGTACATCACGGGACACAGAGCGGCAATCCATTACTATGTGGGTTATAGAGTACCTATAGGTGTGGACACTGGTGTAATTAACTACACAGGAAGTTCCTCCCTATATAACCCCTCCCATACTGGGAGCTCCTCAGTTTTTGTAGCAAAGCAATAAGTGTCCCAATATCCCCAAACAAGAGGGGCGGGAGCTCTGTGTCCCGTGATGTACTCCAATAAAAGGATTTTACAGGTAAGCCGTCATAAAAAATCCTATTTTCTTCATTGTACATCACGGGACACAGAGCGGCAATCCATTACTATGTGGGATGTCCGAAAGCAATGCTTACTGAGGGGAGGGAGAGGATCTATAATGCTGCCTGCCGCATACTGCGTCAAAAGCCACATCCTTTTGCCCTCCTATGTACGTCTGACAAGAATCAGTGAACCTAAGCAATGACGCCAAGTTGCGGCCCTGAAAATCTGCGTCAAAGGCTTGGTAAAGCATCGCGTATAAAGAGCTTACTATCCTGGTACGGAGCACCCCCCCCCCCCCAAGAAACAGGGGGAGTCCCACTCTCTGAACCACAAGCCTGAATAATACCCTGATGAATCAACTCTGAAAACAGTTGATTTTAGGCGCTGTCTGCCCCTTCCTGGGGCCTCCTGGTAGCGCAACAACATCAGCTTTCCGTATCCGAGCAGCCGCTTCAGATAGGCCTTGACCCTTCTACTCCAAGGAGAGAGAGTGTAACCATTTTAATAGCTGAACACTGCCTGCCCACATCTAGGGTCTTCTGGCAGCACAATAAAAAAACTTCAGCTTTCTATATCTGAACCTTCAGATAGATATTTAACTGCTCTCATCTCTACTGAGAGAAAGCAATAACCTTTCCTTCTGAAAACAAGGTTTTGAAAAAAGGGAAGGTAAGAATATCTAGATTCAAATGAACACTAGATCCTTCTAGTAAATAAGGCTGGGTGAGGATTAACATCACCCTACTTGTAAGAATAATTAAGTATGGTTTTATACCAAGAAGTTGCCAATACTGAAACTCTCTTGGAGGCTATCACAACCAAGAACACCAATTCCCTTGTTAAAGGCTGAAGGGAAATATGGTGCATCGGCCCACGGAGCTGACAAAACTAGAGCCAATCCTCCGAGCACAAGGGCGACTAAACTAGTGGACCTATGCACGTCACCCCTTATAATGGCCCGGAACAAAGTGTGAAGCAAGCGACCTTTGGAAGCCAGGCCGAGATTGGATCCTTGATGTAACTTAAGGTTAGCTCCGTCTCCTTTCCAAATGCAGGAATTTTATCTTTGACAAACTTCCAAGGATGCCACCATCTGTTTTCATACCAGGAACATGGGCCTTCCAGATCCTAGGATATCTGGTCCTGGAGGCCAGCTTTCCTGTAGGAATCAAGGAAGTGCCGCCGATTCTAAAAGCCCCGATCCTGAAGAATGTGGGCTAAAATAGCCAGACCATTAATTCACCTTTTGCAAGACAGGATGCAATACCCCCTTCTAAGTAGGCCTGGACAAGATGTAAGGGACCGTGGGTTCTCTACTACCACCCCTACTGTCCTTGCACAGAAAAGGTTGTCAGGGCTATGCTGGAGTAACCAGGCCAGCTTCCGTCCTCTAATGTTGCATAGAAGCCACAAACGCCGCGGCACGTGGGGGAGAGACACAACCAGTGACCACTGGTCCCACCAGATTACTAATACATCTGCCCCGCATGCGGGTGGATCCCTTGTCCTTGACCCCAAGCTGTTCAATATCTTGTTGAGCCTGGACGCCAATCCATCTTATGTACAGGGTACTACTTCTGTGGCCCTTGGTCAGGAAAACAGTCGGGGTGTAGAAGTCATTCTCCCGGAGGCACTTGTTGATGGTTCCAGTGAATCGCCTGTCAATTGTGCATCTCATGAAATGACGAATGTCAATAGGCAAGGCACAAGCTCCTCCTTGGTAAATTAAGTAAAATCGCTTAATATGGTATAGTCTGATTGACCGAACCAACCAGCCACCTGAACATTCAGGCCCCTAAGCCAGATGCTCCCTCGGTAGCTCTAGCTGACAGATACGGCTCTCTTGGAGCTTGACTACTTCCCCTGGGCCATGGTCTCTTCCTGAACTGGCAAGCCTTTTAGTTAAGAACCACCAAGAGGAATTCCAGCATATCTCTGGGACCGGGTTCTTTGGATAATGCTAGGTCAAGATCCACTCCTTTTAGGTCGACACCATACTGTTTATAACAGCCCTGAACAAAAGTTAGTATAGGGAACTGTCTTGAATGAAGCCAGCATCTTCCCTAGTGCCCTAAGCCGAATGCCAAAAGTAAGGAACTGTTCCTTGCCCTAACCACATAGACCAGCTTCCTCATAGCGATGGTCTTATCTGAGGCCAAAAGGCCTCTCCTTATACCCAGCCTCTTGTCAAGAACCAGAGTTAGGCTTACCGGTAACTCTTTTTCCAGGAGTCTTCCAGGACAGCCCTGAGATATAGCTCCTCCCTCCGGGACAGGAAACACATCAAATGTAAATTATAAAAGGAAGTCCTCCAGGCCTTCTCCTCAGTTCATACAAGAAATCCTGAAGGCTCTGAAAAACATAACATACTAAGACAACGTTAGTACATTCATCCAACTCCAATTACTTCGAAAAAACCACCGGGTGGCAAACCAGGCTGTCCTGGAAGACTCCTGGAAAAAGAGTTACCGGTAAGCCTAACTCCGGTTTTCCCCTTTCGTCTTCCAGGACAGCCCTGAGATGATAAACAAGAAATGTACTTGTTAGGGTGGGGTTACTGCCTGGAGGACCCTTCGGCCAAATGCCTGAACCTTCTCCGACATCAAATCCAGGCGATAGTGCTTAGCGAACGTGGTATAACTGGTCGCCGCTCTACAAATCTCTTCTGGTGAGGCCCCGGCCCTCTCTGCCCATGAACTCGAGACCGCCCTAGTAGAGTGTGCTTTCACAAATGGAACCTGCAAACCCTCTAACTCATATGCCTTCTGAATAGCCATCCTGATCCATCTGGCTATGGAAGCTTTAGAAGCTTTACGCCCCTTTCTAACCCCTGAAAAATTAACGAAAAGAGTCTCCGACTTTCTGAGTTCTCTGGTTTTCTCCAAATAAAACAAAATACACCTCCTGACGTCTAATAAATTGGGAGATGATGACTCAGGACCCAAAGGGGAACAAAAACTAGGCAGGACAATATCCTGTGTCCTGTGGAATTTTGACGCCACCTTAGGGAGAAAACTGGGGTCTATTTTTAAACACAACTCTATCATCAAAAACTAACAAAAACGGCTCTCTAATAGAAAGAGCTTCTAGGTCACTAACCCGCCTAGCTGAGGTTACTGCCACTAAGAGAACTGTCTTAAGGGTAACCCATTTCAGACTGGATTCCTCCAGAGGTTCAAATGGACCTTCTGATAAGATCTTAAGTACTACAGAAAGATCCCAGGAAGGACAGGATGACACTCACTGGTGTGGACCTCGACAGGGCTGTGAAAAAATTCTTGATAAACCAATTTTGCTGAAGGGAGCATTGGAGAAACACGCTAAGAGCGGCCACCTGTACCTTTAGGGTGCTTGGTGAAAGACCCAGGTCTACCCCCGCCTGCAAGAATTGCTGGTATCCCTGGGTAAGATAGAGCTTTCTCTTTTACCCAAGAACAAAACCTCTTCCAAACCTTACTATAGATAGCCCTAGTTACTGGCTTCCTACATTGTAACAGGGTTTCAGTTACTTTCGCTGAGAAACCTTGAGATTTTAATAACTGTTTCTCAGATACCAAGCCGTTAAGTTCAATCTGTCCACCTGCGGGTGAAGGATGGCCCCCTGAGATATCAGGTCCTCCCTGGTGGGCAGCCAAAACGGTGGGAAAATGGTCAGTTCCTTCAAGGTGGAGAACCATGGCCTTTTCGGCCAAAAGGGTGCTATCAAAATTAAATCCGTCTCTTCTAACCAAAATTTTTGGAGAACTGCAGCAATCATCCTCACTGGAGGAAATGCGTAGCTGATGTTGAACCTCCAAGGACTGGAGAACGCATCTATCCTCCTGGTCTGGCCCCCTTGATGGATTGAAAAGAACTGGGATACTTTCCTGTTCCTTTCTGTTGCAAAAAGATCCATCTCTGGGAGACCCCATTTTTGCACTATTAGCCCAAAGACCTCCTCGTTGAGCGCGCATTCGTCCTGTCTCACCGGCTGACGGCTCAGGTAGTCTGCCAGAGTGTTCTGTGCCCCTTTTAAATGAACCGCTGTTAGTGAGGCCAAGTTCCTCTCCGCCCAGGAAAGAATCTTGTTGGATATGCCCTGAAGGGCAGGGCTCCTTGTTCCCCCCCTGCTTGTTCAGGTACGCCACTGCGGACGCGTTGTCTGTGCGTACCTGCAGGTGACGACCTATTATCCTTTCTCGGAACACCTCGATCGTTTTGAGGACTGCTAAAAGTTCTCTTTGGTTTGAGGAGCGGCCTGCTTCCTCTGGGAACCATGGCCCCTGGGCCACTGCTTCCCCCAGGTGAGCTCCCCATCCCCAGGCACTGGCGACTACTACTTCTACCGGTATGACCCAATCTAGTCCCCCGTTTAGGTTTTGGTGAGCTCGCCACCACCACAAGGCCCTCTTGACCCTTGAAGAGATTGGAATCTGTTCCTCTAAGCCCTGACTTAGGCCGCTCCAAAAGCGAAGCATGAGCTCCTGCAAGGGACGTTGACGGAACCTCGCCCAAGGCACAGCTGGAAAACATGCCGTCATAATTCCCAGAACCCTCATTACTTCCCTTACCGAAGCTCTTTGGGTAGCTTGTAACTGGGCAACTGTCTGGCTTACCATTTCTATATTTTCTTCGGGGAGATAGATCTTTTTCTTTCCACTGAGGAAACCCGGTACCCCAGGTATAGAACCTCCTGGGATGGGATCAACTGGGACTTTTCTCGGTTGACTATCCACCCGAGTGAGGATAGAAAATTCTGGGCTTCCCGTAAGTCTTTCTCCAACTGCTGCGCTGACCCTGCCACAAGCAGGAGGTCGTCCAGATAGGGAATTACCGTTATCGCCCTGTCTCAATGGGGCCAAGGCTTCTGCTAGCACCTTCGTAAAAATTCTCGGTGAGAAGGCCAGACCGAAGGAAAGGGCTCGGAATTGGTAGTGTCGAATATCCGAGTTCCCCCTCACTGCTACTCTGAGGAACCTTTGAAAATCTGGATGGATCGGGATGTGCAGGTATGCATCCCTGAGATCCAGGGTTGCCATGTAACATTTGGGGAAAAGGAGCCTTGCTACTGTGAAGATGGACTCCATCCTGAATCGTTTGTACTTGAGGAATTTGTTTAGGGGTCGGAGGTTCAGGATCATCCTGAACTTGCCCGATGGTTTTCGGACTATGAAAACATGAGTATACTCCCTGCCCTTGCTCCCTCTGGGGCACCTGAATCAGTACCTTTTGGTCTACCAACTCCCCCAGAGACAGGCCCAGCGCCTCTGCCTTCACTCTGTCTCTGGGAAGTTGTGTGATCATAAAATTGGGGGGCGTTAATTCGAACTCCAACTTGTATCCGTTCTCCATTAGATCTAGAATGAACGGACTTGAAGTCGCCTTGGTCCATTGTGGGAGGAACTGCCCTAATCTTCCTCCCACTGGGACACAACAGTCACTGAGTTTTTGGGGTGGGTTCAGGAGGATTGAACAGGATTCCTCCTCTCCCCCGCCCCTTGTGTCCGGCCCAATGCTTCTTGGGCTGGCTTTCTATTTGTTGGTTCTGCCTTGAGACCCTGGCTAATGGAGCATCCAGCTTGGGGTTTTTATTCCAGGGCTGAGATGCATCCGTCTCAAATGGGAACCTAGGTTTAAGGTTGCCTGAAAAGAAAGGACGTTTCTCCGGCTGCTTCCACTCCCGCAAAATCACGTCAACCAAGGATTTGTGAACTGGGAAGGCTCAGGGATTACTTGCACAAGACCCCTGGTACATAAGGTCGTGCTTGGAGAGCTGGACCTGTTCTTCCCAATTATCTAGAGTATCGTAGATCGCTTTTAGTAGGTCCCCTACATCCTCTAAGGATAGCTTGTACCTAGCCCCCCTGGAGGAATCCTCCTCTCCCTCCGACTCTGTGGCTGAACGTGCCTGTGAGGAAGCAACAGACCTGGGAGTCCTTTCCCTTTCCTCCTCCTCCTGAGCTTGGGTTAAGGAGGGCATGCTGGAAGCCCTAGGTAAGGGAGGGGCTGGACTTTGCATTCTATCCATCAGTCCTTTGAAAGACTGAAATGTAGATGCAAGTTCATCTTTTACAGATGACAACATTTTATGGCAAGTAGCTACAGAGTCCTCTTTCACCAAGCTACTAACGCATTCTGGACACAAAGGTTTATCCCAACTGGGGCCTAACTTTGTTCCACACACGGCACACTTTTCTAGGGATCTGGTGGGTTTTGACCTGTTAAGAAAAACAGAAAAATAAACCAATTACCACCAGCTTAAGCCTTTACACCGCTGTGCATGGCTCCTAGAAAAGTGCCCAACCCACCACCAATAAGGTTCACCACCCTGGGGGGGTATTGAGCCTAACGGCTCACTGCCCCCCAGAGTAAGCCATGTGCTCTCACCAAGCATACCTGAGAGGCACCGGAGCCTGTTGAACCAGCATCGAGATGTGCCACTGCAGTCTCCATAGCTCGTGGTGTCTTGTTCAGCGCTCTGAATCTTCTACACCAGCTCCGGCTTCCTGAACGCCACCGCCGCGCCATTTGAAACTGGAACGAACGTTTCCGGGCGCCCCCAGATGATGCACTTCCGCCGGGAAAATTCGTCACTTCCCCTTGCTGGAACGCAGAAGCTCCGCCCCCCCTGCGCCGTTCCCAGAAGTCCACAGACACATGCGGCTTTGCCTGGCCTCTCTCGCCTTCGCCGCTGTCAGGGATGCAGCGATCTGGGGACAGAAGCTCTCCGCCATCACCGGGGGTCTGACTCTTGCTGAGCTAGGGACAGAGGAGTGCTGCAGGAAAAAGGTAGGCAACAACAACCGACATCTATGTCAGGAAAGTCCTGAGATGTCTCCTACCACGGCCCTGAAGCCTAAGGTAAAACCACCTACAAAGAGGCACGTTCCGAAATGTGCTCCTTCCCGTTCGGCAGGAAACACAAAAAACTGAGGAGAAGGCCTGGAGGACTTCCTTTTAGAATTTACATTTGATGTGTTTCCTGTCCCGGAGGGAGGAGCTATATCTCAGGGCTGTCCTGGAAGACGAAAGGGGAAATAAAGAATGTATCTTTAGACTGGAATCCTAACCTCGGAGATCCAGATACTTGATCATGCTGGACATCCTTAGGTCCAGCCATGCTGCTGACTGTTCCATCAGCAGGAGTCTGCTTTGGTATGCCATTACTGCTATACCCTAGGTCTACAGACCTGCTAGAGGCGGGCCCCAGCACCCTGACAACCCAGGCACGAAGGCTAACCCAAAAGGGCAAGACCACCAACTGGAGAAAGTGCTGTTCCCCTGCGAAATGCAGACAACCTCTGCAGCCCCAAGTAAATACACATACACATATGGGGAGCCAGTTGAATATGTGGCAAGAGTTAAAGTCATATGCCTCAATGGAGGCATGTGTACATGGCAGCGTGTGTTCATGGAAACATGAAATCATATAAATATGTCTCACACCCAACATGCATATAGCATGTGTGTTCTGGAACGAGCATCTTTGCAAGCCAGCATGCACTATCAACGTGTCATGCAACGTCGTGAAATATTAAATCCATTCAAACACGTATCTCTATGCAAACACAAGGCATAGGCATAACTAAGCTGCCATGTGCAACTTTAAAGCAACCATGCATGCGATTCAGCATCTTCCATACGATTAACATCTTATGCATTTTAAGCACTACTGTGCAGACCAGAACTCTTGTGAGACCAAGGACTCTTGTGTGACCAGGCACCCCTATGTGTTACAGCCTTCTTATGCACCCAAGCATCTTAATGCGACTTTAGGCATTTCTGTGAAAACAAGCCTCTCTGTGTGATCAAGTATCCCTGGTAATCCAGGACTCTGTTGATCCAACAACCATGTGTGATCCAGCTTCCTTTTGCATTCAAGCATCTTTAAGCGATCCTTTTAGGCCTTGAGTAACCCAGGACTTGGGTGATCGGGAAATCATGTGTGATTCAGCATTTCTATGCCTTCAGGCCTCTTTATGCGATTCTAGGCATTTCTGTGGGAACACGCCTCCTTGCGTGACCAAATATCCTTGGGGAATCAAGGACTTGGGTGATCAGGTAATCCTGTGTGATTCAACATCTTTATGCATACAAGCATCCTTTGTGTGATTCAGCATCTTTATGCCTACAAGCAACCTTATGAGACTATAGGTACTTTTGTGGAAACAAGCCTATTTATGTGACCAAACATCCTTGGGTAATCCAGGACGCTGATGATCAGGTAACCATGTGTGATCCAGCATCTTTTATGCATACAAGCAACCTTTATGCAATTTTAGGCATTTCTGTGGAAGCAAATCTTCTGTGTAACCAAACATCCTTGGGGAAACAAGGACTTGGGTGATCAGGTAATCATGTGTGATTCAGCATCTTTATGCCCACAAAACGTCTTTATGCGATTCAGCATTTTTATGCATACAAGCATCTTTTATGCGACCTTAAGCATTTTTGTGGAGACAAGCCCTTCTGTGTGACCAAATATCCTTGGGTAATCCAGGATTTGGGTGATCAGGTAACCACGTGTGATACAATATTTTTATACAAACATGCAGCACCATACAGACAGAAACATGTATGCTTATGCGATCCACAACAGATTTATCCAACATGCATTCCATTATGCAACCTGCGGACTGGTAAAGAGGAAATCATCCTCTGCAGATGTGCGTTTCCTCAATTAAGAGACGTAAGCAATGTGAGCCCGCAATTGTGCATCCCTCCGATGCATTTTGGTTAGCCTGAAGCAGACACCAGGCTAAGCACCCGACTAGACCGAGGGAAGATATATGGAGCATGAATCTCTTGCAAGTGCAATCAGAACCTGTAGGGCTTTTGATAGCTTCTCCTTGCTAGGCTGCAGCACCTGGCTCCTGTCCTCCGACAGTGAAGCTTCATCCCCAGGCTTATAATCCCTTTATTTCAGGATTAAAGCAGGAAAAAGGGGCACACCTTTTTTTTTTTTTGCGAGGATGCTGCGAACCTAGCAGTTAACCTCTTGCAGAACAACAAATGTGATGCAAAAAACAAGCACATGCAGAGTGGCTGCAACGTTGGGGGATTGCTGCATTGCCTGACAGGTCTGCTGGCTCAATCTATGAGCTGTTGAAGTCTCTACAGAGGAGAATAAGGGTCCACCAGGTTCAGGTGGCGATCCCTCCTTATATTCCTCTGACCTTATTCAATGGGGAGACCAAGTCCTAAGCTAAAAGCAGAGGAACTTAACCCAGGTGCATCAACAGCTGAACTTAGTCTGACAACAATGCCTGCTAATCTGCACAGCTTGATGCGAGTAGGCGACTTAGATTAATCTGTATCCAACTCACACAAGGTGCTTACGCTTGTGTCCCACTAGCTTTACAGAGCTCTGATGTCCGGGCCCTTTGAAGAGCCTTTTCTGCAACTGCACTGAGCCGATGAGCACGTGCAAAATGGTAGAGCCTGAAGCGGTGGAAGTGGAACGCATAATAGATCAGCTAACACTTAAGCTTCCGTTTTTGGAAAGCGTGGTAAGCAAAAACATCAGGCATTTCTTCTACTGCCCATAGTAGTGGAAACACAGACAAGACTTGCAGCTACTCACGGAAGACAATCCCTTGTATAGGATTAGGGTATATATTTTTTTTTTAATAATTTTTTTTTTTTTATGTACCGACCCCCTCAAGGGGAGATATATGTGGGTACTGCAGCCATCCTGTCTAACAGACATGGTGGGCCAGGCTGCATGCCGGCTAGGGGAGGTATATGGGCCATCCTGCCTCAGAAGACATAGTGGTTTACATTAGAGGTCGACCGATATGGGTTTTTCTCTGGCCGATGCCGATATTCAGAAATCACGGCGGCCGATAGCCGATTTATGATGCCGATTTTTTTTTGGGCCGATATGTTAAGCCGATCCCCCTTCATCTCATATAATCTAACAATTAGACCCCTTTCACACTGGGGCGTTTTCAGGCACTTTTGGGCTAAAAATAGCACCTGTAAAGTGCCTGCAAAACTGCTCCCCTGCAGTCTCAGTCTGAAAGCCTGTGTGCTTTCACATTGAGGCGGTGCGCTGGCAGGACATTAAAGAAAAGTCCTGCAAGCAGCATCTTTGGAGCGGCTCCTCCACCACTCCTGCTCATTGAGATGAACACCTGCAAAGAGCTTCTGCAGTGGTGCTACATGGGAGCATTTAACCCCTTAATCAGCCGCTAGCTGGGATACAAGCACCCCGCTAGCAGCCAAATAGCGTTGCTAGAATGATGGTCCAGTGTTTAGGCAGCGGAGTTCTGCGGAAAAAATAAATAAAAGTCAGCAGCTACAAATACTGCAGCTGTTGACTTTTAATATATGGACACTTACCTGTCGTGGGTGGCCACAATGCTGGCATCCGAAGCCAATCTCTCCCTCGGGTGCTTCGGCCACCATCTTCCGTAAGGGAATCAGGAAGTGAAGCCTTGCGGCTTCAATTCCTGGTTCCCTACTGTGCATGCGCAAGAAGCGCTGCGCAATCCCACTGGTCCCGGCTGTCTTCTGGGACCTGTGCGTCTCCCAGAAGAAAGCTGGGGGCGGATTAAGCACCAGATGTGGTGTAGGTCAACACAGTCACCGCAGTGATCTATCTATGCCCGGAAGAGGGAGCAAATACCTGTGATTACGCAGGTATCTGCCCCCCCTTCCCCCTGAAAGGTACCAAATGTGACACCAGAGGAGGGGGGGGGGGGGATTCGGAAAAGCGGAAGTAACATGTGTGCCCTGCTAAGTAATACAGAACATTTTACATTTAAACACAACAAGCCTCCAATCAGTGCACTTGTAGGTGTAATTTATCCAATACACAAAAACAGGTAATGAAAACTTTTGGACGAAAAAAATAGGCTAACCTTACGGTTTAGTTTTTTTATTTGTTAAAGCATATATTTTTTTCCCCCAAAGATCGCTGCGCAAATACCGTGTAACATTAAATATTGCAGCAATCGCTATTTTATTTCTTAGGGTCTCTGCTAAAAAATATATATATATATATAAAATGTTTGGGGGTTCCAAGTGATTTTCCAGCAAAAAATACAGGATTTTTACTTGTAAGCACCAAGTGTCAAAAAAGATTTAGCCTTTAAATGGTTAAACTGAGAACTCTCCTACACAGAGTTCAGTTAATTGATAAGTAGCAACATTGTATATCTTTTCTCAAAACTTGGCAGGCTGCCCAGAGTCTCCTCCACAGGAAACTTCAGGCAACTTGCATTTACTTCTATTACAGAAGCTTTTTGCAAGTCGTGCTGCTGAAGTTAAAAAAAAAAAAAAAAAAAAAAAATCGGCTTTCTTACAGCACAAATCGGCCGATTAATTAAAAAACGCAAAATATCGGCCGATATATCGGCCAGCCGATATATCGGTCGACCTCTAGTTTACATTGCCCGTGCATAGAAACATAATATAGGCAAGACCCATAGTCCCCCACGGAGGGCCTACTGTCGAACCAAGTCCCGTAGGCCCTCCTCTTACCTTCTCCACGCTGCAGGGTATTGCAAAGCTAGAGGCCCAATTTTCCCCCTTCACCGTGGGTATTGTCTTAGACCTTCAGGAACCGGGGTCCATGGCAGGAACACCAACTCCCCTGGACCTATATAGCATCCTGGCAGCAGAAAACCATTTGGTCCTTGGAAGGCACAAAGTTCTGGAACCCAGGATCCAGCCCTCCGCAGAGAGGCATTATAGGCTAAACCTCGTTCTTCGTACCGAGGCCCGGGTACCGTCCACTTTGGCTATGAAGCACCTTGGACGGATCCGGATTTATGGAGGTTTTTTACATCCAGCATGGATCCCTCCAGTGGAGCTCCTAAGAGCACATGTTCATTCGTGACCGACACTGGAAAAAAACTGAGGAGCTCCCAGTATGGGAGGGGTTATATAGGGAGGGAACTTCCTGTGTAGTTAATTACACCAGTGTCCACACCTATAGGTACTCTATAACCCACATAGTAATGGATTGCCGCTCTGTGTCCCGTGATGTACGATAAAGAAAAGTCTGCCTGCCAAATGTCCACTCTGGGAATGTGCACTCCAGACAAGACTGAAATGTGCCTCTCGACCAAAGTCAAAAATCGGGTTCACTTCTCTAACAAAAATACAGCGTGAACAAAGCTATTAAAAAAAATGTATAACATAACAAAAAGGATAACAAAATATTGATCATGTTATGGTACAGCATACCTTTGTTTTAAAAGTATTGAGGCTTATGGAGGTTGGGACAAAAGTGAGACGTGTATGGTGGTGGAGTTCATAAGGTCACGTGGCGATTTCTTTATATACTCTTATAAGAGAAAGTTGGAATTGAATGTGTTCCCCAAAGTGTGTTATAACTATGTTTGTGGTAGAATTTATATAAAAAAAAAAAAAAGAAAAAAAATATTCAGCGCTGGAAATACATCAATAACCTAAAAAACTAATGTATGCAAGCCAGCACTGAGGAGAATTCATAAAAAATCCCAATTACAAATATATAAAGGAAGTGCAGCGCAAATAAAACAAATACTGTGACAAGTATATAAACTATAATTAATGACAAGTGCATAGAAAAATCTAAAAAAGTGAAAATAATAATGTCCATGTCAGAAAAAGTCCATAAATCAATAAATCCACAGTAAGACCCAGCAGACAAAGTGATTCCAGAATGGAAGTGAAAAGATGACACCAAATGATATCCTCCACCAGTGAAAGATGGACTCTCACCTCACTGCTTTGACCTGTACGGATCTCAAAGCATAATCTGTGTAATCAAAGCTCAACTGACAGCCTCCATAGGAAACAGATGGATGAAATTAACACCATGGATCCGGACCCAATGACTTTCCAACAGTCATACCATCATATAGGAAAAAGAAAGGGAAAATCTAGTGCTCTCCGATCGAAATAACTTAATATGAAGTTGCACTCACATGTAAAGACACTCTGTAAGCAGTGTCAGCATAGCAGTATGTAACGGCGTGTGTACAGGACATCTATCTGCACTCTGCGGCGATCGTGGGTGACGTTCTGCGTGGCTCCTCCCCCTGTACGCGTTACATCCCGTGGGCGGGACTTCCTCAGCGTGGGTTAAGGGAACACCAGATTTTATATCAATACTTCCTAATCCACTAGGATAACTTGGCAAATAAATCTACCGAAAAAAAAAAATTGTGAATATGAAGGGTCCTAAAATGCTAAGAGCCGGTTCACATGCAGACGGCATGACTTTGGGGGGGCGACTCAGCAGGGCGATCTCAAGGCGACTTGAGGCAACTTGCAAAATGACTTCTGTATTGAAGTCAATGCAAGTCGCCCCGAGTTGTTCCCAAAGTCGTACGGGAACCTTTTTCTAAGTCGGGGCGACTTGCGTTGCTCCTATTAGAACGGTTACATTGACTATTGCGCACCGCGACTTGTCAGACGGCTGAGCCGCCTGACAGGACGCCCCTGTGTGAACCAGCTCCAAGTCTCTGGAATTTTATTTATTTTTTAATTACTAATCATTTCTATTAAATGCTATATGCTTTTCAAACAAACACATACATACATGTCTACAAATACAGAACAAAAAAACTTTCCCCCTACCAACTTGCATACATCTCTTGGTGCAGAACAGTACATGTACAATAATGAAAATTAAATCCATACCAAGTATAAACATATCAGAATAAAGATTAATTAGTTTTTAGTGCACATGTAGTAAACAGTACCATAGATGAATTAAGCAAAGAGGTCCAGTAGTTTAAAACCGTGTATTATTCTCTTAATTGTAAATAATAAAACATACTGAGGTAACGTGTTTTTTTTTTTTTTTATTGTTTTATTAGAAATACATCATATGCTGAATGACAGATTTACACCAGGGCTCCCATAGCTTCTGAATTTTGTTTGCAGATTGGCCTTGCTGCCATCAAGTTTTTCAAGCTGTAGAGAGGTTAACAGATTGACGCCATTTAATGAGATTGGGAGGGGTGAGGAAGACATATTTTGGTGTTCACCGATCAGAATCTTTGTCTCCTATGCTCCCATATGGGTTGCCCTGTGCAGTTCCGGCAACATGATTCTCTTGGCACCTCAAAAAAAACACACACACACACACACACACACACACACACCTTTTAAACCTTATTAGTGACATTCCCATTTCCACTCCCTCACAAGGTTGCGTTTCTGTTCCTGTTCCTGTTACCCATGTGAGTCGAGTGAACAGGAAGACGTATACCAAAGAGCCATTTCTGGTCTTAAAACAAGGACAAGGTGGTGTTGAGGACCAAAACTTCTTTCCTAAGGTAGTTTTGGCTTGTCACTTCAACCAGGACATCATTCTTCAACATAGGAAAGAGCAAAGTAAGACGCATGGCCTGATGCATGAATCCTTAAAAAAATGTATTTAAAACAAAATGGCGTACACAGAAAATACTTCGTATTCATGAAAATATATTATATCATATCACTTGATTGAACAGTATTAAAATGATGCCCATACAACATGAATATTCATTTATGAGGATTTTCCCCTTGATCAAAACCAGGTCTGATCTGCATGTTAAATGTAGAGGGTGAGTGGCATAGCACTAGATGAGTGGTGTAGCATTAAGGGAAGATTCTCCACAGCTGTAGGTCCAGGAAACCTAATGGTAAATGCTGATGATACAGCATCACCATGAAGTACTTCCACGATCCGGCTTGCGCGTCACACGGTCTCAGTGTGCAGCAGCGCACCTCTGCCCCTCCGAGCACCAACATTGCGAGCGGTTACGCCGCTGAGTGCCACACAGTTGCAACACATCAGAGGAGCCTGCACAGCTCCACCAAGGGTTTCCATCATGATAGCCTAGTACTAGGCTTGGACATCCAGCCACGGGTCAGAATATGGGAGAGAGGCTGCATCACCTTCCTTTGCCCTTTCCTATATAGTACTTCAAACTTACCCTAGTCGTCCTAAGCAGTGGGGCATGCATGATAAACTACATATTAACACCACCGCAAAAAAAAACAAAAAAAAAAAACACGCCTTTACTAAAGGCCCTCCACACAAGCGCAAGAGAGAATTATTTTCTGTCCATCATTCTTTAACCCCTCTGACTCTGGGTCATCAAATCTCAGTTCATTGCCTGAATGTAGTTAGTGTCTGAGTGTGGTTGACTTCATAGTCACTGCACCTAGTAAAAATATATATATTTTGGTATTCATGGTGACCCTCAAAAAAGGGAGAAACCGCTTCTCATTCCACCATTTTTCGATGGTTCAGACATTATTCAAGCTTAAAGTCTTAAATATCGGGTTCCACACTTTTCTACTCTACTAAATACATTTAAGCTTTTCGGCATGTGCTGCAGTTTCCCTGATTTGCAAGGCTGCCATCTGTTGAGATATTTCTTTGGGATTTGACAAAAAAGGGACAGAAGAACAATGTCCTGGTTAGGCCTCAGAACAACCATTCCTTGTGCAACACCAGAAAGTGCTCCTGAAAAGAAAGGCCACTCACACAAGAGCTAGCGAACAGAAAATTCTCTTTTAATTTGTGTGTATAACAATATCATTATTATAAGTGCTCACCAAGTTACAAAATATAGGATTACTTTCAAACCACAGCATCATAGGGAAAAGACGGACCAACATCCGGTGATGCTCAATGATGTCAGCATTGTCAATCAGGTCGGCATCGGATCACATCCCAGGCCGTGCGGTCATCAACCAATAATTAGCTAAAATATCAAATGCATATACTTAGTTTAAAAATTCTTTAAATCATATATGCAAGAATATGAGGCCAAGACCGCATGATTGTATATAGCAATATTTATCAATTAGTGGGTGATGCATGGAAAGGGGAAAATGAAAAAGTGGAGATGAATTTTGAAGTAGGATTATATGGGGTAGAGCGGGAAAGAAACCCCAAAAACACACACACACACACACACACACACACACAAATATTTTATTTATATATATATATATATATATATATATATATATATATATATATATATATATATATATATATATATATATATATATATATATATATATATATATATATATACACACACACACATATACATTAGAGCTGCAACTAACGATTATTTTCATAATCGATTAATCGGATAAAATCATAAAAAAAATGTAATGTGGAATTTTTTCGTTTATCTAACAGTAACTCAAACGGCAAATTAAAAAACGTTTAACATTAACATTACACAACTTTGCAGCAGTACTATTCCTCCCGGGAACACCAATGCTGGGGCACTATTCCTCCCGGGAGAAGCGAACACATATGCGAGTAGCGCCCGCATATGTAAATGGTATTCAAACCACAAATGAGGTATCGCTGCGATTGTTGGAGCAAGAGCAATAATTCTAGCTCTAGACCTCCTCTAACTCAAAACATGCAACTTGTATTTTTTTTAAAAACGTCGCCTAGGAGATTTTAAAGGGTAAAAAGTTTGACGTCATTCCACGAGCGGGCGCAATTTTGAAGCGTGACATGTTGGGTATCAATTTACGCGGCGTAATATTATCTTTCACAATCTAAAAAAAAAAAATTGGGATAACTTTACGGTTTTATTTTTGAATAAAAAAAAAAAAAAAAAAAAAAAAGTGCGCTTGTAAGACCGCTGCGCAAATACGGCGCGACACAAAGTATTGCAACGATCGCCATTTTATTCTCTAGGGTGTTGGAATAAAAAATATATATGTTTGGGGGTTCTAATTATAGGGAAGGAGATGGCGGTGAAAAAGTACATTACAATTGCGGTTTAACTTGTAATGTCAAACGGCCACCACCAGATGGCGACAGCTCACAGAAGGAGCTTGGGACTTCACAAGGACTTCACAAGGCCGCAAATCCACGGCCTCAATTACCGTTTGTCGCGGACCCGCGGCGAAGGAGATGGGGGCGCACGGAGACACAGGATCCTGTGCCTCCGTGCTCCCCTACCTCCCCCGCTGCTCGATTGCGGCGGGCCCGCGACAAACGGTAATTGAGGCCGTGGCTTTGAATGGGCGGGAGGGCGGTCCAACTAATCGATAATGAAAAACGTTGTCAACGATTTTCATTATCGATAATATCGATTAATCGTTTCAGCTCTAATATACATACACACACACACACACACACACACACACACACACACACACACACACACATACATACATACATACATACATACATACATACATACATACATAATATATATATATATATATATATATATATATATATATATTTTGTATGTATATTAGAGCTGAAACGATTAATCGATATTGAAAACCGTTGACAACGATTTTCATTATCGATTAGTTGGTCCGCCCTCCCGCCCATTCAAAGCTATATATATATAATGATTTGGGACATTTTATATCAGTATCAGTGCCACCCCAACCATGCGCAAGCACAATGTATATATCCAAAAAAAACTCCAGGCAATAAAGTTAGGTTATACGCGTTTCCAGTATGCCCATGACATCATCCAAACAAGTCCAACATATCAGACAAATGGAAAGGGCCGTTCATATTAGGGCCACAGTATGAACTGCACAAAGCCATCCTATACAATACAACCCAGAAGTCGGCGCTAAATGTCTAAGCATGGTTATATAAACATGGCCAAAACCATGGCTACTTACCCAAATAGGGCAAAAGTGGCCCACCTAATAATGCATCGATCTAGGGTGCAGACACCACCCCAGACGCAAAGAAAAAAACTCAATAGCCTGCTTTCATAAGACATGACAACAGGAGGCTAAATGGACCTATAACCAAAAGGTAACCAGGCCCCCAGGAATGAATACAGCACTTTCCTTTAAACCATTTCTGTAGGAGGTGAAATGTCTGAGGGACTCCCATTAGGTATGGTCGTCACCCCACCGTAAATGACTGAGCCAAGCGCGGCTCACCGATGTCACTTCCGGCACAGGTCCCCCTGTAGGAGTTAATGTGCACGACTCCAACAATGTCCTCAATGGAAGGTGGTGCGCACAGCGCCTCCTGCCTGCCAAAAGAAAATAGGGCAGACAGAGGAGAAAACGGCCTCCTCGTCTAGCAGGGGCACCCAAACACCACATCACATAACCACCCCCATGACACTGTAGGTTGAAAAAAAAAACAAAAAAAACACAACAGTAATACAAATAATACACAACATAATAAACGACTCAAAAGAAACAAAAAATAATAATTACATTTACAATACCTTTTTCCAATAATTAATGAATTTCCCATATTGTCCTACACATAATGCAGCAAAAGCAGACCCTGCGAGTCCCTCTGAGACATTTTATCTCTACAGAAATGGTTTCAAGGAAAGTGCTGTATTCATTCCTGGGGGCCCGGTTGCCTTTTGGTTATAGATCCATTTAGCCTCCTGTTGTAGGATCTTATTGTTGAAATACACACCCCCCCGTTGTTGCTGGGGAATTACTGTATTCTAGCAAATGTGTGTTTTTTTCCCCAGTATAAAATGCATTACATATGCAAATTGCCAAATATACCACACCTACAGTGCGACACTGCATATGACCTGGATTTGATCGATTTGAGATAGCCACCTCTGGACAATGGACATATATATGCATGGGCGTCCACTGAACTTTTTTCAGGGGGGGGGCATGATTTTAAGGTCATCCATACTTGGTCCCTTTTTGACAATGTCATGAAGGGGAGGGACTTAGTCATTTTTACATGAAGCGCAGGCATGCAAAGGTTTGAGAAACCTGATTCAACTATCAAGCAACTTTGAATAACAATATCATAAAAAATGGAGCCCCCCCAAGGAAATAAGAACCCCCTCTCTTTCAGCTGGAGCTAGAAGAAAGAGAGCGCTTTCCAATTGGATTCGCAGTGTCGCCGCCTTGCTTCCTGCCCGCTGTTTTTCTTACTGAGGACCATGGCACTGATTTTTAGGGGGGGGCAAGCACCCTCCCTTGCCCTATGGAGCGGACGCCCATGTATATATGTCACCCTCCCTAATCCAAGGACACTGATCACAGCTGCCACATCTGTAGGGTGACGTATGTCCATTGCACAGAGGTGGCAATCTCAAATCCAGGTCATATGCACTGTCACACACTGTGGGTGTGGTATATTTGGCAACTTGCATATGTGATGCATTTTAGATGGGGGAAAATAAACGCACATTTGCTAGATGAAGACGGGATCACCTTTAATATATCAATGTTGGTCTTCTTTACACGCCAATATGTAAACATGTAGGCCTTAACCACAGCTATGACCCTTCAGTTATCTCACTTTTTGCTCTAGAAGTAATTCCCCAGCAACAATGGGGGGTGATTTTCATAAGACCTGACAACAGGAGGCTAAATGGATCTATAACCAAAAGGTAGCCAGGCCCCCAGGAATGAATACAGCACTTTCCTTTAAACCATTTCTGTAGGAGGTGAAATGTCTCATAGGGACTCACAGGGTCTGCATTTGCTGCATTATGTGTAGGACAATTTGGGAAATTCATAAATTATTGGAAAAAAAGGTATTGCAAATGCAATTCATTTTTTGTTTATTTTGAGACATTTAATATGTTGTTTATTGTTTTTATTACTATTTTTTGCAGGCTACGATGTCATGGGGGCGGTTTTCCGTTTGCCTGGTGTGGTTATGCGACATGGCGTTTTGGTGCCCCTAGTGAATGAGGCCGACGTTTTCGTCTCTATCTTCTCGATTGCGGTCTCGACGTTGTTGGAGTCCACGCACATGCACTCCTACAGGGGCACCTGTGGCGTAGGTTACGTTGGTGAGCCGCACTTGGCTCAGTTACTTCCAGTGGGATGTACATAAAAAGGCAGAAGTGACGGCCATACCTAGTGGGATGCATATCACGGCAGAGAAGCAGGCTATTGAGTTTTTTCCTGGGGGGGGGGGGGGCGTCTGCATTATTAGGCGGGTCACTTTTGCCATATTTGGCTAAATAGCCATGGGTTGGGCCATGTTTAGATAACCATGCTTACACATAACGCAGAGTTCTGGGTTGTATTATATAGGATGGCTTTGTGTCGTTCATACTGTGGCACCAACATGACCGGCGTTATGCCTGGAGGTTTTTTAGATATGGACATATACATTGTCCTTACGCATGGTTGGGGTGGCACTGATAGATGGATAGGTAGATATTATTTGGGACATTTTATCCATCTATACACACACACACACACACACACACACACACACACACACACATTTGGGCTTGGGGTTTCTTTTCCGCTCTTCCCCATATAACCCTACTTCAATAATAATCCCCTTTCCATTGTCCCTTTTTCTTTCCCATTCCCCTCTCTATGAATCACCAACTAATTGATACATATTTCTAAATACACTTTTGTGCATTTGTTCTCATATTCTTGCATATATGATGATTTAAAGAATTTTGCATCAGAGTATAATTATTGGTTAATGACCGATAGAGCGATATTTTGTGCTTTTCGTAATAAATTCAAATTTTTATGACAAACTGTATGTGCTTACCTTAATGACAGTGGCATATCCGTTAAAGTCCTATCAAATTATGGGAGAGTGGTGTCCTTCCAATTTTTTTCTTATTTTATAATATCCCCCAATAGGTTCTAGGGAGGCCTCTGAAGGCCTGAAAGAAGCTGGTTAAGGTAACACAGTGTGAACGGGGATCATACAAGAGAAAAAATAAATAAAAATATACGCAACATCTGTACAAGAACCCCAAAAAGAATGAGAGTCCAAACGTCGCCGAAACAAAAAAGAGAATGTCCTTCAATTGCGTCCAAGGCCAGATGATGATCTAGACTGATTTGGCCTGCCTAGGGTGGAATTTCCTAGCTTCACATAACATGAAGTAGGCCATCCAGGTGCGGTGTTAAACTTTGCAAGAAATTGACTTCTTAGCTTTGAAGAGCACAAAAGGTTGACCAAATCTGAAAGGCCCCTATCCCTCGGGGCCATGATGTTAAACAATGGGGCATTAATTTTTCCAACTGATGTTGGGACCTTTTTGACTGTGTGGCCCTCGTAAACTCTGAAGGACAGTAAACTGGCCCGTTGCTTAGAAAGTTTGGAGACCTCTGTTCTAGGCCAATCCAAAGCAATGAGGATCATGGATAAGACAAGGAAGGTGCTGTAGAGGTGGGAAGGCATGGAACAGATAAAACGGACTCCATGGAGTCACCAGAGCATTAACTGTGAAGGCCCAGGAGTCTCTTGGCCTTGCAACAAACTTGTCCAGTTTATGGTTAAACCTAGACGATAGCAGATCCATGTGCGGTGTCCCCAACTTGTGACAAAGAGCTTAGAACACCTCAGGTTGAAGAGACCAGTCCCCTAGATCCAGATGTTGAGGAAGTCTGCCTGCCAAGTTTCCTCACCTGGGATGTCTACGGTTGATAGTTAACAGCCTGCTCTGCTCTATCGAAGACATAAATTTGGTCCTCTGCATTTTGAGCATGCATGAGATAGTCTACATTCTGAGCCAGAAAGGTAAGCCGAAACTGGCAGATCCTTAAAATGTTGCCACCATCAGACCCAGAACCCTCATACAGGAGCGGATTGAGAAACAGTTATGCAAGCAAAGGGTTGAACAGTAGACTAGAGAGGGACAGAAGTTTGTTCTGAGGCAGAAGGATTCTGGACAGGGATATGTCCAATTATTAGGCTCAGATACTCCAAGCAATGAGCTGGTCCCAGCAAATGACTTCTGGTACCTGAGGATTGGGCTGGTTCTTTAACAGAAGTTGTCCAGGCAGCCTACAATGTGGATACCCTAGACTTGAAAAAAAGAATGAACCAAGGTAAACACCATTACAAAGATCTTGAAGCTCCAGGGCAGTGTGAAAAGGTCAAAAGGGAAGGACAACAATTTGGCAGTGGTTCGAGCTCACTGTAAACCTCAAATAGCCTTGCATGGGGCAGGAAAATGGGGATGTGTAGATTGTTGGAGTATTAGATTTTAATATTATTCTAAAATGATAGAATTCTCTGAAACACACACATACACACACATACATACACACACACACAATGTGATAATGTAATGATATTAAAAGAAGTCCAACCTGAGCTTCTTCTATGGGTCACAGGAGTGCAATTAGATTTGTGATCCGTTTTCAGCAGAGAGTGGGCTGAAGTCCGCTCTCTGACATTGCAGGAATCTTTTCAGAAATTGCATCATAGCGAAAATAAAGTCTGGATCTGCCATATGCCTGGACTGATACCCCATCTCAGCCACTCAGCGAGCCGAGGCAGAGAGGAGAGCTGCTGATCAACAGTCAGCAGCTCTCTGCTCAGGGAGCTGCGAGAACCAAGCCAGCAGCAGTGTTCAATCACTCGGTTCTCAGTGCAGAGGCGGCAGGCACCTAGGCAAGCAAGATTATGTAAAAAAAAAAACAAAAAAAAAACAACAACAACCAAACACATATAGAGTCCAGTCACCATATAACACCAGCTTTAACAGTGAGTAAACGGTGAGGAATGCACAAGACAGAAATTGTACACCGTCTTAGTAGAGAATGCATCCTCTGAATCGGATTCTGTGGAAGATGCCTCATCTTAGTGTTAAACTACCCATACATTTACAGACATGCTGCAGGTCTCTAAGGGAACCTAACAGACCATGTGTGGAAGGGGGGGGGTTAAGCTTTATGCAAAATTGCTCTATGTGCAGAAATGCGGTGTGCTTTTGGCAGGTCTTACAGACCCTTGGAATGTGTGATCTGTGCGCAGATACATCATAGAGCTTAGGTCATCTTTGCTAAGACAAGGGTGCTGGAAGTATTTAAAAAAAATAAAAAAGGGAGGGCTTTTTTCCCCCACACCACAATAAAAAGAATAACATTTTTTGAAATTTTAGTCCACACTACAGTAAAAAATGACCGATAAACTGCTCACCTTGGCACTTTCTAGTTCATGCATCTCAAGCTGAATTGTAACCATTTCGGAAGACATTGTTTCATGACCGCGTTCAGACATCATTTGAAGTTCTTCAGATTTATTAGCCAACATCTCAGCCTGATGGTCTAACTTTTGATGCATCTGTTTCTCACTCAGTCTTGCTTCATCCAATTCAGCTTTCAGCTTCTCCATCTTTTTATAAACAGAAAAGTTGTTTTTTTTTAACTTAAAAACGTCACCAAATAAAATGTAATATATACACATGCTCCAATTCTGATAAATAGGAATATTAGATCAAAAGAAGAATACTCAAAGTACTATTAATTATTGATTTCTATTAGGATTGTAAGCTCTTCTGAGCAGGGCCCCCTTAATCCTCTTGTATTTTATTGTATTATAAATGTATTGCCTCCCTTTTAATATTGTAAAGCGCTGCGTAAACTGTTGCCACTATATGGATCGTGTATACTAATTTCTAGGAAACTGGATAACGTCGGTTTGCATCCCTTCTATGATACAATTTCCTTTCTGCATGCTCCAATCTACAGATAAAACCCCTGCACAAAGGGGCAAAAAATAGATGCAAAATTACTCTTTTTTTTTTTTTAATTGAAGATGCAAAGTTTTCTTATACTGGTACATCCACGGTTTGAGTTTTTCTTCATCTGTGTCTCACTCCACACATACATTCATTTCATTCCCAGCAAAACAGTAGTATTGTCTTACTTGGGAGTAATTCTTACAAAGCACAGTAGAAACTGCTCCAATTTAGACAGTCTCTGGCTTAAAAATGTATATGAAATCTGAAGCCAAAAACTTAAAGCGGAGTTCCACCCTTAAAACCACTTGGTTTCATCCCATCCAGCATACTGGCGTCAGCATGCTGTTTTTTTTTTTCTAATGTACTTACTTTATAATAAATCATTTAATTCCGTGCGCACCGCGGTATGTCGCCGCTATAAGGCGTCACGCCTTCCGGAAAGGCACCGCGGTATGTCGCCGCTATAAGGCGTCGCGCCTTCCGGAAACAGCCGATTAGCGTTCGGCTCTTCTCAGCGCCTGCGCACAGACCCAGAAGCTGACTGCGCAGGCGCCGTATATAGCCGCGTCACGCCCTCCGAAAAAACTCGAACTAGGACCGGCTATTTACGGCGCCTGCGCAGTCAGCTCCTGGGTCTGTGCGCAGGCGCCGAGAAGAGCCGAACTCTAATCGACTGTTTCCGGAAGGCGCGACGCCTTATAGCGGCGACATACCGCGGTGCACACGGAATTAAATGATTTATTATAAAGTACATGCATTAAAAAAAAAAAAACAGCATACTGGCGCTGACGCCAGTATGCTGGATGGGATGAAACCAAGTGGTTTTAAGGGTGGAATTCCGCTTTAATCAAATTATTATTTTTTTTTAAACAAAACAATTAACAAAAAAGACAAGCAAAGATGGAGAAACCACCACTAGTAATAATTCTATGCAAAAAAACATTAATATTCTTTTAAAAGGTAGTAAAGCCTGCTGTGTGATTTTTACCTACAGGAAAGCCTTATGTAGGTAAAATGAATATCCCCTAAACATGCAGGTTTAGGAGATATTCACACTAGATGCTGCCGGTGACATCACCGACGCAATGCGATCTGAGGTCCGACATGTTGTGCCGGAGTTGAGGTCAAGAGTGGCATTATTGCGGCACAGGCCACTCATGCAGCCGAAGCCCTGTCAGCGGTGACAATAAGCCGTACATTATGCAGTTGCATTACTTATTTTTTTTTGTTTTTTTTACTTCTGCGATTTACAACTTTTTAAAGTGGATGTAAACACTCACATATACCCAGTGAAGTGAACAGCCTCAGATGATACACAGGGATGAAACAAATCTCCCCACATAAGTTTTACATGTATACAGTAACTGCTCTCTTCAGCATTATATATTCTTTAGAAAGTTCAGAACGCGTTACAGATTTTCTCTTCCTTTTCAGCACTGCAGTGAAGCCTGGGCATACAGCCAATTGGAGGAAAGGCACACACCCCCTCTCCTCATAGGTAGAGACTTTCAGATCTGGTCGTTGAATAGTTCAGCACTCTCCTAATTTATTTACAGTGCCTTGCAAAAGTATTCACCTGGAATGAACATGACTTGTTTGAGGATTTGCATCATTTGATTTACATAACATGCCTACAACTTAGAAGAGGTTTTGTTTTTTATTGTGAAGCAAACAATGGACAAAACAGAAAAGGTCAATGTGCATAACTATCCAACCCCCTAAAGTCAATACTTTGTAAAGCCACCTTTTGCAGCCATCACAGCTCCAAGTCACTTTGGCGAGGTCTCTATGAGGTTGCCACATCTTACCACTCTTGCCTATTTCTCCTTGCAAAACTGCTCCAGCTCCTTCAAGTTGGATGGTTTGTGCTTGTGAACAGCAATCTTTAAGTCTGACCACAGATTTTCTATTGGATTGAGGTCTGGGCTTTGACTAGGCCATTCAAACATATTTACCCGTTTCCCCTTAAACCACTAAAGTGTTGCTTTAGCAGTGTGTTTGAGGTCATTGTCCTGCTGGAAGATGAACCTCTGTTCTAGCCTCAAATCACACACAGAGTGGTACAGGTTTTGCTCAAGAATATCCCTGTATTTAGCACCATCCATCTTTCCCTCAACTCTGGCCAGTTTCCCAGTCCCAACTGCCGAATGGTGTTCTTTGGGTGATTTATTAGGTTTACGCCAGACCGAGCATTTTCTTTTATGGCCAAAAAGTTCAATTTTAGTCTCATCAGACCAGAGCACCTTCCTCCATACATGTTGGGAGTCTCCCACATTTGTTTTTTCGCAAATCAAAACGTGCCATTTAGATTTTTGCTGAAAGTAATGGCTTTCTTCTGGCCACTCTACCATAAAGCCCAACTCTATGGAGCATACGGCTTATTGTCGCCCTATGTACAGATACTCAAGTCTCTGTTGTGGAACTCTGCAACTTCTCCAGGGTTACCCTAGGTCTCTGTGCTGCCACTCTGATTAATGCCTTCCTTGCCCGGTCCGTGAGTTTTGGTGTGCGGCCGTCTCTTGGCAGGTTTGCTGTTGTGCCATGTTCTTTCCATTTGGTTATGATAGATTTGATGGTGCTCCTAGGGATCAAAGATTTGGATTTTTTGTATTACCCAACCCTGACTTGTACTTAACATTGTCCCTTACTTGTTTGGAGAGTTCCTTGGTCTTCATGGCAGTGTTTTAGTGGTGCCTCTTACATAGGTGTTGCAGCCTCTGAGGCCTTTAAAAAAAAATAAGTGTGTATATGTAAGTGACTGATCATGCGACACTTAGATTGCGCACACACACACACACAGGTGGACATAATTTAACCAATGATGTTACTTCTAAAAAGGTAATTTCTTTTTTCACCAGAGCTTTTTATGGGCTTCATATTAACCACTTAAGACCCGGACCAATACGCTGGTAAATGACCCAAGGTGTTTTTGCGATTCGGCACTGCGTCGCTTTAACAGACAATTGCGCGGTCGTGCGACGTGGCTCCCAAACAACATTTGCGTCCTTTTCTTCCCACAAATAGAGCTTTCTTTTGGTGGTATTTGATCACCTCTGCGATTTTTATTTTTTGCGCTATATACAAAAAGACCGACATTTTTGAAAAAAAAACACTATTTTTTACTTTTTGTTAAAAAAAAATCAAATAAACTAAATTTTAGTCAAACATTTAGGCCAAAATTTATTTAGCCACATGTCTTTAGTAAAAAAAAAAAAAAAAAAAAAAAAAAAAAAAATATCGCAATAAAAAAAAATAGCTACCTAGCGGGAACAGCGACACTAATACAGCGATCAGAAAAATGATCGCTTAGTGACGCTGGCAATAGGGAGTGAAAGGGTTAACTAGGGCGGTGATCAGGGGGTTAAAACTTTATTAGGGGGGGTAGGGGGGCTATCCTGAACCTAACACTAACTGTTTTTTACAGTGCCGGTCACACTGACACTAAATGCAGTGATTAAATCACTGCATTCAGTGACACTGTGACAGGGGGGTGGGGGGGGGGGGGCGATCACAAGGGGTTAATATGCCTATGTGAGTGTGTGTCAGTGTTGTGTTGGTGCACACTTACTTGTCATGTCTTCTCTCATCAGCAGCGCTGGGAAACAGCGCTGCGATGAGAGAATACATCATTTCCTCCTTCCTGTGTAAACACAGGAGGAGGAAGTGACAGGCTGGGAGCGCGCTCCCATTGGCTGGGAGCGATCGCGGGGGGGGCGGAAAACACGGACATCCGCCCGCAGATCCCGGATCGCTCCCAGAGGTAGGGAGACCCCCGCACGCCGCGGAGGGGGTCCCGATGGGACCCCCGAACCGCACTCAGGCGGGGACGTAAATTTACGCCCTTGTGCCTGTACGAGCCATGTTGTGGCCGTATATGTGCGTGCGGGGGTCTTTAAGTGGTTAACAAAGGGGTGAATATATACGCACTTGTCAATAATTTTTTAATTTCTGGAACATAGTTTTATGTATATCATAAAGGCTATAATGTAACAAAATGGGTAAAAAGCCAAGGGGGGGGGTGAATACTTTTGCAAGGCACTGTATAGCATTCTCCCAAACACAAATTTCAGCCTGCTTATTATCTCAGTTGGCGGAGAACTTGTCAGAAGTTATCAGGCTGATAACAGAAGAACGGAGCAGTAAACAGCTACGGGACATAGTGCTTTGAAGAGAGAGAATTAACACTAGATATGTGCCCTGCTCAAAATTTCATAAAATCGGGTTTACATCCACCTAAAAATGGAAAAAATTTAAATGGAAACAAAATAAATAAAAAAAATAAGTTTACAAAACTAAATTAAAAGTTGTCATACCTTATCTTTTAGTCCACAAACTTCCCGATTATGTATCCTTTCTATTTGTTCCTGCAGTTGTTCAAGGCAAACCTTCTGTTGATGTTTTATATTTTCACACTCCACGGTTAGGCTTTCCAGAATCTGGTTTTTAAGCTCAACTTCCCGACTTAGAGAATATTTCTCTTGTTCCAAATTCTGCAATGAAAATTAAAAATAAATTAAATATTTTTTTTTAACTTTTTTCAGTATAAAATACAGTTAGGCTGGGTTCACACTGTGTGCAGATTCGGCGCACAGCAGGGGTCCGGTGTGTCCCTGTTCTCCGTTTCAGGAACGATTCAGGCCTGAATTTTTGCTTCATTTCGTACCTGAAACTGAGCCAAAGACGCACAAGGACCCCTGTTCCCAAAAATTCACACACCCGGAGTAGCCAAGATTGTTTTGAATGGCATTCATCCAGTGGATGTCTGTAAAAGTTATATGCAAGTTCCTTTTCCAATTTGCTAATGAAGACTTGTGAAAGTCCCTTTAGATTGGAAAAGTTTGTATAGTATAGTAATGCCTCTGGAGGGGTATTTGTCTGAGGTCTAGGACATCCACTGGGTAATGAGAGGTTAGTTATAGGATAGCTCCATAGATATGATGTCAATTGGACATATGCAGTAGATAGTACCCCGAGGTTGGTATATAAAAGTCCCTCCTCAGATTTTCAAACGGGCCGAACACTATCTATTATGTCTTCAAGAATACAAGAATGGCCAGAACCCAAATGCTTGAGAGACAGACCCGGTATCAGAAACTGAACATTTTCTAGCGGTAGTAGGGGATAAATTGGAGTGGTTGAGGATTGAATTTAAGAATTGGGCTCATGTCTGTAGTGCCACCAATATAGTGGGATATCATATATTGTATTTCTGCTTCAAAAAATGGTAAGCCAATAATAGGGACCTTAACCTCCCTTGCAGGATGAAGGACTATAAGACGACCTTTTAAACCTCAAATACACTGCCGAAGAGCGGGGTCGTCTTATACGCCGGATACAGAGGCAGCCAGATGGATGTCAATTCTGTTGCTGAATACAGAGCTTGTTAAGCCTGCTCAGATTGGAGCGGCGCGGGCTGATGATGTCAAAAGCCTCTGCCAATTCGAGCAGGCTTAACCAGCTCTGTATTCAGCAACAGAGTGCAACGCCCGCCGGGATTGGCTCAGTGCATGCTGCAATGAATGTCACCTTTTCTGCACCGTGCTTGTCAATGGAGGCAAATACACTGTGGACTTGGATCGATACCAAAAGTGGCTGCACCTAGAGGAGGAAGTGTCACCGTTCTCTGGGCAAACTGAGCCAGGAGAGATGAGAGTGCAGACCTATAGATGGGGGTCTGAGCTCTCAGCCTGCCAAGACCAGAGCCATCAGGAGAGAAGCTATGGGGATCTGCTGCAGTGCCTGCTCACCTCTATCCATCCTCTCTTTATGGTAGAGGATGGACCTGCATCTAAAGTCTTCCAGAGCTGCCTTCAGACATTGGGCTTGGATCGGAGGTAAAAGACTGCATTCCCGTGTAAGGTAGGGGGTAGTCTTATACGGCGAGTATAGCCAAAAACAATGTTTGCATTGGAAAATTAGGGGGTCAACTTATACGCCCGGTCGTCTTATACGCCGGAAAATATGGTACACCAGTATTTTTAGCTGGAAGGGCAGAGTCAGTAATTTATTTGATCAAGAAAGACCATAGAGCAATAATACTTCATATCAGGAAGCTCCACTCCACCTGCCTTTTTAGGTTGCTTGCCAACCATATAAAAAAAAAAAAAAAACAACACACCACGTACACATATGGTGGCAAGGCTGCTCTCCTGCACAGGATCACCTACCTAGTAAGTGATCCTGCATGCACGCTGCCGGCAACCCACTCCCGCTTTGATTATTCACAGCGCAAGCAGATCTGAAGGTACCATGGACTCAAGGTCTACCGGCACCCGCCAATCATTAGGCAGAGAGCCAGAACAGCGATTTGGCTACGTAAACAAGGAATATTCAGTAGGTCAGTAGGGAATGCATTGATCCCATGTTCCTGCAAAGCAGGAACGTGGATGAATGCCTTCCCCTAGTCAAAGCACCTACCACACAGTACACAAGCAATGGCTAGGCACACAGTTAAAGTGGTTGTAAACCCACTTCTGCAAGTTACACCTACAGGTAAGCCTAGATAAAGTCTTCCCTGTAGGTGTTAGCAATATCTCCTAAACCTGCACGGTTTAGGAGATATTCGTTGAATGACAGCACCACTGTCTACAGCACGTGCACCGTAAACAACGGCACGCAGGTGCACTAACAATAGCCGCGCTAAACTCGGCAATGCCGTGTTTGACGGCTCCCATGCGCATGCATAAAGTGACGTCATCGCCGCTCCGGCCAATCACAGTGCCGGAGCGGCGATACACGGAAGTAACCTCCGGGATCGATGGACGCAGCCGGAGGACGGATTCATGGGCTTCGGTCGAAGGTAAGTAAAGCATAATGAGCTAGTATGCTAGTCATACTAGCTCATTATGGCTTTGTCTTTCAGTTTTTTTTTGTTTGTTTTCCCTCCCCAAGGGTGTACTATTACCCCCTGACGTTAACCCCCGCCATTACTAGTAAAAAAAGCAAGTTAGGCTTACCGGTAACTTGTTTTCCAGAAGTCTTTCAGGACAGCACATCGAGAGATAGTGACTCCTCCCTCTCCAACAGGAAACACCTTCTTCACAAACTTTAAAGGGAGGCCCCTCCCAGCACACTTCAGTTGTTACCGAGAAACCTCCGGCCCCGGCTGGAACATATAAACACATAGGTTAGTCACAGCATGGCACATCAATAAGTACATTAAACGGGCGGGTTATTGCTGTCCTGAAAGACTTCAGGAAAACAAGTTACCGGTAAGCCTAACTTGCTTTTTGCCAGGGCGTCTTTCAGGACAGCACATCGAGAGGATACCAGAGACTTACCACCTTAGGGCGGGACAACAGCTTGTAGGACCTTTCTGTCGAACGCCTGGTCCCTGGCATACATGAGGTCCAACCTATAATGCCGTACAAACGTGCTAAAACTTGACCACGTCGCCGCCTTACAAATTTGTTCTGGGGGGGCACCAGCTCTCTGCCCATGAAGCTGCAAGCGCTTGAGTGGAATGAGCACAAATCCCTTCTGACGGGACTACTCCTGCATGTAAATAGGCCTCCCTGATAGCTAATTTTAACCATCTGGCTAGGGTATACCTTGAGGCCGGATGGCCTTTCTTTTTGCCCCCAAATAAAACAAATAAAGAATCCGTACACCTGAAGGACTCTGTTATTTTAAGGTCGCATAACATCCAGCATGTGAAAAAACAATTCCTTTTCCCCCCCCGAGGGGTTTGAACAAAAGGTGGGTAGCACAATCTCCTGAGAGCGATTGACCGCTGAGGCTACCTTTGGCAAAAATTTTGGGTCTGTTCAAAGCACAACCCTATCTGGAAATAAAGAAAAATACGGTTCCCTTATTAACAGGGCCTGTATATCGCTAACCCTACAAACTGAGGTTATAGCGACAAGGAAAAAAATCTTCAGAGTAGCATCCCTAAGAGAAGCATCATTTAAAGGTTCAAAAGGCTTTCCAGCTAAAGCCTTCAGTACCACCGATAGATCCCACTTCGGGAAGCCCTTAACCTGTGTTGGCCTAGCCCTTGAGAGGGCTCTAAAGAACCTGGAAACTAAAGGTTCTGAAGCTACCGATCTTTCTAGAAAAACTGTCAGGGCGGACACCTGCACCTTTAGAGTGCTGACTGCTAGCCCCTTATCTGCCCCGTCCTGTAAAAACTCTAGGGTGGCAATGAGGCTGCTTGGTTCCATGGCCGGGGAGTTACACCAGGACGTATACACTTTCCAAACTTTAGCATAAATGGCCCTCGTAACTTTTTTCCTGCTATTTAACAGGGTGGAGACCAAAACGGTCAGAAAAACCTTTCCCCTTCAAGAGTCTTCTTTCAGAAACCAAGCTGAAAGGGAGAGTTTGGATACGTCCGGGTGAAACACTGGGCCCTGCCTCAGAAGGTCTGACTTGGGAGGTAGATGTCAACATGGTTTTTCAGCCATCCCTAGGATTGTTGAGAACCATGCCCTCTTGGGCCAGAACGGAGCGCATTACTGGGATTCAGTATTAGTTATATATTCAGTATTACTGGGATTTTCTCCTTCTGAATCTTTATCAGGACTAAAAGGGATCAGCTGGAACGGGGGGAAAGCAAAGCAAAGGCGAAATCTCCAGGGATGCGCCAGAGCATCTATCCCCAGGGACCCATCCAGTCTGTCTAGGGAGAAAAAATTGAGGTACCTGGGAGTTCTTTCTTGAGGCAAACAGGTCTACCTCCGGTTGACCCCACTTGCTGGAGATCTCCGAAAAAACTTTGGGATCTAGAGACCACTCCGAACCTGATGCCTGCTCAGAAAATCTGCCACCTCGTTCAGGGATCCCTTCAGATGCACTGCTAAAAAGGGATCTCTCAGGTACTTTTCTGCCCATCGCAGGATACTCTCGACCAAAAATCAGCAGAGGTCTGCTTCTGGTGCCCCCTTGCCGGTTCACATATGTTACAGCCATAAAACTGTCTGTCAGCACCTGAATGTGATGGTTTAGAAGATCTGGAGCAAACCTCTCTAGGGCTAAAGCGATCGCTCTTAATTCCCTCCAATTTGAGCGGCCTTGAATGAAATCTTTCCCTAGGTGGGCTCCCCATCCCCACGCACTGGCATCTGTTAATCTTTTCTCCACCGGAAAAGACCACTCCAGGCCCCTTGAGAGGACCTGCTGCTCCTTCCACCAATATAGGGATCTTTTTACCCGAGATGGAATCTTTATATGCTTGTCCAGGGAGTTTAGGCTGTGATTCCACGACCTTAAAAGAAAATTCTGAAGGCCCCTGAAATGCAGTGTTGCCCACTGGATTGTTGGCATAGTTGAAGTCAACACCCCCAACGCCGACATCACCTGCCTTATGGTTATGGGCTGGTTGGACTGGAGCCGAGTGATGGTCTCCTGGACCTTGGTCTTTTTTTTCTAGGGGTAGAAACATTCGACTCAGAGAATTCACCTGATTTCCCAGGAAACAGATCTCCTGGGCAGGTACTAGTGAAGATTTCTGGAGATTCAGAATCCACCCTAGTGATTCCAGGTGAGCCTGAGCCTTGGACAAGTTTTCCAGTAATTTTTCCCTTGAGGTGGCAAAAAAACAACAACAGGTCGTCTAAATAGGGGATCACCGCCAACCCCTGAAGATGAAGCAGAGCTAAGGCCTCCGCCATCACCTTGGTAAAGATTCGGGGTGAGGATGAGAGCCCGAATGGAAGAGCCCTGTACTGTAGGTGTTGAACCACCCATCCTTCCCTCACCGCTAATCTGAGGAACCTCTGGGACTGTGGGGAGATAGGAATGTGCAGGTAGGCATACCTCAAAATCTATTGACGCCATGAAGCATCCTGGCGTCAATAGATTCCTGACCGAAAATATCGAGTCCATTTTGAACCTTCTGTACTTTACAGATTTGTTCAAGGGTTTCAGGTTTAAAATCATCCTGAACTTTCCGTGTTTTTTTTTACCAGAAACACATGGGAATAGAACCCCCGACCCTGTTCTGCCTGGGGCACCTGTACTATTACCCCCTGCTTAATTAACTCTTTTAAAGAGGATTTCATGGCCAGGGATTTTGTTGGATCCTTTGGGAAATTGGTTACCAGAAACCCAGAGACAGGGTGGTCAGAATGTAACGATTGTGGGTTATCTCTGACCACCGCGGAAGAAACTTTTGTAATCTTCCGCCGACCCTGACCGCCGAGTCATTGTGATTTCTGGGACTGCGCAGGAGGATTGAAAAGGATTCCCTTCTTATCTTTTGCCTTCTGCGCTGTCCAACCTTTCCTACCCCCTTGGGGTTTGTTGCCCTCGTCTTGCACCCTTTGCTGATGAAAAAAACGTCTGGGGGGCTGCCTTTTTCTCTTAACCGGAAAATATATTTTTGTATCCGTAGTCCTGTCTAGAATACTATCCAATTCTGGACCAAAACAGGAGGTCTCCTGAAAAAGGGATACCGCAAAGCTTGTTCTTTGAGGCTGCGTCCCCTGGCCAGGTTTTTAGCCAAAGTGCCCTCCGGCAGAATTAGTCAGGGCTGCAGACCTAGCGGTCATCTTGATGGCTTCTACCGAGGCATCCACAATGTAGGCTATTGCTGCGGTTAAAGTAGAGAAAGAGTCCAGAATCTCCTCTTTAGACGAATCGGCCATATTATGAGTTTTTAGCTGACTCGTCCAAAACTCCAGATTCCGGGCAATACATGTTGTAGCCATGGCGGGCTTTAAACCATTTATAATAGACTGCCATGACCTTTTGAGGAGGAGATCCATACGCTTGTCCATAGAAATCCTTGAGAACACCCATGTCCTCAAAGGCTAGGTCCGTAGACCTGGACACCTGAGAAAAGGCCGCATCAAGCTTAGGGACCTTATTCCAAACTGCTGCGGGATCCTCCTCAAAAGGAAAGCGCCTCTTATGTGCTTTAGGGAAAAAGGGCTTCTTTTCTGGATCCTGACATTCTTTAAATTATGGTCTCCGAGATCACTGAATGGACCGGAATGACCCGCCCCTTTGATTCACCCAGACCCGCATACATGCCATCATGGAGGGTTAGTTCCCTTTTTTCCCCTCGCTCAGACCCAAGGTAACATGTATGGCCCTGATTAAACCCTCTACCTCTTCTAGATATAGTTTAAACTTTGATGGGTGCCCTGCCATTTCCTCCTCTGACTCATCACCGGGCACCTGGGAGGAACATTCCCTGGGTCCTAAATCATCTGCCACCATGACCAATTCTGGAATAATTCTTGAGAGGATTGAGAGGTAGGAGGTCTGAGGGGTGGAAGGCAAAACTCAAGAGTCACGCAGAGTCTGAATCGTGGCCAAAAGTTCTTTCTTTGTAGAGGAGATCAAATCCTCTCTCATGGCATCCGACTCCTCCCGAACCAAAGAAGCAATACAAGTTTTACAAAGTGCTTTCTTCCAACTGTCGCTCATCTTAGCTCTACATGATGGGCATTTTTTCTTAGTGTCAGATCTGACCTGTAAACACAAAGAAGAAAAGCAGGGGGACCCTAGTGAGAACCCTGTTCCCATTTTAGGTCCCCTTCAAAAGGTGCACTAAGAAAGGAAGCAATGCAATCCAGTGCCCAGACAGGCCCCCAAGCCACTGGGGGGGGGGGGGGTAGTTTTGAGACCGACCCTCCACCTGACAGAAAAAAAAAAAAAAAAAAAAAGGTAGAAACTCATAGGGAAAAACAGACTTACTGCGCTGCATCCCACCGAGGTCTTGCTGATGCCTGTGCCTGTCCCCACCACTGGACTTTCTGGCGTCTCCATCGCAGAGCGTCCGTGCTTCACACACCTGCTCCCGGAAACCAATAGCGCCGCTGCGCCGGACCGGAAATCGGCACCAGCTCACCGCCCTGCCCCTTCCTCTAGTGAAGTGCCGGAAATTACGCAATAACACGGTGACCGCGCTGAAAAAATGAAACATAATGGCGCAAGCGGCTGCCGGACACCATCTCCAGCCATTCATGGCTCCATTGAGCACCCTGGCCTGCGGAAGGGGAGCCCGGCTACTACCGTCACCGAACGGGTAGCAGGGGAGCGGATGGCTCACAGGCAGATGCCTGAAAAGGTAAGAGGGAAGCAATCCAGCTCCTGGATCTAAAAAACACCTCCCATCTTAGAAGATGTTCCCTCCGGGTCGGAGGAAACACAAAAGCTGAAGTGTGCTGGGAAGGGCCTCTCTTTAAAGTTTGTGAAGAAGGCGTTTCCTGTTGGAGAGGGAGGAGTCACTATCTCTCGATGTGCTGTCCTGAAAGACGCCCTGGCAAAAATAAATAAATATTCCATTAAATATATCCCATAATTTGTAGATGCTATAACTTTTGCGCAAACCAATCAATATACGCTTATAGATTTATTTATTTTTTACTAGAAATATGTAGCAGAATACAGATTGGCCCAAATTAATGAAAACAAATTCGATTTTTTCCTGTATAGGGTTATATAAAATGGTTGTTTTTTTGTTTACAGTGCAAAAAACAAAGAGAAAAACAAAAAACACACAACACACAGATGATCACATAGCACCAAAAGCTCCATTTATGGGCGAAAAAAGGTAATAAATGTTCTTTGGATACAGTGTCGCACGCAATTGTCAGTTACAGTAACAGTGTCGTATCGCAAAAAAAATGGCCTGGTCATGAAGGGGGAGGGGGGAATCTTCCAGGGGTCAAGTGGTTAAGGACTGAAAATGGGGGCAGCTGTACAAATAAGCTGCATTTGTGCCACGTCCCAGCACTCAGTATTATCTATAGTCCCAACTATAAAATTTTGAGAGCCTCCAAAGCTTCCTTGCAAGATGTAGGACCGTTCTAAGTACACCAGTATTCTGAGCTGGAAGGGCAGATTCTTGTATTTTATTTGATCAAGAAAGACCAAAGTAATAATCCTTCATATCAAGAAGCCCCATGCCACCTGCTTTTTTATGTTTACCAAAGATTGAATATGGGCATCTAGCATTCCTCCCTTGCCATACAAATGTGCATATTTTATGTTAATATTATTGCCATATGGAAAATAGAAATGAAAAGGCAAAACATTTGTGTATACATATAAGAGACATTATAAATACCTACCCCCCCCCCCTCTTTTTTTTTTAAGTGATCACAAAGCAGCAGCACACTGATCTTCTCTAGCTGTGGAGGGGGGCATCTCAGGACACGTCTGAGTATTGGAGAAGAGTAGGCCGAATTTCCAGTGCAGCTTAAAAGACCACATGCTGTGCTCTCATGCCTAGTTTTTTAAAAAGAGTGTAAAATTCCTGGTGTGCCTTCCAGTCAAAGGAAGCAACAATACAAAGAGAACAGAATACCATTTCATACAACAAGTACATGGAACAGCAGGCACATATCTGGAATTTGAAATGTTGGGTTGGCATACGCTTTAACTGAATGCCTAGGTACCATCATAGAAGCTTTGGACTAGGGCTGCAACCAACGATTAGTTGGCCGATTAATGTTTAGATTAATCGGTTAATAACCTTAAAAAAAAAAGTAATTTTGCTGAGATTTGCATTTAAAAAAAAATATGTTTGCCCAATTTGTTGTTGGGCAGATTAAAAAACACAAAATTGCTTAACATGGTTTTCTGCAGCTTCTCCAAAGTATATTGAACCAAAAAAAAAATATAGCACTGTTTTGCATTAAAAAAGTCCTTGCATTTTCCAAATACGCAGCAGCTGAAAAAAGCATGTCCCATAGGAAACCATGTAAATGAACTGTAGTGTGTTCCTGTAAAAAGCAACCCGGCCTGAGATGTTTAGTAACTTTTGCAAAAAGTGCACATAACCGCTACTGTAAGGGGTCCGTTTTCTAATGTGGGACAGTGAAATTAATATTTACAGGAGCCATTTTCTCTTTTTGTACTATAAAAAAATAAATAAAAAAAAAAAAAAAAAAAATAAGGATCATTGTTGTTTTTAACCCCGTTATATTACTGGCCGATTAATCAATTATGAAAATAGTAAATGGATTTCATAATCTATTTTGGACCATGTAACAGGAAACTTTTTCTGCAGGTGGGACATCATGGTTTTGTTTATATACCAATGCTAAAGTATATTAGACTTGGTTTCTTTAATCTTATAAAGGTGATGGTATGGAGCAGTTTCAAGGTCTTGTATACATCCTGCAAGTAGAGAGTCAGGTTTGTAAGGGTCAATATTATGTGGCCTACAAATAAAGATTTTGTTTTCTGGCCTTGGACCGAAATATCCCCAACAGTGTCCTGTGATCTGATTTGTTGCACCAACGGTTCCATCAGAAGTGTAAACATTAGGAGTGATAGTGGACACCCTTGTTCTGTTTGTTATACAAAATTTGCGCGACAGTACGCTCTGTGAATATTTGTGCTGATGGAGGATGTATACAAGGCCAAGATGGCTTATAAAAGATTTCCTTGGAACCCAAATTTAGTGTTAAAGTCATTTTTTTTTAATACGTAAAATAGCAAACATGTTATACTTACCTGCTCTCTGTCGTGGTATTGCACAGAGTGGCCTTCATCCTCCTCATCTGGGGTCCCCGGTGGCAATCTTGGCTCCTCCTCCTCCTTAGACTGCCATAGCCAGCCGCTGGCTATAGGGAGAGCATAGCCTGCGCACTCCTGACCTGTGTGTCTATGGAGTGGTGCTATTACTAAGCCAATCCTAGCAGCCATGAAGCGATTCAAATCTATGATGGTCTGCATAGACCACCTGGCATCTAAGTGTACCCTGATCTGCCATGATCAGCCCAAAACCAGAGGCAGACTCACTGAGGCTGATGATCGGATAGGCACAATGGAGGATCAGCAAGGTACACAAGCTTCCCAGATCTGAAGTCGCTGGCGAGTTCTCCTGGTACATAAAGTGGATGACACAGAACAGGCAGAGGCGCAACATCATCCACGTCGTCTTCCTGCCTGAAGTTGCAGGGGGCAATCGCCCCACCATCTTTGCGTGAAACCTGGTTTAAGCAACTGCTGAACCTTCCTAAGATGCTGGCCACATAGGTTGCTGAAAGGGCCCACAGGGTGCCTACTGGAGCTCGCCCGGTGGGCTCACCTCCGAGACCATTTCTGGTAAGGTTCCTAAATTTCCAGTATAGGAACATAGATCCTAGCGGAGGCAAGGAAACATCCAGAATTGTCCTATGAAAATACCAGGGTGATATTCTCAGATTTCTCCACAGAAGTTCAAAAACGCTGCAGGTCATTCAATGGTGGTGAAACATCGTCTCCATAACAAACACAAAATATAGCATGTTATACCCCAGTTGCCTACGAGTTCCGAATCGGGGCACAGTTTGCTTCTTTAATACACCTATAGAGACCAATGACTGGATCAATGGATTGTAAGCTTGGGCCAGCTGGCCTGTATCGGGGCCTCATCCTATATAAGCCAGTCAGAAAGGATAGTTAGTTACAGCTCTGTTGCTGATGTTTTAAGTTTGGGGTTAACAGTGTGCCTTAGATGCTCACTGCAGGATTCTTCTCTGCCGGTAACGCTGGAAGCACTAGTACCTGCCGGAATGTGTACACAAGTACATCAGGGAAGCACACATCCTTGTCGACACGGAATGGCGGGGCCAAAAGGAATTTTTTTTTTTGTCCATGCTTTGCACGTGACAAGTTTTGGGACACGTGACAAGTTTTGGGACTACGCTGCGAGTAAAGTTTTTGTTCCAAATGTTCTGCACAGCAGCAGGGAGTTATATGGGAGTGGGGACAAATGTGCAACACTTCATACTGGGCCCTTGGTTACACATAAATCACAATGTACAGGAGGCTTCCAGAGATTATTGGGCGCTCAAAATGATACTTGTGCTATGCTCTTCAGTATTCTTATACTGTATCTGTATGATGGGAGTCTACATTTAACTTAGCGTCTTGGAACGTCCAATGCTTGAATGATAAATTCCATTGAGCCTTGTTGTTCCAATACCTCAAACCACTTAAGCCTCATGTAGTCTTCCTACAGGAGACGCATTTGTATGGGAACAGGGTCCTGACCTTGCAACGCTCCTGGATTCAGCGCATCTTGCATGCTACATATTCCAAGGGAGTGGCCATCTTAAACAGTAAGGAGGTCCCCTGTACCATCAAGTGCTTACAGACCCGTGAGGTGTACACTGCTCAAAAAAATTAAAAGGAACACATTTGAATCAGAACTCCTGGGATTTTGATCTGGTCAGTTAAATAACAGAGGGGGAGGGGTGTATACAGAGGGGGTTGTTAATTTCAATTAACAGTAAAGCAGCTGAAAACTGATTAACAACAGGTGCACTAGATAGGCAACATTGAGATGACCTCCAAAACAGGAATGGTTTTCAGGTCTGTTTTTCACTAGTTTTGCATTTGGCTAGGGTCAGTGTTACTACTGGTAGTACAAGGCGATACTTGGACCCTATAAAGGTTGCACAGGCAGTCCAACTCCTTCAGGAAGACCCATCAAAACGTGTCATTGCCAGAAGATTTGCTGTGTCTCCCAGCACACATTTTTAAGAGCATGGAGGAGATTCCAGGAGACAGGCAGTTACTCTAGGAGAGCTGGACAAGAGCTGTAGACAGTCCTTAACCCATCAGTAGGACCGGTATCTGCTCCTTTGTAAAAGGAGGAACAGGATGATCACTGCCAGAGCCCTACAAAATGACCTCCAGCAGGCCACTATTGTGAATGTCTCTGACCAAACGATCAGAAACATACTTCATGGGGGTGGCCTGAGGGCCCGACGTCCAATTTTCTATTGAACACCAGACTTGGCAGGTCTGCCACTGGTGCCCCATGCTTTTCACAGATGATAGCAGGTTCACCCTGAGCATATGCGAGACGTGAAAGGGTCTGGAGAAGCCACGGAGAACTTTACGCTGCCTGTAACATCGTTCAGCATGATCGGTTTGGTGGTGGGTCAGTGATGGTCTGGGGAGGCATATCCATGGAGGGACGCACAGACCTCTAGAGACTACACAATGGCACCCCAACTGCCATTAGGTATCGAGATAAAATCCTTGGACCCATTGTCAGACCCTACGCTGGTGCAGTAGGTCCTGGGTTTCTCCATATTTAATCGGCGTATACCGTGCACTTTTCCCCCCTTAAAATAAGGGGAAAATCGTGGGTGCACGATATACGCCGATACCCGCTTCCCGGGTTCAGTTTGAACTGAGCCGCCGACATATACCGAGTGCAGTACACTCGGGTACATTCGGCCAGGCTCGGCTTCGCTCGTAGTCACGCTCTGACGTTTATGCGTGAGAAGCCAAGCGTGCCCGAGTGTACTGCGCTCGGTATATGTCGGCAGAGGCTTCAAACTGAGCGCAAGAAGCGGGGATTCGACTCAGACAGCACTGGAGAAGCCGGAAGAACACCACTGAGGCCGCAGACGGACGCCGAACCGGACGATGGACGCCGGGCAAGACACTAAAACTGTAGAGGCTCAGGTAATTCTGTTGCCCAAACCAGGTAAAGACCCTTTGAGTTGTTCTTCCTACAGGTCTATTGAATCAACAAAAATACTGGCCACTAGATTAGTCAATGTCTACCAACATAGTGATAACCTGTGACAAAACGGGTTTATTTCCCAGAAGTGCACGAATCCTCGCAGACCGTTTGCACACGTTCAGATCAACCATGCCAACTCCAAGGGCTATGGCGATAGTGTCCCTTGATAGGTCTAAAGCCTTTGACCCTGTTGAATGGCACTATATACGTCAACGGTTTTGCAGCACATGGGCTTTGATAAACTGTTTCTTACCTGGATCGTGTTGCTATACTGTAGACCCAAGTCGATGATTAAAATCGGCATGTCGGTTTCTGCTCAGTTCAAAGTGGGTAGGGGGACATGTCAGGGGTGTCCGCTCTCCCCTTCCCTATTTCGCTCTTGCAATCGAGCCCATAGCCATTTCCCTACGAACATCTACAGCAGTTAAGATTCTCCAGGTTGGAAGTATACGCGAATGCAGGGCTCCATATACTCACGATCCAGGAGGATCCTGGATCTTCTCTGAAGGTGGGATTTGAGATTTTTGGTAACATTGAAAGTTTTTTAGGTCTGCAGGTAAAATTGGGACAAATCTAATGACATAGCCCTCGATGAAGGAGCAAAGCTCCAGGTCCCTAATGCCTGGGTATCGGAGATTAAGAACCTTGGGGTTCGGGTAACCCATAAAAGTAGGAGATCATTTGTCACTTAACTTATCACCACTCCAAAGTTAAAGGGGTTGTAAAGGTAAAAAAGTTTTTTTTACCTTAATGCAGCTTATGTATTAAAGGTAAAAAAAATCTTACAGCGCCGGCTATGGCCGCCGCTGTATCACGGGAGCGCGCTCGCAAAAGCTTTCCACCGTGCGAGCGCCCTCGCATGAAGATGGAAAGCTTTTGCGAAAAGGAGCCCAGACAGCCGCCGAGGGACCCCAGAAGACAGCTTTCCGGGCCACTCTGTGCAAAACGAACTGCACAGTGGAGGTAAGTATAACATGTTTGTTATTTTTTTTTTTAAAAGCCCTGACTTTAGTGTCCCTTTAAGACTCACCTGGATGCCTGGAAACATTTACCGCTTGTCAGTGTTCACTCGATCCGATGACGGATAAAAAAAATAAATAGGAATTTCCTCCGTCTGCAGAAACGGACCATAGCGGGGACAGATGAGAGCGGTGTCAGCGGATGTTCATCCGCTATCCCATAGGGATACATGCATGTCCATATTTCATCCGAAAACAGATGGATTAAATACAGACATACGGTCCGCACGTTTGAAAGGGCCCTTACCAATTCGCCAAGTGTAAGCAAATTTTTAAGAGCTGGTTCACAGTCCCACGGCACGACTCCGGGGGCGGCTCTGCAGAGGACTTCAGAGGCGACCAGCAAAACGACTTCTGTATAAAAGTCAATGCAGGTCGCCTCGAGCCACCCCCGAAGTCGTACAGGAACCTCTAAGTCGGAGCGACTTGCGTCGCTCCTTTTAGAACGGTCCCATAGCATTGAATGGGACGCGAGTTGTCCCAGTGTGAACCGGGTCTAAAGTGCACATAAATCACTGGATACTAATATTTATAGGTAAAGTTGATTGAGGGAATATCCCATTACCTCTTGGAGGATCAAGAATGATATTTTTTCCCCCCGCTGGAGCAAATTCGATCATGCTTTACTGGAGTTTTTTTTATTTCCTCTGGAACAACTGGGTATTGAATAGCGTATATGGTGGTTTTTGATTTGTGTGTTTTTTTTCCCGCTGTTGGTTGAACTGGATGGACTTCAACGAGATGTAACCGAGAATAAGTATTTTTGCCTGTAGGCAAGATGGGGCTTAGAGAAAAAAATGAATACAAAAAAAATAAGGTATAGTCCCATATGTTTGGGAGAACAGTTAAGAGACATCTGTATAAAGTCCCTGCAAAGTAAATTATTGTAGTGCCGAAACAACTAATCGATTATGAAATTAAATTGATTAAAATCGGCTAGTAACATAATGGGGTTAAAAAAAAAAAAAAATTGTCCCTTTATAGTACAAAAAGATCAAATCACTACTGTAAATATTACTTTCACTGTCCAACAGTAAAAATTAACCCCTTACAGTAGCAATTATTTGCTCTTTTTGTACTTATTTTAGTTTTTTTAACCCCCATTATGTTACTAAACATCTCAGGCCGGGGTCACACCTCTGTTTTTTGGTGCTTTTTGCAGAAACACACTACAGTTCATTTACATGGTTTTCTATGGGACACGTTCACATCCATGATTTTTTTCAGCTGCTGCGTATTTGGAAAGGGCAAGACGGTGCTTTTTTTTTTTTGGTTCAATATACTTCAATGGAGAAGCTGCATAAAAGCCAAGTAATGTGTTTTGCGGCAATTTGTGTTTTTTAATCTGCCCAACAACAGATTGGCAAAAAAATGCAAATCACTGCAAAATTATTAATATATATTTTTTTAACGTTAGCTGATTATTGTTTTGATTAATCGGTTAACTAATCGATTATGAAAATAATCGTTAGTTGCAGCCCTAAATTATTGTTCCTGGTCCTATGTAGTCTGTTCCAAACTTTCCTTTCTATATAAAGTTTTTTAGAATTAGGCAAATATATATATTTACAATCGTCTATAGCAGTGATGGCAAACCTTGGCACTAGGGTTGTCCCGATACCAGTATCGGGACCGATACCGAGTATTTGCGGGAGCACTAGTACTCCCGCAAATACCCCCCCCCCCCCCGCTCCATCGAAAGCCGCCGCTGCATCGAAAGCCGCCGCATTGAAAGCCTCCCCCACATGGGTTAAACAGCATGCGGGAACATCACAGCTTTCATTTGAATAGCTGTAGTGTTCCAGCTGCGTATAGACACTCCCCCTTGCTCGGGATTGGATGGGTGATCGTGATCTGTCCAATCCTGAGCAAGGGGGAGTGTCTATACGTGCAGGCAAAACAGCTATTTAAATAAATGCTGTGATGTTCTCCATGCGGCGGCTAGGTATGGGGGACATGGCTGCATATGTGGGGGACATGGCTGGGGGAAAATGGCTGCATATGTGGGGGGCAATTAAAAGAAGTATCGGTATTGGCGACTACTTGAAAAAAAGTATCGGTACTTGTACTCGGTCCTAAAAAAGTGGTATCGGGACAACCCTACTTGGCACCCCAGATATTTTGGAACTACATTTCTTATGATGCTCAATTACACTGCAGAGTGCATGAGCATCATGGTAAACGTAGTTCCAAAACATCTGGGGGTGCCAAGGTTCGCCATCACTGGTCTATAGGGTATTCTTAAATTCACAGAGCAAAATGATGCATCTTCCTGAATCATCCGTAATGGTTTAAAAAATAGAGTATGCTTACCGCAATTGCCTTGAGACTGCACAAGAGTTAAATAAATGAAAAAGCTGATGACACACTGTTCTGCAACTTCTGCCTCCAACTTGCCAAACCAATGGTGAACAGGAATACAAAGCACATTGACACCTGCATGCAGACAACCAATACCATAAACACTTTAGGAAGTATTTGCCCCCTTAATGACCAGGCCATTTTCTTTGATACAGCACTGCGTCGCTTTAACTGACAATTGCAGTCGTGCGACACTGTACCCAAAATAAAATTGACGTCCTTCTTCCCCACAAAAAGAGCTTTCTTTTGGTGCCATTTGATCACTTCTGCGGTTTTCATTTGTTCTGCTATAAAACAAAAAAGCAACAATTTTGAAAAAAAATAAATATAAAAAAAAAACAACACAATATTTTACAATTTTTGCAATACAGAAAAAATAAATAAAAACGCACCATTTCTTCCTCAGTTTATGCCAATTTATTTTTTAACAAACACACACACACACACACACACAATAAGCCAGGGCTCAACAAATCCCAGGCGCAAGGTCACCATTGCGACTAGAAATTTCACCCTGGTGCCTGGGATTTGATCAGTGACAGGGACCTTTGCTACAGGGCTGGCTGCGGGGTCTTGGCTGGGAACGTGATTAACGGTGGCAGCGGGGATGGAGCAGGAAAAAAGCGGCACAGCAGCGGCTGACACGGCAGGAGGAACGAGTGGCCATCAGAGTGAAGTCCAGCTGGGGTTCTCTCGGCGGCCTGTCATTCCCACTGCTGCCGTCGCCCTGCCCCAGGGTATTGCGGGAAGAGGCTCAAGAACATCAGGGATCCAGAGTCAGTGGTTTCCCAGCAGCCAGAGCGCCCTGCTCCTCTGGCTGAATGAGAGGGGCTGAGCACGAGAGAAGTTCTCAGTGGCATTGTGGGCAGCACCAGGTGACCACCACCAGAGGGGCAACACCTGAGGGCAGCAGAAGAACTCACCAACACTGGAGGAAGAAGGAAGAAGGAGGAGGGAGGAGCACACACTCAGCTGTGCCTATCCTGCGCTGTTCTGAGGTCTAACATTTTTAATAGGGTTGTCCTGATACCACTTTTTTAGGACCGAGTACTTGCCGATACCGAATACCGATCTTTTTTTAAATGTCATGTGACAGTTTTCAAACCACAATACAGACTAAGGATATTTTTTTTAGAATTATAAAGAACTCCAACTCAAGATATTATAAAAGAATAAAAATGAGTAAAAATTAATAAAAATGTTTTATTTTCTTGTCACGCAGTAGTAAAAAAACTCAAAGAATTTTCACAGAACATGTTGACAACTACAAAAAAAGTATTCTATTTAGGTATCGGGAGCATTTGCGCGAGTACGAGTACTCCCGCAAATACTCGGTATCGGTCCCGATACTAGTATCGGTATCTGGACAACCCTAATTTTTAATGTAATCCAAATAGACGTGCTGGGGGGGTGCTATGGGAGAGAAGGGGGGGGGGGTCTGCACTAAAGGGGGTCTGCATTGATGGGAGGCCTGTACTGATAGAGAGGTGCACCGAGGGGCTGCACTGATGGAGGGGGGGTTTGCAATGATAGATGGGGGTCTGCACTTAGTGAGGGGATCTATACTATGGGAGGAGGGTCTGTACTTAGTAAGGGATCTATATATACTGTGGAAGGGGGGGGGGGGGTCTGTACCGAAGGGGGTAATTCTATTGTAGACCACAAGCTGGATTCCACCGCAAAGACCATAACCCGTCCTACACTGCAACCTGTGCTACATAATGAAGATCTATGATGTTGTCTTAAACCTACAGAAAAATACTATATCTATTATTCGGCACCGCACAAGATTTACACAAGAATTGATCTGTTTGCTACAACTGTTGTGACGGCAGCAAACATCCACTCTATTCTTTGGTCAGACGATGCTCCCATCTCAATATCTGTTATAGAACCAAATGCACAAAAACACACAGACAGTCTCCTGCGCACGGGAGCTTGATCACTTTGTGAACAACCAGAGTCTTCCGTTGGAATAGGGAATGACCAGGGATCTTGCTGCCCTCCTCAGAATATTTGGTATTCTTGAGACTAAAATGTAAAAAGAAAGGAAGGGCGCACTGACCTAGTGCATTACCAATGGCTAGGTTTAATTAAAATTGTATAAAAGATCATGAATACTCACAAAACAAGTAAAAAAAAATTAAGCATAAAAAACATCACTCCATCAAAGGAATAGATGCCTTCAGAAGGTCTCCTACTGGAACCAAACAGCCGGAGAGTCCAGACAACATGAATTACAGCTACAGCTTACGCGTTGCGAGGGCGGACCCTCCTCCAAAAGTAATATTATCTGGACCACCCTTTTCCTTTGATGGAGTGATGTTTTATGCTTATTTTTTTTACTTGGTTTTGTGAGTATTCAGAATCTTTTATACAATTTTAATTAAAACCTAGCCATTGCTAATGTACTAGGTCAGTGAGCCCTTTTCCTTTTACATTATAGAACCAAATGCCTCAAGGCCTACTTACATGTGGCGCAACAATGTAAGCTTTTTCTCAGGGAAGCCAGTTAAAGAGGAACAAAAAAAAATAAAAAAGGAAAAAAAAATAAAAAATATGTGAATTCTTTACCAATAACATCAAGCCAGAGGAAAGCTCTGATGTGCACATAAAGCTTTCATCAGAGGCCTAATGTTACAAACGGCAGCCAAGGAGAAAAAGGTGCAGATTTGGACTTCTGTCTGATTTGATGTTAAAGTGAAGTTTCACCGAATAAAACAAGTATATAACATTACATTCAGTATACCTCAAACATGTTTTTTGGAGGGGGGTGTACTGTATTATCGGTATTTTCCTCCCGGCTTCCGGGTACACGCTCCTGTGGGAGTGGGCGTTCCTGTGCAGTGTCGCAATGTCATCTGGGACTTCGTCCATATGACTTACGTGCCTGAGAAAAACTCCCCGGCGGATAAGGCGCGTCACGACTTTCCGAAAGTAGCCGAACTGCGAGTCGGCGCTATATGGCGCCTGCGCACCGACTAGGAGCCATGTAAAGCCGACTGTGCACGTGCCGTATAGAGCCGACTAAGTTCGGCTACTTTCGGAAAGTCGTGAAGGCCTTACCCACCGGGGGGAGTTTTTCTCAGGCACGTCAATCATATGGGCGAAGTCCCAGGTGACATTGCAGCACTGCACAGGAACGCCCACTGGAGCAAGTACCCGGAAGGAAAATACCGATAATACCGTATGTACATCTCCCCCCCCCCCCCCCCAAAAAAAATAAAATAAATAAAAACGGCATACTGTACATGTTTGAGGTATACTGAATGTAATGTTATATACTTGTTTTTTGGGTACAGCTAGAATACCAACATAAAGATACTTTGGCAGAGGACAAATTACATGAACTAACTGTTGTAGAAATCAATTTAAACCATGAGAAAACTTCGAGGAGATTTAAGGCCCTACACTACTCCCAGGGAAATAGGTCAGGAAAATCTCTAGCCAACTATCTCAGAGACAGATCAAATCTAAGTTAGCCTCCATTATTGATCCTGAAAGCCATACTAACGTATTCCACCCGAGCACATTGTCAATGCTTTTCGTAAATACTACAAGGACCTCTATAATTTAGCTAAAGACCCATTGACCCCCTCAACTATCTGTATAACCAATATCAGATTTCTTGGATTCTGTATCTCTTCCTAAAGAGGAACTCAAGAGCTTTGAATTTCCCTATGAGAGATGATGAGATTCTAGCCATTATAAAAGTCACTATGAAATAACGAATCTCCAGGTGCTGACGGATTCACTGCTGAATAGTACATCTTGAAAAGTTTTGTAGTAACACCTCACTTGAAAACATTATTCAACCTGTCAGCATCCACCGCCTCATTCCCCTCAGAAATTCTACAAGCCATTGTAGTGACAATACCAAAACCTGGAAAGGCTCCAGACTGTCCGCAGAACTTCCGCCCTATATCGTTGCTCAACTCAGATCTTAAGATATATGCAAAGGGTTTGTCGAACATGAATGTGACTAATATCCCAAAATTTGTTAAGTCAGATCAAGTTGCATTTGTTCAGAGTAGACAAGCCGTCGATGGCACCCGCCTTATGCTTAATCTGATACGTATTGCTGAACTGCGAAAAACAGCAACAGCATTTCTAGCCATCAATGCTGAAAAGGCATTTGATAGGGTGCACTGGGGCTTTTTACAAGCTACCCTGAACAAATTCAGACTTCAAGGATATGCCCTGTCCGTCATCTCTGCACTGTATTCTAATCCTACTGCAAATATCTGCACATCCAATGCACAGTCAGAAGTTTTCCAAATATTTAATGGTACAAGGCAGGGATGCCCCCCATCTCCCCTAATTTTTACTTTAAACGGTGCCCCTTGCTGAATATATTAGAAATAATCCAGGAGGTCAAAAAAGAATTACAGTAGCAGGCCAGCAACATAAAATCGGATTGTTTGCCGATGATGTGGTCCTCACTCGCACTGACCCCAAATCTTCGTTATCGGCAGTCCAAGCTACAATCAATACATTTAGCAAGATTTCAATTTACAAATTGAACACCAAGTCATCTGTCTTGGAAATAAATATCTCCAGGCCACTCCTAGACTCCTTGAAAAAACAATTTCCCCACATCTGGGCAAACGGTAGATTACCCTATATGGATATAGTCCTAACGTCACCTTCAGCTAATACATATAAAAGCGAGCTTCCAGCCACTTATACAGACAATTTCTCAGGACTTCCTACACATTGTGAAATTTAAATTTAACTGGCTAGGGTGTATAGCAGCAATTAAAATGATGAAACTCCCTAAGATTCTTTATCTCTTCACGACCATCCCCATCATAATACCAGCTAGCATTTTCCAGAAGATCAATGCCCTCCTTAAAAGCTTTATTTGGCAAAGAAAAACCACAAAAATTGCATTTGACACGGATAAAGGCAAAGCAGAATGGGAGGGGGGGGGCTGCACCTCCCAGCATTAGAAACCTACTATTAAGCAGATACATGCTTGGTTCGATCCTTCATCAGATCAACGTTGTTTCATGCTGGAAAGAGCCTTAATGGACTCTTCAGATCTTATCTCCTTATTGCTTGCCTCAAGAACTGGTCTCCCAAAAAATATACCCAATATCCCGGCATCTGTGTGTGCCTGGAATGCAAGTCATAAAATCTCAAAACATAAAACCACAAACTTCCACATAGATGCCCCTGTCCCAGTACTAGAATATACTATACCCTCTATAAAAACTCGGCCTTGGATCTCACACAGGATAAAATATATGTTAACGATATTAATGTAGTGAACCCGAAATATAACCACTATGAGACTCTACAGGTAAAAAATCTACTCACTAAAAGAGATACAAGGTCCATTGAGGTAAACAGTGTGATATGGCAAGAGCTCCAAGACAGACCATATAAAAAAGGGAGGCATTGCAAGACTCATATCGACAACCTGATAATAGTCAAATAGTCATATCAAAACGGCCCCAATGCTGGCATGGGAAAGACCTAGGCATCTCCTTTAGCTATATGGAATGGAAGCAAGCTAGAGGAACTACCTTCAAGGTGTGTCAATCATTGGGACAATGATAAAATAATGATAAATAGGAGCCATCTTGTCCCCATTAAACTATCAAAAATCTTCCCCGACTCCAAAGCTGAATGTTGGAGAGGTTGTGGAGACACTGGGACTCTTTGGAAATGTAGATGCTTATGCAGCTTCTGTAATGGAATATTCTCCCTAGTCTCAAAAGGTCACAGGTTTCTTCATCTCTTACATCAAAAATTAGACCAAATTACAAAACAAATCCACTTTCTAATAGTTAATTTTTTTTTTACTGCAGCCCTCTGGAAGACTAAACGGCGCGTACACACGGTTGTTTTTTTGTGATGAAATAAAAACGATGTTTTAAAAAACGTCATTTAAAATGATTGTGAGTGGGCAAAACGTAGTTTTATGTCTTCTGAAAAACGATCAAAAAAATTCCAACATGCTTCAATTTTTTATGTCGTTTGTCATAAAAAAATGATCGTGTGTGGGCAAAACGACATTTAAAACAACGTTTTTAAACCCGCGTATGCTTTAAAAGCAAGTTATGAGACGGGAGCTTCAATGGAACAGAGTGCCGTCGAACGTGGTGTACGTAACCGCGCTTTGCAAGAGCATTTTCAGAAACCGATGGTGTGTAGACAAAGTCGTTTTTTAAAATGAAGTTTTAAAACGTTGTTTCGTTTCGCGAGATAAAACAACGTTTTTGTTCCTTAACAAAAAGTGATCGTGTGTACGTGGCATTACAGTGCCCCTAATATGTCAGAGATAATCAAAAGAGTGCAGAACTCTGCCCAATATGAAAAGGACAACAGCATATGGTACGGACTCCATTCAAAAATTTTATAAATTGGAACTGTTGGCTTTCAATATTTCTGTAATAGATGCATAATTTGAATCAATTTAATCTTGGTAAAACATGGTGCATATGTTGCGTTTTATTTTAATGTTCCTGTTTACATTATGTTATGTTGGCACCCTGGCCAATCGAGACCTCAGACAGGCATAGGAAGTGAACACTCCACCCCCATCTGTGCTCAAGATACAGCCACGGCCCTGGCCCCAGGGACTAAGTGATTTGGACTCCTTCTGGAGAAATGCTCAGCGAGCCCTCCAAGATTTCTACCAAACACTATACAATCTACCGCCCGGCGGCTCTTCTAGCCCCACTTTTACTCCTGAGACTGATAGAGAGTCTTACATTGAGGAGAAGGAGCTCCCTACATTGGATGGCAATTCTGTAGAAGAGCTGGAGCGGGCAATTACAGCAGACGAGGACTTAGGAGTGATAGTGGCCACCCTGTCCGGTAAAAGCCTGGGTCCTGACAGATTCACCCAAGGTGTTCAACCCCCCCATCGGAAGGCTTGGCATTTCTTCCACAAACGCATGAAACCCACATTACCATTATCACAAAACCAGATAAGATTTTGTGTGCCAATTATAGGCTCATATCGTTAATTGGAGTGGACACGAAAATATGACAAAATGTTAGCAACTAGATTGCAGCCTCTGCTCTCCCGCCTCATACACCTGGATCAGGTGGGTTTTTGTAAGTGGTCGCGAGGCAAGGGACAACACCGTGAAAACCCTGCTTCTTACCGACTATGAGCACACCCATGAGGTCCCTCTATGCCTTTTGGAGGTCGATGCGGAAAAATCATTTGATCGGGTGGACTGGCAGCTTCACCAGATGTCTCTGAAACAGATAATTTGGGATAGTATTTTGGGGCCCAGACCTATGTCCCTTTACCCCTCTCCTGCTAGGATTCGGGTGAATGGCTCATTGTCCCATACATTTTCCAGTCATAACGGGACACACAGATGTCCTCTATCCCCCCCCCTCCCCATCTTTTATGTCCTTGACATGGAACACCTGGCAATTGCCTGGCGCAGTAACCTCAAACATCTTCGGTGTATCAATAGGCCTCACTCATTCCAAATTGTCTCTTTGCAGATGACCTGTTAATATTTGTAACCCAACCCCAGATATCCTTACCACATAAAATGCTGGAATTCAAAAGGTTTGGGAAGCTAAGCAGTTTCAAAGTGAATCATACCAAGTCAGAAATCCTGAACATCTCTTTATCCCAGGAGACGCTCCGCCAAGTCTCGACTAAGTTTCCCTTTAAAACAGGTTCCACTTACATCAGTTACCTTGGAATCCAAATACCCACAGAAGGGTCCCGATTGTTCCCCCTGAACTATGCTCCCCTTCTGCTTATAACCAAGATAGATCTATCAAACTACACAAAGAAACAACCTATCATGGCTAGGCAGGTTGAATGCTCTAAAAATAGACATCCTCCCTTGGTTTCTCCATTTGTTCCAGACAATTCCCATCTCCATACCCTCCGGGTTCTTTAACAAGCTCCGCAAACTGTTCTTCTTTATTATATGGGAGGGGGGGGGGGGGGGGGGGGGGGCTCATCCTCAGATACGCTACGAGACTAAAATCGTTCCTCAGGATTTGTGGTGGAGCTGGAGCTCCAGATGCCTCTATATACTGTAGAGCAGCAGTACGCATGCGTACCTTCATTCCTCCACCAAACTATGGGTACAAATAGAGAGCCATCTTAATTCAATAGATCTTCACGCCTTACCGTGGATGCCTACTGAATTTCTGAAAGGATGGATACCCCTGAGCGACCTCACCTGGCAAACTATAAAAATTTGGACCGGAATAAAATTCCTCCAAGACCCCATCTCCTCTGAAAGGACCCATGACTCCACTGTTTGACTCTGGCTTTTCCACCGGCCCTACAGGGAGCAAGTTTTGGACCTTGGTGTAAGGAGGACCACAGACAACTTGCCCAACTCCTGCATTCAGATTTTTCTCCGATTCAAGACGTTCCCTCCGGCCCATCTTTCGACGCATTAGCTACAGAGGTGATATCCTTTATTTGCACCTTCCTATCCCTGCCTAAATATACTTGCTGACTTAAAGGGGTTGTAAAGACAAAAATATTTTCCTCTTAAAGTCTGACAGTAGCTGATAAAGTAAAAAGTAATGTTTTGCATTATAACTAGTTTGATATCTGTTGAAATCGATCTGTTTTATTCACCTCTGTCACTCCTGAATCATTATTCTCACTGACTTCCTGGTTTGCGGTACGCATTTATTCTTGCTACATCACGGCCTAATGGGAACTACATTTCCAATTGGGCTTAGCCTCCATGCCTATGAGGGTTAAGAGAGCATCTTCACACAGGGCTATTGTCATAGGGAGGGGGTAAGCACATTCTGCTTTCCACCATGCAGGTGCTGGTGGAAAGCAAGAAGAGGAGAGACAGGAAATGGCATTTTCAAACCTGGATTACTGTATTTTGGAGGTCAAAAGGAAAAACGAGGTAAGTGATATTAAAATGCTCTAGCTTACAGCAATCAATTGATCTAATAAAAAACGAACCTTTAGTGTTCCTTTAAGGGACATTGAGAGCATGCTGCTCCACACTGCCCCCTAAAAATAAAATAAAAAATAAAAATAAAAAAAGTGTTCTCTCAACTATACTCTCTCATACATATGGTCTATAATCCTCAAAGGCCTGGAAGGAAGATTTGGGTCACTCCATTTCACCGGTAGACTGGCAAAAATGCTTCATTCTCGCTCACAAAATATCCTTAGCCTCCAAGGCTGAAGAAAAAGGATTCAAGTTGTCGACCCATTGGTACAGATGCCCCTCGACTTTGCACTGAATAAACCCTGAGCTCCCGGATACCTACTGACATTGTTTGTCGTCTAAGAGAACATTACTCTACATTTGGTGTGAATGACCCCTTGTGCGGAGGTTCTGGCAAAAGATCCTCGACTGGTACTGCAGACTCACGGCGACCTTTGTTGCACCCTCTCCTGAGGTAGTTTTGCTATCTATATGCTCCCTCGACCACTTAAAAACGGTCAAAATATACATTCTCTGGCACTTCCGGGCAGCAGCTAGAACGGTTCTGCCCAGACATTGGAAATTGACAAGCATTCCTTTTCTGGGGGATTGGGCAATTGAAGTGGACCAAATCAATAGCCTGGAACGTATATATGGTTGCAGGAATTGGGTAAGAAGAGCAATTCTCCAAAACCTAGACCTTGTGGTCCATGTTACAATACTCCTCGAAATGTATTACATGTGTTACAGAGGACCCCACCGATGCAACTGTTTGACCAGAGTGGAATGTTTCTCCCTTAATATCTACATTCCTCTATTCCCACCATCCTTTTTTCCTTCATATGTTGCAGTGTTACACGATTACCAAATCATAATCTCTAGTCTCATCAGACCTGAATTGTTGCACACACAGATCTTCCCCCTCAGAGAAAACGTTCTTAGCACAGGAACAAAAGCCCTAGCTTATTTGTAGTAAGTGGACAATACCATTGAGAAAGCACTTGTAAATCTAAAGTATCATTATATATTGTACTTGATGTTTTAACGAGCGTACCTCTGTAACTTGCAACATTGTTCACTAAAAACTAAATTGAAAATAAATACCATATACATCCTTTTTAGCACTGTCAGCAATACAAAAATGTTGGGCAAGATTCACCCAAAGAGGAAACTGGCAAAAAAAAAAAAAGCACATTACCATGTAGAGAGGGTTCTTTCACCATTATTAGCTGTGGAAATTGTCAAGCAGGTGAACTTTTATTAGAACTGTTATTTACCTCAATGACGAGAGTCATTTCATTACGTTGATCTTCTAATTGATTTTGAAGATCACTCTGACTTTCCAGTAGCTTAAGGCCATATTGTGCCGCCTTACTCCGCTCCTCCTCCGCTTCTTTTAACTGGCGCTGGAGTTTTAGTACAACGTCAGATTGGGCCATAGTGCCTGAATCCTAAGACACATGGAGAGAAAAATAAATAAAAATGTTGTACATTAAAAAAAAACAAATACAAAATCATTTTACTACTAAATATCTATCAAACAAAGGCAGAGGGACGGAAGGAATAGAATATATATATTGTGTGTAAAAAATAAATAAACACACACAGGCTGCAAATTACACTCACCTCACAAAAATGAAAATATAATTTGTTCCACCGCTGTATAATAGAAACTGGGAGTATAAAAAAAAAAAAAAAATAAAAAAAAAAAAAAAGTTTAACTTTTTCTGGAACCGATACACACTGGAACTGACTGCACTGGTGTGGACTATGCCATTGGAATCCATATAATCTACTATCCGTGCACTTTTAATGCAGAGAAAAAAACACTGGACTGCATGTCGTGTAAACCAGCCCTTAGTTTGGATAAATAAAATGTCTTTATCTCCCCGTCGGTTTCTGACCAATGCTGGCGATGTGGCAAGGAGCGTGGCACGTTCCTCTACATTTGGTGGGAGTGCCCAATACTCCAACCCTTCTGGCACAAAGTACACAACTTGACCAAAATGGTTTCTCTACTCCCTCTGGAATTTTGCCCAGCACAATACCTTTTGCATTTCTCTGACAGTTCTAGGTGGAAGTACTTCAAGTCAGTGGCAATGCACATGATTAATGCTGCTAGGATGTGTATATCGGTACATTGGAGATCGTCATCCCCGCCCTCTATGGCTGAATGGGCTTCTCGAATAGACCGTGTCACTGAGATGGAGGAACTGATCTACTCGGCCTCAGATAATATATCTAAATTCGCTGCTATATGGGAACCATGGACGACCTTTAAAAGCTCTCAATCATACAAAGATCTCCTTAAAAATGCAGACTGATCCCGCACTATGGGATTATCGCCCGTAGTTCGGGATGCAGACTCATACTACTGACCTGGTGCACAGTAGCGCTTTGACCACTAGATGCTGGAGAGGGTAGTTGGTGACATTTGTACCCCCTCTCCTCATTAAGCCTCATTCGCCCTCACCCCCCCCCCCCCTTCCTATGATGTATCCCCTCCCTCACCAACCTTCTGATCTCCCCCCCCTTTTTTTTTCTTCTCTTTCTTTCTCCCCTTTTCTCTTCTCTTTCGCTCTTTCATCCTCTGTGTCTCAACTCTTCTAGGATACGCTCACCCAAACAAATCACCTTACCCAGGAAGCCATTTGATGTGTAAGCTTACCCAGACATATTGTATCTATATTTTGCAGAAATGTGCCTGTACGAAAAAGAAAATAGGATTTTTTATGACAGCTTACCTGTAAAATCCTTTTCTTGGAGTACATCATGGGACACAGAGCGGCAATCCATTACTATGTGGGTTATAGAGTCTACCTTCAGGTGTGGACACTGGTGTAATTAACTACACAGGAAGTTCCCTCCCTATATAACCCCTCCCATACTGGGAGCTCCTCAGTTTTTGTAGCAAAGCAATAAGTGTCCCAATATCCCCAAACAAGAGGGGCGGGAGCTCTGTGTCCCGTGATGTACTCCAAGAAAAGGATTTTACAGGTAAGCTGTCATAAAAAATCCTATTTTCTTTATCGTACATCACGGGACACAGAGCGGCAATCCATTACTATGTGGGATGTCCGAAAGCAATGCTTACTGAGGGGAGGGAGACACAAACAACGCAGGCCGCCATCAGATGTGAGGATCTATAATGCTGCCAGATGCATACTGCGCCAAAAAGCTGCATCCTTTTGCCCTCCTATGTACATCTGACAAGAATCAGTGAACCTAAGCACAGACGCCAAGTTGCGGCCCTGAAAATCTGCGTCATAAAGGCTCGGTAAAGCATCGCGCATAAAGCGCTTACTATCCTGGTACGGAGCACCCCCCCCCCCCCCCAAGAAACAGGGGGGAGTCCCACTCTCCGAACCACAAGCCTGAATAATACCCTGATGAATCAATCTTGAAAACAGTTGATTTTAGACGCTGCCTGCCCCTTCCTGGGGCCTCCTGGTAGCGCAATAACATCAGCTTTCCGTATCCGAGCAGCCGCTTCAGATAGGCCTTGACCCTTCTACTCCAAGGAGAGAGAGTGTAACCATTTTAATAGCGGAACTGAACACTGCCTGCCAACATCTAGGGTCTTCTGGCAGCACAATAAAAACTTCAGATTTCTATATCTGAACCTTCAGATAGATATTTAACTGCTCTCATCTCTACTGAGAGAAAGCAATAACCTTTTCTTCCGAAAACAAGGTTTTGAAAAAAGGGGGAGGTAAGAATATCTAGATTCAAATGAACACTAGATCCTTCTAGTAAATAAGGCTGGGTGAGGATTAACATCACCCTACTCGTAAGAATAAGTATGGTTTTATACCAAGAGGTTGCCAATACTGAAACTCTCTTGGAGGCTACCACAACCAAGAACACCAATTCCCTTGTTAAAGGCTGAAGGGAAATATGGTGCATCGGCCCACAGAGCTGACCCTGTAAGCCGACAAAACTAGAGCCAATCCTCCAAGCACAAGGGCGACTAAACTGGTGGACTTATGCGCGTCACCCCTTGTATAATGGCTCGGAACAAAGAGTGTGAAGCAAGCAACCTTTGGAGGCAAGGCCGAGATCGGATCCTTGATGTAACTTAAGGCTGGCTCCGTCTCCTTTCCAAATGCAGGAAGGCAGGAATTTTATCTTTGACAAACTTCCAAGGATGCCACCATCTGTTTCATACCAGGAACATGGGCTCTCCCGATCCTGGGATATCTGGTCCTGGAGGCCAGCCTTCCTGTATGAATCAAGGAAGTGCCGTTGATTCTAAAAACCCTGATCCTGAAAAATGTGGGCTAAAATAGCCAGACCATTAATTCACCTGTTGCACGACAGGATGTAATACCCCCTTCGAAGTAGGCCTGGACAAGATGTAAGGGACCGTGGGTCCTCTACTACCACCCCTACTGTTCCTGCACAGAAAAGGTCGTCAGGGCTATGCCGGAGTAATCAGGCCAGCTTCCGCCATCCTCTAATGTTGCATGGACGCCACGGCACTGGGGGGAGAGACATAACCAGTGACCACTGGTCCCACCAGATTACTAACACATCTGCCCCCGCATGCGGGTGGATCCCTTGTCCTTGACCTCAAGCTGTTCAATTTCTTGTTGAGCCTGGACGCCAATACATCTTATGTACAGGGTACTATTTCTGTGGCCCTTGGTCAGGAAAACAGTCGGGGTGTAGAGGTCATTCTCCCGGAGACACTTGTTGACGGCTACAGCGAATCGCCTGCCAATTCTGCATTTCATGAAATGACGAATGTCAATAGGCAAGGCACAAGCTCCTCCTTGGTAAATTAAGTAAATCACTTAACATGGTATAGTCTGATTGAACTCTGACCGAACCAACCAGCCCCTGAACGTTCAGGCCCCTAAGCCAGATGCTCCATCGGTAGCTCTAGCTGACAGATAAGGCTCCCTTGGAGCTCGACTACTTCCCCTGGGCCAAGGTCTCTTCCTGACCTGGCAAACCCTTTAGTTAAGAACCACCAAGAGGAATTCCAGCCTATCTCTGGGACCGGTTCTTTGGATAATGCTAGGTCAAGATCCACTCCTTCTAGGCCAACACAATACTGTTTATAACAGTCCTGAATAAAAGTATAGGGAACTGTCTTGAATGAAGCAGCATCTTCTCTAGTGCCTTAAGCAGAAGGCCAAAAGTAAGGAACTGTTTCTTGCCGTAACCACCTAGACCAGCTTTCTTATAGCGATGGTCTTGTCTTAGGCCAAAAGTACTCTCCTGGTGCAAAACATACCCAGCTTCTTGTCAATGAAGAATGTATCTTTAGACTGGAATCCTAACCCAGGAGATCCAGATACCTGACCATGCTGGACACCCTTAGGTCCAGCCATGCTGCTGACTGATCCATCAGCAGGAGTCTGCTTCCGTATGCCATTACTGCTATACCCTGGGCCTACAGACCTGCTAGAGGCGGGCCCTAGCACCCTGACAACCCAGACACGGAGGCTAACCCAAAAGGGCAAGACCACCAACTGGAGATAGTGCTGTTCCCCTGCACAACGCAGACAACCTCTGCAGTCCCAAGTAAATAAACACATATGCAACTGGCTCCCCATATGTGTATGTGGCAAGTGTTAAAGCCGTATGCCTCAATGGAGGCGTGTGTTCATGGAAGCATGAAATCATATAAATATGTCTCACGCCAAACATGCATATAGCATGTGTGCTCTGGAACGAGCATCCTTGCAAGCAAGCAAGCATGTGCTATAAACGTGTTATGCAACAATGTGCAACATGAACCCATGCAGACACGTATCTCTATGCAAACACAAGGCATCCTGTATTGCTTAATTAAGCCACCATGTGCAACTTTAAAGTAACCATGCATGCGATTCAGCATCTTCCATGCGATCAACATCTTATGCATTTTAAGCACTACTGTGCGGACAAGAACCCTTGTGTGACCAAGCACCCCTGTGCGTTCCAACATCCTTATGCACCCAAGCATCTTAATGCGACTTTAGGCATTTCTGTGAAACAAGCCTCTCTATGTGATCAAGTATCCCTGGGTAATCCAGGACTCTGTTGATCCAACAACCATGTGTGATCCAGCTTCTTTTTGCATTCAAGCCTCTTTAAGCGATCCCTTTAGGCCTTGAGTAATCCAGGACTTGGGTGATCGGGTAATCCTGTGTGATTCAGCATTTTTATGCCTTCAGGCCTCTTTATGCGATTCTAGGCATTTCTGTGGGAACAAGCCTCTTTGCGTGACCAAATATCCTTGGGGAATCAAGGACTTGGGTGATCATGTAATCCTGTGTGATTCAACCTTTTTATGCATACAAGCATCCTTTATGCGATTCAGCATTTTTATGCATACAAGCATCTTTATGCGACTTTAGGTACCTTTGTGGAAACAAGCCTATTTGTGTGACCAAACATCCTTGGGTAATCCAGGACGCTGATGATCAGTTAACCATGTGTGATCCAGCATCTTTTTTGCATCCAAGCAACTTTATGCGATTTTAGGCCTTTCTGTGGAAACAAACCTCTTCTGTGTAACCAAACATCCTTGGGGGAAACAAGGACTTGGGTGATCAGGTAATCATGTGTGATTCAGCATTTTTATGCCTACAAACGTCTTTATGCGATTCAGCATTACAAGCATCTTTTATGTGACCTCTATTGTGGAAACATGCAGCACCATATAGACAGAAACATGTATGTTTATGCGATCCACAATATAATCTGCTCTGTTACTTGTTTTTATCCCACATGCATTCCAAACTCATGTATGTTATGCAACATGCGGACTGGTAAAGAGGAAATTATCCTCTGCAGATGTGCGTTTCCTCAATTAAGAGACATTAGCAATGTGTGCCCGCAACTGTGCATCCCTCTGATGCATTTGGTTAGCCTGAAGCCGACACCAGGCTGAGGATTATATGGAGGTCTTACTAGCCACCTATAGGAAAACCTCTCTTTACACTCTAAGGAGAAGATAGAGGTGTAATCAGAACCTGTAGAGCTTTTGATAGCTTCTCCTTATTAGGCTGCAGCTCCTGTCTCCTGTCCTCTGACAGTGAAACTTTTATCCCCAAGCTTTCTAATCCCTTTGTTTCAGGATTAAAGCAGGAAAAGGGGGACACCCCCCTTTTTTTTTTTCTTGCAAAACACATGCAGAGTGATTGCAATGTTGGGGGAAGGCTGCATTGCCTGACAGGTCTGATGGCTCAATCTATGAGCTGTTTAAGTCTCTTCAGAGGAGAATAAGGGTCCACCAAGTTCAGGTGGCGATCCCTCTTTATATTCCTACCCCTGACCTTATTCAATGGGGAGACCAAGTCCTAAGCTAAAGCAGAGGCACTTAACCCAGGTGCATCAAATAGCTGAATTTAGTCTGACACAATGCCTGCTAATCTGCACAGCTAGATGCGAGTAGGCGTCTTAGATGAATCTGTATCCAACTCACACAAGGTGCTTACGTTTGTGTCCCCCTAGCTTTACAGAGCTCTGACGTCCGGGCCCTTTGAAGAGCCTTCTTTGCGACTGCACTGAGCCGGTGAGCACGTGCAACATGGTAGAGCCTGAAGCGGAGGAAGTGGGACACAATAGATCAGCTAACACTTAAGCTTCCGTTTTCTGGAAAGCATGGTAAGCAAAAACATCAGGCATGTCTTCTACTGCCCATAGTAGTGGAAACACAGATAAGACTTGCAGCTACTCACGGAAGACAATCCTTTGTATAGGATTAAGGGCATATTTTTTTTATTTATTTTTTTTATTTATGTACCGGCCCCTTCAAGGGGAGATATATAGGTACTGCAGCCATCCTGTCTAACAGACATGGTGGGCCAGGCTGCATGCCGGCTAGGAGAGGTATATGGGTGCCCTGAGCCATCCTGTCTCAGAAGACATAGTGGTTTACATTGCCCATGCATAGAAGCATAATATAGGCGAGACCCAAGTCCCCCACGGAGGACCTACTGTCGAACCAAGTCCCGTAGGCCCTCCTCTTGCCTTCTCCACGCTGCAGGGTATTGCCAAGCAAGAGGCCCAATCTTCCCCCTTCACCGTGGGTATTGTCCTAGACCTTCAGGGACCGGGGTCCATGGCAGGAACACCAACTCCCCTGGACCTATATAGCATCCTGGCAGCAGAAAAAACATTTGGTCCTTAGAAGGCACAAAGTTCTGGAACCCAGGATACAGCCCTCCGCAGAGAGGCATTATAGGCTAAACCTCGTTCTTCGTACCGAGGCCCGGGTACCGTCCACTTTGGCTATGAAGCACCTTGGACGGATCCGGATTTATGGAGGTTTTTTACATCCAGCATGGATCCCTCCAGTGGAGCTCCTAAGAGCACATGTTCACTCGTGACCAACACCTTAGACACTGATGAAAAAACTGAGGAGCTCCCAGTATGGGAGGGGTTATATAGGGAGGGAACTTCCTGTGTAGTTAATTACACCAGTGTCCACACCTGAAGGTAGACTCTATAACCCACATAGTAATGGATTGCCGCTCTGTGTCCCGTGATGTACGATAAAGAAAAAAACTTTTTTTATTTGTATACATTTTTGTGTTTGGGCTCATGGAGCCGCTCCGTTCTTTGTTAAGTGCAAATCTTTTCAATAAAATCTTTATGGTTAAAAAAAAAAAAAGAAAAAAAATAGAACGTCTTTAGGGCATACCAACTCAACTACAAGGTGAAGTAGAGAGAAAAAAAAAAAAAACACCCACCTTTCTTGATGAATTGGCAAAGTTAAAAAATGTGTGCATCTATTTTTACCTGCAGGAGCCTGGAAAGCACTGCACGCTTAATCAATGGATCAAGAGTAAAATGTTAGGCTTCTGCAGACAAGCCCTGCAGCTCTATATTGGCTGTCAGTTTGAAAGCCGCCGCTGGGCTTGAACTACAAGGGTTCTCATCAGCAACCCCCCCCCCCCCCCGGTACATTTAAACCTGCTATCTGCCATGGTAGCCAGTAATTTTAGTTCATTCACTCACAGGAAACGGAATGAATGATGTAGCTGTGTGGGTATCAGTTTTTTCATCGAGACAGTGGGTGCAGGGAGAAGATCCCCCGCTCGCTGTCACACTGAGGGAAGGGTCAGGGGGGGGGGGGGGGGGAGAGCTACACCCTAAATACAGAATACATGTTCCAAAAGGTGAACATACCTTTTAAAGTTATGTCAATGGAAGATAATAAGTTTTTTTCCCTTCTTGGATATATCATTTTATGTAAATATCTACTATTGTAATACCACACAGAAAAAAGGCACCAAACCTACTTGGATACTTTATACTAAGTGTGTCTGCTGCTATGACCATTACAGCAGATTACCTTGTAATCTTTATAAAGACTAAAATCCAGTTTAAGTGCCAACTTGCCATCTGCTGCAATATGGCCTATATAGTAGCAAAAGTATATTATGTGTGTGTGAAAATAAAACAACCCAATCTGCTCTCATGGAAATCGGTTTCAGATTAGATGTCCTCTGTATTGATAAAACATGGCTGGTAAAATTGACACACATTTCTCCATTTCTGCAAACTGAAAAATACTTTACATTAAATATCACCCAAATACAAAATTTAAAAAAATGTACTTCCTGTAAACTATATGCTGAAGTGAATCTTCAGATTAAACATTATATGGGGCTAATTTACTAAAGGCAAGTATACTGTGCACTACAAGTGCAGTTCCTCTAGATCTTAGTAAATGAGGGGAAAAGCTCTGCCGATTTCAACAATCCAATCATGTGCAAGCAAAAGTGGGCGCCCTCAACATCAAAGAAGAGAAGAGGGAAGAAGACTACGGAGAAGTCCGGGCCACCATTAGTAAAAGAGCTGGAAGATAGCAGAGGAGCCCGGCAGAAGGAAGAAGGCACCGGAGAGCATCCTGACACTCCTGACCGCCCCCTCAAGAGGCTTACTCCACACCAGGGAGAAAGCCTTGCATTACTGTGTGGCGTTACAAACAGAAAAACAGGAAGTGAGGATTTCTCAGAAGAAATAAAATCATTTAAAAGCAAAATCGAAGGATGAGGCAAGTAAAGGAGGACTTCACCAAGGTACAGGAATCCATTTACATTTACAACCCTTTAATAACTCCATGCCACTCATTCAAGGGAGCGATACCTGTTGGGGAGGCTGATACAAAGGGACTAAAAAGAGTACTTGAAGGTGATTGTAAAGTCTTGTTATTCCCCCCCCCCCCCCCCAATTAAAATATGAAACATATTATACAAACCAGTTCTGTGCAGTGAATTTGCACAGGGCAGCCCGTATCCTTTTCCTTCTTGGGTCCCTTGCTGGAGTTCCTGGACCGTCCCTCCTGTTAAGTGCCCCCACAGCTAACAGTTTGCTATGGGGGCACCCGAGCCGAGCTGCAGCTCCATATATCAATTCAGACACCCTCTTTCTCCTGATTGGCTAACTGAGTTTGATTGGCAGAGAGCTGTGACAGGCTTAGAGATGAGAATACAGGAGGCAATACTGTGGTTTGGATTTTTACAAACTATAAAATGGTACATGTATTGGAGAAATTATGCATATGAGGTTTACAACCACTGTATTATTATCATCATCTTTGTATTCTCTCATTTCTATGCCTGGCACAGCTCTCTGAATCTCCAGTTCATGGGCTGGTCTATGGGCCGGAGCTTAGGAAGTGGAGTCATGACATCACTGGCCCTGCATCCCTGCTGTAAACACACACAGGCTTAGCAGCATGCATGGTGCTGGAAGTGTGCGCGCACATAACTCCCTGCTGGGATGTGGGCTGTACACCAGGAAGGTGGGGTCAGTGATTTCACAACTCCACCGCCCATTTACTGGAGATTTTCAGAGAGCTGCGATAGGCTTAGAGAGGAGAATACAGAATAATACAGCGGTTTGTATTTTTACATAAACTATACAATGGTGCATGTATTGGAGAAATTATGCATATGGGGGTTTACAAGCATTATAAAACAAAAACGCTCTTTTACTCAAGCTGGGGCAGCAGAAGACACGCTTGTGCATGAGTCTCCTCTGCATTTTGGTCAGTCACAGGAGAGGGGGCACAGCAACACATTTTCTGTGTGGGTTTTTCTGATTAAGCTTAAGGGCCCTTTCACACGGTGCGGACCGTTTTTCGGTCCGCACTGTGTGTGTCCGTCGGCTCAGCGGGGGGTCCCGCTCAGCCGTCGGCGGACAAGGCGGTCCCCGCACACTGTGCAGGGACCGCCCTGTCTCTCCTCCGCTATCCCCTATGGGGAATCGGATGGAAACGGACCGTCTGTCCGTTTGCATCCGATCCGATCCACCGGACGGAAGAAAAATAGGGTTTTCTTCCGTCCGCAAAACGGATCCAGGCGGACGCAGATAGTAGGCGGACGTTAGCGGATGCATCATCCGCTAACGGATCCGCTCCCATAGGGCCCCATTCTAAGTCCGTTTACAGACTTAGAAAAAGCGGACCGTTCGTCCGCACGTGTGAAAGGGCCCAAAATATTTTCAGTTTGATTTTTGATATCTGGGTTTACAATCACTTTACCTGACTTGTCTGTGATGTTCCTACATCTATTTAAGTTTTATTATGTTTGTTGTTTCAATGTAAAACATTAAAAATAAAAAAAATTAATAAAAGCAAAGCATTGCATCGGTGAGAATGATAGTGGCAGGAATCTGCTAATTCCACCACCTGGCTAGCTGAGGCTGCTGACACCTGTATAGTTCAATGACAGGTATGCATGCATGTATGTATATATAAAAAATAAAAAAAACACTGATTACTGTATAAATGCCAATGGTTCCAAAAATGTCCGATCGGTCTGCCATAATGTTGCCGTTCCGAGAAAAAAAAAAAAAAGCGCCATAAATCTATCCCCTATTTTGTATAACTTTTGCACAAATCAAATAAATATATGCCTATTGCGATTTTTATTACCAAAATGATGTAGAAGAATACGTATTGGCCTAAACCAGGGGTGTGCAAACCTTTTTCAGATAAGGTCAGATTTGATGAAGTGAACATGCGTGAGGGCCGACCATATTGCCTGACATTCTGTGAACCATTAAAATTCAGTCCAAGTGTGCTCGTTTGAGCACTGTGAATAATGGGGGGGAACTAATGCGCAAACCACACTAACCAGAAAAATAGCTATGAAAGGGGTCTAAAATAAAAACTAGTTAATATAACAAACTACACAGAAGCCAAAAGATAAAAAATGGGGGAGCTGGTGCGTGAAATAACTAAAATTAATAACTAGCAGCAACAACCAATAAAGTGCTCACACACTGATAATGATGTAAAAACAGGGGGTGTTAGGAGTGCTTACTAATAGAACCAAAATTATTATATATCTCATAACAATTCCAGTGATAATAAACATAAGACAGTAGGCTAATATTATACATTTTTATGCACTGATCATTTACAGTAATTAAATGATGTGAACCAAATGACAACAATGTGAACACAATAAAATATGTGCTAAAAGTGTAGAAATAATTCAATATAGTGAAGATGAAGCAATCTTCATGCAATGTGCAATAATACAGTCTCTGTGCAAAATAGCAATCAGGGCCAAACTCCAAACATGTAGCCCAAAAGAAGGTAAATGTCCACACTAATACACGTCCCAACACCAATTTTCTTGCCTTTGTGGCTGTATGTGGTGAAGAGATGAGCTCAGACGTGTAAAGAAAGCTCTATTCGTGAGAACAATGTAGCATGACTGCGCAATTGTCATTTAAAATTGTGACAGCACTGAAAGCTGAAAATTGGCTTGGGCAGGAAGTAGTTAATGGAACAAGCTGAAATAGAAGCCGATTGGCTACCATGCACAGCTGCACCATATTTTGCACTTTGCAGTTTTAATAAATCAGCCACATTGTCTCTGCTATGGCTGTAGTTCATTTCCCCCTCCAGATAGCTGCAAGGAAAACTCAAACAGCCGGGAATTCCCCCAGTCCTGCCTTCTTGCTAGTGCTCACTCTCTCAAATTCAAAATGCTGCCTGTCCTCTGTTGGAGTAGCTCTACACCATGACATTGAGATGGATAGTGCACCGAGCATGCACAGGGTTTAAATGCGAGAGGAGCGTGTGCTCTTGTAATGATGGGGGGGGGGGGGGGGGTGAGCATTAAAGCGTTACAAAACCCAGTAACATGAAAACAGTTAATCACCCCCCCCCCCCTCATCGCGCACAGCTTATAAATTAAAATACTGCCAACTATATACCTTTTTGGCTGATCTGTATACCACGACCACATGATAAACTGCAGGGTCTGCCCGAGTGCTGAGTGTTCAGGTAGGAGGAGATTTCCACTATAGCATGTGTCCTCATGCTGTTCTGAAAGGTGGATCATCCATGAATTAAGATGTGACATCCCGCCCACTGTGTTCTTTTTTTAGTTACTATGCATGGAGGAGGAGGGAGACTGGGCTGTCATTTAGGTTCTGTATACACACCCAAATGTGCGATGTCAATACCATGTGACCTGAAAAGCTCAGCTCAAGGAGGAAATGTTCTCTCCAGAAATAGAGACCAGACTGAGCATGTGCAGCTTTACTACGCTGTTGTATTATCTGGCCTTGCCAAGAGAGACAGGAGGATCTGTTAACACAGGATTAAAGAGTGTTTTTACACAATAAAGAGGATTAGCTCCTTAAGTTCCACAGTGAGTATAACAAGTATGATATTCTGCATAGACAGACAGATTTTACTGTTGTGGGTTTAGTAACACTTTAATGGCTAAAGCTTGATAGCAGCACAGTTTGTTTTTATCTATTGGCTCCCCTTAACGGCATAGGCAGTCAATTTGCAGAGGTGAACCAACTAACCCTTTAAGTGGAGTTCCACCCAAAAATGGAACTTCCGCTTTTCAGAACCCCTCCCCCTCTGGGGTCACATTTAACATCTTTCAGGGGGAGGGAGCAGATACCTGTGTAATACAGGTATTTTGCTCCCACTTCCAGGCATAGATACCCGAGCCACTCACGGGTATCTACGCCCCCCCCTGCTGTCTTCTGGGAAACGCACAGGTCCCAGAAGACAGCAGAGACCAGTGGGTGCCAAAATCGCCGGGGCCCTGGACAGCCAAGTGTCCTTATTTTAAATATCAGCAGCTGCAGTATTTGTAGCTGATGACTTTTGAGAAAATAAAAATTGGCAGAACTCCGCTTTAATAAATCAATCTCATGGTTGTTAATTTACAAAAAATAAAAAGGGGGGAGCATACTCTGTCACTGATCCTGTGAGCCTGTCCAAGAATTAAAAAAAAATAGCCTGTCCACTGGAGAGGCATCTAATGTTGGCAGAGCTCAGTCATGTGACCTGTCAAAGTCATATAACCACCTCTTCTCCAATCACGGAGCTGTCGCTGCTGCATTACCGGAGAAGTCCAGCCTAAGCTCATTTGGCTGAGCTTCTCCTATGAATCATAGGAGTGCAATTTATTTGCACTCCTGTGACCCGTTTTCAGTAGAGAGCGGACTGACGTACACACTCTGCTGACGTCGCAGGAATCAGTCCAGGCACCGCGTCATCGCGACAATAAAGTCTGGATCTGCCAGGTGCCTGGACTGATGGCCATCTCAGCCTCTTACCGAGCAACTGAGACAGCCGCCCCCTGCTTCTCCACAGCTTAGCGATCCAGTGAGCATGGAGGAGCAATGAGGAGAGCTGCTAATTGACATTCAGCAGCTCTCTGTTTCAGGAGCTGCGAGAACTGAGCCATCGGTGATGTTCGATTACTTGGTTCTCCGTTCAGAGGTGCCGATACCTAGGCAAGTATTATTCTGAAAAAAAAAAACAAACACACACACACACACACACTTCTCTTTTAAAGGATAGGTTTACCCTTTAGAACAGTGGTCTCCAAACTGCGGCCCAGGGGCCAGATGCAGCCCTTTTCTTGATTTTATCTGGCCCCTGGGGCACTATTTCATTTCACTGCCACCAACAAAGGGGTAGAGTTCTTGCCAATGACACCAACAATAGGGCCCAATAACATCAATGATGGGGGGACCATTTCCTCCAATGACACCAACATGGGGCACAATTCCACCCAATGACACCAAAGATGGGTCACAATTCCACCCAATGACACCAAAGATGGGGGACAATTCCACCCAATGGCACCAAAGATGGGGGACAATTCCACCCAATGGCACCAAAGATGGGGACAATTCCTACCAAAGACTCCAACAGTGGGGCATAATTCCTGTCACTGACACCAAAGATGGGGCATTGTTTACACCAACTGATGCTGGAACTTTTTCTACTCCCGATCTACAGTCCGACCCCCCAAAAGTTGTAAGGGGAGAAAACTGTCTCTTTGTATAATAAGTTTGAAGACCCCTGCTTTAGAACATGGTTGTCCAACCTGCGGCCCTCCAGCTGTAGTAGAACTACAGGACCCATGAGGCATTTCAAAGCTGACAGTTGCAAGCATAACTCCCAAAGGCAGAGGCATTAAGGCAGGGTTTGACAAATTTGCTTGGAATCTACGAGCCAGAAAACGCACCCCGTCCCGACGAGCTTGTGCGCAGAAGCGAACACATACATGAGTAGCGCCCGCATATGTAAACGGTATTCAAAACCACACATGTGAGGTATCGCCGCGATTGTTAGAGCGAGAGCAATAATTCTAGTTCTAGACCTCCTCTGTTACTCAACACATGCAACCTGTAGAATTTTTTAAATGCCTATGGAGATTTTAAAGGGTAAAAGTTTGTCGGCATTCCACAAGCGGACGCAATTTTGAAGCGTGACATGTTGGGTATCAATTTACCCGGCGTAACATTATCTTTCACAATATAAAAAAAAAATAAAAAATTGGGATAATGTTGTCTAATTTTTTTATTTAAAAAAAAAAAAAGTGTATTTTGTCCCCCAAAAAAGTGCGCTTGTCAGACTGCTACGCAAATACGGCGATACAGAAAGTATTGCAACGATCACCATTTTATTCTTGCACTCTGTAGTATAGTGGAGCATCATGGGAAATGTAGTTCCAAAACATCTGGGGTGCCAAGGTTCGCCATCACTGCTCTAGGGTGTTAGAATAAAAAATATATATTTGGGGTTCCAATTTAGAGGGAAGGAGATGGCGGTTAAAAAGTGAAAAATTACCTCAATTACCGGCCGCGGCAGGGGAGGTGGGGTTGCACGGAGACACAGGATCCTGGTCCTCCGTGCGCCCCCTGCCGCGCGATTACAGCGTGCCCACGACGGCCGGTAATAGAGGCCCCGGCCTTGTAGGCTACAAAGCCTCGGCCTCAATTACCAGCGGGCGCCAGGTCACAATTTCTTGTTGCAATTACGACCTGGCGCCCGGATTTTGTCGAGCCCTGCATTAAGGGACTTGTAGTTCTGCAACAGCTGAAAGGCTGCAGGTTGGACACCCATGCTTTGGAGCATGTTACATCAGTATGTAGTGTGCAACATGTTTCAGCACACCCCTTTCCCCAACTCTCTTAGTCCTGCGACAGTGAATGGGGGAATTTTTCGTGCAGCCACATTTAAAAATTGTCATTTAGTTAAACGCTTGCCGACTATTTACGATGACAGAATGGCATGGGCAGGCAGATTAGCATACAGGTACGTCCCTTTAAATCTGCAGTCCAGCGGGCGCATTCTAGTGCCTCGCGAGTGCAGCCACGGGTCCCTGCGATTGCAGTCGGCAAGAGCAGAACAGGGGAAGGGCTTTGTAAACAAGGCAATCCCCTATTCTGCCTAGTGACACTGTCACTGATTACTGTTCCCCGTGATCGGAAGACGTGACATGTCACGTGTAGCCACGCCCCCTAACAGTAATAATCACTTCTTAGGGAAGACTTAACCCCTGCAGCGCCACCTAGTGGTTAACCCCTTTACTCTCATTTTTACAGTAATCAGTCACAGTGCATTTTTATAGCACTGACCGCTGTAAAAATGACAGTGGTCCCAAAATGGTGTCAAAAGTATAATGTCGCAGTCCCGAAAATAAATAAATAGCTGCCATAACTAGTAAAAAAAAAAAAAAAACAGTTAATAAAAATGCCATAAAACAGTCCCCTATTTTGCAGACGCTATAACTTTTGCGCAAACGAATTAATAAACACTTGGGATTTTTCTTATATTTTTTTTACCAAAAAAATGAGGAATACGTATCGGCCTAAACTGGGGGGCATTCATTTTGTTTAAGAGCCACATTGCACGACCGCGTAATTGTCAGTTAAGGGAAGGTGCCAAATCGCAAAAAGTGGCTAGAAAGAACCCTGTGGGGCATCGCAGGCTGCATATTGCAATGAGCAGGCTTTAAAATATATATTTACAAAAAAAAAGGGGGGGGGGGCAGCTCCATTAATTATGCACGTCAATGAACGATCACTGCTCATAACACATCAAACAGGGTACATTTTGTGAGAAGGGCTTGGGTATATGCATGTGGTGTATACTGCAGTTTATTATGCCACACCCAATATATAGCACAATAGTACCCCCATTTCCCATGACAGCCCCCATACAGGTAGCACTTTTTGTTGTACCAGCCCAGGGTCCCCTAAATTCTGACATGGGGGGGGGGGGGGCACACAGCTGATGACTGCCAAGCATAGTATGTACCTATGAGGAATGTGATCCATGTCCCTCACAATCACCACACATCCCACTGACTAACGGAAATAAAACCTAACAAAGCTAAACATACTATTTAAATAACACATTAATCACATGATAGCTTATCGTCGCCACAGAACTACACACATTTATAATAACGAGAACTTTACCAGCTATTCCACCTAAGATTCCCGTCACTTCTGCTCGCTTGCTTACAACTGCAGTTTAAATGAAATGTCAGAACATCATCTCGCGAGACGTCGCTTCGCATACCAGGCGGGAACAGGATTGGCTGAGTGTGAAGGGGCGGGACCTTCTCGCTGCGCATGCTCGTGTTTGAGAAGCGTAGATGGGAGATTTGCGGTGTAATAAAAAATAGCTCGACTGGACCGCGTCACTTCCAGTGCGGCCCCCTCAGCAAACAGCTGTTGGAGCGGTGTTCCGTCAAACATGGCGGCCCGTCGGAAGTGGTAACGGAAGTGCCATTTCTTCGCCGCCATCTTTCTACACCTCACACTCTACCATAGTAAAGATACACTGAGAAGGGGGTAAGCAGACATCTTGTTACACCCACCGGAGTCTTGCATTTTACATTTTTTTTTAATAGTAGACTGAGTTGATATAGTCGAATACAGTACTTACAACTCCGACTGTTTACATGTTGAATTTCAAAAGCAGCGGCAGGCCTGCTAATCTCTCAGACTTGCTAATCGGACAGATGTTCGCTGCTTTTAAAATAAAAAAAATGTAAACATATACACAGAGTTGTAAGTACTGTATATCACTATATGAACTCGGTTTACTGTTAAAAAAAGTGTAAAATGCAAAACTCCGGTGGGTAAAACAAGATGTCCGCTTGCCCCCTTCTTAGTGAATCATTACTGTGGTGGAGTCCGGGGTGTAGAAAGATGGCGGCGACGAGACGTCACTTTCGTTACCAATTCTGACGGGTCGTCTAATCTGACGGAACAGCGGTTTTCAAGATCCAGAAAATTATAGACGAGCGGGGCGTGTCAGCAGGTGCATTGCGTCTAGCCCCGCCTCTACATTTCCTAGGCTGCTCTGTAAAGGGGGACGGGCCCCGTGCATAGCGGGGATTTGTGTTAGAGGAGCTCGGATAAATAGAGTGCCAGTGGGAGGGGCCTTCGTCTGTGCTTGGAAAGAGGGGCGGGCCCCGCGAATAGCTGTGTCTTTGAATAAATGAATCCAGTTGCCCAAGAGCTTGCAATGCAATCTATAACAATGACCTAAAGTTACTGTCTTGGTAATATAGGAAAACCCATGAGAAGAGCTGTGTCTATTCTTATATCTATGTATGCTTTTCTTTTGAAAAGTGTGCTGTAGATAGAGTAGCTGTGCTCCCTGGGGATCCATGCGACTGGAGAGAGCCCAGACGACTGTAGCGGCCTGCTACATTTTAGCCGGCGCTGCTTTAAATTTAGAGGGTTAGTTGACTCAGACTGTATGATTTTTTTTCCAAATTTTGGGCCTCTGTTCCAGCCATGGTTGTACTGTGAGTGACCACTATTGTTGTCTGGGGTGCCGTTACCATCCCAGGCCAAGGGTGGCAGCAGTCAGGTCAAGGTGTTATGGGTGTTCCCCTTCGGCAGCCAATCAGTGGGGGTTGATCGTCCCGCTGTGCATGCTGGGGATGAGTATTTAAGGGACAGACGCCATTGGACCGGGATCGTCGATCGCTGGTCTGTCGTCCCACCACCCCCACCCCCCCGTGTGTGGCCCTCCTGGCTGGGGGTGTGTGTTCAAGTGTTCCTGGCTCTGGGACTACGTTGGCCCGGGGTTGTGATTTACTAAGTAGGCCCGGTAGTCAGACTGGGTCTACGCTTCCAGAGTGGTCCTGTGCTGTCCGTCCCAAGGGAGGAAGCCACTCGATGAAGAACCTATCTTGGAGAGCACCAAGCAAGAGGCTGGTATCTCAGGAGAGGCCTTGAACTTCATTAAAGGATGCACCATTACTGAAAGACTGAATGATGGTCGCCTGTCAGTTCTGAGTTTACAAGAAGTTAATCGGGAGAGATCCGGGTGCTGAATCCTGTGTTGAGAGGATTTTGGACCGAACACATCTCTGTGGGAAGGTCTGTGGCAGAGACTTTACCAATTTCTGTGTGCCATCCTGGCTGCTAGGCTAGTGAGAGAGACCTATCCGGGTGTGCAATACCCACTCTGGCTAGAGTGGCAACGAAAGCTGTGTTACTGGAAGTAGGAGTGTTTCTGGACAGAAGTTGTGCACCTGAACCTATTACCTATTACCCTTCCACCTCTTCAACTACTTATTTTATTCTTTTACCAAGTTCAGAAAAGAAATCAAAGAAAAAGAAGCCTAAAGTGTTGACATTGAACTTTTTTTCAACTCTCATCTGATATCCTAGACGGTGAGGAAATAGAGGTACCGTTAACATGCCACCCAAAACAAACCAGCAGCTCCTTTGCGGGTAGTGCTACACAACCATTAGGCCCCTTTCAAACTGGGCGGGAGCAGCACCGGCGGAAAAGCACCGCTATTTTTAGCGGCGCTTTACCACCAATTTTGTGGCGCTATTCGGCCGCTAGCGGGGTGGTTTTACCCCCAGGGGACATGGATCCACTTCTCCCCTGGGGACAGGAATTTCCTTCTCCCCTGGGGACAGGGACCTCTTCTCCCCTGAGGACAGGGGCCCTCTTGGCCACTCACCTGGGGACAGAGACCCCCTTCTCCCCTGGAAACAGGGACCCTCTGGGGCCACCGGGAGTCAGACATGGAGAAGAGACTATAGGAAAAAAAACAGAGCCACCAACCTGGAGCCGTCTAACTGAGCCCTACATGGTGCACCGGACAGGAGGTCAGTGACAGTGCCGTCAGGCTAGTCTGAGGGGGGGGTCACTGATGCAAGGGGGGCGTAAATACAATTATGTAAGGGGACACTGATATAAAGGTTTCTCCTTATATCAGTACCCCCCCCCCCCCTTTACTTTACTGTATTCACTCTGTGGGAGGTGATTTCACCTAATTTCACTGCCGAGATTGCAATCACATGACTGGCCAGGTTTCTCCTTTCCTCCTCTGAGAGATGCAGCAGGCAGAGCTGAGATTCCTCTGCTGATGTCAGTCTGGAGGGGAGGAGGAGAGACCCTGCTGGTCATGTGATTGCAATTTCAGCTCTTAAATTAGGTATTTATAGCATTTATATTTATAAATCATTCACAGAGGGGGACACTGCAATAGGAAGCAGTGCTGATGGTGTATACAGGTTAGTGTTATGAGAACAGCAGGAGGGGTGGCTCACACACACACAGACAGAGAAGGGAGGGGAGGAGGACACAGGACCCAAGAGGAGAGCAGATAGCAGGCTGCTGATAACAGAGGCATGTAAACTGACCACAGTGTCTGGTCTCAGCAGCCATGATACAGCGTGGTCAGTTTACAGAGCGGTGGGGAGAAACTGGCAGAATCAGCCAGGTTTTTTAGGTGTTAGAGGGGGCCAAATGATACAGCACAACCCCTGTGTCATATAACGTGCTCTAACCCTTTCGCTGCCAGGCCCTGTGCTCCATTTTGTACACTATTCACTTTTTTCCTTTTTCTTTTTTATTCTTCACTTATAGCTTTCAGAATTTGTATAAGCCCCCCAAACCATTATTTTCTGAAAGCACATGATTAGTAAAATAAAAAGAAGATGCTACAACTTTTTTAGACCCCGCGGTATTTGCGCAAATGTTTATCAAACCAATATATTTGCAAAAAACACACTAAAACCATTATTAGCAGCTAAAAACACAACACATTTTACAAAATTCCTACTTAATATAAAAGCTTAACTTGGTTCAAGTTAATAAATAAAAAAAAATTGTAACATTTAGATTGCGCCATTTTGCGAAAAAAAAAATCTAAAAGGTTTTAATTTTTCCCTTACAGCTTTCAGGAATTGTGAAAGACCCCCGAATCCATATATTTTCTGAAAGCACATGACCTCTATACTAAAAAGAAGGTGCCACTGATTTTTTCAGACATCACGGTATTTGCGCAAATGTTTATCAAACCAATATATTCGCAAAAAATACACTAAAACCATTATTAGCAGATAAAATTACAGCTAATTTAAAAAAAAATTCTGCTAAATCCTTACTAAATATAAAAGCTTAACCTGTATGGCAGGGGTGCCCAACCTTTTGAAGAGCGAGGGCCACTTAAGCAATTGGGTAACCAGTCGAGGGTCACAATGCGTGGAGCGGGCGAATGACAGGTCACAGCTATTCTATAGGCCCTCTGATCCGCCTAGATGAAAGGGGACAAACTCCTTTCTGTGTTTCGGATTGGAGAGGTAGGCAGGCGTAAACAGACATCTGTCGCTCTGTAGAGGTGAATTGAGGGTGCCATTTGGTTTGGCTGATGGTGTGACAAGGGCACACTGATGTGCTGTGGTTTACCCACACTGTGGGTGCAGCATAGTGCACCTGTGTCTATCCTGTGGTTTAGCTGAACTTTGCCATAGACTCTACCTGTGGCAAAAGCCGGCACTGTAGTGGAAGCATCGGCTTATGGGGCTCTGCTCCGCAGCCGCTTTCTTCCTCTACCACCAGCTTCATTCACAACACTGATTCTGTGGTATGGCGGGTCGGCAACCTGCGATCTGGGCTTGCCAACCCACCATTCCAGAACAGGAGGTCGCGGGCCACATCAGAGGGCTCTGCGGGCCACCTGTGGCCCCGGGCCACTGGTTGGCCACCCTTGCTGTATGGCATTGACAAATATTTGTAAATGGCGCCTTTTTGCAAAATGATGAAATCTGGAGGTTTTCATTTTTCACTTACCGCTTTCAGAATTTGAAAATACCCCTCAAACTAGACTTTTTCTAAAAAGCACATCGCCTATAGAATAAAAAAAAGTGCTACAGATTTTTTGGGCCTTGCAATAATTGCCACAAATGTTCATCATATCTCTATTTTCACAAAAAAATACACTAAAAATAGGATTTTTGTACACACCGTAAAATCCTTTTCTCTGAAGTCCATGGACGGACACAGCTTCCTTATACTCTTGACTGTAGGGTTATGTTCCATCTATTAGGAGAGGACTAGGCAGACATGTTAATGGTTAATAACATGTAAACTTTAGCAAAGCTGAAACAGCCCCGCCCAGCTCAGTTAGTCAAAAAGCAGTACAAACTCAAAAAAAGGAGGGGTGGGTGCTGTGTCCGTCCATGGACTTCAGAGAAAAGGATTTTACGGTGAGTACAAAAATCCTATTTTCTCTTTCTTCCATGGACAGACACAGCTTCCTTATACTCTTGACTGTAGGGACGTCCCCAAGCAGTGTCAGAAACGAGGGGTGGGAACAGCAATCAAAAACCAAACTGCACCCCAACACACTAGAGCTCCTTAACGGAGGAGATGCAACCTTTAAACAGCCACCTGCAAAACCTTGCGACCGAAGCAGGCATCCGAAGATGCACTTATAACCTTGTAAAATGTAGTGAAAGCATGAACGGATGACCAAGTCGCCGCCTTACACACCTGTGAGACAGACACTTGATGTCGGAAAGGCCAGGAAGCACCAATTGCCCTGGTGGAATGCACCGTGACAGGACAGGTAGGCGTCGGCCCTTTCAGGGCGTAAGCCTGAATCATGATCTGTCTGATCCACCCAGAAATGGTGCCTGACAAGACCGCCAGGCCTTTCTTTGGACCAGACACTGATATGAACAGTGAGTCTGACCTCTGAAACTGAGCCGTAGCAGACAGATAAACCCGCAGAGCACGTGCCACACCTAGGTAATGTAACGCAGCCTCCTTGGGATGTAACAGTCGAGGACAAAAGGATAGAAGTACAATGTCCTCATTTAGATGAAAAGTCAAAACCACCTTCGGAAGAAACGAAGGCTGTGGGCGTAGCACCGCTTTATCTCTATGGAGGACCAAATAGGTGGACATGCAAGACAAGGCCGGCAACTCAGAGCAGTGCAAATCCTAACCTCCCTGGGGCCCTAAGCAAAATTCTGCTAATGGACCCTCTACGGAGGTCAAAAATGGGAGTGGTTTATGCTAAATAGTGGGCGTAGCTTACATGGGAGTGGCCCAGGGGGTGTGTGGTTAAAGTCTGAGATGTATGAGGGATGTAGGGAGAAAGAAAGAAAGAGGAGAGAAAGAAAGAAAGAAAGAAAGAAAGAAAGAAAGAAAGAGGGATGGACGGACAGCAGGCCCAGATCCTACACCACAATTAAAATATGTGTATTCCAGAAAGTTTAACAAATCCAAACACCTGGTGTTTGCGCTTCAATCATCCTGGCACCATGGTTGTTATGGTGTCAGGATGATTGAAGTACATTATTTCTATTATTACATTGTAATATAAAATGAAATTATTCAACTTACCATAATGCAGAATCAGTGGAAGCCCAGGGTCCCTCCTTACATCAGGTGTCCCCAGCAGAGCCCCTTCTTACATCAGGTGTCCCCAGCGGAGCCCCTCCTTACATCAGGTATTCCCAGCGGAGCACCTCCTTACATCAGGCATTCCCAGCAGAGCCCCTCCTTACATCAGGTGTCCCCAGTGGAGCCCCTCCTTACATCAGGTATTCCCAGCGGCTCCCCTCCTTACATCAGGTGTCCCCAGCGGAGCCCCTCCTTACATCAGGTGTCCCCAGCGGAGCCCCTCCTTGCATCAGCTGTCCCCAGTGGAGTCCCCCCTTACACCAGGCATTCCCTGCGGAGTCCCTCCTTACATCAGGCATTCCCAGCGCAGTCCTTCCTTACACCAGGCATTCCCAGCGGAGTCCATCCTTACATCAGGCATTCCCAGCGGAGTCCCCCTTACACCAGGCATTCCCAGCGGAGTCCCCCCTTACACCAGGCATTCCCAGCAGAGTCTCTCCTTACACCAGGCATTCCCATCCAGCGGAGTCCCCCCTTACTCCAGACATTCCCAGCGGAGTCCCCCTTACATCAGGCATTCCCAGTGGACAGGGCTGGTGCAAGGATTTTTGATACCCTAGGCGAAACCTAACTTTCCTGCCACCCCCTTGGCCCCACCCCTGACTCCACTCCATTTGCCCTGCCCATGTATACCCAACCTTTATAATGAAGTGCCCATCAAATGCTGCCCACCAGCACCCATCAAATGCTGTCTCACCAGCACTAATCAAATTCAGCCTCACCAGCGCCCATCAATGCAGCCTTACCAGCGCCCGTCAAATGCTGCCTCACCAGCGCCCATCAAATGCAGAGTCACCAGTGCCCATCAAATGCTGCCTTACCATCGCCAATCAAATGCAGCCTACCAGTGCCCATTAAATGTAGCCTACCAGTGCCCATCAATGAATGTTTGCTTGCTTCTGTTCATTTGAGAGTCGGGACAAAGGCACAGTCCTCCGCCGCCACTGCACCTCTGACACTATGTGTGAATGAAGCGGTGGCTGCCGGCTGATGCTGAGGCTTAGTTGCTTGCTTCAGAGAGAAGAGAGTAGGAAAACCAGTGGTCGGGCACCCTAGGCAGCAGTGCGCCTTAGGCGGCTGCCTAATTTGCGTAGTGGCAGCACTGGCCCTGCCAGCAAAGTCCCTCCTTACATCAGGCATTCCCAGCGGAGTCCCACCTTACACCAGGCATTCCCAGCGAAGTCCCCCCTTACATCAGGCATTCCCAGAGGAGTCCCCCCTTACATCAGGCATTCCCAGCGGAGCCCCCCTTACATCAGGTTCTCCCAGTGGAGTCCCTCCTTACATCAGATATGATCCCCAGAAGCAGAGACTCTCTCAGCCGCTATTAGAACAGAGTGGACAATGGTGCCATTGGTCTTCAAGAAAATGGTGGCCGGCAGAGACATTGTCTTTGCCCGGCCTGCAGACCTCTAGCGGCGGCGGTCTTCAAGAAAATAGCGGCTATGGGAGACATTGTCCACCTGGCCACCGACCTCTAATCGGTGGCACCCAAATCATTTGCGAGGGCCCTACGCATATTGCGTAGCGTGCGTATTGGGCGGATCAGCCCTGACTCAGAGACCCATCTGACAGACATAATGGCCACTAGAAAAGCAACTTTCTCAGAGAGCGTCAAGAGAGGAATTTCTCTGATGTCTTCAAAAGGAGGTTTCTGAAGCAATGAGAGCACCAGGTTCCAATCCCACGAAGGTAGTGGTGGTTGAACAGGGGGGAGCCACATGTCGAACCGCTTGCACAAACGTACTCACCAGTGAGTGGGATGCCAAAGGTCATTAAAAGAAAACAACCAAAGCTAAAATCTGCCTAAGGCAAGCTTCTGATCTACACACTGCTGTAAAAACAGCAGGATCCTAGAAACAGAATATGTGCGTGGATGCCACCCCATCTCTCCACACATAGAGATGTAGGCCTTCCACGTGCAATGGTAAATCTTCCGAGAAGAAGACTTCCGTGCCCTTAGCATGGTGGAAATAACCAAATCCGACAGGTCCTGGTCTCTCAGCACCTGGCTTTCAACAGCCATGCCGTTAAAGCCAGCAACTGTAAAGCAGGATGGAGAATGGGACCTTGCGACAGAAGGTCCTCCCGCAATGGCAGTTGCCAAGGAGCATCCGCCACCAGGTATACTATGTCGGCGTACCAGGGATGCCAAAGCCAATCTGGAGCAATTAGGATCATTGGAATCCCCTCTGTGGAGCAGACGAGGAAGCAATTTCAGTGGGGGAAATGCATATATCTGCTGATACTGTACCCATGGGGTCACCAACGTGTCTGTCGCGTCCGCCCAAAGATCTTTTGACCTGGCCACGAACCTCAACCACCTTCCGAGTCGAGAAGCCAGGAGATCCACGTCTGCGTGCCCCATCTCAGATACAGAAGCTGAAACACTCCCAGGTGTAGTGACCATTCTCCTTGGTTCAGCGTCTGGCGACTTAGGTAGTCCGCTTGCCAGTTTTCTACATCCGGAATGTACACGGCCGATAGAGCCGGCACACTCCATTCCACCCACCTCAGGATGTAAGCGACCTCCGATGCTGCAGCCGAGCTTTTTGTCCCCCCTTCATGGTTGACATACGCCACTGCCATGGCATTGTCCGACTGGATACTGACCGGACGCTCCTGTAGGCTCCGCGACCATTAAAAAAAGGCACAGCCTGATCTCTCGGAGTTCCAGGACATTGATCTACAGGCAGGATTCTTCCTGTGTCCAGCGACCCTGTGTCGACTGAAAACCCCAGACCCCCCCCCCCCTTCCAACCGGTCAGACTGGCGTTCGTCGTGATCACTGTCCAATTAAAAGGAAGGAACGACTTTCATTGGACATAAAGATCCGGAGATCTCAATCACCAGACCAGGGAAGTCCTGACCAGGTGGCTCACCCGGATTTGACAATCCAGGGACCATGGAGACTTGACCCATTTGGACAGGATCTCCTTCTGCAAGACTCAAGTGTAGAATTTAGCATACGGTACTGCCTCAAAGAAGGCTACCATGAGACCCAGGACTCGCATGCAAAAAAGTAGCGACGACCACCTGCGGGACACCAACAGCTTCACCGCCGTCCGGAGAGTCTGCAACTTTTCCAGAGGGAGAATACTGTCGCCTCTGAGGAGTCTAGAATCATACCCAGATACTCCAGGAGCTGAGTCGGCACCAACACCGACTTCTGGAAGTTCAGCATCCAGCCAAACTCTTGGAGGGTCTGACTGGCAATCGCCACATCCTCCTCTAGTTCTGAGCTTGAAGCAGCTCTCAGAAGTAGATCGTCCAAGTAGCCCACGATAGCGATTCCTCGCTGTCTCAGCAGGGCCAAAATCGGGGCAAGTACCTTGGTAAAAACCCTTGGAGCTGATGCCAGGCCAAAAGGAAGAGCCACAAATTGATAGTGGTCTTCCCCGACCGCAAATCGCAGATCGCAGAAACCTCTGATGCCCGACATATATGGGGACATACAAGCATGCGTCCTTGATGTCCAAGGACACCAGAAAACCCCCCGGATGAAGTGCAGTGACCACAGAACTGATTCCATCCTGAACTTCCGAACCCTTACAAGGGCATTGAGAGCCTTGAGTTCCAGGATTGGACAGACTCTGTCCTTCTTCGGGCTGCTTAATTAATAGTTGCTTAAATGCTGGCTTCACGTGTATGATCTGCTTGTAAACCATGGTGTTATCTGTTTTCCACAATAGTCACAGTGTATGTTATCCAGCTACACTCTGCAGATACTGAATCAAAGGATAAATAGTAGTGACTGTGCCATCTGTGAGGGATTAGCTCGGTAGCGGGTGTGTGTGACCCACTGGATGGGGGGTCACTACACGCTGAACTGTACAAAAAGGCAGTTGAGGATGATTGAAAACAAATGATATGGTTTATTTTTCCAAATTGCTGCATTACCATATAAAGTATTTCCATGGCGTTGACAAGTCAGAGCAGGATCAGAGTCCTGTCACGAGGCATATGCAGACAAGAGGCTCTTTAGCTCACGAAAAGGCCAGTCAGCAAAGCTCAAAGAGAAGATGCACCACAAACAGTTCAAATTCCCACCGACCGTCCCAAAAAGACAAAAACAAGGAGACCAATAGGAGAATAAATAGGTGGTTCCTGGCTCTTCAGGAATTTAGTTTTTTCATAACGCATCGCCCCAGTGTTAAAATGGGGAATGAAGATGGTTTGTCCAGAGTGCATGCGTGCCTGGCAACCTGTGTCCCAACCCTAGGGTTGAAACAAGAGGGGGGGTATGTGACAGGAAGTCAGGTAAATCTGTGTGTGTTTTCCCAGACGGGAGATATATTTCTGCCTTGTTTAGACAATACACCAATTACTATTGGGCGTCGGCTGCAGAGATGGCCAGAGAGGTTTGGGGCGTTAAAAGATTTCAGCTGTTCCGAATTAAGCAATTAAAGCCCCTATAAAGAAATGCTCAGGATGCAGCAATCAGTCGTCATCCTTAGGCTGTCTTTATAGGGGCTTTAATTGCTTAATTCTGAACAGCTGAAACCTTTTAATGCCCCAAACCTCTCTGGCCATCTCTGCAGCCGACGCCCAATAGTAATTGGTGTATTGTCTAAACAAGGCAGAAATATATTTCCCGTCTGGGACAACACACACAGATTTACCTGACTTCCTGTCACACATCAATACCCTCTCTCCACATTGTCAGAAGAGCTCATGGATGCCTTTGTGGTGAAATTGAACCTTGTGTGGATAATGCCAAGAGGACGCCTTGTCATCATAATCCCCTCTGCTGGGTCATTGTCTCAGCTGGTGGCCTTATCTTGCAAGGATCCACTGTTTATTTTTTTGAATAGTGTAGCAATGCTCCGTAGGAGTTGCTAGTGTCCCGGTTCTCCGCTGCTGCACAGCCAATCACACAGCATTCCCTTCATGCACTCCAATGCAGAAATTAGTCCTTGGCTTGTATTTGTTTTATTAGGGATCATAACTTGAATGGGGTAAGAAATTAGGGGATGCTCAACTTGACAAAATATCCAGAACTATGAACAAAGGGACACTTCCTCCCTATTTACAAAAAGTCCCTAATCAGTGAGTGCCGCATGTACAAACTTAGTTTTCACAGCACCCACTGATTACTCCTGGGGGAACTAGCAGGATCTTGCTACCTCAGCAAAGGCCCATTACAGGCAGGACGCTCAGTCCCTTGACAAAGAAGTGCATTGTGAGTGAACAGCATGACATTCCTTCTGTGCCTATTCTAGAGCTGGTAACATTGAGCATATTCAATATAATTTTAAATAATTGTTTTGTGGGTAAGAGGCATAGGGGAGGAGTTTGAATGCTATAACAGTGGAAAGTATGTGTAGGTGAGGGAGAGGAATGTGGAGGGTATACCAGTGGGCACTATGTACAGGAAATGAGTGTGGAGGGTATAACAGTGCACAGTATGTACAGGAGAGGAGTGTGGAGGGTATTATGGAGGCAGTATGTACAGGAGAGGAGTGTGGAAGGTATGGCAATGGGCAGTATGCACAGCAAAGGAGTGTGAAGGGTTGACAGCGGGCACTATGTACAGGAGAGGAGTGTGGAGGGTATGCCAGTGGGCAGTATGTACAGGAGAGGCCTGTGGAGAGAAAGACAGTTGGCAGTATGTACATGAGAGGAGTGTGGAGGGTATGACAGTTGGATGTATGTACAGAGGAGGAGTGTGGAGTGTATGATGGGGGCAGTATGTACAGGAGAGGAGTGTGGAGAGAAAGACAGTAGTTGGCAGTATGTACAGGAGAGAAGTGTAGAAAGTATGACAGTGGGCAATATGTACAGGAGAGGACTGTGGAGGATGTCACAGTTGGCGGTATGTACAGGATAGGAGTGTGGAGGGTATGACAGTGAGAAGTATGTACAGTAGAGTAGTGTGGAGGGTATGACAATGGGCAGTATAACCAGGAGAGGAGTGTGGAGGGTATGACAGTGGGCAAAAATTCAAAAATAAGTGATTGCGCAAAAAATTATAAAAAGACATATAAAACATGAGTAATGGGTGAGAGAACTAAATATCAACATAAGTCATGATAGTAGTGACGGAAGTCCAGATAGATATAGCACAGCTGAAAATATTAAAGTGAAACAATGTGCAATAAAGGTGTGCAAAAACAGTCCGTGATGATAGCAAGGATGCTATAGTATATGCCCACTATTCCGAGAGAAATGAGAACTCCACCACACATAGGGTCTGGTCTCCCAGAACTCTCACCTCAAAACTAATATCAAAGGCCTTATATCTTACAACGCTCGTTTTTATCTTCTTTATGTAAGTGCAACCTTTATATTAAAACCGTTTTACCTTTGGTAATACACGATTGGAGGTCCTCCGCTTTGTTCTTCTTGTTCCCCCGCCTCTGAGACTTCAGGTACGCTGTATAGATCAGGCCGGTCTATGGGTGGCTATCAGGACGCATAGAGGAGACCTCCGTGTGGTGGATAGTTATAAGGCCTTTGATATTAGTTTTGAGGTGAGAGTTCTGGGAGACCAGACCCTATGTGTGGTGGAGTTCTCATTTCTCTCGGAATAGTGGGCATCTACTATAGTATCCTTGCTAAAATCACGGACTGTTTTTGCACACCTTTATTGCACTTTGTTTCACTTTAATATTTTCAGCTGTGCTATATCTATTTGGACTTTCGTCACTACTATCAAGACTTATGTTGATATTTAGTTCTCTCACCCATTACTCATGTGTTTATATGTCTTTTTATAATTTTTTGCGCAATTAATTATTTTTGAATTTTTTACCTATTTTGGTGCTGTGTATGCACTACACTGTGTTTGCTGCATTTATTTCACTGTTGATCTAAAGGAGATTATTTAGTATTAGTGCAGAAGTCCTCCTTTACATTTATGACCGTGGACAGTATGTACAGGAGAGGAGTGTGGAAGGTATTACATTGGGCAGTATGTACAGGAGACGAGTGTGGAGGGTAAGACAGTGGGCAGTATGCACAGGATAGGGATTTTTGGAGGGTATGACAGTGGGCAGTATGTACAGGAGAGGAGTGTGGAGGGTATGATGGGGGCAGTATGTACAGGAGAGGAGTGTGGAGGGTATGATGGGGCAGTATGCACAGCAGAGGAGTGTGGAGGTTTGACAGTGGGCACTATGTACAGGAGATTAGTGTGGAGGGTATGGCAGTGGGCAGTATGTACAGGAGAGGAGTGTGGAGAGAAAGACAGTTGACAGTATGTACAGGAGAGGAGTGTGGAGGGTATGACAGTGGGGAGTATGTACAGGAGAGGAGTGTGGAGGGTATAACAGTGAGAAGTATGTACAGGAAAGTAGTGTGGAGGGTATGACGATGGGCAGCATGAACAGGAGAGGAGTTAGGAGGGTATGACAGTGGGCAGTATGTACAGGAGAGGAGTGTTTTGACGGTATGATACTGAACAGTATGTACAGGAGACAAGTGTGGATGGTAAGACAGAGAGCAGTATGTACATGAGATGCGTGTGGAGGGTAAGACAGTGGGCAGTATGTATAGGAGAGGAGTGTGGAGGATATGACAGTGGGCAGTATGTACAGGAGAGGAGTGTGGAGGGTATGACAATGGGCAGTATGTACAGAAGAGGAATGTGGAGGATATGACAGGGGGTAGTATGTACAGGAGAGGAGTGTGGAGGGTATGACAGCGGGCACTATGTACAGGAGAGAAGGTATGACAGTGGGCAGTATGCACAAAAGAGGATTGTGGGTGGTATGACAGCGAGCACTATGTATAGGAAAGAAGTGTGGAGAGTATGACAGTGGGCACTTTGTATAGGAGAGGAGTGTGAAGGGTATGAACGCGGGCACTATGTACAGGTGAGGAGGGTGAAGGAATCTGAGAAGGAAAAATGTAAAGGTATGTGGAAGGATGTTTAGGGACTGCTTAGTGGTTAAGCGGTACATACATGGATTGAAAATAAGCCAATTAAGCAGAGACCAGCCATAGTCAATCTATGTATGGGCTAGCTGGTTTTACTCAAGTCAATCTATTAATCAACTTGAGTACAACCAGCCTGTCAAGTTTTTCCCAAAACAATCAGTGCTTCCAGCTATAGCTAGCAACACTGATGATTATATTGTGTGGGCAGGGAAGGCTCCCCACTGGCAAAACACAATAACACTGTTAAAGTGATACCCCCACCCACAGGTCAGCAGGTGAGAGGTGGGAAGGGACAGGCTGGGGAGAGGGGTCTGTCAGCAGGGGGTGTGAGGTGGTCATAGAGGGAAATCAATCAGCAGGTGGGGGGAGTAACTGGGAGTGATATATTTTGGAGTAGGGTCTGTCATCTGCATGTTGGGCAATGGTCACCTGTGATATAAGTATAAGTTGAAGCGAGGTGGCCAACATGGGAAGTGCCTGGAGAGTGACCTGGTTGGTGGGGAGTGTGAAATGGAGGATGTGTTTCAAATTTCTTTCACATTTGCGGTAATGCTTACTGCCCTCTGAAAATCTGTGGTGGATTGCTTTTCAACAAGTGGTATAGCAGCAGCTGACAGGTGTTCATGAGGCGCTACTGCATGCTCCAAGCTGTCCATTGATCTCAGCACCTCTGACAAGTGAGAGGCACTGTGAGCTCATCCTCTCAGTTGGCTGCAAAACAGAGTGTGCCAGTTTGTATTTAAACTGGCTGTTCTGTATGTAGCTTATGATAGGCTGCTCAAGGAGACCCATAAATCGTAGGAGCCCCACATTTTGACCAGTGGTGGGGTGGGTCTTTAGCTACCTACCCCCCAAATTGCAGAGCCATGACCCTCGAAATCAATAGTTTTTCTTTGGGCAAATGGGCCTATCTTAAGGTAAGGGGACTGGATCTGCAGCTCCAATAGCCCCTATGTTAATCTGGCCTTGGGTGGAGGATATCATTTATGCCGACACCCCAGTCTGGTGTTTTGGAGAAGACATATGGATGACGTCCTCCTATGGAGAGATTTGCAGAGTCATTGGGTCACTTTATTACTGAACTTAATGAAAATGATTGTGGTATTCTTTTGCAGTGTAAAGGCCCGTACACACGGTAGGACATCCAACAAAATTAATTGATTGTCACACCCATAGCATACACACAGTCAGACTTTTCTGCAAACATATCTAAAACATTTCCATCACCACATGGTTTTTCTGCTCTTTTTTGCACTTTACCGCCACCCTTTGGTTATCTTCTGCAATTGTTGGTTGATTTTAACATTGGTTCTGAGCATGCGTATTTGCACTTTGTACAAAAGTTGGTTGGATTGCTGTACACACGGTCACACAAGGCACCATCGGACTTTTGTTGCTGAAAAGTTGATCCGTTCGCAGACCCAACTTTTTGTCGGATGAAACCAGAAAAAGTTGGTCTGATGGAGCGTACACATGATCAGACAAATTTGAAAAGTTGCAGATTTTGAAGTTGGTTGGCCAAAAGTCCGACCGTGTGTATGAGGCTTTAGTCCAGCACTGAAAGTGTAAACTTTCTAGATTTGACTATTAGGCCCTGAACACACAATCAGACATGTCTGATGAGACTTGTCCGACGGACCGTTTTCATCAGACAACTCTGAACTTGTCCGATGGTCTGATGTGCGTACACACCATCAGACCAAAATCCAATCAGACCAGAACGCGTTGACGTAGAACATAACGACGTGATGAAAAAACAAAGTTGAATGCTTCCAAGCATGCGTCGACTTGATTCTGAGCATGCACGGGTTTTTGGTCCGATGCTTTTGTGTACTAACCATCGAACCTGTCCGAAGCATGTTTTAAAACTTTGGTCCGTTGGACAACGGTCTGATGAGCCGTACACACCATCTAACTGGTCCGATGAAAGTGCTCTGCAGACCAGTTTCATCGGACATGTCCGATCGTGTGTACGCGGCCTTAGGCCCTGTACACACGATCAGACATGTCCGATGAAACTTGTCCGACCGTTTTCATCGGACCAGGCTGAAGTGGTCTGATGTGCGTACACATCGGACCAAAATACCATCATACCAGAACGCGTTGACGTAGAACACAACGACGTGATGAAAAAATGAAGTTCGTGGCTTCCAAGCATGCGTCGACTTGATTCTGAGCATGCGCGGGTTTTTGGTCCGATGCTTTTGTGTACTAACCATTGAACCTGTCCGATGGACAGGTTTCCAGCGGACAGGTTTTAAAGCATGTTTTGAAACTTTGGTCCGTTGGAAAACGGTCCGATTGGCCGTACACACGATCGAACATGCCGCTGAAACTGGTCTGCGGACCAGTTTCAGCGGACATGTTCGATCGTGTGTACGCGGCCTTCGAGTCAACAATGATTCTCTGGAGATGCTTACAAATTTTAAATCCAAGTACTGGAATTCCTATTTGGAGGCTGACAGTTGTCACTATCCGTCCTGAAATAAATTTATACCAAAAAGCCAGTTCCTTCGTCTACGACGCAATTGTACGAATATTGTAGGTTATCACCATCAGTTTACTCTATTAACCACTTGCTTACTGGGCACATATACCCCCTTCCTGCCCAGGTGAAATTTCATCTTTTGGCACTGTCACAATTTAAATGAAAATTGCGCGGTCGTGCGACGTGGCTCCCAAACAAAATTGACTTCCTTTTTTACCCACAAATATAGCTTTTATTTGATGGTATTTGATCACCTCTGCGATTTTTTTTTGCGCTATAACAAAAAAGTGGGACAATTTTGGAAAAAAATATATATTTTTTACTTTTTGCTATAATAAATATCAATTAAAAAAAAAAAAAAATTTGTTTCTTAGTTTAGGCTGATACGTATTCTTCTACATATTTTTGGGAAAAAAATCGCAATATTCGTATAGTGATTGATTTGCGCAAAAGTTATAGCGGCTACAAAATAGGGGATAGGATACATAGGATTAATTTTTCATTATTATTTTTTACTAGCAATGGCGGCGATCTGCAATTTTTATCAGGACTGAGATATTATGGCGAACACATCGGACACTTTTGACACATTTTTGGGACCATTCACATTTATACAGCGAACAGTGCTATAATTATGCACTGATTATGTATAAATGTGACAGGCAGGGAAGGGGTTAACACTAGGGGGCGAGGAAAGGGTTAAATGTGTAACCTGGGAGTGATTCTTACTGTGGGGGGAGGGGACTGACTGGGGGAGGTAACCGTCTGTGTCCCTATCTACAAGGGACACAGCATCGGTCTCCTCTCTCCCTGACAGGACGTGAATTTCGGTGTTTACACACAGAGATCCACGTCCCTGCTCTGTCACTGCCAATCGCGGGTAATTGGCAGACAACGCGGGCGCGCCCCCCAGTGGCTGGAGAACACGAGGCCACAAAAAGACAGCCTCCCGGATCTATAAAGCCACCTTGTGGCCGTCTTTTTACTATGGCCCGGGTTTCAAGAAGTTAAGGGACAGATTTGTTGAGAAGAGATATGATGGTGGTTCCCTAGATCTGATGAATAATGAAGTGGCAGAGAGACAGAGATATCCCTCCTGATAGGCGAAGTGCAAATGACCCCACACGGAACTCTTTTGAATGGGCCTTTACTACTTATTTTTCCAACCAGCATTGGACCAAAAAGAAAATAATTAAAAAACACTGGACTGTTATTTAAAATTATTGTGTGATAGGCCGTCTGCCAGATCAACCTGATGTGGTATTTAGGGGTGCTCCGCCTCTTCGCAATATTGTGGCTTCTAATATTGTGCAGTTAGAAGCATTTATAATTCTGTCGAAAATGTGGCATTTTATCTATCTTTGTTTTATAGTAAAAACTGTGAAGTTTGTAGGATTAATAATTTTAAGGGCAGAAATATTCCCTCTTTTATGTCTAATCAAACTAAAGGGGAATATAATATTGATGCTTTTATGACATGTAACACCAAGTGTGTAGTGTACATGATCATTTGCCCATGCGGGCAGCAATATATAAGGAGAACTGTAAGGCCGCGTACACACGACCGGTCCATCCGATGAGAATGGTCCGACGGACCGTTTTCATTGGTTCACCGCTGAAGCTGTCTGATGGTCTGATGTGCGTACACACCATCAGTTCAAAAACCGATCGAGTCCAATGCGGTGACATAAAACACAACGACGTGCAGAGAAAAATGAAGTTCAATGCTTCCAAGCATGCGCCGACTTGATTCTGAGCATGCGCGGGTTTTGAACCGACGCATTTGCGTACTAACCATCAGTTTTGACCGATCGGTAGGTGTCCATCGGTCCGATTTTAAAGCAAGTTCTACATTTTTGGACTGAAGTTCAACAGACTAATGGGGCGTACACACGGTCGGTTTGGATCGATGAAACTGAACTTCAGTCCGTTTCATCGGTTTGGACCGATCGTGTGTACGTGGCCTTATGCTTATGCTAAGCACTGACAGCTGTCATAAAAAAAGTCCCAATGGTACTGCTTTCCTGTGTAGGCAGAGAGGCAGTTCCTCTAAAACGGGAAATATCACGTCTTGTCTTGAGACCCAGTGGATTTACTCTTTAAAATCTTATGTCCCATTTAGCTTGAATGTCGAATGGAACATAAATTGTTTTATTAATAATGGTTAAACATTAATAATGATACTTTTCTCCCTTCTTCAAAAGGTTAGATTTTCCTTAAACTGGTAATGTTTTTCTATTTCTATGTTCATTAGATTTTTGTTTTTGATTTTGTCCTTGTCCAATTTTCCTTTGTTTTGGGGATTACAGTATATGTTTTTTATGGTGTTTTTTATTGAATTTGTATGTCAGGTACACCTAAGACATTTTTTAAATAATCTGTCTATATTCATACTATATTTATGATGAATTGTTTGTATTATTTGGTGTTTATTTTTTAAATAAAGCAGGTTGCTAGCTTTATATGTGTAGTTCAAATTTTTCTCCACAAGATGCCGCTGTTGGCACATTAGTCTGTGTTTTTTTTCCCATCTATTATTAGCTTTTCAGTTGTTTGTTTCAAGTACACTCACTTGTAATTAATGTACATTTGTTTCAGAGCAGGCATAGACACTATGGCCCGAATTCACAAAACACTTACGCCGACGTTTCTCCAGATACGCCGACGTAAGTACAAATGTGTGCCGTCGTATCTATGCGCCGACCCACAAAGCAAGATACGTCGAAAAATAAGCTTCAGCCACCCGACGTAACTTTCCTACGCCGGTGTATAGTGGGCGCATATTTACGATGGACGCATGTGGCACTCCCATTGATTTTCAATGCAAATGAGTCAAATACTGCGATTTACGAACGTATTTGCGCCCGGCGCATAATATACACGGTTTGCGTAAGTTGGAGAAGCAACTCATGCAAAATGTATGGACTAGGGAACGAATGCCATCATATTTTACGTAGTTTACGTTGTACGTGAATAGGGCTGGGCGTAGGTTACGTTCACGTCGTAGGCAGTGATTTGACGTATCTTAGGCAGTTGTTTAGACATGATTGTGAGCATGCACACTGGGATGCGTCCAAGGTACAACACATGCGCAGTTCGTTTTAAGTACTTGTCTGAAGCTCGGCCCATCATTTGCATGGGGTCACGCTTCATTTAAATGTATCACGCCCACTTCCACCTACTTTGACTTAGGCTGGCTTACGCAGACAAATTTACGTTACACGGGGCAACGTTGGGAGCATTTGCTTTGTGAATTCCATGCTTCCCTCTCCGCGCTGCTCCGGCGTAGCGTAAAAGACATTATATTCAACGATGTATGTGAATCCGGGCCTATATATTCTCCTCCATGCATGATGTTCGTCACTCGGCCCATCCTCCGAAGACGCTTTATTGATGACGAAATGCATCAGGGAGTGGCCTACCAGAGCCTACCAGCGACGACATCACGCATGCCCGAATACTAACCAGTGGTAGTGTTCGAAGCAGACAGCCTGATGCTTGTTTATTATACAAAGCAATTGCTGACTATGTTTTGTATTAAGGTAATTGTAGCCACATTTTTAAATTAAACTCTTTTACATCATGATGGGCTTCACTATGGAAGTTTTCCTTGTTTTTTATTGTGAGTCTCCTCTATACAAACTGTGATCCATGTGGCGGTTACTCTGCTTGATAAACTTGCTGTTGCTTGTTTGTCCATTATAATTTGTGGTCCTGGACATCTGGTAAGAAGCCTGAGTTTTGCACTTATGAACTGTTTATGATTTTTTTTTAGTGTTACATTATTAAGATTGAGTTTTTCTTTGTTTTGCATATGGACACATTTTCATTATTTGTTTTGTACAATTGAATGTTATATAACCGTATTGTTGCTCTTTTTGGAGCGCTGCTAATTTTCTCTTTAATATTTATCAACTGGTATCACGGTTTATTAAGAGGCTGTGATTTTTCCTTATTTATACCTAGTGTGGATTTTACGCTCTTTTACAAAAAAACTGTTATACTTATCTGCTTGCTTGCGCTCCTGGTTCATTCCCCATGTCGAGTGCCCACCATAGAAAGCCGCTTACTATGGGGGCAATCATACAGGCTTGCTGCTCTGTGTGTCCATAGACACACAGAGCATGTATCAGCCCTGCCCCCAATCACTCCTCACCGGCTGTTTTAAAAGCAGTGGGAGCCATTGTCTCCCTCTGCAATTTCTGAGCCTGTAAGGAGGGAGAGCTTAGAGAGCCACTGTTCTCGTGCAGAGGGCTGAATCGAGATTAGGCTCAGTATGGGGGTTGGGGGTGCACTCGAAAAGTTTTTTTCCTTAGTGCAGAAAATGCATTGACCACTTAACGACTGGGCCATTTTTCGCGATACAGCACTACGTCGCTTTACCTGAAATTTGCACGGTTGTGCGACGCTGTACCCCACAACGTTGCCATCTTTTTTTTCCCCACAAATAGAGCTTTCTTTTGGTGGTACGTGATCACCTCTGCTGCTTTTTTTTGCGCTATAAACAAAAAAGAGCGAACATTTTGAAAAAAAAACAATATTTTTTACTTTTTGCTATAATAAATATCCCCACCAAAAATATTCAAAAAAAATAATTTCTTCATCAGTTTAGGCCAATATTCTTCTACATATTTTTGGTAAAAAAATATCGCAATAAATGTATATTGATTGGCTTGTGCAAAAGTTATAGTTAATCAAAATAGGGGATAGATGCGCCTGCTGTAGCTCTTAAAGGAGCCGACGTACACCTACGGCGATTTGCGCAAACGAGCCGACCTGCCACAGTATAATGACAGCGACTGGTCAACAAGTGGTTAAGGTAAAAAACCTTTAGCCTTTAGAAACACTTTAATGGCAGCTATTGCAAATGGGGGGCAGGTTATTTGATGCACAAAACTTTACAACACAAGTATGCAGGGACATTCTGCATGCGAAAGTTAGCTTTTCCTGTATTAACAGCACATGTCATACCAAAGAAACCTTGTGCGATGCTGGTCAACCTATGTTTCTAAGTTTTCCTCTGTAGCTATGCCTACAGTGCAGTGAATTAGACACTAATCAGGAAATGCAGCAAAGAGCTTCCTCACATTCAGAGTAAGTCATATCGGGATTATTCATGAATGGTGGCAGTAAGGAGGAAGAATGCTGTAATGGTATTGAGAAAGAGGAGTGTATATAAAAAAAAGCGGTTTTCCCTTCTGCAGTACAAGGGAATGGGCAGGCATCATGCTGCACATTAAAATGCTGAGATTGGATGCACACAGGCTAAAAGCCTAGTGTATAAATGGACCTTTAGTAAATAGGTCCAATCTTTTGGGAATCACAAACTTGCCTATCACTAGTTCCTGTATAGCAGCCAGACAAACTGTAACAAGTAATACAAACCAGGTGGAAAGATATCATGTGTCTGTTATAATCATTCATGTCTTTTATGAAATAATGTTGGTCTATGGAAATGTACAGTAACTAATACATTAGCCCAGCTAAGGGAGTGCACAGTGGAAATTTTGCATTTCATTCAATGTTATGGTTTGGCAAGCACTCCTAAATGATACACGGGTCACCAGCATCTTTCTTGTTTAAACTATAAACAGAAAATTGCTGCCTCCTGTCATTTCAAGTATAGCTGAAACTTAAACCAGATTAGACCTGTTGAAACTATGCATGCACATGGTGCCAACCACGCGTGTTTATTTACTGAAAACACTACTAATAAAAGCTGGAAGGAAATGCTTTACCTTTTGTTGGAACATTAAAACTTGTTTTTCTTTTTTTCTTTTACACAGGTGTTTGATATTTAGGGAGCTGAGAGTGGAACATGCACATGTAATCTTTAAGACCCCTTTCACAGCAGGCGCTATAAGCTAAAAATAGCGACTGCAAAGCGACCTGAAACAGCCGTTGCTGTCTCTCCAGTGTGAAAGCCCCAAGAGCAGACAGCAGAAAGCTGTTTTCTAAAAGCACAACTACTTCTGTCAATAGTGTGAGTCTCAGACATTTTAGGGCCCTTTCACAAGGGACGGATAGGTGATGATCCCCCCCGTAAACCTCTGCTTGCTCAGCAGGCATCGCTCCATTGATCCTCCGCTGAGCCGGCTGATGACAGGGTGGTCCCCGGAGTTTGCAGTTATTCTTTTTTGACTGATTACTGAAGATGTGCTAACTGTGCAGTGAAATCTAGAGCCGAATTTCAGTACTGCAGCAATCATCATTATCCTGTTTGGAGGATTCTGTGGCACGTGTTGCTCCCATTGCCATCCAGGCGATTGAGACAGCGATCAATCTACCAATTGCTGGATGGAAGATATATCAAGTGCATCTAATAGTAAGAGATCTTCTGCCATCCTTGTGTAAGTGGATCTTGCTTAATCCTGCTAGGTCCTATTTGCCGCAAATGCAGCTCTATCTGAAGGTGGATCACCACATCTGGTAATTTTTGTGACACTTTGCGAAGATACCCCTTTCCATTCTGTGGATTACAAATATTACTCAAACACAGGATTAAAAGGACCCCAACGCTGGCAGACTCTGTGTATGTGTGTGTGTGAATAGAATTACCACTGGCTCTTATAGTCAGTAACATCACTCTTGGGAAATTGTTGAACAATATTTTTGTATTGTATTGTACAGTTTTGTTCACCACTCATTCAGTGCATTTCAACAGTGTTTTGGTGTTGGATCTAGGTGAGGGTGAACCATCACTGGTGTGGGACAGAAGACCCGTATATAACATTGGCCCTTGCGGGGGTAGCGCTACAGTGGGAAAAAAAGGATGTCAATTTTATTTGGGTACAACGTCACACCACCGCGCAATTGTCGGTTAAAGCGACGCAGAGCCGAATCGCAAAAAAATCCTCTGGTCATTGAACAGCCAATTCTTCCTGGGCTGAAGTGGTTAAAGTAAACCAATAAAGCGCTGTGGAAAATTGTTTGAGGTTGAGGGTGGTGGCTGCCTAAAATCCCATAACACTGCATGCAGAGTTTGACAGGCATTGACACTTTGCCACTGCCTCTACTCAATTCTATTAAAACGCACCACAACCGCAAGTTAAACGCACCTATGCTGTCTACAGTGCGTTTACGGTGTGGTTGCAAAGTTCCTATTCCCATTTTAGCCTTGTAAAAAGAAAACAATAACACACAGGGCGTTTGAGAAGTGTTGCGTGACGCAACATGAACGCCTGTACAACACATCCTAAATTCTCATTAATGCTAAAGGTGCCCTAAGGCCGTGTACACACGACCGAGGTTCTCGCTGGAAACCAGCTAGAACCTCGCTGGAAGCTGCATTCCAGCGAGGACCTCGGCCGTGTGTACGCTCTCGGCGAGCTTCCCGGCGGGAAGCCCGTCGAGCAGAAATAGAGAGCACGCTCTCTATTTGCTCGACGGCCCGCCTGGAAGAATGGCTGGTTGCCATTCCTGACGGGGGGGGTCGCCGATTTCGACGGCCGGCAGGGAACCTCAACGGGCGGAACGATGTGTTCTGCCCGTCGAGGTTCTCTGCCGTGTGTACACGGCCTAATACTCTTTTAGGCTACTTTAAAATGTAAAGTGTGAAAGAGCCCTTAGTAGTTATTTTCTGATGATGCTTTTAATGTAAGCAGTGGTTCTCCATGTCCCACAGAAAGTTATTTTGGTGAATTATACAGACTAGGCATAACTTGAAAAAATAAAGAATAACGTAAGCTTCAGGGTTTCAAAGGATGAAGTCACTATAAATAACCTAGTAGGATGGTTATCAATAAACAACAAATGTCCTGCAATACCACACTTAAAAGACAGGTATAATCTGCAACTTTATTTAAAATAAAAATTAATGGACACAATAACCTTGTGTATTAAAGAAGTACACTTATACAAAAAAACATATTGCACTTATATTTTAGTATTTTAGCACTTATATTTAAGTAACGCATGCAGAAATCAAGGAAGAAGATTTTTTATCGAAGAGTACTCCATGGTCATTTGCGGACCTGTGTATTAGTCTCCACAATAGAAGCGAAGAACCCTGCCTCTGTTCCCCAATTATTTGTCCACTGATGCAGGCAAAGCTTTTGATAGGGTATGTTCTGTATCAGCATCTGTTGTACCTGTGACAAGCTTCTTGTAGACCCAGTCTGTAAGGATGTATGCAGCAGGTTGAATGATGACTTTGAGGCCACCTACACATGATCAGACCGGTCAGATGAAACTGGTCTGCAGACCAGTTTCATCTGACCAATTCGATGGTGTGTACGGCCTATCGGACCGTTGTCCGTCGGACCAAAGTTTTAAAACTTGCTTAAAAATCTGTCAGAAGGACACCTGTCCGTCGGACAGATTCGATGGTTAGTACGCAAAAGCATCGGACCAAAATGCTTGGAAGCATTGAACTTCGTTTTTTTTAGCACGTTGTTGTGTTCTACGTCACCGCGTTCTGGTCTGATCGGATTTTTGGTCCAATGGTGTGTACACACATCAGACCATCAGACCACTTCAGCCTGGTCTGATGAAAACGGTCCGTCGGACCAGTTTCATCGGACCGGTCTGATCGTGTGTACGTGGCCTAACAGACAGCTTACTCAATGAATAAAGACTCCAGAGGTGTTTTTTCAATGCTTCTTTATGCTTCAAGGTAACAAAGATATGAATATAGAGGCTTTTTCATAGGTAAATTTCCAATGAAGTTACACAGCTCCCACACTCTGCAGTCTTTTCAAAGCAACTAAGCAAAATGGGGTTTAGAGCAGGAAATGGAGAGTGGGAACAACCAAACTAGCCAGAACAGCAGGGGGGTAAGGATCATACCAAATAATATAGTAACATAACATGTAATAACAACTGCTAGACAGTAAAGCTGCGTGGCAGCACACTCCCCGCCTGGTATCGTGAGATACCACTATACACTACATTGTTTTCTTTTAACATACTATTAACATTGCATACAGTAACATGCTATCTAACCTTCTCAAGTCTATAAGCTAGCTATATTATAGGTCTAAAGTGGCTCCTTCACATAACGCTGAATCAGAATTGTTGACCAGGTCCTCTTCCTTTAAGTTAGGCTTCTGGGTTTGCCACTTTTTACGTCCTTGAAGAAGTTCCTCCATCTGTCCCAGAAACAACCTGCAAGGTATTGAGCGTATCTCCACTGATGTTTATATATGTCCTTTTCATCGAAGATACCCTTTGGCGCTGGAATCTGTCCAATCTTCCGGCTCAATAATGTAGCTGGAGTTAAGATAGTCAGAAATTCTGTGTCTATAGATACGGCGGTCAACGGTTTTGAGTTGATTATTGCTGCAACCTCAGCAAGAAATGTAGTGAGTAGGGATGAGCCGAACACCCCTGGGTTCGGTTCGCATTAGAACGTTCGAACAGACCACGGGTTCGCACAAATATTTTGAACCCCATTGAAGTCTAAGGGACCTGAACGTTCGAATTTAAAAACGGTCGTTTTAAAGACCAAAATTCAATTAAATGTTGGAAAACGTTGTTCAGAACCCAGGTCTTGCCCCAGGGAACATGTATCAATGGAATTTTTTTTTTTTTAAACGGACGTTTTTTGCGCTTAAAGTGAAAAAAAAATCCTTTAAATATCACACCTACTGGGTGTCTATAGTAGTGGCACATGTTTAGAAATGTCCCTGCACAACATGAGAGGACTATAAAAAAAAGTAATTAATGCTACTTGCGCAAGTTCTGTGTGACAACATTATGTCGAATATTTTAGCGGTGGTGGGGGGCCATTATTGTTTTGTGAAAGAAATTTTTTTGAAAAAGGGCACCCCTCAAACATACTGTAATTGGAGCGCAACAAGGAGCCACGTGCAAAGTATTGCATCAAAAATTGTTATTAGGCGCCCCTGTTAAACAGGGGCTGAAAAATTGTGCCTTGGGCACAACACAAAACATGCAACCCCTCCCAATAACTCCAATTGGAGTGCAACAAGGAGCCACGTGCAAATTATTGCATCGAAAATTGTTATTAGGCGCCCCTGTTAAACAGGGGCAGAATAATTGGGCCTTGGGCACAACACAACACTTGCAACCCCTCCCAATAACTCCAATTGGAGCGCAACAAGGAGCCACATGCAAATTATTGCATCAAAAATTGTTATTAGGCGCCCCTGTTAAACAGGGGCTGAAAAATTGTGCCTTGGGCACAACACAACACTTGCAACCCCTCCCAATAACTCCAATTGGAGCGCAACAAGGAGCCACATGCAAATTATTGCATCAAAAATTGTTATTAGGCGCCCCTGTTAAACAGGGGCTGAAAAATTGTGCCTTGGGCACAACACAACACTTGCAACCCCTCCCAATAACTCCAATTGGAGCACAACAAAGAGCCACGTGCAAAGTATTGCATCAAAAATTGTTATTAGGCGCCCCTGTTAAAACAGGGGCAGAAAAATTGGGCCTTGGGCACAACACAACACTGCAACCCCTCACAATAACTCCAATTGGAGCGCAACAAGGAGCCACGTGCAAAGTATTGCATCAAAAATTGTTATTAGGCGCCCCTGTTAAAACAGGGGCAGAAAAATTGGGCCTTGGACACAACACAACACTGCAACCCCTCACAATAACTCCAATTGGAGCGCAACAAGGAGCCACGTGCAAAGTATTGCATCAAAAATTGTTATTAGGCGCCCCTGTTAAAACAGGGGCAGACAAATTGGGCCTTGGGCACAACACAACACTGCAACCCCTCACAATAACTCCAATTGAAGCGCAACAAGGAGCCACGTGCAAATGATTGCATCAAAAATTGTTATTAAGCGCCCCTGTTAAACAGGGGCAGAACAATTGGGCCTTGGGCACAACACAACACTGCAACCCCTCACAATAACCCCAATTGGAGCGCAACAAGGAGCCATGTGCAAAGTATTGCATCAAAAATTGTTATTAGGCGCCCCTATTAAACAGGGGCAGAAAAATTGGGCCTTGGGCACAACACAACACTGCAACCCCTCACAATAACTCCAATTGGAGCGCAACAAGGAGCCACATGCAAATTATTGCATCAAAAATTGTTATTAGGCGCCCCTGTTAAACAGGAGCAGAAAAATTGGGCCTTGGGCACAACACAACACTGCAACCCCTCACAATAACCCCAATTGGAGCGCAACAAGGAGCCACGTGCAAAGTATTGCATCATAAATTGTTATTAGGCGCCCCTGTTAAACAGGGGCAGAAAAATTGGGCCTTGGGCACAACACAACACTGCAACCCCTCACAATAACCCCAATTGGAGCGCAACAAGGAGCCACGTGCAAAGTATTGCATCAAAAATTGTTATTAGGCGCCCCTGTTAAACAGGGGCTGAAAAATTGTGCCTTAGGCACTGGTGGCGGAGCCCAGAAACACAACATTTCTTACTAGCTATCAGCAAGAAAAGTGAGGAGGAGAAGGATATTCCATCAGCAGCATAAGAGGACAGTCACTCAGCATCAGCAGTCTAAAAGGGATCCGACATTTCAACAAAAAGATATTATTCATTAATATCAGCATCAGGTGCTTGGTAGCTGGTGTTGATCCAAGCCTGATTCATTTTGATGAAGGTCAGTCGATCAACAGAGCCAGTGGAGAGGCGCACCCTGTGATCAGTCACAAAGCCTCCAGCAGCACTGAATGTCCATTCTGAAAGAACACTGGATGCAGGGCAAGCCAGTAGCTCAATTGCGTACTGGGCAAGCTCTGGCCAGTGATCCATCCTCAAGACCCAGTAAGCCAGAGGATTTTCGGTGGGGAAGGTGTCCAAGTCGGATCTTGCCCCTAGGTATTCCTGGACCATGTAAACCAGACGCTGGCGATGGTTGCTGGAACCGGTCAGACCTTGGGGCTGCGGACTAAAAAACTGCCTGAACGCATCCGTCAGACGACCACCTTCTCCACCGCCCCTTCTGTGACTCACCGAAGCCTCAGCAAGACATTGTCCAGAGCCAGGTTTTGGTAATCCCCCTGGGAACACATTGCACAGACCCTTCTGCAAGGCCTCCCGCAGAAGTTTCATCTTCTGCTCCCTCTGCGATGGCAACATAAGGTCTGCAACCTTACTCTTGTAACGTGGATCAAGGAGAGTCGCCAGCCAGTAATGATCCCTCTCCTTAACAGCACGTACACAAGGATACTTACGCAGGCTTTGCAGGATCAGGGAGACCATGCAGCGTAGGTTTGCAGAGGCATTTGGGGCACAGTCCTCTGGGTCACTGAGGACGACAGGATCCACAGGCACCTCATCCCAGCCACGTAAAACTCCACGTGCTCCTTGGGACTGTAAATGATCCCTTGAAGCCTGCTGCTGCTGAGTGCTAGGCTCCACCTCCATGCTGCTGATACAATCCTCCTCCTCCTCCTCCTCCTCCTATTCCTGTGTGCTAGGTGGGCAAGCAGGACCACTGTCTGGGTAAAGGGGGCCTTGAGAGGTAAGGAAGTCCTCCTCTTCCTCCCTCTGTTCTGCCTCAAGGGCCCTGTCCATTATGCCACGTAGCGTGTGCTCCAACATGTGAATAAGAGGGACAGTCTCACTGATGCATGCACTGTCACTGCTCACCATCCTCGTGGCCTCATTAAATGGTGACAGGACAGTGCATGCATCCCTGATCAAGGCCCACTAGCGTGGGGAAAAAAAACCTAGCTGCCCTGACCCAGTTCTGCTGCCATATTGGCACAGGTACTCATTTATGGCCCGCTGCTGCGTGTGCAGCCGCTGCAGCATGGCCAACGTTGAGTTCCACCTGGTGGGCATGTCACAAATTAGGCGGTTCTTGGGCAGGTTGTATTTCCTTTGGAGGTCAGTCAGCCGAGCAGTGGCATTATATGACCCCTGAAAATGCACACAGACTTTCCTGGCCTGCTTCAGGACATTCTGCAAGCCTGGGTGCCTGCCCATGAACCGCTGCACCACCAAATTGAGGACATGCGCAAAACAGGGCACGTGGGTGAGTTTTCCCTGTCGCAGGGCAGAAAGGAGGTTGGTGCCATTATCGCTGACCACCATTCCAGGCTTCAGCTGGCGTGGCGTCAACCACCTCTCAGCCTGACACTGCAGAGCTGACAAAACCTCTTCCCCAGTGTGGCTCCTGTCTCCCAAGCACACCAGCTCTAGCACCTCATGGCATCTCTTGGCCTGCATTCCTGCGTATCCCCTCGTACGGCTACGGAGCACGGCTGGTTCGGAGAAAACATCCCCACAGGAAGAGGCCACAGAGGAAGAAGAAGAGGAGGGGGTGGAGGAAAGAGGTGTGTCACAAGCAGTAGTATTGTTTTGGAGACGTGGTGGCGGAACAACCTCCAAAACTACTGGACCTTGCCCTGCGTCCTTCCTAGCTGCCAGCAGAGTCACCCAATGCGCCATAAAAGACAGGTAACGTCCCTGTCCATGCCTGCTGGACCATGAGTCAGCAGTAATATGTACCTTACCACTGACCGCCCTGTCCAGCGAGGCATGGACATTGCCTTCCACATGCCGGTAGAGAGCCGAAATAGCCTTCCGTGAGAAAAAGTGGAGTTTTGGTACTTGCCACTGAGGTACTGCACATTGCACAAACTCACGGAAGGGGACAGAATCTACCAACTGAAAAGGTAGCAGTTGAAGTGCTAGCAATTTCGCTAAGCTAGCATTCAACTGCTGGGCATGTGGATGGCTGGCATTGTTCTTCTTTTGGCGCTGCAGCAGCTGGGGCAGGGAAATTTGCCTGGTACTATCAGTAGATTGACCGCTACTACTAGCTTGTGACACACCTATTTCTACACCTTCACTGCAGGCTTCAGAGAGGACTGGGGGTCTACTGGGGTTGGAGGTCCCAGAAGGGCAAGGGGGGGTACGCTTTTGTCTTTGGTGTGGGTCTTTCTGGTGTGCTTGCCAACGAGCTGTATGGCAGGTCGACATATGTCTGGACAAGCATGTGGTACCCAGGCGGTTGATGTTTTGGCCATGCGAGATACGCTTGCGACATAAGTTGCAAATAGCCCATGTGGACATGTTTTAAAAAAGGCCCACACCAAAGAACTTTTGCTGTACCAGTCAGACACAGCAGCGCCATGCACAAGCGCCGTAGATGTGCGCTGTAATGCAGTGGGTGTGACCTTAAGCTGACCCCTGGAGGGCATCCTGCCTCTTTGGAGATGTGCCTGTGCCTCCTCCTCCTCCCTCCTATCAGGCACCCAGGTAGAGTCAGTGACCTCATCATGCCCTCCCTCCTCATCACTGTCAACAACCTGGCAGTATGCTCCAGCTGGGGGAACATCATCATCACTGACAAATTGCTGTCCCTCTCGGACACCCCCTCTCCCTGGGCTCACATCAATGCCTTCCTCTATCAGTGTTCCGTCATCAGAGTCTTCAAAACGCTGTGCATCTTCCTGCAGCATGTACCCAACACTATGTTGAAACAGTTCGGGGGACTCCTCAGGAGGACATGGTGGTACTAGGGAAGTATTGTGTGAAGCCATTGTGCAGAGGAAAGAGGACGTCTTGGCAGCTGCTTTGCCAGATAAACTTTGATCAGTCTGTGTGAGAGAGGATGAGGAGGATGAGGACGGCTTGGTCATCCACTCTACTAATTTCTCTGCATGTTGAGGCTCAACATGGCCAGCTCCTGAAAATAAGGACAAGCGGCCACGGCCACGTGCTGAAGAGGATGCACCACATACACTACCAGCGTTACCTCTACATGCAGAGCCTGCTTGCCCTTGTGACTCTCTGGCTCTCTTTGTTGTCCTTCCAGACATATTTATGTGTTCAGGTGGTAAATAAAAGCACACGTACAGTGACACTAACTGCGCTCAGGTGGTATATAACAGCACACGTACAGTGACACTAACTGCGCTCAGGTGGTATATAACAGCACACGTCCAGTGACACTAACTATTCTCTCTCAATGAATTACAGTATATGCAAAGGAAATTACCGCGCTACACACACAAAAATAACTAACAAGCTGCAACCACTATGTGTTATACACACACTAAATATACAGGAGAAAAAATTGAAGTTGCGCTAACTTCAATTTTTTCTCTCAATGAATTGCCTGGTGTCAGATCGGAATTCCCTTTCACCTTCCTGCACTGTTCTTCTCAGTCCATAAGTTGCCACGGCAGGAGATGGACTATTTCCAAAGACATGGACTCTCATGCGATAATCTATCACCTGATCATTAATGTTATTCTGTGGTCCTCTTTGACTATGAAACAGTGGAACATCTGTTGGACATCAACTGTCACGGCAATTGGTTCCTTCCTGAACCGCATCAACACTCCTACAAGGTTGTTCGTTAGATTTGGACCAGTTAGAAGAATGTTATTTAAAGAGGTTCCCTGGAACTAAGCGCTTGAGTCAAAGACTATTCTGATTTGCCCCGGGTTACGAGGATGGTAGACTCCAAAGGATGGAAGGTACCAGCATTCTTCACCTTCCTTATGGTCTGGTGCTGGTTCAGCGTGAAGGTTATCTAAAATCTTCTGCATGAATGCAAGAAAGTGCTCTTGCATCTCAGGTTTGTTACAGAGAGTTTTCTTAAGTGCAGCAAATCTGGTTAAAGCTTGTCCTCGATTGTTAGGGAGAGTAAGCCTTGGTACTCGGAAGGGTAATGGAGCTATCCAACTGTTGGAATTGTCCTTGAAGAACTTTTCATCCATAATCTTGATGAACTCCTTGTCTTCGACTGAAGGGACAATCTTGTTGTCATCGCAAGTAGTCTGGCACACTGAATCACCAAGGTCCTTCTGAGAAGTGAGCTTGCAATGTATACCTTGGAGTGCTTGATATGGGACTTCGTTTTTGAAATCAAGTCTTTCCTTCACATAATAATGCAATGGGCATTTCATCGGCGGATAGAGCTTGTGAGATTGATCTAAACAAACTTCTCCTATTATCACCCATCCAAGATCAAGTTTCTGGGCCTGAGGAGCATCGTCTGGACCATTACATAACTCTCTTATTTTATGGACTCTAGGAACGTCTCGCCCTAGTAGAATCACAATCTTAACATCCTTGTTAAGTGGTGGAATGTAGTCAGCAATGTGGTTTAAATGGGGGTAATGATGTGCAGCCTCTGGTGTGGGTATTTCTTCTCTGTTGTTCGGTAGCTGATCACATTCGATTAGAGTTGGAAGTGGAAACTCTATGTCCTCATATTCTGATGCCACTATGAAGCTATGGGCTCTTCTTCCAGAAGTATTGATCTTTCCTGCACATGTCTGCAAGGTATAGGACCAGGCCTCTCCATAAATGTTGAATAGGTCAAAGAATTCTGTACTGGCCAATGAGCGATTGCTCTGATCATCGAGTATGGCATACATTTTTGTGGAATTTTGTGGACATCCTTCAGGAAAAACCCTTACAAGACATATCTTGCTACAAGACTTGCTATGAATCCCTTCTCCACATACCTCTGTACACCTTGTGGTTACGGGTGTTGGCATGTTGCTCAGTTCTCTCCCCGCCATCATCTGATGTAGACTTGGGGTCGCTGCCAGGTGAAGGTTTCCTTTTGAACAGGTCTGAATGAAGAGCGTCCACATGTTTGGCACTGTTAGGCCTCGTACACACGATGAGATATGTCCGCTCAAACTTGTCCGACTGACAGTTTAGAGCGGACATGTCTTATCGGATTTCGGTCCGATGGCGTGTACACACCATCGGATCAAAATCCCCGCCGGCAGACAGCGTGGTGACGCAGCGGTGACGTTGACGCCGCCACGTCACCGCACCAGGAAGTAAACACTTCCGCGCGCATGTGTCGGATCCATTCACAGGATACGACGCATGTGCGGGAGGATATGTCCGCTGGTTTCCCGTACTAACCAGCAGACATATCCGATGGACAGGTTTGTAGCGGACAAATTTCAAAGCATGCTTTGAAATTTGTCCGATGGACAAATCTGTCCGCTAGCCCTTACACACGATCGGATTTGTCTGCTGAAACGGTCAATCGGACCGATTTCAGCGGACAAATTCGATCGTGTGTACGCGGCCTTACACAGAGATCATCTGATGGCGATCTTACAGTCTCTAGCTAAATGGTCGGAGGATGCACAACACTTGAAACAGATATTATGCTCTTTGAGAAATGACTTGCGTTCTTTGATAGGCTTGTCCTTAAATGCACAGCATTTGGAGAGAGAATGTGGCGTATTATGGATAGGACACTGTTGATTAAGATTGCTTGCCTTAATGCCTGTAGCCAAGACGTTGGATGCTACCTTGGTTTTCCTCACGGCAATAGGATACTTTAAATCCTTGAATTTACTGTTGGTGGCAATACTCCTTTGAAGTGGTTAAAGGAGTGGTGGTTGTATCTGGATAGAAGAAGCTTGGGTCATTCTTGGATTTTGCAACCTTCCGCACAAACTCTGCAAAATAAGAAAAGGGAGGGAAGGAAACATGATGTTCATACTTATATTTTGATCCTACACTAGTCCACTTTCCCTGAAGATGACTAGGCAACCTTGCTACAATAGGATTTACGCCCTGAGCGGTGTCTAAATAGCTAAGACCTGGTAAACTAGGATCTAACTTAGCAATTTCAAGTTCATGAAGGAGGTCACCTAACTCTCTAAGCTTATGATTGTCCTTAACAGAGATCTTAGGAAAGTCGTTTAGTCTCTGAAATAAGGCAGATTCAATGACTTCGGGGATCCCATAGACTTGTTCTAGACGTTACCAGGCAGCATCAAGGCCTGCCTTAAGGTTATAGATGTAAACAGATTTAAGGCCGCGTATACACGAGGGGATATGTCCGCTGAAAACGGTCCGATGGACCGTTTCAGCAGACATCTCCGCTCGTGTGTATGGGCTAGCGGACAGATTTCTCCACCCGACAGATTTCAAAGCAAGCTTTGAAATCTATCCGGTGGGAATCTGTCCGCCCGACATGTCTGCTGGTTAGTACACTTACCAGCAGACATGTCGGCTCCCACCACCGCCGCGCCGCGCCGCTGCCGAATGGATTCGGCGCATGCGCGGAAGTGTTTTACTTCCTGGTGCGGTGACGTGGCGGTGACGCGGCGGCGTCAACGTCACCGCCGCGTCACCACTACGTCACCGCGCCGTCCGGCGGCGGGGAATTTGATCCGATGGTGTGTACACGCCATCGGATCAAACTCCCGATCGGACATATCCGATGGAAATGGTCCGCGGACCGTTTTCATCGGATATATCCGATCGTGTGTACGCCGCCTCAGTCTCTTTACTTGCTCTGAAGATTGTCGCCCCAACCACTATTAGTAAGTCGAGTTTTGCTTGAGGTTCAACGCCCAAGTTCTTGATTACCGCCTTAAATGTAGATCTCCAACTCCTGTAGTTCTCTGGGCGGTCATGAAATCTAGAAAGTCCAGTTGTAATCAATTCTCGTAGAGCCATACCATTGCTGAACTCTGCAGCGTCGATGCTTTCAGTTTTTATAGCCACAGGGGAAACCGACGTGGACCATGGTTGGTATCTGATGTTGGCTGGTAGGTGGAGAGAAAGGTGTTGCAGATGGGTTCAATCTAGGTAAGAGTCTGACGTCTGAAGGTCTCTGAGCATTTGAAGTTGAAGAGAGCTGTATCACAGGGGTCATAGAGTTCATCCTTTAGTCTTTTGCTGTACCCTTGTAATCTCTATTCGCATAGGGTTGTGATGGCACGTGAGCCGCGTAGGTTGACTCACTTGATTTTGAGACATGCAGTAGTTGCGGAGTGTGTCTGTTAGCAGGTGTGTCTAGTTGACCAGTTTGATTTGGCGACACGTTGCCTTCTGGTCCACTTGCTGGATGATTATGAGAAAAATCTCCAACTATAGGCGGGACTGTAATGTCATGGTTCTGGGTTAAGATGAACTGTAGGGTCCTTTCAACGGGGGCTTGACAAGCAGCCAAGCTGGAACAAACTGCTCCTTCTTCTTCCAATGTGGCTTGTTCCAAGACAGATAATTCCGCCAATGCTACTTCTTTTTCTCTATTCTTCTGAATGATTTCTAGCTGAGCTTTGATGGCTGCTTCTCTTTCAGAAACAGGCGGCTTGAACCTGAGCTGCTGCAACCTTCTGGCAAGCTTTGACTATTGGGTCACTCAGTGTTGACCTTACAGAGCAGGACCGCAGTGACTTAGAAGAGGAATTATGATAGGCGCGGCCAGATCTAGATGATTTTCCTGAGTGTTTGGAGGAAGCAGATTTACAGGATGTAGTTTCATGTAGCTGTGCTAATCTACCTTCTATCTGTGCCTTTGCTTCGAGATATGTGCTATGCCTCTGCTGGTCAGTAGAAGTAAAGTCCTTTAAATTCAATGCAGCTTCCTCTATGTTGGAATGTGACAATAGGGAATAGTACTTGTCAGAAAGTCTGTTATCATTCTCAAATGCCTTCTTAACCCTTGAGAGAGCAGTGTTCAATTGCTCAGGATTGTTGCTAGATTCATTAGTGGTTGTTGTACAACTTAAAGTCTTATCCCATAATGTAGTCAGGTTACTAGATGTTTCTTCCTTACTTGCTTCATAAACCTCCCTTGCCTTCAAGGATGGATGAGGGGCTCTAGCAGGACGAGCAGAATGAAGTAAGGAGTCTGCTTTATCTTGATTAAATGCAGGTGACTCTGTGGGATCTCTGTCAGACATGTCAACTAGTGCTGTAGATTTTGTGTCTTGTTAGAAATCTGCCAGAGCTGAGCTCTGTAGGTAATGACTTCTGTTATTAAGCAGACTGAGCTGAGGGGCTGGATATTTGTGACAATGAGCCAGCTAGTGCTGCAACTGGTTCAGACTGGATAGCTCAGCTCAGTGCACAGTTCACTATCACTTTATACAGGCAGGAATACACAGTTATTTCAGTAGATTCAGGTATTGGATTCACAACCAAAACAGCTTGACAATGATGAATTCTTGGGACTTGATATAGCTACGATATACAGTACTTGCATAGTTCAAAAGTTACTTATGGCTCCCCAATAAAGGCAAAACTTATATAAGCTGGTATTACTAGAGAAATTGGTCTACAGCACGGACCAAAAATCCCTGGCAGTAAAGTCTGTAAACAGTTTTACATCATTCAGTAGGAGGCTGGCTTCATACGCAGAGTAATGATTCTGGTGGCTGCAGGAGTCACACACAGGCCTTGACTTTCAGTGCACAGCCTGAAGATGGTTCCTGTCTTTGGTGTTTGTTCTTCACACACACACATGGTTACTCACGTTTCTGAAGCTGCAGAGATAGCCATGTGATGGATTCTTCTGGAAATTTACTGTTCTGTATCAGCATCTGTTGTACCTGTGACAAGCTTCTTGTAGACCCAGTCTGTAAGGATGTATGCAACAGGTTGAATGATAACTTTAACAGACAGCTTACTCAATGAATAAAGAAACCAGAGGTGTTTTTCCAATGCTTCTTAATGCTTCAAGGTAACAAGGATATGAACATAGAGGCTTTTTCATAGGTAAATTTCCAATGAAGTTACACCCCCACACTCTGCAGTCTTTTCAAAGCAACTACGCAAAATAGGATTTAGAGCAGGAAATGGAGGGTGGGAACAACCAAACTAGCCAGAACAGCAGGGGGGTAAGGATCATACCAAATAATATAGTAACATAACATGTAATAACAACTGCTAGACAGTAAAGCTGCGTGGCAGCACAGGGTAAATTGGCGTTTCTTAAAGTACAATCCTAATTTCAGGTATGTCTATGCGAGTATGTGTTAGTGTGTCGTGCCTATGGCTGGCAGGGATGGGAGGGGGACTGCCTGGGACGGGGGCGGGGCTACTTGGATCTCCTGGATTTCTTACACAAAGACCGACAGGAACAGGAGACAGCTGATTGTCTAGCTTATACTACTGTTTCTAATTTAGACAATCAACAATTCACAAAATGCATAATATCAAAGTTTAAGTTATTTGACATAGTAATCATGGGCAAGTTTTCATTTTTCATTCTTCAAAGAGAATTTCCCTTCACTACTCACAGCTACCCACAGAGACTTAAATAAATAGTAATCCCTTTCTTGCACCTGGCTTAAGAAATACTTCCCTTCTTGCTTTACCTTCTGTAAACTCTCACAATCTCTATCCCACCCACCTTCCTGCTTTACGGTTTGTAGAGAATTCTCACAGTTCGTATACACAAATTGTGCCCCAGGATAAAAGCTAAAAAACTCTTAGCTACCCAAAGATTTGAGGTGGCATGGTTTTCCCTGATTCAATATGTTACACCATGCAACTCAAATAACCAGTATTTTGGATTGGTGTAAAAATACCAAGTAAAACAGACCAAAAGCTGGGTAAATTTGAAACAACCTATGTCCTCTCTACTTCCTCAAGCGCTCCCTTGGTTGCCTGGCCAACTTTTAATAGGGATCGTCCATCTATAGGTCCCTGTTACCAGTAATTGGCAAACCTAATTTTGCATCAGGTTGCTAAGGCCCTAAATTACATACATTTTTTATATACATTTTCAGACTGATAGACTTCAGAGGAGCTGGTAGTTGGAAAAACTTACCTGTAATCCAATTGATGGCAGACCCATTGTTGCCTATAATTTTCCTCCCTGAGATTTCCTGGATGTACTTATCTAGGTCATCCTCAAATAACCATTCCCTATAAAAGGGAAACCCAGTTAGCAGCAACGGGGGTACAGGAAAACTGAAAGCTGAGAAGGGCTCCTCTTGGACTGAGTCCCCAAATGGGTTAAGCGCCCTTCATTTAAACGTTCTGCTTCTCCTGGGGCAATAGCCTCCAGGCAGTCACGGGATTCTATTCAATAAGGAAGAAGGGGGGGACACCCGGAGGTGTTTTGGGACTTTAAATGAGAATACCTCTGTGATGTATCTCCATCCTAGTGTGTGGACTTTATATGAGATTACATCCATACTATATCTCCATCCCATATGCGGAAAATTGCAACAAGGGGAATTTGGGACTTTAAATGAAACAGTGGGGTATATGGGGACAAAAATAATAAAACAAGCCATAAGCAAAATATTCATGTATTGAAAGAATAGAATATATGGTAAACAAACAAGTAGCTTGTACAGAAGTACAGAACATACATTTGATACCTAATACAATAGTTGGTATAAAAATACAAAGTGACAGTCAATGACAACATATATAACCACATAGAGGCTGAGCATAGCCACGCAGTAAATAACATATAAAATATAAATAGATCATAAAAGTACTGATTGATCAGAATGGGTCCCATAAACGCGTATAGCTACATCTTTGTAAGCCTGACGCGGCGTTTCGTGTATATGAAAACACTCCTCAGGGGCTGATGTAGTGGGTTATCTGGAATACAGATTTGATTAATATGATCAAAATATTAAAATTAAATCCACCAGAAAAGATAATAAATCAATTCTGGTTACTTACAGTACATAGTATGCCAAAGTTCTACAGTAATTAAGACCAAACATATTCCCGTCCTGGGACAGAGGTAGCAGACCAGCAGGCAAACAACAGAGCACATAAAGCATCCTTCCCAGACAGCAGGCGACCATAGGTAATGAATTAAAATGTATCCTCATAGAACAGGTGGATGTCTGTAATGAGTAAATAAATAGGTCCATCAAACACTGACCGACATAGTAAGGGAGTAAAGGCATAAAAAAATATACTTGGAGATTAACAAGGGATACCTGGAATGCGAGTTGGATGGCCACAGCTAGTAACGGCTGTTTGGGACTGCATGGAAATGGCCACTGGCTGAATAGGTGGGAAGGTGCTTTATAATGCATCCAGCAATTGCACCAGACTGCCCCCAACGCCACGTCAGCTGGACAGTGTGGGGGGCGGGGCCCTCAATCAGACGACATAATTGCCTGTGCTGAAGAGGCACTGCACACACCCACTCAATCAGCTGTGATGGATACTAACCATTCAACAGGGCGACGCCCAACGAGGGCGTCATCCGGATGGCATGTGGCGCCGATGCACTGACGGTCACCGCCCGTACCCCCAAAAGGGGAGGAAGGGAAGCACAGTGAGTGCATCGCTGTACCGGTATACAGAAAAAAAGGGGTCTATACAATGCGTGAAAGGGGCTAAGTGGTGTGTTCAGCAACTGAGTGGCAAATTGAACCATAATAAATGGGATTCTATTCAAATCTCTTCACGGTGCCAAAGCTGAATGGAGATATCGGACCCATTTTGGATCTCAAAGGTCTAAACCGATTCCTAAAAATCCGCTTGTTTCACATGGAATCAATCCGGTCAGTAGTATCCACCCTTCGAGGGGGAGAACTTCTAGCACCCATAGACATCAAGGTTGCATATCTCTATGTGCAAATATTTCCTGCTCATCAGAAGTTCCTGTGATTCGCAGTAGAACAGCAACATTTTCAGTCTGTGGCCTTGCCCTTCGGGTTGGCCACTGCACTGGGCCTGGCTCCACTTTTGGCAAGGTTAAGGGCCCAGGGTATAGCAGTAGTAGCATACCTGGATAACCTGCTGCTGATGGATCAGTCCTTAGCAGGGCTAAACCAGAACATCGTCAGCATGGTCAGGTATCTAGAACATCTGGGTTGGGTTCTCAACCTAGAAAAGTCGTCCTTAGGGCCAGTAAAGAGGCTGGAGTATTTGGGTCTAACTATAGACACAACCCGCAAGAAGGTGTTCTTACCCCAGGAAAAAGTCTGGGCCATAGGAGAGCTGGTTCACTTGATCAGGACAAAGAAGAGTCCCTCCGTCCGCCTCTGCATGAGATTGTTAGGGAAGATGGTAGCCTCATTCGAGGCTGTTCCCTACGTTCAATTCCATTCAAGGCTTTTGTAAAACAGCATCCTGTCTGCTTGGAGCAGGAAAAGACAGGATTTGGATCGTCCAATGTGCTTGTCTCAATGTGCTTGTGCTTGGTGTGTGCCAGAGTCTCAATTGGTGGTTGTCAACCAAAAATTTGCAGAAGGGGAAAACCTTCATTCCAGTTACCTGGAGGGTAGTGATGACTGATGCCAGCCTCTTGGGCTGGGGGGCAGTCCTGGATGGAAACACCATTCAGGGGAGGTGGTCGGAATCCGAGAAGACCTCACTAATCAATATTTTAGAAATTCGGGCAACACATCTGGGCCTAAAGGCTTGGTCGGGTAGGTTAAGGAATTATCCTGTCAGTATTCAATAAGACAATGCCACAGCAGTGGACTATATCAATCATCAAGGTGGCACCAAAAGTCACGCTGCCCAGAAAGATTTAAACCATATTCTAGCTTGGGCAGAGGGGCATGTACCTTGCCTGTCTGCTGTGTTCATTCCGGGAGTGGAAAATTGGCAGGCGGATTTCCTAAGTCGCCAGCAATTGCTCCCAGGAGAGTGGTCCCTGAATACCAACGTCTTGCTGGCCATGTATCAGAAGTGGGGTACAAAGTTGAACAGCTCGCTTATGGGACGGATGTCTTAGTAACTCCTTGGGATCAGTTTTCACTGATTTATGCATTCCTCCTGTCCAGTTGCTTCCGCGTCTTCTACGCAGGATCAAATGAGAACAGAAGCTGGTAATCCTAGTTGCTCCGGCATGGCCCAGGAGACCCTAGTTTGCGGAGATCGTGAGGATGGCAGTAGGGGATCCTTGGAATCTTCCATCCCGCCCAGATCTGCTTTCACAAGGGCCAGTGTTCCATCCTGCCTTACAAACGCAAAATTTGACGGCTTGGCTGTTAAGGCCCTCGTTCTAAAAGACCGGGGGCTTTCAAGCTTCATGGTAACTAACCTGATTAATGCAAGGAAGCTAGCATATAAGGCCTATATTTCCTGGTGTGAAAACAAGGGTTGGCATCCTCACAAATATTTCATAAGTAGGATTCTCGCTTTCCTACAGGTAGGATTAGAAATGAAATTAGCCTTGAGTACTATCAAGGGTCAGGTCTCAGCCTTGTCAGTTCTTTTTCAAAGACCTCTTGCTTCACATTCCTTGGTTTGGGCTTTTATACAAGGAGTAACGCATATAAACCTGCAGATTAAAACTCCTTTGTGTCCATGGGATTTTTTTTTTTTTCTTTTTTTCTTACCACATCAGTCGCGACCCGGGGACCAACCCTTCGGTCCAGCTCACGGGATTTCCGCCCTTCGCTTTTCTCCATGAATTCCTCCATGGTCTTCGCATCACTTGTGGTTTCTTTTTACTATTATAATTTTTCTATTTTGCTTCTCTTTTTTTTTTTTTTTTCTTTTCTTTTTTTTTTTTTCCTTAATCAAAAAAAAAAAAAGGATTTTCCTTTTCTCTTATTTTCCTCCCTCCCCCTTCCGCCCACCCCCCCCTCACCCCACCATCTCGGGATTCCACTCCCCCTTCTAGATTGGTATCTCACTGGTTTTAAGTCCTATTGCCTCCTTACCAGCCTCATATCACTCGTAAGTTTTCAGCAAAACTCCAATTTTTTTTAAAGTCTTTCCAGACTGCCCATTTTTCCCGGGAGAATTTGTTGTCTTCCCTATATTTCAACCCTTCCCTCCTATATGTTTCCTCTACCGAGTCGATCCACTCCCATACCTGTGGGCTTTCAAATTCCCTCCATTTTTTAGGGATCAGCCGTTTAGCTGCGTTCAGGAGGTGCGGTGTCAAGGATCCTTTATATTCTTTTATGTTTTCTGTTCCCCCGTGAAATAGGACCACCCATGGGTCTTCTTCTATCTCTTTTTTGGTTATGTCTTTGATCAGTGTCAAAATTTTCTTCCAATAGCTTTTAATCTTGGGACACTTCCACCATAGATGGGCCATGTTACCACTGGTTGGACATCCCCTCCAACAGTCTGCCGACTGTCCTTCTCTGTACTTGCTGATTTTATCTGGGGTATTGTACCAACCAGTGATACACTTGAAATTCATCTCAGCCGTTCTCACATCAATTGCTGAGGAATGAGTCAGATTAATGATTCTATCTACTGTGGTTTTTCCTCTATTTATTCCCAATTCCCTTTCCCATTTGTGAATATACGGGGGTGTCCCCAGCTCTTCCGCCCCCATCAGAAACTTGTAAATCCTGGAAACATTCCCCCTCGAACTATTGGTTACACATAGTTGTTCCAGGATAGTATATTCCCCACATTCACGTAGAGGTCCCGGTAAGTTTCCGATGAAGGAGAAAAGCTGTAGGTATCGCCACTCGTCTAACCCTGTGAATTCTATCTTCGACCTAATGTCGTGAAATTTCATTAATTTTCCTTTTTGTATCACATCTCTTACCTGTGTTCTATTTTTAATCCAATTTCCCCCCACCCCTTTTGTCCCTGGTGCAAAAAATTCATTATCTTTTAAGTCTATGAGTGGGGAATTATATTCCGATCTTAAGTGTTTGTGAACTCTATCCCATATCCGTAGAGTCGTACGTGTGATTGCATGTGTAGTTGTGTGTAAGGTTCTGAATTGTGGTGGGTTCCATATTATTCTTCCTAACCGTGCCCTTGCAAGTGCGCATTCGATATTAAACCATCTTTTATCGTGATTTTCTTTGGCCCACTCTATTACCCGACATACAGTGCAGAAAATAAGTATTTGAACACCCTGCTATTTTGCAAGTTCTCCCACTTGGAAATCATGGAGGGGTCTGAAATTGTCATCGTAGGTGCATGTCCACTGTGAGAGACATAATCAAAAAAAAAATTCCAGAAATCACAATGTATGATTTTTTTAACTATTTATTTGTATGATACAGCTGCAAATAAGTATTTGAACACCTGAGAAAATCAATGTTAATATTTGGTACAGTAGCCTTTGTTTGCAATTACAGAGGTCAAACGTTTCTTGTAGTTTTTCATCAGGTTTGCACACACTGGAGGAGGGATTTTGGCCCACTCCTCCACACAGATCTTCTCTAGATCACTCAGGTTTCTGGGCTGTCGCTGAGAAACACGGAGTTTGAGCTCCCTCCAAAGATTCTCTATTGGGTTTAGGTCTGGAGACTGGCTAGGCCACGCCAGAACCTTGATATGCTTCTTACAGAGCCACTCCTTGGTTATCCTGGCTGTGTGCTTCGGGTCATTGTCATGTTGGAAGACCCAGCCTCGACCCATCTTCAAAGCTCTAACTGAGGGAAGGAGGTTGTTGCCCAAAATCTCGCAATACATGGCCCCGGTCATCCTCTCCTTAATACAGTGCAGTCGCCCTGTCCCATGTGCAGAAAAACACCCCCAAAGCATGATGCTACCACCCCCATGCTTCACAGTAGGGATGGTGTTCTTGGGATGGTACTCATCATTCTTCTTCCTCCAAACACGGTTAGTGGAATTATGACCAAAAAGTTCTATTTTGGTCTCAACTGACCACATGACTTTCTCCCATGACTCCTCTGGATCATCCAAATGGTCATTGGCAAACTTAAGACGGGCCTTGACATGTGCTGGTTTAAGCAGGGGAACCTTCCGTGCCATGCATGATTTCAAACCATGACGTCTTAGTGTATTACCAACAGTAACCTTGGAAACGGTGGTCCCAGCTCTTTTCAGGTCATTGACCAGCTCCTCCCGTGTAGTCCTGGGCTGATTTCTCACCTTTCTTAGGATCATTGAGACCCCACGAGGTGAGATTTTGCATGGAGCCCCAGTCCGAGGGAGATTGACAGTCATGTTTAGCTTCTTCCATTTTCTAATGATTGCTCCAACAGTGGACCTTTTTTCACCAAGCTGCTTGGCAATTTCCCCGTAGCCCTTTCCAGCCTTGTGGAGGTGTACAATTTTGTCTCTAGTGTCTTTGGACAGCTCTTTGGTCTTGGCCATGTTAGTAGTTGGATTCTTACTGATTGTATGGGGTGGACAGGTGTCTTTATGCAGCTAATGACCTCAAACAGGTGCATCTAATTTAGGATAATAAATGGAGTGGAGGTGGACATTTTAAAGGCAGACTAACAGGTCTTTGAGGGTCAGAATTCTAGCTGATAGACAGGTGTTCAAATACTTCTTTGCAGCTGTATCATACAAATAAATAGTTAAAAAATCATATATTGTGATTTCTGGAATTTTTTTTTTGGATTATGTCTCTCACAGTGGACATGCACCTACGATGACAATTTCAGACCCCTCCATGATTTCCAAGTGGGAGAACTTGCAAAATAGCAGGGTGTTCAAATACTTATTTTCTGCACTGTATAACCGAGGCGTTATAATACTTCCTGATGTCCGGCACCGCCAAACCTCCCTTTTTTTTACTCTGTTTTAACACGTGGAAGGAAATCCTATGTTTTTTCTTATTCCATATATAATTCATTAACAAGGAGTTAAGTATGGCGAAATAGGATTGTGGTAGGGCAACTAATATCATTTTTACTACATTTATTCTTCCAAACCAGGAGATTGGCTGTTGTTAATTTTTTTGATTTCACATTTTATTTCATCTAGAAGGGGGATATAATTTATCCTGTACAGTTTCTTTAGAGAGTTGGCTAGTTTTATCCCCAGGTACTTTATCTCTTTCTGCCACGCAAATCTGTATTCCTTTTTAAGAAATCGCTCCTCCTCCCCATTTATATTGATGTTTAATATTTCTGTCTTTGATATATTCATCTTGAAATTAGAGATCTCGCTATATTGTTTAATATTGGCCATTAGATTAGGAAGTGTAGACTTCGGATTGCTCACGAAGAATAATATGTCGTCGGCAAATGCAGCTAGTTTGTGCTCATCTTCTCCTACTCTTACTCCCTCAATGTTAGGGTTATTTCGGACCATTGCCAGGAGGGGTTCTAGGGACAGAACAAACAGTATAGGAGATAAGGGGCAGCCCTGCCTGGTCCCGTTCCTCATCTCAAAAGATGCCGACAGGGACCCATTGATTTTGACCCTTGCCCGTGGGTGATGGTATAATATTTTAATTCTCCCCATCGTCCTCGCACCTATACCTATGTTTTCTAATGTGTGCATCATGAGTCCCCAGTCTACCCTGTCAAACGCTTTTTCAGCGTCGACTGACAGGAACAGACTGGGGGACCCATTTTCTTTAATCTGCTGGAGAATGAGGAGTGCTCTGACCCCGTTGTCCTTACTCTCCCTACCTGGTATGAAGCCTACCTGGTCTGGGTGGACCATGGCAGTCATCATTCCCTTCATGCGTTCTGCCAAGATTTTAGCAAATAGTTTTATGTCTATATTTAATAGGGAGATTGGTCTGAAGCCTGAGCAAAGCGTGTTATCTTTCCCTTCCTTTCCTATAACTGTAATATTTGCTGTCGCGGCCTCCCTACTTAGATCGTAGTCTGCTCCTAGCCCGTTGTAATAATGACAAAGTCTTGGTATTAGGATTGTTTCAAACTTTTGTAGATATCTTGTTGTAAAGCCATCGGGCCCGGGGCTTTTCCCTTTAGCTGAATTTTGTAAGGCCCCCCTAATCTCCTCCTCGGTTATTGGTCCGTCTAGATTTTCAGCGACGTCATTATCTATTTTGGGAAGGTTGGCTTTTTTTAAGAATTCTCTTATTTTGGTCTCTTTCTCTCCAGGGTTCCAATCCTTTTGTTTCACAGTGTATAGGCTCTCATAATAACTTCTAAATTCTTCTGCAATATCCTTTGTTGCATGTACCAAGTCCCCATTCTTTTTTCTAATTTTTTCAATAAAATTCCTTTTTTTCTTTTTTTGCACCATTCTAGCTAAGTTTTTGCTCGGTTTATTCCCCCATATGTATCGCTCTCTCTCAATGTTATTAAGAATGTTCTTAGTTTCTTGTTCTATAAGTGCTCTATACTCATCTCTTTTTAGAGTTAGTTTGTGCAGTATTTCTATTTTTTGACCCTTTGTTTTATGAACTTGTTCTAGCTTAAGGATTTCTTTCCTTATTGATTCTAATTTCTTTGTTTTTTCTTTCCTTTTCCTAGCCCCCTCCATAATAAATATTCCTCTTATATATGCCTTGTGGGCATCCCATAGTGAAGCCCTAGAGATCCCCTCCGTGTCGTTCTCACAGAAATAGTTTTCCAATTCCTTCTGTACTCTTCCTACTATCTCCTCATCCTCCAGTAGGCTTTCATCTAATCTCCACTCGGGTGCGTTTGTTTTCAAGGTAGGTAGGCTGATTTTTAAAGTTATGGGGGCATGGTCGGATATAGTTGTGGCCTCTATTCCTGTTTCAATTACCCTCTCGAGAAGTCTATGATCAATGAGGGTGTAATCTATTCTTGAGTACGTCCCGTGCACAGGGGAATAGAATGTGTAGTCCCGATTTTTAGGGTGTTGGATTCGCCATATATCCACCAACTGATGGTGGAGCATTCTTTGTCTTAATATTTTCAGCTGGTTATTCTTAGTCCCCTGTGCCCGGGACGTACTATCGAGGGCAGGGTCCATGCATAGATTCAGGTCCCCCATTATCACCACATGTCCCACCTCGAAATTTTTAAGTTTTGTTAGAATTTTGTTTACATACTTAATAGGTTTTGCATTGGGGGCATATATATTAGCTAATGTATACTCGACTCCTCCCAATTTTCCTTTCAGGAATAAAAACCTTCCTTCAGGATCTGTCAGTCGATCCTCTAATACAAAACGCGTATCTCTTGCAAATCCTATTGCGACTCCTCGAGCTCGCTTTGTTATCGAGTCTCCATAGTACCACCTGGGATGTCCATGGGAGTACAATCTTATATTGGATTCTAATGTTAGGTGGGTCTCCTGTAGGAATACCACGTCGGCCTTATGATGTTTCACTTCCCTGAGGATTTTATGTCTCTTGACCGGAGAATTTAAGCCTTTTACATTATATGAAATAAATTTAATCTCTGTCATCTAACTGTATGAGGGTCTAGCTTGTGTGGAATCCCCGAGATGGTACCCTGCTCCCTTTCCCCCCCTCCCCTCCCTATCCCTATCCCTCCCACCCCTTCACCCCATCCCCTCCCTCCCTCCCTCCTTCTCCCCTCTCTTCCCCTCCCTTGGTCTATTGTAGACCTGGGAGCCGCTATTGGTAGCCTCCACTCCTTCGCCATCGGCTCCTCATCGAAAGGTGGCACTCAAGAGATGCCCCCCGGCTGCCCACCCATCCCCCCACCTCCCAACAACACCCTCCCCATCCCCAGTCCCCCCTGCTTATCATTTAGACTGATTTTTTTTTTTTTTTTAAGCTACCCAGTCCGGCAGATCAGGAGCTTTTATGTCCAGTTTTTGACAGAACCTCTCTAGTTCTTCCGGATGTCTTAAACGCGCAGTTGCTCCCCCCTTTAAGCCGATAAGACACGCGGGAAAACCCCATTGATACTTTATGTTCTGCTCACGCATTACATCCAGTAGGGGTTTCAGATGTCTTCTCCTTTTTAATGTTTCATTTGATAGGTCGGCAAAGATTTGGATCTCGTTTTCTTTATATCTGATGGGGGGCGTCCCCCTCAACCTTCTCCAAATTTCAGCTTTGTCAGCATAGTTCCGGAACCGTACTATAACGTCTCTTGGTCCCCTTCTCTCTGTCTGTTTAGGATTTCCCACTCGATGTACCCGATCTATTTTAAGGGGTTTTGCTTCTGCCGGTTTATCCAACAAGGGGTTAAATAGTGTATTCATAATCTCATTTAGATCTTCTCCTTTCTCTTCCACTAGCGTGCGTATTCTCAAGTTCTGTCGTCTATTACGGTTTTCCTGATCTTCAAGCCGGTATGCTAGCATTCTTTGATTCTCAGACATCGTTTGTACTTGTGCTTTTAATTTTTTTAGTTCTTGGTCTTGTTCTTCCATTCTTTTTTCAGTCTCCTCGACTCTTTCTAGTAGTCCCCCAAGGTCCGTTCTTATCTTGCTAATTTCGGTTTTTATGACATTTTCCATCCTCAACAGCATCTCGTTCATCTCTGCCTTTGATGGCGGTTGTGTATCCTGTCCTAGTTCTTCTGTTCTACTGTAGTCGTGTTCACTTTCTATGGTCGTCTCTCCTTTGGGGTGGTCTGAGGGGCCTTCCCCTATTTTACTACCATTCTTTTTATCTGTTTTTTTTTCCGTTCTCTTAAGTACCCCAGGGCTTTTGGAGTTGCCCTCGTGGGTCATATATTGCTGTATTGAACTAGTCCCAGCATTGTTTTTGGGTGTCTTTGCAGCTACGCCTCGCGTTGACCTGCTCGTCTTATTTTTGTTTTTGTTTGTCGGTCTGATTCTCTTCCCCAGTTTGAGATTATTGATGAGTTTCTACTGACTCCCCACTTCTGTCGCTTTCTTTTCCTTTCCCTTCTCTTTCCCTCCCCTCTTCCCTCCTTCCCCCCTCCTTCCTCTCTCTCCCCTTATTAATCAGTTTCTTGTTTGATGTACTTATTAGTCTTCATTGGTTAATTAGTCAATTTATTATTTGATATATTCCCTCTTCCCACCTTAGTTCTGGGCTTTGGGGAGTTACCACATTCTTGGCCGGTGGGGCTATAACAGACTTTCCGGTCCTAATGGACAGGATATACTTCCACTTCTTATTGTAATATAGTTGGGGGGATTATTTGGCTTGTTTTCCTACTTATTCATACAGATCTTCCCACTTTGGTTCGATAATTTGGGCCGCAGAATTTTGCTGTCAGTCTGGGGGTGCTCCCTGTATGTTAATGTTTCTATTATGTTAATATTTCTCCGTTGTAATCAGGTGGTATGGGACCCCAACCCCCCAGACCTTCTGCTCTAGTGATCGCAGCTTCGCTCCCGTCCTGCATTTAGCAAATCAATATCTCCATCTCATCTGAGCATTCCATTTGCTCTGTTGTATATGTTAGATCCTTATCATATCTATACAATTCCTAAGAACTGGGCTAAGAGACTGATTTATGCAGCTAAGAGCCTGCCTTTATACTGCTGGTTTAAGGCACAGTTAGGAATTGAGTCCACTTTGATGTTCCCAATCTCGCGACCCCTAGTTAATTCTGAGATGCTTCTTAAGGTTCCACGTGCGAACTCTCAGTCTGTCCTTTTAAATGCCTCCTTAAGGAGAGAAGAAAGAAAGAAAAAAAAAAAAAAGAAAAGAAAAGGGAGAAAGAGCAAAGGGCCAACTGGTGTGTATATCTATGGAGTATACACTTATTAATCAACAACAAATAGCAAGCGACAAGCTGATGTCATTTTTAGCCGTTCATAGGCAATTATCTGAGCTTCTCATAAATTGCACTATTTATCCGTTCACTTCCAGATACATGGTCATGCGGCTGATATAGCTTCAAAGATTATCCTTATATTGCCTATATGGCGGACGTCCAGCAAAAAAAGAGGGTAAAATCCACTTTAGTATTCCTGATATTGCACCCACTAGGTATTCCTAATACGCTTCTCTAATTTCCGTGTTATATTTAAGCACATGTGTTCTCAATCTGTCCTTACAAGCTTACAGGTCTTATCACACAGAAGGCTAGTTGATGTTAATATGGACATAGCAGGCTGAGGACCTTATTAGCAATTCATATGTACATAGAAAAAAAGACAGAAAAAGCAACAAGTTCATATGCACATAGTTTAGATTGCATACCGAGAGGGTAGCAGTGCGATCAGGGGGGGGGGGAGATCGGGGAGGACCCGACAAGACACGGCTCCACTGAGCGCCTCACCAATCCCTGGGTGATCCTCGGATCCACTGCATGTCCACAAGGCTGTTGCTCCCAGGGAATCCCCAGTGATCTCGCTTGGTCTCCCGCTGGGTCTGCCTGCGCTGTTGCTTGATGTGCAGGCGCGCCGCGGATAGTGGACGTTGACTCAGTCTTGTCGGGTGAAGAGCGGGGATACACTCCTCGCGACTCCCGCGGCGTCTCGGCTTCTCGTGCTCTGTTCACTCATGAGCTCGCTCGTGCAGCCGATCGGCACGCTAGGGAGCCGCCGCTGGATTCGTAGGAGGATCGATGCCGCTGACAGCCATAGAGCACTCCGGTGCCTCCCTTCCTCACGCACGTCACGTCCTCATCCTTCCTGGAGTGCGAGGGTTACACCCTTCTTGATGCTGCACATATGCATTACATATGTGTCCATGGGATTTTAATCTAGTCTTGTCGGTAATCCAGGAATCTCCCTTTGAGCCAATGTGTGATGCTCCATTGGTCCTTGTGACAAAGAAATTAGTATTTTTGGTTGCGGTAACCTCCGCAAAAAAAGTTTCTGAACTGGCAGCTTTTTCTTTTAAAGAGCCATTCTTATGCCGCGTACACACGATCGTTTTTCAGCATGAAAAAAAACAACGTTTTTAAAAACGTCATTTAAAATGATTGTGTGTGGGCTTCACATCGTTTTTCATCTTCTGAAAAACGACCAAAAAAAAAATTCGAGCATGGTTAATTTTTTAACGTCGTTTTTAAAAATGTCGATTTTCGGGTTGTAAAAAATGATCATGTGTGGGCTAAAACGACGTTAAAAACAATGCGCATGCTCAGAAGCAAGTTATGAGACGGAGCTTGAATGGAACTTCCCCTTTAGAGTGCCGTCGTATGTGTTGTACGTCACCGCGCTTTGCTCATAATTTTTTTGAAAAACGATGGTGTGTGGGCAACGTCGTTTTTAATGATGAAGTTGGAAAACCGTAGTTTTTTTCCATGATGAAAAGTGATTGTGTGTATGCGGCATTAGTGGTTCAAAGGGACAAGGTGGTGTTACGTCCAGTTTTCATATGAACCACGATATTTCCCTACCTTAATTTTTTCCAGAACTGTCTTCTGCAGAAGAAGAATTATTACATTCCCTTGATGTAGTAAGGACGGTTAGTTTCTATCTGGAGGCGACTGCCCAGATATGAAAAACTGACACTTTGTGTTGCCAGAAGGCCCCAGAAGAGGGCAGGCAGCATCAAAATCGACCATTTCTAGATAGATTTGTCAGGTCATTAATCAGATTTATGAGTTAAGGTGGAAGATTCCGCCTTTTTGTCCTAGATTTCACTCTACTAGAACAGTTAGTGCGTCCTGGGCAGTGCGACACCAAGCCTCTGTGGCTCAGGTTTGCAAGGCCGCAACATGGTCATCGTTGCATACATTCACGAAATTCTACCGGTTGGATGTATGTCAGCAAGAGGATGCTGCCCAGTGTACTGCAGGCAGCAGTATAGGTCCCCTCGGTGGTCTGCAGATGGCGGTCTGGTTTATTTTTTGTGTCTCCCTCCCCTCAGATGGCATTGCTTTGGGACATCCCATATAGTAATTACTATGGTGCTCTGTGTCCCGTGATGTACGATAAAGCAAATAGGATTTTAAAACAGCTTACCTGTAAAATACTTTTCTTGGAAGTACATTATGGGACACAGAGGACCAGCCCCTCTTATTGAGATATCTATATATATTGCTTTGCTACAAAACTGAGCTACTCCCGGTGTAGGAGGGGTTATATAGGGAGGAGGACTTCCTGTCTTGATTATGCCAGTATCCATCACCTGAAGGTGGGCGTATAACCCATACAGTAATTACTATGGTGCTCTGTGTTCCGTGATATACTTCCAAGAAAAGGATTTAAAGGTAAGCTGTTATAAAAATCCTATTTTTTTTTATGCTTACGCTACTTTGATAAACGTAATAATACATGGTAATACATTTAATAATGCATAATGATACACTGGATAATATTGATGTAAATAGTCAGGTTTTATAGTGTTACTTTTTCATCTTCTTTTTTTTATGCATAATTTATTGACATCAGTTTTGCTCATGCTCCAGGCTCCCTTTTTGTGTATATACTGTGTAACGGTCACCACCGTTTACGATATCCATTCCATCGCCCCAACCACGACAGCTTAGCAGACACTCTGACAATCCCTGTAGACACGATCCATTCCCCAGAATTAAGACGAGACAAGCTCCGTTCTCTCTGAGTCTAATGTATGAATGTTTTAATGGTCAACTCAGCTGGTTCTACAGTTACAAACATGTCACAGTTATCAAAGGAACAATGAAACGCTCCACCCCCTCATCACACACTGGGGCTTCAATCACATTCTTTTAGATAATGACATTCAGAGGAGGTAATTATCTCCCAAACGTTCCGACTCTCCCAATAGGTGATTCACCTGCAGAATACACATTTCTATGTCAGACGTTCTGTCTCCGACAAAAGGTATTCACACCTGATCATCAATAGGCTTTAAACAGTGTTATCACACAATGGAATGTCTTTCAGGAGCCAGCCTCAATTAACACCTCAACAGCCTGTTACACAGAGGAATGAGTCACTGTTGACCGGTAGGGTCAGAATAAGTCAACAACTTGTAATATCTCAAGATATCCTGCAATACATAATTTATCAGTAATGTCCCATCTCATGTAACTAATGATATAATTTCTCAGTCACCATATGCCCCTTTTGGACATAGGGTGACCCTAGACATAAGAGTCATTGGTGATGCCGGCACAGGAGCACCCCACATCCCTCAAAAGTCTCTGGGTGTCACGGGCCATTCTGTTACATACTGTATATTGCATTTTTCAACATATTTTTTTCATATATTTATTTTATTCTCTATGATATTTTAAAATGCAGATTCTACATTATACACACTGGGGGTTATTTACGAAAGGCAAATCCACTTTGCACTACAAGTGAAAAACTACAAGTGCAAAGTGTACTTGAAATTGCACTGAAAGATCACATGGAAGTGCAGTCGCTGTAAATCTGAGGGGTAGATCTGAAATGAGAAGAAGCTCTGCCGATTTTATTATCCAATCATGTGCAAGCTAAAATGCTGTTTTTCATTTTCCTTGCATGTCCCCCTCGGATCTACAGCGACTGCACTTCCAAGTGCACTTTCAAGTGTACTTTGTACTTTTAGTTTGCACTTGCAATGCAGAATGGATTTGCCTTTCGTAAATAACCCCCAAATATGGTGTTAACTACCGCTTATGTTTTATTTAAAGCAGTATAACTTAAATCTCAGCATTACCGCTGCTTCCCACTGCTTTCATTTTTATAGCCTACATAGCCTAGCAATTAAAGACTAAGTTCATTTTGGAGCATGTTACGCATTACACCGGTATTTAGGGTGTAACTTGTAATATGCTCCAGAACTTTCCTGTGCACCCTTTAATCCCCTCCCCATGAACACAGGCGGTGGTTCCTTTCACCTGTACCTGCTGTCACATTTCAAAATCCACGCAACGGCACGTCTTTATCATTCATTCACAGCAGCTGTGAATGAATGAACTACAAGTCCCATTTTCCACTGTGCCAAATGTCTTGTAGTTCACAATGAAGTATGAGGGCGCTGATGAGCGCCATCGTAGTTAATTGAAACTTCCTCCAGCTTTCTAAAAGACAGGTCTGAGAAGTAAAGCTGGAGTGTCTGCAAAAAACTGATTGTGGTGCAGTGCATTGCAAGCTCCTGGGGGAAGAAATAATAAATGTTTAGCAGTTTCTTAGCAGTCTTTAATTAACCCTTAAAGATTATCTCACTGAAAACCTAATTCCTGTTGTAAAAGGGCCTAAAATGTTCCGCTCTCTCTGTTCCGTGCAGCTGATGCTGCCCGGGAAAGGCGGCGGCAGGAGGGGAGTAGGACCCCCATCCGCCACTCGCAGAAGTGATCAAGTGGCTATTTACCGTATTTATCGGCGTATACCGTGCAGTTTTTTGCCCTTAAAATCAGGGCAAAATCGTGGGTGCGCGATATACGCCGATACTCGCTTTCTGCGCTGTGTTTGAACGCCGAACTCCGCCGAAATATACTGAGCGCAGTACACTCGGGTACACTCGGCCAGGCTCGGCTCCCCTCGCGGTTATGCGAGAGGAGCCAAGATTAGCCGAGCGTGCCCGAGTGTACTCTGCTCGGTATATGTTGGCAGCCGCGACGTCGTTCAAACAGCGCGGGAAGCAGGGACCAGCTCAGAGACAGCTCAGGAGAAACAAGGATGACACCACGAAGGCCGCAGACGGACGCCGGACCAGACAAGGCCGCCGATGGACACTGGGCAAGACGCCAAAACTGTAAGTAATACATTTTTTTTAAGAATTATAGTGCAAAAAATAAAAACCGCAGAGTTGATCAAAAACCACCAAAAGAAAGCTCTATTTGTGGGAAAAAAAGGATGCCAATTTTGTTTGGGAGACACGTCGCACGACCGCGCAATTGTCAGTTAAAGCGACGCAGTGCCGAATCACAAAAAGTGCTCTGGTCATTGGGCAGGAATATGGTCCGGGGGTTAAGTGGTTAAACGGCTATTCAACATGCTGGAATGGCCAAAAAGTACTACAGGCATGATTTGTGTAAACTGTGCCATGCCAAACTGTATGGTACTGTATTACCATGCGTTTTGGTGGCCGCAAATGCACCCTCATTTGCTATATGCATGGGGATGCCATTGAGATTACATCTGCAGAGGGCAGGGCATTTCTGTACAGTACAGGAAAACACATGCTCTCATGTGCATTCCCACACCATAAGTAGAATAAACAAGCCCCAGGGTTTTTTCATAGAGTAGTCAGTAAACTAGTAGAGGTCAAATGCATTCAGTAATATAAGAGTAATGCAGGAGCATAATAGGGTGTATAACAAGGTTGTTGCTAGGCATAATCAGAGCCTTACATCAAAACGAATCTGTATTATCTGTGATTTCTCAATTCTTAATGAGAGTTTGGCAGAAATTGCCCATTGGCAGGATAGTATTGTATCAACAGCTTCAGAGAACTGCTGGACATGTTTGATTCATTTGTTAAAGCAAGCCTATTGTTGCTTGACGAAAAAGCATGGTGCTGCTAATACTACCTGGATTTTTTTTTTTTTTATTCAAAACTAAAGTGAACCAGTTTGGGGTGTTGCTGCTGTATGCAAGCCAAGATAATTGTAAAATTGTAAAATTAAAAGATGAAATACAGAGCAAAACATATGCTGCCAGGGTACACTGTGTCTATCTATGAAGGTGCAATTCTAAAAAAAGATATGTGTCACGCTTGAAACCAAATAATAAAGACCTGTACAGTATTTTTTCAAAATAAATTTGACATTGGTAAGTGTTCCTCATGGCAGTGCCCAACTTACCAATTGCCTACTGGTCCTAAAAATTACCAGAATTGTCTAGCATGAATAATCACCCCTTTTCCACATGGGATTTGCTGAATTTCTAACAGGATGCAAGCAACTGATTTGAAAATGGCAAGAATTAATCATCACTAATACAGACACACAACAGTGTTTGGTAGCAACAATTTAATTAAAAAAAATGCTTGTTTTGTGAAGCAAGAAGTGGGACAAATATAAGGGCACCAAAATGGGAATGGATGAATAAAAGTCTAAATCCACATACAACGTGAACTCTGCAAAAAAGGTGAATTGACAGAGGAATGCTGTACAGAAAGATACCACTAAAGTTCATATAGACTAATATTAATCAAAATCAAAATAACTGCCTTAAGCTGCTGAAGTGAACCGAGGCAGGCAATCTTCATGGACTACATGTGACAAAGATGAAATCATCAAAGAAAATGTGTGTGCACACAAAACAGTGTAATAAATATAACTGCACATAGGCTGTGAACACTGTGTAAAAGTGAATTCACACAATAAATAGTAAAGAGTATCATTTGAATGCAGTGATGATCCAAAAATAAATAAATATGATTGTCCTATATAGCTGTAGCAAATGAAACAATCAGTCCTCTTATGTACTGAAATCCAAAGCTTGTAAGCATCAGGCAGTTCTTCAGATAAATAACTCAATGGAGGAGGTCTAGTCCACAATGCACACAAGACATGTATATGATCTTAATAGATGTGGTGTGATGTTAACCACTTAAGACCCGGACCAATATGCTGCCAAATGACCAAAGGGGTTTTTGCGATTCGGCACTGCGTCGCTTTCACAGACAATTGCGCGGTCATGCGGCGTGGCTCCCAAACTAAATTTGCGTCCTTTTCTTCCCAGAAATAGAGCTTTCTTTTGGTGGTATTTGATCGCCTCTGCGATTTTTATTTTTTGCGCTATATACAAAAATAGAGTGACATTTTTGAAGAAAAATCAATATTTTTTAATTTTTGTTATAAGAAAAATCAATAAACTTAATTTTAGTCAAACATTTAGGCCAACATTTATTTAGCTACATGTCTTTAGTAAAAAAAAATTGCAATAAAAAATAAATTAGCTACCTAGCGGGAACAGCGACACTAATACAGCGATCAGAAAAATGATCGCTTAGTGACGCTGGCAATAGGGAGTGAAAGGGTTAACTAGGGCAGTGATCAAGGGGTTTAAACTTTATTAGGGGGGTACAGGGCTACCCTGGACCTAACACTAACTGACTTTTACACTGCCTGTCACACTGACACTAAATACAGTAATCATACATGTATGATTACTGCATTCAGTGACACTGGGACAGTGGGGGGCGATCGCGGGGGTTAAATGTGTTTATGTGAAGTGTTAGTGTAGTGTAGTGTTAGTGCAGACTTACTGTGTTGTGATCTCTCCTCAGCGGTGGTTGAAAAAAACGACGAGGGAGAGATCACGTTGCTTCCTCCGTCCTGTGTTTACACAGGAGGAGGAAGTGACAGGGCGGGCGCACGCATTGGCTGAGAGCAATCCGGAGGGGGCGGACAAAAACGAATAGCCGCCCCCTATAGCCTGCAGCCGCGCGGACCGCCGCATGTACAGGGGGGGGTCCGATCAGACCCCCGATCCCCCCCAAGGCACCAACGTATATATACGTTCATGTGCCTGGCGGTGCCATTCTGCCGACGTAAATGTACATGCGGCGGTCCTTAAGGGGTTAAAGATGTCACCCGGGAGTGCCTTCATCGCCACTCTGCAAAAACTGGCAGGTTTTTAAAAAAAAATATTGCCAAATAACAAACTTCAAGGCAAAGACGGCAATACAAAAAATCAAAAAGTCAAAAATATTAAAAATATCTAAAAAATAAAGGAGAGCAGAGAGGATAAATGTAGCGTGGTAGGGCAGCTGGTCCTGGTGTACAAACCCGAACTGGTGACAGCACCAGCTGCTGTACCACGCTACATTTATCCTCTCTGCTCTCCTTTATTTTTTAAATATTTTTTATATTTTTATTTTTGACTTTTTGATTTTTTGTATTGCGGTCTTTGCCTTGAAGTTTGTTATTTGGCAATATTTTTTAAATAAAACCTGCCAGTTTTTGAAGATTCACACTATGTGGAGGCTTTTTTGTTCTTTTTGCATATCCTATTAAGTCCGGTGGAATCCGTGCTTGATACAATTTTGGTGGACCAACACCTGATTTCGATGCTGTCGGAGTGTTCAGATATACAAGCTTGCTTGCCAAGGAAAGGAGGCGTCCCATGGTTCCAGCCCTAATCGTTTTTGGTGTGACCAAGGGCTGTTGACCCACCGCCGTACGGTGAGTTGGGTCCACTCTGGAGGGTAATGCCGCATACACACGGTAGTTTTTTGTCTTGTAAAAACCGTTGTTTTTTCTCATGAAAAAAATAACGTTTTTTCTCATGAAAAAAAAACGTTGTTTTTCAAACTTCATTTTAAAAAACGACATTGCCTACACACCATCGTTTTCTGAAAATGCTCTTACAAAGCGCGGTTACGTACACCACGTTCGACGGCACTCTGTTCCATTGAAGCTCCCATCTCATAACTTGCTTCTGAGCATGCGCGGGTTTAAAAACGTTGTTTTAAACATCGTTTTGCCTACACACGATCATTTTTTGTGAATCAAAAGACGACATTCTGAAAAACGACATAAAAAATTGAAGCATGTTCGAATTTTTTTTTGTCGTTTTTTAGAAAACATAAAACAATGTTTTGCCTACACACGGTCATTTCAAATGACGTTTTTTAAAACGTCGTTTTATTTCATCTCAAAAAATCAAAAGACCATGTGTAAGCGGCATTCGAGTATTCATTTCTCTCCCTGCCCATTGGTGAAGGCACTCCCGGGTGACATCTTTAACATCACACCACATCTATTAAGATCATATACAAGTCTTGTGTATATTGTGGACTAGACCTCCTCCATTGGGTTATTGATCCAAAGAACTGCCTGATGCTTACAAGCTTTGGATTTCAGTACATAAGAGGACTGATTGTTTCATTTGCTACAGCTATATAGGACAATCTTATTTATTTATTTTTGGTTCATCACTGCATTCAAATGATACTTTTTACTATTTATTGTGTGAATTCACTTTTACACAGCGTTCACAGCCTATGTGCAGTTATATTTATTACACTGTTTTGTGTGCACACACATTTTCTTTGATGATTTAATCTTTCTCACATTTAGTCCATGAAGATTTGCCTGCCTTATTTCACTTTAGCGGCTTAAGGCAGCTATTTTGATTTTGATTTATATTAGTCTATATGAACTTTGGTGGTATCTTTCTGTACAGCATTCCTCTGTCAATTCACCTTTTTTTTTGCAGAGTTCACGTTGTATGTGGATTTAGACTTTAATTCATCCATTCTCATGTTCATGTGAAGGGTCTATTAATGGGATTATGAGCACATTGGGCTAGATTCAGGTAGATCGGCGCATACTTATATGTATTTATATATCTCATTTGCGCTACGCCGACGTAACTCAGATAGGCAAGTACAGTAGTCATAAAGCACTTGCTCCTAACGTTGCGCCAGCATAACTTAATTTCGTCGGCGTAAGTGTAAGTGGGTGTTACCTTATGCAAATGATGTTCTGAATGTGGACTAGTGATTTACGCCCGGTGTATCATGAACGGAGCATGCGCAGTATGTGCAGTCCCCTGTGCGCATGCTCACAACTACGCCGGCCCAACTTCCTGAGAAACGCCGGCCAACCGGCTTACGCCCAGCCTATGAATACACCCAGACATGCGCCCGTCCAGCGCAAAAGTACATCCTGCACCCCCCCCTCTTAGGGAAGGTACTTTTGCAAAGCGATGGCAGCTGCTGCAACTAAGGACAGGAGGAAGAAGAATTTTACCCAGAAGTAGAGGGAAATAATTGTTGCTGGCATTGTGAAATATGATAAATATCTTCATGGTGCCCTCAGTCAGCAGACCAGCAAGGCCAGGAAAAATTAGATCCTGAGGGAGCTGAGCCTGCAGGTCAGTGCTGAGGGCATTGCGACCAGGAGCCCCCAGGATATTCAGGTGAGCAGGTGGAGGGCATGGAGGGCTATGACTCGGGTAAGCAGTCCTTGAGGTCAGGTAAGTGTGTTTTATCTACTATCTGGTGTGTAGAATGTGAGGGGGTGGAAGGGGACATGGGACAAGTGTGTGGGTCCACCAACATGTGAATGTTTTGTGTCATCCACAGATATGCTGGAGGGAGCTGGGCCGTCATGGGCTGATGGGCAACCCATGCCATCCAGAGATGCGAGTGCCCACACCTCTCCTCTGGAGGAAGTAGTGGAGGAGCATGGGGACCTCGAGGGAGTCCTATACCTCATGGAGGATCCCACCATCCATGTACCCTCACCACCCTCCTCCCCCATCAGGGGACCCTCCCAACCCTCCTCCCCCATCAGGGGACCCTCCCAACCCTTCTCCACCATCAGGGGTAGCTCCTCACCCTCCTCCACCATCAGGGGAAGCTCCTCAAAGGCCTCCCTATATACATGGCCCCAAGCCTCTCCTGCCCCCAGGAAGGCCACTAGAAAAAACAGGGGTATTCCTGAGGCCACCCAAGAAACCCTTGAGAGGGATCAGGCCCGCCAGACCCAACATGTGGGTGCTGTTGCCCATGACATGAGGCGTCTTGCAGACAGCGTGGCCTCCTCGGAAGAAATTCCAGACTGTCTGCATGATCTAAATGCAAATTGTGCAGCTGTTGTGACCTATTTGGGGGAGCTGCAGGCCACGACAGCACGCCTCTTCACAGAGGTCAAGAGCCTCACAGTGGCTGTAACGGCCAATACGGTGGAGGCGAGGCACAGGAGGTAGCAGGATCAGCAGAACACCACCCGCCAGCTGCGGATGCATGCTGAAACAAATGCGATGCTAAACCGAATAGCCCTGGCGTTGGAGGGCAGGCAGCCAGAACCTGCCAGGAGTGGCAGACTTGAGGAGGAGTCTCCTTCTGGTGCCCCACCCCCTCCTGAAGTTCCCCCCGGCAAGTGAGGACCCAGAGACGTGGCACCAGACGGAGCCCACAACAGGGCAATTGAGTGCCTTTTTTTATTTTGTTTGCTCTAGTGATGAGCCTTTTGTATTTATTTCTGCTCCAGTGATGAGCCTTTTTTATTTATTTATGCTCCAGTGATGAGCCTTTTTTATTTATTTATGCTCAAGTGATGAGCCTTTTTTATTTATTTATGCTCCAGTGATGAGCCTTTTTTTTTATTGTATGCACACGGACAGTAGTGCAGGCTACAGTGTGAATGGTGTGTGAATGTGGGGGTGACACTCCTGCCAGTAAGGGGTGTCACCCTCAGTCGTTGGGGAGAAGTTATCCCCACGACCGTGTGAATGTGGTATGAATGGACAGCGACACCATTGGGGCCTTGGCGCGGCGTTGCTTCTCCCAAGTCCTGCATGCCGGACTTGGGCTAATCCAATGTGATGTGGATATGGTGTGTGTGATCTAGGGACCACAGTGGTGTGCATGCGTGCATTCTCCTTGTGCCATGATGAATGTGTGTTTTTAACGTGCAAAGATGCCTACCACGAGGCACCTCCTGACTGCTCTTACCTCAGCAGATGGGGTAACCTCGGACAGGGGGGACTGTCTGGTTCGGGGATCAGGTCATCACATATGTCAATCTCCAGGCCCTTTATCATGGCGTAGTTGTGCAGAATGCAACATACACCAATAATCTGGCACACAAAGTTTGGGGAATACAACAGGGTACCCCGGACTTATCCAGGCATCGGAAACGGCACTTCAGGAGACCAAATGTGCGCTCCACCACTGCACGGGTACGTATGTGTGCTTCATTGTATCTTGTCTCTCCTCTGGTTTGGGGATCATGGAATAGAATCAGATGGGGCCCAAGGGCATATGCCGAGTCACCCGAAAGGGAAAAGACAGGAGGATGTTAGCCATGCATGTGCCCCTCGTGATGTCTGCATCATGGGGTCGGACAGTAATGCCTGACTCCCATGTCACTCAACAAGCAGCCAGCTGTTCCCGTACACGTTCTGTTCGAATTCTGTTGGGATGTTGCTTTGACGGTATATGTAGCTGTCATGGCTGGACCCGGGGTGTTTGGCACGGACGTGCCATATGAGGCATTTGGCATCGGCTATCAACTGTACATTGATAGAATGCCAATGCTTGCGATTGCGGTATATGTGCTCTGTGTCACGGGGGGGGGGGGCGTAGTGCCACATTTGTGCAATCAATGGCTCCGATGGTGCGTGGGAATCCTTCAATTTCGTAGAAATCCTGCATTGCCGCAGGAGCTCCTGGGTGGGTTTGATGATGTGGTGGGACATGCGTGTGAGGATTGCGGGGACAACCTGGTGCACACATCTGCTCATGGTGGATTGTGACATCCCAGCCACGACTCCACTTGTACGCTGAAAAGATCCACTGGCAAGGAAATACAGTGTTTCCAGTACCTTGCAAGTGACTGCACTGCTTGTGAGCGGTGTGTCTTGCTGGTGATGTCATCATGCAGGGTTGTGGCTATTTCCTGGATGGCTTCAGGGCTGAATCTGAAAATGCGATACACCTCCGATTCCCCCATGCCAAAGACGTTCATGCGCGTGCGGTATATCCTCTCCCGTGCCCTCCTCCTCCAACGTGGCGGTGGACCCATTAGTAGTGCTAGGACCACGGGTGCCATGTGTTGTCTTGCAAATGTGGTTGCTCAGCTCGTCCGTAACGGTGCTGCTGAAGCTACTCTCCAGCTGACTTGTGCAAGTCTGGTGCAAAGTTACCCCTTCTTTATGAGAGGTAACTTTAGGCCGGGCGTACAGCTTAGGCGCACCGCGCGTAGCCTGCGCCAGACACGCGTATGTTCGGGAATCAGCGTATCTCCCTCATTTGCATATTTGCATAGGAAATCAATGGGTGCACGTGATGCGTTTGGCGTAAATATGCGCCTACAATGCGCAGGTGTATGAAAGTTATGCCGGGGAAAAGCCTAGTTTTGGGCGTATCTAGTTCTGTGGGTACGGCTCATAGATACGACGGCGCAAATTTAAACTTAAACATCTCGAGATGCATCTCGAGATGCGCCGGCGTAAGTCCTACCTGAATCTAGCCCATTGTGTTTACTACTAATATTTTTTGAAAGGTTAATTCCTTCATTTCACTTTTATAAGCGCTACACTTTATTTTGTATTGGTTGTTTTCAATTTTTTTCAAATTGTGGTGTTTAGCAGCTACCTACTTTTTACACTTGGCGCAATTTTTTGTACACTTTCGAGATGTATAGAGTACCCAGTGATTTAAAGAGTTCTGAAAAAGTTCCTATTTATGAATCTTATTTATCCCTTATATCCAGGCTTGACAACATTTTTTGAAGTCTAGAAGCCAGCTAAAAAGTTAGGAGCCAGTTTTTTTTTTAACTAACAAAGCTTTATTTTCTGTACAGAGTATAAAATGGCAGAATAAAATAAAAGGTATATATTATTTATACTTACCCTGCTGGTCCCATGAGGCGCCAATTATAAGCAATTTACAGCTTTCTCAATCAGTTACAATGCTACTGAATGGGAGACAGCTTTCTCACTAGGCACTTTCAAGGAATGTCACACGATATTATCGCAAAGGTCTAGGAATGCACCGAGTAAATAGATATCCATCATGTCAAACCTTAAACTTGTGTGCGCCCGTGAAATAGCAACAAAATCCAGCACAAATACAAGCACCCTATATTTTCTACAGGCGATGCTTTAAAAGCTTATCAGTTTAGCATTAGGAAGGTCTGGTGCTAGAATTATTGCTCTCATTCCGATGTGTGTGGTGATATGTAACATGTGTATCGCAATCATCTTTTTTTTGGAAGGGGGATTTTATGTGCTTGGGTGTAACTTGGGTGTCTAAAAGACCTTGCATGTCTCCCCTTTGCTCCGCTTAATGTAATGCAATGCAGATGACAGATCCCACTGCATTACATTCTTTCCTGGTCGGGCCGGCTGGGAAAACTGTCAACGGAATCTGGAACTGACACCATACATGTTGCTTCCGGGTCAAGAACAGATGGGGAAAGAGCTGTCTTCTGTCCTCTCTACCCTGCAACGCCCGTTATGCCGGTCCTGAGACTGCAGGTGGGCAAGCGGAGCCCAGCATACATAGCAGGGGCACTTTACCCACATGTCTGGAACCAATTGGGCAGCAGCTAAGCTGTCCAAATGCTTCCACCTGACAAGTGAGCCCTACTGCTTGCTCGCAGCAGGGTTAAATGTAGAAAAAAACCTGCCTGGCCAGCACCCAGAACTGAAGTCCCGGGCATCGGCAATACATGTGATGCCTCAATCCTGATTATCTGATGAGGGAATTGCACACTGGACATTTATGCAAGCATGATATGACCATGCTGTGCCATCTTTTAAAACATGGTAGTTTATTTTTATATTTATTGGTCAAAATATTTTGTGTTGTTAATATTTAGAGTGGTAGTTTAATTTTTATTTTCTCAACACATGCTATTATATTCAAACAAAGAAATACCGCTCCAGGTCAGTTCATAATCTAACTGCACCAATCCAACACAAGTCGGTCCAGCTTGACTCTGTAGTATACAGTATGCTTGGATTCCAGACAGATGACCGCACACTGTTAAAAAAGCTATCTTTACTGTATCCAAAATACAAACAAGATCCAAGTAGTATTACATGCTAGTTAGTACTTAATCGTGGCATTTTTACAGTCATCTGTTTCAAATGCAGACACGTTTATAGATTTAAAATATTCATAATTTTGTCGTAGATTATATTAATCATTTAAAAAAGAGAAAAAAGTAAAGCCTTTAATTAAACTTTAGGATTCAATCTAAAAATGCACTGCAACTTGCATTTGTTTATATAATTGCATAGTTACCAAAGCGAAAAGTCAGCACACTCTGTGATCTTCTTAAATCCTTTATTAAGGAAATCAGAGAGAATAAAAATGTCAAACACCTACATGTTCAACCACACCTTACCTTAATCATAGCTAGTTGGTGCATGTTTAAATAACTTTTAAATACCTTAACTTCACATTAAAATATAAATTACAAGTCCTTAAATGATGTTAAAAACATGGATACAGTATATAAAAAAAATTGCTAGCATTACAGATCATACAGCAGCGTAAACAACTTTGCTGTTGCAACACACATAGAGGTAAATGGAGTCTCTGATCAGGTCCACCTGAAAAACTGACAGGCAGACCTGATTGGAAAGCCCGCGTGAAAGGGGTCTTCTGCAGTGTGCTCCACAGCCGCTCCGGAGCTGTGTGAAATGGCTTAATTGAAAGCTGGTCACACTCTTCTGTAATGCGAATTGGATGCAAGGAAATCCGAATCCAATTGGCATACTTGTAAACTCTGCCTTAAAGCAGAGTTCCATCTAAAAAAAAAATGTTCAAGTCATCGGCTAAAAATATTACAGCTACTGACTTTTAAAATAAGCACGCTTAACTGTCCAGGGTGCCTGCGATGTGCATTCTGAGTGTTCCAGACACTTTTACCCCCTTCCTGTCCAGGCCAATTTTCAGCTTTCAGCGCTTTCACACTTTGAAAAAAGGGTTCACTCCGAAGAGTGTGGCTCCTCTAATGGGACTTTAATTAGGTGACTAATTGACCCCATATAAATTGATATACTAAAAGGTTCTTTATAGACAAGAGAGTAGAGAAAATAAAAAACAAAAGCAAAAACAGAAATTGTATTTTTATAAGGTGGCTGATGAGGAACAGTGAGGCCGCGTACACACGGCAGAGATCCTCGACGGGCAGAACACATCGTTCTGCCCGTCGAGGTTCTCTGCCGGCCATCGAAATCGGCGACCCGCCCGTCGGGAATGGCAACCAGCCATTCTTCCAGGCTGCCGTCGAGGAAATAGAGAGCGTGCTCTCTATTTCTGCTCGACGGGCTTCCCGACGGGAAGCTCGCCGAGACCGTACACACGGCCGAGGTCCTCGCTGGAATGCACATTCCAGCGAGGTTCTCGCTGGTTTTCAGCGAGAACCTCGGCCGTGTGTACGCCGCCTGAGACTATTTCAGGTAGGCCTCTTGGATTCCTGCCTCCATGGTGCTTTCTTATATATAATATCTAAAATAAGTCTAATACTCACTATTCCACACTTAGGCATGTGAGTGGCCGTTGGGTTGGTCCTATTGATATAGATAGCCCTGTATTTACGGGGGTCCCTGAGCGCTCCTTACACCCTCTATGAATCTGTGTTGGCTGAGACATACAACATCTGGGTTGGGCTGACCGGCCAATCTCTGGTCATACTTGGAAACGGGAGTACAGCCCTGGTTGGTTACTCAACTTCTAGTCTCTATGGCTTCTTAAATAAAATATTTTTTGCTATTTGAAGAATACGCACACTTTTGCGTATACGGTTAGTAATAAAAGGACATTTATCTTTGTCTATATATGGGGTTATATATGTAAAAAGAAAAGGAAGGGGGGCAGGGGAAAATTTGCACTTGGTGAAAGGTAATTGTAGAAAGCAATTAAGAAAAAAGGTCCTGAAGGGACGTCCTGCTGCTAAACACTACAACTTAAATATAAATTGTAAAAAAAAAGGCAAAAACAGTGTAGCGCTGGAATAGATATACCATGAAAAGTATCATATACAGTAAATATATGAAGACACTAATGTATCACATATTAATAAACAAGCAATTAAACATAAATATGAATCAGTGGATGATCAATGTGGTCAAATAACACTAGTGATAAATTAGTCCACACATGGAGAAGGTATTCAACCTTTCTCAAAACAAAGATGAACAACGTTCCAATGTGAAATGGAAAGAGAGGGCTGTTTACGCTACGCCGCCGTAAATATTATGGGCAAGTGCCTTATGATTATAACTAAGGATGATGTGTGGCTGAATACAGACAGACCCATAGACTAAGAGATGGAGGCATGGGACAGAAAGGATAAGTAGGCAAAAGCAACTATAAGCTTGCTAGTGGAAGATGACTAGCTTATTCACATAAGAACAGAAAAAACGACCAAAGGTATGTGCAGTGGCGTAACCAGAGTTATGGGCGCCCGGGGCAGATTTTTCTTTCCGCCCCCCCCACCCGTATAATCATCCACTCTGGTTATAAGGTTAATAAACACATGTAAAGGGCATTACATTTTAATGGTGGTGAAGAGCAATACATTTTTATGAAAAAACATTAACATTAAACATTGCATTAACAATGTGAATTTATTTAACATTCACGTGGCATGGTGATGGCATTGGTGCCTGGTGGCAGCATGGAGGTCTGAGTCTCCTCCTCTTTCCTCCAACTAGGTGCTGCTGGTGTGGTGCCGAGTGTCAGTGACCTCAGTCAGTACTTGTATTGTATTGTTGTGCAGTGTGCAGTGTGCATCACCATTTGTTCACATGCGAATGGAGGCAACAATAGTGATGGCATTGGTGCCTGGTGGCAGCATGGAGGTCTGAGTCTCCTCCTCTCTCCCCCAACTAGGTGCTGCTGGTGTGGTGGCGGTGCGGTGCCGAGTGTCAGTGACACTCGGCACCGCACAGCCACCACACCAGCAGTGACACTGTGACACTCGGCACCGCACCACTACCACACCAGCAGCACCTAGTTGGGGGAGAGAGGAGGAGACTCAGACCTCCATGCTGCCACCAGGCACCAATGCCATCACCATTGTTGCCTCCATTCGCATGTGAACAAATGGTGATGCACACTGCACACTGCACAACAAGCAAGTTTCAGGGTCATATGATATTTCCAGCAGGAATGGATAATCCATTCCTGCTGGAAATATCATATGACCCTGAAACTTGGATTCACAAATAGCTCTACATGCCGTGGAGGAGTACTGTACCATGATGATGATCATGGTACAGTACCATGATGATGATCATGGTACAGTACCATGATCATCATCATCTATTCTAGACACACAAGTTGACACAACGCAAGTCTTGTTGACTGAATGACTGTCATTACCTGGCAACTGTACTGTAGTATACAAATCCCAGGGGAAGCTTGTGCTCCACTGCACATCCGCGGAGCTCAGGGGCAGGCGATGCTGAGCCAGGCACAGGAAGGGACTGGGAGGGAGATTCTTCTTCTTTCAGTCAGCCTGTCAGGAGGAGAATGCCTGGCGCCGCGGCAGTATCCGGAGAAGCGCGGGCGGGACTCCTCTAGGCCAGGGTAGCCTTTGCGCATGCGCCCGGCTTCCACGTTCATGGATTGGCCAGATCAGGCGCACTGAGCAGTGAGCGAGCACATGACCACATACACCCAATCACAGGGCGGGCACTGCAAAATGGTGGCCGTACTCAAATCCAATTGATTTTAAAAAGTGACACGCACGGTCCGACTCCCGTTCGGACGCCGGGATTTCGCCCCCCCCCCCCAATTTTTCGCCCGGTGCGACAGCCCCCCCTGCCCCCCCGCTACGCCAGTGGGTATGTGAACTTCTTTACAGAAACTGCATGAGAGTTCAAGTCTAAACAGCAAGTTATTTCTACTAAGAAAGCTGTATAAGATGAGAAGGCCAGCAAATGTGTGACTACATGAAGTTGAAGTCTATGCTTGAGATCATAGAGCAGCTGTGCACCATCGTAGAGGACATCAAAGATAACCATATTGTTTCCATGGTCCTCTGCATCCTTCCAGAGACATATACTGCTCTTATTAATGCTCTAGAAACCAAACCTGAGCAAGAGCTAACACTGGAATATGTCAAAGGGAAATTGATCGATGAATATGACAGAAGGAAAGAAAATACACACCATGATGACAAAGCTCTTAAGATGTACAAAGGCACAAAGCACAACAAAGAAATCAGAGCCTGTTTTCGCTGTAAAAGGACAGGTCACTTAAAAAAAGGATTGTTCTATCTGGAAAGCCTAACAGCAAAAGCTAAAGCTATCCACAAAAGAAAGGAAGTCATGTGACATGACGAGATGCGTAGGGATCGAGGAGCATCAGAGTCCACACGCCTGACACAGCAAGACCCCCCTGCCGTTCGTTTGGTTTCTGTGCCCAGTTTTTATCATCCAAATGTGAGTGCACCTATATGTTTTAATAAACCTGTTCCATTTTTGCGGGGCTGTACTATGGTCTTTCTTTCTCCCATCCTATATGCTGTGTGAGGGTCCCCTCTATCTGCTCCAAGTGTCCACCCAGCTCAGACACAGAAGAAGAGGAGCCAGGTGTGCATCCAGGACTTAGGACGAACTCGTGTTCGTGGGAGATAGGCCCACCATCCATCACCTCCATGTGAGTGGATGTATGAGCGAATGATGTTGCCTGTTTAGACACTTCCATAACACCATATCCTACTTGCTTTGTATCCTCTCTATGCCTTACTGCTGAGTGCTGATGTTGTTTCTGTCCATTGAAGAGTATTCCTCCTCCCCCTGCCAGAGGTGGTTTTATTTGGCTATCCGTGCCATAGCCGTGAGGTGAGGGGCTAGGGACCACCTGAGGTGTTCACTGTACCACGTCCTTTCCCGGCACCATTTCTTCCATCTTTTAGAAACTGTCTTCTGGGACATCTTTGGAACCTGTCTTCTGGGACATTTGGGAAACACTTTCAGAGACTTTTTTGCATTTCTTCACTGATTTATATATTATTATTTGTATTGTTCACTGTGTTACACATTCAGGGACGCCCCTAGCGGTAGTTCTCCCTGATTTCACATTACCTGGACCAGCACATTGTGTACATTTTACTGCTTGTGAATTTGTACTCCTTCTTTGTCACTTGCCATTGTTTAGTATTCAATATTATCTTTTGTGCTACATTTTGACGGTTTACGTATTGACACTAAACTTATGTACGCTATCACTCTGTTCTAAAAACAACACGCCCCCCCCCCCCCCAGGTTCACCAGCCCAGGGATTTATTCCCGTACCACCCTTGGATTTCACCCACTTTTCACAGCGCAGACACCACCCCCCTTGTTTTTCCATTTGCTATTTCTCTCTGAGTGTCAGGTGTTTGCAGCAGTGACCCCATCCCACTCCACCACCCCCCTCGGTAGCGCAGGAGCCTCTATCTACCATATTGTTTCCATGGTCCTCTGCATCCTTCCAGAGACATATACTGCTCTTATTAATGCTCTAAAAACCAAACCTGAGCAAGAGCTAACACTGGAATATGTCAAAGGGAAATTGATCGATGAATATGACAGAAGGAAAGAAAATACACACCATGATGACAAAGCTCTTAAGATGTACAAAGGCACAAAGCACAACAAAGAAATCAGAGCCTGTTTTCGCTGTAAAAGAACAGGTCACTTAAAAAAAGGATTGTTCTATCTGGAAAGCCTAACAGCAAAAGCTAAAACTATCCACAAAAGAAAGGGTCAAAGCAGCCACAAAGGAAACTGCGGACACATCATGGAGTAGAACCTTTAAAGTGTAACAGAACGGCAAGCCACATGGCTGGTGCATAGACTCAGAAGCGACAAGCCACATGATTAGGGATAAGACCTTCACAAACCTTGATTACAGTGCAAAAGACAAAGTTTTCCTAGCAAACAGGAAAAGCATCACTTAAGAAGGTTAAGGCTAGGATATCCTGAACTGCATTACACCACAAAGAGGCAAGCAGAGTATCCTTGTAAAGAAAGCGCTATTTGTTCCAGAACTAGAAGGCAGGCTTCTATCAGTAAAAAGTCTTGCAAATAACGGTCTCACAGTTAGGATCCAGGGTGATGAATGCACAATTCACAATAATAAGCAATTCCTCGCAAAAGGAAAACTGAGTGATCACCTATACGGGCTCATCACCAGAGACCAGCAAGCCAAAATAGACTCTAATGACCTACACAGAAAATGTATTTACTTATGGCACAAGTGGCTGTGGCACAGAATTCCAGAAGTTATATAGGACATTATAAAAAGAGGCTTATCAGAAGATTTGACAATAGCACCTTGCAAAGTGCTCATGAATTGCAAGTGCTGTATTAAAGCAAAAGCCACACATGCTCCCCTTCCACAGGCATCTCAAAGAAAAGAAAAGAAAAGAAAAGAAAAGCTACCCATATCAGGTCCAATGAAAACTCCCACGTCAGGGGGGAACAGATCTACTGACTTTCATTAATGAGTATTCTACACAACTACTTTTCTGATGAAACACAAGAAAGAAACATCAGAGAAACTTCAAGAGTTTGTTGCCATGTCTAGCAACAAATTCAAACGGAAACTGAGAATAATAAGCACTGACAATGGCGGAGAATACATAAGCAAAGAAGTGGCCTCATATCTTAAGCAACAATAGTATACTAGACAACAAGATAATAGGTAAAAAGGGTGATAAGCGCTACAAAAAACTGGTGCATAAATCCTGCAAAAATACTATAGTGACAGAAATATATATAACACACAATATGCAAAGACAGATACAAAATCAAACCACAGCTGTTGCAAAGTGATGAAGCTGGATATTGCTAAATGCGACTAAGCTAAACAGTGCTTGATCAAGTGGCCTCAAAGGAAACAAATGATGCTAGATGATCATGAATAAAGTCCAGTGATAAAACATAAATGTGACCGAAGGTGAGTAGGTGGTGAAGTCCCTTGAGGGTGGTGGGGGATGTGCTGGATTAAATCTATAGTACCAGGCCGGATGGGGCCGGCAACAGCTGGCGGGCTGGATAATAATCAGATGGATGACTTATCCCACGATGTTTAAACAGTGCTGGACATCCCCAACAGGTAATGTAGTTCCCTTACCTTCCGGGTGCTATATGAAAGCATATAGTTGGATGGATCCAGGTATGCAGGTTTTCACTGTCACAGGTGGGTGTCCTCTGTTGTATCCAGGAACCGTTACTGATCCAAACTCAAACGTCCAAGTGTTGGATATGGTGAATGGGAGATGTAAAAAGGAAGGAGATCTCCAATGGTGAAGTATGTTTAACCAATCGTGGGTTTATTATAAAAATATATATATGGTATAAACAATAAAGAAATTCAGTTCAACAATGTAACAGATGGACTACAAAAGTCCAGGCATGCACTAAAAAGTACAAAATAGAAGTTAAAATGGAAGTGAAAATAAAATAAAAATAAAAATAAAAGGCAAAAGTGGGTGGCCAGCAATGAAAGTCGGGGACAGTACGATCGTACCGCCGACTAAATCTGAATTCAAAGCTGATGAGACCAACAGCGCACAAAAATGGGGACAAATCGATCGTACCGCCGACTGTGTTCAAAAATATGGCCCGGCTGATGCGGCTAAAGCGTGAACGCGGCTTTTCCCTACGGCGTTACGTCACGTTCCTCGTGACTTCATCAGGGGATGCCTATTGGTTGTCGAGTCACGCCTTATATCTGCTTAAAACCGGATGTAAACATGCCGCCATTTTCTTGAAGTCCCGATCTGGGGACATAATACTTTATAATGGGGAAATGTTTAAAAGTAAAAGACAAAAACGGACTGCTCTGAAAAAATGTTCTATGTATCGTACGTCTGGATTAGAGAGTTAATTGCTCAATGTAAAATGCTGACACGGGATGTATCTAGATGGTATACGGCTATGGGGATATTTGTAATCCTCATAAATGAACCTACCACGTCGATACATAAAGCTCCCACCAGGTGCGTAATATTCCATGGCTAAAATGACATCCACAGTAGTCATATGGGTGTACTCTTTATGCTACCTGGTGGAGTATAATGATACTAGGTTGACCTACAAATGACAACGTATACTAGATGGAATAAATGATCATGGACATATAGAGAAAAAAATATATATATTCATATGACACTGAAGGTCAATAAATGGTGATGAATAAACGAGCGGATACCCTCTGAATTGTGAATGAAACTGGGTCTATGCTCATAGTGGGTGGCTTGGTTCCCTTATGGGTGAACTGGTATCTATGTCTAAGGGTGCTAATGAGCGCCTATACTTAAACTGAGGTGAGGGTGATGGTGGACAAAAGGCCATCTTCGAGACCTCAGGCTGATGGATACATTAAGGTGGTGGTATCTTGTCAGGTGTATGTGGTAGATAAGATCAATGCACCCCTATGTGAAAACGACCTGTGAGGTCAAAGTGGTGCAGCCATAAGGACATCACTAATGTGACTAAATGAAGAAATAGTATATATATGGGACTGTGTTAAAAATTGTTTAGGAAGCAATTCAAGTCAAAATCCACGTTCATTCCTCCAGGTGTCAGGGTGTTGAGGGCATGTATCCAACGAGATTCTTTTTGACTAATTGTTCGTATTTTATGGCTACCTCTCCAAGATGGCTTAAACTTCTCTATACCCCAAAATTGTAATGTAGTAGGGTCTTCATTGTGTACCTTTGAGAAGTGGCGCGAGACACTATGTTTAGTGTAGCCATTGGATATATTGCGTATGTGTTCTTCTATTCTCTTTTTTAGTTTTCTTTTGGTTCTACCAACATATTGCAATTTGCAGTCACACTGTAAAACATAGATGACACCCTCTGTGTGACAACCAATAAAGTCTTTGATTGGGTAGGTGTCACCTGTATTAGTGCTGGTGAACTGCAGCCTTTTGCCTTGAAATAGTTTAGCATGCCTGCAGGCAAAGCAATTCCTACATGGAAAAAATCCTTTCCCATCAAAGAAGGAGAACATTGGTTTTGGAGGCGGAGCAATTATTGATTTCACCAATACATCTCTTAGGGTCCGGGCCCTCCTAAAGATGATTCTAGGTTTGGTGGGGAGTATTGTTTTCAGATCTTTGTCACCCAATAATACATGCCAATGACGTTGTATAAGTTTATTTAGATCTTTGTGTTGGACGTTATAGTCCAATATCAGACTAGGTGTTATTTCCTTGGTGTTGTCCGTTTCTTTTGTCTTACTGACTAGCATCGGTTTTCTGTCTAGGGTTTGTACCTTGCGGATTTGTTCTTCTAACCAAGGAATTTTATATCCTTTTTCCTCAAACCTTTTCCCGATGAAGTGGGCCTGTTCATTGAAGTCTTCTTCCTTAGTACAATTACGTTTTAGTCTGATGAGTTGACCTTTCGGAATGTTGTATAACCATGGTTTATGGTGACAGCTCTCAACTGACAAATAGCTGTTGGTGTCTACGGTTTTGAAGTAGGTCTTAGTGATAATTTTATTTCCTTCCAGTGTTATATTCAGGTCCAGGAAGTCTACTGTTTTTTCGTCTGTCTTCCAGATCAGTTGGATGTTTTTATCATTATCATTTAGGCCTTCCATAAATGTCTTTAAGTTGTCTAGGCTGCCATTCCACAGGATTATCACGTCATCTATATACCTCTTATATAATATAAGTTCTTCTGGTATGTGGGCATAGATAGATGATTCTTCCCATTGGGCCATAAAGGCGTTTGCCACACTAGGGGCAAATTTGGCGCCCATGGCAATGCCTATGGCCTGCTTATAATAGTTCTGATCATGCCAGAAGTAGTTATATTTAAGGCAGAACTCTAGACATTTTATGAGAAATTTGCGTTGTTTGCAACACAAGTTGCTATGCGTTCGCAATAACCATTTGGTGGCATGGCATGCATCATGATGACCCACTATTGTATATAGTGACGAAACGTCAGCTGTGGCCAGTATGGTGTGTCCCTCTTGCGCCTGAATAGTTTCTAACAGTTGGAGAATATGCTTGGTGTCTTTCAAATAAGCTCTTGTATTCTGCACCGCCGGTTGGATAAAAAAATCTATATATTGACCCATTCTGGCTGTCAATGAATCGATGCCATTGACGATGGGTCGCCCAGGTGGATTTTCCTTCGATTTATGTATTTTGGGCACCGTATAAAGAATGGGGATCCTACAGCATTCCGGTATGAGATATTTGGCCTCTTTTTTATTTAGGATGTCTCTTTTGACTCCTAGGTTCACCACTAGTTTTAATTCCTTTTTATAGGTATTAGTGGGGTTTCCTGCAAGTTTGATATAGGTGTTTTCATCTGATAGTTGACGATCTATTTCTCCCAGATATTGCTCTTTAGTTTGGATGACAATTGCTCCCCCTTTGTCTGCCGGGCGGATAACAATGTCATTTCTATCTGTTAGTGATTTAATACCCTTTTTGATATGTATGGGATCAAATTTCTTCTTTACTTCCAAAGTTCCAAGATCTTCCAGGACTAATTTTTTGAACACTTCTATGTGTTGGTTGTCCGATACCTGTGGATTAAACGTGGAATTGTTTCGTAAAGTACTATGTAACGGAAGATTAGAAGGTAGTAGTTGTGGTTGTACATAGTTTGAGAATTTCTCATTCAGAAAATATTTTTTCATGTTTAATTTTCTGATATATTTACGAATGCCAATATATGTGTCAAATTTATTAAGGTTTTTAGTTGGTGCATGCTTCAATCCTTTGTCTAGGACTGCAAGTTCTTCAGTGGTGAGTTGGATAGAAGTGAGATTTACCACGTTTTCTCCTCGTCTTTTCTTTTTCTTTTGTTGTCTCTTTCCTGCTCTGTTTCCTCTCTTGTTTCTGGACTTGATTTTGTGGCTGTTTCCTGTGTCCTTCTTCTGGGGGAGCAGCGAGGTTCTTGCGTGGGTCTCCTTGGGGAGTGATCCCTCCTTTCCCTGTCTAAAAAAGAGGACCGAGGTGCTATATATTGATGTTGATCATATCCTGATCGTGAGTCTTCATAGTATTGGTCTTGGTAACCTCTAATTGGTTCAAATCTATTATGTGTCGCAATCGGAGTTCTGGTCTGTCCTCCGTGTTGTTCTTGTGGATATGTGGGTCCTCTATTGTAGTAGCCATAATAGTCATATTGTGATGGAGGAGGGAAGGGAGGAGGGGGTCCTCTGTTGTAACCTCCATATGGTTCCTGAGGGGGAGGAGGTCCTCTATATTCTCTTGGATTTCTTTCATTATGTGATCCATTATTAGGTCGTCCATTATTGTACGGTTTTCGAAACGGTTTTTTGGATGGTTTTTTCCATTGCTTTTTAGGCGTATGGTAGGTTTGTTGTCCATTGTATTGATGGTCATGTTGTATATATTGTCCATTGTTCTGATGCTCGTAATGTGGCCTAGTATAATCCCTATATGTTACGTGTTCTTCTCCTCTTGGTGGTGGTCGCATATGGGATGTTGTCGGGTCTTGTATTTTTACTTCCCGAACTGGGGTCGAGTGTGTAGAGCTCGACTGAGCAAGTGCTGTTTTATGTTGCCATTTGAATACCTGGTCGGTTTTATAATCTGCTACGTCTCGATGGAATTTTTTGATTTTGCGCTGTTGTATCTCCAGATCTTTTGTTGCCAAATCTTTGTTTAATAATGTGGCAAGCTTCTGGAAATTACTAGAGTCTTTGAAGGGATCCAGTTTAAGCTTTACATCTTCAATTTGTTGTTGTATGATTCTGAGTTTCTTTTGTTTCCTTTTTAATAAAAACTTCACTCCTTCAACACTTTTATTATTGAAGAATTCAAACCATTCATCTAGGGATTCTTTGTCATCCAGGCCATCATTTGGGGGCATGTCCCATCTGACTCGCCTTGGTGCTATATTGTCTTTGATATATTGATCAAAGGTGTGTTTACTCACATGTTTACTCACATTAGCGCATTAGACTTTTTCCACTTATACTAGACAACAACACCATACATTCCTGAACAAAACGGTGTAGCATAAAGGAAAAATCACACTCTTATAGAAATAGCCAGATGCATGTTGTCAGATGCCAACCTACCTCACAAGTACTGGGTAAAAGCAGTAATGATTACAGAACAGATTACTTGAATCAACATCCTGGGAAGACATAAAAAAACTGCCAAAATGTGAAGCCAATAAATGCAGCAGAAGAAGAGTTAACACTTAAAGAAAATAAAACATGGACAGAGCTCCCTCCTAATTGCAAAACTATAGAAAGTAAGTGGACTTTCAAAATAGTCAGACGCAGAAGGGAATATCCACAAATACAAAGCCAGATCAGTTGCCAAGGGCTACTCCCAGAAATTCAGCGATGATTACGATGAAACATTCGCTTCCATCGTAAAACACTTCACTAATAGAGCGCTTCTTAGCGTTGCAGCTAGGAAGGGCATGCAAGTCAAACACCTAGGGCCAGATTCAGGTAGATGGGAGCATCTTTGCTCTGGAGTAACGTTTCTCATTTACGTTACTCTGGCGAAATTTTAGGAGCAAGTGCTGTTATTCATGAAGCACTTGCTCGTAAAGTTGTGGCAGCGTATCGTAAATGAGCCGGCGGAATTCAAATTGGGCGGGTACGGGGCGTGTATTATTTAAACTAAGCGCGATCCCGCGGCGAACGTACTGCGCATGCGTCGACTGTCAATGCATCCCAGTGCGCATGCTCCAAATTCTGTCAGTGAACGTCAATGACGTCAAATCCCCATTCATGGACGTTTTACGCAAGCGACGCGATTTTTTTTTCGACGCGATGACGACGGCTATACTTAACATAGGATACTCCACTAGGGGGCTGCTTTATCTTTACGCCGCGTATCGCTTACGGAAACGTCGGAAAGTCACTGCGTTGCGCCCGAATACGATCGTGAATTAGTAACAACCTTGTGAGCAGTGGCAGCCCGTCCATAGGGGGCGCTAAGGCGCCGCCCCCCCAAGCTGTAAAAAAAAAAAAATTGTAAAAAAAAAATATATATATATATATATATATATTTTTTTTAAAACTGTCACTTTAAGAGTGATCAGGCGCCGGACATGCGGCGGTCTATGGGAAGCTTCCCAGCCTGCAATCAGCTGACTACAGGCTGGGAAGCTGATTTGCCCGTGTTTAGGGCGTGTGCAGGGCGCAAGCTGTGCGCCCCACACACTCCCACTGTCCTGTGATTTGCTAGCATGCCCGCTAGCTGTCATGGGATTGGAGCAGCAGGTGGACCGGAGGAGGGGTCAGGGGGCAGTGCCACTGCCAGTACATCTCTTCCGGTATTCTGGAGCGACATGGAGGAGAGGCGCTAGCCAGAAGGTAAGTGTTGCCTGCCAGTGCCAGCCCCGCAGCACCACTGACCCCCGCAGCTGTCAGCCAGCCAGCCCAGCCAACACCCGTGTCAGCAGCGGCCCCCCTCCCCCCACACACAGCCAGCAGTTTGCTTCTAAGTCCCTTCCCCTTCACTCAGCTCCGGAGCAGCAGTAGTGTGGGAAGGGGAGGAGGGGAGCTTCCAGCAGCGTGAGCTTGCCGGGTGAAGCCTAAATGGAGTGAGTGCACTTCACTCTCTCTCTCTCTCCACCAGCTACAGCGGAGGGGGGGGGGTTGCTGCTGGTGGGGGAGGGGGAGAGAGAGAGAGAGTGCAGTGCACTCACTCCATTTAGGCTTCACCCAGCAAGCTCACGCTGCTGGAAGCTCCCCCTCCTCCCCTTCCCAATCTGCGGTGTAGAAGAGGAGAGATGAGTCTGCCCATGCAGCTGGGACAGCTGGACATCGCTAGCACAAAGCTTCACTCCCCCCCTTTCTCTTTCCGTGGGTCAGAGGAGGGGAGGGAGAGCTGTGTCTGCTCATGTAACTGGAACTGCTGGACTTTAGCTATCACCAAGCTTCCCCCCCACTCGCTTCTCACTGCACGGTGCAGAGGAGATGAGGGAGAGGAGAGATGTGTCTGCAAGCATCTGATGTAATGGGGGAGCCTCCGTGCAGCCTCTGATGTAATGGGGGAGCCTCCGTGCAGCCTCTGATGTAATGGGGGAGCCTCTGTGCAGACTCTAATGTAATGGGGGAGCCTCCGTGCAGCCTCTGATGTAATGGGGGAGCCTCTGTGCAGCCTCTGATGTAATGGGGGGGCCTCTGTGCAGCCTCTGATGTAATGGGGGAGCCATGTAATGGGGGGCCTCTGTGCAGCCTCTGATGTAATGGGGAGCCTCTGTGTAGTCTCTGATGTAATGGGGGGAGCCTCCGTGTAGCCTCTGATGTAATGGGGAGCCTCTGTGCAGCCTCTGATGTAATGGGGGGCCTCCGTGCAGCCTCTGATGTAATGGGGGGAGCCTCCGTGCAGCCTCTGATGTAATGGGGGAGCCTCTGTGCAGCATCTGATGTAATGGGGAGCCTCCGTGCAGCCTCTGATGTAATGGGGGGAGCCTCTGTGCAGCCTCTGATGTAATGGGGGGCCTCTGTGCAGCCTCTGATGTAATGGGGGAGCCTCTGTGTAGCCTCTGATGTAATGGGGGAGCCTCCGTGCAGCCTTTGATGTAATGGGGGGAGCCTCCGTGCAGCCTCTGATGTAATGGGGGGCCTCTGTTGTAATAGGGGAGCCTCTGTGCAGCCTCTGATGTAATGGGGGGGGCTCTGCTGTAATAGGGGAGCCTCTGCTGTAATGGGGGAGCCTCTGTGCAGCCTCTGTTGTAATGGGGGAGCCTAATAATAATAATATACGTAACGTAATGTACCAAAAGATGCCAGTCAGACTCATCTCTCGTACGTTCTCCTCCATATACAAGTCATAGATTACAATGTAACCAGCGAGGGATCACTTCTCTGACATCCCATACACAGAGTACAGTGCTAGGGGTGTAATGTATCCATCCTATACACAGGGTACAGTGCTGGGGGTGTAATGTATCCAGTAATGTATCCAGTATGGGATGGATACATTACACCCCCCCAGCACTGTACTCGGTGTACTCTGTACTCTGTGTCGTGAAATATTGCGAAATCGAATATGGCGTATTCCGCTCATCACTACTAGGGAGCATTAGCTACTATCTGGGAATCCAAATAGAGAGAGAGAAGAAGATGAAAGTTACATGCTGTTGAGAAGGGGTGTTGGAAAAGCGAAAGCAAGTAGCTTTTAATATTGTGAACTATATACAGTTGTGCTCATAAGTTTACAAACCCTGGCAGAATTTATGATGTCTTGGTAATTTTTCAGAGAATATAAATGATAAACACCAAACTTTTTTTTCCACTCATGGTTAGTGTTTGACTGAAGCCATTTATTATCAACCAACTGTGTTTACTCTTTTTAAATCATAATCACAACAGAAACTATCCAAATTACCCTGATCAAAAGTTTACATACCCTAGTTCTTAATACTGTGTATTGCCCCCTTTAACATCAATGACAGCTTGAAGTCTTTTGTGGTATTTGCGAATGAGTTTCTTTATCTACCCAGATGGTAAAGCTGCCCATTCCTCTTGGCAAAAATCCTCCAGTTCCAGTTAATTCTTGGGCTGTCTTGCATGAACTGCTCCTTTGAGATCTCCCCAGAGTGGCTCAATGATATTGAGGTCAGGAGACTGAGATGGCCACTCCAGAAATGTATGTCCCATGCGCAGATTCCTGGCTGATGAATGCAAATGTTCCTCCAGTATTCTTTGATAACGTACTGCATTCATCTTGCCATCAATTCTGACCAAATTTCCTTTGCCTTTGTAGCACACACATCCCCAAAACATCAGAGATTCACCTCCGTGTTTCACAGTAGAAATGGTGTACCTTTCATCATAGGCCTTGTTGACTCCTCTCCAAATGAAGCATTTATTGTTGTGGCCAAAAAGCTAAATTTTGGTCTCATCACTCCAAATGACCAGAAGGATTGAGGCTTGTCTCTGTGCTGTTTGGTGTATTGTAAGTGGGATACTTTGTGGCATTTGTATAGTAATGGGTTTTTTTTCTGGCAACTCGACCATGCAGCCCATCTTTCCTCAAGTGCCTCCTTATTTTGCATCTTGAAACAGCCACACCACATGTTTTCAGAGAGTCCTGTATTTCACCTGAAGGTATTTGTGTTTTTTTCTTTGGATCCCAATTTTTTTCCTGGCAGTTGTGGCTGAAATGTTAATTGGTCTACCTGACCATGGTTTGGTTTCAGCAGAGCCCCTCATTTTCTACTTCTTGATTAGAGTTTGAACCCTGTTGATTGTCATTCTTAACTTCTTGGATATATTTTTATATCCCGTTCCTGCTTTATATGGTTCAACTACCTTTTCCCGCAGATCCTTTGACAATTCTTTTGCTTTCCTCATGACTCAGAATCCAGAAACATCAGTGCAGCACTGGATGAAAGATTCAAGGGTCTGTCAGGAGTCCAGAAACTCATTGACCTTTTATACACACACACCAATTCCAAGCAAACAGATCACTGGTAAAAATGGTTACCTTTAATAGCCATTCAAACCCCTTTTGTGTCAACTTGTGTGCATGTAATCAGGCCAATATCACCAGGGTATGTAAAATATTGATCAGGGCCATTTGAGTAGTTTCTGTTGTGATTATGATTTAAAAAGAGTAAGCACAGCTGATTGATAATAAATGGCTTTAGCCAAACACTAACCATGAGTTAAAAAAAGGTTTTTGTATTATCATTTATATTCTCAAAAAAATGGCTAAGAAATCATAAATTCTGCCAGCGTAAGTAAACTAATGAGCACAACTGTATATATCATTGTAGAACCCTCTACCTTTAGGTAGGTGCTAGAATAGGATTTTTCTATGTTAGGGTATCAATACAGGCAAATTTAGGCAGGCCTGTGCTCTAGGCTAGGCCTAATTGTTTTGATCTGGGGCTGGGAATGTTCAGTGCAGTAGTGGGTGTGATTACCTATGCTTTGACTCAGAGATGCCTCCCCTGCTTTCAGAAGGATTGTTCTGAAATGGGGGTTGGACCTGAAGTTCTGAGTGTCAGGCAGCTCATGTGAGGAGCTCTGACCAATCCCTATTCAGTATTAGCAGGGGGGAAGGCCTCCCATATGGGCTGAGGTCACATACTGCTAGGGGGATTCTGTCAGTGCAGAGAAAGTAGAATGGAGGTGTAGGCAGTTGCTGCAGGGCGTGCCCACGTGGGGCGCGCTGGGTGCCGAGGAGGGCCGGAGGAGCCATTAGGAAGTATTCCTGGATAAAGATCTTCACCACGGAGTTAGTGTCAGGCTACTGTGACTGGAAAACACAGGGCTTGCACTTTGGAGAAGGTCAGTGTGGAAGAAGCATGAGGAGGAATGTTGAGAGTAGTGCAGAATGCTGTGGCCAGGGAATGCAGTGTTTGCAGTTATGGACTGGCTGGGAGCAGAAGTCCGCTTATTGCGTAGTGCTGTCCTTGCTAGGCCATCGGGGAGAGGTACTGAGCATCTCTGGCCTAGTAAAGCACTCCGGTAATACCATCCAACAGACTGTGTAGCTATTCAAAGTCACTGAGCCAAAGGGGAGAGGTATTGTATGCTTCTGGCTTCTTGATTTGCTCCAGCAACACAACTCAAGAGACTTTAATACTTTAACAAAGTACAGCTAGAAAGCTGGGGTTATTCAGAGTGATCCCTTTTAGTCTTACTGGAAGTGATGAGACGGGAATCTAATGCCCTGTACACATGATCTGTTTTCCTGTCGATATAAACTCTGGCAGTTTTTCCGACGGAGCTCTGACGGAATTCTGCTTAAACTGTGTTGTATACACACGGTCACACCACTACGATGAGCCGAAAAAATTAAGTTCAATGCTTCTGAGCATGCGTCGACTTGATTCTGAGCATGCATGGTTTTAAGTCCGTCGGAATTGCATCCAGACAAACGGAAATTCAGATTTTTTTTTACATCTGAACATGTTCTCTATCTAATTCCTTCGGAATTTCCGATGGAAAAAGTCAGATGGGGCATAATGAGCTAGTATGCACAGCTGATTTTGATATATATATATATATATATATATATATATATATATATATATATATATATATATATATATATATATATATATATATATATGTATTATTCTCAATGTTTGAAGTTTTCTCTATTCCCTATTCCTATTTATATTTTTCCCCAGTTTTTTCCCCATTTCTTTTTTTTTTACATTTGGGTCTTTTGTCCCATGTGCAATTTCAAATCAGGAAAATAGCAAATGCGACTTTAGAAGCATGAATGTTGGTAGTTTTTCCTCTTTGGCATATATTATACAGTGCAGAAAATAAGTATTTGAACACCCTGCAATTTTGCAAGTTCTCCCACTTGGAAATCATGGAGGGGTCTGAAATTGTCATCGTAGGTGCATGTCCACTGTGAGAGACATAATCAAAAAAAAAATTCCAGAAATCACAATGTATGATTTTTTTAACTATTTATTTGTATGATACAGCTGCAAATAAGTATTTGAACACCTGAGAAAATCAATGTTAATATTTGGTACAGTAGCCTTTGTTTGCAATTACAGAGGTCAAACGTTTCTTGTAGTTTTTCACCAGGTTTGCACACACTGGAGGAGGGATTTTGGCCCACTCCTCCACACAGATCTTCTCTAGATCAGTCAGGTTTCTGGACTGTCGCTGAGAAACACAGAGTTTGAGCTCCCTCCAAAGATTCTCTATTGGGTTTAGGTCTGGAGACTGGCTAGGCCACGCCAGAACCTTGATATGCTTCTTACAGAGCCACTCCTTGGTTATCCTGGCTGTGTGCTTCGGGTCATTGTCATGTTGGAAGACCCAGCCTCGACCCATCTTCAAAGCTCTAACTAAGGGAAGGAGGTTGTTGCCCAAAATCTCGCAATACATGGCCCCGGTCATCCTCTCCTTAATACAGTGCAGTCGCCCTGTCCCATGTGCAGAAAAACACCCCCAAAGCATGATGCTACCACCCCCATGCTTCACAGTAGGGATGGTGTTCTTGGGATGGTACTCATCATTCTTCTTCCTCCAAACACGGTTAGTGGAATTATGACCAAAAAGTTCTATTTTGGTCTCATCTGACCACATGACTTTCTCCCATGACTCCTCTGGATCATCCAAATGGTCATTGGCAAACTTAAGACGGGCCTTGACATGTGCTGGTTTAAGCAGGGGAACCTTCCGTGCCATGCATGATTTCAAACCATGACGTCTTAGTGTATTACCAACAGTAACCTTGGAAACGGTGGTCCCAGCTCTTTTCAGGACATTGACCAGCTCCTTCCGTGTAGTCCTGGGCTGATTTCTCACCTTTCTTAGGATCATTGAGACCCCACGAGGTGAGATTTTGCATGGAGCCCCAGTCCGAGGGAGATTGACAGTCATGTTTAGCTTCTTCCATTTTCTAATGATTGCTCCAACAGTGGACCTTTTTTCACCAAGCTGCTTGGCAATTTCCCTGTAGCCCTTTCCAGCCTTGTGGAGGTGTACAATTTTGTCTCTAGTGTCTTTGGACAGCTCTTTGGTCTTGGCCATGTTAGTAGTTGGATTCTTACTGATTGTATGGGGTGGACAGGTGTCTTTATGCAGCTAATGACCTCAAACAGGTGCATCTAATTTAGGATAATAGATGGAGTGGAGGTGGACATTTTAAAGGCAGACTAACAGGTCTTTGAGGGTCAGAATTCTAGCTGATTGACAGGTGTTCAAATACTTCTTTGCAGCTGTATCATACAAATAAATAGTTAAGAAAATCATACATTGTGATTTCTGGATTTTTTTTTTTATTATGTCTCTCACAGTGGACATGCACCTACGATAACAATTTCAGACCCCTCCATGATTTCCAAGTGGGAGAACTTGCAAAATAGCAGGGTGTTCAAATACTTATTTTCTGCACTGTATATGTGATGTTAGGTATGCATTTTCTTATGCAGGAGGAAATGCATATTTCCGTGTATTTCTATCAATATGGACTATATATATTAGTTATATGCCTCTTTGACATTATGGACTTTTTGGGCATTTTTCTTTTTCATATTTTCATTTTTCTGATTGGTTATTTAGTAATTGATTTAATATATAATTTTCCTAGGATTGTGACACACCTGAATTTTAAGATGTCATGGTGCCTGCAGCGGAATTGCTTTAAAACTCCATTACAGAGATCTTTAAGATACTGAAGATAATCTACTTCCTCGTGTCCCAAGATAACTGTTGAAGCTTAAACCCAGCTTTCAGGGGCGCCGGCCCCTCTTGCTCCTGCACCGCCACTGAATACAATACATAGATTCATGCATTGCATGAATCCATGTATTGTCGCTGCCGCCCACTATTCAGATGGCCGGCCCCCTGGTGAATGCCGGCCATCTGAATAATAGCAGCTGGTTGGCTTTGGAAGTGCCTATCAGAGCCAGTGGCTCTGATAGGCTTTCCGATTACAGTCCTCAGGCTGTAATCGGCTTCCAAATAGTTATCCAGGGGACGCACGGGGGGTGCGTTCCCTGGTTAACACTGACAGGCCTCTCAGCCAATCAGGTTCACCGGTTCTAGTTACTGGTAACCTGATTGGCTGAAGTGTCATCGAGGGCGGGAGAAGAAATAGAGGGACCGTGGAAGCAGGATGGCTGACCCCAGAAAGGTAAGTGCCGGGCGGGGGGGGGGGGGCATTTTACAGGGCACAGTGGCAGCATTTTACAGGGCACAGTGGCTACAATTGATGGGCACATTGGCTACAATTGATGGGCAGAGTGGCAACAATTGATGGGCAGAGTGGCAACAATTGATGGGCACAGTGGCGACAATTGATGGGCACAGTGGTGACAATTGATGGCACAGTGGTAACAATTGGAGGCACTGTGGTAACTATTGATGGCACAGTGGCTGCGTTTGATGACATGGCACAGTGGCAGTGTTTGATGGCACAGTGGCTGCGTTTGGCATGGCACAGTGGTGACAATTGATGGGCACAGTGGTGACAATTGATGGCACAGTGGCTGCGTTTGGTTGCGTGGCACAGTGGTGACAATTAATGGGCACAGTGACAACAATTGATAGCACAGTGGCGACAACTGATGGCACAGTGGCGACAATTGATGGCATGTCACAGTGGTGACAATTGATGGCACAGTGGCTGCATTTGATGGCACAGTGGCTACATTTGATGGGCACAGTGGCTGCCTTTGATGGGCACAGTGGCTGCGTTTGATGGGTACAGTGGCTGCAATTGATGGGCACAGTAGCTGCATTTTATGGGCACAGTGAGGCTGCAATTTTTTTTTTTCGTTGTTTGCGCCCCCCCAACATTTTTGAGCACCAGCCGCCACTGGTTTTAATATATATTTAATTTCTCTGGTATGTTGTTTGTTGATTGTTGCTGTGTTTTTCATCTGTATGTAAATATACATTTTGTAATAATAATCTGTTTTAAGTGTCATGATTTACTGTCATCCCATCCACCACTATTTAGCAAGCAAGGCAGGAGGGCTTTAAAGTGGATGTAAACCCAAAAAATTATTTATTTATTTTATGTCACAATGTACAGTATAAGATTTCCTATCATCTGTGCCCAGTCTTGCCACACAGAGTTAATCCAGCTGTGAGCAATCCTCTTTTATTGTTCAGTGAAATAAAACTTACAGAGAAAAATCTTAGTCCGTTACGCCCCCTTGCTGTGAGTGACAGGTTATATACATATCTCATGCACTAGCCTGGAGACAGGCATTATTTTTTAATTCCCACCCCCACTCCTTTTCTGAAGTTATGTGGTTACTTTTCTGGATTTTGACTGGATGCTAGTGACCATAGCAGAATTTAGTGTAAGGAATACATAGAAAAAATGCATGTTGACAAGGGGAGTGTAGAGGAGGGGTCCGGGAGTCTACTGACATCACAACTTCACCCACCGAGCCTCAGACAACAAATCCACCCACAGAATCTTCAGTTTTTCAGTTATTACAGACAGAGGGGAGACATTTGACAGGTAAGGATACATGCAGGAGGCATCTATATCCTTATAGATCAGCACTATGGCAGTAGTTTAGAAGGACGAGAGTGGGTTTACATCCACTTTAAGTATGGCAAAAGTAGTTCATACAGGAGTCACTGATCCAAGCCCCCACCACTGCAAAGCTAATGTGGTACTGGCCCCAGGGAGCAGAGCATGGGCCTGGTGGGGTAAAACAGTGGCTGAATAAAAATTGACTGTGTCATCATTGGTGTGGGGCTTCTAATTTTCTGTTATTTAAGCCTACAAGTGTGCATCACAGCTAAGGCATTAGTAAAAAAATTAGTGACATCTGAAAATGGTAATGAACTTAAAGTGATACTAAAGTCTTGTGTTTTTTGTAGTTAAAAGTAACAAACATGTTATCCAACCGATCACCAATATGATAGATTGGGGTGCATTAATGTGTGTTGTGCACCACATGCATTTGAATGAGCTGTCTATACACCTCAGTGGTCAGAACAACACACGGTATGTGTACTGTGATGTGGTGCTGTATGCTGGCAGCTACTGTACTCTGCATTGGGGTGCCAATGATGAAGATTAACACTGCAGCACAATGCACACAGAACGCATGGGTATACATTGGGACCTAAGAGATCTGACTGACATGTACACTATAACCAAGAAACATTAAAAAGGCTATCGTTCTACTACTTTTTGCAAAGAAATTTGTCACATATTTCAGTAGTTTTGAAACCAACACACTTAAGATGGTACATAAACTTTTAGGAATCTTATTAATGTCAGTTAATATTACTTAGAGTACAATAATACAATGTTGCCCATTTAGTGACAGATTATTATCTCAATGTTTAATTAACTTTTAAAATGAATAGACTAGTACTCTCTTTCAACCATTTTAATTATAGTTGTTGCAATGTTATTTTAGTGTCTCAGTACAACATAGTTATTGTTTAAAGAACACACGTTAACAATATTTCTATTGAGATTCAACAAAGTTAAGTATATCAGACTATTCCAAGAATGTTTGTCAGTAAGAAGGGTACATTAGAAATCTCTTATGGCTGTTTATAGTACAGAATTCATTATTATTTCACCAACGCATAAATACTATTTATAGGAATTACAATATACTTTTTTAAACTGGATGTAAAGTTGTAAATTAAGAGCATACTTTTCTACAAGCATTTTTCTGACGGAGGCCATGCACTCTAGAGGTATTCTAAAAATAGGATTTTGTTTTCCATTTTTAGCTTGAAATAAAAAGCCTCCTGATCACGCCACACAAGGATGTTCTCTGATCTTTGAATTATTCAGTGGATTTTATAATGGACTGTTGGGAAATTCGGGAAGATCATGGACATCTGCTTCCTTGATTCACAAGCACCCGCTACATCCTGAAAGCTAGTAAATGCTGGTAATTATCCCACAATAAAAAATTGATTAACAATGGGGTCAATTTACTGAAGGCTAAAAAAAGACTGCTCACTTTACAAGTGCAGTTGCAGTTTGCAAGAGAATGGCAAGATTTATAATGAATTTTGTCCCTTTTACCCCTTTAAAAATGCAAATGTATTAAGTTGGTGATATATAAAGGTTCTGTTATATTCTTTTGGAATGTACAGGGTTAAGTGATGCTGCCTGGTTGATTAAAGTGCTTGGGAACATAACAGCTTTCATTTCAATAGCTGTGTGATCTCTTCCACGTGCCGTCATATACAGCCCCTCCCCCGTGATCTGTCTTTCAAAGTGCCCGGACAAAGAGGAGGGGCTATATATGACGGTACATGGCGGGGAACACACAGCTATTGAAATTAAAGCTATTATATTCCCCAGCACTCTAATCAACCAAGCGGCGGCTCCTCTCCCCTCTCTTCCCCTGCACAGGTAGGCTGCATGGGGGACATAGGCTGCACTGGGGGGGGGGGACAGGCTGCATTGGGGAAACAGGCTTCACTGGGGGGACCCAGGCTGCACTGGCGGGCACGGGCTGCACAGGGGGGACACAGGCTGCACGGGTGGACATGGGCAGGCTGCATTGGTGGACACAGATAAAGTTGTTGTTAATATTTATTTTTATAACTTAATTCTGCATAAAACATTTAAGGGTAATTTCATGAGATAGTTTATGGACGTGTTTAGGGGCGGGGCGGGGCAGGGTAGGGGTTGGGTAGGGCAACTGGTGGCAAGTAACCCTTGATGCCTGGCTAGTAGCTCAGGAAATTTTGAGCCCTGACTACATTACTACAAGCGTGCCCAGTATCGTTTACAATATCATTCGATACTTATCTCTAGGGGGTATCAATCTTGATAGCTAATAATGTGGAATATATCTGTAGACAGTCAAAGCTAGATAACTTGGGGTGCTTTATATTGTGTGTTTTATAATCAATCATGAATAATAGCTACTGGTTATGTTCCTCCTCTGTATTCCTTAGAAGTCCTTTGAGATTTTCTGCAATTTTTGATAGTAGTGGTGCAACGGATCGTCATTGATCCGTGATCCGTTTGGATCAATATCTTCAGTTCGGCACACAGGTGATCCACGGATTGATTTCTGAAAAAAAAAAAGTTGTGCGCAGGTTCAGTCCACACACAGCGTGGTCATGAAGAACGGAGGAACGGAGGAGCTTGAACGCACTGGGTCATTTAGATCCCCTGTATGGGAGCATTTTGGCTCCCCTGTCAAATATAATCATGAAGGAAAGAGGTTAGTGGATAAAACCATGACGGTGTGTAGGCACTGTGGCACAAGAAAGCCATATGACAGTGGAAACACATCAAGCATGGCTGTCAGGATCAGCAGCTAAGGTGACCAGACACGTAGCTACACAAGGGAACTGAGACAAAAATAAAGGATATATATATATTAAGTGATATTTATTTACAGTGAGAATACACCAACAAACACACAGCAACCAATGAAAACATAAACCACTCCAGCAAACAAGAATAACTAATAAACCTAATAGCTAACTATATACAATATCTACAACAATAACTACAACAAGGGAAAAGGCAACAGGGATGCAAGGAAAAGGACACGGCTGGGGACAAGAGCATGGAACAAGGCAAGAAGGATCAGGACAAGGACAGGTGGGCAGGTTGGCAGGCACAAGCTGGTAGCAGGAAGGGACCAGAATCTTGACGCACTGGGGGAAGGGAGGAGTAGCCTTAAATATCCCGGCAGCTGGAGCCAGGTGTGGCTGATCAGATCCTGCTGGTAATTGGGAGACACCTGCTGGTGGACACTGGAACTGCAGCAAACAGCGCAGCGCAGGATAGTGCCACCAGCAGGTGAACTTATTCCTAACATATTCCCCACCTTAAGGAGCGGCCTCTGGACGCTCCATGGGGCCCCACCACCAGGATCTGCAAGCTGACTGAGCACTCCAGTGTCTGGAGGCCTGGTGGGAACCCCGCCGCCGGGGTCCCAAAACTGTCTGGGTTCTCTGCTGGTCAGATCCCTAAGGAGGCGCAACACCAAAGGTATATTCTTAAAAGCAGCCTGTGTTCCAATGCTGTGACACCAAAGGACACCCGACCGCCCAATGCCAGAGTTCCTGGTCCATGCAGGTACCCCGATGTCAGGGCATTCCTTCACAACGGGACCTTTTCTCTCTCTGTTACTAGAGACCAATCTGCACTGTACCTGTCCCTCGGTTCTACCTAGCGCATAGGTTACCCCGCCCGGGTCCCCAAATGCACCAGGGATCGCAGAGATGACCCCTGGGTCAGGACAAGGCTCAAATGGAACACTGTCCTTTACCATGGGACCTCTACTACCGGGGCTGTAACAGCAGATTTGGCTCTCAAGTTTAGATGGGAGATCTGGACCATCTGGCCTTGGCACAACAGGATCCTCTGGCTGCAAAGGGAACTCAGGAGGAGCAAATGTAGGGATCTTGACCCACCCAGACAACACATTTAGGCCACCTATCACTGGATTTTTAAAAGCCTCAGACACATCATTACAGTAGGTTGGTGTTTAACCCAATCAGTAACCAGTTCGACAGCAAGTAGAGGTTTGGCATAGTCCAGAGGGGCGGCAGCCCCGGAATCAGCATAGTCCAGAGGGGCGGCAGCCCCGCAATCAGCATAGTCCAGAGGGGCGGCAGCCCTGGAATCAGCATAGTCCAGAGGGGCGGTAGCCCCGGAATCAGCATAGTCCAGAGGGGCGGCAGCTCCGGAATCAGCATAGTCCAGAGGGGCGGCAGCTCCGGAATCAGCATAGTCCAGAGGGGCGGCAGCCCCGGAATCAGCATAGTCCAGAGGGGCGGCAGCCCCGGAATCAGCATAGTCCAGAGGGGCGGAAGATACCAGATCAACAGGCGGGGCAGCGGGCACATCAGACTGGGCAGCAGCCCGGGAACCAGCATAGTCAAGCTGGTCAGTAGCAGCCCAGGAACCCGCTGTGGCAAGCTTGGCAACAGATTGCAGATCACCCGCAGCAGACTTTGCAACAGACGGCAGCATGGATAAAGCATGGATCGCATCGTCAAGCAGCAACATGGAGGAGGCCTGGATCGCATCAGCAGTTGGCAACATGGAGGAGGACTGGATCGCGTCAGCAGGCGGCAACATGGAGGAGGACTGGATCGCATCAGCAGGCGGCAGCATGGAGGAGGACTGGATCGCATCAGCAGGCGGCAGCATGGAGGAGGACTGGATCGCATCAGCAGGCGGCAGCATGGATGAGGACTGGATCGCATCAGCAGGCGGCAGCATGGATGAGGACTGGATCGCATCAGCAGGCGGCAGCATGGATGAGGACTGGATCGCATCAGCAGGTGGCAGCATGGAGGAGGACTGGATCGCATCAGCAGGCGGCAACATGGAGGAGGACTGGATCGCGTCAGCAGGCGGCAGCATGGAGGAGGACTGGATAGCATCAGACACCGGATCAGTGGGAACAGAATCAACAGGCAACATGGATAGTGGCACAGATATAAGAGCAGGGGATGAACTTTGTTTCTTTTTCTTAGGCTTAGATATTGGATTACTGCATGTGGTTGCCTTGTGCTGACCAGACTGTACTGCTGATGGTGTGAAGGTAGTAACAGTACTAGGGGGGGATAGAGGGAAGAGTATCAGAAATACAGGAAGAGGCCTGAGATGTTGCCATGGGTAACGGCACTGCAGGGGGAGCTTTCAATTGATTGCATACAGTTGAAGTGTGACCTCTGGTGGCAGGGTACTTATGTGACTCATCTAGCACTGGGGATATGATCTCTGACCAAGGTTGTAGCAGAGGTTGAACTGAAGTCAGTCTGTCTCTCCCTTGCTCAATTAAACAGTGCACAGAGACAATACATTCTAACACCACCTGTTGTGAATAGGCTGCATACTGCTGGAGAAACGAACCTGCACAATTTTTCAGCAACCATCCCAAAAATCCAGCCTGGTACAAAGTAAATGGAGGAGTGAAAACATCATGGCCCTGAGAGGTAACCTGAAATAGTAGCTCAGAACAGACCTGAATGAAAGGTTGTACTTGACCAAATGAAAATCTTCCCTCCACGGCTAAGGCATGTGCAGTCAGAATGCTTCCAAGCAGCTCCTCCTCAGTTAGATCCTGCCAGAGTGAATGACACAAATCCTTATCTCCTAATGCAAGTTGCACACGGCAAATAACCTGCACTCTCAACATTGTGAAAGGAAAAAAATCAACTGGCTCTCAGTCCCCAAGTGTAGCAGATCTGGTCGTTAGTGGGCGTCAAGATTATGTCAGGATCAGCAGCTAAGGTGACCAGACACGTAGCTACACAAGGGAACTGAGACCAAACAAAGGATATATATATTAAGTGATATTTATATACAGTGAGAATACACCAACAAACACACAGCAACCAATGAAAACATATACCACTCCAGCAAACAAGAATAACTAATAAACCTAATAGCTAACTATATACAATATCTACAACAATAACTACAACAAGGGAAAAGGCAACAGGGATGCAAGGAAAAGGACACGGCTGGGGACAAGAGCATGGAACAAGGCAAGAAGGATCAGGACAAGGACAGGTGGGCAGGTTGGCAGGCACAAGCTGGTAGCAGGAAGGGACCAGAATCTTGACGCACTGGGAGAAGGGAGGAGTAGCCTTAAATATCCCGGCAGCTGGAGCCAGGTGTGGCTTATCAGATCCTGCTGGTAATTGGGAGACACCTGCTGGTGGACACTGGAACTGCAGCAAACAGCGCAGAGCAGGATAGTGCCACCAGCAGGTGAACTTATTCCTAACAATGGCCACGCATTTGAAGCAAAATCACCCCAGTGTTTCACTGAAACCAAAAGCTGCTCATCAACCGCTTATCACAGCGCCATTTAAGCAGCCCCTTGTTGCACATCACAAACGCTATCAGTGTGTTTATAGGTGCAGACATGAGGCCATATTCGGTTGTACAAAACGAGGGCTTTAAAGACATGCTGAAAGTGCTTGAGCACACATTACGACATCCCGTCTCACACCCACTTCAGCAAAAAGATTGTGCCAGATCTTTATGAGCAGGAGAAGAAAAAAGTTGTGGATGAACTATCCCGAGCATCCTCTGTTGTGCTCATGACAGATGGGTGGACGTCCAGGGGAACGGAGAGCTATGTGACGATAACCGCTTACTTCATCAAAGCAGACTGGGAGATATGAAGTCCGGTGCTGCAGACACGCCCCCTCTACATGAGTCACAAAAGCACTCATCTTGCGCAGGTACTGTACTACTGACACAAGCAGTTGAGGAATGGAAGATAAGGAGTCCCAGTACTACTACTAATATCCCAGGAACAACTGATGCCAAAAATCTAATAAATGCAGTGCATGAGGCAGGACTGGGCCCACAGATAGGGTGCTTTGCACATGTAGTGAATTTGGCATCACAGAAGGGAATCTCAGTCAATAGGATGGATTGCCTCCTTGGGAGGATCAGGAAGGTGGTTTCCTACTTCCACCAAAGCACAATAGCTGCTCATGTGCTTAAGACAAAGCAAGAAATGCTAAAGCTGCCTACTCATAAGCTCATACATGATGTCCCAACAAGGTGGAACTCCACTTATGATATGTTGGAGCATTATCTGAAGCAGCAGGCAGCTATATACTCTGCATTGACCGACAAGACCCTGAAGAAAGGCATCATCACCCTGTCTGATGATAATGTGAGAGTGGCAGAGGAGGTCCTCCAGGTGCTTAAACTCCTCAAAACTGTTACATCTCTGCTGAACACTGAAACTTCACCATCTGTGTCAATGATCCTGCCGCTGAAAACAAGGATTCTACAATCCATGGCTCCAAGTGTGGAAGACAGCGCCATCACTCGAGATGTCAAGACTGCCATTAGAGAGGACCTGCAGCCCAGATACACTTCAAGTTCACCCCCTACTCTACAGGACTACCTTCACAGATCTACTGCCCTGGATCCGAGGTTCAAGTCCCTGTCTCACATGGACCCTGCCCTACGCCAGAGGACATACAACGACCTCACCACTCAAATTGTGAGCAGTTTGGGCACTGAAGACTGTGATGAGGTAAGGAAAAATAGTATTATTTAAAAATGATAAATTTAAATCTAAATACATTTTTTATTTTCAGTAATAATGGATTTTATTAAATGTTATTGCCACATTTTTCATGTCTATGAAACATAAAAAATAAATAATAGGTTTAATTAATCAACAATTATTTTTTTCTGCAGGGTCAAACTACAAAGCCAACAGGAGCAAACTTGGACACATCTTCTCCACCACAAAATAAGTCAGCGATGGCAGAGCTTTTTGGAAAGACCTTTGCCAGCAAACACATGGACAGCATGACTCCTGCTGACATCATCAAAGAGGAGGTGGCATCCTACCTGATAGCTGCAAGCGGCATTACAGTGGATGGTGATCCACTGACATAGGGGAAAAGCAATGAGTGTAAATACCCTCATATTGCCAAGATGGCAAGATGCTATCTCGCTGTGCCAGGCTCTTCAGTTCCTTACAAGAGAGTGTTCTCAACAGCAGGGGACATAGTGACTGCAAAGAGGTCCACACTCTTCCCAGACAATGTAGACATCCTTGTCTTTTTGAAAAAGAATTTGAAATTATAAGCTATGCTTTGCTTTCTTTCTTTTATTCTTCATTGACGATGTGGACATGGGCTTTATTTCACTATCCATGTTTCAAGGAAGATGATGTGCCTTCTTATGTTGCACTTAAGTTGTTTTTTATTTATGGTGGTGGTCATTGGTCCATGTTTAAAGGAAGGAGATATGCCTTTTTTTGTTGCACTTTAACCACTTCAATACAGGGCTTTCATACCCACCTCAATACCTATTCTGGCACTTCTTTCCTACATGTACAAATCATCATTATTTTGCTAGAAACTTACTCAGAACCCCACAAACTTTATATATGTTTTTTTAGAAGACACCCTAGGGAATAAAATGGCGGTCATTGCAACTATTTATCTTGCACGGTATTTGCGCAAAAAATGGTTTCATGAATTAAAAAATAACAAAACAGTAAAGTTAGCCCAATTTTTTTGTAAAATATGAAAGATGATGTTGCGCCAAGTAAATAGATACCTAACATGTCACGCTTTAAAATTGCGCACACTCATGGAATGGCGCCAAACTTCGTTACTTAAAAATCACCATAGGCGACGATTTGAAAAATTGTACAGGTTACTAGTTTAGAGTTACAGAAGAGGTCTAGTGCTAGAATTTTTTCACACGCTCTAACGCACGCGGCGATACCTCACATATGTGGTTTGAACAGCGTTTATATACGTGGGCGGGACTTATGTGTGCGCTCGCTTCTGAGCACGAGCTACCGGGGACAGGGGCGTTTAAAAAATATATATATTATATATTATTAGATTATTAGAGATGACTGGTGATCATCTGGTCACCAGTCATCTCTATGCTCCCCATCCGCCGCTAGACGATTCTTTCTCTGGGCCCCCGAAAGCACGGGAGAGCCCAGAGAAGCACCAGATGGTGACGGGAGGGGGCAATGTCCTCTCCCACCGCCTATAAGAATGATCAAGCGGTGGAACCGCCACTATGATCGTTCTTATGGTGCGCAGAATCGCCGCCAGCAAATAATGATATCTGAATGATGCCTCTAGCTGCATACATCATTCAGATGTCCCCTCACAAAGCCCAGGACGTCATACCCGGGATGGGAGATCCCCTCTGTAGACGTCATATGACTATGGGCCGGTGCTGAAGTGGTTAAGTTGTTTTTCATTAATTATGTTAAAAAGAAGATATTATGCCTTGTGCACTTTAAGTTAATTTTATTTTCAATTTAATAATTTAAAATTTAAAACGTATGTTTATTTGTCTTTTTGCTTTTTGCTGATCCGAAAAATTATCCGTTTTGTGACTCTGATCCGAGAAACGATCCGAACCGTGAGTTTTTTGATCCGTTGACCCTAATATATGTAAATATAAATATCTGTGCAAAAAAATTAAATCAATACGACTCTCTTAAAAAACGAATAGAATTCACATAAAAGGTCATGCAAATAATTCATAATTCATAAATGTCCTAAGTATCAAACATACAATTCTACTGTGCTCTACCTAAATTATTTTAGTATTTACCAAAAAGTGCTCTCCACCACCATAAGTACTAGGTACACGCCCCAGAGCCCAATGCTGGTAAGATTATAAATACGCAAATAGCACACACCAATACAGGAATAACAATCGACAGCTTCCATACAGAGATCACTCAAGAAGGTTGTTGCTTGTCACTTTATGTCACTGAAGCGACAGACACCCCCTCTGCACAGTTCTTTCCAAAAAATAACGCATATAGCTTGTCCACGTCGCTTAAACAACCCCCAACACTACTTGCACTACTTACCAGTCCGTGCCATTCTAGCCAAACCCGCTCATAAGTCCGCCAAGTAGCATCCGCTACTGACTGCCGAACCAATGACATTACGGTGTCAAAATGAGATCCCACAAACCACTGGGGCATGGGACTCCAAGCCATTCTGCCTCCGGTGCCAACTGATGAAATCTGTCCCACTGTAGGTGAGAAACGCATCAGCTACCTCATTCTCAACCTTTGGGATATCAACAGCAAACACAAAAGCATTCAATTGCGAACACAACACCAAATGACACATCAAACGGACCACAGGCATGGAAGAAGCTGACAGGGAATTAATGGCATATACCACCCCCAAATTCTCGCAATAAAAACAAATCTGCCGATTCCCAAAATCCATCCCCCAAAGCTCCACGGCTAGCACTATAGGAAACAGCTTTAACAATGTCAGGTTCCAAATGAGACCCCAACCACTCCTCCGGCAAATGGTGCACACACCACCGACCATTAAAGTAAGCCGCATAACCCACTGACCCTGCCGTGTCAGTGGAAAGATCCAGCTCCGCCGCCTGGACTGAAGGCGCCAGGCAAAAAGACCTGACGTTGTACTGTTCCAAAAAATATGTCCCACACCCGCAAATCCTCCCTTAGTTCCTAACTAATACGAACAAAATTATGTAAAGCCTGGCCGCCAAGCATCTGAAGAACACTCGCCCCATGGGCATAATGCGACACGCAAAGTTGAGCTTTCCTAACAAAGACTGCAACTCCCTCAAATGCAGGTTGGAACGTTGGACAACCTCGGCCACCATTCTCTGAAGGTCCTCAAGATGATCACTCAGCAAACGGCACTCCATCAAACCATCAAATTGGTATCAATGATGATTCCCAAAAACTTCAACACCATAGTAGGTCCCTCCGTCTTGTCTTGCACCAACGGAACCCCAAAGACTTGTAATGTAGCCAACAAAACAAGACAGGACCGACCCCCGGGGGGCCTATAACCCAAAAACTGTCCAGATAGTGTAAAATAGAACTAATGCCGGGCAAGTCACTGATGGAACTGAACGTCTTGAAATAGTAACAGGAAATGGTGCAGCCCATTGGTAGGCACCAATCAACAAAGTACGTCCCCTACCAACGACAACTCAACAAACGAAAACCATCCGGATGAACGGGCAACAAGCAAAAGACCGTCACTACACCCTGTTCCAAATTATTATGCAAATTCTATTTCAGTGTCACAAAGATTAAATATTTTGTTTTTCAGTTTAACTCATGAATGGCATTGTGTCTCAGGGCTCTATTGATCATTAAAAAAAATATCGGACACCTGTGATAATTAGATTGCCAGATGAGCCCAATTAAAAGAAAAACTACTAAAGGAGGGTGTTCCACATTATTAAGCAGGGCACCATTTTCAAGCAATATGGGGAAGAAAAAGGATCTCTCTGCTGCCGAAAAGAGTGAAATAGTTCAATGCCTTGGACGAGGTATGAAAACATTCGATATTTCACGAAAATTTAAGCGTGATCATCGCACTATTAAGAGATTTGTGGTTGATTTAGAGCACAGACCCCCAAAGGTGGAACCACCAAGTTCCCCACCGGCAGGACCAAGAATGGGCCCGCCATCCTGCCCAATGCCACCTCCTTCTGCAGTTTACTAGAAAGTACATCAGGATGATCATATACTTCAGGTTAACCGAAACAGGAGGGACGCTAGCCAACGTACTCAGGATCGAAAAACCCTCCCTAAAACCCAACCACATCGTCCTTGCAGCCACCCTGTTCAAATACCTATTTGGATACGGCCCCAAGTTGTCCCTTTTTCCAGTGTCTGCTGGTTTCTTTTCTTTCTTGAAGCATTTTGACAAGGGATGACAACCTCCGCAGCCCGAACACTCGTGATGGAAACTGCAGGATCCCCTAATTTACAGGTATCCTCATTAAACTGCCAGCAGAACCCAAGTGTAAAGAAAGCCTTCGCGCTATCGGGGAACTAGTGTCATAAAATCCAAAGTCCACAGTGTAAATACATACAAATATCACTATAAATAAATATATAAATATATAAATAAATATGTGGGGGGGAAGCAGCAAAATCTAAAAGTGTTTACATTACACAAGTGACAATAAAAGTGTTAAAGTGATCAGCGCTACCCTAAAACAAACACTCCGTGATCATAAACAAATAAATAAATAAATAAATAAATATCAGCATATATAGAAATAAATATGAAAATAAATATGAAAATGAGAGTCCATCAGTGAGCTCAAACATGCATTCAGTGAGCTGTAGTGTACATCAAAATAGATCTGTGATTCATCCAATATCACCATATAAAGTGCAAGTGCCAATCCGTGGAGAGTGGTCTCACAAGCCTCTCACCTTACTGAGAAAGATATTCGCATAATATCAAACTCATAGACATCTCCGGTGTAAGATATACTTCTGTTCGTCTATTCTCCAAGTCTTCACCGAGTATCTGCAATCTCTATAGTACTCAGAGAAACAAAGGAAACAATTTATTAAATATAAAATCTCCTTACATCAAATCAAAAGGTAAACAGCAAAAAACATATACGGCATATATGGACGCCATATATATATGATTGCTTGACACTCCAGCAGGTTCCCCAGATGAAGGCATTTGCCGTAACGCGTAGGGAATAACGGACACCGGGAGTGACGTGAGAACTCGGCCCTGGCCGTATATGTTTTTTGCTGTTTACCTTTTGATTTGATGTAAGGAGATTTTATATTTAATAAATTGTGCGTTGGTTTACCATACTACACCATTGGAGGTCCGTCTCTCCTTTGTTTCTCTGAGTACTATAGAGATTGCAGATACTCGGTGAAGATTTTGAGAATAGACGAACAGAAGTATATCTTACACCGGAGATGTCTATGAGTTTGATATTATGCGAATATCTTTCTCAGTAAGGTGAGAGGCTTGTGAGACCACTCTCCATGGATTGGCACTTGCACTTTATATGGTGATATTGGATGAATCACAGATCTATTTTGATGTACACTACAGCTCACTGAATGCATGTGTGAGCTCATCGATGGACTCTCATTTTCATATTTATTTTCATATTTATTTCTATATATGCTGACATTTATTTATTTATTTATTTGTTTATGATCACGGAGTGTTTGTTTTAGGGTAGCGCTGATCACTTTAACACTTTTATTGCCAGCAGAACTCCTTAAGCTTTGTGGTGGATGGTGAAGAGGTTTGGACACCCCCGGCCCGACCAGGAAAGGGGGCAGCATGACCCTGGCTTGTGTCATGAGCTTCATCCACAAGCCAATATCTTTGTGATCCCACCGTAATGACGGTCTCACAGCCTTCCGCTTCCAGGACTGCTCATCATAGAGCAGACACGCCCCCATAAAAATCCTTTGAAAAAGTGGCGTCGACAGTCACGATACGAAAGGACAGAGAGCCTCTTTTTAAAATGTGAGTGTTTTACCATTAATAAAAGTTAGTTTTTGTGTTAAATACTACACTATTGAGTACCCTCTTTTTCCTGTATGTGTCTGTCTGAGCATCTAACCAGGAGGTTTGACCATAGCGAGAAAGTGAGCAGGGATACATTTTTTTATGAGGAATACAACAATTCCCCCAGCCTCTTTCCCCGGCCTCTTAAGGTGAGAGGCTGGGGGAAACGTTTGGCACATAGCACTGGATGAAAGCACCTGAACTTTATTGGATATCACTGCAATTAAGAGAGTGGCTCAGGCCCCGTACACACGTCCGAGCTTCTCGGCAGAATCCAGCGAGAAGCTCGCTGGGATCCATATTCTGCCGAGAAGCTCGATCGTGTGTACGTTTTCGCCGAGAAAACTGTTGAGCAAGGCGTCGAGCCAAAATAGAGAGCAGGTCCTCTATTTCCTCGATGGGCCATCGGGACTAATGGCTTGACGCCTTTTTCGACAGCCTGGTCGACGAACTCGACGGCCGGCCGAGAACCTCGTCCGGCGGAACGATGAGTTTAGCCCGACGAGGTTCTGGTACGTGTGTACGCGGCCTTAGAGATTTTCCAGCATAAAGACTTGCATTATTTTGCATGTTTTTTTGGAATTGTTTTTTCTGCACTAAAGACTGTCTATTGCACAATTTTATATAGTCTTTTCTAGTGTATGTACACAGGTGATTTCTGCACTGGAAAAAAAGAAGGAAAAACGGCGCCTTCTAAGCGTAGTAAGTGAGCGTTTATTTTATGTAGCAATAATATATAAAAGACATACTCACAAACCGAGTATAAGATCAGGCATTAAAATATATAAGTTGTCATCCGCGGGGATCCCGGTGGGAGCAATCCTCAATCGTGCATGAAAGTAGCTGGATCCTTGCCACAAGCGGCGGCGACGATGAGGACCAAACGCTCTCGGAACCTTGAGAAGGGAGCTAGTTTCCACGGTGTGCTGCACTTCTGTCGTCACTTCCGGGTTCGGGAGTGACGACAGAACTGCAGCACACCGTGGAATCTAGCTCCCTTCTCAAGGTTCCGAGAGCGTTTGGTCCCCACCGTCGCTGCCGCTTGTGGCAAGGATCCAGCTACTTTCATGCATGATTGATGATTGCTCCCACCGGGATCCCCGCAGATGACAATTTATATATTTTAATGCCTGATCTTATACTCGGTTTGTGAGTATGTCTTTTATATATTATTGCTACATAAAATAAACGCTCACTTGCTACGCTTAGAAGGCGCCGCTTTTCCTTTTTTTTTGCTTCACAGACCACTTCATCTGTCAGCTGGCTGCCACTTAGTGAAGTTTTGTTTATACTATCACAGTGTTATGGACATTGATATGGACTAATGCACATCCATTGACTTTTTCCCTGGATTTTAGAAATCTCGGTCCCCACCCCCAGTATCAATTACGTATAGGTACACACTGGGAGTGCGCTCAATTATTCTGTTTTTGATTTCTGCACTGGATTGTTGCACTTTTTAATTAATTTATCACAGTGTTATTTTATATTATTTCACCGTTTAGAAAAAGTGACATTTATGGATGTGTTACAATTATCACTCTTGAATTATTTAATGTTTTATGCACGCTATTTTATATAGTTGAAAATGATTTTTGTAGTAAGTGCCCCCTCACTCCCCTTTTTATTGTTACGCCCCCCCCCCCCCCATAAACCCACTGGGCTTTGCTGATGGAATCCAAGTAACAAAACAAAGCCAAACAATTCTCCGGCGCTTTCTCCCCTATGAAGCTTGCTAGTATGTTAAACACCTGAAGCCAGTTGACAAAAGTCCGCGGGATAAGTCTATAGCAACACTTCTCTTCATTTTTGCTCTAATCAGGCTTAACTTTGTCCAGGTTAAACTTCTCCAGTGGCAGCACTGACAGCAAAAAGATCTCCACATAGTCCCCCTTCCAAATCTTATCCCTAACCTCTGCTTTCAGGTGATAACCTAAGGGGGCCCTCATAGCAGATATAGACTTCGCACCGCGCTGCATTCGCAAGCCGTATTGAGTCCGACAACGACACACTGGAGTGGCACCCGCAACCATACTTACCTGGGAACAGTTTGCCTCGGAAGGTGGCTGTGAAGCTGCCTGCACCACAATATATATGCAGGGATGTGGTAGGTGACTACCCATTCCCCCCTGCCATCGAGGCCATTACCGGTGAAACCGTGGGAGCGAGGGGTCCTGCCATGGAACCCCCGCTCACAATTCCTCTGCAGCCTGAGACCAGAGCCAATAAGAAGTGTTACAACAATGCATCCCCAGAGCTCACCACCCCCTGGCCTCCAGGAGGGGACATCCCGTTAACCAGAGCCCCCCACCCATTCTCAGCTGCCATTACAGATGGCGGGAAAGGCCTACCCCTTGCTTGAACCCCAGGGGAAGTAACGACAAAGGCCGTAGACACAGACACCACATTCACAGGACCAGACATAGTAAAAGGTATGGATAAGGACTTACCAGGCTGCCCAGAGGAAACTGACCAGCCACCACTCTGGATCCTTGAAGAGGTCCCTGCTGGACCTTCGCTGCAACAGGTCCCTCTGAATCCGTGATTTGACACTTCGCCTTCAGAATGCTGGTCCCCTGCTCACCAGGGGATGCTGCTGAGGTAGATGGGACCGCTGCCTGGGAGTGACATGATCAGTCGGCAGACCATGTGGGATTCCTTGCCCTGAGTCCATCGGTGAGCCCTCTGCTAGTGCTGAGGATTCCTCCCAGCCCCCACAGTGGGACAGGGTGTGGATCTCTTCACCCCGGGGGCTGTAGGGTTCAAAATTGGGCTCCCTATGTGGCGGCTCACCCTGGGGGTCACATTCTGGCTGGAGTGCGCAGGAGGCCGAGACCTCCTTACACATGGTCGAAGCGGGGGCAGGAGTACCCTGCCCCGACCCCTGAAGTAAAGCAGACATCTGAGAATTGAGCCACTGGGGCAGCTGAGTGCAGCTGCCCCAGAAGTCTATCCCGATTCTTCCTTGCTGACCCCAACAAAGAAAGAAAAACTTTCTGTGATGTTGCCTCTTTTCCTGCTGACCCCCTAATGAAACTATCCCCCGCCCTCCTGGAATAATTAGTACCCAGGCTGCACCTCCTAACCCTACCATTGCCCAGTGAAAGCCACCTCCACCCCTTAACCTGAAAATTAGCAGGAACTAACCATTGCAACCTACCCAGCGACCCTCCAGTCATGTGGCATGTACCAAGACAAGGTCAATAAATATATGGATGAGCGAGTTTGGGGTGGCGGAACTTGACTGGCCTTCACAGAGTTCTGAATTCAACCCGATGGAACACCTTTGGGATGAATTAGAGCAGAGACTGCGAACCAGGTCTTCTCATTCACATTTCCCATAGACACACTCCTAAACCTTGTGGACAGCCTTCCCAGAAGAGTTGAAGCTGACATAGCTGCAAAGAGTGGGACAACTCAATATTGAACCCTACGGACTAAGACTGGGATGCCATTAAAGTTCATGTGCATGTAAAGGCAGGCGTCTTAATACTTTGGTAATATAGTGTGTGTGTGTATATATATATATATATACTGTATATATATATATATATATATATATATATATATATATATATATATATATCATCTTTATGTGGAACACTGCAGAAGTTTCAGGCTGCCTTTATGATGCATACTGAAGAGAAGATTTCTCCCACCATATCCACAGGTCCATGTGGTTTGGAACAAGTCATATAAGCTATCTGTACAGATTTAAACAATGTTATTACACGTTTATTGTTAAAATGTTGTCTATTGTTAGTCTATTCATAAAATGTGTTGGGCACATATTAAGCCCATACCCAGAATATAGTTAATTGGAAACATTAACCCGATTCAGCCCTGGAAGATTTTCCCCACCTTCCTGACCAGAGCACTTTTTACAATTTGGCACTGCGTCACTTTAACTGACAATTGCGCGGCCGTGCGATGCTGTACCCAGTAATTTCTCCCCTGAAAGAGGTTCTCGCTCTGTCACAAGTGATTTCGGGTGCCTGGCGGTCAGTACACGCCCTTAGTGGCCACAAGGCGATGTAATGTAACATAACGTTGCTTCACCCTGCCGAGTCATGTTGCTGCAGTAAATGCAAGCTCTTAGAGGGGATGAAAGGGAACTATATACAAGATTTTAGTAATGAGAACGGTATCATTAGCAGTAATTAGCATGGATTCATGAAGAATTGTTCTTGCCAAACCAATCTATTACCCTTCTATGAGGAGGTGAGTTGCCATCTAGATAAAGGAAGGCCCGTAGACGTGGTGTATCTGGATTGTGCAAAATCATTTGGCACAGTTCTGCCTAAAAACGTTTACTGTACAAAATAAGGTCGGTTGGCATGGACCATAGGGTGAGTACATGGATTAAAAACTGGCTACAAGGACAAGTTCAGAGTGTGGTGATAAATGGTGAGTACTCAGAATTTTCAGGGGTAAAAAGTGGTGTCCTCCAGGGTTCTGTGCTGGGACCAATCCTATTTAATTTGTTCATAAAAGACCAGGAAGATGGGGAAAACAGTTCAATCTTTGTATTTGCGGATGATATTATGCTAAGCAGGGAAATAACGTTTCCGTAGGATGTGGAAGCTGAAAACCTTGCAAAAAGATCTGAACAAATGAATGGAGTGGGCAACTACATGGCAAATTAGGTTAAATGTAGAAAAATATAAAATAATGCATTTGGGTGGCAAAAATATAAATGCAATCTACTGTATACACTGGGGGGGGAGAACATCTGGGGGATTCTAGGATGGAAAAGGGTCCTAGTAAATGCAATGCCAAGCTGCTGCTAACAAAGCAAACATAATATTGTCATGCATTAAAAAGGGGATTAACTCCAGAGATAAAATGATAATTCTCCAGCTCTACAAGACTCTGATCCGGCCACACCTAGAGTATGCTGTCCAGTTCTGGGCACCAGTCCCCAGGAAGGATGGGAGGGATTGGAGGGAGTACAAAGAAGGGCAACAAAGCTAATAAAGGGTCTGGAGGAAATTAGATACAAGGAAAGTTTGCGTGCACTGAACTTATTCTCTCTGGAGAAGAAACGCTTGAGAGGGTATGTGATTTAAATTTACAAATACTGCACTGGTGACCCCACAATAGGGATAAAACATCTCAGCGAAAGGGAGTTTAACAAGACACAGGGCCACATTAAAATTAGAAGAAAAAAGGTTTAACCTTAAACTATGTAGAGCAGTGGTCGTCAACCCCCGGTCCGCGGCCCACTTGCAGCCGGGCCACGGGTGCGGTTGGGCGGCATGAGAGGGCCCAGCGGCCGGCTGTAAGAAATGGAGTTCCTCTGAGCGGATTTACAATTGCGGGGAAGGTAAGAGTGAACGGGGTGTGTCTCTCACACGTACATTCCCCATGCAGTGTGAATGCAGGTGCGGGATGGGCGGAGATTTCCCCCCAAGCCGGCGTCTACATTATCTTTAACGGCCGCTGGGCTGGCTGTAAAAAAAAAAAAATCAGGTGACGCTGCGAGAAGTCGGCCGTGGTGGCCGCCGATTGGTTAGCTGAAGTGGCTGCTTCTGTGCAGGCTGCGCTGCATTGTGGGAGTTGTAGTCCGGCCGCGCTAAAGATAAGTTACTTATCAGCACAGGCACAGCAAACTACAACTCCCACCTCCCAGGTCATGTGGCACGTCAGGGGAGGGGACGATCGGCATCGCATGTGACTTGCTGAGCTCTCCGTCAACCCACCCCCTCTGCGTCAGCCCACCCCCTCTGCGTCAGCCCACCCCCTCTCCGTCAACCCACCCCCTCTCCATCAACCCACCCCCTCTCCATCAACCCACCCCCTCTCTGTCAGCCCACCCCCTCTCCGTCAGCCCACCCCTTCTCCGTCAACCCACCCCCTCTCCGTCAGCCCACCCCCTCTCCGTCAACCCACCCCTCTCCATCAGCCTACTCCTCTCCATCAACCCACCCCCTCCGTCAGCCCACCCCCTCTCCGTCAGCCCACCCCTCTCCGTCAACCCACCCCCTTCATCAGCCCACCCCGCTCTCCGTCAGCCCACCCCTCTCTGTCAACCCATCCCCTCTCCGTCAAGCCCACCCCTCTCCGTCCTCCGTCAGCCCCTCCTCCGTCAGCCCACCCCCTCTCCATCAGCCCACTCCTCTCCATCAGCCCACCTCCTCTTCGTCAACCCACCCCTCTCCGTCAACCCACCCCCTCCATCAGCCCCCCCTTCTCTGTCAGCCCACCCCCCTCTCCGTCAACCCACCCCCTCCATCAGCCCCCCTTTCTCCATCAGCCCACCTCCCTCTCCGTCAATCCACCCCCTCCATCAGCCCCCCTTCTCCGTCAGCCCACCTCCCTCTCCGTCAGCCCACCCCCTCTGCATCAGCCTCAGCAGGGTGCACTGTGCCAGCCACCCACCCTCCTAACCACTGACCCACAGCAGGAAGCCATGCCAGCCACCTGCAGCAGAGTGCACCATGCCAGCCACCCACCCACTAACCTACAGCAGGGAGCTAGGCCATCCACCTGCAGCAGGGAGCCAGGCCTTCCACCTGCAGCAGGGAGCCAGGCCTTCCACCTACAGCAGGGAGCCAGGCCAGCCACCTGCAGCAGGGTGCACTGTGACAGCCACCCACCACCCTGCAGCAGGGTGCCAGCCACCCACACACCCACTGACCCACAGCAGGGAGCCAGGCCAGCCACCCACAGCAGGGTGTATTGTGCCAGCCAGCCACCCACCCACTGACCCACAGCAGGGAGCAAGGCCAGCCACCCAGAGCAGGAAGCCAGCCACCCACGGTGACCCACCTACAGCAGGGAAGGGTGCCATCCACCCACGATGACCCACAACAGGGAGCCAGCCAGCCACGGCAGGGTGTCGGCCAGCCAGCCAGCCACAGAGGATGCGGGAGCCAGGCAGTCAGCCACTCCCAGGAGCCAATCAGCCACAATGACCATCCAAAGGAATGGCCAGCCAGCCACCCACGGGAACCAGCCACAGAGGATGCAGGAGCCAGCCACAGTACCCATAGTTAAGGTAAGAAGATTACTACACAGCTACCTTCATCTGTAGAGGGGTGCTACCTTTATCTGTGGAGGGGGGCTACCTTAACTGTGGAGGGGAGGCTACCTTTATCTGTGGAGGGGAGGTTACCTTTAACTGTGGAGAGGAGGCTACCTTTATCTGTGGAGGGGAGGCTACCTTTATCTGTGGAGGGGAGGCTACCTTTATCTGTGGAGGGGGGCTACCTTTCTCTGTGGAGGGGGGCTATCTTTCTCTGTGGAGGGGGGCTACCTTCATCTGAGGAGAGGGGCTACTTTTATTTGTGGAGGGGGCCTACCTTCATCTGTTGGGGCCTTACCACATCTGGTGGTAGGCGACATGGCAAGTGACATGCTCAAAGCTCCCACTGATTCTGCATTATGGTGCGTAGAACTATTTAATTTATTACTACAATGTAATAATAGAAATAATGCGCTGACACATTGCCCACGAAAAATCGCTTACCCCCGCGTGCCAACCCCAACCTCCCCCCATTTGGGCCTTGGCACAATTTTCTTCCACTCAGCCGGTCCCCGGTGCCAAAAAGGTTGGGGACCACTGATGTAGAGGGTTCTTTACTGTAAGAGTGGCAAGGATGTGGAATGCCCTTCCACAAGCAGTGGTCTCAACGGGGAGCATCGATAGTTTCAATAGTTTCAAAAACCTATTAGATAAGCACCTGATCGACCGCAACTTACAGTGATATACAATGTAATACTGACTTATAATCACACACATAGGTTTGACTTGATGGAACATACAGACAACAGGGTAATATGGCGCACTCTGGATATGACGGTTTTGTTATATATAGAGGGATATGGGATGGATAGAGGGGGAATAAATCAAGTCCTTCAAATTAGGTCCATGTCAGGATGACTTTTAAGCTGTCCTCAAGAGGCTGCCAGTTCAACAGTTTTAGGAGGAAAAAACACTGGAATGCAAGAAGGAAAAAGAGCAGGGCCCTCTAAGTGCAGTAAGTTAAATGTTTTAATTATAAACAATAAATGAATACATTCACAAGAGAGTAGTATGTTCAGGCATGGGATAAAATGTGATGTGGTTCTTCCGTTCTGACTTTCCGTGTGATCACTGGTGTCAATAGCTTTGATGTTAATCACTTTCATGGATTAACATCAAAACTATTGATACTAGCGATCACCCAGAAGTCAGAGCAGAATAACCACATCACATTTTATCCCATGCCTGAACATACTACTCTCTTGTAAGTGTATTCATTTATTGTTTGTAAACTTTTTACTTACTGCACTTAGAGGGCGCTTTTTTTTTTCCTTCTTGGACTTGATGGACTTGTGTCTTTTTTCAACCTCACCTACTATGTAACCTACATACTTATATAGTTTATAATGCTAAAAAAAGACACTAGTCCAACTAGTTTAACCTGTGTGTGTATGTGTGTGATTTTTATTCTCTAACGTAACAATTGTATATTCCTGTATATTCTGCTTTTTGAAAAGGACATCTAATTGTTTTTTTAAGTTGTCAACACTTTTAAATAGTACTACTTCCTGGGCCTACTTTCTAGCAGTAAAGAACCCTTTAGAAGAATCTAAGGTTAAACCACTTGTTGTCCCAGTGGAGCTCCTCCTAATGTGTAGTTTTCATGTGTATTTTTTGGCACTCAAGTGTATAAGTTTACATTTTATTTTATTTAACCACTTCAATACCGGGCTTTTATACACACCTCCATACCGTGCCTATTCTGGCACTTCTCTCCTACATGTACAAATCATATTTTTTTTGCTAGAAAATTACGCAGTACCCCCAAACATTATATATGTTTTTTTAGCAGACACCCTAGGGAATAAAACAACGGTCATTGCAACATTTTATCTTGTACGGTATTTGCGCAATAATTTTTCAAAAGCCTTTTTTGGGGAAAAAAATTGTTTCATGAATTAAAAGAATAACAAAACAGTAAAGTTAGCCCAATTTTTTTGTCAAATATGAAAGATTAGGTTACACAGAGTAAATAGATACCTAACATGTCGCGCTTTAAAATTGCGCACACTCATGGAATGGCGCCAAACTTCGGTACTTAAAAATCTCCATAGGCAAGGCTTTGAATTTTTTTACAGGTTACCAGTTTAGATTTACAGAGGAGATCTAGGGCTAGAATTGTTGCTGTCACTCTAACGCACGCAGCGATACCTCACATGTGTGGTTTAAACGGCGTTTACATATGTCGGCGGGACTTGCTTGTGCGTTTGCTTCTGCCCCCGAGATACCGGGGACAGGGGCGTTTTCATTTTTTATTATTATTTATTTATTTTACATATTTATTTATTTTTTTACACTTTTTTAATTTTTTTATTACTTTTATTCTTATTACAAGGAATGTAAACATCCCTTGTAATAGGAAATGTGTGTGACAGGTCCTCTTTATGGAGAGATGCGGGGTCAATAAGACCCCACATCTCTCCTCCAGGCTGGAAACAATGAGATCGGTGAAAAAAATTCACACATCTCATGAATACTGGGGCTTACAGCCGCAATCGTGGCTTTGTTTACTTACGGGACCAGGGCGTGACGTCATCACATCACGCCCGGGTCCTCCGACGGTCATAGAGATGACTGGTGACCATCTGATCACCAGTCATTTCTATACTTCCTGCAAGCACCGGACAATTCTTTCTCCGGGCCCCCGATGGCACGGGAGAGCCCGGAGAAGCACCGGATGGCGGCGGGAGGAGGGGGATGTCCCCTCCCGCCGCCTGTAAGAATGATCCCTGAGTAGGAGGTTTATTTTGTCACTCCCATGTTTAAAATTTGAAATAAATATTACTAAATGAAAACCTCAGCCAGAAAAGTATTTGGATACTTGAATACAATGTTACTTTTCTTCCAATAAAACAGAAAGATGACTGCTTTTCAGTCTACTTACTGTATATACTATTGCTGCTCAGAAACAAGTTGTTACTCCATGCAGAGAGCTCAATACTGCTTTTAATATATACCTGTAACATCGCTGTTTAATTTGAGTCCAAGTTTTGTCCTGTGTTGAGCCATGATGTTGCTGCTTTTGAAATGTGTTTAATGTTTTTATATGACTTATTTAACCACAATTAAAATGATCTTGGACCTTTTTTTATGTGGTTTTGGCCTGCACTCGTTTCTGTATTTCTGTGGTTTGAGGTTTACAGTATATACCTTGTAAAAGCTCTACGTCAAACAGATGTAACCAACATTAATTAATGCAGCTCTGTATTCATTAATGTATCATTGATGTTTTTTTTTTTTTAATGCAAACCGTGTAAGTACCTAAAATTGACTCAATATCAGCCCTTTGTCTCTGTACAGCAGAACTTAGAGATGGAGAGAAAAAAGCTGTACAATGAGCCAATGAGGTTTGCCACGTTGCAAACCTATAGGGGGAGAGAGCAAAGTGGCAGTTAGATGAGCTCATATGCCTGCAGTCACAGTCCAGGGAGGGACAAGGGTTACTGAGCTACAGCAGGGAAGAATAAGGTCCCCCAGTCCCCCCCCCCCATCAGGACTGATACTGTGTGGCGGAGCTGTGTAGACCTCTGAACCAAATGGAAAGAAATACAAATCCATTGGCAGGTAAAACACCTTTTTTAGATGGATTTCATTTGTGTATTTAGTTCCTGGAGTGATCTCAAAGCGAGTGTGAAAAAGGACCTGGTGGATGGAGAGTGTGATGAGTCCAAAGCATTATAGATGGAACTGCATACAGATGTGCGTAGTTCAATGCTAATCATTGGAGTTTATTATAGACCACCCAATGTTAATGAAGAGGTGGAGACTCAGCTCCTTGCACAGATGGAAAGGGCTGCAAGGGCTGGGACAGTGATAATAATGGGGGATTTTAACTACCCAGAAATTGACTGGAGTAATGGCACTTCTGGGACAGTTAAAGGGCAAAAATGTATAAACCTATTACAGGACAATTTTATGGTCCAGTTTATTGAAGCCCCAACTAGGAATGATGCTCTGTTATACCTGGTAATCTCAAACCATGCAGAACTTATTGCTAATGTTCAGATAAAGGAACACCTGGGTAGCAGTGATCATAAGATGATTTTATTTGATGTTAGCTGCAATCAAAAATCACATATGGAGAGATAAAAACACTTAATTTTAAGAGAGCAAATTTTCCAAGGATGAGGGTTGCTCTCCAGGACTTAGACTGCGAGAGAACATTGGGATCAATGGCCACATAACAGAAATGGGAATCCCTCAAAAATACTGTTTGTGAACTCATTCATTCATTAATTTATGTAGCTGACAGCCACAGTTAAAAAAGCTAGATACTATAAGAAAAGAGCTTTTAAAAAATATAAAAATGAAAGAACAGTAGTGTCATTTAAATGTTACAAAGAATATAACAGAATATGTAAAAAGGAAATCAAAGATGCAAAAACTCAAAAACTCAAAACGAACGACAGATTCCAAAATATAGTAGGACAAACCTCCAAAAAATCTTCAAATATAATAAAAGTAAAAAGATCAAGTCTGAGCATGTAGGCCCTTTACAAAATAATCTAGAGTGGGTGACTGGGGACAGAGAGAAGGCTAATTTATTAAATACTAAGGGCCAGATTCACAGAGCCATTACGCCGGCGTTACAGGAGATGCGCGGCGTAAGTCTAAATCTGCGCATGCGTATCGATGCACCGCATCCCCAAAACGATATACGCATGAAATCTACTTTTTTTGGACCGGCGTAATTTCGATAGACCGGCGTATCCGTCCGCGCAAAACTGTGCTAGACACACCATTGATTTGCTATTCAAATATGCAAATGAGGGAGTTTCGGGGATCCACAAAAGTAAGTTGGTGCAGTGTCCTGTCTAAAATTAGATCATATAAAAGGTGGAATAAAATTAGACAATCCGTCTACATGTCAGCTAAAGCAACACTGTTAGTGAGGAGCTGAGCAGTCACACTTGCTGGACAACAAACTTTATGCCAACATGCCAGGGGCATCCTTGCTCATAGCTATACTAATGACTTTAGAGGAGCAAATAAGGAGGAGGGCACGGAGGAGGGCACGGAGGAGGGCACGGGAGAGGATATACCGCACACGCATAGACCTCTTTGGCATGAGTGATTCTGAGGTGTATCGCATCTTCAGATTCACCCCTCATGCCATCCTGGAATTAACCACAACCCTGCAGGAGGACATCACCAGCCCAACACACCGCTCACATGCAGTGCAGCCACTGGTCAAGGTCCTGGCAACACTCCATTTCCTTGCCAGTGGCTCTTTTCAAAGAACAAGTGGAGTGGTGGCTGGGATGTCACAATCCTTCATGAGCAGATGTGTGCACCAGGTTGTCCCCGCAATCCTCAGATGCATGGCCAACCATATCATCAAACCAACCACTGAGGACCTGCGGCTGAAGGCAATGACAGATTTCTACAGAATTGCCAGATTCCCACGCACCGTGGGGGCCATTGATTGCACACATGTGGCACTCCAGCCCTCCCGTGAGACAGAGCACATATACCGCAATCAGAAGCATTGGCATTCCATCAACGTACAGGTGATAGTCGATGTCACTGTACATTCATACACCATTCACACGGACCTGGGGATCACTTCTCCTTGGTCCTGGGGAACCCTTCTCCACCACAAATGAGGATGACACCCCTTTTCCGGCAGGAATGTCACCCCCACATTCCAAATTCATTCACAACCCAAAAAAAAATTGTCCAGCAAAAAGCAAAAAATTTCCAGCAAAAAAAAGGGGGAAACCAAATTAATGCCGCTGGTGTGACCCACGCCTGGGACGTCCACGGCCACGGCCCCGGCTCCTCAGGGGGGACTCATGGGGAGGGGGGTAATCCGGGGAAGGAGGAGCAGCCCCTGGTCTCTGCCCATCTGGCGGCCTTCCCTCCAAGGCCACAGCAATTCTGGTTAGGCCAGCACTTAGTGTTGCCGTATTGGCCTGGATAGCCTGGGTGAGGGCCCTCACATCCTGCCCAACGTCTGCTGTAGTAGTCTGCAGTTCGTTTAGGCAGTTTGTAAGAGCCCGAGAGTGGCAGTCCAAGTCCCCAAGCGTATCCTTTATGGAGGACAGGCTCTCCTCCATCCGCACCAAAGTCTGGCTGATCTGTCCCAGATGGTGGGTCTGAAGGGCCTGGTCCCTTTTGAGACTGGCGGGCAGAACCTCGGCCACCCCCTGGTCTTCTGGGACGACTTCCTGCTTTCAGCTGATGCTTGTGGCTGGGGAGAAGGGGAGGCCCTTGGGAGGGGAGCCCTGTTGGGGGAGGAGTGGGAGGGGCTACCCCTTATGGAGGGCTGGCTGCTGCCAGCCAGAGGGGAAGACTCCTCCAAAAATAACAATCCACTGGCTGACATGACCTCCTCCTCCAACTCAAACTCCTCCGAGGACTCCGGCCTTGTCTGGGGGTCCTCATCAGGTCCCGGGGATGGTGCAGTCAGGCCAGATGGCCCAGCACCCTCCTGCACATCTGTGGATGACACAAAACATTCACAGATTGGAGGATCCACACTCTTGCCACATATCCCCCCCCACACATGCTACACACCAGATAGGAAAAAAAAACCTTACCTGTCATCACGGGCTCCTGACTGGAGTCATAGCCAGGCAGGCCCTCCACTTGTTGCCTATTAAAGGTCTGGGCCACCACACGCTCTTCCGCTGTCAGCCTAACAGGGCATGGTGGGCCCCCACCAGTGCCCCTGGCATGGGCTGCCATTTTGGCCAGCTTCTTTCGGATTAGACGCCGGAGATCATTGATCTTCTTGACAATCCCCTCGCGTGTCCGGGTCTCTCCCGCCCAATGAATTTACCTGGTCGGTAATGTTCTGCAAAATCTCCTTCTTCCTGGCCGGGGTGGTGTTGGCACTCTCTGGGCCGTGCAGGAAACGCCCATATTGGGTAAGGGCCCGGGCAATAATTTGTTTCTCCCCCAAAGAAAAATTGCTCTTGAGCTTCCTCTCAGTCATATTCATACAACAACTCTCTCCCAAACAATCTCCAAAAATCACTCACAAAAACAAGCAGGAAAAATCAAGCAAAAAAACAAACAAACCAAAATCTATCAACCAAAAAGTCTCACAACCAGTCACCAAAAGACACTATCAAATAGATTCTACAAAACACTAGATCAAACAGTCAACAAATATCACAAGGATAAGTCACAATGCTACAAACGCGAACACACAACAGAACAAAAGCACCTTGCTGTATAGGAATGGATACAAAGGGATGTACTTTTGCAAAGGAAGTTTGTGTCTGTCTATTTAAGCTCTCTGCGTAGTTCACTAAGTTGCCCGGGTCCACTTCCAATTTCACTGATTGCGCCGTTCCCGAGTTGTGAGCATCCGGCCAGGCCTTCATTTGCATGGGGTCACGGCTGATTTCAATGAAACACGCCCACGTCCTTCCCAATTTGAATTACTCTGCCTTACGCCTCGGAATTTACGTTACACCGGCGCAAATTTCTGCGCAAATACTACGAGGATACGGTGATTGCGCCTCTACATTGCGCCGGTCTAACGTAAAGGAGGTGCGCTACGCCGGTCAAAATATGCGCCAATGTACCTGAATCTGGCCCTTACTTTCTTCAGCTCTGTGTATACAAAGGAGCTTAGGGGAGCTCATGTCCATAATGGGGGTGGGAGTGACACAGCCCCAAATGATCCACAATGGCTCAAAATTGATATAGTTCAGAAATATTTAGACAGAATAAAGGTAGATAAAGCACCTGGGCCTGATGGCATCCACCCACGGATCCTAAAATAATTGAGCTTTGTAATTTTTAAAGCCATTGGCCCAGATTCACAGAGCGATTACGCCGGCGTAACAGTCTAAATTTGCGCATGCGTTTCGATACTCCGCATCCCCAAAACGAGATACGCAAGAAATCTACTTTTTTTTGTCCAGCGTAATTTCGATAGACAGGCGCATCCGTACGTGCAAAACTGCGCTAGACACACCATTGATTTGCTACTCAAATATGCTAATGAGGGAGTTACGGGGATCCACAAAAGAATGTTGTTGCAGCGCAGGCTACGCGCTGTGCGCAACAGCTCCACGGCCTGTCTAAAATTAGACCATATAAAAGGTGGTATAAAATTTGACAATTCGTCTACATGTCAGAGAAAGCAACACTGTTAGTGAGGAGCTGAGCAGTCACACTTGCTGCCCAACAATCTGTATGCTAACATGCCAGTGGCATCCATGCTTATAGCTATACTACTGACTTTAGATGAGCAAAGAAGGAGGAGGGCACGGAGGAGGGCACGGAGGAGGGCATGGGAGACGTTTTTTTTTTTTTTTGCCAAAAAAGATTTTCTTTGCTTTTATAAACATTTTTACTTAAAAAAAAAGACATACATATATACATCAATACATAACATACATACAAATTACAAACACGGTCTCACTATCTTTCAATAGCCCTTTAAAACCTTGATGGATATAATAATCTAATCTGATACAAGCCCCCTCACTCTTCACTTGATATATCACACACGCATAGACATCTTTGGCATGAGTGATTCTGAGGTGTCTCGCATCTTCAGATTTACCCCTCATGCCATCCTGGAATTAACCACAACCCTGCAGGAGCCCAACACCAGCCCAACACATGACACCACCCATGACACCCATGACAGCTACATATACAATCCTAGCCCCATCCCCACAGATTTCGAACAGAACATGTATGGGGACAGCTGGCTGGTTGGTGAGTGACATGGGTGGCAGGCATGACTGTCCCCCCCCATGATGCTGAAATCACAAGGGGCACATGCACTACTAACATCCTCCTCTCTTATCCCTTCAGGGTGACTCTGCATATGCACTGGGGCCCCATCTCATGACTCCTATACGGAACCCCCCTAACCAAGGCTACCCCGTCTTCTGAGGGAAGAGCAGCCAGGAGCCAGCTCACATTAGGCATCTTTGCACGTTAAACACACACATTAATCATGGCACAATAAGAATGCATGCATGCACACCACTGTGGTCCCTAGCACAGACACATCACATCCTCATCACATTGGATTGGCACAAGCCCACCATGCAGGACTTGTGAGCAGCAACGCCATGCCACGGCTCCAATTATGTCACTGTACATTCATACACCATTCACACGGACCTGGGGAACACTTCTCCACCACAAATGAGGGTAACACCCCTTTTCCGGCAGGAATGTCACCCCCACATTCCAAAATCATTCACAAAAAGAACCCCCCAAAAAAAAAAATTGACCAGCAAAAATAAAAAATGCCCAGCAAAAATCTAATTAAAAAAAAATAACAACAAAGAAAACACAATGGGCCAGATTCAGGTAGAGTTAGGCTGGAGTATCAGTGATACGCCAGCATAACTCTCACTTTGAGCTGGCGTTTCTGTTTTATGTAAGCAGAAAACAAGAAACGCCGGGTTGGAGTTCCTATACAAGCGGCGTAATTGTATTTCGCCGTCGTATCGGAACTGCAATTTTAAAAATGGTGCTCGGGGCGTTCCCGCTGATTAACGCCGAGAATATGTTAATCAGCGAGTATCGGCAATTCACGATCGTACTCGGGCCCGACGCAGTGACTTTCCGACGTTTCCGTAAGAGATACGCGGCGTAAATAAAAACATGCCCCCTAGGTGGAGTATCCTATGTTAAGTATGGCCGTCGTCATCGCGTCGAATTTAAAAATTTTCGTGTCGTTTGCGTAAAACGTCCGTTAATGGGGATTAACGTCATTGACGTTCACTGACAGAATTTGGAGCATGCGCACTGACAGTTGACGCATGCGCAGTACGTTCGCCGCGGGATCGCGCCTAGTTTAAATAATACACGCCCCCTACCCGCCCAATTTGAATTCCGCCGGCTCATTTTCGCTACACCGCCGCAACTTTAGGGGCAAGTGCTATGTGAATAACAGTACTTGCTCCTAAAGTTGCGGCGGAGTAACGTAAATGAGAAACGTTACTCCAAAATAAAGATTCGCTCTCCTACCTGAATCTGGCCCATAAAAGACAAAAATCACTCTGCAAAACAGTCCCCAAATATCTCAAAGACACGTCACAAACAAACGCTAATAAACAACAGAACAAAAGCACCTTGCTGTATAGGGAGGGATACAAAGGGATGTACTTTTGCAAAGGAAATGCGTTTCTGTCTGTCTATTTATGCTGTCTGCGTAGTTCACTAATTTGCCCTAGTCCACTTCCAATTTCACTGATTGTGCCATTCCCGAGTTGTGAGCATGCGCACAGAGGTGCTGACCATGGTCTGCTTCAAGCGTGCATGCGTGATCCGGCCGGCCGGCCCTTCATTTGCATGGGGTCACGGCTCATTTCAATGTAACACGTCCACGTCCTTCCCAATTTGTATTACTCCGCCTTGCGCCTCTGAAATAACGTTGCGCAAGCACAAATTTCTGCGTAAAACCGACAAGAATAGGGTGATTGTGCCGCTACATTGCGCCAGTCTAACGTAAAGGCGGTGCGCTACGCCGGTCCAATAATGCGCAGATGTACGTGAATCTGGCCCATTGTATCTAATTTTTAGGGACTCTTTAATGACAGAAACAGTACCACTGGATTGGCGTAAAGCCAATGTGGTGCCTATATTTAAAAAGGGAACAAAGGGCCAAATTCAGGTACATCTGCGCATTATTGGACCGGCGTAGCGCACCGCCTTTACGTTAGACTTGCGCAATGTAGCCGCGCAATCACCCTATTCTCGTCGCTTTTACGCAGAAATTTGCGCATGCGTAACGTTATTTCAGAGGCGTAAGGCGGAGTAATACAAATTGGGAAGGACGTGGGCGTGTTACATTGAAATGAGCCGTGACCCCATGCAGATGAAGGGCCGGCTCGCGCAATGCGCGCTTGAAGGAGACCATGGTCAGCACCTCTGTGCGCATGCTCACAACTCGGGAACTGCGCAATCAGTGAAATTGGAAGTGGACTAGGGCAAATTAGAGAACTACGCAGACAGCATAAATAGACAGACACAAACGCACTTCCTTTGCAAAAGTACATCCCTTTGTATCCCTTCCTATACAGCAAGGTGCTTTTGTTCTGTTGTTTGTTAGCGTTTATTTGTTTGTTTGTGACGTGTCTTTGAGATATTTGGGGACCGTTTTGCAGAGTGATTTTTGTCTTTTATGTGTTTTCTTTGTTGTTTTTTTTGTAAAATTATATTTTTGCTGGGCTTATTTTTTTTTTGCTGGTCATTTTTTTTTGGTTCTGTTTGTGTATGATTTGGGAATGTGGGGGTGACATTCCTGCCGGAAAAGGGGTGTCACCCTCATTTGTGGTGGCTTGTGCCAATCCAATGTGATGAGGATGTGGGGTGTGTGTGCTAGGGACCACAGTGGTGTGCATGCATGCATTCTCATTGTGCCATGATTAATGTGTGTGTTTAACGTGCAAAGATGCATAATGCTGGCATGAGATGGGGTCATGAGATGGGGTCCCAGTGCATATGCAGAGTCACCTTGAAGGGAAAAGACAGGAGGATGTTAGTCGTGCATGTGCCCCTTGTGATGTGTGCATCATGGGGGGGGGGGCAGTCATGCCTGCCACCCATGTCACTCACCAACCAGCCAGCTGTCCCCATACATGTTCTGTTCGAAATCTGTGGGGATGGGGCTCTGATTGTATATGTAGCTGTCATAGGTGTCATGGGTGGTGTCATGTGTTGGGCTGGTGATGTCCTCCTGCAAGCTTGTGGTTAATTCCATGATGGCATGAGGGGTGAATCTGAAGATGCGAGACACCTCAGAATCACTCATGCCATAGATGTCTATGCGTGTGCAGTATATCCTCTCCCGTGAAGAGTGAAGAGTGAGGGGCTTGTATCAGATAAGAATATTGTATTAGATTAGATTAAATTGTAAAGTTATAAACAAGCAAAGCAAATAAAAAGTAAAAAAAAAAAAAAATCCCGTGCCCTCCTCAGTGCCCTCCTCCTTCTTTGCTCATCTAAAGTCAGTAGTATAGCTATGAGCATGGATGCCACTGGCATGTTGGCATACAGATTGTTGTGCAACACGTGTGACTGCTCAGCTCCTCACTAACAGTTGCTTTCTCTGACATGTAGACGATTTTTCAAATTTTAGACCAGCTTTTATATGGTCTATTTTTAGACAGGACATTTTGCTGTTGCGCACACTGCGTAGCCTGCGCTGCCCCAACGTTCTTTTGTGGATCCCCGTAAGTCCCTCATTAGTAGTGTTGCTCACGAATATTCGCATTGCGAATATTCGCTACGAATATTGCATATTCGAGTATTCGCGAATAACTCGAATATCGCGGCGAATATTCGCTATTTCGAATATTCATATTTTTTCAAATTTTGCAATCAATTTCGCAATCAATTTCGCATTCACACTAGCGAAATTTCGCAATTTTTTTTATAAAATATAGCGAATATTCGTAAATATCGAAAAAAAAAAATGCGAAATTTCGCCAATGTGAAATTTCGCTAATGCGAAATTTCGCAATTTTTTTTTTTTTTAATAAAATATCACGAATATTCGATATTAACGAATATTCGCGAATATTCTTCGAAATATTCGCGAAATATCGCGAAATCTAATATTGAGTATTCCGCTCATAACTACTCATTAGCATATTTGACTAGCAAATCAATGGTCTGTCTAGCCCAGTTTTGCGCGGATGGATGCGCCTGTCTAACGAAATTGTGCTGGACAAAAAAAAGTAGATTTCTTGCGTATCTCGTTCTGGGAATGCCGTGCATCGAAATGCACGCGCACAATTAGACTTACGCCGCGCATCTCCTGTTACGCCGGCGTAATCTCTCTGTGAATCTGGCCCAAAGTCTTTACAAAGTAACTATAGACCTGTTAGTTTAACTTATATAGCTGGGAAAATACTGGAGAGATTAATAAAAGACCACATAGACAAGTTCTTGCTGGAAAAAAATATTTTAAGCAACAGACAGCATGGATTCATGAAAGACAGAAGTTGTCACAGGCGTGGCAGTGGACGTGGTATACTTGGATTTTGCAAAAGCGTTCGATACAGTTCCCCACACAGGATTGGATATATCAGTTTGTAAATGGATAGAAAACTGGCTGAAAGACAGAATTCAGAGAGTAGTGGTTAATGGTTCTTACTCTAAATGGTCTAAGGTTATCAGTGGTGTACCCCAAGGTTCAGTGTTGGGACCCTTACTTTAATATATTTATAAATGATATTGGGTCTGAGATCCAAAGTAACATTTCTGTTTTTGCAGATGACACCAAGCTATGCAGTGGAATAACGTCCTTGCAGGATGTCTCCAATTTACAAGCCGACCTCAATGCTCTGTCTAATTGGGCGACTATGTGGCAGATGAGGTTTAATGTTGATAAATGTAAAGTTATGCACTTGGGGGCTAAGAATATGCATGCATCATACATGCTAGGGGGAGTACAACTGGGGGGGGGGGGGGTCAGTAGTGGAGAAGGATCTGGGGGTTTTAGTTGATCATAAGCTCAATAATGGCATGCAATGCCAAGCTGCGGTTTCCAAAGCGAGCAAAGTCCTTTCTTGTATTAAGAGAGGTATGGACTCCAGAGATAGAGATATCATTTTGCCCCTGTACAAATCATTAGTAAGACCTCATCTGGAATATGCTGTCCAGTTTTGGGCCCCAGTTCTCAAAAACAATATTGGGCAACTGGAGAAAGTGCAGAGAAGGGCAACCAAACTGATAAGAGGCATGGAGGAGCTCAGCTATGAGGAAAGATTAGAGGAACTGAATGTATTCACTCTTGGGAAGAGGAGAATAAGGGGGGATATGATCAACATGTACAAATATATAAGAGGTCCATATAGTGAGATTGTGGTTGAGTTATTCACTTTACGGTCAACACAAAGAACAAGGGGGCACTCTTGAGGAAAATAGATTCTATCTTCAAATACGAAAAGTTTTCTTCACAGTAAAAGCTGTGAAAATATGCAACAGACTCCCTCCAGAGGTGGTTCTGGCCAGCTCAGTAGATTGCTTTAATCACTTTCCGACCGCGCTACAGCAAAAATACTGCTACAGCGCGGTGGAGTTATTTTGGGACGACGTCCCTGGGACGTCGTCCTTCACATCCGCGATTGCGCGTCCCCTGGGACGCGCTCGCGGAAGCGTCCGTGCTCGCCGGGTCTAGAAGACCCGGCGCATCACGGTAAATTGCCGCTGATAGCGGCCGTTTACCACGTGATCGCGCTGTCAAATGACGGCACAATCACTTGTAAACAAACCGGCGTCATTTGATGATGCCGGTTCCTCCCTCTCCTCCCTCTCCTCTCTGTACCGTTTGGTACAGTGTGTGAGGAGAGGGGGGGGGGGGAGCGGGGTGTCAGCAGCTGCGCTGTGGCTGGATCTGTGACAAATGCAGTCACAGATCCAGCCATCCCTCCATCCATCCCAGCTCTGCAATCCCCCAGTACTCTGCAATACCCCAGTACCCTGCAATACCCCAGTACTCTGCAATACCCCAGTACCCTGCAGTACCCCAGTACTCTGCAGTACCCCGGTACCCTGCAGTACCCCAATACCCTGCAGTACCCCAATACTCTACAGTACCCTGCAGTACCCCAGTACTCTGCAATACCCCAATATTTTGCAGTACCCCAATACTCTGCAATACCCCAATACTCTGCAATACCCCAGTACCCTGCAGTACCCCAATACCCTGCAGTACCCCAATACTCTACAGTACCCCAATACTCTACAGTACCCCAGTACCCTGCAGTACCCCAGTACCCTGCAGTACCCCAATACTCTACAGTACCCTGCAGTAACCCAGTACTCTCCAATACCCCAATACTCTGCAGTACCCCAATACTCTGCAATACCCCAATACTCTGCAATACCCCAGTACCCTGCAGTACCCCAGTACTCTGCAATACCCCAGTACCCTGCAATACCCCAGTACCCTGCAGTACCCCAGTACTCTGCAGTACCCCAGTACTCTGCAATACCCCAATACTCTGCAGTACCCCAATACTGTGCAATACCCTGCACAATACTCTGCAATACCCCAAATACCCTGCATGATACCCTGCAGTACCCCAATACCCTGCAGTACCCCAATACCCTGCAGTACCCCAATACACTGCAGTACCCCAATACTCTGCAGTACCCCAATACACTGCGCGATACTCTGCAATACCCCAATACTCTGCAATACCCTGCGCGATACTCTGCAATACCCCAATACCCTGCGCGATACTCTGCAATACCCCAATACTTTGCAATACCCTGCGCAATACTCTGCAATACCCCAATACTCTGCAATACCCCAATACCCTGCGCGATACTCTGCAATATCCCAATACTCTGCAATACCCAAATACTCTAGGAATAAAAGCAAAACTGCGCCACATAATAAAATTGTATATGAGAAAAAAACGTCGCTAGAGCAGTTTTCTTAGAGGTTCAACACAATATGAATCCAATATATGATTCAACATATTATGAGTCCAATAAATGATTCAAAAACACATCCAATGCTGTATAGGCTGTATATATGTATATATGAGGGTATCCGTAGTAACACACCACCACAGTGACACACAAATTAGTTTACAAGTGATCCCTTCACCGAGGTAGGAATGGCTGCTTACCAGAAGTAAGCTCAAAATGAGCAATTGGCTATAGCCCAGCCACGGCCTTTGAATCCAGAGGTCAGTGATTGTATATGGTCTCCCAGAGCAGACAGGAAGGGACACTGTAGTTATTCATCCACCGGGATATAATTGGGCGTTTTCAACACTCAACCACGGGGGGGTTAAAACAGAAAAAGCTCCATAGTGAAATTCCGTTTAGAAGATTTATTCAAAAAATACACATTGTACTTACAATAAGAAGGATAAAAACAAGCATATAAAAAGCCGGCGGGCAAGCGGTAGGGAATCTCCCCACGTGGTGACGTCACTAAGCGTGGGGAGATTCCCTATCGCTTGCCGGCCGGCTTTTTATATGCTTGTTTTTATCCTTCTTATTGTAAGTACAATGTGTATTTTTTGAATAAATCTTCTAAACGGAATTTCACTATGGAGCTTTTTCTGTTTTAACCCCCCCGTGGTTGAGTGTTGAAAACGCCCAATTATATCCCGGTGGATGAATAACTACAGTGTCCCTTCCTGTCTGCTCTGGGAGACTATATACAATCACTGACCTCTGGATTCAAAGGCCGTGGCTGGGCTATAGCCAATTGCTCATTTTGAGCTTACTTCTGGTAAGCAGCCATTCCTACCTCGGTGAAGGGATCACTTGTAAACTAATTTGTGTGTCACTGTGGTGGTGTGTTACTACAGATACCCTCATATATACATATATACAGCCTATACAGCATTGGATGTGTTTTTGAATCATTTATTGGACTCATAATATGTTGAATCATATATTGGATTCATATTGTGTTGAACCTCTAAGAAAACTGCTCTAGCGACGTTTTTTTCTCATATACAATTTTATTATGTGGCGCAGTTTTGCTTTTATTCCTTGATTCTTTTTGTGCTATCTCACAACAACTGCAGCCTAAGGTGTTTCTTTATTGAATGTTCTGTTTTATTATCTTCTTTCATTATCTTTATTGACTGTATTTATTATTTAAAAATAATTAGCGCAGTTTTTCTGGTTTTATACCCAAATACTCTGCAATACCCAAATACTTTGCAATACCTATTTTTTTAAAGCACCCCTGTCCCCGTGTGCTCGCCCACAGAAGCGAACGCATACGTAAGTCCCGCCCACATATGAAAACGGTGTTCAAGCTACACATGTGAGGTATCTCTGCGAACGTTAGAGCGAGAGCAATCATTTTGGCCCTAGACCTCCTCCGTAACTAAAAACATGTAACCAATAAAAGTAATTAAAGCGTTGCCTATGGGGATTTTTAAGTAGCGAAGTTTGGCGCCATTCCATCATTGTGCGCAATTTTGAAGGGTGACATGTTGGGTATCTATTTACTCGGCGTAACTTCATCTTTCACATTATGAAAAAAAATTGGGCTAACTTTACTGTTATTTTTTTTTTTTTAGCACAAAACACTTTTTTTTTTAAAAACACGCGTTCAAAAAATTTCTACGAAAATACCATGCGAGATAAAAAGTTGTAACCACCGCCATTGTATTCTCTAGGGTCTTTGCTAAAAAAACATATATAATGTTTTGGGGTTTTATGTAATTTTCTAGCAAATAAATTATGATTTTTACAAGTAGTAGAGAAATGTCAGAATTGGTCTGGGTGCTCCAGAACGCCTGATGGCGTTCCCTGCATGTTGGGCTTCTGTATGTGGCCACGCTGTGTAAAAGTCTTACACATGTGGTATTTCCATACTCTGGAGGAATATCAGAATGTGTTTTGGGGTGAAATTTGTGCTATGCATATGCTGTGTGTGAGAAATAACCCGCTAATATGACAGAAACAAATATTTTTAAAAAAAATTTACAGAATTTTCAGTCGTTTTTCTTTTATAGCGCAAAAAATAAAAACCCAGAAGTGATCAAATACCACCAAAAGAAAGCGCTATTTGTGTGAAAAAAAGGACAAAAATTTCAAATAGGTACAATGTTGTATGACTGAGTAATTGTCATTCAAATTGTGAGAGCACCGAAAGCTAAAAATTGGTCTGGTTAGGGGTTTAAGTGCCCAGTGGTCAAGTGGTTAAGAAAGGCCTGGATTATTTCCTAAATGTACATAATATAACTGGGTACTAACATTTATAGGTAAAGTTGATCCGGGGAAAATCTGACTGCTGCTCTGGGGATCAGGAAGGAATTTTTCCCCATGCTGTAGCAAATTGGATCTCATGCTCTGCTGGGGGTTTTCGTCTTCCTCTGGATCAACTGTGGGTATAGAATTGGGTATATGGGATTGTATGATATTTTTTTTTTTTGGTTGAACTGGATGGACTTGTGTCTTTTTTCAACCTAACTAACTACTGTATGTCCCATGGTATTTCTAAATTTCTGTGGTGTTTTATTTTTTTTATCTGAAATCTACACACCTGTTTACCTTCTACATGCCAGTATGATTTGTTCGCAATCTTAAGCATTTGCTGGGTTTTTGCAATTGTGATTAATACGAGAAATATTATAGGAAAAAGCTTGCAGCAGTATTATCTATTCAAAAAAGTTATACAATAAATGGCCTAAAATACTTTTTACACCATCATTCATTTGTCTGCTTATAGTAAAAAAAAATATGCCGAATATTTGTTATATCAATAAAAAATCACCAGATGTCTGAAGTCATGATGTAATAACAATTTTGTATGTAAAGAAATTAAAAAGTTAGTTTTTAGGTAAAGTGATGCAAATAACAATATTGTATGTGCTCTCTTCATAATGTGTCATTACATAAAGGAGGACAGCCACTTATTTATGAATTTATAAATTATTTTAATATACACATGTAAATCTTCTTCCATGTTTGTTTTTCCCAGTACACTGTTACAGTGGACAGCATTTAAAATATATATAAAGTGCAGCGCAAATCATGTGAACAATATAATGAATGTGGTAAATATATAAATAAAGTCCAAACAATTCGTGTCACAAAGAAGCAAATGTCTGTGGACCATTTGATGGGACAAAAAGTTGAAAATCTTCACTACGTAAAAGAAAACAAGGGTAACAAGTGTAGAAGCTTATCCCTCCACCAGTGCAGATGGCTACTCTCACCTTAAGATATGACCCCTGGGTTAGCAGATGGTCATTAGGGCATAAAAAGAACCGGAAATGAAGTAGATCTCCTATTTGGTGGTCTCGGCATGGATACCGGAACGGAGGGACATGGAAGAAAAAACAACCATCTAAGAGCTTCCGCTTGATCACTACTTTAATCAGATAGGCAGTATAGAGGCTACTCACACCTTCCGTGTTGCAGGTGATGAGATTCTTGATGGAATACGACTTTTTGGTCGAATAAGAGGTGAATTCCTTCCGCTTTTTCATGTTAAATTTACACTGCTTACATGCTTGGCAGCGGCCACCGGCAAAGAAACCTGAAAGGAAGGAGAAAATGGTATTTTCTCTGAAAACTGGTGGGTCTAATTCACCTGGGGCAATCACATCTCTTACAGTGGGAGCTTTTTTGTAAATGAAGAGAGGACGTACAGGGAGAACAGAACTCAAAACCTTGTCCTTTCTTAAGACCTCCCAATGTTTTTTAATGATGGTTTCGAACTGACGATGTTGTATGTTGTAATCCAAAACCATCTTGACTTCAAACTTGTCACCTTCACTTAGCGATTTTTGAGAGTCAGCAACAAGATCAGCTCGACTCAGACTGCCCACTCGGGATAGTTCATGATCAATGTGATCTTTCTTGTACCCTTTTTGTAAAAATCTTTTGGACAGAGTGTTAGACTGGGCATAAAAATCCGTATCTAATGTACAATTACGCCTTAAGCGAATAAATTGCCCCCTAGCGATGTTAACTAACCAATTACGGTGATGACAGCTGTCAATAGGTATATAGCCATTCCTGTCGGATGGTTTAAAATAATTCCGAGTGATAAAGGACTCTCCTTCTTTACAGATCTCCAAATCCAAAAAGACAACCTTATTAGCATCTATTTTCCACGTAAGTAAGATGTTTTTGCTGTTATTGTTCAACCTTAATAAGAAGCTTTCGAGGCTGGGCTGATCGCCTTCCAGAACCATAATAAGATCGTCTATATATCGTTTATAGCACTTCAACTGTGTTGGGGGGTCATTAAAAATGCTCTCTTCCTCCCACAGGGCCATGAATAAATTGGCGACACTGGGGGCAAATTTAGCCCCCATTGCAACACCCATTATTTGAAGATAGAATCCTTTGTTGTACCAAAAATAATTTTTGGTTAAACACAATTCGAGACATTGGAGGAGGAATTTCTTATGTTTGGCGATGAGGTTGGATTGTGACAAACCCCACTTAACAGCCAAAATGGCGTCAGCATGTCCAATTATGGTGTAAAGAGAGCTGACATCTGCTGTAATAAGGAGACACTCGGAAGGGCAGGATAATGACTCAAAAATTTGGATACACTGCTTTGTATTTCTCAAGAAGGACCTGGTGTTGGAGACCAAAGGTTTCAAGAAAAAATCAATGTATTGGCCCAATCTAGAGGAGACGGAGTCAATTCCATTTACTATAGGTCGCCCTGGAGGATGAATAGGATTTTTATGTATCTTGGGCAAAAAGTATATAAAGGGGGTTCTACAGGCCCAAGGGTCTAAATAATCTGCTTCTTTTTTGGAAAGAATTTTTCTCTTGACTCCCTTTTTCACTAAAGACGTAAGGTGTCCCTTAAATTCAAAAATCGGATCACTCTTAAGGAGTTGATAGGTGTTAGAATCACTTAGTAAACGTTTCATTTCGTCTGTGTAAAATTGTTTAGACATGACGACCAAACCACCCCCCTTATCCGAGGGGCGTATAACCAAGTTTTTATTGGATTCCAATGAGGCCAGCCCCCTTTTAATAAAAAGGGGGTTGTGTACTTTCCTAACTTTCATCTGGTCCAAGTCACTCAAGACCATATTCTTAAACACATCTATATGACGAGTGTCCAGGTTAGAGGGATTAAAAACACTTTTGGTCCTGAGGGTGGAATGGGTACCAACTGGGATTAATAAGGACCTTTCGGCCGGTTTAGACAAAAAGTATTTCTTAATGTTCAATGTTCTGACAAACTTAGATACATTAATATACGTTTGAAATTTGTTAAAATTCCTAACCGGTGCAAACTTGAGACCTTTGTCGAGGATACGTAACTCATCATTAGAAAGAGAGGTCCCGCTAATATTGAAAATACCCGTGCCTAGCGGGACCTTGTCCTTTTTGACAACTCTTCTTCCGGCCTGTTTCCCTCTCTGTCTCTTCTTTTGCCCCCCCTGTTTCCCGTTGGGGTAAGGGGGGGGGGCAGGGGCCCACCATTGAGGAGGTTCCCTAAAAAAAAACCTTGAGAATCTTCCCTGTTTGATAGTGGGGCAAAACGGTTATTGACCTGTACAGGATTATCATAATAATTATAATTCTCTCCCCAACCATTATTTTGAGAATAGCCTCCTCGAGAGGTTGGTGTATGGTAAGGTTTACCCCTATGGTTGGTGTTATGTTGGGGGTTCCCATAAGGATGTGCCGGATAAGGGGGGCCTGAGTAATTACCTCTACCCTTATCACCTCTACTTTTACCCCCCCGACCTCGTGATGGATGAGGAGGGCGATTGGGAGGTTGGTCAAAGTATAATGGGTGAACTCTAGGAGTGTTAATAGAGGTATTCGGGGTGGGTGGTGCAAGGTCATTGGAAGTAGTGTTAGGAGCCATATCAGAGGACTCGAAAATTGGACTGCCATTTAAAAACTTCCTTCCGTGCATAATCCCCAGAATCCCTAATGAACTTGCCTTTCTTTTTGTTTTGTGTGTCATGATCCTTTTTAATCAGTTTGTTTTCAATTCGCCTGATAATTTGGCAAAATCTGAATGATTCTTATGGGTTTCCATTTTGACTTTGATATCAGACATTTGATGTTCAATCGTTTTCATTTTTCTCTGTTTTCTCATCAAAAGGAAGATCATGAGTTCTTCTCCTTTTTTGTTAAAAAAGTTATACCATTCCTGTAATGATTCATCATCATTCAGGCCATCACTAGGTGGGATGTCCCACCTGAGACGTCTGGGTATCAGACCATCTTTGGTGTATTGTTCAAAGGACGTAACATCCCACCAGGCTTTAAAAAATTAGGATTTCTTTTTGAAAAAAAGATTAAACAAAGAAGAAATGTCATCCGGACTGGCAACTGGTGCGGTGTTGGAAAAGACATCACTAAGTTTGATCTCTCGGGTTTCCAAAAATTGGAAAACCTCCATTAATGCTGCTAAAGGCGATAGTGAAAAAGACACAAGATATTTCAAATAGAGGGTGCAATCAGCGCAAAAATATACGATCAACAAGATTAATAAATCGTGTAAAATATAAAGTGAAAAATAAACATTGATGATTATGTATCACTACAAATTAATCCATAATAGAGATGCAGTAACTAAACAGTTAATGTATCTTAGGAATGCTAGCTAAGCACAAAAGGACCTTCACAGAAATCCCAAAAGCATAAAAAATATATATAAAGTGCAGCGCAAACCATGTGAACAATATAATGAATGTGGCTACTCTCACCTTAAGATATGACCCCTGGGTTAGCAGATGGTCAAATGCTCTCTTCCTCCCTGTGGGAGGAAGAGAGCATTTTTAATGACCCCCCAACACAGTTGAAGTGCTATAAACGATATATAGACAATCTTATTATGGTTCTGGAAGCCGATCAGCCCAGCCTCGAAAGCTTCTTATTAAGGTTGAACAATAACAGCAAAAACATCTTTCTTACGTGGAATATAGATGCTAATAAGGTTGTCTTTTTGGATTTGGAGATCTGTAAAGAAGGAGAGTCCTTTATCACTCGGAATTATTTTAAACCATCCGACAGGAATGGCTATATATCTATTGACAGCTGTCATCACCGTAATTGGTTAGTTAACATCCCTAGGGGGCAATTTATTCGCTTAAGGCGTAATTGTACATTAGATACGGATTTTTATGCCCAGTCTAACACTCTGTCCAAAAGATTCTTACAAAAAGGGTACAAGAAAGATCACATTGATCATGAACTATCCCGAGTGGGCAGTCTGAGTCGAGCTGATCTTGTTGCTGACTCTCAAAAATCGCTAAGTGAAGGTGACAAGTTTGAAGTAAAGATGGTTTTGGATTACAACATACAACATCGTCAGTTCGAAACCATCATTAAAAAACATTGGGAGGTCTTAAGAAAGGACAAGGTTTTGAGTTCTGTTCTCCCTGTACGTCCTCTCTTCATTTACAAAAAAGCTCCCACTGTAAGAGATGTGATTGCCCCAGGTGAATTAGACCCACCAGTTTTCAGAGAAAATACCATTTTCTCCTTCCTTTCAGGTTTCTTTGCCGGTGGCCGCTGCCAAGCATGTAAGCAGTGTAAATTTAACATGAAAAAGCGGAAGGAATTCACCTCTTATTCGACCAAAAAGTCGTATTCCATCAAGAATCTCATCACCTGCAACACAGAAGGTGTGGTCTACATGCTGGAGTGTGATTGTGGACTCCAGTATGTGGGCCGCACCTCACGTGCTCTATCTGTGAGAGTAGGAGAGCACGTGAATAATATCTTACGGGGCTTGCGCTCTCATAGTGTGTCTCGTCATTTTAAACAATGTTACGATAAGAATCCCAGATGTTTGAAGTTCTGGGGACTTGAGAGAGTTGACAAACATTGGAGAGGAGGAAATTATATACGACGTATCAGTCAGAGAGAATCCTTCTGGATATATGAGACCAGGGTTCTCAAGCCAGAGGGGCTGAACGTTGATTTCAACCTCAATTGTTTCATTTCCAACAAATAAATATTCCTTAACCTTCTCGTAGAAGGTTTACATGAGGTTTATACTTTCACTATTTCTTAATATTTTAGTCTTAAATTTTATTATATTTTATTGTAATTAAGTATTTTTTTGTTCTTTCTCAACTCTATATGTGGTGTACTATACCATCTATCTCCATATATATCGTTTTTTATGGTACACCAAACTGATGCTAAACCAACTATAGAGGCACTAGCCTTTTTCCTATAGTTCCTTTGGGATTTAGGATTATTTAGCTATGTACATTGGTTTGTGGTACGCCTTTATATTCTATTTTTTATTGGTTCATCAGTATAGCTTTTTTGAGATCTACATATTTGTATATATTATATACATTTTTGTATTTTATATTTTTGTTTTATATCTACATTACTTAATTGTATAATAGAATTAAATGTAATCAGTCAGAATGAATCATTTGATTATGTTACTCTCTTATGATGGATCAATAGATTTATTGTATATATGTTTTATTATTGATTGCAGTCCAAATGTTACATGCTCTTTATGGTACTTTTTTGGACTACTCGCAGAGTCCCTTTGTATACACTGAGCGACGTTTTTTCATCACACATAGCCATTTTCGCCCATTTCAATGCATTGGGCCGGTTATATGTTTATTATCCACAAGATGGCGCTAATATATTTTTTGCGTTTGGTCTATTCGCTTTTAAAATCAGGCCGATCGAATAAAGTTTTGTTTGTTCGTTCTTAAATCGAATAATAAAGTTTTTGTTCGTTCTTGAATCGAATAATAAAGCTACCCATTTTGAACGTGATGCGGGACGTGCCACGCCGCTCGTTCACGACGCTAGTCGATGGGAGGTGCTACGGTAACCATAGCTTATTTAATTTCGAACGGGAGACGTGCTCGGCTCCACTCCACCCTGCTGAGGAAGTGTATTTCACGCAACGCGTCCAGGGGTTTTTGGAGCCTTACACGTCGCTCGGTGTCCTTCCTGGGGAACTCTGTGAGCTGTTATATATGTACATGCCTGTTAATCTCTGATCAAATGTGAGTAGCCTGTATACTGCCTATCTGATTAAAGTAGTGATCAAGCGGAAGCTCTTAGATGGTTGTTTTTTCTTCCATGTCCCTCCGTTTCGGCATCCATGCTGAGACCACCAAATAGGAGATCTACTTCATTTCCGGTTCTTTTTATGCCCTAATGACCATCTGCTAACCCAGGAGTCATTACTTAAGGTGAGAGTGGCCATCTGCACTGGTGGAGGGATAAGCTTCTACACTTGTTACCCTTGTTTTCTTTCACGTGGTGAATATTTTTAACTTTTTGTCCCATCGAATGGTCCACAGACATTTGCTTCTTTGTGACACGAATTGTTTGGACTTTATTTATATATTTACCACATTCATTATATTGTTCACATGGTTTGCGCTGCACTTTATATATATTTTTTATGCTTTTGGGATTTCTGTGAAGGTCCTTTTGTGCTTAGCTAGCATTCCTAAGATACATTAACTGTTTAGTTACTGCATCTCTAGTATGGATTAATTTGTAGTGATACATAATCATCCATGTTTATTTTTCACTTTATATTTTACACGATTTATTAATCTTGTTGATCGTATATTTTTGCGCTGATTGCACTCTCTATTTGAAATATTTAGTGGACAGCATTTACCTTTTCTGGAAAGTCCCTTTGCCAAACTGCTCATATTTATGCATTTGTCAACAATCTTACATATTTCAAAAATTTTACTATTTCTTATATGCAAAGTACTGGATTATAGTAGTGCTACATTTAAATGGAAATCTGATGGAAATTCTTTATTTTAAAGATGTTCTGCAGTGTTATAACATAGCATTTTGGTCCATTTAATTTTTCACTGATTTGTCTACTGAAGACTGACAAAATATGTGGCTAGCTTGCAATACTAGATTTCACCAGCAGGTGGTGCAGCAAATAACATCTGAAATTGTCATATTGGCAAAACGTCTCAGCTGATGGGTTTTAAGATGACTGTTGTCAGTGGGGAGCATGGTGAGCATTGTAGACAATTTACGTGTACAATCTGAATCATGAAAACAATGTAGCCTTAGCAGTACATTAAAAGGTAAGCAAATAATTTTTCTATACATGCACAAATTGAAGTTTATTCTTTTTAAATTCGGGTTGTGCCTCATTATAAGTCAATCTCAAGTTAAAGCAATAAACAGTTTTCTCCTACTTTTTGAGTATATACAGATTGCTAATACTTTTATTGTCTATCGATGTTTCACAACCGCTTGCAGCAGTTATTTCTCAATAGTACTGATAAGCATCTGTTTACAGTGGAATTGATGGCCAAAGGAAAACCTGCTGAGCCAGTTTTTCTTGTTGCACATGTACAATTATTAAACATACAGCACCCATATGTACAAGGAGATATGAAGGAATTTGTCAGGTAAGGCATGTATCTTCTTGACTGACATAGACTAAATTGTAGTATGTATCTCAGTTTACATCTAAAAACCTTTCTGAGATTTAATGTCTCTAAAGCACAAAACTGCAAAATATATCTTTAAAAATCTACCCTACATGTTTAATAAAAAATAAAAGGAAGAAAAAATTGTAAAACTTTAGCAAATGTCACGTTTGCGATTTACCGCCTGATGGGAGACTCTTTTCCTTGTATTTACACTAACGTTCAAAACTTTTTTTTTTATAAGGTGTCATTGAACTAATTAAAATTTAGCCAGTGCATATCTAATATTGCAAATGGCTATTACAAATTACAATTAAGGATAAGGATTTATGGTATAATATACCCGCAAAAGTGTGCCAAGGTAATGCAAGGTTGGGGGAGATGTCAAACTTTCCTAAAGCAGTTCTTAATTAATAGTATGTACAGTGGAGGAGTGTGGAGCTTATGATGGTGGTCAATATGTGCAGGAGAGGAGTCTGGAGGGTGTTATGGTAGGCCGTATGAGAGAAGTGTGAAGAGTATAATGGTGCAGAGTATGTCCATAAGGTAAGAATGAAGGATATGATAGAGTACAGAGGGTTTGATGGTGGGAAGTAAGTGCAGGAGAGGAGGGTGCAGGGTATGGTGATGGGCAATATGTGCAAAAGAGAAGTGTAAAGGGTATGATGGTAGGCAGTATGGGCAGGAATAAAGACAAGAAAGAGGAACCAATTATTATCCAGTAGAGATCCACACAAATGACTTGTAATTGTTTGCATTTTTATTCTAAAAAGTTATTGATTTTACAATAGCATATCAGCAGTGTGATAATAAGCATACTCTTTATACTGTGTTCACAATGTTCTAGGTCCAGTAATATCTTTCTGCAGTGTATTGAGTATTACCCTATTTTCAAAATGTATATATACATATATATATATACAATATCTCACAAAAGTGAGTACACCCCTCACATTATTGTAAATGTGACAATACTGAAGAAATTACAATTTGCTACAGTGTAAAATAGTGAGTGTACAGCTTGTATAACAGTGTAAATTTGCTGTCCCCTCAAAATAACCCAACACACAGCTATTAATGTCTAATAGGGATGAGCCGAACACCCCCCGGTTCGGTTCGCGGCAGAACATGCAAACGGACCGAAAGTTTGTGCGAACATTCAAACCCTGTTTAAGTCTATGGGATCCGAGTGTGAAAAATCAAAAGTGCTAATTTTAAAGGCTAATATGCAAGTTATTGTCATAAAAACTGTTTGGGGACCCCGGTCCTGCCCCAGGGGGCATGTATCATTGCAAAAAAAGTTTTAAAAACTGTTGTTTTTTCGGGAGCAGTGATTTTAATAAAGCTTAAAGTGAAAAAATAAAAGTGAAATATTCCTTTAACCACTTCCCGCCCGGCCAATAGCCGATTTACGGCCGGGAAGTGGTTATGAAATCGTGACAGGCCGTTCTCAAACGGCCTGCACGATTTCATGCCGCACGCGCCCGTGCGGGCGCGCAGCGCGGCGATCGGTGATGCGGGGTGTCAGTCTGACACCCTGCACCTCCGATCTCGGTAACGAGTCTCCGGCGGAGCCTCGTTACCACGTGATCAGCCGTGTCCAATCACGGCTGATCACGATGTAAACAGGAAGAGCCGCCGACGGCTCTTCCTCACTCGCGTCTGACAGACGCATGTAGAGGAGAGCCGATCAGCGGCTCTCCTGACAGGGGGGGTTCGCGCTGATTGTTTATCAGCGCAGCCCCCCCCTCGGATCGCCACACTAGACCACCAGGGAAATAAAAAAAATACAAAAAAAAAGACCAAAACAAATGACAAAAAAAAAAAAATGAAAAAAAAAAAAAATGACCAAAAAAAAAAGGGGGGCAGTAAAAAAAAAATGATGCCAATCAGTGCCCACACATGGGCACTGATTGGCAACATTGATCCGTCAGTGCCACCCCTCAGTGATCATCAGTGCCACCCCAGTGTCTGTCAGTGCCACCCCACAGTGCCAATCCATGCCCAGTGCCCACCTACCAGTGCCCACCTGTGCCACCTATCAGTGCCCACCTGTGCCGCCTATCAGTGCCCACCTGTGCCGCCTATGAGTGCCCACCTGTGCCGCCTATGAGTGCCCACCTGTGCCGCCTATGAGTGCCCACCTGTGCCGCCTATGAGTGCCCATCTGTGCTGCCTATGAGTGCCCAGTGCTGCCTATGAGTGCCCATCAGTGCCGCCCATGAGTGCCCATCAGTGCCGCCCATGAGTGCCCATCAGTGCCCAATACCAGCGCCGCCTATCAGTGCCCATCAGTGCTACCTAATCGGTGCCCATCAGAACTACCTCATCGGTGCCCATCAGTGCCACCTCATCGGTGCCCATCAGTGCCACCATATCAGTGCCCATAATTGAAAGAGAAAACATACTCATTTACAAAAAAATTAACAGAAAAAAATAAAAACTTTATTTTTTTTTCAAAATCTTCGCTCTATTTTTAGTTGTTGCACAAAAAAAAAAAAACGCAGAGGTGATCAAATACCACCAAAAGAAAGCTCTATTTGTGGGGAAAAAAGGACGCCAATTTTGTTTGGGTGCAGTGTAGCATGACCGCGCAATTGTCATTCAAATTGCGACAGTGCTACAAGCTGAAAATTGGCTTGGGCGGGAAGGTGCGTAAGTGCCTGGTATGGAAGTGGTTAAATATCGTACCTGGGGGTGTCTATAGTAAAGTCCTGTAAAGTGGTATGTTTTCCCTGTGTTTAGAACAGTCCTGGCACAAAATGAAATTTCTAAAGGAATAAAAGTAATTTAAAACTGCTTGCGGCTTTAATGTAATGTCGGGTCTCGGCAATATAGATGAAAATTATTGAGAAAAATGGCATGGGTACCCCCCTCCCTCTTAGCTCCTTACCAGGTCCATTGGGTGTTGTATGGATATTAAGGGGAACCCTGCACCCAAAAAATAAAAGGCGTGGGGCCCCCAGGCCCTATATACTCTGAACAGCAGTATACAGGCGGTCCCTGGGTTACAAACAAGATAGGGATTGTAGGTTTGTTCTGAAGTTGAATCTGTTTGTAATTTGTAACAGGTACATTTTTTAAGTGTAGCTTCAGCCAAAAAAAAAAATGTTTTAAGCTTTTTGGATAACACAGGGAAAGGTTATCACCCCTGTAACATTTGTTTAGCTATCTGTGCCCCTGTTCATAAGATGTCACCTCACTTTATGTCCCAATGACAATTGGATGTTTAAAACTTGGGTTTTTTGGGGAAACAAAGATTGGTGATAAATAGAGTTGAGCGAACACTTGGATGTTCGGGTTCGGACCCGAACCCGAACTTTGAAAAAAAAGTTCGGGTTCGGGACCTGAACTTGACCCGAACCCCATTGAAGGCAATGGGGACCCGGACTTTTTACTACTAAAATGTCTCTAAAAAACTAAGGGAAAGGGCTAGAGGGCTGCAAATTGCAGCAAAATGTTGGGAAGAGCATGGCAAGTACTCTGAAAATAAATGTGGATAGGGAAATAACTTGAAATAACATAAAAAAATAAATAAATAATAATTTTGACCTAAGAGGATGAGGTCCATATGGAGTAGGAGGTTGAGGTGGCGGTGGATGTGGCGGTGTAGGTGGAAGCGGCGGTGGAGGAGGATGAGGTAGCCAACACAGCAGGTTTTGGTTTTTAATTGATTTATTTTTTAAATTAGGGTACACTCCAAAAGAGTTAGAAAGATCTAGGGTTGCTACCTCATCCCTTTAAACCTGAACACAGAGTAATTACACAGGTTCTGGGGCTAATTTACTGTCGATAAGGCACCAAGTGAGTTTAATTAGCAGCACCTTTATCAGCCAGAGAACCTGTGTAATTAATATGTTTTTGCTTTTAAAGGGATGAGGTGGAAACCCTAAAAAGATCAGAAAAAAAAACAATGGCTGGGTAAGGCCGGCCCGGTGTCTATTCTGCACAAGGTACGGACAAATCCTCTGGGATCCATGCCTGGTTCATTTTGATGAACGTGAGCTTGTCCACATTGGCTCTGGACAGGCGGCTGCGCTTGTCTATGATAACGCTCCCTGCCGTGCTAAATACACGTCCAGATAATACACTGGCTGCAGGGCAGGCCAGCACCTCCAAGGCGTAAAGAGCAAGTTCAGGCCATGTGCCCAATTTGGAGACCCAGAAGTTTAAGGGGGCATAGCCGTCATTCAGTATGTGTAGGCGTGTGCACACATACTGCTCCACCATGTTGCTGAAATGCTGCCTCATGCTAAAACGTTCCATATCAGCTGGTGGTGCTGTTTGTTGTGGCGTGCTGACAAAGCTTTTCCACATTTCGGCCATGCTAACTCTGCCTTCTGAGGTGCTGGCGGTGCCCCTGCTGCGTTGGCGACCTCTTCCTCCTCCTCTACCTTCGCCTTGTGCTTCCACTGTGCCCCCGTTGCCAGGTGGGAATTGCACCAGCAGCGCGTCTACCAGTGTGCGCTTGTACTCGCTCATCTTCCAATCATGCTCCAGTGAGGGAATTAAGGACGGTACATTGTCCTTGTAACGGGGATCCAGCAGCGTGGCCACCCAGTAATCAGCACCTGTTAAAATGTGCGAAACACGGCGGTCGTTGCAGAGACACTGCAGCATGCAATCGCTCATGTGTGCCAGGCTGCCCAGAGGCAACGAAAAGCTGTCCTCTGTGGGAGGTGTATCACCTGTGTCCTCTGTATCCCCCCAGCCACGCACCAGTGATGGCCATGAGCTGGTCTGGGTGCCACCCTGCTGTGAACATGGTTCCTCCTCCATGTCCTCCTCCTCCTTATCCTCCACCGCGGCATCCTTCAGAACTGTGCCCTTGCTGGACAATTGTGTACCTGGCTTTTGTTGGTGCAGGAACCCACCCTCGGAGCCACTTGTGAATGACTGCCCTGAAAGCCTTGGAAATGATCCTGATTCCTCCTCCTCCTCCTCCTCCTGTGCCACATTCTATTCCATCATCGCCCGTAGCGTTTTTTCAAAAAGGCATAGAACTGGGATAGTCGCGCTGAGAGTGGCGTCATCGGCACTGGCCATGTTGGTGGAGTACTCGAAATAGCACAACAAGGCACACAGGTCTAGCATGGAGGCCCAGTTATTGGTGGTGAAGTGGTTCTGTTCCGCAGAGCGACTCACGCGTGCATGCTGCAGCTGAAACTTCACTATCACCTGCTGCTGCTCACACAGTCTGGCCAGCATGTGCAAGGTGGAGTTCCACCTTGTGGGCACATCACATATGAGGCGGTGAGCGGGAAGGCTGAAGTTACGCTGCAGCGCTGCCAGGCGAGCAGCAGCAGGGTGAGAACACCAAAAGTGCACACAGACGGCCCACACTTTCTGCAGCAGCTGTGGCATATCGGGGTAAGTTTTCAGGAACCTCTGCACCACCAAATTCAGCACATGTGCCAGGCAAGGGATGTGCGTCAAACCGGCTAGGCCCAGAGCTGCTACGAGATTTTGCCCATTATCGCACACCACCAGGCCCGGCTTGAGGCTCACTGACGCCAACCACTCATCGGTCTGTTGTTCCATGTCCCTCAACAACTTTTTAAAACTGCCTGCTGGCGTTTACCCATGGCTGTGCTGAAGTTGGTGGTGAATTTTTTACGCTGACTGGATGAGGAGGCGGTAGAGGATGTGGAAGCGAAGTAGGAGGAGTTAGCAACAGGAGGCAAACTGAAGCGCCCTGCAATCCTCGGTGGTGGAAGGACATGCGCCAAACTGCTATCCCCCTCAGGCCCAGCCGCCACTGCATTTACCCAGTGCGCTGTTAGGAAGATATAATGTCCCTGACTGTGCTTACTGGTCCACGTATCCGTAGTTAGGTGGACCTTGGCACAGATGGAGTTGCACAGTGCACACCTGATTTTGTTCCCCACTTGGTTGTGCAGAGAAGGGATGGCTCGCTGGAAAAGTATTGGCAGCTGGGCACGACGTACTGTGGGACAGCCAATGCCATCAGGCTTTTAAAACTCTCCGTCTCCACCAGACGGAATGACAGCATTTCAAAGGCAAGTAATTTTGAAATGCTGGCATTCAGGGCCAGGGATCGCGGGTGGGTAGGGGGGTACTTCCTCTTCTGCTCCAGTGTTTGGGAGATAGAGAGCTGAATGCTTCCATGGGATATTGTGGAGATGTTTTGTGACCCAGGTGGTAGTGTTGCTTGCTGGTCCTCTAGTTGAGGGGTGGCAGGTGGCACTGTCACTACAGAGGTGGATGAAGAGGCAGAGAGGCCCGAGACTGATGCAGAAGAGGAAGCAGGAGGAGCCAGAGACCTTTCTTGGTTTTTGTGGTGTCTACTCCACTGCAGCTTGTGCTTTGCACTTAGATGCCTGGTCATGCAGGTTGTGCTCAGGTTGAGAATGTTTATGCCTCGCTTCAGGCTCTGATTGCACAACGTGCAAACCACTCCTGGCCTCAACATTCATAGAGCTGGATTAGGGTCGACCAAATACCGCTGCAGGCTCTGTCGCCTACTCACACCTGAGAAAGGTGTTTCACTTGTGCGTGTAGCTGGCACAGATCGACCACGTCCTCTCCCTGTAACAGGAGCTCCACCAGCAGCACCACGACCGCGGCCACGTCCCTTATTTGACGTTTTCCTCATATTTCTCAAATGTAGGATCTTGCCCTAAATGGGTGTTTTTAAATACAACAATAGAACAACAGCTAAAGTGTTTATCTCACACCTACAGATATGAAGGAAACAATGCAAACACTGGAGGAAACACAGCAAAAAAGATTCTGTCACTTGTGGTCCTTTTTCTGCTGGGCACTGTGCTGTGGGAAGCTGTCCTTCACAGCTGTAGGGTGTTAAGGCCGGCGGCGATGGTGAAGTGAGCTTGTAAGCCAGGCAAATGGGGTAGAGCAGCAGGATAGCACTAGTGGCGTCCCTGGAATGTGCAACGCGTTTCCTGAGCGTACGAACTGCGGTGGTGCGGCAGTCGCGCTCCTTGATAAATCAAGTCTAATCAAGTCTAATAACTTAGACCCTTTAGTTCTGGTATGGAGTTTAAGAAGAACTCCTCGCCATAATAAAAAAAAATGGCGTGAGGTCCCTCCAAAAATCCATACCAGACCCTTTATCCGAGCACGCAACCTGGCAGACCGCAGGAAAAGAGGGGGGACGAAAGAGTGCCCCCCTCCAGAACCATACCAGGCCACATGCCCTCGACATAGGGAGGACGATTTGGGGATCTGTGACCCCCCAAAGCATGTTGTCCCCATGTTGATGGGGGCAAGGGCCTCATCGGTGGTTGTGGGGGTCTGCGAGCAGGGGGCTTATCGTAACCTGGAAGCCCCCTTTAACAAAGGAGACCCCCAGATTCCGGCCCCCCCATGTGAATTGGTAATAGGGTACATTGTACCTCTACCATTTCATTAAAAATGTGTTAAAAAAGGTAAAAAAAAACACACTGACAGCTTGGAAAAAGTCCTTTAATAAAAAAACAAAATTCCAGCGATGTAAATCCTTCACCGATCCGGACCCGCGCTACCCGCAGCTACAAATGATATAGCCTCCTCCAGGGGCGAATGCCGTGTGAGCCGTGTGATGTTTCTTTTTAACCCGAGGGTGGGGCCACCCGTGATGTGAACGAGTGACCCCGTCCTGTTCTGATGTACGAGGGTTTCCGGCGACTTCCCCTTGGTGCCACAGGTGACACCATCCCCTTTGGCGCGTTACGGGAAACCCCTGATGCGCCAGAGGGGGCAGGGTCACCCGTGACACCACAGGGAAGCCGCCGGAAACCCTCGTACATCAGAACAGGACGGGATCACTCGTCCATGTCATGGGTGGCCCCGCCCTCGGGTTTAAAAGAAACGCCACACGGCTCATGCATCATTCACTCGGGAGCCTTCTATGGAGGAGGCTGTATCATTCATAGCGGCGGGTAGCAGCGGGTAGCGCGGGTCTGGATCGGTGAAGGATTTACATTGCTGGAATCATTTTTTTTTATTAAAGGACTTTTCTCAAGCTGTCTGTGATTTTTTTTACCTTTTTTGATGTTTTTTGGGTGAAAGGGTACAATGTACCCCGTTACCAATTCACATGGGATGGCGGAATCTGGGGTCCCGTTTGTTAATAGGGGCTTCCAGATTACGATAAGACCCTCACCCGCAGACCCCTTGTCCCCATTAATATTAGGACAAGGTGCTTTGGGGGGTCACAGACCCCCAAAGTATCCTCCCCATGTTGAGGGCATGTGGCCTGGTATGGTTCAGGGGTGGGGCTCTCTCTAGTGCGGCCTGCCAGGTTGTATGCTCGGATAAAGGGTCTGGTATGGACTTTTGGGGGGACCCCACACCATTTTTTTAATTACGCAGGGTTCCCCTAAATATCCATACCAGATCTGAAGGGCCTGATATGGAATTTGGGGGGACCCCCCACACATTTTTAATTTTTTTTGTTTGGTTCTCTGCACCAGAGAAAAAACATTTAAAAATACTTGCGCTAATAACCACTTAAGACCCGGACCAAAATGCAGGCTAAAGACCCAAGGTGTTTTTACAATTTGGCACTGCGCTGCTTTAACTAGTAATTGCGCGGTCCAGCGAGGTCCAGCGAGGTTCTCGCTGGTTTCCAGCGAGAACCTCGGCCGTGTGTACGCCGCCTTCGAGGTTCTCCTCCAACCGAATGCTGGTTGGTAAAGCGTTCCATAGTCTGGGACCTTGGACCCTTATCCAGGTATGCAGCTTGATTGGCCAAGAACAAGGTGGCTGCAAGCATGTGCATTATATAGATAATTAATAGAGAGATAAATGAATAAATTTGCCAAATTAGAGATTTGACTGAGATGTTAGAGCCTATTTACTCCTTTATGTTATTGTAACATTAAACGAGTTGCAAAGGAATTATTTTTTTCTGAAATGACTGTTTACAGGGTATAGAGACATAATAGTTAACTTATTCCTTTTAAAAAATATTAAAAATAGATAAAAATCAATCATATAATGTGCCTGCAGTTTCAGTTTCGTTGTTCATCTAGTTTCATGCTTCTGTGAAGGACAGAGACACAGAGCCAATACAGGGCAGTGTTTGTTTTTAAAATGAAAGTGATTGGTTCTGAGGGGTTTTAGAGACACACAGTAATCACACCTCCTTGATTAGAGACCACAGAGAGCAGCTCCCAGTACTTTTTTCATAAGGAAACAGACAACCAGGAAGTGTGCAGAACTGAAAAGGATTACAGCAAAAACGAACAATGAGGACATGAAACCAGGACTGCATTAGGGTAAAGGAAGCTATTTAGCTAAAACATTTTTTTCCTTTAGTGACCCTTTACCTAAAACATGTAACACAAATATGTAAGTTGGTCCACGAGGTAATGTGTGTTGTGGTACTTTCATTTTGAGTGTAGTACTCAACACAGGACACAGCACAAACAGCACAGCGATATCATCTCGGCACCAAAGCGTGCCACACCATATTGGTCTGCATATGCCCAACCAGAGTTCATATCCCATACATATGCTTGGATAAGTGGACTGGAACCTTTGTTGTTTTTCACCATAGTGACAGAATTGTTTATACCATTCACATCATTCATGTCCTCTATGGTGACTTGGAGTAAATAGAAGTACTTTATTATTTATGTTTCAACCACTGCCAGTATTCTGAAGCAATTCAAAATAGCCCCATCTACCCAGTCTACAACTAATGGCAGTATGTATTGTGAATGTGTGATGTGAGCAGCTGCTAGACAACATTTTCAATTTTAACACCTGGTTTAATGTTTTTTTTTTTTTTGATTTGATTATATTCAATAAACCTATAATTATTTATACTTTAACCACTTAACCCCCGGACCATATTGCTGCCCAATGACCAGAGCACTTTTTGTGATTCGGCACTGCGTCGCTTTAACTGACAATTGCGCGGTTGTGCGACGTGGCTCCCAAACAAAATTAGCGCCCCTTTTTCCCACAAATAGAGCTTTCTTTTGGTGGTATTTGATCATCTCTGCGGTTTTAATTTTTTTGCTCTAAAAACAAAAATAGAGCGACAATTTTGAAAAAAATGCAATATTTTTAACTTTTTGCTATAATAAATATCCCCCAAAAATATATAAAAAAACATTTTTTTTCCTCAGTTTAGGCCGATACGTATTCTTCTACATATTTTTCGTTAAAAAAAATCATAATAAGCTTTTATTGATTGGTTTGCGCAAAGGTTATAGCGTTTACAGAATAGGGGGTAGTTTTATGGCATTTTTATTAATATTTTTTTTTTACTAGTAATGGCGGCGATCAGCATTTTTTTTTCAGTACTGCGACATTATGGCGGGCACTTCGGACACTTTTGACAAATTTTTGGGACCATTGGCATTTTTTTAGCGATCAATGCTATAAAAATGCATTGGATTACTATAAAAATGCCATTGGCAGTGAAGGGGTTAACACTAGGGGGCAGGGAAGGGGTTAACACTAGGGGGCAGGGAAGGGGTTAAGTGTGTTCCTTGGTGTGTTCTAACTGTATGGGGGGGGTGGACTCACTAGGGGAAATCACTGATCTTCTGTTCATACACAGAAGATCAGCGTTTCCCCCCGCTGACAGGACCGGGAGCTTTGTGTTTACACACAAAACTCCCGGTTCCCGCTCTGTAACGAGCGAGCGCGCGTGCCCAGCGGACTCGAGGGCAAGCGGGGGGCGCGCGTGCCGGCCGGCGGCGGCACGCACACGCCCCCTAGTGGCCGCTTTAAAGCGGACGTATAGCTACGGCGGCAGGTCGGCAAGCAGTTAACCATTTAATCCTTCTTAAGACTTCCTTGTGGACGTCTAGTCTTCTTATTTTGTGTTATTCCGCGTACACACGATCGAACATGTCCGCTGAAACTGGTCGGCAGACCAGTTTCAGCGGACATGTTCGATCGTGTGTACCGCTTATCGGATCGTTTTCCAGCGGACAAAAGTTTTCAAGCTTGCTTTGAAATCTGTCCGTAGGAAACCTGTCCATCGGACAGGTTCGATGGTTAGTACACAAACCATCGGACCAAAATCCCGTGCATGCTCAGAATCAAGTCGACGCATGCTTGGAAGCATTGAACTTCGATCACGTCGTTGTGTTCTACGTCACCGCGTTCTGGTCCGAGGGGATTTTGGTCCGATGGTGTGTACGCTCATCAGACCAACAGACCACTTCAGCCTTGTCCTATAAAAACGGTCCGTCGGACATGTTTCCTCGGACATGTCTGATCGTGTGTACAGGGCCTTAATGCATTTGACAGATTGTCTCATATATGTATTTTGTGATTTTGCTTGTTGCACTGCAGTACAAATACTGCACTTACCTTACAATATGTAGCCAACATCTGTGTGTATGAGCTCCTAGTGTTGTTGACAATGAGTTGAACTCAGCTTCTAGTACACTGTGCACAACAATGACGAAAATTCAGCAATATTAGAACGACTGGTAACAGACACCTAAAGACTGAAGGCAGAAAAAAGATAAATTACATTTAAAATGTACTAATGATTGTAATGAAAATATAGGGATTACAAATGTAAACATTAGAAAGCTGCAATATAATATAATCAACATCAGGACACATTTTGTAACAGATTCGCTTTGTTATTTTTATTCACTAAATCTTACATTTTGAATGTCTAATTTGTCATTTCAGGCTATTTATGATCATCAGTCATTGATATATCATCTTTGTGTATTTAAAATTGTAATAATAAAGTAGTGAATTGGTATAAGCTATTGCCTAAACTTTCATTTATGAGATAATCTCAGCAAAGAAGTAAAGATTTCTAATCCCTGTTTGCATTTTTCAAAACATGGCACGAGTGAGTGTGTTTTTTTATCAATGTAGAAATAGTAAACGCCCAGTGGAAAATCCCAGTTCATAACAAATTTGCAAAGTAGGTATGACCGCGTTTCTGCTTGTTAGTGAATGGAACTACCCTATCTGTCTATGTTTGATACCACAGTGGTAAAAAGCATTTCTGAATGGTTTAGCACTGAGTAGTATATCACTAAACCACTTTAGAAATGTGTGGTCTTTAAGCACTGACTCCTGCAATCTAATCTGTAAAGTCAAATGCTCAGTTCATGAGAAGACCATTCTGAAAGCACAACACCATGTTAATTAGTTAATTACAGGGCCGATCCTAGGCAGGGTGCACAGGGTGCATTGCACCCAGGTGCCTGCAGAGGTGGGGGCGCAGAAGTGCCAGAGTTCTCCCCTTCCTCCTCCTCTCCTGCAGACATGATACAGGAGACGGTTAGAGACTGCAGACATACTGCAGTCTCTAACCGTCTCCTGTATCATGTCTGCAGTCTCTGACCGTCTCCTGTATCATGTCTGCAGTCTCTGACCGTCCCCTGTTTCATGTCTGAAGTCTGTGACCGTCTTCTGTATCATGTCTGCAGTCTCTGACCGTCTCCTGTATCATGTCTGCAGTCTCTGACCATCTCCTGTATCATGTCTGCAGTCTCTGACCATCTCCTGTATCATGTCTGTAGTATGTCTGGGGTCTTTCTAACAGACTCTCTAACAGAAGCCTTCTCTGTGCCCATCAGAGAGGCCCCCCCTCCAGGTCCCAATAAAGTACTCTGCTTTTCTTCCTGTATTTTTTTTAATTGTTAAGAGATCATGTAAGGATCCCAGGGTAATGAAGTCTTCCTGCGGAACATCTCTGTGGTTGAGTCGTTGCCATAGAAACATTTGTAAAGGGGAGGAGTTAGTAAAACGACAACACCCACGTGGGGGCCCCAGAAATATTTCTGCACCCAGGCGCCTGTGACCCTAGGATTGGCCCTGGTTTATTATGGAACAAAAGCACAGCAATTCTAGGTCTGTAGTTATGATTGTTTTCATGGGGCATCAGACACAGGAAATATGTATTGAGAGCAGGGCCAAAGACCTGGGTACAGCTCTGTGCACTTGATCTAAATTCTAAGAGTCTAATTTTGTCACTGCTTCAGCTGCCAAGTGTAAAATAAGACTAAGGCCTCGTACACACGAGGGGATATGTCCGCTGAAAACGGTCCGATGGACCGTTTCAGCAGACATCTCCGATCGTGTGTATGGGCTAGCGGACAGATTTGTCCACCCGACAGATTTCAAAGCATGCTTTGAAATCTATCCGGTGGGAATCTGTCCGCCCGACATGTCTGCTGGTTAGTACACTTACCAGCAGACATGTCGTCCCGCACCACCGCCGCAACCCCGCCGCACCGCCGCCGCACCGCCGCCGAATGGATTCGGCGCATGCGCGGAAGTGTTTTACTTCCTGGTGCGGTGACGTGGCGGTGACGTGGCGGCGTCAACATCACCGCCGCGTCACCGACACGTCACCGCGCCGTCCGCCGGCGGGGAATTTGATCCGATGGTGTGTACACGCCATCGGATCAAACTCCAGATCGGACATATCCGATGGAAATGGTCCGCGGACCGTTTTCATCGGAGATGTCCAATCGTGTGTACGAGGCCTTACAGAAAAGCAGTTTAGTGTACATTCTATGCAAGTAGATATTAAAGTACTGTACAGTAAAAAAATAAAAATAAAAAAATACAGTAATGTGTAATTACTTATACATAAAAAGGAAAATTACGCTATAGCCTCGTACACACGGTCAGACTTTTGACCATGCAAAAGTCCGCCGTGAGTCCATCTAAGGTCCGTCGGACTTCCGACATAAAAAGTCCAATGGAGGCTACACATGGCCGGACTTTCCGAGAAAAAAGCCCTTCTGACTTTTTTTCTCAGAAAGTCTGGCCGTGTGTATGAGGCATTAGCGTGTGTAAAGTGAAAATATAGTGAAATGAAGTGAAAAACAAGAGCGGGCGCTCACAATAATGTACACATACATGTACGCTATCACTATCGTGATATATTTACCTGCACGATTAATAAGTATTAAAGCATAAAGTCCACAAAAATAAATGAAAATTAACAAAATAAAGTGTCCAAAGAAAACCAGCAAGAGTCTTTTTATGAAGAAAAAGAAGTGTCCTCCAATTCTCAGGTGCAACACCCTGTGCTCCCCAAAAGATAGATAGGGCAAATATATCCTCTAACCAGATAATTTGACCTATCAAGCTCTGTATGCACATCAGTAAGTATTCACCCCTCACCTCGCATCCCCTGTTCAGCCTGTTTATTGGATGCCAATGATACAAGTCACTGCATGCATTGATCCTTTAGGAAACCTCAGATCAGATCATGTGATATGCCAAAAGAAGAGGAATTGCGCAATATGTCTTTTGCTCTTACATTGACATATCGCATGATAAATACAAACTGCTGATGGGAAATTAAAGGGCAGCCTGCATACCACAATGAATATTTGCTCGCTCTAGACTATCCAAATTCTTGTGCTGTAGTGAAGGAATTCAGAATCGTGGTCATGGGAGTGCTTTTCTTGCCAATAATTTCATCCTTGCTTCCCTTTTGGATAAGATAATTATCTCTTTATACCTTTGTTGTTTTAATTGTTTGTCACAACGTGTCCCAGAAGATCGCCTAAAGGGAGGGGCCACCTAGGCGGAAGGAGGAAGTGGGACAGGAAGTCCCACTTCAAACAAAGCCCCCCCCCAAAAAAAAAAATAACATGCCAAATGTGGTATGAAAGGGGACGAGGAGTGCTTATTTTACTATTTTTACTTTTGATTGGAACTCCGCTTTAAGGCCCCTTTAAGGCCTCGTACACACGATCAAATCTGTCCGCTGGAAACGGTCCGCTGGACCGTTTCAGCAGACAGATTCGATCGTGTGTACGGCCAAGCCGACGGATTTGGCCACCCGACAGATTTCAAAGCATGCTTTGAAATCTATCGGGTGGGAATCCGTCCGCCCGACATGTCTGCTGGTTAGTACACTTACCAGCAGACATGTCGTCCCGCACCGCCGCCGCCGAATGGATTTGGCGCATGCGCGGAAGTGTTTTACTTCCTGGTGCGGTGACGTGGCAGCGTCAACGTCACCGCCACGTCACCGACACGTCAGCGCGCTCTCTGCTGGCGGGGATTTTGGTTTGCTCGTGTGTACACGCGAGCAAACCAAAATCCCAGCAGACAGATTTGTTCAAATCTGTCGGACGGACAGATTTGAACAAATCTGTCTGCTCGTGTGTATGGGGCCTTACACTGGGGAGCAAGCAGCATTGACAGTAATGCGGCACTATTTTTAGCGGTGCTTTACCGTCATATTTGTGGAGGTATTCGGCCGCTAGCTGGGGCGCTTTTTAACCCCCGCTAGCCGAAGGAGGGTTAAAACCACCCGCAAAGCACCACTGCAGTGGCGCTTTGCCGGCAGTATGGCCGTGGTGCCCATTCATTTCAATGGGCAAGGGCGGTAGAGGAGCGGTATACACACCACTCTTTCACCACTCCAAAGATGCTGCTTGAAGGTCCTTTTTTAACATCCTGCCAGCGCACCGCTCCAGTGTGAAAGTGAAAAGCGCATTAGTGTGAAAGGGGTCTAAACAGACTGTACTGTCAGTTTGTAACATGTATAACCAGCTTTACTAGACTCATTTATCTTGGGATTCTTTCACACATATGTGTATGCATTTTTGTCAATTTTTTAAATGAGAATTTATGCCTGTCTTTAAAATGCACTAAGGCTCTGTTTCCACTACTGTGATTTGTTGTGCGACTTGACACATGTGAAGTAGCATGACAAGTCAAAACCCATGTATTTCAATGGTCCCTGTTCTAATTGGCATGACTCAAGTCACAGCGACTCCAAAAAAGGTTCTTGCACTACTTTGTTTCAACTTTGGAGCAATGTCTTTGACAGCTATCCTTTCCCACTTCTGGGAGTCCGGCCGCAGCCATGACGTGGCAGTGACGTCACCGCTGGGCTCCCTCCTACTCCCCTGGCCACCGGGCTAATAGAAGAGAGGAGCGGGACCTTGCGCATTCGCAGTAGGGTTCCCGGCGTGAAGCCGAAAGTCTACACTGCCGGGTTCCCTTACCCATAATGGCAGCGATAGCACCCGACAGCTGATGGAAACAGGTAAGTGTCCATTTATTAAAAGCCAGCAGCTGCAGTATGTGTAGCTGCTGACTTTTAATATTTTTTCTCCCCCGGACCTCTGCTTTAAACCCCCCCCCCCCAATTTTTTTTTTATCATATTGCAGCTTATAAATCCTTAGATGTGTTGGATGCATCAATGCACACTGCAGTTCTAAACTACAGTTTTTTTTTGTGCGTTTTCCATTTTTTTCCTGAGGACCCTGAGCCCCCCTCTATGTTATCTTAGGCCCTGTACACACGATCAGTCCAAACTGATGAAGACGTACTGATGTTCAGTTTCATCAGTCCAAACCGACCATGTGTACGGCCCATCAGTCTTTTGTCCTTCAGTCCAAAGTTTTAAAACTTACTTTAAAATCGGACTGTTAGTACGCAAAAGCATTGGTTTAAAACCCGTGCATGCTCAGAATTAAGTCGACGCAAAAAAAATTAAAAATTTCTGCACGTTGTTGTGTTTTACCTCAACGCGTTCTGACATGATCGGTTTTTGAACTGATGGTGTGTACGCACATCAGACCATAAGACCATAAGTCTGTGAACTGATGAAACTGAACTTCAGTCCGTTTTCATCAGTTTGGACTGATCGTGTGTACAGGGCCTTATGTGTGCTTGCACACATAGGGGGTTATTTACTAATGGCAAATCCACTTTGCACTACAAGTGCACTGTCAGCAAGTGCACTTGGAAGAGCAGTCACAACAACAACAAACAGCCGTAGAAACACTTGACGCCATCAACAAGGCGCTGCTTCAGTCCGCCGACTGGGTGGCACCAAAACGCAAAACTTGCTTTCGGAAAAACAACGCCGGCTGGTTTAATGACCAGCTGACGCTGCTAAAGCAAGAGTGTAGAAGAGCAGAAGCTGCCTGGAAAAGGAGCTCCTCAGATAAAAACCACACTATCTATAAGACAATAACAAAGAAATATCATAAAGAAATCTTTATGGCAAAAAAAAATCATTTCGCCAACATCATCACCAAGGCCCTAAATCGCCCCCGCAAACTCTTCAAGCTGGTTTCACAATCAATGAATCCAGCCTGCTTAGAGCCCCCCAATGCTGATTCACAAGAATTTTGCAACGAACTATCGGATTATTTCATTAATAAAATTGAAAGAATCCGGGAAAGCATTGAGCAAAATGGAATCTGCATGAATCCCGTCCCGAATCCCAAGCCTGATACCATTTTATACCCGCCTCAAGCACACAAATTCACCTTAAAACCCATTTCCATCGCTGCCACTAAAAATATCATTGGGACTATGCGCAACAGCACAACACCCAATGACATTATCACCACTAAACTGCTGAAAGAAAGTACCGATATACTGGCACCAGCTATCACGCAGCTTATAAACCAATCATTCAAGGAGGGCATGGTGCCTGCCTTGTTGAAACAAGGTACCATAAAACCGATCCTGAAAAAACCCTCCCTTGACCCTAAAGACCCTAACAATAGGAGACCCATAATGGGTCTAAATGTTTTCTCCAAGATAATGGAGAAAGAAGTTGTACAACAGTTACAACAGCATTTAGAAACCCAAAAATTACTAGATACGTTTCAGGTTTCCGGCCCGGGCACGGAACGGAAACGGCTCTGGTAAAAATATGGGATGACGTCCTAGAGGCAGCAGATGAGGGAGAATGTTCTCTCCTGATCCTGTTGGACCTAAGTGCGGCCTTTGATACGGTAGACCACGGACTACTACTCACTAGGCTAGCTGAAGTGGCCAAAGTCACGGAAACAGATCTACCTTGGTTCTCTTCCTTCTTGGAAAACAGATCACAAACAGTTAAATTGGGATCTTTCACGTCAGAAATGCGTACGGTATCATGCGGAGTCCCTCAGGGATCTCCCTTGTCGCCAGTACTGTTCAATATTTATCTCCGTCCCCTCTTTGAGATCATCAGCAACCTGGAGCTACTTTACCATTACTACGCAGCTGACACACAACTGTATCTCTGCGTTAGCAACGGAAAGGATCATTCGCTGGGATTAGAGAGATCCCTCACTCTTATAGATAACTGGATGACATCCAGTTATCTAAAACTCAATGGTTCAAAAACAGAGCTTCTCCTGTTTCACGCAAACAGGAAAAGTCTCTCCACCTCAACTTGGATCCCACCACCCATCCTGGGAAAAATTATCGCCCCGAGCACCAAAGTCGAAAGTCTAGGAGTCATTTTTGACTTCCACATGACAATGGATGCACAAATAGGGGCGGTAGTCAGCGGATCGCACCATCTGCTGCGTCAGTTACGCCGACTCACCCCTTTTATTCCTAAAGAGCACATTGCAGTCGTAGTGGGAACAATTATTAATTCCAGACTCGACTATGCAAATGCCCTCTATTTAGGTCTTCCCAAATACCAAATCGTCTGCAAGTCGTTCAAAATACGGCTGCTCGATTAGTGACTGGGAAAAAACCATGGGAGTCAATCTCCCTTTCGCTAAGATCTCTTCACTGGCTACCAGTGAAGGACAGAATCACTTTTAAGGCACTCTGCATTACACATAAGTGTATTCAAGGAAACGCTCCCCAATATCTATGCGAAAAAATAAAAGCCCACAACCCCAATCGCATTCTGCGATCCACAAATCAGAACCTACTGTACACCCCAAAGACAAGATACAAATCCAAAGGAGATCGGAGATTTGCTGTCCAAGGACCGCGACTGTGGAATGCACTACCAACCACCATCCGACTGGAGTCCGACCACTTGGCCTTCAGGAGAATGATTAAAGCTCATCTCTTCTGAAGGCAGAGCCTTCCTTTATCCAAGGAATGGAAATAGCGCCTAGAGGCGAATGTTACATTTAAAATTCTCAACTCCTAATAGACCCTAATTCTGGCAAACCAACCTATGTACGGAAATGGGAGGAGGACCTGGGACATGCCCTGGATGACACAGAATGGTCTAAGATCTGGTCAACCATCAAATCATCCTCGCCCAATGTCACGACGATGGAAACCAATTACAAAGTCCTATCTCGGTGGTATCTTGTACCAGCCAGAGTGGCAAAATATACACCTACACACTCGGCTCTTTGTTTCGGGGGCTGCTCAGAAATGGGTACTCACTTGCACATCTGGTGGACATGCCCGATAGCACAATTTTTCTGGAAAAAAATCTTTGTAATGACCTCTAAAATGTTCCGACAGCAGATACCCATTTAAAGCACTATTTAACCTAAAAGCGGACTTATTCCTTATTCCACTCCTAACTACTGCAAAGCAAGCCATGGCTAAAGCTTGGAAAACACCGGTATAAGGCATAGCAGAAACAAAACATAGAAAGAACATCACATGTCACATGCTAAAATCATAGCCATAGATGGGGACCAAATCCCAAAATTCAAATGATGGCTCCCATGGATAAAACACTATTTACCTCAGGATTTTAATGAGACGGTCCTCCTGCCATGGTAGCTGATTAACTTTGATTAACTGTATCAAAACAAATCATTACATGCCTAATTACTGTAACATAAAAATCACGCACCGTACTGGTTCCTGGATCGACCTTGTGGACTTTGTCCCTGCCTTACCACCTTCTTCCTTCTCTTTACTCTCTCTTTTTCATTTTACTTATATAGTTTTTACTACAGTTTGTATAATCTGTTATATCACAATTCATGTGTATGTCCCAGTGGTAATTTAGTTAAAATCGATATCACTGAAGTTATGAATATAACACTGCCCACCGGCTGTTTAGAAAAGTGAAAGATCTCATCAATTTGTTTAGATACTTTATGTTATTCGTTTTTATTTGTAGTAATTATTAATGTAAGCTCTACTATCAGAGCCCATTCACACGGGGGCGTCTCGTCATGGACGACAGCCACGTGACAAGTCAAGTCCCGCTCTGTTCAATAGAATTGCTCTAATAGGAGCGACGCAAGTCGCTACGACTTAGAAAAAGATTCTTGTACGACTTTGGGGGCGACTCGGGGCGACTTGCATTGACTTCTATACAGAAGTAATTTTGCAAGTCATCTCTAAAGTCATCTTCAGGTTGCCTTGCCGAGTCGCCCCCAAAGTCGTGCCGCCCCTGTGTGAATGGGCTCTTAGTTTCCTTGTATAGGAAATTAATGTACATACAGTGGGGATCGAAAGTTTGGGCACCCCAGGTAAAAATTTGTATTATTGTGAATAACAAAGCCAAGGAAAGATGGAAAAATCTCTGAAAGGCATCAAATTACAGATTAGACGTTCTTATAATATGTCAAAAAAGTTAGATTTTATTTGCATCATTTACACTTTCAAAATTACAAAAAACAAAAAAATGGGGTCTGCAAAAGTTTGGGCAACCTGCAGAATTTATAGCATGCACTGCCCCCTTTGCAAAGTTGAGAACTGCCAGTGTCATTGATTGTTCTCAATCATTGTCTGGGAAGACCAGGTGATGTCAATCTCAAAGGGTTTAAATGCCCAGAATGACCTTGCCCCAACAATCAGCACCATGGGTTCTTCTAAGCAGTTGTCTAGAAAACTTAAACTGAAAATAGTTGACGCTCACAAAGCTGGAGAAGGCTATAAGAAGATAGCAAAGCGTTTTCAGATGTCAATATCCTCTGTTCGGAATGTAATGAGGAAATGGCAGTCATCAGGAACAGTGGAAGTTAAAGCAAGATCTGGAAGACCAAGAAAAATATCAGACAGAACAGCTCGCAGGATTGTGAGAAAAGCAATTCAAAACCCACATTTGACTGCACGATCCCTCCAGAAAGATCTGTCAGACACTGCAGTTGTGGTACACTATTCCACTATAAAGAGATACTTCTACAAATATGGTCTTCATGGAAGAGTCATCAGAAGAAAACCTCTTCTACGTCCTCACCACAAAAATCAGTGTTTGCAAATGAACATATAAACAGTCCTGATGCATTTTGGAAACAAGTTCTGTGGACCGATGAGGTTAAAATAGAACTTTTTGGCTGGAATGAGCAAAGGTACATTTGGAGAAGAAAGGGCACAGAATTGAATGAAAAGAACCTCTGTCCAATTTTTAAGCATGGGGGTGGAACAATCATGCTTTGGGGTTGTATTGCAGCCAGTGGCACAGGGAACATTTCACGAGTAGAAGGAAAAATGGATTCAATACAATTTTAGCAAATTTTGGATGGTAACTTGATGCCATCTGTGAAAAAGCTGAGTAACAGTAGAAAGGATGGCTTCTTCAAATGGATAATGATCCTAAACACACCTCAAAATCCACAGGGTATTACATCAAGAGGCGTAAACTGAAGGTTTTGCCATGGCCTTCACAATCTCCTGACCTCTACATAATTGAAAATCTATGTATAGACCTTAAAAGAGAAGTGCCTGACAGACAGCCCAGAAATCTCAAAGAACTGGAAGACTTTTGTAAGGAAGAATGGGTAAAGATAACTCAAACAAGAATTGAAAGACTCTTGGCTGGCTACAAAAAGCGTTTACAAGCTGTGATACTTGCTAAAGGGGGCAGTACAATATATTAACTCTGCAGGGTGCCCAAACTTGTGCAGGCACAATTTTTTTGTTTTCTGTAATTTATTGAAAGTGTAAATGATGGAAATAAAATCTAACTTTTTTTGACATATTATAAGAATGTCTAATTTGATGCCTTTTGGCGATCTTTCCATCTTTCCTTGGCTTCGTTATGCACATTAATACAAATTTTTACCTGGGGTGCCCAAATTTCGATCCCCACTGTATTTATCTAATGTATAACCAATAAAAACTTTTGACAAGAAAATACTGGAGCTAGTTGGGGATATCAGGCAAGAGAGAAGATAAAAACACATGTTTCCCTCCCCCTGAACAATCCCTAAGTGAGTGACATTTTGTTGAAGCTTGTTTATGTTTCTCGAGAAGCTTAACCGGTGGAGCTTTCTAGGTGCACACATGCACCCTTCTACAGCAGGCACTGTTCCTTCTGGTTTTTCCTATCCACCATTCTGCTCCTCCACATGCACCAGTCTGCAACTGTGGAATGTCAACCTTCCACCAAGCCACACCTGCTCCATGTCTGTTAACACCTTCATACAATACCTATCTCAATTCCGATCCCTCCCAATCCCCATCTTACCCTATATACCACCAGTTTAGGTTTATTTATTTTTGTAAAAAACTAAATTTTTTCTACCTATTGGCCAATTGTTCTGGCCTTTATTGTATTTGCCAAATGTTCTGGCTAATGTTTCTATTTAATAATATACTGTACTTAAAATATAATATAATATTAAAAAAATATGCATTTTTTATAGTTATTAAAGGCATACTGTTGTTGTCTATTTTTTTGGTGAAATTTCAAACACATTACATCACGCATGTTCATGCATATGGAGTAATGTGTCTATTTGAATGGCCACTTTACCTCACACGACTAAAAAAAACATTAGACATGTTTATGCGTGTGGGGTAATGCATTTATTTGAATAGCCGCTTTACCTTGCATGGATGAAAACAACATCACACATATTCATGTGTGTGGGGTAATTGTCCATTTGAATGGCTGCTTTAACTTACATGGATTAAAACTACATCACACATGTTCATGCAGTATCTCACAAAAGTGAGTATACCCCTCACATTTTTGTAAATATTTTACAAATTGGGGCCCAAAGTGTAAATATTTTGTGTGGCCACCATTATTTTCCAGCGCTGCCTTAAAGCGGAGTTCCACCCTTAAAATCACTTTTTTTCATTACATCCAGCATACTGGCGTCAGCGCCAGTATGCTGTTTTTTTTTTTTTTTTTTAATGCACGTACTTACTTTATATGAAATCATTGAATTCCAGGCGCACCGCGGAATGTCGCCGCTATAAGGCATCACGCCTTCCGGAAACAGCCGATTAGCATTCGGCTTTTCTCGGCGCCTGCGCACAGACCCAGGAGCTGACTGCGCAGGCGCCGTATATAGCCGCGTCACGCCCTCCGAAAAAACCCGAACTAGGACCGGCTATTTTCGGCGCCTGCGCAGTCAGCTCCTGGGTATGTGCGCAGGCGCCGAGAAAAGCCGAATGCTAATCGGCTGTTTCCGGAAGGCGTGACGCCTTATAGCGGCGACATTCCGCGGTGCGCCTGGAATTCAATGATTTGATATAAAGTAAGTACGTGCATTAAAAAAAAAAAAAAACAGCATACTGGCGCTGACGCCAGTATGCTGGATGTAATGAAAAAAAGTGATTTTAAGGGTGGAACTCCGCTTTAAGCCTCATGGGCATGGAGTTCAAGAGAGCTTCACAGGTTGCCACTGGAGTCCTCTTCCACTCCTCCATGATGACATCATGGAGCTGGTGGATGTTAGAGACCTTGTGCTCCTCCACCTTTTCGTTTGAGGATGCCCCACAGATGCTCAATAGGGTTTAGGTCTGGAGACATGCTTGGCCAGTCCATCACCTTTACCCTCAGCTTCTTTAGCAAGGCAAAGTTTGTCTTGGAGGTGTGTTTGGGGTCATTATCATGTTGGAATACTGCCCTGTGGACCAGTCTCTGAAGGGAGGGGATCATGCTCTGCTCCAGTATGTCACAGTACATGTTGACATTCATGGTTCCCTTAATGAACTGTAGCTCCCCAGTGCCGCAGCACTTATGCAGCCCCAGACCATGACACTCCCACCACCAGGCTTTACTGTAGGCAAGACATACTTGTCTTTGTACTCCTCCCCTGGTTGCCGGACACACGCTTGACACCATCTGCACCAAATAAACCAATGAGAGAAGAGAGATCACCGCTCCAGGTGGGTCTGCTATGCAATTGGGGATAAAATCAGGATACCAAGGGTTCCGGCAATGCACTAGGCAGGTGATAGGAATTTCAAAGGGATGGACAGCCGCACTTCGAAAAAACTGTAGAGTTGTCTTTATTGGTAAAAACAGCAAAAAGATGCACCACAAAATTCACAGCAAGGCAAACAATCAGGAAGAGCCGATGTGTTTCACACTGGTTCAGTGCTTAGTCATGGCTAATAAAACTTTTTGCAAATTGGCTATGCGTCGCTTTAACTGACAATTGCGCGGTCGTACGACGTGGCTTCCAAACAAAATTGGCGTCCTTTATTCCCCACAAATAGAGCCTTCTTTTGGTGGTATTTGATCACCTCTGCATTTTTTATTTTTTTGTGCTATAAACAAAATAGAGCTACAATTTTGAAAAAAATGCAATGTTTTTTACTTTTTGCTATAATAAATATCCCCCAAAAATATATAAATTTATTTTTTCCCTCAGTTTAGGCTGATACGTATTCTTCTACCTATTTTTGGTAAAAAAAATCGCAATAAGCGTTTATCGGTTGCTTTGCGCAAAATTTAAAGCGTTTACAAAATAGGGGATAGTTTTATTGCATTTTTTTTTTTTTTTACTACTAATGGCAGCAATCAGCGATTTTTTTCATGACTGCGACATTATGGCGGACACTTCATACAATTTGGACACATTTTTGGGCAAATTGTCATTTTCACAGCAAAAAATGCATTTAAATTGCATTGTTTACTGTGGAAATGACAGTTGCAGTTTGGGAATTAATCACAAGGGGGCACTGTAGGGGGGTGTGGCTGTAGGTCTGACATCATCGATCGTGTCCCCCCTATAAAAGGGATGACGCGATCAATGCTGCTGCCATAGTTGCGGCCGGCGTATCTATTTGCGTTGTTTACATTAGAGTTACGCCCGGCATAAAGTTACCCCTGCTATAGTGAGGCGCAGCCAATGTTAAGTATGGACGTCGGGACAGCGTCGTATTGTACGTCGTTTACGTTGTTTGCGTAAGTCGATTCAGAATGGGGCTGGGCGTAATTTACGTTCACGTAGTTTATATTTGCGACGTGATTTGGAGCATTTCGTTTGGCGCAACGTTTATGTCGGGTCACGATTAGTTTACATACAACACGCCCCCTACCTGCCCTATTCGAATTACGCGGGGATACGCCGGTCCATTTACGATACGCCGCCGTAACTTACGTAACAAGTGCTTTGTGAATACAGCACTTGCCCGTAAAAGTTGTGGAGGCGTAGCGTAAATCGGATACCCTACGCCCGCACAAAGATACACTCTCCATCCTGAATCTAGCCCTATAACTTTTGTGCAAACGAATAATACACTTATTGCGATTTTACCAAAAATATGTATATTTTGAGGGGCCAACAAATTTACACTGTTATACAAGCTGTACACTCACTACCTTACATTGTAGCAAAGTGTCATTTCTTCAGTGTTGTCACATGAAAAACGATAATAAAATGTTTATAAAAATGTGAGGGGCGTACTGTATTTACCATGCAGCAGGCCAGCACTACTTTTATTCTCCACATCCAATTGAATGACAGAGCGATGTACACGCCTCTTTGCAGTACATAGTGCAAATGCACATCCCTCACCTCATCAGACACAGCTTAGTCCTATAGTTGAATATTTGTTGCTTGTAAATAAGTCCATGTCCACTCTAGGGCCGCATTAGATTTTATGCTAGTCCAAAAGCTTCATCAGTTACGATCACAAGTAGAAGACTTGGATCTGTTGTGCACGGAAGAACACTCCTTGTCGGAATCCTGAGGCCGCGTACACACGAGGAGACATGTCAGATGAAAACGGTCCGCGGACCGTTTTCATCGGACATGTCTCCGGGGATCTTTTGGTCTGATGGTGTGTACACACCATCAAACCAAAATCCCCGTGGACAGACAGCGCGGTGACGTGGAGGTGATGTTGCCACCGCGACGTCCGCAAACCAGGAAGTAAAATGCTTCCACACATGCGTCGAATCCATTCGACGCATGCGGGGGATTTCTGTCCGCTGGTTAGGCGTACTAGCCAGCGGACATGTCCGACGGACAGGTTTCCAGCAGACAAGTTTTAACCACTTTAGCCCCGGACCATATTGCTGTCCAATGACCAGAGCACTTTTTGTGATCCGGCACTGCGTCGCTTTAACTGACAATTGCGCGGTCGTGCGACGTGGCTCCCAAACAAAATTGGCGTCATTTTTTTCCCACAAATAGAGCTTTCTTTTGGTGGTATTTGATCATCTCTGCGTTTTTTGTTTTTTGCGCTATAAACAAAAATAGAGCGACAATTTTGAAAAAATATCAATATTTGTTACTTTTTGCTATAATAAATATCCCCCAAAAAATATATAAAAAAAACTTTTTTTTCCTCAGTTTAGGCCGATACGTATTCTTCTACCTATTTTTCATTAAAAAATTGCAATAAGCGTTTATTGATTGGTTTGTGCAAAAGTTATAGCGTTTACAAAATAGGGGGTCGTTTTATGGCATTTTTATTAATATTTTTTTTTTACTAGTAATGGCGTCATTTTTTTCAGTACTGCGACATTATGGCGGACACTTCGGACACTTTTGACACATTTTTGGGGCCATTGGCATTTTTATAGCGATCAATGCTATAAAAATGCATTGTATTACTATAAAAATGCCATTGGCAGTGAAGGGGTTAACACTAGGGGGCAGGGAAGGGGTTAAGTGTGTTCTTGGGTGTGTTCTCACTGTATGGGGGGGTAGCCTCACTAGGGGAAATCACTGATCTTCTGTTCATACATTGTATGAACATAAGATTAGCGTTTCCCCTGCTGACAGGACCGGGAGCTATGTATAGCTACGGGCTCTCGCCCAGCAGTGCCACCGTCCTGCAGTAATATGACGGCAGGCGGTCGGCTAGTGGTTAAAGCATGTTTTAAAACTTTTGTCTGCTGGAAACCTGTCCGCCAGGCCATACACACGATCGGATATGTCCACTGAAAGTGGTCTGCGGACCAGTTTCAGCGGACATGTTCGATTGTCTGTACGCGGCCTGAGACGCCCTTCATATATGCCCAATTACAGACTCTCGGAAAATCCCCCTGACTCCCATAGGCTCCCACATCAATGCATATGAAGTGCAGGTGGGCATCCTCTTATCCCAAGAGTACTATGGAAAAGTATTTAAAATAATTGAAATAGCGGAAACCGGACTTAGTATTTTCACTAGTGTTTTCCAGGGCGCCTATGCAATTTGGAAACTGAGTCTTCTGCCAAAATTAATTAGCAACCTTTTCCAAAATTTCTTCCATTGGCTGAGACATAATGACATTATGGGGGTTATTTACTAAAGAAAAATTCACTTTGCACTACAAGTGCAAACTACAAGTGCAAAGTGCACTTGAAATTGCACTGAAAGTGCACTTTGAAGTGCAGTCGCTGTAGATCCGAGGGGGACATGCAAGGAAAATAAAAAACAGCATTTTAGCTTGCACATGATTGGATGATAAAATCAACAGAGCTTCCCCTCATTTGAAATCTACCCCTCAGATTTACAGCGACTGCACTTCCAAGTGCACTTTCAGTGCAATTTCAAGTGTACTTTGCACTTGTAATTTGTACTTGTAGTGCAAAGTGGATTTGCCTTTCGTAAATAACCCCCTATGTACCTCCTCCCATAGTTGCAAGTACGTTTCCCCGATCATTTTTTGCCACTGTGTTCACACCCATCAGAAAGTAATGGTGTACAGATGCAGAAGTTTGTCCTGTTGCCAGATACCTACAATAGAAAAAAAATATCATTAAAAATTGACCATAGAAAAAAAAATGATAAAAATCTAAAAAAAATAGCTATTTAAAAAAAATACAAAATAATAAAAAAGATTATTGATGCAAACATAAAAATAAAATAAAAAATACATGTGACTTTTACATAATTACATACCTGAGTGTATTGTGGGCATTTGAGAGTGAAAAGTTTTTTTTTTTTAATAAAAATACTTATAAACTGACGTGCTTAAACATGACAGCAATACGAATATACATATGCTAATCTAAGGTACACACGATCGGTCAAAACCGATGAAAACGGACTGAAGGTCTGTTTCATCGGTTCAAACCGATCGTATGTGGGCCCCATCGGTCAGTTATCCTTCAGTCAAAAAAAAAAAACTTGCTTTAAAATTTAACCGATAGACGCCTAACTGATAGGTCAAAACCGATTGTTAGTATGCAAAAGCATCGGTTAAAAACCCACGCATGCTCAGAATCAAGTCGACGCATGCTTGGAAGCATTGAACTTCGTTTTTTCAGCACGTCGTTGTGTTTTACGTCACCGCGTTCTGACACAATAGTTTTTTTAACCGATGGTGTGTAGGCATATCAGACCATCAGTCAGCTTCATTGGTTAACCGATGAAAGCAGTCCTTCGGACCGTTCTCATCAGGTGGACTGATAGTGTGTACGTGGCCATAACACTACCTTCGCCCCAGACATACAGTGCTGCTGTACAAAGGTGCCTTTGTCCCCCCTTTCAAAGAGTGGAGCTACCCCAAGACACTGGTGAATATAAATAAGAAAAAAAAGAATACTACAGTATTGCAGTCACCACATCTAATGCCTCGTACACCTGATCGGTTTTCCCGATGGGAAAACTGCCATGTTTGCTTATGGTCGGGAAAAACGGCCGTGTATGCTCCATAGCAGTTTTCCCAACAGGAATACCGCTAGGGGGTGTTGAATCCAAATAAAAGGGGCTTTCACACTTATACCTACTGTGCCAAGTTTTAGAGGATATATACATTTTTATTTATATGTAGCGCTACCCCCTCAGGATCCGCTGGTTAGATTTGGGATCGGCGTGTCACCATTGTAGCATATCTAGGGGTATGATGAAAAGTAGATTATGTGAGCAGTAATAGAATGTCCAAACAGCAAGATGTTGTTTTCTGTGCTTTTATTGTCGTGTCCAACACGGCAACAGGTAACTTCAGGTGAAGAAAGAAAGATGGTGAAAGAAGAAGTTGCAGGTTCAGGCCTTAGTTATGCAGAAACAGTCCTGCTTCATCAGTACCTCTGATTTGTCGCCACTCCCGCCGGAGTGGGTGCAGTGTACCCGGACAGTCTCTCTCACAGAACTGGCAGCTGGGGTATCACTCGGAACTTTGAGAAGGAAGACAAGCCTCTGCCACAGACTTGGCTCAATGGAAACAGGAGTGGTACCTCTGCCACAGGCCCTTGCTCTGGAATGCGACTTGATGGAGCGATTCCTTCTCAATAAAGTAATTGCCTGAACTGTTTTCAGGTAGTTCTTGATTTTAGGTTACCGACTGACAGGTTGCCATAAAACAAACTCCCAGTGTCCGGTCACCTCGATCCCCGATGGCTTGTCTAGGCCCTATTGGATCGCCTGCCTCCGGGCTCTCCTCAGACTGACTCCCCACCGAACAGCACAACTCGCTTGGGATCTTCTCATAGAAGTGGGGACCCAGTAAGTCACTGGGGCCCCTCTGCAGCTTTAGTTGCTCCGGGCCATGAGGGCCCAGAGTAAGGAACTCCACGTAGCATGTGCTCCCCGGCCTGGCAGGCCATCTCGCCAGGGGCCCGTGATGTGCGCACACCCTGAAGGTGGGTTCCGCACCCGGATCCAACCTCGAACTCCCCGAAGCCAAAATGGCACCCTAAAGAAGTACCCTCCCCCAGCATGCCCCGCGAGGGAAAAACTCTGATTAGCTGCTGGCAAGAAGGCGCTCCCACTGGTCTCTACTGCCGCCACGTGTCATTCCAAGATAGAAAGGCATCTTTGGAACACAGAATGAAACAACAGCACAGCACTAAACTAACACAAGTCACACAGGTGAGAGCTAAGTAATTCTCTCATCCCCCTCTAAATTTAAACAGCGTCTGTACTTGAAAGTATAGGGGCGCTACATATATATTTTCTTTATCCAGTATGCTCAGAAATACAGCAAATACAATATGATTTTATATTACTGTACTCATGTACTCAAGCTCCAATCTACTCACAGATGAATCCAGTGGCGGCCCATAATGCAGGGCCCCCTATCTTAGCGTCTGGCCCCCTAATCTACATACGGGTCACTGGACGCATCGATTCCAATGGGTTTTTTGTTTTGTTTTTTAAGCATGTGATTAGAGACAGAGGCCAAAGCCACTGGCTGATTCAGAACCAGAGTCAGAAGGTGTCTCTCTTTCCTCCCTCTCTTTCCTCCCTCTCTGTTTTTGTTCTGTTCAGATGGGAGTTTTCATGAGAGTTTGAAGATAATCAGGTGTCTATGACAGGAGTTTATATAAAATTGCTTTAACAGATAAAAACCTATATATATATATATATATATATATATATATATATATATATATATATATATATATAACTGAATCCAATGTTGTACCCTACAATAACAATTTTCTGCCACTAGATGCCACTAGTTTCCTGGGATAATTTCTAGGAAGTATACAGCCTCAGGCACACTTAGGTCTAATGTACTCAGGATGTTTTACAACCTCTCCCGAACAATTTAACTTGACAGATAGTAGCCAACGTTTAAAAATGTCAGTTTTGGCATGTTCACTTGCCGCGTTTACGTTTAGAAGCGTTTTTTTAAATGCCTGTAAATGAAACACAGCTAAATGCTAGGTACCGCGTTTACACACGTTTACAAGCTGTTACAGGTGTTTCAAGTGCCTCTAAACATCCATCCTGAATGCATATTTTTGCTTTCCAAAAAATGCTTCTAAACTCAACTGCCTAGAAACGACTGACTATAAACAACCCTGTGTACATGTACTGATAAGATAACATAGAGGAGAGTTCAGGGGCCGCTGAAAAAAAATGTTTGGTCACCATTATTTTTCAGCACTGCTTTAACCCTCTTGGGCATGGAGTTCACCAGAGATTCACAGGTTGCCACTAGAGCCCTCTTTCACTCCTCCGTGACAACATCACAGAGCTGGTAGATGTTAGAGACCTTGCGTTCCTCCACCTTCTGTTTGAGGATGCCCCACAGATGCTCAGTAGGGTTTAGGTCTGGAGACATGCTTGGCCAGTCCATCACCTTCAACCTCAGCTTCTTTAGCAAGCAGGCCCAGACTGGGACAAAAAATAGGCCCGGGGATTTTAGACTGAGCAGCCCAGGGCGGGGGGGGGGGGCGCTGCGGGGGTTAATGATGGGATGTGGGGTGAGATAAAGAAATATAGATGGATAGACAGACAGAGAAAGATAAATAAATATAGATATAGAAAGAAAGATAGATATAGATAGAAAGATAGATATAGAAAGAAAGATAGATATAGAAAGAAAGATAGATATAGAAAGAAAGGGAGGTGGATAGAGAGATAGAGAGATAGATAAAGATAGAAAGAAAGAAGGGAAGGAAGATAGATAAAGATAGCAAGAAAGAAGGGAAGGAAGGAATATAGATAAAGAAAGAAAGATAGATAAAGATAGAAAGAAAGAAGGGAAGGAAGGTAGGACGATAAAGAAAGATAGATAAAGATAGAAGAAAAGGACTATAGATAGATAGATACAAAAAGATAGATAAATATAGAAAGAAAGAAGGGAAGGAAGAGAGAAAGATAGATAGATAGATAGATAGATAGATAGATAGATAGATAGATAGATAGATAGATAGATAGATAAAGATAGAGGGAAAGGAGGAAGATAGATATATAAAGAAAGAACGATAGATAGATAAAGATAGAAAGAAAGAAGCAAAAGAAGATCGATAGATAAATAGATAAAGAAATATAGATAAAGATAGAAAGAAAGAAGGGAAGGAAGATACATAGATAAAGATAGATAGATAAAGATGGAAAGAAGAGAAGGAAGATAGATAGATAGATAGATAGATAGATAGATAGATAGATAGATAGATAGATAGATAGATAGATAGAGATAGATACATAGATAGAAAGGAAGGAAGATGGATGAAGAAAGATAGAAAGAAAGAGAGGGAAGGAAGGAAGATAGAGAAAGAAAGAAAGAAAGAAAGAAAGAAGGGAAGGAAGGAAGGAAAATAGTTATAGATAGATAGATAGATAGATAGAACGGAAGATAGATACAGAAAGAAAAAAAGATAAAGATAGAAAGAAAGAAGGGAAGGAAGACAGATATAGATAGATAGAAAGGAAGGAAGATAGATAAAGATAGAAAGAAATGGATGGAAGGAAGATAGATAGATAAAGAAAGATAGATAGATAACGATAGAAAGAAAAAAGGGAAAGAAGATAGCTATAGATAGAAGGGAAGGAAGATAGATAGATAGATAGATAGATAGATAGATAGATAGATAGATAGATAGAGATAGAAAGAAAGAAGGAAAGGAAGGAAGATAGATAAAGTTAGCAAGAAAGAAGGAAAGGAAGGAAGATAGATAAAGTTAGCAAGAAAGAAGGGAAGGAAGGAGTATAGATAAAGAAAGAAAGAAAGAAAGAAAGAAGGGAAGGGAGGTAGGAAGATAAAGAAAGATAGATAAAGATAGAAAGAAAGGGAAGGAAGATAGATAAAGATAGATAAAGATAGAAAGAAAGAAGGGTAGGAAGATCGATAGATATAGATATAGATAGATAGATAAATAGATAGATAGATAGATAGATAGGAAGTAAGATAGATAGGAAGTAAGATAGATAAAGAAAGAAAGATATATAAAGATAGAAAGAAGGGAAGGAAAGAAGATAAATATAGATAGAAAGGAAGGAAGATAGATAACGAAAGAAAGAAAGAAAGAAAGAAAGAAAGAAAGAAAGAAAGAAAGAAAGAAAGAAAGAAAGAAAGAAAGAAAGAAAGAAAGAAAGAAAGAAAGAAAGAAAGAAAGAAAGAAAGAAAGAAAAAAAGAAAGAAAGAAAAAATAGATAGATAGATAGATAGATAGATAGATAGATAGATAGATAGAAAAAGTGAAGGAAGATAGATAAAGAAAGATAAAGTTAGAAAGAAAGAAGGCAAGGAAGATAGATAGAAAGGAAGGAAGATAGATAAAGATTGAAAGAAAGAACACAGACAGGAGGAGAGGGTGAGAGGAGGGGGAGGAGTAGAGCAGCTCCTCTCCTCTAACTGGTCCTGCTGGCAGCAAGGGGAGGGGGAGAAATGTCAGAGCTGGCTGTGATATGCACAGCTCATCTCTCTTTATCTGGAGCTCTCTATCTGGTGCTGTGTTGGTGGCGGGGAATCTCTGCTATTAGCAAAACTGGGTGCCGCCTCTCGACCTGCAACCCCTTGGGAGACATGACATGCGGCCCACCAAGGGCCAATCGCGGGCCGGGGCCGCCAAGGGCTGTTTGCGGGCCGCGACCGGCCCGCGGGCCGCCGCGGCCCACCGGCATATGCCCGGTTTGCCCCTATGGCCAGTCCGGGCCTGTTAGCAAGGCAGTGGTTGTCCTGGAGGTGTGTTTGGGGTCGTTATCATGTTGGAATACTTCCCTGTGGCCCAGTCTCTGAAGGGAGGGGATCATGCTCTGCATCAGTATGTCACAGTACATGTTGGCATTCATGGTTCCCTCAATAAACTGTAGCTCCCCAGTTCCAGCAGCACTAATGCAGCCCCATACATGACGGTCCCACCACCACCGTTCTAGGATAACACACCGTTCTAGGATAATTACCCCTCCTGAGGTCAGCTGTCTCAGTATTTAATGAAGCAGGGTGTTGGCCTGGCTCTATTTGCAACAGAGATAATGAAAAGAAAATAGCTGGATAGCCACACTCCACATATTCACCTTTATTCAAAAGTATAAAATCAAGGCATCAAGGGTAGGTACAGAGTAACTGCACTACCGCAGACATGTTTCACCCCAGACACGGTGCTTAGTCATAGCTAGGGATGAGCCGAACATACCCGCTTTCGGTTCGCACCAGAACCGTCGAACAGACCGACCGTTCGCGCGAACATTTAGAACCCCATTGAAGTCTATGGGACTCGAACGTTCGATTTAAAAACGCTCATTTTAAAGACCAATATTCAATTTATTGTTGGAAAACATCTTTGAGAACCCGGGTCTTGCCCCAGGGAACATGTATCAATGAAAAAACTTTTTTTAAACTTTTTTTCCATTGATACATGTTCCCTCGGGCAAGACCCGGGTTCTCAAAGACATTTTCACAGGCAAACTATAGACACCCAGCACTGCAGGTACAATATTTAAAGGAATTTTTCATTTTTTTTTATTTAAACATTATTAAAATCACTGCTCCAGGAGTTAAATTAAATTCCTTTAAATATTGTACCTGCTGGGTGTCTATACGTGTGATAACGTCTTTAAAGAGGAGGTTCACCCTAAATATTCTCTCTCCAATGCGATCCAGCATACTGGCGACAGCGCCAGTATACTGTTTTTTTTTTTTATTAAATCCCTCACTTACTGTGAAATCTTTAATTTTACTTTTCTTTCCCCCCCGTGGTGGATGGCGCTTGTATAGCGCGTCACAGCTTCTGAAAATACCCGATTTAGGACTCGGGTATTTCCGGTGCAATGCGGCGCCTGCGCACAGACCTAGGAGCTGACTGCGCAGGCGCCGTATTTCTCCGAGTCCTATGGCTAAAAAGCCGAAATAGGACTCGGAGAAATACGGCGCCTGCGCAGTCAGCTCCTAGGTCTGTGCGCAGGCGCCGCATTGCGCCGGAAATACCCGAGTCCTAAATCGTGTATTTTCGTAAGCTTTGACAAGCTGTATAGGCGCCAGCCACCGCGGGGGAACAAAATAAAATGAAAGATTTCACAGTAAGTGGGGGATTTAAAAAAAAATAAACAGCATACTGGCGCTGACGCCAGTATGCTGGATCACATGGGAGAGGGTATATTTTAGGGTGAACCTCCTCTTTAAATAGCACAATCACCTGCCTGCCAGTAAATTAGGAAGAACTGATCTATCTAAGCTATACAGTGTATAAATATATGTACAACTCCTAGGGATGTATATATATTCTCTACACACTGTAAATTAAGCTAAACTGACTAGCCTGCCTGCCTGCCTGCTCTATCTAGCTATCTAAAAAGACAATCTCTCTGTCTCTCTGACTGCTCTCATTAACAAGCCGGAACACACTACACAAGGCCTCCCAGCAGACGGCCTTTTATAGTGTGGGGCGTGTGCTAAAGCCCTGAGCCATAATTGGCCAAAGCCACCCAGGCTTTGGCCAATTATGGCTCTTTCGTTTTTTGCGCGCTGTGATTGGCCAAGCATGCAGGACATACAGCATGCTTGGCCAATCATCAGCGCGCAATGCCGCAGTGAATTATGGGCCGTTTTGCGTCACTCGAATTTGGCGCGAACGACCGCTTTTGTTCGAATTTCGTCGAATGTAGGAACAGACAAAGTTCGAGTCGACGTTCATATCGAACACGAAGCTCATCCCTAGTCATAGCTAAAGTGCTGAATATACATACAGGTACATATATACACCAAAGTAATTAAGCAAATGGACAACACATGTATGTCGTAAGTAACGTAATAGGAAGCACCTATTTAGCATCTACAATCCAAAATGTAACCATTAAATATAAAGAGAACAGCCCCCTGCTGGAAATTCCACATATCAAAAACATATAATAATAAAAAAGAACAATCTCATGTTTAGGTAGAGAGGCACCGGTGCAACCTAGAAAAGAAGGAAAAGACATAACACATAAAATAATACCATATGTAATAAAAACTCTCATGCACTAACAAATACGCAAAAAGGGAAGAATTTTTTTAACCCCCCGTATGCATCAATGCTGGTGCGTGTAGCTCAAATAATCTAATCTGCTGATAAAAGTATAAATAAGAGAAAAGTAAAAATAAGTAACTATTCTGCGATGTGATAATCTCATGTATATCTCAAACAAAACTCCCACCACCATGCTTGACTGTAGGCAAGACACACTTGTCTTTGTACTCCTCACCTGGTTGCTGCCTCCAGGGCTGCTGTTAGGAATCATGGGGCCCCGTACAGCCTACCTGACAACCCCCCCCCCCCCACACACACCTGACGGTATTCTATATAATATGTAAAACAGGGGGGGTGCAATCAGCGCAAAAATATAAAGATCAGAAAAAAATAAAAATAATAAGTGTAAAAATGAAAAATACTCAAAGAGTGAATTTCATATGGATGCAAGCTGAACACCAAAAGAACAATCACAAAATTCCTGAAGTAAATATATCAAACAGAGCAGTGCAGCGCAAACCTAAATAGCATAATATTAATATTAAAACGAATATGCTCATACCAGTGAAGACATAATTGAATTAATAACAGTGAAAAAATAAAATAAAATAAAATAAAAAGAAAGTCCACATTTGCAAAGTGCAAACAAATCCTGTGATCAAAACAGTCAGGCGGCGTACACACGATCGGATATATCCGATGAAAACGGTCCGCGGACCATTTCCATCGGATATGTCCGATCGGGAGTTTGATCCGATGGCGTGTACACACCATCGGATCAAATTCCCCGCCGCCGGAAGGCGCGGTGACGTGGCGGTGACGCGGCGGTGACGTTGACGCCGCCGCGTCACCGCAACGTCACCGCACCAGGAAGTAAAACACTTCCGCGCTTGCGCCGAATCCATTCGGCAGCGGCGCGGCGGCGGTGGGGGCCGACATGTCTGCTGGTAAGTGTACTAACCAGCAGACATGTCGGGCGGACAGATCCCCACCGGATAGATTTCAAAGCATGCTTTGAAATCTGTCGGGTGGAGAAATCTGTCCGCTAGCCCATACACACGAGCGGAGATGTCTGCTGAAACGGTCCATCGGACCGTTTTCAGCGGACATATCCCCTCGTGTGTACGCGGCCTCAGAGTATCTCCACCATGTGACTTGGAAAACCAATATTTCAAATATTTCAAACGTGATCCCTTCACCAGTAAAGATGGGTACTCTCACCTCACACCAAGACCCTTGTTTTACCAAAGGTCTAAAACGCTTAGAACAAATGGCAGGAAATCCAGATGGCTCAAAGATGTGCAATTGTCAGCTGAAGGACCCGGAGATATGCAAGTATCCTCAGTGGCACCAACGAATCAATATGCAAAGAAAAAAGGCCAGATCTAAGAGCTTCCATATAAACCAGGTCTCTTTAATGAGTATAAAATGTGCAGGGTACTCACATTCAAGTAGAAAATACAGGCATAAAACACCATATCAGGCAGCTCAAATGAAGATGTGGGACATCAAGGAGTGACATGGGATGGTTCCTGACCCCGGACGCGTATCGTAATACTACTTCCTCAGCAGGGCGGACTATATAATGATTAACAAAAAAATACATGACAATCAAAGTATTATTGGACACAAATGCCCCCCCCCCCCCCCAATTCCCCCTCCTACTACAAATCTCCCCTGCCTGCATAATTCCCCCAATCCCTCCTATTAGCCCCAAATTCCCTCATCGGCTCCTGGTACACAATCACCCGCATCTCCCCTCCCAGCACAAATTTTCTTTCTTCAATTATTTTCCTAGTACACATTCCCACAAATCCCTCCTCCTAGCACCTCTCGGGCAGGGGAAAGAGCTCAGCTGGAGCTGACCAGGTCTCTCACACGGTAGGGACAGGGGGAGAAACCTGGATAAGAGACATGGAGGGCATTGTTCTCCACCAACCCTCCTGCTGTCTGGGCCCCTCTATGTGCCGGGGCCCCCTACATGAGGGCTGGTGGTCCCCCCCTATCAGCAGCCCTGGCTGCCTCACACGCTTGACACCATCTGAACAAAATACTGTAAGTTTATCTTATTCTCATCAGACCACAGGACATGGTTTCAGTAATCCAGGTCCTTAGTCTGCTTGTCTTCAAAAAACTGTTTGCAGGCTTTCTTGCACAATATCTTTAGAAGAGGTTTCCTTCTGGGGTGACAGTCATGCAGACCAATTTGATGCAGTGTGTGGCGTATGGTCTGAGCACTGACAGGCTGACCCCCCCACCCCTTCAACCTCTGCAGCAATGTTGGCAGCACTTATACTTATACCCAAACATAACCTCTGTATATGACCCCGAACACGTGCACTTAATTTCTTTGGTCGACCATGGCGAGGCCTGTTCTGAGTGGAACCTGTCCTGTTAAACTGCTTTATGGTCTGGGCCACCATGCTGCAGCTCAGTTTCAGGGTCTTGGTAATCTTCTTATAGCCTATGCCATCTTTTTGTAGAGTAACAATTCTTTTTTTCCAGATCCTCAGAGAGTTCTTTGCCATGAGGTGCCATGTTGAACTTCCAGTGATCAGTATGAGAGAGTGAGAGTGATAAAGGCAAATTGAATACACCTGCTCCCCAGTCACACCTGAGACCTTGTAACACTAACAATTAACATGTCACTTGGGGAGAGAAAATGGCTAATTAGGCCCAATTTGAACATTTTGACTTAGGGAAGTAATCACTTTTGTTGCAAGTGGTTTAGACATTTATGGCTGTGTGTTGAGTTATTTTGAGGGAACAGCAATTTTACACTGTTATACAAGCTGTACACTTACTACTTAACATTGTAACAAAGTGTAATTTTTATACTTTCTTAACTTCTTTGTATTGCATAGTTTAAGCTATCTTTCAGTGTCATAATTGCTAAGTATCCGTTTTTTTTACAGGACAGTATATATAAAATGATCTGTACATTATGTCCCATTGAATGTCCTACAAAATGTCTGTCCAGACAAAGGGCAGTACAGAAGTTGCTCTGACAGGCATTGAATAAAGTGAACTTTAACTTACTTCAAGAAAATGTCCTCCCAATATTTCTGGGAATGCTGACAACTATGCAAACTTTTTTTACATATTGCTCAACTGAAGACTTATGATCTGTTATTTTATCTATCATCAGGCAGTAGTGTATTTTTCCACCTCTGTTAGCATTTGGCACAGCCAGTAACTCACACATAGCTCATTTGAATTCACTGTAGATTTATTTTTAGTTGCCTTGGACTCTCTGTGTTGATTATTCCAAAAACGAAAAAAATAATCACCATGTGGAGCCTCAGGAAACTCAATGTGTACGGATGGCTTAAATCAGCTTTACAGTTAATATTCCATTTACTTTTAAATGACTGAAAACAATGCTACCTATCACAATGATTATATTCTTTTTCAGTGAGGCAGGAAATAACGTCTTTTTTTTAACCTGTAGAATTTTTTGGTTTGTTTCTTAGTTTAACAAAAAAAAAAAACATTTATTACAATTACAAACATACCAGGGACTATGGTGCAAAATATTATATTTACGGAAACACTGTACCAAACTAATCCTACTATAAGGCCCTGTTCTCACCATTCATCTTTGGCAGTGTGTGTAGTGCCTTCCTAGTTAGGGGCTAGGGCTGATAGGTAAATTTAGTTCTTTTTGGGCTTTTCTGTTTCTAGTGGAGCAGTGACTGATTGTTTTGGACAGATCAGTATCTAACAGGCTGCAGGCTTAAAGTGAATGTAAACCCTAACATATACCCAGTGAAGTAAACAGCCTCAGATGATACATAGGAATAAAACAAATCTCCATATATAAGTATTATATATATATATATATATATATATATATATATATATATATATATATACAGAGCTTTTTTTCTCAGAAAATAGGTGCAGGAACTCAACCACGACCCCGTTCATATTTCACAAACAGTAGAAGGGTCTTAAAGAGGCATTAAATACCAGAATTGCACTACATACAGAATGCAGAGTTCAGGGGGGTTACACACAGAGTGCAGAGCTGTCACTTGTAAACACAGAAACCAGACTTCTGTGTTCACAAGTGATTGTGGTGAGCAGGCACCAAAGGGTCTGGGCCAAAGGTGGTGGAACTGAGTTCCCCCAAGTTCCCCCAGAAAAAAAGCCCTGTATATATATATATATATATATATATATATATATATATATATATATGCTGTCTTCACGTTTATATATCCTTTAGAATATGCACAGCATGTTAGAAGATTTAATCTTTCTGGTCACCACTGGGAGTGGATTATTGGCATACAGCCAAGACAGCTGATTGGAGGAAAGGCAGACACCCCCTCTCCACATCGGCAAAGGAAGAAAGGAATGTGCAAGCTCTGCTCTGAGACAGCAAGCTGACTGCTAATCTATTTATAGCAACCTCCCCAGACACACAATTCAGGCTGCTGCCTTCAAGAACTTGTCAAAAGTTATCAGGCTGATAACAGAAGAGAGCAGGAGACAGCTACTGGACTCAGTGCTTTGAAAAGAGATAAGAAAACACTACTGGTATATGTGCTCAGCTCAAATTTCATTAATGGGGTTTACATCCACTTTAATTGCTTCTCCCTGTCTTCTGGAAAGCTCCAGAACATAGGAGTGGAGAAAGTCAAATGAGTAGTCTGAATGCTAACCAAAAATGTGTTTTGCGATTGTATGGCAATTTGAGATCACAGGAAGGATCACAGTGATTCTGCCCAAGATCCCAAAACGCCAAATGTGAATGGGGCCTAAAGAGCTCATATATGAGAGTGGACCTTTCTGATGAACAATTAGACGTGATTACAATGGCTGTTTTAAGATACCTGGTTTGGGATAAATGCTTTTGACTTACTTACTTACTGTGCATGCATGAGGCTCTGATAGGGTTGACACCTGTCCATGATTCACCTGGACAGTCTGGGTTTTAAATCATGTGTCCAAGTTTCAGTCTTCCTAAAACCCGGACACATTATTCAGTTTGCACCAGGGTGGCCAACTTTCAGTAAATTTACAAACAGTTTGTAAAATCCATAATTGTTGCGTCTGTCCATGAACGTCAATTACGGACATGCAGCCTACATGATTGTAATAGAGAATCAAGGACAGATGCAAAAAGTACAGATTTTACAAACTGTTCATAAATTTACTGAAAGTTGGCAACCCTGGTTTGCACTGTGGCTCCTCAAGTATCCAAGATAGTTACACACAAATCTGTTGCCTTCCAGGGTGCCTGTCTGGGGGCAGATTCAGCATCACTGGGAGGCTGGGCAGTTATGTCAACAAGAGCATTTTGGCCATACCCATTATTCACCACCACATGCTATACACGCCGCATTACTACTTTCTTTGGGGCAACCAAATGTGTCCCAGGTCTTGTATAATCCCATAGGGGGTTTATTTACTAAAGGCAAATCCACTTTAAACTACAAGTGTACTGTAAGTGCACTTGGAAATGCACTTGGATGTGCAGTCACTGTAGATCTGAGGGGGACATGCAAGGAAAATAAGAAACAGCATTTTTTCTTGTACATGATTGGATGATAAAATCAGCAGAGCTTCCACCTCATTTTAGATCTTCCCCTCAGATCTAAAGTGACTGCACTTCCAAGTGCACTTGCAGTCTACTTGTAGTGCAAAGTGGATTTGCCTTTAGTAAATCAACCCCAGAGTGTATACTACGGGAGAAAAAAAATTGCCCTGTGCCACCAAAGTGTTCAGGTTTGGCTTGAAGAAAAGGTGTCAACCCTTGGCTCAAAATAAGGATAACACTCTCTCCTGTACTGCTAGGGGGACACTCGTCTTAATGTATGGTTTGTCCTAGAGAAGAGAAAAGGATGGAGCTGTGAAAAATATTAGTTATATAAGTAATATAAGTGTTTGTGGCAGGCTTCCCGCTATTCACAAATGGCCTACAAGTATGGGAAGAGCATGAATGGATATGTTTTTAAATCATATTGGTTTAAAATTATGGAATAAAGTTCACTGACTGCAAGGTGTATTTTTTTTTAAAGGAGAACTAACCCCTTAGGCATTTAATTAAACTTTCCTACTGCATGTGACGTCTATCCCAAACAATGTACATGATGATTAGCAATTTTTAACATGAAGACGGACCCATCTTCTGAGAGACTCTGCTGTTTACAAAATGCATGAACACAAAAGCTGAGAATTTTGGTGGTCTTCAGTATTTAGTGTCTTCTGTTAGAAGTGTGCTGTGCCTACAGATACATACAGTAGATGCTGCTGGGCTGGAGTGTGCTAACTATCAATAAAACTGTGAAGGGAGTGTGGCCTGTGTTTACACATGAAACACCAGACAGAATCGAAAGCATCTAGTGGTTATCTAGAGGCCATTGTACAACTATAAACAAACAAGTGCTTTTCAACCCTAAGGAAGTTTTATTTTACAGCTTTGTTGGCTGTAGATAACAGGATAAACCTTATTTCTCCTGGAGCTTTGTTTATCCCAAAATAAAGGCACACTCCACCCTCATTATTACACCATAAGATGTTGCTGCTGGAGAAGGAGTAGAATTATTATTTAGATTTGCACATTAAATTAGCATTTAACTGTTCAATGCCTTATTTTTCATTAACAATCTTTATACATCTTTATGTATTGCCCTACAAAGTGTATATATTTTTTTACCACCACAGACAACCCCCTTCATGCTCTACTCAATAATCACCTATAGACAAAACCTCAAAATGTCATTACCATGTTCAGAGGAGGCTTAATAAAGTATGTTTTTCACCCTTGCAAATTAAAATGTCTCTCTAGGCAATTTTTTTTTTTTTAAGTTATGGATGGCATGGGGAAAAGCTAGACCCTCTTGCAAGTTGTTATTGCTCTCTGTGTCCCCATTTGAGAGCATTAGCACTATGTTTTTCCTGGTAACGATTGTCAGGGCAAAAAGTAAAATTTGTTGTCCCCAAAATAAAAGATAAGTGGTACCCGTTGGGGAACCCATTCTGGGGGCAACTGCCTCACTTTGGGAACATTTTCTCTAACTTCCTGTTGCATCTCTGGTACAGGAAGTGATGGGTAACTTCACACAAAGCAATCAATAAACAAACTGGCATGGGTTTCAACCCTTTCCTAATATATCTTTAAAAAAAATGTTTGACCATACATATACTTTAACCCTTTCACGCCGAGCGAACGCATATATGCGTCCTCAGCTTTCGGGCATCATCCCGGTACCGTTGTTTAGAGCCGGCGATTGGCTATCCGGCATAACAACCGATGCGGCTAAAAGCCACTCGGTTGTTATACCGGAGGAGCGGGAGGGGACATCCCCCCCTCCCGCCGCCTATCGCCGCTCTGACCGGGCCTCCCGTCCCACAGGGAGACCCGATCCTGGATGCGGTGCCTCCAGTGTCTAGCCGCAGACTGAATCAAAGCCGTAAACGGCTTTGATTCTGTCTCTGCAATGGAAACACGGAAGCGTCGTCATGACGTCACTTCTGGGTTTCTCGGCTGCCAATGGCGCCGGATTTAAAAAAGTACACAGTATTCAGAATCGCCATTTTCCGCGATCTGAATACTTTGAAGTGCAAAGGAGGGATTGAGGGTCTTTTAGACCCCCGATCCCACCATAAAGAGTACCTGTCACTACCTATTACTGTCACTAGGGATGTTTACATTCCTTGTGACAGCAATAAAAGTGATCAAAATGTAAAAAAATAAAAAACACAATTTAATATTATAAAAATAAATAAAATAAATAAGAAAAAAATAATAATAGCGCCCCCCTCCCCGCGAGCTTGCGCAACAAAGAAAACACATACTGAAGTCACGCCCGCATATGAAAACGGTGTTCAAATCACACATGTGAGGCATCGCCGCGATCGTCACAGCGGGAGCAATAATTCTAGCACTAGACCTTCTCGGTAACTCTAACCTGGTAACCGTAAAAAAAAAGTTTAAAACGTCGCCTATGGAGATTTTTAGGTACCGTAGTTTGTCGCCATTCCACAAGTGCGTGCAATTATAAAGCATGACATGTTTGGTATCTATTTACTCGGCGCAACATCATCTTTCACATTATGCAAAAAAATTGGGCGAACTTTACTTTTTCATTTTTTTTTTAATTCATAGTAATATATAATGTTTGGGGGTTCTAAGTAATTTTCTAGCAAAAAAACTGATTTTAACTTGTAAACACCAAATGTCAGAAATAGGCTTAGACATGAAAGTGTTAAGATATTAGCTGGATAAAGTTTGAAAAAAAAAAGGAAATAACAGCTTATCAAGAGAAAAAATAATAATTATAATAAAAAAGTCCAATAAGTCCAATAAAGAAAATATTTATTGCAGATCAGTAAAGATGTCTCATACTTGGTGTATACATAAAGTAAGTGCACTAAGGTTGCAGCATCTATTAACCTCTTCAGGTCCGCGCTATTGACAGAATACGTCAGCAGCGCGGATCTGAGGCGCCGGGGTCACGTCTTTGGACGTGATTTACTTGTCCCGATGCATCACCGAGGATCCGATGCGTGTACCCGGCGGCCGCGATGTCCGTCAGGTACACGCGATCGTCGGTGAGAGAGCAGGGACGTGGAGCTCTGAGTGTAAACACAGAGCTTCACGTCCTGTCAGGGAGAGGTGACAGATGCTGTTTCTCTGGTACATAGGGAGACAGCATCGGTCACCTCCCCCAGTCACCCCCCTCCCCCCACACAGTTAGAACACACCCAGGCAATACATTTAACCCCTTCCTCACCCCCTAGTGTTAACCCCTTCAATGCCAGTCACATTTATACAGTAATTAGTGCATTTTTATAGCACTGCTCGCTGTATAAATGTGAATGGCGCCAAAAATGTGTCAAAAGTGTCCGATGTGTCCGTCGCAATATCGCAGTCCCAATAAAAATCGCAGATCGCCGCCATTACTAGTAAAAAAAAAATATAAATAAAAAAAATCATAATTATGTCCCCTATTTTGTAGGTGCTATAACTTTTGCGCAAAGCAGTCACTTATTGTGATTTTTTTTTTTTTTACAAAAATACGTAGAAGAATATGTATCGACCTTAACTGAGAAAAAAAAAATATAAAAAAAATGGGATATTTATTATAGCAACAAGTAAAAATATATATATATTTTTAAATTGTCGCTCTTTTTTTCATTATAACGCAAAAAATAAAAACCGCACGGGCGATCAAATACTACCAAAAGAAAGCTCTATTGGGGGGAAAAAAGGATGCCAATTTTGTTTGGGTGCCACGTCGCACGACGGCGCAATTGTCAGTTAAAGCGACGCAGTGCCCAAAGCTGAAATTTCGCCTGGGCACGAAGGGGGTTTATGTGCCCAGTAAGCAAGTGGTTAAATTATTAAACCTGACAGTATTGATGTTATTCTGTATAAAAGAGGATAAACTAGGGTGTGAAAATAAATGCTGCATGTATTATTTACATTGCATATGTTTTTTTTCTTTTAACACTCTGCTGTGTGAAGGTCATTTAATCATAATTTTAATAATCATTGGGTAGAATACATGCAGTATGTGGTTAGCATTATTGACTTCTGCCTCGTACACACGGCCGAGAATCTCGTCGTAAATGAAACGTCGTTTTCCTCGACGAGGTTCTTGTCAGCTTTGTCGAGAATCTTGTCAAGCTTTCTTTGCATACACACTGTCAAGACAAAATCTCGGTGACGTACAACACGTACGATGGCATTATAAAGGCTAACAAACCCGACAATAATCCTGCCCAGTTTGCTAAAGGAATTTGCCCATTATGGTTATATCTCAAATCTGAAGAAAAACTATACGAAATCCGAGGCACTAAATGTTTCACTTCCGGACAGAATACTTTCACTGACTAAGACCAACTTAAACTTCATATGGGACCCTCGGGCACTTAAATACCTTGGAATCTGGCTAAACCAACAATCACAAACTGTCTTTGAACAGAATTACCCCCCCACACACTTAAAGGGGTTGTAAGGGTAAAAGTTGTTTCACCTTAATGCATTCCATGCATTAAGGTGAAAAAACATCTGCGGATTAGCGCCCCCCCAGCCTCCGTTTACTTACCTGACCCCTCAAAAGTCCCGCACTGTTAACGGGCTTGCTTCTCAGCGAGGCTTCTCGGCTCATTCATTGGTTGATTGAAAGCAGCGCAGCCATTGGCTGGCGCTGCTGTCAATCACATCCAATGACGCAGCCAGCCAGGGGGCGGGGCCGAGTGATACAGTGAGCAGCTATGGCTGCCGGCTGTATCACAGGAGCATGCCCGCAAGAACTCATCACCATGCGAGCTCGCTCATATGAAGGTGATGAGTTCTTGCGAAGGGGAGCAAAGCAGCTGCCGAGGGACTCCAGAAGACCAAGTTCAGGGCCACTCTGTGCAAAATGAGCTGCACAGTGGAGGTAAGTATAACATGTTTGTTATTTAAAAAAATCTTTACATACCCTTTAAGAATTGTGAAAAGGACCTTAAAAGCTGGCACTTAGGATTCTTTTCCTGGTTTGGTTGTGCGGCAATCATCAAAATAGTGATCCTGCTGCGCATTCTACCCATCAGAATTTCCCAAAATTTCTTCAAGGCACTAAACTCTATTTTATTAAGGTTCTTATGGAACCAGCAGAAACACAGAATTAAACTTAACTGGTTGAATAAACCTAAGGAGTTGGGTGGGATGGGCCTACCAGATTTCAAACACTACTACGGCGCTACTACTTGCTAGAGTAATTGATTGGCACTGCCATGACCACATGAAAGACTGGGTATCACTAGAAGCAGACTTGAACCTGATACCGCTGAAATACTCTCCTTTGAACCCATAGACCAGTTTTCCTCTTAGTTTATGCCGGCACCCCCTTACAGGCAACACATTGGAAAATTTGCCAAACATACGGCCATCACCATGTCTCTTAGCCCACTGACACCACTGAAAGACAAACCTGACTTTATCCCAGTATCCAGAACACAATATTTCAACCAATACAGCAGAACGCCCCATTGTTGGCAGGTGACTGTTTCACTGGGAGGGGGAGGGGGGTAAATCAAAGAGTGGACCACTTTCAAATTAGAAAAAACCTTCCTCATATGCGTCACTGGTCCTACCTTCAACTACGGAGCTATTTGGGCAAGAAAGAGAACCCACAGGACTTTCACAGACCCCTAACTGACCTGGAATCGATGTGCCATGGTAGCACCCCACTTATCAAGGCCACCTCAATCGCCTATTCTTGGCTACAGCACTCTTAGGCCAACGGGACGGATGGACACAGGAGAAAGTGGTCGAATGAAATTACAGGAGGAAATAACAGATCAACAATAGAGGTATGCTTGCATATTAGCACATAAGCGTTCCATAGGCACAAAAATGCAGGAAACAAGGTACAACACCCCGGATAAGCTACACAGGTGGGATTCACAAAAAACGGCTTATTGTTAGAGCTGTCATACAGAAATAGGCACACTAACCCACATATGTTGGCATTGCTCCCTAATCAAATCCTTTTCTAATAAAGTCAGGAAACTGATTAAAAAGATAACAGAGTTTAAACTAAACTTAAATGCAGCCTGCTGCTTACTACACGTGACAAATTTTTCACTTAAAAGATATAAGCACTCCTTAACTAAACACCTCCTAAATGTGGCCAAATCACTGATTCCTCTACACTGAAACTCTGCCCGAGTTCCATCCATCCCAGATTGGCTAAACAAGCTAAAAGACATTTGTGATATGGATGATACCCTGGCGCAGGATACAGGCGGCGTAGAGAGATTTCACAAGACCTGGCAACCCTGGTTTTTCTTTAATATTCCCAGGATTTTGAGGACGCTATGTCCTCCCACACCTCATAATGACTGAACAAAAGCATGCTCCCACAGGACCATATCTGTAATTCACGCTGTTTCAATGGAACTGAAAGCTTACATTGTACCTAAACTTCTTCCTTTCTTTTGTCTTACTTCTCTTTTCCTGCGCTCATAACTACGACAGTGGAGCACAACAAGAAAACAAGCTGGAATAAGGTTAACAATGTTTTTTTGTATTATTCAGTTGATGACAGAGGCAAAACCAAAGTCTTATATTTTTGAATATGATAGCTTATAGGTAGTTCAGAAAGATCTGACCTCTTATGACAACCATAACAATTGGGAATTATCAGATAATGTTTTCAGGTTATTACACAGTATTTTAAATTTTAAACTTTAAATGACAAAAAATACAAAAAATACAAAAAAAACAAAACAATTTCTACAAGTACTTGAGCCAGTAGGTGAGCCAGCTGGTTTAACAGCACCAATATTTTATCGTCAGTATTTCTACGGAACTTAGTCGATCTTTTTCAGGACTGAATTAGAGGTGAACAGACTAAAAAAACAATACACCCTGTCATAAATAAAACTATACAGAAATGGCAAGTGCACAAATAATACTCACAAGTATATACAGTATACAGTATAAAGAAGGTGGAAAAGGCTAGTTAGCAGAACAATCACTGGTAATTCTGGCAGCAATGGCAGAGGATCAATACATTGGTATTATGGATAGGTGACTGAAACCCTTAGTTTCTAGTACTTCAGTTTAATAAGTGCCAAGTACTCCGTTTTTGTGAGAGACCTGTGGCTTTATCATGTGCTTGGCTGAAAACACTTTTAGAAATGTAGCGCTCACCCCCGAAGGAGCCGCTCGTTTGATGATGGGACCGGCATATTGAAGTTACCCTTGCTTGGTCTAGGGATGCACCAGAACACTTTGCAATAACTCGAATGTCCAGACAGGCAATAAAGATCTTTTCAAGCTTTAATTCCAGGCCAACATTGCCAAACATCAACTACAATTAGGAAAGGACAGGACAAGTTGAGGTATAGAGAGAGATTCTTGATGTCAGGCCTGGACAAACTCGCAGCGCAACTTCACGTGTCACCGCTACAACGCAGGCTAGGAGGAACGGGTCTCTTCTACTGACCAGGCTCTAGGCCTCTGTCACAGGCCAATGCAATCTGAATAATGTGTCATTACTCGAACAGAGCGAATCCTCCCAGCTACTTTTCCGTGCATCCGGCACCATGATACAGCGAAGCATACCTGTCAATGTCTTGGGTACCGGAACCTCCCGGCGACACTTAGGAACCCAGCCAACCATTGGAGTTCATTCAGATCCGTCCCCCGATCGAGACTCAGCAAAGCCTGAAATCCGGCCAGGTGAGCCACACCGACGGGGTCCCTGGGTGCGCACACCATAAAGGTGGATGACGCACCCCGACTCCCCGGACCCCAACGAAGGAGAGCGCAAAAAGCAAGACCCCAAACACCTGACCTCTATCCCAGATATACCCCTCCCCAGCATGCCCAGCGAGAGAGGAAACTCTCCAATTGGCTGCTGAGGAAGGTTCGATCCGTCAGGAATCCCTCCAGCTCCCACTGTCGGCCAAGGATGAACTTTCATCCCCAGAATGCAGTCCGAGCCAGTGGACCTTCCCAAAATGACACAGGCCAGTAACTTTAACAATCACGATTGAGAGCAAAGTAACTCTCCCAATCAACTATTCTTTTAAGTGCAATACTCGTGCTAAACGCAGGGGGGCGCTACAGAAAGAATGCTGGAGTAAGGAAACCAAACATCAATTAAGGTTACACAATGTGTGTCTAAACCAAATAATCCACTGGGACATGTCAAGAAGATATTTGATAATGCTGCTGGCTCTTTTGCTTTTGAATGTATTAGCAGGTAGAGCAGGAGACAATGCGCAATGAAACAGAGGGTGTGCTGAAAGGGAATGATCTGTAGACACAGCAACAAAAGCTGCAACACCAGAGCTCAGTTTAGTGTACTAATGCCTCAAAAATCTTAAATAAATCATCCATCTTGATGTACTGTAGCACTGTCCATTGCTTAGAATTGCATGTTCATCTGCGCCACTTTGACCCTGTGAACTTTTCAGTCCTCCTGACACTCTAGGTTCAAAAGGAGAGTCAAGTAACAGGGTCTTAGCCAACTAAGTTCTTGGTAAATAAACAGCCAAAACTCAGTTGAAAAGGTCCTTTGAGGTAATAAATGAACAACTTGGAATCACAGATATAAAATAGCAATGCACTTAGAAACAGACAATAAATTAATGAATATCTAAAGAACACCACTAATTGCTGTATATACTATCACTGCAAAAAAAGGAAACCCCAGGGTGGACTATTTAACTTTTTATCCTAATGAGAGACAGGCTAATCTAGATCTTAGGGGTGTGTCCCTTTAAATGGCAATTGTATAACAACGTCCAGAATGCAAGTTCTTGCAATGATTTCACCGGCAAGTTGATGCTCATAGAACAAGAATCCTGCATGTGGCACGGTGGTATGCGGTCAAAGCAAAACTGCTGTGCCAGCTAGTTGTAATCCTAAGGCTGCGTACACACGTCCGAGAACCTCGTTGGGCTAAACTCATCGTTCCGCCCGACGAGGTTCCCGATGAGAGGTCGGAAAGCTTGTCGAGCCAAATTTCCTCATTGAACAACAAGGACATAGAGAACCTGCTCTCTATTTTGGCTCGACGAGCTTCCCGACGGGACGCTCGTCGAAAGTGTACACACGACCGATTTTCTCGGCAGAATATGTCTCCCAGCGAGCTTCTCGCTGGATTCTGCCGAAAAGCTCGGTCGTGTGTACGGGGCCTCAGAGTAAGGTGACCAGATTTTTAAAATGAAATCCAGGGACATATTTTTTCTTTACTGGTAATGGCAACAATCAGCGACTCTCTGCCCATCGCCACCCGTCTCACAGCCTGTCAATTCTCACTCTCCGGGCCCCCGGCTACTACTGGACGGGGAGCGGAGGAAGATCCCTCCACCAGGGAAGGCAAGGAGATCGGCAGGTGGCTGGCCAGGATTTGAGCCAAGGCAGAAGAACATGCAAACGAAGCTGAATGGGCATGCGCCCGAAACTAAAGAAATATTACCTCCGCACCGACCAGCACATGATCATCAGAAAGGGGCACATAATGGAAAAAATACACCCCCTAAGCTAGTAGTCATGGCCGAGTGGGGGTGTGTAATTCTATTTTTTTAATTTTAATTCTGCACTGACTGTCTTTAAAATTGCCCCTGCCCCTTATTAAATCCAATCTGGGGACAAAACCAGGGACAGACTTGGTTCGGGGACAATGTCCTCAATCAGGGCACTGTCCCCTGAAACTGGGGAGGGTGAACTAGAATTACATCGGGCACACAGGTCAGTTAGGGGTCAGACAATTAATGGAGAGTGGAATGGGGATAGATGGAGGTGGGGTTATGGCAGGTGACAAGAAAGTTCCCATGTTGCAAACAGCCATTGGAAATTATAGTGCCATTTGCACTACTAAAAATTATATGAATCATATGAAAAACACCAGCAAAAAATGTAACAATACATTTAAGTGTTTGTTCACCAATGCCAGAAGCCTTCCAAGCAAAACAGGTGAGTTGGAAGCTCTCGTGCATGAGGAGAGCTATGATGTAATCGGTATTGCTGAAACTTGGCTTCAATCCTCACATGACTGGGCTATTAATATTTCTGGCTATGCTCTCTTTCGGAAAGACAGGGTAAAAAGGAAAGGTGGAGGGGTCTGTCTCTATGTGAGAAGTGACCTCAAAGCAAGCGTGAAAGAGGACCTGGTTGATGGAGAGTGTGATGAAGTTGAAGCATTATGGGTGGAACTGCATACAGATGTGCGTAGTTCAAAGTTATTCATTGGAGTTTGTTATAGACTACCCAATGTTAATGAGGAGGTGGAGACTCGGCTCCTTGCACAGATGGAAAGGGCTGCAAGGGCTGGGACGGTGATAATAATGGGGGATTTTAACTACCCAGAAATTGACTGGAATAATGGAATTTCTGGGACAGTTAAAGGACAAAAATTTAAAAACCTATTGCAGGACAATTTTATGATCCAGTTTATTGAGGCCCCAACTAGGAATGATGCTCTGTTGGACCTGGTAATCTCAAACCATGCAGAGCTTATTACTAATGTTCAGATAAAGGAACACCTGGGTAGCAGTGATCATAACATGATTTCGTTTAATGTAAACTATAAGCAAGAAATACATACAGGAAAGATAAAAACACTTCATTTCAAGAGAGCAAATTTTCAAAGCATGAGGACTGCTCTCCAGGGCTTGGACTGGGAGGGAATATTGGCACCGATGAACACAGAACAGAAATGGGAATTCTTCAAAAAGACTCTTTGGAACCTCACTGCAAAGTATATTCCCATGGGCAATAAGTTTAAAAGGCTAACGATAAAACCTATGTGGCTCACGGTCAAAGTTAAAAAAGCTATAAACAATAAGAAAATAGCTTTTAAAAAATATAAAAATGAAGGAACACTAGTGTCGTTTAAATGTTACAAAGAATATAATAGAATATGTAAAAAGGAAATCAAGGATGCAAAAATTCAAAATGAACGACAGATTGCAAAAGATAGTAGGACAAACCCCAAAAAATTCTTTAAATATATTAATAGTAAAAAGGTCAAGTCTGAGCATGTAGGCCCTTTACAAAATAATCTAGAGTGGGTGACTGAGGACATAGAGAAGGCAAATTTATTAAATGCTTTCTTCAGCTCTGTGTATACAATGTCCATAATGGGGGTGGGAGTGACACAGCCCCAAATCCACAATGGCTCAAAAGTAATATGGTCCAGAAATATTTAGACAGAATAAAGGTGGATAAAGCACCTGGACCAAATGGCATCCACCCACGGATCCTAAAAGAATTGAGCTCTGAAATGTCAAAGCCACTGTATCTAATATTTATGGACTCATTAATGACAGGAATAGTACCACTGGATTGGCGTAGAGCCAATGTGGTGCCCATATTTAAAAAGGGAACAAAGTCTTTACCAAGTAACTATAGACCTGTTAGTTTAACTTCAATAGCTGGGAAGATACTGGAATGTTTAATAAAAGACCACATGGATGAGTTCTTGCTGGAAACAAACTTTTAAAGCAGCAGACAGCATGGATTCATGAAAGACAGAAGTTGTCAGACAAACCTGATTTCCTTTTATGAAGAGGTAAGTAAAACCCTGGTCAGAGGCGTGGCAGTGGACGTGGTATACTTGGATTTTGCAAAAGCGTTCGATACAGTTCCCCACACACGGCTCATGTGTAAGGTAAGGTCTAGAGCATGGGTCTTCAAACTACGGCCCTCCAGTTGTTCAGGAACTACATTTCCCATCATGCCTAGTCATGTCTGTGAATGTCAGTGTGTTACAATGCCTCATGGGATGTGTAGTTCTACAACACCTGGAGGGCCATAGTTTGAGGATCCCTGGTCTAGAGGATTGGATATATCAGTTTGTAAATGGATAGAAAACTGGCTGAAAGACAGAATTCAGAGAGTTGTGGTTAAAGATTCTTACTCTGAATGGTCCAAGGTTATCAGCGGTGTACCCCAAGGTTCGGTGTTGGGTCCCATACTTTTCAATATATTTATAAATGATATTGGGTCTGAGATCCAAAGTAACATTTCTGTCTTTGCAGATGACACCAAGCTATGCAGTGGAATAATGTCCTTGCAGGATGTCTCCAATTTACAAGCCGACCTCAATGCTCTGTTTAATTGGGCGACTATGTGGCAGATGAGGTTTAATGTTGATAAATGTAAAGTTATGCACTTGGGGGCTAAGAATATGCATGCATCATACATGCTAGGGGGAGTACAACTGGGGGGATCTGTAGTGGAGAAGGATCTGGGGGTTTTAGTTGATCGTAAGCTCAATAATGGCATGCAATGCCAAGCTGCGGTTTCCAAAGCGAGCAAAGTCCTTTCTTGTATTAAGAGAGGTATGGACTCCAGAGATAGAGATATAATTTTGCCCCTGTACAAATCATTAGTAAGACCTTATCTGGAATATGCAGTCCAGTTTTGGGCACCAGTTTTCAAAAAGGATATCGGAGAACTGGAGAAAGTGCAGAGAAGGGCAACTAAACTGATAAGAGGCATGGAGGAGCTCAGCTATGAGGAAAGATTAGAAAAACTGAATGTATTCACTCTTGGGAAGAGGAGAATAAGGGGGGATATGATCAACATGTACAAATATATAAGAGGTCCAGTTAGTGAACTTGGTGTTGAGTTATTCACTTTAACGTCTGGAGGAAAAGAGATTTCACCTTCAAATACGGAAAGGTTTCTTCACAGTAAGAGCTGTGAAAATGTGGAACAGACTCCCTCCAGAGGTGGTTCTGGCCAGCTCAGTAGATTGCTTTAACCACTTGCCGACCAGCCGCCGCAGTTATACGGCGGCAGGTCGGCACGGGTGCGCGAGAGCCCGTAGCTCTACGTCGCGCTTTTCGCGGCCACTAGGGGGCGCGTGCGCGCCGCCGGCGGCCCGCGCGCGCGCCCCCCGCTCGCCCCCGAGTCCCGTGCGTGTGCCCGGCGGGCGCGATCGCCGCCGGGCACACGCGATCGCTCGTTACAGAGCGGGGAACGGGAGCTGTGTGTGAAAACACACAGCGCTCGTTCCTGTCAGCGGGGGAAACGCTGATTTTCTGTTCATACAATGTATGAACAGAAAATCAGTGATTCCCCCTAGTAAGTCCACCCCCCCCCATACAGTTAGAACACACTAGGAACACACTTAACCCCTTCCCCGCCCCCTAGTGTTAACCCCTTCACTGCCAATGGCATTTTTATAGTAATCCAATGCATTTTTATAGCATTGATCGCTAAAAAAATGCCAATGGTCCCAAAAATGTGTCAAAAGTGTCCGAAGTGTCCGCCATAATATCGCAGTACCGAAAAAAAACGCTGATCGCCGCCATTACTAGTAAAAAAAATAAAAATAATAAAAATGCCATAAAACTACCCCCTATTTTGTAAACGCTATAACTTTTGCGCAAACCAATCAATAAACGCTAATTGCGATTTTTTTTACGAAAAATATGTAGAAGAATACGTATCGGCCTAAACTGAGGAAAAAATATTTTTTTTTATATATTTTTGGGGATATTTATTATAGAAAAAAGTAAAAAATATTGCATTTTTTTCAAAATAGTCGCTCTGTTTTTGTTTATAGCGCAAAAAATAAAAACCGCAGAGATGATCAAATACCACCAAAAGAAAGCTCTATTTGTGGGGAAAAAAGGACGCCAATTTTGTTTGGGAGCCACGTCGCACGACCGCGCAATTGTCAGTTAAAGCGACGCAGCGCCGAATCTCAAAAAGTGCTCTGGTCTTTGGACAGCAATATGGTCCGGGGCTGAAGTGGTTAAGAAGGGCCTGGATTCTTTCCTAAATCCACATAATATAACGGAGTACTAAGTTTTGTAGGTAAAGTTGATCCGGGGTAAATCCGATTGCCTCTCGGGGGATCAGGAAGGAATTTTTTCCCCTCCGATAGCAAATTGGATCATGCTCTGCTTGGGTTTTTTGCCTTCCTCTGGATCAACTGTGGGTATGGAATTGGGTGTATGGGATGTACTGTGTTTTATTTTGTTTGTTTCTTTTTTTTTTTTATGGTTGAACTGGATGCCCATATTTAAAAAGGGAACAAAGTCTTTACCAAGTAACTATAGACCTGTTAGTTTAACTTCAATAGCTGGGAAGATACTGGAATGTTTAATAAAAGACCACATGGATGAGTTCTTGCTGGAAACAAACTTTTTAAGCAGCAGACAGCATGGATTCATGAAAGACAGAAGTTGTCAGACAAACCTGATTTCCTTTTATGAAGAGGTAAGTAAAACCCTGGTCAGAGGCGTGGCAGTGGACGTGGTATACTTGGATTTTGCAAAAGCGTTCGATACAGTTCCCCACACACGGCTCATGTGTAAGGTAAGGTCTAGAGCATGGGTCTTCAAACTACGGCCCTCCAGTTGTTCAGGAACTACATTTCCCATCATGCCTAGTCATGTCTGTGAATGTCAGTGTGTTACAATGCCTCATGGGATGTGTAGTTCTACAACACCTGGAGGGCCATAGTTTGAGGATCCCTGGTCTAGAGGATTGGATATATCAGTTTGTAAATGGATAGAAAACTGGCTGAAAGACAGAATTCAGAGAGTTGTGGTTAAAGATTCTTACTCTGAATGGTCCAAGGTTATCAGCGGTGTACCCCAAGGTTCGGTGTTGGGTCCCATACTTTTCAATATATTTATAAATGATATTGGGTCTGAGATCCAAAGTAACATTTCTGTCTTTGCAGATGACACCAAGCTATGCAGTGGAATAATGTCCTTGCAGGATGTCTCCAATTTACAAGCCGACCTCAATGCTCTGTTTAATTGGGCGACTATGTGGCAGATGAGGTTTAATGTTGATAAATGTAAAGTTATGCACTTGGGGGCTAAGAATATGCATGCATCATACATGCTAGGGGGAGTACAACTGGGGGGATCTGTAGTGGAGAAGGATCTGGGGGTTTTAGTTGATCGTAAGCTCAATAATGGCATGCAATGCCAAGCTGCGGTTTCCAAAGCGAGCAAAGTCCTTTCTTGTATTAAGAGAGGTATGGACTCCAGAGATAGAGATATAATTTTGCCCCTGTACAAATCATTAGTAAGACCTTATCTGGAATATGCAGTCCAGTTTTGGGCACCAGTTTTCAAAAAGGATATCGGAGAACTGGAGAAAGTGCAGAGAAGGGCAACTAAACTGATAAGAGGCATGGAGGAGCTCAGCTATGAGGAAAGATTAGAAAAACTGAATGTATTCACTCTTGGGAAGAGGAGAATAAGGGGGGATATGATCAACATGTACAAATATATAAGAGGTCCAGTTAGTGAACTTGGTGTTGAGTTATTCACTTTAACGTCTGGAGGAAAAGAGATTTCACCTTCAAATACGGAAAGGTTTCTTCACAGTAAGAGCTGTGAAAATGTGGAACAGACTCCCTCCAGAGGTGGTTCTGGCCAGCTCAGTAGATTGCTTTAAGAAGGGCCTGGATTCTTTCCTAAATCCACATAATATAACGGAGTACTAAGTTTTGTAGGTAAAGTTGATCCGGGGTAAATCCGATTGCCTCTCGGGGGATCAGGAAGGAATTTTTTCCCCTCCGATAGCAAATTGGATCATGCTCTGCTTGGGTTTTTTGCCTTCCTCTGGATCAACTGTGGGTATGGAATTGGGTGTATGGGATGTACTGTGTTTTATTTTGTTTGTTTCTTTTTTTTTTTTATGGTTGAACTGGATGGACTTGTGTCTTTTTTAAACCTGACTAACTATGTAACTATGTCTGGTCACCCTTCCTTAGAGTAATTCCAGATGTAAGGTGTCTGTATACACTATACAGTATTCTATGAGATAGGATAAGGCAATTCCAGGATTGAGGTGTCTATATATAGTTTTCTGTGAGATAGGATAAGACAAAGTTTGTATTGGTGGGTGGATGCCCTTTCACCAAACTGAAGAACAGCGTGGGAACCTTCTTAAGAGCATTTCAAGTCAATGCATCATATTGAGGAATGAGCGGAGATGCCTGACGGGCTGCTGGGACCGTGGGTAGTCTGATCCAGCCGGTTACAGCAACAGGATCACCATGTCTCTGCAACCCCAACTTAACTTGAGTGACTGGAATTTAGAGCTTGTCCCTTCTCATTTCTCTGCATTTGGTGGCGGTATTGGTCCTGAAATTGAAGTTGGTCACAACTTTGATGCCGCCTTTCGCCCTGCTGAGATATTTGGCGACCTCTTTGAGAGGTCTTGACATTTAGCATGCCTCCTTCCACTGTTGGATATGACAGAATTTCATTATCGCTGACCCTTCTTTGCTGCTGTGATGCAACTGGAAATAATGACACACACCCAAACCTAATCATGTGTATAATTATTCAATAAATTAACATTTTTGTTAAATCCATTTAAATGGATTTAGGACTTGTTCGGATAAAATATTGAAGCTGACATACTGTATTTGTGCCTGGTAGCATGTTTTTCAGGTACATCATCTTTCAATGTGACAACAGATGTAAAGCAGACCTTGCACAAAAAATGTAAAAACTAGTATTAAACATAGTTTTCTTCACCCTAGCTTCCACCCACGTCACCTATGCAAGATAATGTCATGCTCCTTTCAGCAATGCTGGAGAACAGTGGCGTAACCAGAGTTATGGGCAAAACATTTTTTTTCCGCCCCCTCCTTATATAAACATCCACTCTGGCCCTCCATGAGGATTACCAATAATAGGGGACACACACATACAAACACACTCACATTTAATCATCCGCTTGCTGGTGGAGTGTTTACCGTCCTTGGTGGACATGGCTGGTGTGGCCACTCCCTGCTGTCGGTAACTCGGCGGGCGGCCTCCTCCTGGCGGCTCCAGACTATGAGAGAGGGAGGACACGAGTGGCGCACGGCCAAAGACTGACGGTAGTGGCTGCTGGCAACATGACGGCGGCAGCGCAGACTCTGCGGCTCACACAGCGCGGGAAGGGGGATGTCCCGGCCCAGCATCCCCCATCCCCCAGCTGAGCGCCTGGGGCAGACACACCGGCGCCTCCCCGGTTGTTACGCCACTGCTGGAGAATGCTGAGTACCCCACATCGAGCATGAACTCACCCAATACATTGTGCTTAAGGGATAAGTTCTCATTTTAAGATAGTAAATGCAATTTTTTTGCAGGTAAAAATGTATATTTGCTATTTTTTGTTTTAGGAGCCTGGAAAGCTTTGCACCAGAAATCAGCAGATCACTGATGCCATGCAAGCAGTGGCGTAACCAGAGTCACGGGCGCCCGGGGCAGATTTTTTTCCCCGCCCCCCCCCTTATATAAACATGATATCAGGGCTGCAGTGTGGAGCTCCCTATTAAGCTATGGACCGGGCCGGGCCAACACTCTACTCCAGCGGAGTCTCAGCCTCAGCCTGTGGCAGAGGCAGGGTGTGTGCTGGGGAAGACTTGGGACAGGCAGCCTGTCCCAGGTCTTCCCCAGCACACACCCTGCCTCTGCTAAACCATTCTCTCACTGGATCACATCCCAGCGACACTTACTTGCTTGGCTGAGCGGGAGTCCCTGCAGGCGTCGCCGGACTGCAGAGCGCGTCGCCATCTTGGAGCCTCCGCAGCGCGTGCCGGTGTTTTGCCAAACAGGGCATCCCCTGTATCCTTCCAGGCGTGCCCGTGCCGGCGGCTGGGAGGTACCGGCGGGGGGCTGTGCGCTCAGTGGAGGAGCCGCTCACTATACTATCCGCAGAGCTGCCGGTTGCTGGCGCCCCCCTCAGCTCAGCGCCCGGGGCAGACGCACCCCCTGCCCCCCTGGTTGTTACGCCACTGCATGCAAGTCTCCTGAAAACTGTTAGTGTAAGCTGTCTGCCTGTACATCGTACAAGCAGGCAGTTTTACACTAACAGGAAGAATCAATAAACTATCACAGCTCTCAACAGCGCCATAACAGTTCATTGGAAACTACAAACTTACAACTGCAAAGGCTTTCGGTAGTTGTAGTCCATTTGTTCACAGAACACTATGAATGAATGACACAGCCAGGAAGAGCCCCACACGGCTATCTTTTCTTTAGATTCTGGCAAGGAGCCCACTGTAAATTTAGGAATTTTTGAGACAACAAATAGAGATGTATATTAAAATGAACATAAGGGGATCTTGTGAGAATAGCTATAAGATTTGCTGCTGTAACCTCATTTATAAAGGTGCAAAGGGGACCAATTTTTATGCAGGTTTCTGCTGTCAGTGACCTGGATCATGTATGCATCTCGTAAAGCTAAAACTCCTGGCATGCTTCTTCCTGTTCTGTGATTCATTAAAGTGGAACTGTGGGTGAAATAAATATTATATATATTATGCTGTCTGTCAATAATACTAACGCAACAGTTTTTTCCCGCCTGTAGCAATGTTGTTATTACCCGTTGATCCTGCTGCTGGATCATTTACTTTTACAAGTCTTGTAATAGGATATGACAGAAAGATTTGTAGTGCAGTGAAATCTCACAGCAGTGTTGCCACCCTGTACACAGTAATAGTAGTAGGTAGTATTCCATTGAAATATAGTTTTAAAGGGACTTTGAAGAGGAACTGATCTCAAGATGCTGCGCTCATAAAAAAACAGGGGGAGGCCAAGAGACCATCCATAAGGGGTACAGGGGCAATGCCCCCCTAATCTGTGAGGCCAGCCCTAATCTACATGCAGGGCGCCAGTTGCATGGATTCCAATATTTTTTGTTTTTTAGAAGCACATGATTAGAGCACTGCACACCGAGCCCACCCAGTTTTGTGACATTAGCAAACGAATATTCGCTAATGTGTTCCTGTATCTCCTCCCGGTTAATCAGGATGCAGGTCCTGAGACCTGATTGCCTGGGAGACCTAAGACTCGATAGGCCTCAAGTCCTAATTATCTGGGAGGAAACACGGTCACTGGGACTGGGGAGAAGACACAAGGGGGACGCCGCCACCTGGATGGAGTAAGTGTGGGGCTGGTGGGGGGCCTGGTGGGTAATCGATCAAGAGACGGGGGTGGGGTGTAGCAGTGATCAATTGAGTGAGAGCCAGGGTTGGGAGGGTTTTGTGGTTGGCTGGCTGGCTGGCTGGGGGGGGGGGGGGGGTGAGTGTTTGGCTGCAGTTGATTTTTTCCCATTACTGATCTACCATGCCTTGTTCTTCACTGTGTTATGAGGAGGCAGACAATTTGAGAGAGGTGCAGGGCTTCATTTCCTCACACTAGAGCCTCCAGAAAGGAGAAGTGCACAACTATTTTTTAGTAGGGGTTCAAGACAAAACATTTTTTTTAGTGTACTGCTTGGGTATAACTAACACTTTTAAACATTTCCTTTTATGTACCAACTCTTCACTTTTTTAGTTATTTTTCATTTTAAGTAAGAAGCAAACAATTTAAAGCCCAACTTCAGTTAACACTTTTAGGTAGTTGCAGCAATCAGCATTTTTATTCCTTTTGCAAAAAATGTTTAAAGCAAAATAAACATATGCAATACATCTTTGCAATACATGCACATTTCTCTGTGTTTTATCCCTGTAAGAACTCTGCAAGTACAGAGAAATACCCTAATTCTTGTTGTGGGCTAACAACGCACAGTGGGCCAGATTCAGAGAGCCATTACGCCTGTCTAACTGGTGTTAGACTGGAGTAATTTCAAATTACGCGCGTTTTCTAGCTAGTCGAAAACCTCAAACCATGAATAGACGGCTGGGGGCTTCAATTCGACTGGATTACGTGTTCATACGCCTTCGGATCTACGCTGCAATAAAATTGCGGCCACTGGGTGGACTTCCCGTAGTTTTCCGCGTCGGGGTATGCAAATGAGCTTTTGCCGGCGATCCCCGAAATTACGATCTTCAATGGCAATCTCTTACGGCACCTTTAGTCATCTTTTATTTGCGTAACACTATACCAGCTTTTTGCTGCTCTAATATTAGACAGCCCATGTTAAGTATGGCCGTCGTTCCCGCGTCGAATTTCTACGTTTTACGACGTCTTTTATTATTTTTTACGTAAGTCGTCCGGGAATAGGAACGTTCGTAAACGACGCTACTCAAACAACGAATGACATAACGACGTGATTTCGCGCAATGCACGACGGGAAATTTCTGAACGGAGCATGCGCAGTTCGATCGCCGCGGGGACGCGCTTAATTTAAATGCTTCACGCCCCCTAATCGCGTATTTCGATTACGCGGCGAGAAATAGACTACGCCGCCGCAGTGTACGGGCAAAAATCTACCAGGATTCGGTGTAGAGCCTGGTAAAATAAGGCAGCGCAGAGTATTTCGATTACGCAGCGCAATATTAAGTGTATGTGAATCTGGCCCAGTATTTTTAAAGTGGTGTAAGCTCTACTCCATCTTGGCAACATAAAGGCTAATCATTTTGTTGTCCCATGACTTCAAAATGGAAGACAGGAGAGCCCTGAACTTCTGAGATAGCCAATAGGTCATTCTGGACTTATTAAACAGATAGGACATATGACAAAACATTTTCTTGTTGTATATTTGTATTAATTTTCAAGAAAAGGCAAGGGATGGTACATAAAATGTATTACCAAAAAATGGTCAGATAACATGAAACAGGCAATATAGCTTTATATTGCAACATTGTGGTCCGCACATGGGGATCACATTAAGATCAACAGTATTATTATAGAATATTATATAAGGGGGAGGGGGAAGAGGGAAAGCAGGACTTTACATGAAGAACACAGAAGCCAATAGTTGAGTAGAAAAAAGACAGCCTTTAATTGTAGTCATGAAGTCAATAGTCATAGATGAATTGTACAGGGGGAATTTATTGTAAGAAGGAAGAACTAGAGAAGAGGAGAGCAAGGAGGGGGAAGAAGAGAAGGGTAAAAAGGGGATGGAAAGTTGATCAGGAGAGTGCAAAGGTCCACGGGTCAGAGGGCATAGAGACACAAGTCATCAAAGCATCAAAAAGATGGCAATCAAAGTGTCTTGGGAGACACTTCACTATTTTCCATGAAAGGGTGTCAATACCATGACATGAGAACTCTTGAATCGAAAGTGTCTGGCGTATAGTATATGGCCCAGGGTTTCCATGTACTATCGAATTTCTCCAATCCATTTTTGTCTAGCGCTTCTAGTTTAGCATGTATGAATGAAAGATTCATTCTCTTTTCGGCTTCTGGTAACAATAATGCAGGCGATTTCCACGCGCTACTGTAGCCATTACCTGTTTTGCGGCTATCATAAACAAAAGAAATAGCTTATGTTGATTCTGAGAAAGAGTTCCTGGTTTAATGTTAAGAAAGGCCACCATTGGATCTGGTAATAAAATACAGTTAAATATTTTAGAAGCAATCAGGAAAATCCCTTCCCAGAATTTCCTTACAAGTGGACACTGCCACCAGATGTGGATATATGTTCCTTTTGTCTGGGCAACCGCAGAAACAGAGATCTGAGCAGTTTGCTAAAAATTTGGCTACTCTATTGGGAACCAGGTACCAACGGGAAAGCACTCCAAAGATGCTGCTTGCAGAACTTTTCTCAACGCCCCGCCAGTGCAACACCTCAGTGTGAAAGTTAAAGGCGTTTTTACAGCGCTTTCAATTCATTTCAATGGAGAGGGGCGTTTTTGGAGCGTTTTTTTTTCAGCGCCCAAAGCTGCTCCAAAGATGCTGCTTGCAGAACTTGCAGTGTGAAAGGGTCCATTGAGATGCATGGAGAGTGTTTTATGAGCGTTTTAAAAGCGCTTTTTTTAACGGTAAAACGCTGTAAAAACGCTTCAGTATGAAAGGGATCTAATTGTACATTCTAAGTCTAATTCCCATTTAGCAGTGTAAGAGGGTATTATAGTATTAGATTTAGTGATCAGTTGGTAATAAACTGTTGAAATACGACCTTTGGCATGTGGATCTTTGAGACATATCCTTTCAAATTGGGTAATATTATTTAGGTTATCACTAAGACTGAGGGAAGGTCCATAAAAGTTCTTGATTTGAAGATATCTGAACATTTCTGTAGTGGGGAGGCCGAATGCCTCACATAGGTCTGGAAAAGGTTGAATTGTAGTTGTTGATGCTATGTGATATAAGCATGTAATTCCAGTCCTGATCCAAGCCTTAAATGTTCTTGGAAATACCCATGCTGGATAAAAGGACGGGTTTTTATAAAAGGAAAGAAGCGGGATGTGTGGGGATTGTAATCTATGAGACCTATCCCATAGTGACATTGAGTGTTTAGAGATTGGATTTTTCAATTTTCTACGGTCTTGAGGGCTCAGCCAAAAGATATTGTTAGTGGGGAGAGGATCAAAGTCTATTGCCTCAATAAGTACCCACAATGGGATTTCTGAGTTGTACTTAGTTATTTGCGCCAATTGTGCTTTTTTTGTAGTATGTTGCAAAATCTGGAAATCCCAGCCCACCCATTAATTTGGGTAGACGTAATGGGCCAGATTCAGAGAGCCATTACGCCTGTCTAACTGGTGTTAGACTGGAGTAATTTAAAATTACGTGCGTTTTCTAGCTAGTCGAAAACCTCAAACCATGAAACGACGGCTGCGGGCTTCAATTTGACTGGATTACGTGTTTGTACGCCTTCGGATCTACGCTGCAATAAAATTGCGGCCACTGGGTGGACTTCCCGTCGTTTTCCGCATCGGGGTATGCAAATGAGCTTTTGCTGGCAATCCCAGAAATTACGATCTTCAATGGCAATCTCTTACGGCACCTTTAGTCATCTTTTATTTGCGTAACACTATACCAGCTTATTGCTGCTCTAATATTAGACAGCCCATGTTAAGTATGGCCGTCGTTCCCGCGTCGAATTTCTACGTTTTCCGACGTCTTTTATTATTTTTTACGTAAGTCGTCTGGGAATAGGAATGTCCGTAAACGACCCTACTCAAACAACGAATGACGTAACGACGTGATTTCGCGCAATGCACGGCAGGAAATTTCTGAACGGAGCATGTGCAGTTCGATCGCCGCGGGGACGCGCTTAATTTAAATGCTTCACGCCCCCTAATCGCGTATTTCGATTACGCCGCGAGAAATAGACTACGCCGCCGTAGCGTACGGGCAAAAATCTATCAGGATTCGGTGTAGAGCCTGGTAAAATACGGCAGCGTAGAGTATTTCGATTACGCAGCGCAATATTAAGTGTATGTGAACCTGGCCCAATGTTTTTTTAGGCAATCTGGGTTTTTTCTTCCCCCACGTGAACTGTGTTGCTTTATGTTGGATCAATCTAAGAAAATAAGCCGGAATGTGAATTGGGAGGGTTCGAAATAGATATAACATTTTTTATTATATTGATTTTCCCAAACCAGGAAATTGGTAAAGAAGACCAGTCGGCTAAAAATCTAGTGACACTTTTCAGTAAGGGAGGGTAGTTGGCAGCAAATAATTCGGAAGCATTAGCCGTAAGATGTATACCCAGATATGGTATACTACAGTCTGCCCATTTAAAGGGTAGAGAGGACTGTAAATTTTGTTTCACCGTGTCACTGAGTGAAATATTCAGTGTCAGGGATTTTTGGCTATTAACCGTGAGGCCGGAAATGTAGGAGAATTCGTGAAGTACCCGCATTAGATTTGGGGCAGATACCAGCGGTGAAGATAAGAATAGGAGTATATCATCCGCAAATAAACGTATTTTGTGATGACATCCGCCTAACTCTATACCCGTGATCGTTGGTTCCATCCTTATCCTTTGTGCTAGAGGTTCGATAATTAAAGCGAATAATAGCGGCGATAAAGGACACCCTTGACGAGTCCCTCTCTGTATATTAAACTCTTCCGATTTATATCCAGCATATTTGATATAGGCCTTGGGATTGTGGTACAGCGCTGCAATCCAACCCATAAAATGTGGGCCAAAGCCCCACTTCTCAAGAGCGAACTGCATATACGTCCATGAGACTGTATCAAATGCTTTTTTTATGTTGATAGAAAGAAAACACGAGTGTATTCAACGCGTTTTGGCTGCATGGGATAGGAGAGTGGCCAGCTTGTCGGATAGGGATAAAACCAGTTTGATCACGGTGTATTAGTTTGCCAATTATCCTATTTAATCTGGTTGCTAAAACTTTGGCTAAAATTTTCACATAGATATTCAGCAGAGAGTCTGATCTTATTTCCTACCCCCTGCTTTATAAACTCCCCCACCCCCACTTCTAGCTGTGATATACACAGGTGTTTCCTAGATCTCTTGTTCCACAATCAGGCACTGGTTTTCTAGTGAAGGCTTTTGGATTCAATGTCACTTTGTGTGGACTTTGTGATCTTAATTTTCACGTTGTCATATATACTGTTGTTCAGATGCCACACGAATGTTCTACATGTATGTTATGGATTTATTTCAGGCGTTTCATATGTAAGTTCCTGTTAACATATGCCCGAACCTGCTGTTATATCTTGTACACCTTTCTTTGTTCTTATCAATAACATTTTGAATGTAAAAAAAGATATTCAGCAGAGTGATGGGGGCGATAGTTTGACCAAACTGAATCGTCCACATGCGGCTTAGGCAGCATGCAGATAGTTGCGGTCAGGGTTTCTTTCCTAAAAGAATGGTTGTCCAAGAAAGAATTAAATGTTTTCGTCAAAATTGGTGACAGAATATCTGTAAAGGTTTTATAATAGAGGGCAGAAAACCCATCAGGCCCTGGTCGTTTATTTACTTTCAAGGTTTTGATAGCCTGGAACACTTCTACACTAGACACCGGTTCCTCTATCCTTTCCATTTGTGCCTTGGATAATGCAGGAAGCAAGAACTGGGAAAAAAAGCTGTTTGCCTTTGATTGATCCAACTCGTTATTAGATGAGTATAGACTTTCTAACTTTGATTAACATTTTTGTAGGATTTTCACAGGGTTAGTGGAGTATACTCCTCTTGCAAGATTAAGGCGAATTGGTTTATTATTATTTTTTTGACAGGATTTCAATGTCCGGCCCACAAGTGTATTTGGTCTGTTTGCATTTACAAAATAATTATGTTTCGATTTTTTAACCACTTAAGCCCCGGACCAATATGCTGCTAAATGCCCAGAGGTGTTTTTACAATTTGGCACTGCGCTGCGAGTACATTTAAAAAAAAAAAAAAGATTTTTCTTATAGCAAAAAGTAAAAAATATCGAATAAACTGAATTTTAGTCAAACATTTAGGCCAAAATGTATTCAGCCACATGTCTTTATTAAAAAAATCGCAATAGGCGTATATTTATTGGTTTTCGCAAAAGTTATAGGGCCAGATTCAGGTAGATGGGCGAATCTTTAAGTTGGAGTAACGTTTCTCATTTACGTTACTCCGGCGAAACTTTAGGAGCAAGTACTGTTATTCACATAGCACTTGCTCCTAAAGTCGAATTGGGTGGGTAGGGGGCGTGTATTATTATAACTAGGCGCGATCCCGCGGCGAACGTACTGCGCATGCGTCGACTGTCAGTGCGCATGCTCCAAATTCTTTCAGGGAACGTCAATGACGTCAATCCCCATTCACGGACGTTTTACGCAAACGACTCAAATTTTTTTTTTTTCAACGCGGTGACGACGGTCATACTTAACATAGGATACTCCACTAGGGGGCTGCTTTATCTTTACGCCGCGTATCTCTTACGGAAACGTCGGAAAGCCACTGCGTTGCGCCCGAATTCGATCGTGAATTGCCGATTCTCGCTGATTAACATATTCTCGGCGTTAATCAGCGGGAACGCCCCCAGCGCCATTTTTAAAATTGCAGTTCCGATACGACGGCGTAATACAATTACGCCGCTCGTATAGGAACTCCAACCCAGCGTTTCTTGTTTTCTGACTACAGAAAACAGAAACGCCGGCTCAAAAGTGAGAGTTAGGCTGGAGTATCACTGATACTCCAGCCTAACTCTACCTGAATCTGGCCCATAGCGTCTACAAACTAGGGTACATTTTCTGGAATTTACACAGCTTTTATTTTATGACCATTCGAGTTAACGAACATTTGGGTAAGATCAAAAAGGGATGCCCTAAACACACTGTCTCCAGACATTATTTGGAGCACCACGCCAGTGACCCCAGGGGTACTTCCTTCCAAGTCATTGATAAGTTTGTCCCCCACTGGAGGGGCGACTCTTGTACTAGAGGTGTCTCCCGTTTGGAGACTTTTTGGATACATGAGCTCAGGAGCTACACGCCCCACGGTATGAATGTGGATTGGGATGTCAATTGCTTCATTAACCGGGCGTGAGCTCCTGTGCTCATGTGTCCAAATTTTGGAGAGAAGAAAGAATTATATAATTATATACCCATTCCAGTGTTTTTTTCCCCCCTTTTTGTGGATATGCGTCCATCTATTGGGCAGTTGTGACGTTCATGTCCCATTTAGGTGTTACACTGGTTGTCCTTATAGTTTTCTAGTTATGTTGTTTTACACATTAACATTACTGTTCTCCCATAAATACATCTTGGTGTCATTATTAGCTTGTTCATGGCTTATATGGGAGGGTGTCCCCTGGGGTTGGAATTCATGGCCCAGGGTGGAGTGTTCCTTCTCTGGAGACATGGACTTCCACCCCTCCCCCCTCGTCTTCAGTCCATGAGGGTCACGTCATGACGCATCTATGTACGTTCGGGAAGTGGGGGTAGTTTTACCTGCTTCCCGATGGGCCATGCGCCTGTGCCTCCCGATGGGCGGAGGCAATGGGGACGTACAGCCGTCACCGTGCTTATCCATTCAAATCAATGGGCGGAAGTTTAGATGACGTTTTTGACGTCTCGTCTTGGATTGCATGTCTGGCTGCTCAAGCCTGTCAGTCACAGATGCGGTTCCCCTTGGATTGGTTGTGAGCGGCGGTGTCGATGACGTTATCGGCGCCGTGCCCACCTACTTTGGATTGGCCATAGATCTTTGTGCTGTCCATCGTCTTGCCCGCCCATTGGACTGCATGTCTGGCTGCTGAAGCCTGTCAGTCACGGATGCGGTTCCCCTTTGATTGGTTGTGAGCGGCGGTGTCGATGACGTTATCGGCGCCGTGCCCACCTACTTTGGATTGGCCATAGATCTTTGTGCTGTCCATCGTCTAGTTCTCCACATGACATTGGGCAGGCATGGGGGTGCGGTTAACTACGAGTGACGCGGATTGGATGTATTTCCTTCCTACATCACCGGACCCACCCCTCAGTCTTCCCTTGCTCTCATTGGTTATTCTGTGTGTCCCCAACAGACGGATTTTTATGTGGTTCCTGTTTCTTTATTGTCATGCACTGCATTAACTTCGTTTTTGGGCAGACCTTTTTGTATGGGGTAGTGCTGTGGTCCATTGGAGTGGCTTAGTGTTGCTTATGGCAGCTGATCACGGCCCCTTACTGGTCACTACTTATAAGACATGCATGTTTTTTATGTTTTATTGTATGCTGCTTTGCTGTCCATTGGGATATATGTTTCGGTAAAGTTTGAATTAGACGCTCATTACTATTTACATGCCATTATATATACTGTATATGCTTTATGTTTTATACGTTTACCTTTTTGATTGTTCAATCATGTCAAATATTGGTATGACAGATCCTGCTTTATATTTGTATATTAGAGCATTTGTTTTGATGTACTATATCCTGTCAAGATTGTCCACTTCCTGTCTCCTCCCTTTCAGGGGTGGAGTTCCGGACTACTTGTCTTATTTAAACTCAGCAGTGTGGGGGTACAGACAGATGCCCCTGTTGATGGCTTTGAGCCGAAACGCGTCGGGTAACATCCATAGTACCCCATACTGCTTTTAGATACATTTTTCACGTGATTTTATTCATTTATTTTAAATAAAGCCTTCATTGTTTTTTTGATCTGCACCATTGGGAGCATTTCTTTTTTCTTTTTCCCATGCCACACATGTTGTGTTGATACATGAGCCTGGCCATTCCTCCATTTTGGCCCTTTGCTATCCGGCTTTCTGTCCCTGAAGTGAGGTATCCGACCAAGATTGAATCCATCATCTCAGCCGGAGTGACCATCGCTGCAAAACCTTTCACGCACAGAGCCCAGGGTCCGTTGTGACCAGGGCCGGCCTTTGGGGTGTGCGGGCTGTGCGACCGCACAAGGCGCCATGAACGACAGGGGCGCCGTGCGGCCATCACAGCTCGCAGGCAGTTTACCCTGAATGATGTGTTGATGGGACAGGGGCGGCCGCCGCCCGGGTCACTGCTCAGCAGGCAGCTAGCACGGCACCTCGGCGCTGCAGAGGGGGGGGGCGCCGTCGCGCCCAAAGTGTCTGACTCACACTGGTCCCCTTGGCCCCCCTTCCTCCTTCCTCCATCCTCTCCCCCGCTACTGTCCTGGTGTAGCGCGGCGCCGTTGCGTAAAGCGTGCATGCGTAATGCATGCAGCTTCAAATTCTAACGGCGCCAGCCACCAGTAGCAGAGGGCACCGAGTCTGACTGAAGCCGGGACCGGGACGGGAGGAACAGACTGCTGCCGTACACGCTGAAGAAAAGTAATGGTAAGGCTGCCCGTCCGGTCCCCTCCCCTCCCCCTAACCTAGCATGCTGACAGGTGTCATTCCCTCCTCCCCTCGCCTGTACTCCAATGAGGAGGGTGGACACCAGACCTGAAACTGAATTTATAAAAAAAAAAAACGTACAAAAAAATGATGTTATGTCACCCCCCTCTTTTGTGTCACCCCCCTCTTTTGTGTCACCCCCCCTCCTCTGTGTCACCCCCTCTTCTGTGTCACCCCCCCTCTTCTGTGTCACCCCCCTCCTCTGTGTCACCCCCCTCCTCTGTGTCACCCCCCCTCCTCTGTGTCACCCCCCCCTTCTGTGTCACCCCCCCCCTCCTCTGTGTCACCCCCCCCTCCTCTGTGTCACCCCCCCCTCCTCTGTGTCACCCCCCCCCCTCCTCTGTGTCACCCCCCCCCTCCTCTGTGTCACCCCCCCCCTCCTCTGTGTCACCCCCCTCCTCTGTGTCAATCCCCTCCTCTGTGTCACCCCCCCTCCTCTGTGTCACCCCCCCTCCTCTGTGTCATCCCCCTCTTCTGTGTCACCCCCCTCCTCTGTGTCACCCCCTCTTCTGTGTCACCCCACCCCCCTCCTCTGTGTCATCTTACCCCCCTCCTCTGTGTCAGCTCACCCCCCTCCTCTGTGTCAGCTCACCCCCCTCCTCTGTGTCAGCCCACCCCCCTCCTCTGTGTCAGCCCACCCCCCTCCTCTGTGTCAGCTTACCCCCCTCCTCTGTGTCAGCTTACCCCCCTCCTCTGTCAGCTTACCCCCCTCCTCTGTCAGCTTACCCCCCTCCTCTGTCAGCTTACCTCCCCCTCCTCTGTCAGCTTACCTCCCCCTCCTCTGTCAGCTTACCTCCCCCTCCTCTGTCAGCTTACCTCCCCCTCCTCTGTCAGCTTACCTCCCCCTCCTCTGTGTCAGCTTACCTCCCCCTCCTCTGTGTCAGCTTACCTCCCCCTCCTCTGTCAGCTTACCTCCCCCTCCTCTGTCAGCTTACCTCCCCCTCCTCTGTGTCAGCTTACCTCCCCCTCCTCTGTGTCAGCTTACCTCCCCCTCCTCTGTGTCAGCTTACCTCCCCCTCCTCTGTGTCAGCTCACCCCCCTCCTCTGTGTCAGCTCACCCCCTCCTCTGTGTCAGCTTACCCCCCTCCTCTGTCAGCTTACCTCCCCCTCCTCTGTGTCAGCTTACCTCCCCCTCCTCTGTGTCAGCTTACCTCCCCCTCCTCTGTGTCAGCTTACCTCCCCCTCCTCTGTGTCAGCTTACCTCCCCCTCCTCTGTGTCAGCTTACCTCCCCCTCCTCTGTGTCAGCTTACACCCCCTCCTCTGTGTCAGCTTACCACCCCCTCCTCTGTGTCAGCTTACCACCCCCTCCTCTGTGTCAGCTTACCTCCCCCTCCTCTGTGTCAGCTTACCTCCCCCTCCTCTGTGTCAGCTTACACCGCCTCCTCTGTGTCAGCTTACACCGCCTCCTCCCCTCTGTGTCAGCTTACCCCCCTCCTCTCTCTCATACTTAGCCCCTCGCTCACCTCCTCTCTCCCACCCACCACTCTTTCTCTAACCCCCCTCTCTCTCTCATCCTCACCCCCACCAACTCACTTCACCCCCTCTCTCTCACCCCCCTCACCTCCTCCTCTCTCCCACCTGCCCCTGGCACCCTGTGATTAGGTCAAGTGGTCATGTCCGTCGGGGAGTGGCCCGGGCATTCAGTGTGACAGGCGTCGGCAGTAGGAAGAAAAAAAAAGGTGAGAGACTTGTCTCCCTCGTGAGTTTTTGCTGCTGGCCCAGGGGAGTAGGTATTGGTCTGGGGAGTGGGAGGGAGCAGCCAGAAAGTCAGTGTCTAACGTGTTATGCCTCCATAGTAAAATGCTGGGGCTTTTACTATAGGAGACATTGGTGGACTACAAGGCCCAGCATTTTACTATACGGGCATTGGTGGACTACAAGGCCCAACATTTTACTATAGGAGGCATTGGTGGAGTACAAGGGCCCAGCATTTTACTGCAGAGGCATTGGTGGACTACAAGGCCCAGCATTTTACTATAGGAGGCCTTGCCTCCTATAGTAAAATGCTGGGCCTTGTAGTCCACCAATGCCCCCTTATAGTAAAATGCTGGGCCTTGTTGTCCACCAATGCCCCTATAGTAAAATGCTGGGCCTTGTAGTCCACCAATTCCTCCTATAGTAAAATGCTGGGCCTTGTTGTCCACCAATGCCCCTATAGTAAAATGCTGGGCCTTGTTGTCCACCAATGCCCCTATAGTAAAATGTTGGGCCTTGTAGTCCACCAATGCCCCTATAGTAAAATGCTGGGCCTTGTAGTCCACCAATGCCTCCTATAGTAAAATGCTGGGCCTTGTAGTCCACCAATGCCCCTATATTAAAATGCTGGTCCTTGTAGTCCACCAATGCTGTAGTGTCAATGTGTATTGTGTAGTTGTCTGTGGGTAGTGTATTGTGTAGTGGTCAGTGTGTATTGTGTAGGTCTGTGGGTTGTGTATTGTGTAGTGGTCTGCGGGTAGTTTATTGTGTAGCGGTCAGTGTGTAGCGGTCTGGGGGGGGGGGGGGGCGCCACAGGATTAGCTCGCACAGGGCGCCTGAACACCTAAGGCCGGCCCTGGTTGTGACCACCATGCCTGATCCGACTTGCTGTTAGTACTAACATGTGAGTCCACCACAGCTGGTAAGAGTATCCATTTCCATTGATTTTGATAGTCTGAAGGTTACTACAGACAAGCCATCATTGTTGTCTTACTTTACTTGAACTGGCATCATATGTGAAGATTTCATTCATCCATTTGGGACACACCTATGAACTGTTCATTTTTGTTTATTTTGTTTGGTTGGTTTCTTCACTCATCAGTTTGTTAACATATGTATGGACTTTATCAGTATTCCACACATGTTGAATACAATTGTCTTTTACTATGTTTTTACATACAATTTTTGTTTGATTTCACATTATTATGTCATGTGAATTTGGCAGCATTTTCACAAAACTAATTAGTATAGCGCTGCACTTTCTTTTTCCACGTTCACTTTGACTTTGTTTGTCTGTGTGCTGGCTGCTACATTGTTTTTTGCTTTTCTTTGATAATTAGCGCAGTTGTTTTCCCCACTTTTATATATTTATTTTATGACTGCCTATCTCAATTCTTGAGGTGCTAAAATGGCAGGGCAGTACAACCCCCCCCAAATGACCCCATTTTGGAAAGTAGACACCCCAAGGAAACTGCTGAGAGGCATGTTGAGTCCATTGAATATTTTTTTTTGTCCCAAGTGATTGAATAATGACAAAAAAAAAAAAATACAAAAAGTTGTCACTAAATGATATATTGCTCACACCTGCCATGGTTATATGTAGAATTGCATGCCAAAATACAATCTGCTGCTTCTTCTGAGTACGGGGATACCACATGTTTGGGACTTTTTGGGAGCCTAGCTGCGTACGGGACCCCGAAAAACAAAGCACCGCCTTCAGCATTTCTAAGGGCGCAAATTTTTGATTTCACTCCTCACTACCTATCACATTTTCGAAGGCCATAAAATGCCAAAATAAAACAAAACCCCCCCCCATTTTGGAAAGTAGACACCCCAAGCTATTTGCTGAGAGGCATGTCGAGTCCATGGAATATTTTATATTTTGACACAAGTTGCGGGAATATGACAAACTGATTTTTTTTTGCACAAAGTTGTCACTAAATGATATATTTCTCACACATGCCATGGTTATATGTGGAATTGCACGCCAAAATACATTCTGCTGCTTCTCCTGAGTACGGGGATACCACATGTGTGGGACTTTTTGGGAGCCTAGCCGCGTACGGGACCTCCGAAAACCAAGCACCGCCTTCAAGATTTGTGTGAGTGAAATCAAAAATTCATGTCCTTAGAAATCTTGAAGGTGGTGATTGGTTTTCGGGGTCCCGTACGCGGCTAAGCTCCCAAAAAGTCCCACACTTGTGGTATCCCCCGTACTCAGGAAAAGCAGCAGAATGTATTTATAACCATGGCATGTGTGAGAAATATATAATTTAGTGACAACGTTTTATACATTTTTTTTTGGTCATTATTCAATCACATGGGGCAAAAAAAATATTCCATGGACTCAACATGCCTCTAAGCAAATAGCTTGGGTTGTCTTCTTTCCAAAATGGGGTCATTTGGGGGCGTTGTGTGCCATCTTGGCATTTTTTGGCCTTCAAAACTGTGATAGGTAGTGAGGAGTGAAATCAAAAATGTATGCCCTTAGAAATCTTGAAGGCGGTGCTTGGTTTTCGGGGGCCCCGTACGCGGCTAGGCTCACAAAAAGTCCCACACATGTGGTATCCCCGTACTCAGAAGAAGCAGAAGAATGTATTTTGGGGTGCAATTCCACATATAACCATGGCATGTGTGAGAAATATATAATTTAGTGACAACTTTGTGCAAAAAAAAATCATTTGTCATATTCCTGCAACTTGTGCCAAAATATAAAATATTCCATGGACTCGACATGCCTCTCAGCAAATAGCTTGGGGTGTCTAGTTTCCAAAATGGGGTCATTTGGGGGGGTTTTGTGCTATTTTGTCATTTTATGGCCTTCGAAACTGTGATAGGTAGTGAGCAGTGAAATCAAAAATTTACACCCTTAGAAAGCCTGAAGGCGGTGATTTTTGGGGTCCCGTACGTGGCTAGGCTTCCAAAAAGTCATACACATGTGGTATCAGAGGGAGGAGCAGGCCCGGAGTGGCCAATCGGGAGAACCGGGAAGTATCCAGATGGGCTGGTCTGGTTGTGGGCCGGTTCGAAAAATCTGTCCACAAAATATCATAATATAGCTGTAAAACTTGTATGCCCCTGTTACCTGTCTACATCAAGGATTATTGCTCCTGCTCACTGCTCTGCAGCAGTAGTTGTACTCCTTTCCAGGCTCCCTTCTTGAGTTCCTATAAGTCTCCCCCCCCCCCCGATTGGAGTTGGTACAGTCCCAGTGAAAGTGCATGTGGGCGGAACAGGAAGAGAAACTCACAACACTGCAGCATGGATCTTTGGTTCCCGCCCAGCAGCACACAGCAGAGCGCTCCTCCAGGGCAGAGTGAAGATTTGTAAATCATGGCTGACAGACTGGATCCTCTTCTACTGTGAGTCCCGACTGCTCTGAATTCCATAATGTGATTACAAATGTGCCCTGCACTTTTCACTGCAGGTTTATTGAAAGTGAAAGTAAAATTCTTGAACAGGTTAGGAATTAGAGTTACATTTCATAGATGTAATCCACATACACTTTATATCTTCTAAAAATGATGATTATTAATAAGATATAATGTGTATGTGGATTACATCTATGAAATGTCACACTAATTCCTAACCTGTTGAAGAATATAAGCATTACACAGCAAAGGATGTGATTTCTTATCCCAGCCACACTTCAAGAAAGTCCACTCTTGCAGTGGGGGAGGGGGGAGAATGGGGGTACTGTATAGTGTTTTTTTTACTTAATTCTATGCTTCAGCCAGCTCTAGTGCTCTTCTCCTCCTCCTCTCTATCACATATAGAGGAAGATTAACCCTGTATGGTCCAAAGTGGAGGCTGGAGTGTGACCACTGTCACTCCTAACTGACACAGGAGCTACAGGGGACCAGTAACAGAACTGCAGAGAGCCCCCTGAAGAAAAGTACAAGGTAGAACTGAGTACACACATCAGAATTCGTTGGGTTCAGCAGGGGCTGAATTTTTGATCGGTGTGTAATCCTCTGTTAGACAAACCTATTGTTATATCCACTTCTGCTGGAAATCCTTGTTCAATTAGCTGTTTGCAGCCAAACGGAAGCACTGCTGATCAGTGTATTTGATAGGGGGGGAGTCCCTGTTGTCAGAAAACAATGTCCCATTGAGGGGGTTTCCCACATCCACACAAGAGCACTTGCTCTCTAGTGCAGGGGTCTCCAAACTCTCTAAAGAAAGGGACAGTGTCCCATCTGGTGTCGTTGGGAGGAATAGTGCCCCTTTTTTATGTCAGTGGAAGGAATTATGCCCCATCATTGGAAGGAATAGTGCTCCAATGTTGGTGTCAGTGGCAGGAATTATGCCCCATTGTTGGTGTCATTGGCAGGAATTATTCCTCAAGGGCCGGATAAAGGCAAGCAAAGGACCACATCCGGCCCCAGGGCCGCAGTTTGGAGACCACTGCTCTAGTGGACTGTTTGTTTAAAGTGCACTTTAATAGTACATTGCACTGTGTCTTTGATTTGCAGCACTGGGAGTTTGGTAGTAACTCCAAAACCAAATCGTGTAAAAATGAACCATAAGAATTTGACTAGAGTTATTCACATTATATGTTATAGTATTTTACAGTACCAGGAGTGTGTTCTTATCTCCTTCACAAAATGTTTTTGCAGCACAGGGATTCTGGTCCCACATGTATGTGATATTGTATATTACTGTACATACTCTACCACTGTACACACTGCTCCTGATCCTTGTAATTTATCCAATTCTGACCTCTGCACTATATATATATATATATATATATATATATATATATATATATATATAATTTTGTGTGTGTGTGTGTGTGTGTGTAAGGTAATTGGTTATGGGGGGGGGCGCAGCTCGGCATGTTCGCCCTGGGCGCTGGTTGTCCATGCACTGGAGCAAGTGCCATGCTACAGGCTGCCGCGTCGGGGGCTAAATTTATAAGGGACCCGGAAGGCGGCCGCAGGAGCCGATTAAAAAAAGAATGGATCGGGGGTCTTTTTTTTTTTTGTGTGGGGGGGCGGCGGCTTTGGTGCCTGTGCCGCACCCGCAAAGTCTCTGCAGGATACATGGCAGCGGCCAGGGCAGATTTTCACAGGTAGGGGAAAAACAGGCAGCACACTCAGTGCACCCAGTAACCAACCTGAATAAAAAAAAAAAAAAAATTTTCTGCTGTCAGGTTTATATTGTAATTTACAATATGTACAGAGGGGAACAGAGGTGTGGGGGAGGAAGTTACAGAGGTGGGGGGTACAGATATGTAGGGGAGAGTACAGAGAGAACCGATATTGGGGGAGGGGTCCAGAGGGGGAACACAGAGGTGTGGGGAGGGTACAGAGGTGTGGGGAGGGTACAGAGGTGCGAGGAAGGTCCTGTTATTTATTGTTCTAATAAATCTTCACTGTGAAGCAAAACTTACTGTATTTGCACTGAATTGGAAATATTTTTTGAAAAATACTATGAATTACAGGCTGTAGAGAACAGTGCGCCATTTCAAACTTATATTTTGAGGTTTTAATTACATTATTTTAATAGTCGTGAACTAAAGTGGGCTGGTCTAAGGCATGAAACTCCAGGGCTGAAAATGAGTCCCACTCCGGCCCTGGGGAGGAGTCTAGGATGGCGCGAGCCTCACTCCAGGGCGGTTAGGGAGAAAGCTCCCGAGAGGGTCCCGCAACGCTGGGATGGCTGAATTAGCAAGCCGTCCACCTAGCTGCCTGTTTGCCGATACTGATCCTTAACTCTGCTGATCCTAATGCGCCCCGCTTAACTGTATCCTCCGCTCTGCTCTCCCCCCCCTCAGGGCTCTCTCAAGTCCTCTCAAGCTTAAGTCCACTCCTTTCAGCTCCCCCAGAAGCCGATAGTAACAGCTTAATTACGCTCACTGTGCGGCTCGGCTCTCGTCTTAGCCTCGCTGTCGGTCACCTGATTGTCCGGCCCCGGGCACCTCTCCGTGTGCGTCAGCGGATCCCCCTTGCGGGATTGTGGTCAGCTCTGCTGGGGGCAGCGGAGGTTGCTGGAGCCGGCTCGTTTGCGGCGTCCTTGTGTCGGCAGCGTCCCTTGTGGGGCTCCCAGTGCTTCGCCGCGGTGTTGTTCCCGGGTCGCGGGACCACACGGTGCGGCGTGCAGGAAGGAGCCGGGGAGGTGACGGGCGCAGACGGGGGGGACTGCCGGAGGTGGAGACGGAGGGGGACATGAAGCTCAGTTTTTTTTTTCATTCGATTTTTTCACCATCCTAGACCAAAACTGAAAATCATTGGACCTGGGATTGGACCTGGAATTGGACCTGGTTATTTTGTTAAGACAACATTCAACTCTGCCGTCCCTACCAATCTCCATGAAGCAGCCACAGCTACAGCAATAGATAACCTGTAAAATCTGCAAACAAAATTGTAAGTATTAAACTTAAAGATACTCAGAACTATGATGCTGGACTAGGATAAGGGGAAGAGGATCTGCTGGTCTGTGAGTAAGACATTATTGTTTCCTTGTTTTTGCTGTGAGCTTTATATTGAGCTATATAGTACAATCAAAATCAAAATAAGAGCCTGCGAGAGCAGTGGAGGCGGTTGAATAGGAGATCAAGTCAAAGTGCCTTTACACCTTCAAAGTGAATACATTAACCTGCCCTTTTGCTCCATTACATTAACATAGTCTACTAACACCACCAACTAATTTATATAGCAGATATTATGCATACAACAATTACACTTTAATTATTTAGCATTATTTTTCTGGGATTTATGGCGATATATGGTGATTGTGGACTTGTTCGTAAGAATTGTGGTTGGTAGGACACTCGGTCGGCGAACAAGAAACCACCTGCCAACAATCATATGGGCGAGATTCACCGATGTGAGTGGCATATGGTCATATGGTGATATCTCCGATCATTGATTATAGCCGCTAACAGCGGCGGTAAAAGAAAGACTGGGAGGAAAGAGTGAACCTCAACACTCTGTAATATCTAAAGTATTAAGTCTCTGCAACTCTGAGAAAAAACAGTGGGCCTCGGGGAACCATCTTTAAAAGGCCCTGTCTCCTTCCCTCCTTCCTTTCCTTAAAAAATTATTATTATTTTTTTTAGATTAAATGCGTCTCTAGTTGTGCTAACTTATAGATATGAGTACTAGAGCGAGGGGAGCCAGGGGGGGTTCCTCCTCGACCCCCCGTCTGAGCCAAAGCCCAGGGCCAATGAGCAAATACGTAACGCAGGGAACGAACGGGAGGGAGAGGGAAAAAAAAAAAGACAAGACAAAACCTGCCTTAATCAATCCAAATAGCTCAGTAAACCCAGAATCCCAATCAGAGTCAGCGACAGACTGCGATCATGAAACAGCTACAATACTGGATGTAGAAGACCAATTAACAGACTTGGCATTACCAACAAAAACTGAAATGAAGGAAATGTTTGCTGCTCTAGAAAAAGCGCTGTCATCACAAATGGAGAGAATGGAGAGAAATATGGGATTTATGTTAGAAAGATTGGAGGAAGTTGAAAAAAAAAACAGACCATAATTTTAACACCATCAGAAAACTGGAAGCGGAGCTAATAGAAATAAAAAAAGAGCAAAGGGAACACGCATATAAAGCAGAAGACCAGGAAAACAGAGACAGACGAAAAAACATCAGGATACGTGGTGTCCCCGACTCCTCCCAGTCAGAAAACCCCCCAGAAATTATACGGAAAATATGCAACCCAATACTTGACAGAGAAATAACTCTCCCATTAAAAATAGAACGCGCCCATAGGATAAGGAGGCCCCGAGAAATCTCTCAAGATAAACCTCGAGACATTATAATACGATTTGAAAGTTGGGAGGAAAAAAAACAACTTTGGAAAAATCTAAGAGGAAAGCCCCCAATTAAATTCGAGGATCAGAGTATTCAAATATATTAAGACCTGTCACAAGAGACACTTAGAAGAAGAAGGAACCTAAAGCCATTATTACGGGTGTTACAAGATCTAGAAATACAGTATAATTGGGGTTTCCCAGCATGTCTGATAGCTAGAAAAGAGGGGACCATGGCGAAGCTAAGATTCTTGGACGAAATCCCTAAGTTTTGTCAAAGGTTGGGAATCCCAACCCCAAGTAATTAATAAAGAATAGAAGAACCATAACTGTGGGGGGAGAGAGAGAGCGGGAGGGGAGGCTAACAAATAGCCACCAAAATATGATATATGTTTAGGGGTACTAGGTATAGCGTTGCGGAGACATCGGGGCCCGGGAGCTCTTGACTGCCGGAGGAAATCTCCCTGGGTTCAGGGGATTAGAGGAGGCGTCGAATTGTACTCCGCCTCAACATAGAGGGAGCACCCTTGCACATTAAGTGTAAGAGAAGATGCTCCGAAAGATGACCTTAGGGTTAAAATTCCATCAACACGGGAAAGGGGGGTGGGGTGGCCTGGGGATGGGGAGGGGTAGAGGGGGGGAGGAGATTCAGGGGAGGAGGAAGGGGGAAACGGGGACTATGGAAATTGGATGTAGGGGAGGGGGGCGGGAAGCAAATGAGAAGAAGGAATATTGGATCGGGCGATCATCAGATCACAATGAGAAGACGAAATAGCGAGGGAATAGACACAAGAGAACAGAAACATACACCTGTCTAAGGTAAACTTAATTACCTATAATGTAAGGGGCCTTAGTTCTCCGCGTAAAAGATATACGATCCTAAAAGAGATTGAGAGATATTCCGCAGATGTTGTTTTCCTCCAGGAGACACACATAACCCTCGATTCAAGGGTGAGGCTTAATTCTCGGGCAGTCCCAACATGGTACTATGGAGACTCTCCGCAGAGAGGATCTAGAGGAGTCGCCATAGGGATAGGGAAAAATTTAAGTTTTGTAGTGGAAGATAGGTTAGTGGACCCTGATGGCCGATATATGTTCCTAAGAGGTCTCTTACAAGGTAAGCGATACACGCTGGCCAACGTTTACTGTCCAAATAAACTCTCCCAGAAGTACTTAATAACTATCTTGAATAAACTTATGGAATTCAAACAAGGAAATGTGGTTCTAGCCGGGGACTTTAATTTTACCCTTGACATACAACTTGATAGAATATCGACAGTTAATATAGCAAACACTAAGCAACAACAAATAGTGAAAAAAAAAAACTTTTTCTGAGTCAGTTAATAGACCCTTGGAGGGTTTTTTTTTTTTTTTTTCTTTTTTTAAAGTGTATTTTTGTGCGTGAACTCGAGAGAGAGGAGCCGGACTGCAGGATTTGGGAGTAGGCAGACCCTCCCCCCGGAGGCAATCGCCATCCTTCTCCATGCCCCTGGTGGCAATGGCGGGTGTGAAGGGGGGCCTCCCACTCACCCCGCCCTACCTGCTCCTCTTGGGAGCCCAACTGGGGCCCAACGGGACCCCAATGGGGCAGAGGGACTCCCCCTATGAGGGAGTGAGGGGGCCTAGCCCACCCAGCCAGCCCCGTAGGTCCTTCGCCTCTCTTTATTTTAAGAGACCGCATGGCCAAAGTGCATGTGTTTTTTTAAACCAATTTTGTGTGCGTGCAAGTGTGGTGGTTTTTTGTGGGGGGGGGGAATGGGCGTACTAAGCACAGGCGTACCTTGCATAGCACACCCACCGGGAGCCGGGCTGAGACCACCAAACTCAATTCACATGTAGCCGAGACCGGGATCCGAACCCTTGGCTGCAGAGGTGAATGGCTTGTCAGCGCAGTGCCAATCACGTTGAGCCACCACAGCTTTTTAACCCAACCAAAAAGGATTACACATTTTACTCTACTGTACATAATATGTACTCGAGGCTAGATTATATATAGGTCGATCACGAAACCTTAGAGTATGTAGATAACGCCGCAATAGGGGTTGTGACAATCTCAGATCACGCCCCTGTTACAGTGAGCATACACTTCCCAGAAATTGAAGAAAGAAGGGGATCCTGGAGATTAAATGAGGAGTTATTAAAAGATATAGAAGTCTCCGATATAATAAGGATAGACATAGATGAATACTTTAAGCTTAACAACACCCCCGACGTAAGTACAGCAACTATTTGGGAAGCCCATAAGGCTAGTATTCGAGGTAAATTAATTTCCCTAGGGGCAAAAAAAAAAAAGGAAAGAGATATAAACAGAAAAAGGATAATCAAAGAGCTTCAAGACCTAGAAACTAAACACAAAAATCAAACAAACAACAAAAAAGTTTATCAGGAATTGTTAATAAAGAGGACTCAATTAAAAGACCAAATGAAGAGTGAAACTAGGAAAATATTTAAAAATGTGATGAAAGAAAGGTATCTCTGGGGGAACAAACCTGGGAAATATCTGGCCAGGATCTCAAAAGAAAAGAGAAACTTAAATTACATAGAAAAAATAATAGACCAGGAAGGACAGATGCGGTATAGGACGACCGAGATTGCCGAAGCTTTCCGGACGTTCTACGCCTCATTATACTCTATTAGGATAGGCGAGACACAAGAGGAAAAGGCAAATAGAGAAGAAAAAATAAGAGAATACCTATGTGAGACCAATTTACCAAAACTAACACAGGAAATAGTAGAAATCTTAGAAAAGCCAATAACACAAATAGAAATTAGTCAAGCGATCCAAGGAACTCCAGGGGGGAAAAGCCCAGGCCCTGACGGCCTGCCAATAAAATACTATAAAAAATTTAAAGAGTCATTAATCCCAGAAATGTGTACTTACTTCAATAAACTAGGGGGAATAGAAGAAGTAAGGAAAGAATCCCTTCTTGCCAATATCGCTATCATAGCCAAACCAGGAAAAGATAAGACCCTTTGCTCTAGTTATCGTCCAATCGCATTGTTAAATGCTGATATAAAAATCTTCGCAAAGATACTGGCAACAAGGATAAAACCATACATGCCTGACCTAATAAGTTCAGACCAGACGGCATTTGTAAGAGGCAGAGAAGGGAGGGACAATAGTTTAAGAACACTTTTAATGCTACAAGATGACAAAAGGGATGGACCCCCAGCCGTACTCATGTCACTAGATGCTGAAAAAGCGTTTGACAGAGTCGACTGGGGGTTCATGATGGAGACTTTAAGAAGTATAGGATTGGGACCTAGATTCATGAAATGGGTCGGAAATCTATATAAGTTCCCTACGGCAAAAGTAAAGGTAAATGGGAGGGATTCCAAGGTGATTGATATGATGAACGGAACAAGGCAGGGTTGTCCGCTCTCCCCCCTCCTTTATGTGATGGCCTTGGAGCCACTGTTGTGCAAGATCAGGAACAACCCAGATATAGGTGGGGTGAGAGTAGGAAAAGAGGAACAGAAGTTGGCAGCATATGCCGATGATGTCCTTTTGTATGTGACCAAGCCCAAAACATCAATTCCTAAAATATTGGAGGAAATAGGAAGATATGGTAGACTCTCCAACTTCAAAATAAACCCAGTAAAAACTGTCCTCATGAATATAGGGATCGATCAAAAGGAAGAGGAAGTTCTACGTAGAACATTTACCTTTACGTGGGAACAAAAATCACTCACTTACCTGGGGATAAAAATAACCCCTAAAGTAGCAGGCCTCTTTGAGGCAAATTATATTCCCCTACTCAACGACATAAGACGAGACCTAAAAAACTTCTCCCACAAACAGATTTCCTGGATGGGGAGGATTAATTTATTTAAAATGACAGTTTTACCAAAGATAATTTATAAATTTCAAATGCTTCCAATAAATGTTCCACAAAGCTTTTTTAAGGTAGTAAAAAATATTATCTCAAAATTCATATGGCAAGATAAAAAACCCAGAATAAGCTATGCAACCCTAACCCGGGAAAAAAAAAGAGGAGGACTGGCTCTCCCAGACATAAAAAGATACTATCAAGCAGTAATTCTAGCAAGACTAGTCGAATGGACAAATAAGAATTCACAAAATAAATGGGCTCATTTGGAAAATGGGATAAGCAATCAGCACCTAAGCACAAACATATGGATCCCACCTAAATATAGAATAACTAATTTAAATACACATACTATTACAAAACAGGTTTTTAAGACATGGGATTTGGTACACAGGAGGGAAAAATGGGAATATAATTCCCCATTAATCCCATTAGTAAACACAAACTTTTTTGCACCGGGGAATAGGTCTATACTTGGAAACAAATTAGGCAGCAAAAGACTCGGGGATGTAGTAGCACAAGGAAAAATAAAAAATAAAGAAGAGATACACGCAGTAGCAGGGGCACAACAGATAACTGAATGGGAATACTTACAATTAAAGCACTTTGTTATTACACTTCCATCACCAATAAGGGATGATATAGCACAGAACCCAATAGAAAAACTTTGCACCGGGGAGAACCACTATCACATGGAATCGCGAGGATCTACAAAATCCTTACAGATATAGGGACAAAAGATACACTACAAAGTATAGAAGCCTGGGAGAAAGAAATCGGAGAAAGAATAGAAGAAGTGCATATGACTAGAGCGACATTTACTTACGCAAAATACATAACAACAGTAGAAGCTAATTATAAATGCATGTTGAGATGGCACTTGACACCCGTTAGACTTAATAAAATATCTTTGGATAATTCCCCCCTTTGTTGGAGGAAGTGCAATCAAGTAGGGACTGCCCTGCATATATGGTGGGACTGCCCGAGGATCCGGGAATTCTGGACAGAGATTCTCAAATTAATCGAGGAAATCTCTGGAGAAAAGATCCCATTAGATCCCCTGTCCTGCCTATTTCATAGACAAGGACTAGTAAAAGGGGGAAAAAAATATGCCTCAACATTGGTCCCAGTGCTGCTAAACGCAGCAAAGGGACTGATCCCGAAATTCTGGCTTTATCCACATAAACCACCCCTAAAAGAATTTATACATCGTGTTGATCATATTGCAGAGATGGAGCATCTAAGAAGGGTTGACCAGGGTGAGGAAGAGGGCGGAAGTGGTGGAAAGATATGGGATCAGTGGAGAACTTACAAAACCTCTGAAAATTTTTCTTTAATATTATCAGAAATAAATCAATAAACGTCTTTGACCCGACCAAAAAGGGAAATGAGGTAAGAATTGGGGGGGGGGGGGAAATATTAGGGGGGGGGAATAAATAAATTAAATAAGCATATATAGAAACCCAGGGGGGTAGGTGTTGAGGCGAGTATCGAGAGCGTATAACCTCACAAGAGTCATATAACAATTGTACGCATAACCATCTGTAACAATATTTCCATAATATTAAAAAAAAAAGAAAAAAGAGAAAGATGAAATAAAAATGTTATAAAATAACCAAAACACATTGATTCACCCACAAATGATGCAAATCCGAGGTGGAAAGATGAAGGTCGGAATAACGATGAACCCCTCAAACATCTCAAACGTCTGGGTTAAGTCTGATGTGGAAAAAAAAAATACACATGTGGTATCCCCGTATTCAGGAGAAGCAGCAGAATGTATTTTGGGGTGTAATTCAACATATGGGGGATGAATGTTTTGCGCGTGGGTGTAAGCGTTACTGGCACTAACTAGCTACCTAGCGGCACCAGCGACACTAATACAGAAAAACGATCGCTTAGTGACGCTGGCAATAGGAGGTGAAAGGGTTAACTCTAGGGGAAATCAGGGGTTAAAAACGTTATTTACATTTTTTTGGGGGTACCTAACGCTATAAAAATCTGGCGGGCGAACCTCAAAAAATAACTAGCTAACTAGCGGCACTAGCGAAACTAATACAGCGATCAGAAGAATGATCGCTTAGTGACGCTGGCAATAGGGGGTGAAAGGATTAACTCTAGGGGCAATCAGGGGTTAAAAACTTTATTTAAAAAATGTAAGGGGGTACCTTTCCTAGTGGACATCTGGATTAGCTACAGGAGCACACTATGGCGAATGTCTCCCTAGGAGTAGGGCGTGTATGCTTTGGTTCCAGGCAGGCAGGCAGGCAGGCAGGTCTCCATCCCAGCCCAGCCCAGTCCAGCCTCACTGCAGCTTCACACTGGAACAGCAACCCTCCTCTTCCCTTTGCACTGTTCTTGCTTCAAGGTAAGTCCTTGCCTGACCTAGCCTGGTCTGTCTGGTCTACCCCCCTGGGACTGGATGCGACCGTCCTTTTCAGGATAGCCGCGGCTCTGGAAGTCCCGGGGGTCAGATGACCGGGACCCCCCCGGCATCCCACACACCACCCCGCTGCCCCCCTGCCCCTCCGCCATCCCCCTCTCAGCACTGGACCACCGCAACCCTTGGGGTTCCGTGGAAATCAAGACCAAGGATCGCGGCCACTGGCGCGGGGAGGCGTCCCAGGAAAGTCGGGATGCCTTTCCCCCGCGCCAAGTGACAGAGCCATGAAATAAAAATAAAATACCACCATCCGCATCAGGCCCCCCCCGAGGCCTCCCCCCGCTGTACCATTTACAGGCCCCTTCTCTCCCTCCATGGTCCCCCGTACTTTAGCCCCCGGCTCGGGCCTAGTCCCGGTCGGCGGCCATCTTGGTACACCCACAGTATCACAATACACCACCCAACACTCCTCCCTCACCCCCCCTTCACAGGCCATTTCAAATTGAAAACCGGTCACTGCAGCCAACCCCTTACTCAGAAAGCAATTGATCCAGGGTTGCGACCGATCGCCAATAAGGATCAGGAAGAATTTTTTTCCCCAGTCAAGGCAGATTGGCATAGCACGCCTGGGGTTTTTCGCCTTCCTCTGGACCAATCTCAGGGAGGGAGGACATAGAGAAGTGACAGGTTCGCTTGCTTATTCCTCCCCCCAGCATCGCCAAGACCCCCATAATTATTAATACCTCCCTGAGTTTCTCTGCAACCATGGGTTGTCTGAGATACTCTGCAGAAGCCATCTGGGAATTAAAGCTATTTGCCTCAACACTTCCCACGGTCACCAAAAAAGCTCTAAAGAGCGAACAACTGTTAAGAATCAATCGACGATTAACAGAAAAAAATCGCATCGGGTCGCATTAGCCCAAACGCATATCCTGCGCTTTGGTCAACACAAGATCGGCGGTAAAACACAATTTCATCCTTCAACATAATCTAGACTGCCTCTTTATCACAAAAAGCTGGCTTACAGCCGATTGCAACACCATTCTGGAAGAATTGGTGCCTGCAAATTATCGCATCCAAATGCAGAACAGAGTGGGGCAAAGAGGGGGAGGTCTGACGGTGATCCACAAGATTCACCTCTCGATCACCAAATCAGTCCTCCAATACTCGCTTTCATTCATGGAAACCCTCACTCAACAGCTGCAAACAAATCCCCAAGACACGGTCCATATTCTACTGTGCTATAGACCACCAGGCCCAAAAACGCACCTACTCACGTCATTAACAGAATTCATCTCCTCTTACACCCTAAGCATCAAACACCTTTTGGTGCTTGGGGACTTCAACCTCTGGGCCAACTCCTTGTTGGACCCCGTCGCTGACGCCTGCATCGACCATCTGGAAGGACTAGGTCTGCAGCAATTAATTCGAGGCCCCACTCATGCCTCAGGCCATACCCTCGATCTCATTTTCAAACAGGATTTGGAAATTGAAGTAAGGGAAAATGGGCCACTACCATGGACCGACCACCATGCCATTAAATTTAAACTCGCCAACCACCTCAGGCCAAATAAAACAAGAAAACCGGTGACCAGTCACTGGACTAGATCTCAGAAGAAGCTCCATACGGAACTCTTCATAACGACCCTAGGAAATAAAATGAACACTATACAACATAAACAAACAGCAGTAGAAACACTTGACGCCATCAACAAGGCGCTACTTCAGTCTGCCGACTGGGTGGCACCAAAACGCAAAACTTGCATCCGGAAAAACAACACCGTTGCTAAAGCAAGAGCGTAGAAGAGCAGAAGCTGCATGGAAAAGGAGCTCTTCAGACAGAAACTACACTATTTATAAGACAATAACTAAGAAATATCATAAAGAAATCTTTATGGCAAAAAAAATCATTTCGCCAACATCATCACCAAGGCCCTAAACCGCCCCCACGAACTCTTCAAGCTGGTTTCACAGACGATGAATCCAGCCTGCTTAGACCCCCCCCCCCCCAATGCTGATTCACAAGAATTTTGCAACAAACTATCAGATTATTTCATTAATAAAATTGAAAGAATCCGGGTAAGCATTGAGCAAAATGGAATCTGCATGAATCCCGCCCTGAATCCCAACCCTGATACCATTATAGTACCAAAATTCACCTTAAAACCCATTTCCATCGCTGCCACTAAAAATATCATTCGGTCTCTGCGCAACAGCACAGCACCCAATGACATTATTCCCACTAAACTGCTGAAAGAAAGTGCCGATATACTGGCACCAGCTATCACGCAGCTTATAAATCAGTCATTCAAGGAGGGCATGGTACTATAAAACCGATCCGGAAAAAAACCCACCCTTGACCCTAAAGACCCTAAACAATAGAAGGCCCATAACGGGTCTAAATGTCTTCTCCAAAATAATGGAGAAAGAAGTTGTACAACAGTTACAACAGCATTTAGAAACCCAAAAATTACTCGATACGTTTCAATCAGGCTTCCGTCCTGGTCACGAAACTGAAACTGCTCTGGTAAAAATATGGGATGATATTCTAGAGACCGCAGATGAAGGAGAATCTTCCCTCCTGATCCTGCTGGACCTAAGTGCGGCCTTTGACACGGTAGACCACGGACTACTACTCGTTAGGCTAGCTGAAGTGGCCAAAGTCACGGTAGAGGATCTACCCTGGTTCTCCTCCTTCTTGGAAAACCAATCACAAACAGTGAAATTGGGATCTTTCACGTCAGAAATGCATACGGTATCATGCGGAGTCCCTCAGGGATCTCCCTTGTTGCCGGTACTGTTCAATATCTATCTCCGTCCTCTCTTTGAAATAATCTACAACTAGAAGCTATTTTACCATTCCTACGCAGACGACACTCAACTGTATCTTCGCGTCAGCAACGATAAGGATCACTCTCTTGGATTAGAGAGATCCCTCACTCTAATAGATAACTGGATGACAAAATGAAAAATTATCGCCCCTAGCACCACAGTCAAAAGTCTCAGAGTCATTTTTGACTCCTACATGACAATGGGTGCACAAGTTGGGTCGGTAGTCAGCGGATCCCATCATCTTCTGCGCCTGCTACCCCCTTCATACCTAAAAAGGACATTGCAGTCGTGGTGGGAACAATCATCAATTCCAGACTCGACTATGCAAATGCCCTCTATCTGGGACTCCCTAAATACCAAATCACTCGTCTGCAAGTCGTTCAAAATATGGCTGCTCGATTAGTGACTGGCAAAAGAACATGGGAGTTTATCTCCCTTTCGCTTAGATCCCTTCACTGGCTACCAGTGAAAGACAGAACCACTTTTGGATTGGATTGGATTGGAATAAATACTTATAGGGAGCCGAATGCGTTGTGAAACTTGCGTCTAAGCGCTTACCAACAAGCTGGGGGTATCCAGTTCCCAGGAGCAAAAAGAAGAAACTAGGACATCTTAAGTAAAAGTGGGGAGCAGACAAGAAATAAACAGAGATATAAAAAGAAGGGGGGGGTATCCGGGCACAAAAAGCCTATCACACCTCCCTAACCATGGACCGCAGCCTGGAATTAAGGCAGTGTCCTAGCTACCTAGCGGCACCAGCGACACCAGCGACACTAATGCAGCGTTCAGAAAAACGTTCACTTAGTGACGCTGGCAATAGTGGGTATAAGGGTTAACTCTAGGGGCAATAAGGGGTTAAAACCTTTATTAGAAAATGTATGGGGTACCTAATGCTATAAAAACATGGAACCTCGAAAAATAACTAGCTACCTAGCGGCACTAGCGACACTAATACAGCGATCAGAAAAACGATCGCTTAGTGACGCTGGCAATAGGGGGTGAAAGGGTTAACTCTAGGGGCAATCAGGGGTTAAAACATTCATTAGAAAATGTATGGGGATTACCTAATAAAGGTTTTAACCCCTGATTGCCCTTAGAGTTAACCCTTTCACCCCCTATTGCCAGCATCACTAAGCAATCGTTTTTCTGATCGCTGTATTAGTGTCGCTGGTGCCGCTAGGTAGCTAGTTATTTTTTGAGGTTTTCCACCATGTTTTTATAGCATTAGGTACCCCCATACATTTTCTAACGCTATAAAAACATGGCGGCGAACCTCAAAAAATTACTAGCTACCTAGCGGCACCAGCGACACTAATACATCGATCAGAAAAACGATTGCATAGTGACGCTGGCAAAAGGGGGGTGAAAGGGTTAACTAGGGGGTGATCAAGGGGTTAAAACCTTTATTGGGGGGGTAGGGGGCTACCCTGGACCTAACACTAACTGCCTGACACTAACTGCCTGTCACACTGACACTAAATGCATTGATCAGTAAATAAATGATCACTGCTATTTAGTGACACTGTGACAGGGGGCTGGGGGGTGATCGGGGGGTGACTGGGGGGGGATTTGTGTGCCTATGTGTACAGGTGTCAGTGTGGTGCTTGTGCTACTCACTGTGTGATGTCTCCTCTCCTCCGCTGGACGAAAATACCGGCGGGAGGAGAGGTGACATCACTTCCTTCTCTGCCTGTGTTTACAGTTTAGGCAGAGGAGGAAGCGGATAGGCTGGGAGCGATCCTGAGGGGGTGGACAAAAACGAACAGCCGCCCCCTCATCCCAGATCGCTCCCAGACACTTAGTGACCGCCGCACGCAGCGGAGGGGGTCCCGGTCGGACCCCCGACCCGCAAGAAGGCAGGGACGTACATGTACGCCCATCTGCTTGTATGTGCCATTCTGTGGACGTACATAGTCGTGCGGTGGTCCTTAAGTGGTTAAGTATTCTGTCCGCTGACTCAGTGAGGAATAGATCAAATTCCAGCTTGGCTTTGTCTAGTCGCAATCTGGATGATGTAGAGGGATTTTGCTGGAAAGCCATATGACAGGAGTTAAAATTTGTCTCTAGGGTATGGTACATATTTTTCCTTTCTCTATTTCATAAATTAGCTTGGCGTAAACATATACCCCGGAGAACAGGTTTATTGGCTTCCCATAAAGTAGTTTGGGAAATATCCGGAGTGGAATTGAATTTCAGATACTCCCGTAGTGCAGTTTCAATATTCTGTTTATATATTGGGTTTTTGAGCAAAAAGTCTTTAAGCAGCCATGTGGCGTCACACGCTTTCGGTATTGTAGATGATATGGTCTTTTGGGATTGTGGGATGGGTGATTTGTCCAGAAAGGGCAGGATAGTCTGATTGGAATCTCCAGCTAATATCACAATACCTATTTTATGGGAATCAATGACTTATAGATGAGATAGGAAAGAGTTGGGATGCTTATTGGGAGCATAATATGACACAATGGTGATTTCGGAGTCTAATAGATGTCCTGTAAGAATCAGATACCTGCCTTCTGGGTCCTTGATCTCTTTTGTAATTGAAAAAGGGGTACTACTGTGAAATGCTATGAGCACACCCCGTGTCTTTGTGGAGACCGAGGCTGTATAAACTTGCGGGTAGGACTTACTAAAGAATTTGGCTTTAGTGCTTCTTTGTGGGATATTCAATCCCTGTACGTTAAGGGAGATTATGTTTACTGGGGCCATGATAATATGATAATATGAAGATCTAATGTTGCCCAGACATGGAGTAATTAAAGAGGAAACCACCTTCGAGTCATAAGAAGAAAATTAAGTTGAGGGGGAAAAAGGAAAAAAAGGAAGTATAATTTAAATATATTTTCAAAAGAAAGCAGAATAAGTATAAGTTCATGACATTTTCGTTGAGGGGAGAAAACATCTCCCTCCAAGGGCACAAGAGCTACTGTCAACCGTCCACTGGGTTACTGGGCGGCTGAGGGTAGCAAGGGGAGGCACAAGAGAACAGTCCCACGGAACTCGGGGAGCCAACCAATTAAATAACATTTTAACAATCTTTAAGTAGAATTGAAAACATAAACCATATACCATACAGTAATGATCGCTTACTAACTGGGGGCTAGTGGGGTACATACCATACTCATGAGGCCTGAAAATCGGGAAAAGGCGAGCCTAGAGGGTTAAGGATGTCCACTCGTCATCCAGTAGGCTAAATAATAAATGGTTAATTACACCCGAAAATTAAAATGAGACCTGACCAAGACCTGGAAATAAAAAAATGGTTATTAACAGTGTACTAATTACTATATATTCTGTATTGCAAAGAATAACAGGTTAGGCCTGGTAAAAAAAAAAAGAGGGAAACTTGAGAATAGTCACTGCGACAATAAATTATGCGTAACTGAAGTGGGAAAGTCACCAGGTAGTCATATAAAGGCCAGAAGAAGACCAACAAGGTCAAGCAGATTCCCCAAAAAAGTGGGGAATAAAAGGAATAAGCACATTTTGTGACCCTTTTCAGTCCATTGAGTCACATGGATCTGGAACTGGTGATGACTTGCAAAGTCTTTTGTTGGGACCATGGTTCACATTTTCTCCAGAGGCAGAAGAGGAAGTAAATTTTTTGGGAGGCGAGAAATATCGTTGGTGAGCGTCAGAGGCGACATTGATGGCGTTCATCAGTCCTATATTCTGCAGAGTAGTTTGCAGTTGTATTGCGCTATGGCAGGTATATTTACGACTTTGGTAGGAGAATCTCACAGAGAAGGGTAAACCCCACTGGTAGATGACAGTATTGCCTTGCAATATTTGGAGGAGTGGTTTTAAAGCCCTTCTTTTGTCAATGGTTAGCTGTGATAAATCAGCAAAAAGTTGGTAATTATACCCTTGAATTTGCAATACACTTTTATGTCTTGCTGCATTCAGTAGTAGTTCTTTGGTACAGTAGTAATGAAATTTAGCGATAATATCGCGTGGCGGGCCATCTGTTTTTTTTGGAGTAAGGGCTCTATACACCCTATCCATTTCAAGCCGCTCCACCGGTATTCCCGGTTGCAGTTCCTGGAAAAGGGCTGTCATTGTGGCCTGTAAATCAATCACTGTTTCAGGTATTCCTCTAATGCTAATATTCGATCGTCTAGTGCGATTTTCGTAGTCTTCCAATCTCGTTTGTAGGGTCAAATTTTCGTCTTTTATCAATTATCAATTTCTGAAGAGAAATCTGCTGTACATTTTTCCAAATCGTTAGTTCTTAATTCAAGTGCTGAAGTGCGCTGACCTAGTTCCCTAATCTCTTTGGTGAGGCTGGTAGTGATATAATCTGAGGTGGCCTTTAATGATCTTTGAAGCAGCAGCTCTATTTGTTCCAATGTTATTTGTGGTGTTAATTCTCTCTGCAGTGTTTTATCAAAATTCTCTTTTCTCCCATAGTATTCCCTGAGGAGAAATTAGGCTGACATTGTTCCTTTAACTGGGCAGGAACTTCACTGTGTGATGTAACAGGAGGGGCTGTCTGCTGTTTCAGCTCCCTTCCTGTTATCTCTGCATACGATGGCTTCAGCGCCATGACAGGAGCTCTGTGTCACTGTGTGGCTGCGAGGGGACTCCCTCCCGCTGACTTTCGGCTCCAAAACTGCCCCAAAAGCCTCCAAGAATATACCTCTGTGAGGTAGGTGACCTCAGGCAGCTATAGGGATACTTTTTATGCCAATTTTCGGGTTGTCTCACCCGTTATTAGGCTTCTTCGTCCCGCGGTGTACGGAGCTCTAGGCAGACAGCACCATCCCGCCGAGCTCTGCGCGCGTCTCCGAGCCAGTTCGAGTAATGTTTTTAATTGGTATGTTCACCTGTAACCTAATGATGACACATTATAGCAATATATAGGTCATCAGGGTGACTAGTTCCAATAGGATAAGCCTAAGCGCTAAAATTTATGTAAAACACATCTACCTCTTTGTCCCTTGCTCCATCTGTTAACCTCCTGTCATATGAAGCTTCAATAAAAAGGGTTGGAAGTGCAACCATCCAGAATCATTTGCTTTATGCACTGAAGCCAAGCTGTCAGTTTTTTATTAATCATGGTCCAGTGGATTTAAGATTTAACGTCAGATAGAAGGATATGTTGTTATAACCAAGCCTTCGCTATAACTTGTTTTGCAGCCGTAAAGATGTGAGTCATGACTGTGAATTGAGAGTTAGAGATCCCCTCAGACTTGTTATTGAAGAGAGCTTTGCATAGGTTTAGCATGAGTGATGGATGAAAAAGTACATGCCATAAATGTTGGACCACAGGACAGGTCCACCAAGTATTGATAAATTAACTAGTATTAGACATACCACAGAAATAGAGCACAGAAAAATCTAAAGAGACATGCACTAATCCAGTGGACACCATGTACCACCAAAGCAGCACTTTATAGTTAGTTTCACTGCGGCAGCATGATTTCACTGTGGCCCAGATCTGGTCCCAATGAGCCTGGTCTATAGTAGGGATGAGCCGAACACCTCCCGGTGCGGTTCCTATCCAGAAAATGCAAATGGCCCGAAAGTTTGCATGAACATTCTAACACCATTAAAGTCTATGGGACTCGAACATTAGAAACCAAAAGTGTACATTTTAAAGTTATTGTCCTAAAAAGGGTTTGGGGACCCGGGTGCTGCCCCAGAGGACATGTATCAATGCAATTTTTTTTTTAAATGCCCGTTTTTCCGGGAGCAGTGATTTAATGATGCTTAAAGTGAAAAAGTCCATTCAGTGCAACCAAAAAAAAAAAAATATATATATATATCATACAATCCCTCATACCCAATTCTATAACCACAGTTGATCCAGGGGAAGGTGAAAAACCCCAGCAGAGCATGATAAAAATTCCTTCCTGATCGCCCAAAAGGCAATCGGAAATTTCCCCCCGGATCAACTTTACCTATAAATGTTAGTACCCAGTTATATTATTAGGAAAGAATCCAGGCCTTTCTTAAAGCAATCTACTAATCTGGCCAGTACCACCTCTGCAGAGAGCCTATTCCACATTTTCACAGCTCTTACTGTGAAGAAACCTTTCCTTTTTTGGAGATAAAATCTCTTTTCCTCTAGACTTAAAGAGTGCCCCCTTGTCCTTTGTGTTGACCGTAAATTGAATAACTCAACACTATGTGGACCCCTTATATATTTGTACATGTTGAGCATATCCCCCCTTAATCTCCTCTTCTCAAGAGTGAATAAATTCAGTTCCCCTAATCTTTCCCGATAGCTGAGCTCCTCTATGCCTCTTGTCAGTTTGGTTGCCCTTTTCTGCAGTTTCTCCAGTTCCCCAATATCCTTTTTGAGAACTGGTGCCCAAAACTGAACTGCATATTCCAGATGAGGTCTTACTAATGATTTGAACAGGGGCATAATCATATCTCTCTCTCTCTCTGGAGTCCATACCTCTCTTAAAAGGGGTTGTATAGACAAAAATATTTTCCTCTTAAATTAAAGTCTGACAGTAGCTGATTAAGTAAAAAGTAATGATTGGCATTATAACTACTGTTATACCTCTTAAAATCAAGCTGGTTTAAACACCTCCGTCACTCCTAAATCATCATTCCCACTTACTTCCTTGTTTGTGGTGTGTGTGCATTGTTGCTACGTCACAGCCTAATAGGAACTACAGTTCCCATTAGGCTTAGCGGCGTTGCGAATGCGCAGAGCCTTTTTTTTAAAAACAGTGGACGAGAACGAGCAACGTTTTTGTTAACAAACACAGCCACACCCCCCCCCTAGTATACACCCCTTCCTGCCCCCCTGCCTATACCCATTCATTACTTCCCAGTCTACACACACATTCCTGCCTCTGCCAGCCAAATGAATGCAAGGAAGGCGGAGCTACAGCATCCTAGAGACGCCCACTTATGTCCTGCCTCCATGCCTGTGAATGACAGAGTGCGTCTTCACGCAGGGCTGTAGTCATAGGGAGGGGGCGAGCACATTCTGCTTCCCACCATGCAAAACGGCTCAGATGCTGGTGGAAAGCAAGAAGAGGAGAGACAGGAAATGGCATTTTCAAACCTGGATTACTCTAATTTGGAGGGCAAAAGGAAAAACGAGGTAAGTACTATTTAAATGCTCTAGCTTACAGCAATCAATTTATTTAAAAAAAAAAAAAACTTTAGTGTTCCTTTAATACAAGAAAGGACTTTGCTCCCTTTGGAAACCGCAGCTTGGCATTGTATGCCATTATTGAGCTTATGATCTACCAAAACCCCCAGATCTTTCTCCACTAGGGATCCCCCCAGTTGTATTTAGAGATTCAGAGTGTTATAACGGACTAAAGGGGAGCAAATAAGAGACATTATTTTTTTTGCATTTACACTTTAAGCTGTATGAGTAAAGGCTAACTATTAAAGTCAAGCCTGTCAATGTAAAAAAATATTATAATATCAATTTTCAGAGCAGCTACCACAAAAAGTGCAATCACCACACTAATAAAAAACATACCGTATACCCAGAATGATAAGTGAAGTACCCTATAACTAAATCCTCTCCCTAAATTGTATAATTTAAACAAAACAATATATATCTTAAGATATCAATCTGTGCAAAAAATGTGCAATATAACAAAAACATCAGAAAGCACATTAAAAGCTAAAGGCTTTCTGATGTTTTTGTTATATTGCAATTTTTTTGCACAGATTGATATCTTAAGATATATATCGTTTTGTTTAAATTATAAAGGTTCACACTGGAGTGCATTTTCATGCAATTTGAGAGATCAAATTGGAGCCCATTGGAGGCAATGGCATTGTTTCAGTCAGTGCAACACCGATTTGCAAAAGTAGTTCCTGCACTACTTTTGCTGATTTCAGGTGCAACTTCAATAGACATCTGTGCATGAAGCCACATAGATGTCTATCAAGTAGCACCAGAAATCGCGTTGACCTTGCTACTTTGAAATTGCGCTACTTAAAGTGAAGTAGCGCAATTTTAAAGTAGCAGCAATGTGAACCAGTGCTCACAGTATGAATTAGTATAATATAACAGTCATAGTCCTTGAAATATATACCTGAAAGAAAAAATGAGCAGGTTGTTTAAAACAATAATAACAGTCCCATACACCAACCAATCTTCACGTGTTTATAATCTTTAGAAAGTGCAACAAATTTCTTCCATTAGCATAAGGAATTCACAAATTTATCACCCAATGAAAACAGCACTGATGTGCCCATCACCAAAGCTCCTCTCTGGAAATATATACCTGAAAGAAAAAATGAGCAGGTTGTTTAAAACAATAATAACAGTCCCATACACCAACCAAAGCTCCTCTCTGGGTGCCCCCCCCCCCCCCACCTGGTCTGATTGACCCCACTAACAACAGGAGATCAAACTCACTTTTTAGTATATGTAAGATGTATCACAGCTTGCATCCTGGGCTACTTTTTATACTGGTCATCAGTCTCTCTAAAAAAGAAAAGGCAAGATAGGGAGACTTTTTTATGAAATAACTTACTTGTAAAAATACAAAAATATAAAAGGAAAGCTGCGCTAAAAGAAAATACATAAAAAAGTAAACAAGTGCTCATGGTACAAAGGAAAAATTACAATCAATACACCACTGGAAATGACTGAATAGTGAACAGTCCTCAGAGGATCATAGGGGAATGATCCAATAATCTCAAGCAAATAGGAATGAATTCTTGATAAAAACACCACATGTAGATAAGAGTGAACTCCTAATGAAAACACCATCGACAAACGTGCACCTCCACCACATGTATTGCGCGCTTACCAAAAGGCAAGCTTGATAAGCCTGTAATGTTGATCACTATCTGGAGCTGTATCCAGCAGCAGCTCACAGGAGTAACGAAAAGAAAAAAAGGAGATGGACAGCCGCACTCCAACACGATACCAAAATGTAGAAAATGGTGACCTTATTACCAGTAAAAAATGACACTCCACAGCAATAAAAAAGCAAACAGTGGGGTAACAATGCTGACGTGTTTCACATCAATAACTGATGCTTAGTCATAGCAGCTCACAGGAGTTGGGCAGAAAGTGGACCAGGTAAACTCAAATCACCGGACATTCAAGATTTAACATCAATCATGTACCCAAAAAAGTGAAGAAGAACTCTCCATAGTGTAAATCAGACTAATAAGGATTTATTAGGAATAAAGGTTAACACTTACAAGAAGCGAAAATAAAAACATCCATAAAAAGTATTGCCGGCCAGCTTGCAGACCCCCGTCCGCTCACAAAATACACTGCAATTACATCAGCACGTCAACCTTCCAAGGTTGACGTGCTGACGTCATTACCCTATGATCCTCTGAGGACTATTCACTATTCATAATTTCTAGTGGTGTATTGATTGTAATTTTTCCTTTGTACCATGATCACTTGTTTACTTTTTTATGTATTTTCTTTTAGCGCAGCTTTCCTTTTATGTAAAAATACACTCACATGGCAGAAAGGGTAAAATGTCTTTTTTCACTACACAAAAAAATCTCAGCAAGATGGCTCCACCATACGTAATTGCCCAACTGGGCTCCTCAAAGGCTCAGGCAGGACGTCAACTTCATGCCCTTCAAGGACCCTCTAAATTAAACTGCTACTGTCGTTTTATAGGTGGTATTCTGCTTATCTTGGAAGGTGATATGAGCGACCTTGAAGATTTTAAATCTATTCTGGATAACAATGATATACTGTAAATGTGGTACTTACCTAAAAACAAGATGGGTGTTGAATGCTGCCACCTAACAGGCATACTCTGATACCCCTAACTAAAATTTAGTTAAACAAATTGCCTTTAGAAGTCACTTAATTAATAAATAGAGTCTACCCGTGTGTAATTTAATCTCAGGATAAATAAGCTGTTCTGTGAAGCCCTCAAATGTTTGTTGAGAACCTTAGTAAACAAACTTTGCAATAGTTGCAGCATTCTAAGTTGTTCCAATACTTTCAGTTCAAAGATTATGTTCTGTCCACTGCACATCTAGGTGGGGGTGATCTAACCCACATTCATTGGGATTGATTTCCTTCCTACAAAATAATTTAACCACCAAATACTAAATCTGTTGAACTACGTCTGCAAATGGGAACTTGGCCTGCAGTTAGTTAACTATAGACCAGGCTCATTGAGACCAGATCTGGGCCACCACGAAATCATGCTCCCACAGCAACACCTGCTGTTAAAACTAACTACAAAATGCTGTTTAGGTGGTACATGGCGCCCACTACATTAGTGCATGTCTCTTCAGATTTTTCTATACTCTATTTCCGTGGTTGCTCCAATACTTGTTTATTTATCCATACCTGGTGGACCAGTGGCCCACATCTTTTGCAGCAAGTGTATCTTATTCTCCATGCTATTTTTCATCCACTACTCATGATAAAATCACGCAAAGTTCTCTTCAACCAAAAGTCTGAGGGGATCTCTAATGTCCTGTGCAAACGACAATTTTTCATGACAAGAAAAATGCAATTTTTTAACCACTTCAGGCCCGTGCTACCGTCGAATGACGGCAACAGCGCGGGTCTGAATATCCAACATGCCGTCATTTGACGGCATCTCCTTTGGGGGTTCCCAGCGCACGCTGTAGAGCGCGCTGCGGGGAAGCCCTGTGTTCTCCATGTCCCTTGGACACGGCCAATCACAGATCGTGGCGAACGGCCAATCAGAGTGGCCGTTTGCGATGCGATCTTACACAGAGACAGCGTCCTGTCTCTGGAGAGGAGGAGCCCGATCTGTGTTCCTTCCTACATAGGGACACAGATCGGTCACCCCCCAGTCACCCCCCCCTCCCCCCACAGTTAGAACACACCTAGGATACACATTTAACCCCTTCCTCACCCCCTAGTGTTAACCCCTTCAATGCCAGTCACATTTATACTGTAATTAGTGCATATTTATAGCACTGATCGCAGTATAAATGTGAATGGCGCCAAAAATGTGTCAAAAGTGTCCGATGTGTCCGCCATAACGTCGCAGTACCAATAAAAATCGCAGATCGCCGCCATTTCTAGTAAAAAAATAAATAATAAAAAATAATAATTCTCTCCCCTATTGTGTAAGCGCTATAACTTTTGCGCAAACCAGTCGCTTATTGCGATTTTTTTTTTTTTTTTTTTACCAAAAATATGTAGAAGAATACGTTTCGCCCTAAACTGAGAATTTTTTTTTTTTTTTAATTGGGATATTTATTATAGCGACAAGTAAAAAATATGTATTTTTCTTCAAAATTGTCGCTCTTTTTTGTTTATAGCGCAAAAAATAAAAACCGCACAGGCGATCAAATACCACCAAAAGAAAGCTCTACTTGTAGGGAAAAAAGGACGTAAATTTTGTTTGGGAGCCACGTTGCACGACCGCGCAATTGTCAGTTAAAGCGACGCAGTGCCAGAAGCTGAAATTTCACCTGGGCAGGAGGGGGGAGTATGTGCCTAGTAAGCAAGTGGTTAAACAGGTCATTAAGAACGATCGTGTGTAGGCTCCAGAGCAATTTTCGTGATGAGAAAAATGGGCATTAAAAATAACGATGGGGAAAATAACGTGCATTGCTCAGAAGCAAGTTATGAGAAGGGAAATTTTCATAATCAGCCCAAAGGGTGGGCCACTCTAATGGAACTTCCCATTTTTTAGTGCCGACATACTTGTACGTCACTGCGCTTTGCTCGAGCATTTTATTTTCACGATCATATGTATGCAAGGCAGTGTTGACAAGAATCACGTCAAGAACAACTTTGTTTTTTTCCATGACATGAAAAACGGTCGTGTGTACGCGGCATCACTCTCCATTCACTGTAAGGCCTTGTACACACGATGGGATATATCCACTGTAAACGGTCCCCGGACCGTTTAAAGCGCATATTTATGCCGGGATGTTTTGATCCGATGGCTGTACACACCATCGGATCAAATTCCCCGCCGGCGGACAGCGCGGTGACGCGGCGGTGACGTTGACGCCGCCACGTCACCGCACCAGGAAGTAAACACTTCCGCGCGCATGCGTCGGATCCATTCACAGGATACGACACATGTGTGGGCAGATATGTCCGCTGGTTTGCCGTACTAACCAGCGGACATATCTGACGGGCAGTTTTTCGGCGGAAAAATTCCAAAGCATGCTTTGAAATTTTTCCGACGGAGGCATCCGGCCAGAACGGTCTGTTTGCCCCTACACACGAGCGGATGCGCGAAAGTGTTTTACTTCCTGGTGCGGTGACGTGGCGACGTCAACGTCACTGCCACGTCACCGCGCTGTCTGCCGGCGGGGATTTTGGTTTGATCGTGTGTATAGCGATTAAACCAAAACAGCCAGCAGACAAATCTGATCAAATCGGTCTGTCCGACCGATTTGAGCAGATTCATTTGCTCGTGTGTACGGGGCCTAACAGTGAGTTAAGCCCCATACACACGGCCGAGGTTCTTGGCAGAAACCAGCGAGAACCTCGCTGGGAGCCGCATTCTGCCGAGAACCTCGGCCGTGTGTACGCTCTCGGCGAGCCCCGCCCGTCGGGAAACCCGTCGAGCAAATAGAGAACAGGTTCTCTATTTGCTCGACGGCCTGTCGGGATGAATGGCTGGTCGCCTTTCCCGACGGGCGGGTCGCCCGTCGAGGTTCTCTGCCATGTATACTGGGCCTGATTCATTGAGTTAAGCTGTCTGAATTGATGCAAGGGATAAATAGAACACCAGGTCGTGTAAGCCCTACATGAAGTTGGAGATAAAGTTTATGGCCTTGTAGATGAGTCAGAACAAAAGAAAAAAACTGAGTTTCACAGCCTAATTACAAGATTTTTGAATGACAGTACTGATACAGACAAGATTTACTGCCATCATTGCAAGTAAGAAGAAGAGAGCAGCACATGGCAGCCCCATAGCCTGAGTCAGGCTGCATGGTGTCATATTACAGCACACTGATCCTGTCTGCTTATCACTTATCAGTCATTCTGCCATGAGTAACCAAGCCTCTGAATGTGAACTCACAGCTACCCCAGGACACGCTACTGAAGAAATTGAGTTACCCAAACGCTCAGTTAAACCCACTTGGAAAGCAATGGAGAATTATGAAGCTTTTACTGACTGAATTGTTAAAGTGGAGTTCCCACCTGAAAAAAAAATTTCCACCAAAAATCAAAAAAAACAAAAATGGATTTTTTTCTTTTACTCACCCTAGATAGCTGTTGCTATGCGGAAGTGCCGAATCTGCCTCTTCATCCTCCGCGGTGGATTCTCTTCCTCCTCCTACACTCGGTCTCTTGTTGTGAATGGGGCGCGCTGCATTCTGGGAACTGTGGGTGTCCCAGAAAGCAGCCTGTCCATTTACAAAGCGGCCACGCCGCTCGCACATGCGCAGTAGGAAACCGGCAGTGAAGATGCACGGCTTCACTGCCTGCTTCCCTTACTGTGGATGGCAGCGCCTGGAGCTGCCATCCACAGTAGGATCGAGGATCGGCCACGGTGGGGGGGGCGACATCGCTGCGGCTAGGACAGGTAAGTGTCCTTATTAAAAGTTAGCAGCTACAGTGTTAGTAGCTGCTGACTTTTATTTTATTTTTTTTATTTTTTAATGGAACATTAAATAATTTGAAGTTATTTTGTTACTGAAGCAAATACAGAATCTGTTGAACGTGAACTACTGAGGGCACCATTAAACAACTTTCTGCCTCATATGAGCATATAACCTGTAACAAATGTATTAATGTCTTAACATTAATACACAGAAGGTTCACTGGGAGAATTAAAGCGCTTCAATGCTCTTAATCTAGAAAGAGAGTTTTATCCAACAAACCGGATTAAAGGCAGAAGCAAAGGTAAAGTTGTAACAGGACACTGATTCTCACAGATGTGTTTCCACCAGACATTCTAAAAAGTCTTCTAGATCCCATAGTTCAAGATACTTAACACTCATTGAGTGACTTGTTAATGCCCGTGCTAAAGTGGAAGCCAGCAAGGTGCAGATGGCATATGCAGAAAAAAGAGCAGAGTTGGAAGCTGAGTCAGTGCTTCACACAGCACGTCAAAGAGCAGAGTTGGAAGCTCAGACAGCACATCAAAGAGCAGAGTTGGAAGCTCAGACAGCATGTCAAAGGGCAACAATAGAAACCTTAAGATCCCTTTCACACTTATACGACTTCAAAGTCGTGCGATTTTGCCACGATTTTACCACGATTTTGCCGCGATTTGGGATCAGTACAACTTCAACTTTGCCACAACTTTGGCATTAACCAATGAAAACATAAATGGTGCGAGGCAATTCCTTTTCCTGGCACCACAGTTGTCATTGCTGCTGCAGCAGTAGCAGTGCATGAGGAAGAAAAGGAGTAGAAGTGGAGGCGCAGAAGACGTCGATATTGGGTACATCCCATCATTGCCAATCGTGAAGATAGGGGTACATTTTAGGTCCTCTATAATAAAGAATGAGAAGAATGTCCCTTACATTGGTGGTCAGTGGGAAGAATGCTCATTACATTGGTGGTCAGTGGGAAAAATGCTCCTTACATTGGTGATCAGTGAGAAGAATGTTCCTTACATTGGTGATCAGTGAGAAGAATGTCCCTTACATTGGTGGTCAGTGAGAAGAATGTTCCTTACATTGGTGGTCAGTGAGAAGAATGCTCTTAACATTGATGGTCAGTGGAAAGAATGCTCCTTACATTGGTGGTCAGTGGGAAGGATGTCCCTTACATTGGTGGTCAGTGAGACGAATGCTCCTTACATTGGTGGTCAGTGGGAAGAATGCTCCTTACATTGGTGGTCAGTGAGAAGAATGCTCCTTACATTGGTGGTCAGTGGGAAGAATGTCCCTTACATTGGTGGTCAGTGAGAAGAATGCTACTAACAGTGGTGGTCAGTGGGAAGGATGTCCCTTACATTGGTGGTCAGTGGGAAGAATACTTCTTACATTGGTGGTCAGTGAAAAGAATGTTTCTTACATTGGTGGTCAGTGTGAAGAATGTTCCCTTCATCGGTGGTCAGTGGGAAGAATGTCCCCTTCATTGGTGATCAGTGGGAAAAATGTTCCCTTCATTGGTGGTCAGTGGGAAGAATGCTTCTTGCATTGTTGGTCAGTAGGAAGAATGTTCCCTTCATTGGTGATCAGAGGGGAAGAATGTCCTCTTCATTGGTGGTCAGTGGGAAGAATGCTCCTTACATTGGTGATCAGTGGGAAGAATGCCCCTTACATTGGTGGTCAGTGAGAAGAATGTTCCTTACATTGGTGGTCAGTGGGAAGAATGTCCCTTCATTGGTGGTCACACTGGTCAGTGGGATATTGTCTTTTTGTAGTTTGTCTTTGTAGTTTATCTTGTCTTTGTAGTTCGGGTCACACAAATCATAAATAGCTGGACACTGATAAATCGAATGATTTGCTCATTATCGAGGACCTCTCTTTTTTTTTTACCTGTTTGGAGCACATTGTTTCTGAGGGAATAATCAGAAAGTGAATGTGTGGTGGAAAAATGTGCTTGAGAGGGGCTACTATTCTAAAAGGATTGGGTGGGACAAGGGTTAAAAAGCTGGTTGTGCTTACAAAGTTGTACTGAAATTGTACTGAAATCGTGTCTATATTATTCAGGTACGATTTGCATGCTACTTGAGGGTTTAACATTGAGGTCTATGGACCTCAACTCGCATGGAAGTTGTGCCAAAGTAGTGCAGGGACTACTTTGAAGTCGGCACTACTTAAAGTCGTGCCAGTATGAATGGTGTTCATTGAAAATCATGGAGAATGACTTGCTATACGATTTTGCAGTCCAAAATCGTGAGACAAGTCGTATAAGTGTGAAAGGGGACTTAAACCAACCGGGTAAATATGATGCAGCTATTGCAAAGCTAAGGGTCCTAGAGCAAGCTATCAGTGCAGACGAAGGTACAAGTGAGAAAGACAGCATCAACCTTAACATAGCAGATATGGAAGACCCCCTCAAAGCACTAAAGCATGGGTGCCCAACCAGTTGCCCGGGGGCCACATGTGGCCCGCGACCACCTGCTCTGGGATGGAATAGAACCTGTGTATATATGGGCATATCTGTTCTGTATTGGTTACTGGGCTTCTTTCAAACTAATCCGTAGATGCAGAGGAGCGCACCTGAGGGTTACCTGCCATAGACTTCTGTTATTACCTGCGCGTTTGGTGAGCTTTCAGAAAGTGCACCAAACCTGCAGAATATAATAGAGGTCTATTGCAAAGTGCAGAAAAGCCAAAGGTACACTGCGTTTGCACCCGCGGCGTGGGTAAACTGCAGCGCATCAGTGTGAAAGCAGCCATGGGCCCCTATCACGCGGTCAGTCTGACCCAGTTGGACCCTCCATTCACCTCCAAGGAGTGGCAGATGTAAACCGACTTGTGTCCTACCTCCAATCCGATCTGGCTGTGTCCGTGTCCACTCTGCATTTGCAGAGCTGACGTGGACCTGCCATTCGCCCGCTCCGCTGAGTGTGGCCCGCGACCGGCTACCAAGTCGCTTAAGTGGCCCTCATGCTTCAAAAGGTTGGTCACCCCTGCACTAAAGACTATGTCCTAAGCCACTGCAGTGTACACTCCATCGTCTCCTGTCCTGACAACATTGAGACTCCTTTACAGCTTCAAGTTAAAGAGGTTCCAGCAACTTCTTGCACACAAAATCACTCCATTGCATTTCCTATTTGCCTACCTAGCCTTCCTTCATATGTTACAGAGCATCAGAGTAAACTTCAAGCAAGTCATCAATTTCCAGTCATCGGTACAGCCTTGAATCAACGTACCATTGGAACAACTGACTTCAAGCAAGCAACTCACCTAAACGCATCTGCTGCACCATACCTCCATGTGTCCTTTAACAATGTCAAAGATAGCGCAATCAGCACCATTCAGCCAACAGCATCTCGCATAAAGGCAGAGACAACTGAGACAGCAGAGTTTGTGAGGTACATACTTCGCAGAGAGCTCACAAAGACTGGTCTTACAAGTTTTGATGACCAACCTGAGAACTACAGAAGTTGAAAATGTGCTTTCAAAACTGCAATCAGTGGTCTTGGCATTACAGCTGCTGAAGAATTGGATCTGCTGATCAGATGGCTTGGTCCTCTATCTGCTGCATGTGTTAAGCCATTAAGATCGGTTTTCATGGACAATCCTACAGCAGGCCTCACAGCTGCATGGGATCGACTAGTGCAAATTAATAGCAGTCCAGAAGCTGGAGAAAATGCTTTGTTCATGCGTCTGGAAACTTTCCCAAATATTTCTGGTAAGGACAACAAGGCATTCCAGAGACTGAGTGGCCTTCTCCTTGAGTTTCAGCTAGCCAAGGCAGACCCAAAACTTCCTTGACTCAGTTACCTTGACACTGCAAGAGTGGTAAAGCCAATCATCTCCAAGCTCCCCTATGGTTTACAGGAGAAATGGTCTGCACTAGGGTCATCATACAAAAAAAGAGAACAAGGTTTCCTTCCCTCCATTCTCTTTCTTCTGCAAATTTATCAGGAAAATTGCAGAGACCAAGAACAATCCTACATTTTTTTCTACGGTGAGTACAGTCTCTTCTCACCCTTTCCTAAGAGTACCAGTCTTTAGGGCAACTATAGAAACCATAGAGGCCCAGTATCCGTGAAAAAGACTGACATCCTTCCCACTCCTACCACAGTTGTGGCCATGAACAAACAGAGTAGGAAGATTGAAAACCCTAACAGAGAGTGTCCCATACACAAGAAGCCACACCCCCTCCAAAAATGTATCGGCTTGAGGAAAAAGCCTGTTGAAGAGCGTAAGGATCTTTTAACCTCTTGCCGACCGCCGTCATATTACTGCGGGACGGTGGCACGCCTGGGCGAGAGCCCGTAGCTATACGTCCGCTTTAAAGCGGCCGCTAGGGGGCACGCGCACGTCCCCGCTCGCCCCCGAGTCCCGCGCGCATGCCCGGCGGGTACGATCGCCGCCGGGCACCCGCGATTGCTCGTTACAGAGCGGGGAACGGGAGCTATGTGTGTAAACACATAGCTCTCGTTCCTGTCAGCGGGGGAAACACTGATCTTCTGTTCATACAATGTATGAACAGAAGATCAGTGATTTCCCCTAGTGAGTCCACCACCCATACAGTTACAACACACCCAGGAACACACTTAACCCCTTCCCTGTCCCCTAGTGTTAACCCGTTCACTGCCAATGCCATTTTTATAGTAATACAATGCATTTGTATAGCTTTGATCGCTATAAAAATGCCAATGGCTCCAAAAATGTGTCAAAAGTGTCCGAAGTGCCCGCCATAATGTCGCAGTACTGAAAAAAAATGCTGATCGCCGCCATTACTAGTAAAAAAAAAATATTAATAAAAATGCCATAAAACGACCCCCTATTTTGTAAACGCTATAACTTTTGCGCAAACCAATCAATAAACGCTTATTGCGATTTTTTTTAACGAAAAATATGTAGAAGAATACGTATCGGCCTAAACTGAGGAAAATTTTTTTCTTTTATATATTTTTGGGGGATATTTATTATAGCAAAAATTTTAAAATATTAATTTTTTTTCAAAATTGTCGCTCTATTTTTGTTTATAGCGCAAAAAATAAAAACCGCAGAGATGATCAAATACCACCAAAAGAAAGCTCAATTTGTGGGAAAAAAAGGACACCAATTTTGTTTGGGAGCCACGTCGCACGACCGCGCAATTGTCAGTTAAATCGGCGCAGTGCTGAATCACAAAAAGTGCTCTAGTCATTGGACAGCAATATGGTCCGGGGCTAAAGTGGTTAAAGACATTTAGGGTATGTTTCAGGTGCTGTGCTTCTACAAAACATTTTGCAATGAACTGTAATGTGTCCATCAAGTGCATAGAGTGTGGCTCTGAAGAACATGTGCAACCCCTCCATCCGCTTGAGCCCAGCTCTGCACAACCTGCTAACTCTCCTCCCAGGTTAACACATGGCGGAAGAGAATACAGACCAAGTGCCTAATTCTACCATAATTTCTTCATCCTGCACTGAAGTTTGTGGAGAAGACCGCTGTGATAAGTCTTGTGCTAAAATATGCTTGGTGAACATATACCACAAGGATCAACCAGGAAAGACTCTAAAGGCATATGCTATCTTAAATGATCAGAGCAAAAGATCACTTGAAAAATCAGAACTGTTTAATCTATTTGTAATAAAAGGCGAAGCTCATCCTTACACCTTGGGTACCTGTAGTGGAACTATAGAGGTTTCTGGAAGAAGGGCTCATGGACTCATGGCATCTTCTCTGAAAGGTAACTTGCAATTACCCCTACCTACACTTGTTGAGTGCAATCAGATACCTGCTATAAATAAATCCCCACTGCAGCTGCTGCTTTCCATTACCCTCACCTAAAGGTAATAGCGAATGAGATACTGATGCTTGACAAAGATGTTTAGATCTTTATTCTGTTAGGAAGAGACATTCTAAGAGTTCACAGGGTACACAGACAAGTCAGTGGACCCCCAGATGCCCCATTTGCCCAGCGCATGGATCTAGGTTGGGTCATCATAGGCAATGTCTGTATAGGCAAAATCAAGAAACCTACCAGCATTTCGTCATTCAAGACAAATGTTCTGCCAAATGGCCGAAACACTTACTTTGAGCCATGCCCACATCACTACTGGGTAAAAGAGAGGATAGCCAGCCACGAATGGCAACATGTTATCTCAGGTAACACAAGCCCTTTCTCCTGCCACAATGACGACTTCGGCTTTACAGTGTTTAATGCAACCAGTGAAGATGACATACTGGCTCCTCCAATGGAAGCCAAAGAATTAATCAAGTTAATAGACAATGAGTTCTTCCGAGACGACTCCAATAACTGGGTAGCACCACTACCTTTTCATCTCTCAAGAGAGAGATTGCCCAACAACTTGCAGCAGGCCTTCAGTAGATTCTCCTCCTTAAAGCGAAACCTAAGCAGGAAACCAGAGATGCAAAAGCACTTTGTGGACTTGCAAAATATATTTGACAGAGATGATGCAGAGCCTGCACCCCCACTAAAGGAGGGATAAGAATGCTGGTACCTTTTATTCTTTGGCGTGTATCACCCACGCAAACCAGACCAAATCAGAGTTGTCTTTTTTAATTCCAGTGCTTAGCATGAAGGGGTTTTTATCTCTCTCATGCTCCTTACGGGGCCCAATTTGAACAACAGTCTAATGCCACGTATACTCGGTCGGAGTATCCGATGGTCTAAATTCTGATGGATTTTTTCATCGGAATTCTGTTCAAGCTATCTTGCATACACACTGTCAGAGTCGGTTCACACTGGGGCTACACGACTTCCAGCACGACTTTCAGAGGCAACTCCAACACGACTTGAGCATGAACCACAGGGCGATCTGGGGCGATCTGGGATGATTTACAACAAGACTTGAAGTTGTCTCCAGGATAGGAGACTTTCCAGTGGCCAATCAAACAACAATCAGCTCTAGGGGAGGGAGGGGGAGGGAGAGGTTTGCCTGAGAAATGTATGTTATCTTACTGGAAAGTTGCTTCAGTTAAGACAGTGATCAGACTTCTGAGGCGACTTCCATTAAAATCAATGGGTACAAGTCGCCTAGAAGTCGAAATGAAGTAGTACAGGAACCTGTTCTGAAGTCGGAGCGACTTCAGTAGTGTGTATTAAGACGGCTCCATTCACTTCAATTGATTTTCTCAACCACACGACTTGGGACGACTTGGGGCAACTTCAAGTAGGATCCCAAGTCGCCCCAGTGTGAACTGGCTCTCAGACTAAACTCCGACCATCCAAAATGCAGTGACGTAAAACATTATTAAGAGCCGAGAAGAATGTAGTTCAATGCTTCTGAGCATGCATCGACTAGATTATGAGCATACGTGGATTTTTCTCTGATGGAATTCCACACAGATGATTAGAATTTCCCTTCGGAAGAATTAAAAACATTCTATTTTTTTATTCCGATGGAAAAAAGTCAGATGGGGTCAACACACGATCGGAATTTCCGATGAAACAAGTCCATCAGACTTTTTTAATTAGAAAATCTGATCGTGTGTACGCGGCATTATAGGAGTCTTGATTCGCTTCAGACAAGAGCCTGTAGTAGTAATGGCCAACAGATGTTTCACTGCTTTATCGTCAGAAAAGACAACAGAAACTACCTCAGGTTTCTATGGTACAAAGACAATGACATCAACAAGGAAGTTATAGATTATCGAATGAAGGTACATGTCTTCGGTAACAGTTGTTCCCCAGCAGTGGCAACTTTTGGGCTAAGGAGAACAGCTCAGACTGGAGAAGAACAATATGTATGTGATGCTCGTCAATTTGTTGAAAGAAATTTCTACGTTGACGACGCACTCAAGTCTTTTCCAACCGTTAAAGAAGCAATTGATTTTCTCACCAGAACAAAGGAGTTGCTGTCTGTAGCAAACCTTAGACTGCACAAGATTATATCCAACAGCTAGAAACTTATGAATCCCTTTCACTCTGAGGACTATACCACTAGTCTGAAAAACCTAAATTTACGTACAGATGTGTCTGCTGTACAGCAAAGTCTGGGTTTGTTGTGGAACATCAAACAAGACACATTCACCATCCAAGTGGCAACTTGTGACAAACCCTTCACTAAGAGACGAGTCCTGTCAGTGGTGAATAGCATCTATGACCCACTGGGTTTCCTTGCTCCAGTTACCATGCAAGGTACGATTTTGCTAAGACAGTTATCTACTGAGAACATCACTTGCCTAGTGAGAATCAACTCAAGTGGGAAAGGTGGAGACATCCTTTGAAGTCAGTAAAAAACTTCAGATCTCCCTTTGCTATGTTCCAGGTTCCACTTCAACTGCTAATCGGAGAGAGATTCATATTTTCTCTGATGCATCAGTTGAAGGTATTGCTGCAGTAGCCTATTTAAAGACCTCTGAAATGAATTGAGAATCACACTGTATTTTTGTCCTAGGCAAGGCAAAACTCACTCCCAAACATGCACATACCATACCAAGACTTGAACTTTGCGCGGGACGTGCTAGCAATAGAAATTGCCAAAGTCATACAAAGTGAAATGGACACTAGAATTAATTATTTCACCTTCTATACAGACAGTAAGGTAGTACTTAGTTACATATACAACCAAACAAAACAATTTTATGTGTACGTCAGCAACAGGGTTGAACGTATTAAGAGATTCTCTCTACCAAATCAATGGCATCACGTTCCCACTGAACTCAACCCATCTGACTGTGGTACCAATGGTGTTGGAGCATGTAAAGAGCTACAATTGGACAATTTTCTGGCCAACAATGGATCTACTTGGTTGTTTAATCCTCCGCATTCTTCACACATGGGAGGAACCTGGGAATGAATGATTGGAGTAGCATGAAGAATTCTTGTTTTTTGCAGACTCACATGTCTTTACCACTCACCCATGATACTTTGTCTACCTTTCTCACTGAAGTGTCTGCCATAGTGAACGCAAGAACTTTAGTGCCGGTATCTTCAGATCCTGATGCTCCAGTGATCCTTACTCCAGCTTCGCTTTTTACTCAAAAGATTGGGTCTGCTGTAATATCTTCAAGTGTGATCGGACCCAAGGATATCTACAGACATCAATGGAAGCAGGTGCAGCATCTAGCCAATGTGTTTTGGCATCACTGGAGGAAGGAGTATCTTCATCACCTTCAAGGTCCTAACAAATGGCAAACACCTAATCTTAAGGTTGGAGATCTCATCCTTCTAAAGACAAGTAAGTTTGTCGAAATGAGTGGCCTATGGGTCTTGTTACTAAAGTAATGCCCAGTGATGGTAACAAGGTCCGGAAGGTAGAAGTCAAGGTAACCAAGGGAGGATCGACACAAACCTTTAGTCGACCAATTTCAGAATTAGTACTCCTTTTGCCAGTTGAATGACTTGTGCAAGAACTAGCCATGTTGTTGGCATGGTGGGAAGTATATTGCTGCTATCTTCAGCTTCTACTCAGAACTTTGGAATTCATTGAAGGCGTGATACCTTGGACTTCATGTTCTTCAATCCTGTTGAACGTATGTTCATGCTCGTTTTGTTACATGTTATTCATTACAGGTTCCAGGACAATTATCAGTATTGGACCTAATGAATATAAATATATATTAGTTCATGGTTATGAAATCTAAAGATTTCAGACGGGAAGTGTTGTGTTACACTATGTGATTTATTATTGCTCTGTGTCTTTAAGCTCTGCTCCCTTCTGTCTAGCTGAACTTGGCTTACAACTGCAACATTTTTCTACCCTATGTATATCCATCATTAAATGGAACATTCAAAAGGATTCATCGTCTGTCTCTCTAACAGTGAGTTATTCATTGAGTTAAGCTGTCTGAATTGATGCAAGGGATAAATAGAACACCAGGTTGTGTAAGCCCTACATGAAGCTGGAGATAGAGTTTATGGCCTTGTAGTTGAGTCAGAACAGTCATACCTCACTTACTTAATTCACTTACTTTTACCTACTGTACTTAATTCTTACTCAACTTACAATATAATAATAATAATAATAATAATAATAATACTATATTAATATATAATAATAAAATAATAATAAGTAACTTACAATAACTTATGCAATTCACTGTCATGACTTACAGCTGCAAAACAAGTTATAGCGAAGGTTGAGTTATCTCAACTTATCCCTGTATCTGACATAAAATCCTGAGTCCACTGGACCATGGTTAATGAAAAACTGTCAGCTTGGCTTCAGTTCACCATGCCAACATTTTTGCACAGATTCAATTTTTAAGAAACATATCATTTTGTTTAATTTAGGGAGAGGATATAATTACAGACAACTTCACTTATCTTTTTGGGTATGTTAACTTATTTTTTTCCATCATTGAGGTACACAGGATTGAGAGGCATTTGGGTTATACTGTTGCCTACAGTAGGATTTTGTAAAAAAATTAATAAATAACCAGTCTGGTCTAACCCTTCTAACCCTTCCCACCAGTTTTCTACTGTGAAAAATTTACTATTTTATAAGCCATTTTTTTCAGTTTTCTCTAAAATATTTTTGTTTCAAAATCAATAATTATTCTACATGCTGCTTAAGCTGTTGTCTTATGAAACTAAAATCAGCTTATACTTGGCAACAACTTTTTCCCATAGGGGAATTTTTATGGGCCAATGGAAACTGATTCACAGTATTTACATAGTTACATAGTTACATGTAATAGGTAAGGTTGAATAAAACAATAGTCCATTCAGTTCAACCTCTGTAGGGGTACATGTGTTAGTGTCTATTATCATTTCCCAACCCCTGTATGTTGTGTTCTTTAAGATGCACATCCAAAAGTCTTTTAAAAATATCAATACTCCTCCTGCTGTGCGCTTCCCCCAGCGTCCTCTTCTCCATGGAGTCCGGCCGTTGATTGGATAGATTGGATAGATTGATAGCAGCACAGACATTGGCTTGCGCTGCTGTCAATCACATCCAATGCCGTGGCAGCCAGGGGGCGGGACTGAGTCATACACTCTGTGTCTATAGATGCAGTGTGTATGACAGGGAGCACGCCTGCAAGCTAACCCTCTCAAGATAGAGCTTCCCAGAGGGGGTTAGCTATTATGGGGTGGAGCTGAGACAGTCGCCGAGGGACCCCAGAGCAGGAGGATCAGGGCCACTTTGTGCAAAACAAACTGGACAGTGGAGGTAAGTATAACATGTTTGTTATTTAAAAAAAAAAATTAACCCATACAACCCCTTTAAGTTTGAACCGCTTCTCCTATCTTAATGTGTGGCCACATGTCCTCTTACATTTCCTGAGACTGAATAGTTTTTTTCCTATCCTGGGATCAGCATTGAAGTATTTGTAAATCGCTATCATATCCCCTCTCAAGCGTCGATTCTCCAGAAAGAATTAATTTAATGCTTGTATTCATTCATCATAATTAAGGTCTTCCAAAGTCTTCGAATTAATTTTGTTGCCTTTCTCTGTACTCTCTCAAGCACATCCCTTCTGAGAACTGGTGACCAGAACTGGATGGAATACTGCAGATGTTGCCTAACCAGAGTTTTCTAAAGTGGCAGGATTATAGTTTTATCTCTGGCGTATATATGCCCTTTTTTATGCATGCTAAAATTCTGCCGGCTTTGGTAGCTGCAGCTTGACATTGCATGCTATTGATCAGTCTGTCTTCTACTAGGACCCCCAGATCTTTCTCCATCTATGATTCCCCCAGAGGTTCTCCCCCTAGTGAGTAGTTTGCATTTATGTTTTTAGCCCCCAAGTGCATGACCTTACATTTATCCACATTAAACCTCATTTTCCAAGTAGTTGCCCACCCCATTATTTTCAGGTCTTTCTGTAAAATGTCTATATCCTGATGTGAAGTTATTGCCCTGCTTATTTTTGTGTCGTTCGAATTTCAAATAGAATCCAGTAAAAAAAAAAAAACAAGAGAGGGGATATTCCCATTATCTAATTCAGTGTAGCAAGAGTATTGATTCTAAAAGAACAAGGAATAGTCTTTTAAAAAAAGGATCATAACATAAGTAGTTCTGTTTTGGACCAATGTGTTTCTTTTGTAATAACTTTTTCCAAGGAGTTCCAAAGTTATAAGTTATATAAGTTATACTTACCAGTGTTATGCAATGATAGAGAGCTTTATGATTTGTTAAAAGAAGGATACCATTTCTCCATCAGGAGAGCATCACCTTGGGGTTAATTCTATCACAGAGTTATTCTAAATCATAGAGTGGACCTAAGAAAACTTGAGTGTCCACAACTGGATCATACCAGTTTGAGTTTAACACATATACGTAGATACTACAAGGTACATAAGAAAACGAAAGTTACAGTATCTATGGTTACCTGAGAGAGGTATTCTATCAAACAATATATGAACTGCTATACCCATAATGTGGTATATGTTATTTCCAGTCAAAAGTGCTCTCTAAAGTATGTCAGTTGCACCACTCAAACTGCACCACTCAACCCCATAAGGATACGAGTAGGAGAACATTTCTGCGATGGGATGAAATTCAAAATCAAACAGCCATCGAATGTATCTGAATATTTATTGCATGTTCAAGGAGGTAATGTGACATCTTTATCTTTTGCAGGGTGGAGCGAGTACTATCGACAGACAGAGATAGAGATTTACAGAGGAAGCTCATTGAGTGTGAAGTATGGTGGATATTTAGGTTACACCCAAGGATTCCTCCAAGAATAATATACTGCTAGGATGTCAGTCTCTTTCTAAAATAAGGTTAATGCCACATACACACGGTCGGAATTTCCAATGGAAAAAGTCAGATGTCAAATTCAAATTTCCTAAATCATTTTATCCCTTTTTTTTATAATTGATCACATTCCTCTGTTCTCAGCTGCAAAACAGCTGGGTTGAGGAGAAGCAGCAGGTCACTGATCTTGCCAGTGAATGGCTGTACAGCAGGAGTCTGATCATTGGAGGAGAGCACACTGAGTTCCCAGCATTAGCTAGAAAACTAACAACACATCCGCCACAGGGACCACTTTTATTTTGTAGCAGACCACCCGCTGAAGAAGAGGATACCAGGGTTATGGTAGCTAGCTGCTACCATAACAACGGTATTCCTTTTCAAACAGCCAACGTATTCCTGTGGCGGGCGATCCATAAGTGGTTAATCATATTATTGATACCATGGGCGTTAAAAGAGAAGTATGTTTTTTTTTTCTTTCCTATTTACCTCCCTGAGAGGAGAGATGCTGCCTGTCAGTCAGCATTTCTCCTGCTCTGCTCCTCAATGCTCATTGGAGCGCTGGGCAGAGGCTTGCTGAGACGCTGAGACTGTAATCAGTCAAGGCAGCTGGCGGATCCAGACTTGGAAGTCGGGATGAAGCGCTGCCTGGACTGATTACAGTGACGTCAGCGGAGAGCATAATTCAGATCGCTCTCTGCTGAAAACGGGTCAAAGGAGTACAAAACGAATGGCACTTCTGTGACACGGAGGAGAAGCCCAGCCAAATGAGCTAAGTGGAATGTGTAACGTTGTTGTACAATTTAAACCACTTATGCAAAAAGACGTCGGCAAAGTGGTTTCAATATCCTGAGTGGACGTCATATGATGTCCTCAGGATACTGAGCCGCTGCGCGCCCCTGTGGGCGTGCATCGCGGCGATCGTTGTTGCAGGGTGTCAGTCTGACACCCCGCAACACTGATCTAGGTAAAGAGTCTGCGACGGAGAATCTTTACCAAGTGTTCAGCCGTGTCCAATCACGGCTGATCACGATGTAAACAGGAAAAGCTGGTAATCAGCTTCTCCTCACTCGCGTCTGTCAGAGTCGAGTAGAGGAGAGCTGATCGGCTGCTCCTCTGACAGGGGGTGTGTGTGCTGATAGATTATCAGCACAGCCCCCCCCTGAGGATGCCCACACTGGACCACCGGGGATGCCACTAAACCACCAGGGATGCCCATCACAGGTATGCCACCCAAGACCACCAGGGATGACAATCACAAAAAATGGATGCCAAGCAGTGCCCACAATGGATGCCAATCAGTGCCCACAATGGGCATCACTGATTGGCAGGCATTATTGTTTGGCACCCATCCAATAGTACAACACATAAGTATGTTAGTGCCACCTATTAGTGCCCATCTATGCCTATCCGTGCCACCTATCAGTGCCCATCCATGCCGCATATCAGTGCCCATCCATGCTGCTTATCTGTGCCCATCCATGCCACCTATCTGTGCCCATCCGTGTCGCCTATCCATGCCCATCCATGCCGCCTATTCATGCCCATCCATGCCGCCTATCAGTGCCCATCTGTGCCGCCTATCAGTGCCACATATTAGTGCCCATCATCAGTGCCCATCAATGCCACCACATCAGTGCCACCTCATCGGTGCCCATCAGTGCCGCCTTATCAGTGCCCGTCAGTGCAGTACCATTAGTGCCCATTTGTGAAGGAGAAAACATACTTATTTACAATGTTTTATACATTTTTTGTAATTTTTTTATATATTTTTTGCAGACAATAAAAATCCCAGAGGTGATGAAATGCCACCAAAAGAAAGCTCTATTTGTGGGAACAAAATGATAAAAATTTAGTTTGGGTACAGTGTTGCATGACCACGCAATTGTCATTCAAAATGCAACAGTGCTGAAAGCTGAAAATTGGTCTGGGCAGGAAGGTGTATAAGTGCCCCGTATGGAAGTGGTTAAGATGTATTTTCTTTATGTATTAGGTTTAATACTATTTTTCAGTTTCCGGGGATCTGAGTGTATATATTAAATCTTTTGTATGTATAGTTTCTATCTCTTAAAACTTCATAAAACGTCTTAAAACTGAAAAAGGTTAAATTAACCCAAGCCATTATAGTTTAGCTTTAAGAAAAATATTCAGTCGTCTCTAACCAGAGCTGGCCTTTTTTCAAAACTATTCAGTTTTTTTTGTTGTTTTTTGGCAGCAAGTTTTGATGTCGGCAAAACCAGCAAAATATGTGAATAATACTTTAATTATAAAAACTTGAAAAACAGCTTGTATTTGATTGCTTAAAGTTTTGTTTGCATGGCAGTTAAACTGGTTGGGCAAGAAAAGTTTAACTGTAGATTCCAGCTTTTTCCAGCTCTTACTCAACTCATACCCACCTGAACAAAAATTACAGATTAACCTAAGGCTGAAATGCATTGAGCTTTGAAACATACACAGATAAACATTTATCATATATTTTAGATAAAATATAAAAATGTGTTTAGCTTAATAAGATGCTGCCCAGGGAAAAGTGACCACAGTACTTTCTATCAACCAATCTGCAAAATTTGTAATGAGTTTGTATTACGTAGAGCTGCTTTCCTTCTGCTTTGATAGGGAATAAATATGCATACATATTACTTAAACAAAAAAAACCATAACCTTGTATGTACTGTAAGTGTACAGTTTTGTTTCTGCACAACTGATGATAGGTAGCAGTTACAGTATCCTGATCCTTATCAGACATTAGTGAAAGCAATACTGACATTAAAACACATTCTCACCTAAAATATAAATGAAAAGAAAAACTAATTTAAACATCTGACATTAGAAGCCGGTCGGCACGTGTCATTACAAATGATAAATGGGTCTGATCAGGCTCTAGGAGTGATTCTAATATATAGTAAGGATACAACATTTTGAAAATTAATTTTAGTGATACCCTGACCATGCCCATATATGTAGCTACACCCGCAAACCAGGTTCAATTTGTTAAGCTGGAAAAAAAATACCAAAAAAGAATGGTATATGTAGCGCATCATAGCAAATTGTGGGTGTGGCCAAATTGCAGTAAAAATTGGGTGGGGCTTTAAAGGTAATAGTTAATTTAAACATGAACCTATGCTGCTATGGGTCAAGAAAGTATAGAGCATAGAGTACAGGGGTCCGGAGTAAGACACTCACATAATTCAAGGATCAGGATTAAGACTTAAAGTGGCAATAAATCCAAAACCAAAAATGTAATTTGGTGGCTGCAGTGTTTTATTTTTTTTCTTCTTTTTTTGTTTTGTTTGTTTCTTCCGTCCACCTTTTTTTCTCAGTGATTTGGCCAGCAACACACCACCTGTATTAGACTATACAAATAAATCAAGACCATTATGCCCGTGTGTGTGACATCACAAGGGGTTGGGGTCCAAAATTGATGTCACTGCATGGCGACGCCCCATAGCAATATAAGGATTGTCAGACTTTAGAGCTCACCGAATGGCAGAAGCCAGCATTGGAGGAGGAACTTTTTTTAATTTTCAGTGGGTCAGTGGCAGCAGCAGTGGAGGAATAAGACATCCGCAAAGGAACCAGAGAAAGAAGGCATCATGATTTGCATTGGAGCTATGATTTTGATAAGCCCCCTGCCAGCAGACCCCCACAATCACCTGTCAGGGTTGTGGGGAAGAGGCCCATGTCCCCATCAACATGGACAAAGGGTATTTTGGGGGTGGGGGGGCTCTGCTCCAAAGCACACACCTCCCTATTTTGAGGGCATGTGGCCTGGTATGGTTCAGAAAGGGGGGCAGCCATTCACCCTCCCCTTTCCTGACCTGCCAGGCTGCATGTTCGGATAAGGGTCTGGTATGGATTTTAGTAGGGACTACGTGCAGTGTTTTAAAAAGATGTTGGGGTGGGGTTCCCCTCAAAATCCATACCAGACCGAAGGGGGTATGGATCATGAGGGGGAAAACCCCACGCTTAAAAAAAAAAAAAAATTGGCGTAGGGTTCCTCCTCATGATCCATACCATACTCAAAGCACGTGGTATGGATTTGGGGGGACCCATGCCATTTCTTAAAAGGATTTTACATTGCTAACATTAAATACATTTGATCTTAGAGCACAAGTCGCATTCCACAAGTCAGACCAGTTAAGATGTCGGATCGACTTGGATGCAACTTACATTCAAATCAATGGGCTGAAATCGTGCCCAAGTCAGACAAAAGTAGTGTAGGAACCTTTTTCAAAGTCAGACTGATACAAGTTAGACCAGTAAAGCCGGCTCTCATAGGGAACTATTGATTTGGACATGTCATGCGACGTGTGCTCTCTAAGACGCAGAGCATGTCAGACCAGTGTGAACCGGCCTTAAGAGGACAAACTAGTTCATAAAAACTAATTGGGGTTAATTGCAAATTCTTCTGTGACAGCTGTTACTGTGTTTTGTTTTGAAAACCACACTTTTATGGAGGACTGCAGATATATCAGTTTGTCACCTTAGTCTTGCACAGTGCAGAAGTTGTCAGAAGTGGGAGAGTTATGTTGCTCCCACTCCTAATTTTGCTAAATTAGGCTGCTGTCAGCTCTGAATTATCCTGTGGGTCATTCTGTGCTCCAGAGATGTAGTTCCATCCAGAGGGATTCAGACAGAGCCACTTTTCCCCAGCAGCCAATTGGAGGATTTTTCCCTTGCGGAGCATGCTGGGGAGGAGTATATCTGTGGTAGATGCATTTTTTCTGGGTTCTTTGCAGGTTCCAGGTTCCAGGTGCCTCACCCACCTTCAGGGTGTGCGCACCCAACAGACCCTGGCGACATGGCCTACCAGGCCAGGGTCGCATGCTATGCGGAGTTCCCTGCTGATGCTGAAAGGGGCCCAAGCGACTTGCTGGGGGCCCATTCCTACTGAAGAAATCCGAAGGTGAATGTTCGGTGGGGGATCGGCTTGAGGAGAACCAGGAGGCAGGTGATCCAAAAGGGCTTGAACAAACCACCGGGGATCTAGTCGCCAGGAACAGACAGATAACCATAGACTGTCAACTTTTGACCCCTACTAAAAAGAGAACTTTCTGGGAGGATTCGCTCTACAGTCCAACATTGGGCCTGTGGCAGAGGTCTTCATCCTAAAAACACCAAATTCAACTAGAGTCAAGTCAGTGAGAGAGACCTATTTCTCCCAGCAACCTTAAGTGACATTAAGTGACATTCCGGCTGCCAGGCTTGTGGCAGAAGTCTGTCCGAAGGCACTTCACCCACTCTGGCTATTCTATTGCAGAAGGCAGGACGGCTTTCTTTTTTTATCCAAGCCTGATACCGCAACGTTATCTCCTTTCATCAACCTTTCCTCTCTACCTTATGTTGATGTTGGTCGTGTTGGACCAGGAAATAAAGCATTCAGAAAACTTCAGCGGCAGGTTTGGACATTCTTTATTTGCTCCGCTCACTGAAATCACCCCTAGACAACACACAAGGGAAACTTAATACGCCAATCCCAAATCAATCAGCGGCCCTCGAGGGGGTATCACTACATATATATATATATATATATATATATATATATATATATATATATATACAGTCTAATATATATATCACTCTGTATTCAGTACAGAATATATATACAGTGCATTTGGTGGTGTACAGTTTCTAATACACTTCAGGCGGTGTACACGATATATAATACAGTGTGTCCAGTTTCTAATACAGTGCAGGTGGTGTACACATATATATATATAACAGTGTAGTGTGCTGTGAAAAGAAAAAAATCTGAATCATGTCCGGAAGGCCACCAAGGAGAGGCAGATACTCACAGGCCACTAAAAGAGAGCAAGCAGCCTCTGTGTCTACAGTCAACAGTGGTGGTCGTGGACATGGTGCATCCTCTGCAGGTGGCCTCTTGCTTTTTTTTCTGCTGCTGGCCTTGTTATTGAGCCACAACATGCAGAAGAGTGGGTGGAGTGGATAACCAAGCCAACCTCATCCTCTGTCACCCAGGCTCATAGCAGTTTACCTTTCAATGCAGCTGCCAAAGCGGCCTATTCCATCAGCTCCTTGTCCACAGCTTCTCCTTCTGTAGCCCCACCATGATGCACGGAGTCCCCAGACTTATTCGACCACAGTGTCGGTTACATGCTGCTGGAGGATGCACAGCAATTTGAAAGCTCCGATATTGGTTCCCAGGTGGAGGAAGGGAGTAATGTAAGCCTAGCGAGATGGGGTGCCACAGAAGGACAAGAAAATCTTAGTCATGTTTCCCAAGCTGCAGCATACTGCCAAGTTTACTCTAGTGATGAGGTCACTGACCGTACATGGGTGCCTGAGAGAAAAGAGGAGGAAAGTGAGGAGGAGGAGGCACAACTCCAATGAGGCAGGATGTCCTCCAGTGGGCAGCTTAAGGGCAGCCACCCTATTGAATCACACCTCAGAGCTCCACAAGTGCAGGGTCCTGCTGACTCCCCACTGACTTTTAAAAGTTCATCGGTGTGTGGGCCTTTTTCGACACATGTGCTGCAGATCGCACGATGCTGTTTGCAACCTATGTCTGAAGTGGATCAAGCATGGCCAAAACAGCAGACGCTTGGGCCTCACATGCTCGACCATACATATGATGACCTGCCATGCAGTCCGAGTGGCAGCAGCACCTGAAAGACCCACATCATAGAAAAAGGCAGACTTCTCCTTGCTCCTCCTCTGGGATCTCAAACCCAGAGGAATGAAGGTATAGCAATAGGTGTGTCACAAGTACTTGCAGCCAATCTGCTAGCAGTACACTACCAGTTGATTTCAGCAGGCAAATTTCCCTACCCCAGATGCTGAACCATAAAAAGAAATTCTGTCCCAGCATCCACATGCTTAGCGTCTAAATGCTAACTTGGCCAATTTGCTAGCACTGCAACTGCTGCCTTTTCAGTTGGTAGACTCAGCCTCCTTTCATGAATTTGTGGAACATGCTGTACCACAGTGGCAGGTTCCAAAACGCCATTTATTTTAACGTAAGGCCATTCCGGCTTTCTACTGCCATGTGGAAGGCAATGTTTTGGCCTTGTTGGACAGGGCGGTCAGCAGTAAGGTTCATATTACTGCCGACTCATGGTCCAGCATGGCACACTGGTAAATCTACTGGCAGCTGGGAAGGATGCAGGACAGGGTTCAGTGTTGGAACTTGTTCCGCCACCACGCCTCCAAAAAGATTGCCACAACATCTGTATGCTCCCCTCCCTTCTTGTTCCTCTATGGCCTCTTCTGCAGAATTGTCCTCTGAACCAGCAGTGCTCCCTAAATGCTCAAGGGGCTATGCAAGCAGTCAGGCAAAAATGCAGTGCTTGAGTTGGTCTACCTAGGGGACAGGAGCCACACTCAATAGAGCGTACTTATTGGGATGCTTCAGCCCTGGATCAGCCTCCCTGGCACTTCCCCCTTTCTGAGTTTCACCCATCTACTATTTTCTAGTGCCTACACCTCTTTGTCTCAACCCACCTCTGTGCTGGCCCCTTGCTGTCACCTGCCGGGTACGTTCCCATCTCTCCTTTAGTGTGGATTGTCTTCTCAGTGCTGACAGTTGCTTCCCTAGATTCAGAACATGGGCTTTCAGGGAAACAATGTGCTTACATTTTGCACAGCAGTATTCGTCCTCGGATCAGATGATCAAGGAATGCATACATTCCTGCAAAATGTACACCGAGTCACCTCTTCACACCTGCCGGGCATTGTACCTGTTAATTTAATGAGGATTGGTGATTATATTATGTCCAAACAACTAGCTTCCTGACACTAATACTCAACAAGACAATACACAGGTTCTCAAAAAGACAAAACACAGATACTCGCAGACCTACGTGCACTCACAAACCTACGTGCATTCACAGACCAATGGACCTACGTGCACTCACAGACCAATGGACCTACGTGCACTCACAGAACAACGGACCTACACGCACCCACAGACCTATGGACCTATGTGCACTCGCAGAACAACGGACCTACGTGCACTCACAGACCTACGTGCACTTACAATACACAAGTACACAATACACAAGTACTAAAGATCCACACACACACACTACTCAGGTACTCAGGTACTCACACTACACAGGTACTATGACCACGGTTATAACCTCCTGTTTTAAACTCTAGATTTTAACTCACCACTTAGTCCAGTTCCACTAACTCCTGATTTTAACTCACCACTTAGTCAAGTTCCACTTGGACGGAGTTCCAGCAAGCTCAAAGATAAGCAGGCTCAAAATGAATTCTACAGAAATGTATATAGGCCTCAAGTGCCCGTGACCAATTAACAGGCCCGTCGCAACAGGGCAAGCAAACCAAGCAATTGCTTGGGGCCCCGAGCCAGCATGAGGCCCCCAAGCTGTCTCGTCTGTCTGCCTGCTGCTATGTTCACAGCATTGCAGATGCGCCGCACACTAGTCTGTCCCTTCGGTAAGATCGCAGCACTGCCCCCACCCCCTGCCTGTCTTATTCACACAAGATGAGAGCTTCAGCCGCTCTGGAAAAAGCACCAGACTTTTTAAGTTAAGAAGTGGGTGATTGGCTGCTACGCAGCGGGGTGGTCCCAGCAATCAATCACTCACCTTTAACATGAAAAGTCCCGCCCATTGTACACAGCGTCTGGGATGTGGGGTCAGTCTGTGATGTGGTACCAGTCTGTGATGGGGTACCAGTCTGTGATGGGGTACCAGCCTGTGATGTGGGGGCAGTCTGTGATGTGGGGACAGTCTGTGATGGGGGGGGTCAATCTGTGATGGGGGTCAGCCTGTGATGTGGGGTCAGTCTGTGATGTGGGCACCAGTCTGTAATGGGGGGTCAGTCTGTGATGTGGGGTCAGTCTGTGATGTGGGGTCAGTTTGTGATGTGGGGTCAGTCTGTGATGGGGGTTCAGTCTGTGATGGGGCACCAGTCTGTTATGGGGGCACCAGTCTGTGATGTGGGGTCAGTTTGTGATGTGGGGTCAGTCTGTGATGTGGGGGCAGTCTGTGATGGGGAGCAGTCTGTGATGGGGGGCAGTCTGTGATGGGGGGGTCAGTCTTTGATGGGGGGTCAGCCTGTGATGTGGGGTCAGTCTGTGATGTGGGCACCAGTCTGTAATGGGGGGTCAGTCTGTGATGTGGAGTCAGTCTGTGATGTGGGGTCAGTTTGTGATGTGGGGTCAGTCTGTGATGGGGGGTCAGTCTGTGATGGGGCACCAGTCTGTTATGGGGGCACCAGTCTGTGATGTGGGGTCAGTTTGTGATGTGGGGTCAGTCTGTGATGTGGGGTCAGTTTGTGATGTGGGGTCAGTCTGTGATGTGGGGGCAGTCTGTGATGGGGAGCAGTCTGTGATGGGGGTCAGTCTGTGATGGGGGGGTCAGTCTGTGATGGGGGGTCAGCCTGTGATGTGGGGTCAGTCTGTGATGTGGGCACCAGTCTGTAATGGGGGGTCAGTCTGTGATGTGGGGTCAGTCTGTGATGTGGGGTCAGTTTGTGATGTGGGGTCAGTCTGTGATGGGGGGTCAGTCTGTGATGGGGCACCAGTCTGTTATGGGGCACCAGTCTGTGATGTGGGGTCAGTCTGTGATGTGGGGTCAGTCTGTGATGTGGGGTCAGTCTGTGATGGGGGGGCAGTCTGTGATGGGGGGCAGTCTGTGATGGGGGGCAGTCTGTGATTGGGGGGGTCAGTCTGTGATGGGGCACAGTCTGTGATGTGGGGTCAGTCTGTGATGGGGCACCAGTCTGTGATGTGGGGTCAGTTTGTGATGGGGCACCAGTCTGTGATGGGGCACCAGTCTGTGATGGGGCACCAGTCTGTGATGGGGCACCAGTCTGATGGGGACTCAGTCTGTGATGGGGCACCAGTTTGTGATGTGGGGGTCAGTTTGTGATGGGGGCACCAGTTTGTGATGGGGGTCAGTCTGTGATGGGGTCAGTTTGTGATGTGAGGTCAGTCTGATAGGGGCACCAGTCTGTGATATGGGCACCAGTCTGTGATGGGGGGTCAGTCTGTGATGGGGCACCAGTTTGTGATGGGGGGGGTCAGTCTGTGATGGGGGGTCAGTCTGTGATGGGGCACCAGTTTGTGATGTGGGGGTCAGTTTGTGATGGGGCACCAGTTTGTGATGAGGGTCAGTCTGTGATGGGGGTCAGTCTGTGATGGGGGGTCAGTCTGTGATGGGGGGGGGTCAGTCTATGATGGGGGGTCAGTCTGTGATATGGGGGTTAGTCTGTGATGTGGAGTCAGTCTGTGATGGGGGGTCAGTCTGTGATGGGGCACCAGTCTGTGATGGGGGGGTCAGTCTGTAATGTGGGGTCAGTCTGATGGGGGCACCAGTCTGTGATGTGGGGTCAGTCTCTGATGGGGGCATCAGTCTGTGATGTGGGGTCAGTCTGTGATGGGGGGTCAGTCTGTGATGGGGGGTCAGTCTGTGATGGGGGGGTCAGTCTGTGATAGGGGGTCAGTTTGTGATGTGAGGACGGTCTGATGGGGGCACAGTTTGTGATGTGAGGTCAGTCTGATAGGGGCACCAGTCTGTGATGTGGGCACCAGTCTGTGATGGGGGGTCAGTCTGTGATGGGGCACCAGTTTGTGATGGGGGTCAGTCTGTGATGGGGGGGGTCAGTCTGTGATGGGGGGGCCAGTCTGTGATGGGGGGTCAGTCTGTGATGGGGACACCAGTCTGTGATGTGGGGGGTTAGTCTGTGATGGGGGCACCAGTCTGTGATGAGGGCACCAGTCTGTGATGGGGGCACCAGTCTGTGATGGGGGCACCAGTCTGTGATGGGGGCACCAGTCTTTGAGTGTGGGTGAACTTAAACTGTATCGCTATGCTGTGGTTCCTGTAGGCTTTGTGTGCGTGCAAGGGGGGGGGGGGGGTTGGGGGGCCTCTATTTCCATTTTGCTTAGGGCCCCCAAATTCCTTCAAACAGCCCTGCCAATTAACCGTTCCTTTTAAATAATAGACTGAAAAAAAAGAAAGTCTGTTTAAAAAGTACAAGAAAAAGGTATTACAAAGCTGCAAGTAAAAGCACCAAAAATAACCTAAAATGCAACACAGCAATCACCAGCAGTCAAAAGCAAAACTTGTTCACACTCTCCATTCAAGGTCCCCACTGTCTAGTCTCCAACCAACAAGTCTGGCAATTTCAGATGTGCTCTACAGAAATGTATATAGGCCTCAAGCACCTGTGAACAATTAACCACTCCCCTTAATTAGTAGGCTGAGAGTCGGTTCACACTGGGGTGACACGACTTCCAGCGCGACTTTCAGAGGCGACTCAGACACGACTTGAGCATGAACCACAGGGCGATCTGGGGAGATTTACAACACCACTTGAAGTCATCTCCAAGACAGGAGACATTCCAGTGGCCAATCAAACAACAATCAGCTCTGGGAGAGGGAGGGAGAGGTTTGCCTAAGAAATGTATGTTATCTTATCTGGAAAGCAGCTAGTGATCAGACTTCTGAGGCGACAAGTCGGATTGAAGTCGTACAGGAATCTTTTCTGAAATCGGAGCTACATGAGTAGTGTGTAATAACACCGCTCCCATTCACTAATATTGTTTTTCTCTACAGAGCGACTTAGGAAGACTTGAGGCGACCTCAAGGCGGATCCCAAGTCGCCCCAGTGTGAACCGACTCTGAAGAAAAAAAAGAAAAAAATAGAAAATTGTATACTCACCTTTCTGTAATTTTCCTTTCCTGACGCATCTTCATGGCAGCACACACTGGGTTGTGACTCCGCCCCCACAACCTGACAGGATTGGTTAGCTATAAATTTGAAGGGGAGACGCCCCGCATCATAAAACAGCAGGGTGGGCATCTGTGTGCTGCCATGAAGATGCGTCAGGAAAGGAAAATTACGGAAAGGTGAGTATACAATTTTCTATTTTCCTGACGCATTCATGGCAGCACACACTGGGAAATAACTCGCCAGTCGGGAGGGTGCAAGAAAACAGTAATATTTATTCTTTATAGCGCTGAGGAATTGGCTCTAAGAACAGATCTGCCAAAGTCGACGGTAGCCAGGAGAGCAGAATTCACTCTGTAGTGAGAAATGAAGATGTGTTGGGAAGACCAAGTTGCTGCTCTGCCTATGGTTTCCGGTGAAGTCCCGCAATATGCTGCCCAAGAAGTGGCCTCTGCCCCTGTCGAATGAGCCCTAATGCCCTCTAGGAGTCGTAAGTTGCTGGATGGAATAGGTCTCTTTGATAGCTTTAACAACCAAGAGGTAATGGTACGGGAGGTAGCTGGCTGACCTCGTCTGCTCCCGTGTGGGATAATCAAGAGAGAATCCGTCTTCCTGAGATGTAGATATGACGTAACTGGAGATGGTAGACTTGACATCCTAGTCATGGGACTCGCCCCTCTCATTAGTAAAAGATGGAAGGACGATGTCCTGGTTATAATGAAAGGAGGAAGTTACCCTTGGATAAAAATGGTCTGAGGGCTTCAGAACCACTCTGTCAGGGAAGAACACTAAATAGGGGTTCCGTAGCCATAAGTGCTGTATCTCCGACGCCCTCTTAACTGAGGTGATAGCGATACGGGAAGCCATCTTCAGAGCTAGGTTCCACGGTGACCGGTGAGACTAAGTTGAATGGAGAAAAAGGTGGATTGGACAGGGCCCCGAGTACTACACAGAGATCCCCTGTTGGAAAGGCTGGCCTCCTAGGTGGTCTGATCTTACGTAGGCCCTAAGGAACAGAGTGACCGGATGATGAAGAGCCCATCTAGTACCCGTCATGGCTGAAAGGGCAGATACTTGCACCTTCAGGGTACCCGAGCCCGGGCCCTTGTTAAGCCCTGACTGAAGAAATTCAAGAATTTGAGATGGGATTCCAATCTCTTTGCTGCGATGACACGAACCTCTCCCAGATCCTAGTATAGGTGACATCAGTGGAGCTCCTTAGAGCTTGTACTAAGGTTGATATTACCTCCTGAGAGTATCCTAGTTCCCCTAACCTAGCCCTCTCAGCTTCAAAGCTGGCAAATGCAGCTTCTCTGGGCTGGATGGAAGAATTGCCTCTGATGTATGAGATCCCAGGTTACTGGAAGATGTATTGGAGGCCGCGTACCTAGTTGTAGCAGGGTCGTAAACCATGGCCTCCTCAGCCGGAACGGTATTAGTACAATAACTGTGGCTGAGGACTTCCGAAGTCGGGACAGGAATCTTGTAATCCGAGAAGTTGGAAGAAAAATGTACCCTAGCTCGCAGCTCCATGGAAGAACTAGGCAGTTTGTCCCTTCAGGTAATGGAAAGTGGGCTCTGGACAGGAACCTCTGACACTTGGAGTTCTTTGGCGTGGCCGCTAGGTCGACTTCTGGTACTCCACAAGTTTTCGTAAGAATGGAGAATACCTGTTGGTTCAGGGACCATTCGTTGTTTGAAAGTGTCTCTCGGCTTAGGTAGTTGGCCAACGAATTCTGTGTTGCTGGGACGCATACTCCCCACAGATCTAACAGGTGCACTTGTGCCCCTTCCATTATGGGCGAACTTCCTCCTGAAGCGTGCGACTCCTGATGCCCCCCTGTCTCTGGATACATGACACCGCTACTTGTTGTCCATCCTGATCAGGACACTCTTCCTCTCTAGAAGAGGCGCAATGGCCAGGAGGGCCTGAAAGGCTGCTCTGAGCTCTAAAATATTTGACACTATGCCCTGAGCCCGAAAGTGCCACTGTCCTTGGGCTACTCAGTCTAGATAGTGTGGACCCCATCACCCCTGGCTGGCGTCCCATGTTACTACTTCTGGACTTGGGGGAACTTTTGGAATGGACTCCCTGAGGTTGGACGGGTGTGTCCACCACCATACTAATTGATTTACCAAAGTTCGGGATGTGAATGGTTTGGAGTATTGATGTTCTATTCCACTGCCTGAGAAAGGAGTTCTGTAAGACTCGCATGTGCCACAGGGGCCACTGTATCAAGGGTATGGATGCTGACATGGACCCCAGGGTACTGAGACAGGCTCTGACAGTTAGATGTCTGGATGATAGCAGATTCTGTATCTTCTGGAGCAAGGGCTTCAGCCTCTCTTGAGGGAGTTGCACCCGGTACAACCTGGTATTTTATTCTGCCCCTAGGAACACCCTAACTTGCCGAATGCTCTGGGTGCTGAGGCGATGCCGAATGGGGGGCACCAAAATTGGAAATGGGATTGATCGATTGAGAACCGAAGGGACCTCTGGAAGTTAAGATGAACTGGGATGTGAAGGTAAACGTCCGAAAAATCTAGAGATAGCATCCAGTCTCCCACGTCCACTGACAACAAAATGGACTGAAGGCTTTTCCAATCTGAGGGCCTCTATTTTGATCGTCTGTTGAACTTCTTTAGGTCCAAGACTGGACGTAGATCCCCGTTTTTTTTTTTTTTTATACCAGAAATAAAGGAGAATAAAACCCCCTCCCTTTCTGGTGCGGAAGTACTTGGTAGGCTGGAATGTGTTCCCTGGCAATGTGCCCATGAATTTCCAATTGTGACCGGTCTTGATAGAGGATAGTGTCCATGGATCTGTTATACGAGTTGCCCACATCCGAGCGAATCTCTTGAGTCTGGTGCTCACCTGAGCTGGGTGGGCAGACGGACCCTCAAAAAGGACTTCTGCTGTTCCCCAGCTGTGATTGGCTTACTGTATCTACATGAAGGAGGGTCGAGTCTTCCAGTCCCTCCTAAATTCCCTGCCGGGGCGGTAGGATCTAACATCCCTGTATTTGACAGGAAGATCACGCCTGTAAGCGGGGCCCTTCTGGGGCTCTGGTTTCCTATCGGAGGGAATCAGCCCGGACTTTCCCCCGGTAACCTTGGAGATGGCCGAGTCCATCTTTGTGCCGAATACACTTGAGCCGCCATATGGAATTTTGCACCAGTTGATTTTGACGCTGCTTTCGCTATCCAGGGTCTCAGCCATAAGGCTCTTCCCAGCCATGAAGTTGCCCCCTCAGGAGCCATAAGCCAACTTAATTTTCCTGCAGGGAGGAGAATATCTTCCCCTGGTCGGCTCCTTCTAGAATGGAATTCTCAACATTAGCCGCCCATGCAGCGATAGTTTTAGCGACTGCCGCCATGGTGATAGGCGGCCTACAAGCGTCTCCTGTCGTGGAGCAGGCTTTCTTCAGTTCTATATTGATTTTACAATCAAGAGTGTCCCGGAAGGTAACTGCGTCTTCAATCGGTAGAGAAACGTCTCTAGCGAGTCGCATTAAAGATGAATCCACCGTAGTTGCATTGATCAAAGAATCGATCTTAGAATCCCACAAGGGGTACAATCTGCAAACTTGTTGCTCATACTGGGCCGCTTATGCGATCCCCCCACTTATCCTTTATGAGGTTTTCCAGCTCTTTGATGAAGGGAAATGATTCAGGACCCCCTTTTCAGCACCAGGAAATATTTCGGAACCTTCAGAAGTTCTGCCATAACCTCCTCCCAGCCGATCGCTTCCTTGACTGAATGGGCAAATGGTTCAACCAAAAAGATACAGTCCGACGCCTGCTCACACTCCTCATTCTTAGAGAGGGTTACTGCAGCCTGGCGTAACGGCCGGGCGATGTGCTTGGGGAAGGATCGCCCACATATGATCCCTGTGGCGATTCTCCTAGAGTTCAGTATCTACTCTGGCCTCTGAATCCTTGGTTACTTCAATGAAGCACGAGCGGCAGGCCAATTCCCCTGGCAAGGCTGGCGCCCCGCATATTTGGCAAACATTTGCCGTGGTGCGGGTAAGATAGCTCTGTCTGGGATGAAGGTAATCGTCTGCGGTGGGACCGACTATGACGGGAGTGCTGTGACGCGAGCGGCTATGCCTTGATTGAAGAAATCAAGAGGGTAACCTTGAGTGACTTCTTGCGCCTTCTGCCGGAAGCATGGCTGGAATCTCCCTCTGTGCCGCAAACTTGCGTCTCTTGACCCGATAGGGCTACCAAAACTGTAGCGTCAGTGGCCAGGCTCTCTTTTTTGTCTCCCCTCTACTTACCACCTTCTGGACGGCCTCTATACCTGGTCAGCTGACGGTGGTCTGCGAGGGCAGTGGCCCCCATGAGGATAGCAGAGAGACAGCCCGAAAAGGTGGGAAAAAAAGAGAGAAGGGAAAACATTACAATATGTTCCCCCCCAACATTTCTATTTATTAAATTAATATAATAATTTTATATACATATATCTATCCTTTTTTTTTTTTTTTTTGGATTATATTAATTGTTTAATTATGGATATACTTTATCCTATGGTATGTTATAAATTAATATATAACTGTATTAGATCTTTTATCCTATATGTTCCTTTTTTTTGTGTGTGTAATCAATTAGCCCAGGCTGATCTGGGACATGCCTGCACACACCTGGTGCAATCTTCACTCTGAGTAGAGTAGAGCAGCAGGGCAGCAGCCAGAACTACAGAGCAACTGTTTCTTTTTTTTTTTTTTATGACGCGCGCATGCTCAGAAGCGCCCCGCTCGCCCGGCACCATTTTGGAAGAGGGCAGAGGAGACAGGCGGCGTCATCACTGAGCTGCGCGCATGTGCAGAGCACCAAGGGGTACGCAGCGGTGACCCCGAGAGTATTGGGTGTCAGAGGAACCACAGGGCTCAGCAGAGCTGAGAAAAAAACAACAGGCAGACAAAGGTACAAAACGGACTAACCTTAGGTGGTAAATGTAATGATACAAATACCTTTGTGAAAGCACACACTGCACTGGAAGGAAAGACAGAGCGAAAGTGGGGGCCACTGCGAGATTTGAAGCTTCTTTAAAGCTTGTTACAGATGCCAGTATAATTCCAGAGCCCCTGAGACCACCAGAACGGGGTTCCCACCATAAAGCTCATTTAGAGACTGTACAGGAGGGACTTCCAAACAGGAGAGGCTGAACCTGCTGGGGCGATTTGCGGTAAGAGGCATGCTTTTTGCTTGTTCATTCAATCTTGTCAGGTGAGGATGACAAAAGAGAATGATGCGGGGCGTCTCCCCTTCAAATTTATAGCTAACCAATCCTGTCAGGTTGTGGGGGCGGAGTCACAACCCAGTGTGTGCTGCCATGAATGCGTCAGGAAAAGGCTGTTTAAAAAGTGCCAGAAAAAGGTGTTAAAAAGCTGAGAGGAAAAGCCCCAAAAAGAACCTAAAATGCAACACAGCAATCACCAGCAGTCAAAAGCTTGTTCATACTCTCCACTCAAGGTCCCCACTGTCTAACCTCCAACCAATAAATCTGGCCTGGTTCTGGACAATGTGTTTCTGAGGCTTTATTCGGTCGGAGGAAGAGCGGTGGAGAAGGTGACCGACTGACCAATTCCTTTAAACAATTTTTCAGTCCTCAGCACCAAGGTCTTTCAGCAACCATTGCCAACATCTGCATTATATGGTGCAGAAATATCTAGGGGCAAAAGGCAGACTTGGATACCTTTCCAACAGAGCATACACTGGGTTACTGGGGTTTGAGTTTGGACCACTGGCCAGAACTTCCTCAATATGAAATTGAGCTGCTGGCCTGTCCTGCATTCAGTGTACTTTCTGAACACACATTCAGTGCTGCTGGAGGGTTTGTAATGGATCAGAACGCCTGTCCAAAGACTCCGTCGACTCACATGTATAAAAAATGAATTAGTCCTGGATCAGCAGCTATCAAGCACTGTTGCTAATGTAGCTGACTGAATTTGCTTATGCTGCCTATCCTATTCCTCCTCAATCATGATGATGCTAGCTTGCAACAGTATTTTTGGTTTAGGGCACCACCAACCAGGGCCGGCCTTAGGCCTTTAGGCGCCCTGTGCGAGAAAGCTTTACAGCGCCCCCTCCATAACCACGCCCCTCCATAACAACGCCCCTCCATAACCACACCCCTCCATAACCACGCCCATTTCTCCAATACCAGCTCCATTTAAAGCCTTCCATTCCGTTAAGTTCCCTAAAAAACTGATTACAAGCTATGATAAAAATACAACTTTTATTCACATGGGATAATAGCCCCTTTACATTACACAGCACCCTGCACCTCTGGAACCCTTTACATTACACAGCACCCTGCACCTCTGAAACCCTTTACATTACTCAGCCCCCTGGACCTCTGGAACCCTTTACATTACACAGCACCCTGCACCTCTGGAACCCTTTACATTACACAGCACCCTGCACCTCTGGACCCCTTTACATTACACAGCACCCTGGACCTCTGGACCCCTTTACATTACACAGCACCCTGCACCTCTGGAACCCTTTGCATTACACAGCACCCTGCACCTCTGGGCCCCTTTACATTACACAGCACCCTGAACCTCTGGGTCCTTTTACATTACACAGCACCCTGCACCTCTGGGCCCCTTTACATTACACAGCACCCTGCACCTCTAGAACCCTTTACATTACACAGCACCCTGCACCTCTGGAACCCTTTACATTACACAGCACCCTGCACCTCTGGAACCCTTTGCATTACACAGCACCCGGAACCTCTGGGCCCCTTTACATTACACAGAACCCTGCACCTCTGGGCCCCTTTACATTACACAGCACCCTGGACCCCTTTACATTACACAGCACCCTGCACCTCTGGAACCCTTTGCATTACACAGCATCCTACAAGGCCTGACACCACCCAGTGTGTGGTACCTGGGGCAGTCCGCCTTCCCCCCTTAGTATGCCTCTGCATATGCCTTAGTACCCTCGGTTCTCATTCTCCTAAACAGTACCGGGTGTCGCACAGTCACGCCACTTACCAGCTTGGTGGCCCGGGGTGATGATACTGCTCTCCATCTCCCGGTCTCAGTGGCCCGCGAGCGGCTCTTTAACACGTGACCCTCCCGAGTTCTCCGCTCAATCGTCCACCGACACCGAGAGTTTAAAAAAACGTGCCCTGAAGATGATGGGCTGTGATTGGCTGACTTACAGGCACACATGGGGCTGTCCGCCAATCAGAGCTTGGAGGCGTCGGAGTTGCGCTTGTGTTCAGGAACTGGGCAGTGTGATGGGCGGTGAGATGGGCGGGGGGTGGAGGTAGGGGGTGTGGCCACCAGTGTTCTCCATCTGTCCCGGAAACGCCTTTCTCCTCCCCCTCCCAGTGTTCCCCGCCCCCTACTTACTACCCGGGCGATTATCAAATAACTTTTTCGACAGAATCTGACAGAATCTGACAGAATCTGTGTCCGTCGCCAGGCACCAATGTTGCTATGGCGCCTTGTGCGACCGCACCTCCCGCACACTGCAAAGGCCGGCCCTGCCACCAACACCCAACGCCCAATGTTTTTGCCCCTGTTTAACAGCGGCATGTAATTACATTTTTTTTTATTATATTTAACAGCAAGCCCCATTCCTCCTCCCAATAAGAGTAACTGTGAGGGCTTACAGTGTTTTGGCACCACCACCACCTAGGGCCCAATGTTTCTGCCCCTGTTTAACAGGTGCATGCAATTACGGTTTATAAAATAATATTTAACAGCAGGGGCCGCTCCTGTGCCCCAAAAGAGTAACTGTGAGGGGTTATCATGTTTTGGCACCACCAACACCTAGGGCCCAATGTTTCTGCCCCTGTTTAACAGGGGAATGCAATTACATTTTTTGTAATAATATTTAACAGAAGGGACCGTTCCTGCACCTAAAAAGAATAACTGTGAGGGGTTACTGTATTCTGGCACTACCAAAACCTAGGGCCCAATTGTCAGGTCACCTGTGGCCAGGTGGCAAATGCACCCCGTTGGAGACAGGGGTGCACCGCAAGGTAGTGAACCTAATAGCCGACTGTTGCAGATGGACAGGAAACGTGAGCCCAAGATTCCCCAGGACGCGGAGTCTGAGGTCCAGCAGGTGTTCACCAGAGCCTCTAGTGGTAAGGATGGCCTTCGCTGCAACTGAACCCAGGTAGCGGCCCCTGGGGTCCCCCAGGTCACGCTCCGTAGGGAGAGAGAGTAAGCAGCCACAAGGAATAGTGATGGGCAAACTGAGGTCGGGGCAACAGGCAGACTAGGGTAACCAAGGGACAGGCCAGAGGTCAGGTTTACAGGTAAACAGGAATAGTCAGAGATGAGCCAAATTCGGTACACAGAAAGGTAAACGTAGCACACGGCAGACTAGAACATAAGCAAACAAAGTTGAACAGCAAAGCAGACCTGCAGTGCAACAGTTAATATAGACTTCCTGGGATGGCCTGGGGTGGGGCCATACAGGGAGGAGAGATGATAAAAAGGCAGCCAGAAGAGAGTCCGGCCTCTAATGGACACATGAAGAGAAGGTAAGCTGCCAGAAATTATTGCATGTCCATGACACCAATGTTTCTTCCCCTGTTTAACAGGGGCATGCAATTACAGTTTACGAAATAATATTTAACAGCAGGGACCGCTCCTTCGCCCAAAAAGAGTAACTGTGAGGGGTTACCGTGTTCTGTCACCACCAACACCTAGGGCCTAATTTTTTTTAGGCATGTAATTACAATTTTTAAAATAATATTTAACAGCAGGGCCCGTTCCTGCGCCCAACAAGAGTAACTGTCTGTGAGGGGTTACTATGTTCTGGCACCACAAACACCTAAGGCACAATGTTTCTGTCCCTGTTTAACAAGGGGAATGTAATTACAATTTTTTTAAAAATATTTAACAGCAGGGACCATTCCTGCGCCCAACAAGAGTAAATATAAGGGGTTACTGTGTTCTGCCACCACCAACACCTAAGGTCAAATTTTTCGGCAGAGTATACAGTGCAGTCCGAATAGTATATATATACTGCATTTCAGAGTATGTAGTGCCATCAGTATAGTATATATAATACAGTGCAGGGTATATAGTGCAGTGTGTGCAGCTGGCCAGCTAGAACCTGTCCTAGGTCGCTAATATAACCTACATGTATATACAGCTAAACCTGCTAAGAACCTAAATGTAGTGCACATGTTTATATGTGAGAGACAAAAGCAGAGTTATTCACTGTGATTTTATGCTTGGATGTCATATAACAGTTGTATGTTGTGTTCACAGAAGCAAAAGGAAGAATATGCATTTTAAGATTTGTTGTGTGACTGTAAGGTAAGAAACCAGAAAGCATGGAGTTAATCCTTTGTGACTCATTAGGAGCTTTGACTAATCACAGCCAGTCTCACACTTAGCAAGAGTCTTGACCTATCACAGCCAGCTTTGCATCCATTCTGTCTGGAAAGTTCCCAGCAGAGATGCTAGAAATCATTCCACCACAGACAGAGAACAGAACAGACACACAAACCAGAGTCCAGTTTTATGGAAGCAAAGGGGCCAAATAGGTATGTCACACAGTTATATATGTTCCTATTGTAAATAATGTGATTAGAACTGTATACTGAACTAGTTATGTGTTCACTTGTATTTCCACCGAACTAACTCATCTAATTCACAAACTAAATCAACCTCACCAAACTCTGAAAACCAAGTTGCAAATCACAGAGTTATACCTTACAGAGAAATTAGAGAATGCTTTAATAACTTATAGAGAGAGGGCCAGATTCATAAAGTATTTACGTCGGCATATCTAGAGATACGCCGCGTAAATACTAAGAATAGCCGGCTTATCTTTTTTTGGTATTCAGAAAAGAAGATACGCTGGAATTCTGCTTATATACGAGCGGCGTAAGTCTGTTACACCATCATATATTAGTTGCAGTTTTACGCTGACCGCTAGGTGGCACTTCTGTCGTTATACGTGTCGAATATGTAAATTAGGGAGTAACGCCAATTCCCGACTTGCGGCCGGGCGTCGTAGTTTACGTCGTTTGCCTAAGCCTTATTCTGGCGTAAAGTTACCCCTGCTATAGGAGGCGTAGCCAATGTTAAGTATGGACGTCTGGACAGCGTCGAATTGTACGTCGTTTACGTCGTTTGCGTAAATTGTTCGGGAATGGGGCTGTACGTAAGTTACGTTCATGTCGTTTACATTGACTACTAGCGACGTGATTTCACGCATGTGCACTGGGATAAGTCCACGGATGGCGCATGCGCCGTTCAGAAAATACGTAAATTGCATGGGGTCACGCCCCCACATTAATAATTTGAATTAGACGCCCTTACGCCGGACACTTTATGCTACGCCGCCTCAACTTATGGAGCAAGTGCTTTCTGAAAAAGGGACTTGCCCATAAAATTTGCGGAGGCGTAGCATAAAGACCATACGCTACGCCCGCAGATATTTACGCAGTTTTCTCTAAATCTGGCCTAGAGTGTAAATACTGAAGAAAGAAATATATCCACCATCTTATGTTAAATGACAAGATTGAATATTTGAACCACCATTTTCTGTTATATTTTATTCAAAACATGTTTTTGTACATGGACTGTCTGCTGCAAAGCAGCAGTGTTATATATGAAGAAAAGTGCAGTTAATAAAGAAGTTATTCTAAAAGGGTTTTAAAGACAAAAATATTTTCCTCCTAAATTAAAGTCTGACAGTAGCTGATAAAGTAAAAAGTAATGTTTTGCATTATAACTAGTTTGATATCTGCTGAAATTGAGCTGTTTTATTCACCTCCGTCACTCTTGAATCTTTATTCCCACTGACTTCCTGGTTTGCGGTGCTCATTCATTCTTGCTACATCACGGGCTAATGGGAACTACACGCAGGGCTTTAGTCACATGGAGGGCGTGAGCACATTCTGCTTTCCACCATGCTAAACAGCTCAGGTGCTGGTGGAAAGCAAGAAGAGGAGAGACAGGAAATGGCATTTTCAAACCTGGATTACTGTATTTTTGGAGGTCAAAAGTGCTATTTAAATGCTCTAGCTTACAGCAATCAATTGATCTAATACAAAACAAACCTTTAGTGTTCCTTTAAGCATTTGGTGTGCTCTTTAAACCTTCGGTTTCCATAGAACGGCGCTAGAGGAATTACAGAGTAATAGACAGTCTTGTTGGACTCAAAAGTCAGAGATATCACAATTCTTCTATTGCCACAGCGCATGAGGCACTTCATAGTGCTGCGCCTGCCACAGTGTGCAATATATCATATATTGTATTGGAGTGGTTAAGGGGAGCCCTATGACAGAATTAAGAAAATTATGGAAGAAAATAATAATGCCAAGGCCGAGGGGGGGGGGGGGGGGAGCATTTGTATGCAGATTTTCGCAATGGGTAATGGCCAGTGTTAGCGCTTCAATAATCACTGCACCATGGTTGATATGGTGTCAAGTAGGGATGAACTTCACGTTCGATACGAACGTATGTTCGACTCGAACATTGTCTGTTCGTATGTTCGACGAAATTCGAACAAAAGCGGTCGTTCGCGCCAAATTCGAGTGACGCAAAATGGCCCATAATTCACTGCAGCATTGCGCGCTGATGATTGGCCAAGCATGCTGTATGTCCCGCATGCTTGGCCAATCACAGCGCGCAAAAAACGAAGAGCTATAATTGGCCAAAGCCTGGGTGGCTTAGGCCAATTATGGCTCAGGGCTTTAGCACACGCCTCACACTATATAAGGCCGGCTGCTGGGCGGCCTCGTGTAGTGTGGTCCGGCTTGTTTATGAGAGCAGTCAGAGAGACAGAGAGATTGTCTTTTTATATAGCTAGATAGAGCAGGCAGGCTAGTCAGGTTAGCTTAATTTACAGTGTGTAGAGAATATATATACATCCCTAGGAGTTGTACATATATTTATACACTGTATAGCTTAGATAGATCAGTTCTTCCTAATTTACTGGCAGGCAGGTGATTGCGTTATCGCACGTATAGACACCCAGCAGGTACAATATTTAAAGGAATTTAATTTTTAATTTTTTTAATTTAAGCATCATTAAAATCACTGCTCCTGGAGCAGTGATTTTAACCACTTCCATACCAGGCACTTACGCACCTTCCCGCCCAAGCCAATTTTCAGCTTTCAGCACTGTCGCAATTTGAATGACAATTGCGCGGTCATGCTACACTGCACCCAAACAAAATTGGCGTCCTTTTTTCCCCACAAATAGAGCTTTCTTTTGGTGGTATTTGATCACCTCTGCGATTTTTTTTTTTTGCGCAACAACTAAAAATAGAGCAAAGATTTTGAAAAAAAAATAAAGTTTTTATTTTTTTCTGTTAATTTTTTTGTAAATGAGTATGTTTTCTCTTTCAATTACGGGCACTGATATGGTGGCACTGATGGGCACCGATGGGCACCGATGAGGTAGTTCTGATGGGCACCGATTAGGTAGCACTGATGGGCACTGATAGGCGGCGCTGGTATGGGGCACTGATGGGCACTCATGGGCGGCACTGATGGGCACTCATGGGCGGCACTGATGGGCACTCATGGGCACTCATAGGCGGCACAGATGGGCACTCATAGGTGGCACAGGTGGGCACTCATAGGTGGCACAGGTAGGCACTGTTAGGCGGCACAGGTGGGCACTGATAGGCGGCACAGGTGGGCACTGATAGGCGGCACAGGTGGGCACTGATAGGTGGCACAGGTGGGCACTGATAGGTGGCACAGGTGGGCACTGATAGGTGGGCACTGGGCATTATTGGCACTGTGGGGTGGCACTGACAGACACTGGGGTGGCACTGATGATCACTGAGGGGTGGCACTGATGGATTAATGTTGTCAATCAGTGCCCATGTGTGGGCACTGATTGGCATCTTTTTTTTACTGCCCTTTTTTTTACTGCTGACTTTTTTTTTTTTTTTCATTTTTTTTTTTTTTTTGACATTTTTTTTTCATTTTTTTATGTTCCCTGGTGGTCTAGTGTGGGCACTCCCTGGTGGTCCATGTGGCGATCCGAGGGGGGGCTGTGCTGATAAACAATCAGCGCGAACCCCCCCTGTCAGGAGAGCCGCTGATCGGCTCTCCTGTACTCGCGTCTGTCAGACGCGAGTGAGGAAGAGCCGTCGGCGGCTCTTCCTGTTTACATCGTGATCAGCCGTGATTGGACACGGCTGATCACGTGGTAACGAGGCTCCGCCGGAGACTCGTTACCGAGATCGGAGGTGCAGGGTGTCAGACTGACACCCCGCATCACCGATCGCCGCGCTGCGCGCCCCCACGGGCGCGCGCGGCATTGAAATCGTGCTAGACGTTTGAGAACGTCTAGTCACGATTTCATAACCACTTCCCTGCCGTAAATCGGCTATTGGCCGGGCGGGAAGTGGTTAATAATGTTTAAATAAAAGAAAAAAATGAAAGATTCCTTTAAATATTGTACCTGCTGGGTGTCTATAGTTTGCCTGTGAAAACGTCTTTGAGAACCTGGGTCTTGCCCGAGGGAACATGTATCAATGGAAAAAAAGTTTTAAAAACGGTCGTTTTTCCAGGACTACATGTTCCCTCGGGCAAGACCCGGGTTCTTAAAGACGTTTTCACAGGCAAACTATAGACACCCAGCACTGCAGGTACAATATTTAAAAGAATTTTTCATTTTTTTATTTTATTTAAACATTATCAAAATCACTGCTCCTGAAGCAGTGATTTTAATGATGCTTAAATAAAAAAATAAAAATAAAAAATTCCTTTAAATATTGTACATGCTGGGTGTCTATAGCTTTCCTGTGAAAACGTCTTTGAGAACCCGGGTCTTGCCCGAGGAAACATGTATCAATGGAAAAAAGTTTTAAAAACAGTCACTTTTTCAGGAGTCCTGCTCCTGATAAAACAACCATTTTTTAAACTTTTTTCCATTGATACATGTTCCCTGGGGCAAGACCCGGGTTCTCAAAGACGTTTTCCAACAATAACTTGAATATTGGTCTTTAAAATGAGCATTTTTGAATTCGAACGTTCGAGTCCCATAGACTTCAATGGGGTTCTAAATGTTCGAGCGAACGGTCGGTCTGTTCGACGGTTCTGGTGCAAACCGAACGCGGGTATGTTTGGCTCATCCCTAGTGTCAAGATAATTGAAGAGCATTATTTCTAGTATTACATTGCAATATAGTCAAACATAACAGTTCCTTCAGCTTCACTACAACTGCCTCTTGTAGTTCTTCAACAATGAGCTCAAAAGACCCTCTGCTTCACTGACTCTAAATCCCTTGAGCTCCTCCAATTTTTGTTGTGGTATCTTCCTCAAGCGTCACCAATGCTCCCCTGCTAAGTCCCTAGCTTGGCACTCCAGATACTTCTCAAGCTTCACCCTCTGCAAGCATTGCCTCCTCTGGTTGGGTCTCTGACTTGATCGCCGCCTGAAGTTTCCTGATTCTCCACTGTGTCTATTTGGTGAGAATATTGCTCTTGCTTCAGTTACTCACTGTGGTCCCTGGTAAAGCTGGTTGGTCTATTAGTAATAGTGACAACAGTTCCCATTCTACCTCTGACCACGTCAGGTTCTCTGGCTGGCAGAACCGTCCCTATTGGTTGGATTTCAAGCCGCAATCCCAACCCTGCTCTGCCCTCTTACTTCTGGATAGGCCCTCACACAGCCCCCAGGATAGGCCCAATCTCTGGCCTATCAGCCCAGGGTGTACAACATATGTCCACCCAGACAGCCATCCAGGTGGCAAAGAAAACAGATCACCTGACTCCACCCAAATATATAGGTGCTCCCAGCAGGCCACGGGATTCAAGAAAACCCCTGCCCATTGGCTGGGATACCCCATATATCCATAACATGACCTTGGATTTCCCTTCTCATATCTAGTACCACCAAGTACCCGGCCACCTAGAAGAGAAAAGTGCAACAAGGCCAAACTTAGGTAAAAATGTATGGATCTCTATCAATCAACCAGGATAACAACTCCTGGCAAGTAAATTTGTGAGAAGCTCCTAGCCTAAACTACTGGTTTCTACGCACATATTACATCTACATACAGTTTAACTACTTGCCAACCTGCCACCATCGTCTTAAGGCGGCAGGTTGGCTCTCCTGCGCGAGAGCCCGTAGATCTACGTCAGCTCTCTCGCAGGTCACTAGGGGCGCGCGCACACCACTGGAGGTGCGCGTGCCCGCCCCCACTCGCCCCGAGTCTCGTGCTCGTGCCCTGTGGGCGTGATCGCCGCCAGGCCCCCGCAATTGCTCGTTACAGAGCGGGGATCGGGAGCTGTGTGTGTAAATGTACAAGATCAGTGTGTATGAACAGAAGATCAGTGATTTCTTCTAGTGAGGCCATCCCCCATACAGTTAGAACACACCCAGGAACATACTTAACCCCTTCCCCGCCCCCCAGTGTTAACCTCTTCACTGCCAGTGGCATTTTTATAGTAATCCAATGCATTTTTTATAGCACTGATCGCTATAAAAATGCCAATGGTCCCAAAAATGTGTCAAAAGTGTCTGAAGTGTCCGCCAGTACCGAAAAAAAATCGCTGATCGCTGCCATTACTAGTAAAAAAAAATATTAATAAAAATGCCATAAAAATACCCCCTATTTTGTAAACGCTATAACTTTTGCTCAAACCATTCAATAAACGCTTATTGCGATTTTTTTTTATTAAAAATATGTAGAAGAATACGTATCGACCTAAACTGAGGAAAAAAAACGTTTTTTTATATATTTTTGGGGGATAGTTATTACAGCAAAAAGTATCTCGCTACCTTCCTGGAATGCCTCCTCTCCCCCTTCTTCTCCCTTTCCTCCCCTTTTTTCTCTGCCTTCTTTCTACTCTTTTCAGTAAGTATACTAAGCGCAGGTTGTGAATCCAACATCTTGCATCTTATACCCCTATGCTAGAACTTATTATTTTCTGTTTGGCAAACGAGACAACAGTCACAACCATCTTTTTATATCTAGATGTACTCCATTGTACTGTTCTAGTTTATGTCTTTTTTGTTTTTCTTTTGTACTTTGTCTCTTTTTCTTTTCTGTTTTGAAATTAATAAAATGTTTTTGAAAATATTCATTTTTTTCAAAATTGTCGCTTTTTTTTTTGTTTATAGCGCAAAAAATAAAAACTGCAGAGGTGATCAAATACCACAAAAAGAAAGCTCTATTTTTGGGGAAAAAGAAGACGGCAATTTTGTTTGGAAGCCATGTCGCACGACTGCGCAATCGTCAGTTAAAGCGATGCAGTGCCGAATCGCAAAAAGTGCTTTGGTCTTTGGGCAGCAATATGGTCCGGGGATTAAGTGGTTAACACAACAACAATGAATTAAATATATATAAAAAAAGGAAACAGATCTCTATACTTACCTGCTCTGTGCAATGGAATTGCACAGAGTGGTACAGAACCTCCTCTTCTTGGGTCCCCTGTCAGCACTATTAGCTCCCCCTCTCTGTCCAGTGCCGGCTTCCCATGGGGGCACTTGGGCGTGCTTGCCTTGAGCCCCACTGCTGCATCCATTGACACAGACAGCAGAACTCAGCCCCCTGCTCCCACGCCACTGGCTTTGATTGCCAGCACTGGGAACCAATGGCGCCTGGTGCCCCCTGCAAAGCCAGTGAGACGGGGAAGTGAAGGGGGAGTAGAGCTGCAGCCGTGCACAATGCTGGATCAAATGAGGGGTCAGGTAATTATAAGAAGGGGGGGCAAAATCAATGCCTTAACATTTTTTACCTTAATGCAAGGAATGCATTAAGATAAAAAAATGTTTAGGCTTTAGAAACACTTTAAATTTTAAAAGAGAACATGTGTTTGGAACTGAGTGCATCAGCCGTGCTTACAGTTATCCTGTACAGTATTCAACAATAATTTATTCATTCTTATATCTCTTTAAAGCAGACCTAAATCCTGCCATGCAATTTGACCCCCATTGCTGCAGACCTAAAACCTGCCATATAATTTGACCCCCGTTGCTGCTCCTTTCATAATAATTTTTAACCTTTGGCCTTCCTTCTTTGCAATTTTTAGTAAAACAACCAATAAGTAGTGAGCAGATTGAGTTGCAAATCAGGTGAATTAGACAGGTGCACACTTTTTGATTGACCTGAACATACTGTATACATGCAGAGCTGTCTTTTCTTCAGAGGATCATGTCATTTATGAATCATGTTTGTCCAGATTCCTGACATGTGTAAATGTCTGTTGCTTAGACAGCTCAGCAAGCAAATGAGCTTAGTTAAAAATGTGTGGATAGCTGATCTTGACATTATTCAGTACCAATAAAGATTATGCTTTTTCAGTGAAAATCACTCAGTGATATCAGTATTCCTATATTTCATTAACTTTATGACAAAGTGAACAAAACTGTGTGATAGTTTCATATTCATGAAACTCTTCTTTAGTCCTAGAAACTTCCCATGGCCTGAGGGACAGAATTCTTCATGGTGCTGCTTCTTCCAGGCATCAGGCTTACTCCGGCTTCTCAAAATGATTCCTAACAGAAGCCTTGTAAGGAAGTTGTGTTTATTTAGGCACACAAAATACACAAAATTGATGCATATCTCCCAACACTGAAAAAATAAAGGGGGACACCTATTAGCACACAGTATGTCAGCAAATGATATGTTCCTGCCATGACCTCAGTTCAGGGACCCAAGGATCTAATATGCAGGAAATATGTGGCTATAGCACACAAGTACATTTTTTACTTCTATAACATAGACATCTAGAGGTTGGATAAAAAGTGTAATGCAATATAACACTTTTGGTAGTAAAATAGTAAATTTTGTATGGAAATATATCTCAGACCAAAAATAGGGACAACTGAAGATGCATGAGGGACAGAGTGATTTGGTCCCTTCAAATGGAGGAAAGTTGGGAGCTATGTGGATAGCAATGTGATCAATAAAGCCTAGATCAAACTGTAGGCAGGCTGCTTATTGCTGCACTAGTAGCTGGCCCAGGGAAAGAAGAGGTAAGTGTGTGCTCAGTGCCTGGGCTTTTTGGATACAGCCTACTCACCAGTAACATAAATATGAGAGAAGGCTGAGTTTGGTGGTCTTGTTGACTTTTTGTCGATGCCAAGATAGACTACTACCTTGAAGAGGTATGCCTGCATAGCCATTCAGTTGTAGTTAGGATTGGAAAATTGAATATATTCCTACTGAACTGTATTGCTAAAGGAGTTGCATCAACTGTCCTGAACCTGGTCTGAAGTTATTTAAAAGAGAAGTATGAGGTTTTGTTTTTTGTAGAATTATACTTACCTAGGTAGATGCAGCATCGGTCCAATGCTGCATCTGTTTCTCGCTACCTCTTACATTGTGAACTGAGTGATCAAACACCGTCAATCACTCGGTTCTCAGGCCTTCCTGAGCAGAGCTGCTCACTGGAGCACTGAGATGTGGAGAGGGTAGGAATGGTGGGTTTAGGCTCTCAGCAGTTTTCTGAGATGGGTGCTGGCCCAGGCATGTGGGTGGATCCTAATTTTATTGTCGCGACCTTGCCTGAGCTTGTACCAGGTCTGTGACTTCAGCCGTAAACTGCTGTAAATAGGTCACATGAGGGCAGAACAAACTGCACTTCTTCGATCCACAGACGAAGTACAGCCAAATGAGCTTTGGCTATATTTCTATTTTAAAGGGGTGCATGTTTGTTCTGGTGTATCAAAAGAAACAAGGGTCTGTAAAACACAAAGGGATACGAAGCTCACCTACTACAAAAGTGGTAACAGAATCAGACCACTTGGCCTTCAGGAGAATGATAAAAACTCATCTCTTCTGAAGGCAGAACCTTCCTTTATCTAAGGAATGGAAATAGCTCCCAGAGGCGATTCAGTTCGCAAGTGTTGCGCCCTATAAGTTTTTCACTCACTCACTCAACGCAGCAAGACAAGGATAATGAGGAATGCAGTTTCTATGAGTAACCAAGTACTAGTTCAAGACACAAACCAACCAGTTGTTAAGCCTAGTACCTGGTATAGGTAATGGGTCCTCCAGTAGCGAGCGGGTTAATGTACTGGCTCCCTCCCTAGTGGCCGGTTTCCAGTAGTAACTGAAACCAAACCTGGTGAACAGCGGGACCCTACTCTGTAGCTGGGAGTGAGGTGACAGAGGTTCTCTGGACTGGTGGAGAGGGTGTAGGCCCAGCATGTCCCTCATAATGCAACATACATCAAGTTACAGTGTGTAGTGGCACGGGACAGTACTGTTCAGATGAATTCTGCACTTTTATTGCACACAGTGTGATAGCTCGTCTCTAAGTTGGGGAACTACCTTAATCTTAGACTTTCACATGTACACAGTCCCCGCCTGGTCCTGGGCATTGATTAGTGTACTCTGCGCAAAAGGTACCCCATGTGCAGGTAGAATAGACCACCCCACAGGACAAGCTGCTGACCTCCATGTGCTGTATTCTGTCGTGGAGGTCAGCAGAAAGAGCCAGTAAGTGGGTGGGGGACCATAGAAATCACCGCTTCTAGACTGGTTCTAGGGGACCAATTTTCTACAACAGAACAGTGCTGAGTGGCAGCCAGAAAGGTAAATACTGTATATACACATTTCTTTACAGGTATGTACTTTAAAGAAAATGTTGTATAATAGACATTGCACAAAGATCTTCACTTTTTTTCCTCAAAAATTGCTTAGTATATAATGGGCCTGCTAGACTAAAGTATGATGGGATATGAAGAAGCAATGTGATCCTGGGCCTGAATTACTATTACCACTATTACTATTTAGTGTAAAGGGTGGTATATCTTTTTATTTGAATAAGGAATAAAAATAAAACATAAATGACAGAAAGTATCACCTTACTAAATGAATCCCAGTGTAACTGAGAAAATATTTTCCCTCCATTTTGTCATGTATTATCATGAACATTTTTAACCAATTGTAATTACATTTTAAAAAGTCACTTGGCCAAAAGGTTCTGCACCAAGATATAGAACTCCATAAAATCAAATATTTCTGTATTACATTCTAATACAATAAAAATAATAATCAATAATTTCTTAATTAATATTCACTTTATAAACAAAAGCTACAGCAGCCCATCTTTCCACTATGAATAGCATATACAGTTTTGGAATGTCTCCTTTTTGAAATTGAGAGTTATCTGATATTGCTGGGCGGTCTCCTTGTACCATGACTGAATATCCAGAGTTGTTGAAGCTGAGTACTGGAACATGACCAGTGTAGTCTAGATGTACTCAACCTTCCTTTTTTCTGCTCAACCACTTGTACTCCAACACCCCCATTTCTTACCCTTCTAAAATGATGAGACCACACCTTAAATTGGAGTATAAATGGCCATAGCAGCCGATTTTATTTAATTAACTCAATATACTGTATATACTCGAGTATAAGCCGACCTGAACATAAGCCGAGGCACCTAATTTTACCACAAAAAATGGGAAAACATATTGACCTGAGTAGAAGCCTAGGGTGTCCATCTGCATGCCTCACTTTGCCTCACTGTGTCCATGTGCATGCCTAACTGTGTCCATGCCTCACTGTGTCCATGCCTCACTGTGCCCATGCCTCACTGTGCCCATACCTCACTGTGCCCATATCTCACTGTGTCCATGCCTCACTGTGCCCATGCCTCACTGTGCCCATGCCTCACTGTGTCCATGACTAGACTGAAGTTTTTCAGTGTGATAGGCTTCCAGCTGTATAACCAGCTTGGAGACAACCCCCTTCCCGCAGTGCAACCATTACAGTATTCCAGCTAACCTTTCTGTTGGAATACACCGAGGGGTACTACTACCGATGAGCCCCCCACCCCTTTCCATCACATATGTTTACTGCCACCATTAAAGACCAACAAAATACCGCCACAGCCCACAAGGATACCACCTTAACATTAAGGGCCCCTCCACACCTGCAGGGCCCGCTGGATCCCATCTTGCAGCCCCAGTGCCCAGAGATCAATCCACATCACCAATAGGTGCACTCCTCAAATACAGGCCCACATTAGTTTCTAACTCGACATGCCTGATGACCATGCCCCCATTCTGAGCAACAAACCTCCCCACCACCTTGTTTACTCTTATGCAGGCCTTGTTAATTCTCGCCTTGGACCTTGCCATTCACCACGTCGTCCATGCAACACTGTCGGACCACAGCAGCAGCCGTACAAAGTTTAAAAAAATCTGACTTGATGTCCGAAATCAGTTCCTTTATTGTTCGGACCCCTAAATTGTTACCATCTGCATGCAGAACCAAAATGTCTAGTGGTCTATCCAGCCATGCATAACGTTCCACCTACAACACCACCCTGCTCCACAGCATCCCAAGTTCCAGTAGCACCAGGTTACAAAGGAACCCTGCTTCCACCCACGTCAGGGGCCAAGGTCCCACGCTCCATTTCCCCCAAAAGAAAGCCCCATAGCCAGTCGACCCCTTCTCCATCCCATGTCCTCTTCCTCCAGTCCCATATCATGGCCTCCTCCTCCTTCACATGTCCTCCTTCTCCAGTCAACCCCCCCATCCAATGTCCCCAGACTTCCAGTCTATCCAGTATATTACATATAATGTATAATATGAACATCATTTTGACATTCTAAGGCAACAACACTCCCTGCTTGTGGGTCAGAACTGGAGAAGATCTGCCCAGCACTTGTCCAGCTGAAAGAGGCCAGCAGGGCGCCATAGATGAAATAATTCAGCCTGCCCTGAATGATCAGGAAGCATGGGGTCCTCCTCTCTAAGACATCCTCTACTTAGCCAGCTGCTTCTCCCCCACATACTTGTTATCCTACTGCGGGACCCCAGCTCTGCACTCTGCTGACAGGGGCTGAGGGGAGGTTGGGAGCGCTTTGCTGGGTGAGCATGCAGCAGGCGTCCCGGAGTGACCAGAACTGGCTCCTTCCCCTAACATTGCAGAGCCTGCACACTCTTGTTGTCTGCACTTACTTTCCCATCTGGAGCTTCGCCGTTAATCTGCAGGGTTCGCCTGTCCAGAGGTTAGGGAGGAATAAGAGGGCAGTCAGTCTCCTGCCGGGGATTACGAGCTGCTGTCTGCTGACATGGCCCAGGCTCAGGGACGGTGCACACAGGCGAATGGGCATTTGTACCGCCCCCTCTTGGAGCCAAGCCAGCCTCCAGCGGGGTCTGGGGGCCCCTTGGAATGCCGGGGCCCCTAACATGTGTACTGGCTGTACCCCCCTGATGGCGGCCCTGGACACCAGTGATCTAGGACTCTTTTTTTACCCTCTAATACCAATGATTTGGGACTTATTTTACCCCACTGACCAATGACTGGGGCTCATTTTATCCCACTGATAAAGCGTGTGGCAGAGTGAGCTAGCTACCTGGCCATTGTGTCTCTTGGGCTGCTGTACAAAAATGTTAGGTTCAATGGACTCTGTATTTCATATAACCTTAAAGAGGAAGTAAACCCCAGACTTTTTGCCTTTTTTTTTTTTTTACATATTTACATCCAACAATGTATTGATAACTTTAAAAGGTGACAGAAATTAGGTTTGGAAGTACCTTTTAATAAATGTTTCCTCTTCCTGGTATCGGCCGCACCATAATTACTAATGATTGCTGGCTCCGGTGAGGACATCATTTCTGTCCTTCCTTTCCTTTATGTCGAAATCTCGCGAAAATGCATGTTCACTAATTTTTTCCCACTGACACCAGTAATTTTAGGATCATTCTTACCCACTGACACCAGTAATTTTGAGATCATTCTTATCCACTGACATCAATGATTTGAATATCATTTTTACCCACTGACACCAATGATTTTGGACTTATCTTTACTCACTGACACCAACAATTTGATACTCATTTTGACCTACTGACACCAATGATTTAGGGCATATTTGTACACACTGGGCCGGATTCAGATACATTTGCGTATCTTTCCGGCGGCGTAGCGTTTCGTCTTTACGCTACGCCTCCGCAAATATTGTGGGCAAGTGCCTTATTCAGAAAGCACTTGCTCCATAATATGCGGCGGCGTAGCGTAAAGTGCCCGGCGTAAGGCCGCGCAATTCAAATGTCTGAAGTGGGGGTGTGATTCATGTAAATGAATCATGACCCCACGTAATTGACGTTTTTTTTTTGACGGGGCATGCGCCGTCCGTGGACGTTCCCAGTGCGAATGCGCGAAATCACGTCGCTTTTCTCAATGTAAACGATGTGAACGTAACTAACGTCGAGCACCATTCTCGAACGATTTACGCAAACGACGTAACCGACGTTCAATTCGATGCTGTCCCGACGTCCATACTTAACATTGGCTATGCCTCCTATAGCAGGGGTAACCTTACGCCGCTCGAACGCTTACGCAAACAATGTAAAATACGACACGCCGCAGCAAGTACGTTTCTGAATCGGCGTAAATTGCTCATTTGCATATTTTACGCGAAAAACTACGGAAGCGCCACCTTGCGACCAGCGTAAATATGCAACTAAGATACGACGGTGTAAGCGAATTACGCCGCTCGTATCTTAGAAGAAAGCCGGTGTATCTTCTTTTCTGAATAGCAAAAAAAGATACGCCGGCTATTCTTAGTATTTACGCAGCGTATCTCTAGATACGCTGACGTAAATGCTTTCTGAATCTGGCCCACTGACACCAACATTTTGGGGCTCTTTTTTCCCAGTGACACCATATATGAATATTGCAATGTCAAAGTCTTTTTGGATCTTGTATGTATGTATGCACACATTACTTGAACACAAGGAAGATATATGGGGTTTTACTAAAATTGGAGAGTGCAAAATCTGGTAAAACTTTTCATGGTAGCCAATTAGCTTCTAAGCTTGTTCAATTAAACTCCACTTTCCTGCATGTGTTATTGGCTCACTGGTTTTCCCAGAAGTCTGCACTAAGATACAAGTCAGATTTCAGGCTTCCCCTAAAACAAAAAATGCATTTTTGTTTTGCGATACTCCCATTAGGAAATCACGTCTAAAGTGATGCAGACCCAGCAATTTTCAGCATTAGAGCCCTGCAAGTGCAGCAGCTGATACATATGAAACCACTCCTATTAGATTCAATTTCCACACAAACACAAACTCACGGGGATTTTTTCAGAATAACAAATGGTAAGAATCTGCAACAAATTTTGTTAAAATCCCTTCAATGTACCTAGATCACTCAGAGGGGAAAGTTTTTTTTCTCAACAAAATTGGAGTTACTTTTTAACTCTTTTGAAAAATAATGGAAGTTGATTGGTTTTTATGCAGAGCTGCACCAGATTTTACAATCTTCAGTTTTTAGTCAATAAACTTCATACTATTTAACTTTAATGAAGTATTTTTAATACATTGCATTCTGTGTTTGAATACAGAACTGTATATATATATATATATATATATATATATATATATATATATATATATATATATATATATTTACAAATTGTAGAGTCACTATAACAGGTTTAGAAAGAATATGTGAGATAATAAACCAAATGTATTTATTGTGACCTTTGAATAAGTGTCATTTGACTTTGATTTTATAGCGTAGTCAGTCCTGTCTACAGACGAAACCTATGAAAAGATTATTTCAGGGAGAGTTAAACAGGGCAGGGGCCAGGCATGCTTCTTGTGTTTGCAGTAAACATTAGGACGCAGGCAGGACTAGTTCAAACTAGATTTCTGCGATGACAGAAACAGCTTGGAGGCTCTCCATGTAGTTGAGCACGCAACTTCCAAACACCTCCTTCTTTGAACCTAAGACATCAGCTAGAACAGACTGTCTCACACCTTTGTTAGATGACTGTTTTACATATCAGCTCCTGAGTGAAGCAGTATTTTCATATAACACATCAATTTACAATGCCAAATACACAAAAGCTACTGAAGAAGACTTTTGGTATTTAATAATCTTTCATACTGTATATGATAATGTAGAAAAGAAACACTTAGCGCTATAACAAAAACATATAATATTGGTGTGCGTCTGGAGCTGAAATCATTTGATTGTTCAGTGACTGAAAAGTGAAAGTGTAGATAAAAATGTAAAATGGGAGTAGAAATGAGCGTATGGGTGTTACAATTCTAATGTGTTGAGGTAGTTAATGCATCTATTGAAACATAAAAAAGACAATAACATTTTACTGATGAGTTGATTAGTATAAACTGTTACATTCTAAGTAGATTCCATAAAAAATTGCAAGATAAATACAAATAACATTTTAAAAAGTTTAACTGACTTTATGCCTGTGAGACAAAACCAGTCAAATAAATAAATATATAAATACACAGTTGGTAGCTTTGAATACACCATAGGATCCAAAAATACCAATGATGTTGTTATTGGATTCATACTTTAACCACTTGACTACTGGGCACTTAAACCCCCTTCCTAACCACACCAATTTTCAGCTTTTGGTGCTCTCACAATTTGAATGACAATTACTCAGTCATACAACATTGTACCCATTTGAAATGTTTGTCCTTTTTTTCCACACAAATAGAGATTTCTTTTGGTGGTATTTGATCACCTCTGGGTTTTGGATTTTTTGCGCTATAAAAGAAAAACGACTGAAAATTCTGTAAAAAAAAAAAAATCTTGTTTCTGTCATATTAGCGGGTTATTTCTCACACACAGCATACGCATACCACAAATTACACCCCAAAACACATTCTTCTATTCCTCTGGAATAGACCCCATGTGTGAGACATTTTTTGAACGCGTGTTTTTAAAAAAAAAAAATGTTTTATGCAAAAAAAAAAAAAACAGTAAAGTAAGCCCAATGTTTTTGCATAATGTGAAAGATGAAGTTACGCCGAGTAAATAGATACCCAACATGTCACCCTTCAAAATTGCGCACACTCGTGAAATGGTGCCAAACTTCGCTACTTAAAAATCCCCATAGGCGACGCTTTAACCACTTGCTTACTGGGCACATAAACCCCCTTCGTGCCCAGACGAAATTTCAGCTTCCGACACTGCGTCACTTCAACTGACATTTGCGCGGTCGTGCGACGTGGCTCCCAAACAAAATTGGCGTCCTTTTTTCCCCACAAATAGAGCTTTATTTTGGTGGTTTTTGATCACCCGTGCGATTTTTATTTTTTGCGTTATAAACAAAAAAAGAGCGACAATTTAAAAAAATACATATATTTTTTACTTGTTGCTATAATAAATATCCCAATTTTTTTTTTTTTTTAAAAAAATGTTTTCTCAGTTAAGGCCGATACGTATTCTTCTACGTATTTTTGTAAAAAAAAATAAAAATAAAAATCGCAATAAGCGACTGCTTTGCGCAAAAGTTATAGCACCTACAAAATAGGGGACAGAATTATGATTTTTTTTTATTTTATTTTTTTTACTAGTAATGGCGGCGATCTGCGATTTTTATTGGGACTGCGACATCACGGTGGACACATTGGACACTTTTGACACATTTTTGGCGCCATTCACATTTATACAGCGATCAGTGCTATAAATATGAACTAATTACTGTATAAATGTGACTGGCATTGAAGGGGTTAACACTAGGGGGTGAGGAAGGGGTTAAATGTGTATCCTGGGTGTGTTCTAACTGTGTGGGGGGAGGGGAGTGACTGGGGGAGGTGACCGATTGTGTCCCTATGTACAAGGGACACAGCATCGGTCTCCTCTCTCCCTGACAGGACGTGGAGCTCTGTGTTTACACACAGAGCTCCACGTCCCTGCTCTGTTACCGCCGATCGCATGAACCTGGTGGACACCGCGGTACATGCATCGAATCCTCGGCGATGCGACGGCACTGTTTTTCCCCGCTGCGCGCCACCCAGTGGCGCGTGCGGGGAATACAACAACATTGACATCCAAAGACGTGACCCGGGCAGCTCAGGTCCGCGCTGTTGACGTCTTTTGTCAATAGCGCAAATCTGAACTGGTTAATTACTTTTATTGTTTACATGTTTTTAGTTACAGAGGAGGTCTAGGGCCAAGACGATTGCTCTCGCTCTAACGTTCACAGAGATACCTCACATGTGTAGCTTGAACACCGTTTTCATATGTCGGTGGAAATTACGTATGCGTTCGCTTCTGCATGCGAGCACACGGGGACAGAAGTGCTTTAAAAAAATAAATAAAAATTATTGTTCATTTTACTTTATTTACTTGATTTTGACACTTTTTTTCCCCAAACATACATTTTTTTATCACTTTTATTCCTATTATAAGGAATGTAAACATCCCTTGTAATAGGAAAATAACATGACAGGTCCTCTTTACAGTGAGATATGGGGTCAATAAGACCCCACATCTCACCTCTAGGCTGGGAAGACTGAAAAAAATATATCCTGGCTTCGATCGTAGCGGTGAGTCTGTAAAAGCACCGGAGGGTGGCAGGAGTGGGGGACGTATTGCAAGGTATTGGAGTATTGTAGCAGTATTTTGTCTATAGCGCGGTCGGGAAGTGGTTAATAAAGAAAAGAAAATTGACAGCAGCAACCAATCAGGTTTCACATTGAAAAAGTAAAGTAGCATTCTAATCAGTTGCTAGGGGCAATATTTTGACTTTTGTGGAAATTTTGGGGGTTTTATTACATCAGACCTATACATTTACACCCGAATATCTCACAACTAAGACCCCGTTCACATTGAGGACACTTTGCAGGCACTATAGTGCTAAAAATAGCATCTGCAAAGCGCCCTGAAAAAGTGGCTCCATTCACTCCAGTGTGAAAGACAGAAGCTTTCACACTGGAGCGGTGCGCTAGCAGGACAGTAAAAAAACCCTGCTAGCAGCATCTTTGAGGCACTGTAGGAGCGGTGAATACACCACTCCTAAAGAGTCCCTGCCCATTAAAATCAATGGGCAGTGCCGCCGGGAAAAGCACCAATTAACCTTTTTTCGGCTAGCACCCGAATAGTGCCGCTAAAACTATGGCAAATTTTATAAAGGATTAAGTAGTGATCAGTAGAAATTTCCACCTGCATTAATAGTAGTTTGTTAGTTTCCCAACATATACATTTACAATTGTATTTTTTGTAATAAGTGAATTTATGCACAGAATTATTTATTTCCTTCTGTCTCCACTCACAGAAAATGTGACCAATATAATATGTTGAGATAACTGTAGGCTATTTTGCCTTCAGTCCATCTTCTATGCAGTAATCCTAGAACAGTGAATCAGCAGTAAACCATGGACTACAATCCAGCAAAATGTTGTATTTCATTTAAAGACAAGTTTTTCATTTTTAAAAGTGATTGTCAAAGAGGACTATTAACTTTCTCTGTAATAGAGATACTAGGAGTGTACCAGATAAAACCAGACAAAGCAAGGAGTGACACGTAGCCCCCATCCCCCCCCCCCCCCAAAACCACCGCCCTGAAGGCTTCTTCTGTAGATGAAATTGAGTTAAGCAATAGTGTCTACCGGTATGTTAGAGGTTACACTGTTATTTTATTGCATGTGTGGAGTGGAAAAACAAAACAAATATAACCGCTTTTTAATTATAATGTGCAGGAACGTAGCTCACTTTTTTTTATTTTTTATGATTTATTACTTTACATTTTACTGCATTTAAAAGGTTACAAAAATGATGTTGGATTCATTTCAATAATATGTTTCGAAAGCATTGTTCATTTAAGGGTTTTCTCAAAGTGATACATGCGTTTATATTTCGATTGCACATTTCTACACCAAAACTTCATCGTACTTCATTGTAACTAAAAAGGAGCAATGTTATATAAAATAACTATCTAATAACTACTAACCATGATATTTCCTTGAATATGCAAAGAATTGCTAGAACATTTACTAATGTTTGACATAGTGGAGTAGATTAGGATCAGAGAAAACTTGAAATACTTAGACCTTTATGAAACGTGACTTAAAAATAAAATAGTCACTTCGTTAAACCCAGTGAACCGTTTCTTAACTCTTTCGCTCCTGGTCCCCTTTTTCCTTTTTGAAAATGTACTGTTTGTGAAAGCAGAGGACCTATACAAATGTTTGTCAAACTACATTTTTAAGTAACGAATACACAAAATTGATTGTAACATGGATGTGTGTGGAAAAGAACAAAGCAATTATCAAAGCGGTTTAGGACCCTATCTGCAGGGATCTACTTTTTCAACTTACAGAGGTTACACTGTAGTATACACAGCAAGAACAACAAGATAAGGTACAAGAATTAAAAGGAGACACAGAGTAAACATTGCAGTAAGTTAGGGATTAAAGTGATTGTAAAATAACAAACATGTCATACTTACCTGCTCTGTGTAAGGGTTTTGTACAGAGTGGCCCCAATCCTCCTCTTCAGGGGTGTCCTGGCAGCAGTCCTGGCTCCTCCTCTTCATCGGGTGCCCTCTGCGGAGAGACGCTTTACATAGGGGCACGCATGCAGGTGGCCAGGTGTACTCCCGAGTCCTGCTGCTGCGTCGATTGACACAGACAGCAGGACTCGGCCCTGCCCCTGGCTCTCGTGTCACTGGATTTGATTGACAGCAGCAGGAGTCAATGGCTCCTGCTGCTGTCAATCTATCCAATGAGGACCCGAGACAGTGTCTGGAGCTGCTGGGCTTGTGCTCATCGCTGGAACAATTGGGTTCAGATAAGAAAAATGCAGAAGGTTTTTCACCTTAATGCATAGAATGCATTAGGGTGAAAAACCTTAAGGGTTTACAACTCCTTTAAGTCTACAGGGTCCACAGCAGCAATGTGGTAGAGTGGGATTAAATTCAGAGGAGTGCACAGCAGCAGCAGTGTGTAAGTGTAGTAGTTCAAGCAAGCCTCGGATTTTCCATGCAGGTCAAAGCAAAGGGTTTATCTTGCTGATACTTTATAATGATTTATTGTTTGACATATCTCACACTTGTTTTTAACTTCCTCTCCTTCTTGCCCTTTCCTTTTTTTCACATAGCTGTGAGTATACATTAATGGCAATCAAGATGCTTAGGGTATATATATATATATATATATATATATATATATATATATATATATATATATATATATATATATATATATATATACACAGTATCTCACAAAAGTGAGTACACCCTCACATTTTTGAAAATATTTTATTATATCTTTTTTAATGTGACAACACTGAAGAAATGACACTTTGCTACAATGTAAAGTAGTGAGTGTACAGCTTGTATAACCGTGTAAATTTGCTGTTCCCTCAAAATAGCCATTAATGTCTAAACCTCCGGCAACAAAACCGAGTACACCCCTAAGTGGAAATTTCCAAATTGGGACCAATTAGCCATTTTGTCTCCCAGTGTCATGTGTACAAGGTCTCAGGTGTAAATGGAGAGCAGGTGTGTTAAATTTGGTGTTATCGCGCTCTCTCTCATACTAGTCACTGGAAGTTCAACATTGCACCTCATTGCAGAAGAACTCTCTGAGGATCTGAAAAAAAGAATTGTTGCTCTACATAAAGATTGCCAAGACGCTGAGACTGAGCTGCAACATAGTGGCCAAGACCATATAGCGGTTTAACAAGACAGGTTCCTCTCAGAACAGGCTCCACCATGGTCAACCAAAGAGTGCATGTGCTCAGCGTCATATGCTGAGGTTGTCTTTGGGAAAAAGACGTATGAGTGCTACCAGCATTGCTGCAGAGGTTGAAGGGGTGGGGGGGTCAGCCTATCAGTGCTCAGATCATACGCCACACACTGCATCAAATTGGTCTGCATGGCTGTTATCTCAGAAGGAAGCCTCTTCTAAACATGATGCACAAGAAAATCCTCAGTTTGCTGAAGACAAGCAGGCTAAGGATATGGATTACTGGAACCATGTCCTGGGGACTGATGAGACCAAGATAAACCTATTTGTCTCAGATGATGTCAAGTGTGTGTGGCGGCAACCAGGTGAGAAGTACAAAGACAAGTGTGTCTTGCCTGCAGTCAAGCATTGTGGTGGGCGTGTCATGATCTGGGACCGCATGAGCGCTACCGGCACTGGGGAGCTACAGTTTATTAGGGAACCGTGAATGCCAACATGTACTGTGACATACTGAAGCAAAGCATGATCCCCTCCCTGCAGAGACTGGGCCGCAGGGCAGTATTCCAACAAGATAACGACCTCAAACATACCTCCAAGATGCCCACTGCCTTGCCAAAGAAGCTGAGGTTAAATGTGATAGACTGGTCAAGTATGTCTTCAGACCTAAACCCTATTGAGCATTTGTTGGGCATCCTTAAATGAAAGGTGGAGGAGCTCAAGGTCTCTAACATCCATCATGTCATCATGGAGACATAGAAGAAGACTCCAGTGGCAACCTGTGAAGCTCTGGTGAAGTCCATGCCCAAGAGGGTTAAGGAAGTGCTGGAAAATGATGGTGGCCACACAAAATATTGACACTTTTGGCTCAATTTGGACATTTCCACTTAGGGGTGTACTCACTTTTATGGTTTAGACATTATTGGCCGTGTGTTGAGTTATTTTAAGAGGACAGCAAATTTACACTGTTATACAAGCTGTACACTCACTACTCTACATTGCAGCAAAGTGTCATTTCTTCAGTGTTGCCACATTAAAAGATATAATAAAATATTTTCAAAAATGTGAGGGGTGTACTTACTTTTGTGAGATACTGTATATATATATATATATATATATATATATATATATATATATATATATATATATATATATATGTATATATATATATATACACAGATGAGAACGGGGGTACATAGTGATGGAACGGATGAGAAGTACAGTGGCGGGACAGGTGAAAAGGGGGGTACATTGATGTTGCAGTGATGTGAAAGAAGAGCAGGGGGTTTCAGCAGTGGTAAAGAAGAGCAGAAGGGTACAGTGGTGGAACATATTAGCAGGAGGTAGTGGTGAAACAGATTTGCGGGCCGTACAGTAATTTCATGTTTAAGGGTGCAGTAATTGTGGCTGATCTGAGGTCTTAAGTGTTATGACTTCGGGTGATCTGAGATGTTATGGTGCAGGTGTTGGAACTGATCTGAGGGGTGATGGGGCTAGAATTAGGGTGATCTAAAGTGTGAAGATTCTGGAATTGGGGCTGGTCTAGTATCTGAAGGTTCGGGAATTGGGGCGATCCCAGGTGCTTGTAGTTGATGTCAACCCAGGCGCTTGTATGTGGATACACAGTGATGAGCTAGGGTCAGTGTGTGCAGAGATTTGGAGAGATTTGATGTGTGAAGGCGACAGAATTGGGATTGATCTGGGGTGTGAATGTGCAGGAATTGAGCTAATCTGTGGTGTGAAGGTACAGGAATCAGGGGTGAACTGAGGTATGAGGATGCAGGAATCGATGGCTGATCTGAGGTGTGAAGGTAGAGGAATCAGGGGTGATCTGAGGTCTGAAGGTGCAGGAATTTGGCCTGATCTAAGGTGTAGAAATTGTAGTGATCTTAGGTTTAATGGTTGCAGGAATAGGAGCTGATTTGGAGTAGGGAGGTTGCTCAATTGGAGCTAATTTGAGGTGTGAAGGGGCAGGAATTTGAGTAATCTGAGGTGTGAAGGTGCAGAAATTTGGGTGGTCTGTGGTGTGAAGGTGCAGGAATTGAGGGTGATCTGAGGTATGAAGGTGCAGGAATTGAGGGTGATCTGAGGTGTGAATGTGCGGGAATTGGGATGATCTGAGGTGTGAAGATGCAGGAATTAGGGTGATCTGAAATGTGATGGTGCAGGAATGGTTGGCCTGATCTGAGAGAACTTTATTAGGATGACCACTATCAGGGCCGGACTTACCATTGGGCTTGACTGGGCTCAAGCACATGGGCCCCTTACGTTTGAGTTTTTTTAATAATATGCCAGTCATTTAAAGTGGTTGTAATGTAAACCCTCGGACACAACATTGTCTTAAAAAATAGCCCATAACACAGGCAGACAATCATTTGCATGACGTCACCGCGCTTGCGCACATTAGCCCCTCTAACCCGGCATTTAAAGCTTGCCGGAATGCAGTCTGTGAGACTTCCCCTCTGTCCTCCCGCTCTTCTTAAAACTCCCCGTGTGACTAAAGAAGACGTCACAAAAGGGGAATGAAATAAAACAGCAGCAGCAGACACAGCAACAAATGGTTACGGCGCAACGGCGCATGTGCAAGATTACCGACAGGGACACAGTAAGGGCAGAAGCGATGTCATAATTTGAATCACATAACAGCAGTACAAATGGTGCTTGAGATACCCGGAAATACAGAATAGGAAACCATCGGAAAACCATCGGAAAAAAGGTATTTGCAGGCCTCATTTTTGGGGGATATATATATATGTATTGCATTGCGATGAGCTGTTAAACCAATTCTATGAGATGGAGAAACAATTTTGCTGTTAAATTATTCTTACAGTTACCTGAGAATTCTAGCACACATTTTATAAAACCAAAAATAAAACTTCATAAAGGTTAATTTAATTGTTAATGCCAAAAAATGTAAACGGTGTTCAGTAACCCAATTATAACTGTGCAGGGTGCAGTGAGCATAGGAGCTGATTTACTAAAACTGGAGAGTGCAAAATCTGGTGCAGCTGTGCAAGGAAACAAATCAGCTTCCATTTTTTTGTCAAAGCTGGCTCTTTCACACGTCCGTTCAGTTTTTTAGATCAGTTTTTTCCCCCTTCAGTTGATCCGTTTTTTCATCCGTTTTTCGTCCGTTTTCCGTCCGTTTACATCTGTTTCCGTTCCGTTTTCCGTCCGTTTTTTCATCCGTTTTTTTTTTTTTTTTTAGAACTTTTTTTTTTACATATTTTGATGAAAAACTGATGTTAGCGGATCGGATGGTAAACGGATCATCCGCTAACGTCCGTTTTTCGTCAGTTCCGTTTTTTTTGACGGAAGAAAAATAGGGTTTTCTTCCGTCCAAAAAAACGGAGCTTACCGCAGACGGATGTTAAGGGACGTTAGCGGATGCTCATCCGCTAACGGACGCTAACCCATAGGGAAGCATTGAGGTCCGTTAACGGACATCCAAAAAACGGACGAACTGAACGGACGTGTGAAAGAGCCCTTAATTGAACAAGTTGAAGTTAGACGCTGCTTGGCTACCATGCACAGCTGCACCATATTTTGTACTCTCCAGTTTTAGTAAATCAACCCCATAGTGTTTCTAAAGAACAATCCATCAGATGCTGATGAAAAAAGACTTCTTCTCCAAAATTTTATGTTGTCATGTTAAATGTTATGTCCTGTGTTGCACACACAAAAAAGGCCTAGATTTGATTTTTTGTGAATACTTTACTGTTGTGTCCAGTGTTCTACATATAAATCAGTCCTGGGAGTTTAATCTGATTGTGATTCATTACATGTAAATTGGTAGCTTGTGATATGATCATGCTTCAACATAAAACTGTTAGGACTCAACCTGAAGATCCGTGGTGTGTTGGCAAATAGCTCCATTGTATTCTTTCAATTGTGGATTGGTGGTTCACACTTGGGTGTTCCCACAACACACATGGGTTGCTTCTCCATAGGTCCCGAGGTCATTCTAAACTAAGCCAGAGGACCTGCTAAATAAAGATCAGGTATGACAAGGTTTCTCTTTCTGTCCCCCGTGTGTCCTCTCTGTCCATCCTGGCAGTTCAGCCCATCTACACTGGGCCCAATCTACAGCTGGCATATAAAGGGACACTAACTCCACTAATTACATCACTAGATGAGGTATAGCAAATAAAGGGGCACTATAACATGCCAACACACGCATCAAAGCAGGAAGATCTGCCAGCTCTCATAAGTGTGTTCTGGCTCCATAGGATTTTGGCTTGCTTATAGAATGCTGGGCTGAGCACTATCCTTTGTAAGATCCGTATATTTTCTTTCTGCCCTCCAAAAGAGCATTACCTGAGGTGAAGCAAGGAGGACAATTCTGGGATTTCTTTGAAAGTACACAAGCACTGTTTTATCTGCTTATGTTGGTAAGAGGTCAAAAGGTAAGCTGGTAAGTTTTTTGCAAAGAGGGGAGTCGATCAAAAGGCACAGGATGGAGAAAGCACAAGAAATGTGGCATCTGGCACATTGTTTTTGGACTTTATTGGGATGAATAGTACAAGTAGACTTTTTTTATAAGGATTAAGTGCACTGTCACTTTTTTTGGAACACTTTATAAATTATAGGATTGTGTTATGGGTATTGTTAAAGCCTCAGACACGGTAGGACTTCAAACAAACTTTTCCGTGGATTTTTGTCCGAAGGGAGTTGGCCGGGCACACCCATAGCATACACACGGCAGGACTTTTCTGCAAACTTTCCTAAAACTTTCCCAACATCATATGGTTTTTCTGCTCTTTACTGCCACCCTTTGGTCAACTTCTGCTATTGTTGATTGATTTTAACATTGGTTCTGGGCATGCGTGTTTGTACTTCGGACAAAAGTCTGATGGATTTCTTTACACACAAGAGTACTTTGCTTCGTAGGACTTTTGTTGCCGAAAAGTTTGTCCGTTCGCAGAGCAAACTATTGTCCGATGAAAACCCAAAAAGTTTGTCCGAGCGAGCGTAAACATGGTAGGATTTTTTTGAAAACTTGCTCAATTTTGAAGTTTGTTGTCAAAAAGTCCTACTGTGTGTATGGGGCTTAAGGGAATTAGGTTGATGCACCAAACATATTTATTCATTGTGCATTTATCCGGTTAGCACTTTTTGTACACTTAGCACTTTATGAGAGTGAAATTCCATAAATGGCTTGCTCCCCTCCCTTGACAGAGTTTGGACATTGAGCCTGGTCACTCAATTCTTAACCCTGCAACATGGAAGGAAAGAAAGGATGTCACATGGAATTACTTGGTATTTCTCAAAGTTCCTGCAGATGAATGGAGCAATGGTGAAAGGAGCATAGTAAAGGTTAGTATCATTGGGTTGGTGTGCTATAAAAAAGAAGTATGGGGTTGTTGTTTTTTTCCAATCATACTTACCTAGGTGGATGCAGTATCATGTGTCCTCCTCTGGCTCTAACACTGAGAACTGCGCTATCTAACATTGCTTGGTACTAACAGCTCCCTGAGCAGAGAGCAGGTGACTGTCAGTTACCACTCTCTGCTCTGCCCCCCCTCTCACTGGAGCGCTGGGCTGTGGAGGGATAACTGAGAGGCTGAGCCGAGTGCCGTACCAGGCGTGTGAGCGGATCTTCATTGTCCCAATCTTGCCTGAGCCTGGACAGCTTCAGTCCGCTGTCTACTGAAGATGGGTCACAGGAGTTCAGATTGAACTGCACTTCTGTAATCCATAGCTTTGGCTGTACTTCTACTTTAATAAGTAACTCTAAATGGGCAAACTGATATATACGCTTTGAGTGCTCTTTAAAAACAACTATTAAAAACAACTATCTTCAGGGAAGATCTTTATATTCCTTAAGCCTTGTACACAGAGGCTCGGAAATCATCTGAAATCTTTCAGCCCATGCGTACAACAGGCATTCTGGGAAACAAGCATCTGACCCACATCAAATCAGCTATTGGTTGCCAGCACTGATCAGTGTGTTCTGGCAGGGGGACACAAACACACAGCAGGGGAGATAAGAAAAAAACACAGAGGCGCCACTTTAAGTGCAGTATAGCAATGAATTTGAATGTGCAAAAGAAGCGTACATACTCACAAGAGTAAGATTTAAACATGTCAGGCATAGGTTGTCAGAGCATCTGGGAAGGGAGTACGTCTATTGGCTGGTGAAGTGGAGCAGGTTGCACTGGTGGTTGTTGACGCTTCCTGGACCTCCAGCACAAAGAAAAAGAGAGCCGGGTGGGTGACGACATTTCCGGGTTAGTGGTGGACCAATAGGCAATGCATTTATGGAACATGCGCTCCTTCTTCAGGCCTAACGGGGGCCATGTTGGAAAAGGGCTTATAAGCTCTAGTGCCAGAGCTCATGGGTCCTAATGTCCTCTTGCTTTGAACATGTCAAATATAGCGTAGTGGGCCCAGTGATAAAAAAGGAACAGGGGAAATGGGTAAAATGAGGGCAAAGAAAAATGGATAGCCGCACTCCAAAACATGATGGGTGGTCTTTTATTCAATAGACAGCATGTACAAAAATAGGGTCACAGCAGTGGAAAACAAGGAGCATCCGACGCGTTTCGCACTGGATCAGTGCTTATTCATGGCTAATGGAGCATTAAAACTGTTATGTATATATAGGACATAAGGTGAACATGTGACCAATCTCGATTGATTGGCCGGGAGGAGCCTATGGTCTTAGGACAACCCCTGATGCCAATGAGATAGTCATATTGCACCTGTGCACACCAAAGCAAGACAAAACAAATGCACACAGGTGTGAAACCAATAAAAAATGCATAGATAATGGCACATTGTAAACATAATGCACATATAAAATACTATAAACGTGATACATACATGGTGCTAAAGTGACACAAAGTGGTAAAACATAAGGCAATGAAGAAGATGAATAAAATAAGAGCTTAACGACGATACAATTTAAACCACAATAGGCTGTAAAAAGAGGATAAGGTAGATTGTGTAAGTGAAATGTATAATGGTGAATAAACAAATAAATATGAATAACAATGAAAATGAGTGTGAATGTGTGTATCGATATGGATGAAAACGTATGTAATGAAATAAAGCACTGGGTCTATCTGACAGCTTGTTCGATGGAAAATAGCAGAAAGAATAGATACATGTGTATATTAGAGATGGGTTCATCCATATTGGTAATGCGTATATAGACATAATTGGAGATATGGATGTAAAGGGTTACCCGAGATTTAACGATGACAATCGGGAAAAATACACCCATAAAAATTGTATCAAAGCATGTAGACACATCGTAGCCAAATGTGAAAAGTGTGAAAAAAAATTGAAATTTAAAGTGAAATGGAAATGATTAATAATAAGCGTCACTGAAGTGAGAGACCAAAACATGATGTGATCAAAGGTTTCAGCGAATGTGAAAAACTTCCGTGTGGGGAGGCTGGTACATATATTCTAAAACATTTGGGTCAAGGGGAAAAAGAAAAGTAAAAGATTCTCAATGCGAGAATATAATGTGAACGAAGTCCAAAGCTGGCCCAATGAAATAGTGAATTTTTAATTTTATATATAGAATGATAATAATGTTTGCTGAGAGTAAAAAAAAAAACATTGGTTAGAACAGCCAAAAAATACACCTATAAAGAAAATGACAGAAGTTTGTTAAAAGGTTGTCTTCTATGGGTGGAATGAAAATTAACCTATGACAAACAAATGTATGGGGATCTAGGGAGTACATCCAGAAAGACTTAATTAGGCTGAAACTAGAACTGGTGAACTGAAAGCCAGTATATTGTGTTCCATTAGTGCGGAAGGATACTCCCAAAAAAATATATAAATGTATACATATATATAGAGATGATCATAAGGTATTGGATGAATGATAAGGATGCATGTAGAGGGACGTTGAATAGAAACCGTTATACACCAGTTCTAAATTGGAATCAGTGTTAATCAGTATATCTATATCAGAAATAGTACATAGGTATGTGTCCCCGCCAGGAGTTGGACGTGCAACCACGCAGTAATGGAGTTCATGGGAACCTGAGTACAAAGTGAATGATGTTTATATGCTCAGGAAATGGGTAAATGCGGGCGGAGCGAGGGAATACTCAGCAGATTCAACATATAAAAGGTGGGCATTTGCAAATTAAGCAAAAATGGCAGTGTTAAGCTTTTCTAAAAACGACACCATAGAACGACATGGTATAGCCAAAGGAACTTACACACATGTATGCGTGTAAGTGAAAAGAATTTGAGATCGGAATTGTATCAAATTTGGTGGGAAATTGTATGTGTCTGCACGGTCAGGGCAATTAGCCAATTGTGGTAGGTGACAATTTACAAATTTTTCCATAAATTAATTAAAAAAAAAAGAAAATGAAAATAAAAATAAAAATTAAATAGAAAAAATAAATAAAATAAAAATAATAATACAAATAATAGTAATGATGGATGGAAAACAATAATGGTTACTGTTACTACACATATTCAGGATGGATCACAACAAAACATGGTAACATTTTGATGATAGGATAATGTGACAACAGACCGATTCTATCTACGGGTATTTACTTTTGTGGTAAAAGACCTTAAGGGCCCGGGAAAAAAAATATGGACTGAGAGGCGGGGGGAGAAAGGTATACTGAATGGAAAAAATTGTTTATACATAGTTAATATCTATATAAGTATATATCTCTACTTGTATATACATACATATGTATGTGTATACAATACCACTCTATGATTTCACTTTTATGATTATGCCAATAAGAGGTCGCAATGAGGGTGTGCGGGATCAAACAAGGTGTACGTGTGAGGGCTAACACAGGTATTACTTCAAATCTCACATGTGGGGGAAGGGAAGAAGGAAGGGGAAATGACCGAAGGGACAAATCAAATCAAATTGTTGACCACTATTTCCTCGTTGAGGCCCCTGGGCGAGAGAGAGTCCAAGGTCTATATCCAATAGGTCTCCCTCTGGCAGAGACATTTGAAGTGCTCTCCCAGTAGGGACGTACCCTGCGGCCTGCAGAGGATTTCCCATGATGTTTTAAAAAATGTCGGGGAACACTGTACATGTCATCTCCACCCTCTATGAAGCGGCGATGTTCCCCAAACCTCTTCCTGAGCGTCTGTATGGTCCTCCCGACATAATGCAGGCCAGACGGGCAAATGAGCCAATAGACGACAAACTCTGTGGAGCAGTTGAAAAAGCTAGAGATTTGGTACATTTTGCCTTTGGCCATTACGTTTTTTTTGGCCATGGTTAACATGTTTGCATGTCAAAAACAGTGCCTTGCGGCACTGGTACATGCCAACTAAAGGGATGAGGCACATAGTTTGTGTTGAGGCAACGGGGTGGCATTTGTACTTGCTAGGGGCTATAAGGCTTTTGATGTTCCTTGCTTTTTTGTATGCAAATTTTGGTTTGGCCGGAATGGTGGGTTGCAAGTGAGGATCCTCTAGAAGAATGGACTAATGTTTGCTCAATATCCGTTCCATTTCTTTATGTTTAGTGTGAAATTGGGTAACAAACCTAACTGGTTGACCAACCGACTGGTTGATACTTTTAGGCTGCACAGATTAATCAGACAAATAAAAATTGAACGCTTCAGCTACAGGTTTGGGTGGTAAAGCTTTCTCTGTGAATTTTTTTTCCCAAAAAGACCCTTGTTCTATATAATCTGCTTCCCTCCTGCGAAGGTGGCATAACTGACTCTTGAGAATATTATTAATCTACCTAGGGTGATGACAACTATGGTGGTGTAAGAAAGAGTTACCAGCTGTGGGCTTAGAGTAATTTTCAGATAGTATTTGGCCCTAGTTGTGGTACAGTGTTAGGTCCAAAAATTATAATTGTTGGGAATCGTGTTCTGAAGTGAAAGATAAACTGTATGTGTTGGTGTTGCAGTGTTGTAAGAATTTGAGGAACAGGGACTCTGGACCATCCCAGATGACAATGATGTCATCAATATACCTCCCATTAAAAATAATATGGGAGATATATGGATTATTAAGCCAGATGTAATTGGTCCATGGTGAGTTTGCATAGCAGGGGGCAACATTTCCCCCCATAGCTGTGCCCATCACCTGTAAATAGAACTCTCCTTTGGCTATACCATGTCATTCTATAGTGCAACCACTGACACAACCAGCTCCACTTCACCAGCCAGACATGCCTGTTTTAATCTCATTCTTTTGAGTATGTAGGCTAATTTTGTGCAGTTAGACTGGCTCCTCTGTGCTTTTTTCTCAGCTATCCAAAGAGTTGTTTCTCATCTTCACTGAGCTTTATTATGAACTATACATACACTATTACAGTCATTTGCTTCAAATGATTTCTTCTAAAGTTTCCCCCATGTTTTAGGTACTTACTGTATCAGTGTGGTGGATCTACACTGAGGCTTGTGCAAGCGCCAACTTTTCTCTATGTACAGCAGGGGAGATCACCGCACTGCACACATTGCTTGTGCTAGTATGGCGATCTCTCCCTTTTTTTTTTAATTCAACCTGCTGTGCTGAAAGAAAAAAACAAAAAACTTCTAGCGTGAACCAGGTCTTAGTGATCTTTAATTTTGCCCACTTTGCATATCTATCTACTGTGTACACCATTTCAAAAGCTCCTCCATTCCAATCATTCCTCTGATATTTCTAAATTACTGCTCTTTACTCTTCTTCCTCTTGCTTTTCTTTTTTATTACTTCAATGAAGCAAGATTTATTTATTGAGTATCAGCTGCTCCCTTGGGATCTTATTACCTATTAAATATATTCAGATGTACAACATCTGCATGGTGGTTATATTCTTTACTACTGGATGCATGTTCATTTCTAATATATCCTGATCTGTATTAAAATTAGGGATACAATTCAGATCCAATCATTTAAAAGCAAAGTTGGTTGAATTTGCGGTTGGCAAACTTTGGGACCCACCTATAACGCCCTGTGCACCTTTTAAGCCTAGGCAGCAAGCTCTAACAGTCAATAATGTAGGGGGAAGGGGTTGATTTACTAAAGAGAAATAGGCTGTTTTCTGTGCAAGAGAACATTGACTTTGCAGGGGAATTTTACCATAGCTTGGTTAATGTGGTAAAGCTCTGCTGAACTCCACCATCCAATCATGCCCAAGCAAAAATACTATTTTATAAAAAGTTTTTCTTACATATGAATGAATATTCTTTGCAAAGTAAATTTTCACCACATTCACTAATCTAAGGTAAAATCCCCCTTTCAAAGTGAACAGCCTGTATGCCTTTAGTAAATCAACCCCATTTTGTCAATCTATATGAACTGCTGTAGTAAGAGATTACCAATTACATAGGGATATATTAGGGCTAAGGGTGAGGTTGGAGTTGGCATTTTGGGGACTTTGTTTGTATTGGTGTTCTGGTCTCTATGTTTCAGGGGGATTTTGAACAGTATACACTTACTGTAAACCACCTCATATTAAATAACTCAAGTTCATTTCAACTCCCTCCCAATCCCTATAGATAAAATAAAAGTTGGACATCAGTTAGCAATACTATCCCTACATAAAACCATACTGCTGTGAAAAAAACAAAACAAGAAACAACACTCAGGTAGGTGAATCCAGATAAATGAATAAGTTAAGTGAATTGAAGGACCCGTCACAAGGGTGCTCGCCACGGCTCTCCCACTGTACAAACTGCAAAAGAAAGAAATGGCTGCACTCCAGGGCGATGAATATGAGTCCCTTATTAATCCATCCAAGTGACACACCACAGGAAAAAACAACAATAAAGGCATCAAGCCAAACATGTTTCACACAGTATTATGTGCTTAATCATTACCCATTGCAATTTGGTTTAAATATTTGTGCATTTTCAAAGTTACCCTTGAAGTCTCCTAAAAAGACCCTCTCCCTGCTGTACAGTATTTTATCAAATAATTTTTTCATTGGTACCCTATAGTAGTGCCCATTTCCTTAATTTTTTTTTTTTTTTTTTTTTTACAGAAGTTTGCCTATCTGCCCTAAAAATGGACAGAATTTAACAACAAGATTTGCCCCTCCACATAGTTACCAATGAGATTTGCCTCTAAATTTAGGTGCTTTAAAATGCACAAGTGTGCACAAGATTCACCAAACCCTTGACGAATTGAACCTGGACAGATTTGTCCATCACTAATTAGAATCAGTTAGCTAACAACTTTACCTCTATTAACCACTTCTTCTGGGCACTTAAACCCCCTTCGTGCCCAGACCAATTTTCAGCTTCCAGCGCTGACGCATTTTGAATGACAATTGTACCCAAATTATATTTTTATAATTTTTTTCCCACAAATAGAGCTTTCTTTTGGTGGTATTTGATCATCTCTGCGATTTTTATTTTTTGCGCTATAAACAAAAAAATTTTGGAAAAAAAAACAATGGGCCAGATTCAGGTACACGTACATTTGCGTAGCGTATCCGAGATACGCTACGCAGCCGTATATTACCAGCCTCTACACCGAATCCTGGTTGATTTTTGCCCGTACGATACAGCGGCGTAGTCTATTTCTCGCCGCGTAATCGAAATACGCGATTAGGGGGCGAGAAGCTTTTAAATGAGGCGCGTCCCCGCGGCGATCGAACTGCGCATGCTCCGTTCAGAAATTTCCCGCCGTGCATTGCACGAAATAACGTCAATACATCATTCGTTGTCATTCGTTGTTTGAGTAGTGTCGTTTACGGACATTCCTATTCCCGGACGTTTTACGTCAAAAATAAAAAAAGACGTCGGAAAACGTTGATATTCGACGTGGGAACGACGGCCATACTTAACATGGGCTGTCTAATATTAGACCAGCAAAAAGCTGGTATAGTTTTACGCAGCAAAAAGATAAGAGATTGCGATAGACGTTCGTAATTTCGTGGATAGTTGGCAAAAGCTCATTTGCATACCCCGACGCGGAAAACGACGGGAACTCCACCCAGCGGCCGCAATTTTATTGCAGCGTAGATCCGAGGGCGTACGAACACGTAAGCCAGTCGGATTGAAGCGCAAAGCCGTCTTTTCATGGTTTGAGGATTCAAACTAGTGAAAAAACGCGCGTAATTAGAAAGTACTCCAGTCTAACACCAGTTAGACAGGAGTTACGGCTCTCTGAATCTGACCCAATATTTTTTACTTTTTGTTATAATAATATCCCATTTTTTTTTCTTTTAAATATTTTTTTCCTCGGTTTAGGCCGATACGTATTCGTCTACATATTTTTGTTAAAAAACCCCCGCAATCGCCATCCTTCTCCATGCCCCCGGTGGCAATGGCGGGTGTGAGGGGGGGCCTCCCACTCACCCCGCCCTACCTGCTCCACTTGGGAGCCCAACTGGGGCCCAACAGGACCCCATCGGGGCAGAGGGACTCCCCCTATGAGGGAGTGAGGGGGCCCGACCCACCAAGCCAGCCCCGTAGGTCCTTCGCCTCTCTTTAGGAGACCGCATGGCCAAAGTGCGTGCGTATTAAACCAATTTTTGTGTGCGTGCAAGTGTGGTGGTTTTTGGGGGGGGGGGGGTGGGCGTACTAAGCACAGGCGTACCTTGCATAGCACACCCACCGGGAGCCGGGCTGAGACCACCAAACTCAATTCACATGTAGCCGAGACCGGGATCCGAACCCTTGGCTGCAGAGGTGAGCGGCTTGTCAGCGCAGTGCCAATCACGTTGAGCCACCACAGCTCCCTCATTTTTTTTATTTTTTACTAGTAATGGCGGCGATCTGCGTTTTTTTTGGCAGGCCTGCGATATTGCGACGGACATATCGGACACTTTTGACACAATTTTGGGACCATTCACATTTATACAGCGATTAGTGCTATACAAATGCACTAATTACTGTATAAATGTGACTGGCAGGTAAGGGGTTAACACTAGGGGGTGAGGAAGGGGTTAAATGTATTCCATGGGTGTGTTCTAACTGTGTGGGGGAGGGGACTGACTGGGGGAGGTGACCGATGCTGTGTCCCTATGTACAAGGGACACAGATCGGTCTCCTCTCTCCCTGACAGGACGTGGAGCTCTGTGTTTACACACAGAGCTCCACGTCCCTCCTGTCACCGCCGATCGTGGGTACCTGGAGGACATCGCGGCCGCCAGGTACACGCATCGGCTCCTCAGCTATGCGCCGTCACAATGTTTACCCGCTGCGCGCCCCCCAGTGGCGTGAGCGGGTAATGCACATAAAAAGACGTCCAAAGACGTCCACTCGGCACTTGAGAGCCACGCTGTGGACGTCTTTTGTCTATAGCACGGATCTCAAGGGGTTAATAACAGTGGTGTGTGGCATTATGTTTTTGCCCCCCCCACCTTTTCAAAATGTTGGTCTTGGAATGCCACTCAGCTGTAAAAATTCATGTTGCAGCGTATCCCCCCCCCCATACATTCTATGCTCCCAGTATGTAGGAGAGCCCTCATCATCCCCATGTACATTACAAAACCATTTTTTAATGACCAATTGTGTAGTTTATGGCCCTGGTTGTGTGTTGCGGAGGAATAACTATACTAGGGATGTGCACAAAATAAATAAGTAAATAAAAAAGTGATTGAGTTTCAAGGGTCGTAGCTCGGCAAACAAATTTGGGTGGTCAGAGTTTTAGGTAGTTTAAGTCCTACTCCATAACTGGTCAAAATTTGGGGCTCCTGACCCTCATGGTTTCAGAGATACAGGGCTTCTTGTGCAGACTGTCAGAAGCTACTGTACATACAGAGCGGTCAGTTTAAATACAAGCTTACACACTCTGTTTGCAGCAGACTGAGAGGATGAGCTCACAGTGCCTCTCACTTCTTGTCAGAAGCACTTAGCTTAACCGCTTCATCCCCGGACCAATTTGTAGCTAAAGAACCAGGTGACTTTTTGCGATTCGGCACTGCGTCGCTTTAACTGACAGTTGCACGGTCGTGCGACGTGGCTCCCAAACAAAATTGGCGTCCTTTTTTTCCACACATAGAGCTTTCTTTTGGTGGTATTTGATCAACCCTGCGGTTTTTATTTTTTGCTCTATAAATAGAAATATGAGCGAGAAAGGCAAGGGTGGGACTTTAAATGAGGCATGCACCCCAGGAGGTTTGACGATAACAATTGAAAAATGGCAAGTGAAAGAATTAGTAGAACCAAACGCATAACATGAAAGCATTGCATGACAACAATAAACAGTCAGTTATTTAATAGCGTAAAGATAAAACAGATACAATATTAACATATTGAACCTGGTACAATAATCAAAGGATATTGCATAATTTCCACAGTTCATGGTAACAATAATCAAGATAATTCTAATTGGTTCATACTGAAAACAATACCAGAAAAAGCCAATTCATTGGATCGTGTCTCCATGGTATATAAATAAGATTGGATACGTTGGTACAGTCCACTAATATAGAAGGGGAATAATTGATAATAAATTGTCATATATTAACCAAGAAGGCATCTAATGGCTCGTAATAGTATATAGTTGGTTAAAGATATAGACATTGTACAAAATCAATTAATTAAAATATCTCCATAATAATTGTAACCATGATTACGTGATATAATCGATATATATAAAATGATAAATAGTACAGTAGCAACAAGTGTAAAGGAGGGCATCTGTTAGCTCCTCCGTAGTAATTGTAGCCATGATTTGAATGGTGAATAAAATAGAATCGATGTATAAAATGGTAGATGGTAAAGTAACAACAGGTATGAAGGGGGCATCTATTGGCTCAACGCGTTTCGTGGCTAATGCCACTCTTCAGGAGCAGTGTATGAGGTAGAAGTCTGTAGATATTAAAAACAATATAATTTGAGATAGAAGTATACATAGTAGATCCAGTTAGGGAGGGAGGGGAAAGAAATAAAGTAGTAACTATTCCCCAAAGTACTTACGGGTATGTCAAAGACCATGGGCACAGGCTAGGAAGGCAAGAAAGGTGGCCAGAGAGATATCAGCCCACGGGAGCTGAGGTGGGCCAAACCCACCACAGGGATGGAAAGGTCCAGTAAAAAGCTAAGTATCCCAAATGGCGGCTTCATGGGTGCATGGAGGTTGGTGTGACTCGTATAGATATAATAATCTAAAAAAAATAAAAATATAAAAAATAAAATTTTAAATAAAAACTAATAATAGCTAAATCGTGAACAGTGTATCACTGGGACAAAATAATGTAATAATGTATAAAAATGCACTGATTACTGTTAAAATGTCACTGGCAGTGAAGGAGTTAACCACTAGGTGGCGCTGTAGGGGTTAAGTGTGCCCTAGTGAGTGATTCTTACTGTAAGGGGTCGTGACCTGGCGTGATACATCGCTGATCGTCGTTCCCTATGACAGGGAACAGACGATCACTGCCACTAGGAAGAACGGGGAAAGGTTTGTTTACACTTACCTCTCCCCGTTCTTCAGCTCTGTGACCCGATCACGGGATGCCGATCGCGTTCGCGAACACAGAGCTCAGGAATGGGACGCGAGTGTGCCACCGTCGGCGCGCGCGCGACCCACGCCTGGGCTCTTAAAGGCAACGTACCTGTACGTGCTTAAGCCCAGTCATGCCACTCTGCCAATGTATATCGCATTAGGTGGTCCTTAACCGCTTCAATACTAGGCTTTTATACCACCTCCATACCGGGCCTATTCTGACACTTCTCTCCTACATGTAATAATCATCATTCTTTTGCTAGAAAATTACACAGTACCCCCAAACATTATATATGTTTTTTTTAGCAGACACCCTAGGGAATAAAATGACGGTCATTCCAAAGTTTTATCTTGCACGGTATTTACGCAATTATTTTTCAAACGCTTTTTTTTGTAAAAAAAATTGTTTTATGAATTAAAAAAATAACAAAACACTAAAGTTAGCCCAATTTTTTTGTATTATGTGAAAGATTATGTTACACCGAGTAAATAGAGACCCAACATGTCACGCTTTAATTATGCGCACACTCATGGAATGGCGCCAAACTTCGGTACTTAAAAATCTCCATAGGCAACGCTTTATTTATTTTTTACAGGTTACAGTTTAGATTTACAGAGGAGATCTAGTGCTAGATTAGTTGCTGGCACTCTAACGCACGCGGCGATACCTCACATGTGTGGTTTAAACGGCGTTTACATATGTCGGCGGGACTTGCGTGTGCGTTCGCTTCTGCACGCGAGCTATCGGGGACAGGGGCGTTTTCATTTTTTTTTTATCTTTTATTATTTTTTTTTTACTTATATTTTATTTATTTTTACACTTTTTTTCATATTTTTTTTTTTTCCACTTTTATTCCTATTACAAGGAATGTAAACATCCCTTGTAATAGGAAATGTGTGTGACAGGTCCTCTTTATGGAGAGATGTGGGGTCAATAAGACCTCACATCTCACCTCCAGGCTGGAAACCATGAGATCGGTGAAAAAAAATTCACCGATCTCATGAATGGTGACTTACAGCCGCAATCGCGGCTTTGTTTACATACGGGGACCCGGGCGTGACGTCATCAGATCGCGCCCGGGTCCTCCGACGGTCATAGAGATGACTGGTGACCATCTGGTCACCAGTCATCTCTATGCTTCCTGCCGCCGCCGACGATTCGTTCTCCGGGCCCCCGAAGGTACAGGTAAGCCCGGAGAAGCACCGGATGGCGGCGGGAGGGGGGGATGTCCCCTCCCGCGGCCTGTAAGAACGATCAAGTGGCGGAACCGCCGCTATGATCGTTCTTACTTTGTGCAGAATCGCCGGCTGAAGAGATGGATATCTGGATGATGCCTCTGGCTGCAGGCATCGTCCAGATATTCGCCTGCAATACCCAGGCCGTCAATTGACGGCCACTTAGGATGGTAAATCCCATCCCAGGCCGTCAATTGTCTATGGCTGGGTATTGAAGTGGTTAAGTGGTTAATGAACAGCTTGGAGTCTTGGACCAATGGTAAAGCAATGGTAAAGCACCATTGTAACAAGCTGTCCAATAAAAATACTGCCGTGGAGGCTGTTCTCTCACTGCAGTGTCATAGAAGGGGGCATGTGTCTAAAAGACAAATGCTCCCTTCCAGCCCTCTAAATTAGAAGGAAAAAGCATGAGTTTCTGTTTATAGGATTTACCCATAGACCCATGTTTTTCCCACACAGTAAAGAGGGAGAATGAGAATTTGCTGCCTGCTGAAAAGGTATTTTAATTAAGCTAAATCATATATTATTATGCTATATTATAATAATGTATTATTTATCTATTTACTGTGAAATAACTGGTTTGAATTGATAAATTATAAAATTCAATAAACTTCAGTAATTTGTCCGTTAAGCCACGTGCTTGAGTACAGTTTTTAAAAATATAGTAAATTACCTTAAAACCAATATATAATAATTATTTGTATATAACGTACTTATGGTAATTAACCACTTGCCACCCAGGCCAACTCTGACACACTCTCCTTTGTGTAAAATCATTTTTTTTTTGCTAGAAAATGACTTACAACCCCCAAACATTATATATATTTTTCTAGCAGACACCCCAAGGAATAAACTGCTGGTTGTTGCAACTTTTTATGTAACACGGTATTTGCACAGCGATTTTTCATATTGGAAAAGAACAGTTTCATGAATATAACCAATAACACTAAGGCTGGGTACCCACTATTGCAGCATGCGGCTTACAACAGGGGTCCAGTGTGTTCCCGTTAACTGTTTCAGATCCGATTTCAGACCAAAAAGACGCACAGGATGCCTGTGCAAATTCGCAGGAGAGCCACAGTGGAGAGATGTGAACCAGCTCTATAGAGAGATGGTCACAATGTCCTACCATGCAAATTAGATGCAGGGAAACCCGCATCCAATTCTCATAGGTGTGTACCCAGTGTTAAGTTAGCCCGATTTTTTTGTATAATGTGGAAGATAATGTTACGCCAAGTAAATAGATGCGCACTTGTGGAATGGCGTCAAACTTCTGTACTTAAAAATCTCCATAGGCGACGTTTTATATTTTTTTACAGGTTACACAGGAGGTCTAGTGCTAGAATTATTGCTCTCGCTCTAATGTTCGCAGCGTATGTAACCTGTGGGTATCTGGCTCTGATACTAGCCAGTGCACTACCAGCCACTGACCTCATCGCATGTCCCTGCACTATACATACACCTCACCTTCTATCTTGCAGTAAAAAAAAAAAAAAGCTAGGTACAGACTATTAAAAAGAAAAGGCTATGGTGACTTAAAGTGGAAGGAAAACTCTAACATAAAAAATGGGGCTCCTGGGAGCTAATAGCCACAATGTGCTATTATACACAGTATACCAGTACATTATATAACAGTATATTACCTACCAAAACAATCATCTCCGAAGCTGTATTGTTAGCACTTGCCTCCACCTTCTCTCAGTCTTTTTCTGTATACTGAGGTATGCATGCATAGCTTAGTGTATGCTTACAAAAAAAAAAGTGCTGACATGCAGAGAGAATTATCTATGAAAGATAGACAGTCTCTTATGTCCTGAAAAAAAAAAAAAAAAAAAAAACCCTGCTAATTTTCTCCTATTTCAAGGCAGATGCAGCTGTGCCAATCATGGAGGTAGTAAAAGGCAATAGTCTCCTTAACAGGTACAGCACCAGGAAGCAGTGGTGAGGTCACACACAGCAGAGGCAAGGCATGTCTACATTTTTTTAGTGAGAATGGTTTACCAATCCAGTCACAGCATGCAGATAAGGTAATTGACTAGCTTCCAAACCATACCTCCCAAATTTTTGAGATGGTAATGAGGGACACCTTTTAGCAAAAGTATGCAGGCATAGGACATACCCCCTGTCATGCCCCCTTAAAGGAGAATTGTACAAAAAGTTAAAGATTGGTTAAACCCACAAGTGTTTTTTTTTTTTTACCACTACTATTCCTGTATATTGGCTTACAAATGGAGCAATTTAGAAATCAGATGAAAGGTTTAGCACTGGAAAATACTTTTTGATAGATAACTAATGCATTTTCTATACATCTATATAGATCAGACCAAAATGAGGGACAAATGAGGAATGAGGAACATTGCCCCAAATAAGGGACAGTCCCTCGAAATCAGGGACAGTTGGGAACTATGCAAAACCTGCATCCTCCTCCTCCGTTCAGGTACACAGAAGGAAAAACTCCACTAGCATTACTGATGCACTGCCATATGCCAGCACACCTGTTTCTAGGGGCTCCAAATGTTATTGAAAACAGCTGACTGTGCCTTGTGTCTCAGCATTTGGGCCTGTTTTCAGTGCTGAAAAACTGTCCCCTAAATTACTAATTTCCAGCACATCATACCTGGCTGGGGGCTGCAGGCGTTGGTGCAGATGTGGGTTGGTATGAAGTGTTTTTTTTTTTTTCCACTCTGCTTTTCCGCTTTTTTACTTACTTAAAAAAAAATGCAATGGATTACTGTGATGAATGAGAGCTCACAATCTTTTCCATTAAACTGTGGGGCTACTGAGTGCTAGACTGAGCCTAGCGGTGATGCCTGGAACAATTGGAGTGGTGGAGTGGTGGTTTGTTTAAAAACTGTGACGTACCTGGTAGGAGCCTGAAATGACGAGGTCGGCTTGCCTTGTATCTCCAGGCCAGGCCCCACTGAGAGTGAGACAGAGGGTGCCAAGGAACGAGTGGAACACGAGTGCCTATAGATGTTGGTTGCAGAGCTTGTGGTAGAAGTTGAGAGCTCGTGATTCTGGCAGAACATCAGGTCAGGAACTGCAATGATGCTGGGTAGATCAACTATGATTAACGGGGGAACTCCACCAGGCTTGCGGGTTCAGGATATGAGGCTTGCCAAGAATTCTAGCAGACTAAAGACAAGAGTGTACTGTATCCAATGGAGCTTGGATGAGCTCAGGTACTCGGAGGTGGCGTGGAGCCAGACAGGTAACAGGAGCGAAGTCAAAGGATCAGCCAGAGCCAGCAGCGAGCAGGCAGCGAGGTACCAGGACATCAGACAGAAGCAATGTCAGGAGTAAGCCAGAATCAGGAACCAGTAATCAGCAGTATAATCGGAATCCAAAGGGTTTAGGTCAGTGGTAAGCCAGGTCAGCAACATATAATAAACAGAATGCAGGCTTGTCACAGGGAAATGGCTAAAGAGCAGTCAGCGGTGAGCAAGGGTCAGAGCACCCTTTAAATAGGCCGTCTGGCACCAAAAGTGACTGTGGACGCACACGCACATTGGTGCACCTGCGATCAGCCGGGTTTCGTATGCACGCATGTGCGCCCGATGCTCTACAATGGTTCTCTTACATCTACACTGTCTTGTAGTTTAACCCTGCTTTTAAAATAAAGGAAGCGCAAAGTTTGCTAAATTATGGAGTTTTTCATGTGCTTTGTTTGCTGAGTGCTACTGATTCATAGAAGGTCGCATTTTTCTATCTGGAGATGGTGGTGGAATAATGAGCTTGCTTAGACCTTCATGGTATTGGGGTCTGGAAATCTGGTGAGTGGGCATATTACTTCTTTGATGGAGGCACACTGGATTCAATATTACAACACAGAAGTTTTTTTTTTTTTACAATTGTTACACTTTCTTTGTGAAATGATAGAGGTACAATGTACCCCATTACCAATTCACATAGGGGGGTGGCGGGATCTGGGGGTCTCCTTTGTTAAAGGGGTCTTCTAGATTCCGATTAACCCCTCACCCGCATACCCCCACAACCACTGGGCAAAGGTTATGGGGATGAGGCCCTTGTCCCCATCAACATGTCACAGACCCCCAAAGCATCCTCTCAATGTTGAGGGCATGTGGCCTGGTATGGCTCAGGAGGGGGGGTGCTCTCTCTCTCGTCCCCCCTTTTTTTCCTGCGGCCTGCCAGGTTGCATGCTTGAATAAAGAGCCTGGTGTGGATTTTTGGGGGAAACTCCACGCCATTTTTTTTTTTTTGACGTGGGGTTCCCCTTAATATCCATACCAGACCTGAAGTGCCTGGTAATTGAATTTGGGGGGCCCCTCACACATTTTTGTTTTATAATTGACTAACGCTAGTGATTTTAAATTAATTTTTTTCCTTCAGAAATTACACTTTGTGCAGGGACAGTTCTAAGCATGGGAAACAAGGGCTACTTCACAGGCATACTATACACCTCCTCCATGTATGAAATTTAAAGGAATATTTAACTTTTATTGTTTCACTTTAAGCATTATTAAAATCACTGCTCCCGAAAAAACTTCAGTTTTTAAAACTTTTTCTTGCATTGATACATGTCCCCTGGGGCAGGACCCAAGTCCCCAAACACTTTTTAGTACAATAACTTGCATATTAGCCTTTAAAATTAGCACTTTAGATTTCAAACATTCGAGTCCCCTGGACTTTTGGTCGCAGGTTCTGGTGCGAACCGAATGGGGGGGTGTTCGGCTCATCCCTAGTGGCTATAAGGTCATAATGGTGCATTATGAAAACCTGTGGCTTTGTGTAACTAAAAGGCAAGCTTGATCCACCTGGTGGTTTGTATACAATTTTGGGGATTCTTTTGGCATTTTGCCTAGGCACCCCTGAAGAAACCTCAAGGCACCCTGGTTGAAAAAGGTTGTCTTAGCCACAACCTTCTTGGCCATCAGGGGAAAAATTAATCTGTTATTTGGGGGAATTTAGGCTTGATGTTTGTCTTTAATTGTGGGCTTCACATTTGATGACATCTTCCTGCTTCTATAAAAATAATATATTTATCGGTAACAATTATTTCCTCTGTTTTTAGAAATGTGGTCTGTGTGTTACTCTAGAATTGTAAAAGAAGAGAACAGTGATAAAAAATGTAACTCATAGATAGATATGTGTGAATGAATCCAATAAATAAGAACATTTTATGAAGGGAAATACTGATGAAATTCAAGTTAATGTTTGAGAACTGAGCAAATGTTGACTAAATATTTTAGTATGTATATAAACAAATCGCAGCACTTAAGTTAGATTCACACAAGGTCCTTGAAGTGCAGTTCATGTACTGAATTACTACACTATGTGCATTTTAGCTTCGGTTTATATATTTACTCTTCCAGTAAAAATCATATCAATGCAAGTCACTAACAAAGGTGAAAGGCAAAGATTAGTATGACTGAAGCCACACTAATAGTTTACATGCACACTAAAAACTATGGGCCAGATTCAGATACATCGGCGCATATTTATGCAGGCGTATCGTATCTTTTTTACACTACGCCGGCGCAGCGCGGAGAGGCAAGCATGGTATTCAGAAAGCAAATGCTCCCAACGATGCGCTGGCTTAACGTAAAATTGTAGGCGCCCGTCAATTGCAAAAGTACAGCATAAACTTTTTGGTTTAAGTACTTTTGTATTTAGAACCATGTCTGCACCAGTGACTGCTAAGGATCGGAGGAACAGAAATTTTAGTCCTGAGGAGAAGTCAATCATTATCAATGGCATCTCCAAGTACGGCGCATGCCTCCATGGAGCACAGAGTGGCCAGACCAGCAAGGTCAAGAAGGATGAGATCCTGGAGGAGATTACAGCACAGATGAATTCCCTTGCCCATGAGGTTCGGAGCCCCAAGGACATAGCAAAAAAAATAAATGATATGCGGCGTCTGCTCAAAGAAAAGCTGGCCACGATAAGGAGATACGCCAGGGGCACAGGAGGTGGACCAGCTAGTAAGATCACCCTCACTCCTGATGAGCAGGTCATTGCCAGGTGCCTGGAGAGGGAGCAGGTGGAGGGCCTGGAGGGCTATGACTCCGTGCATCAGGCCTTGAGCAAAGGTAAGTGTGTTTTATCTCCTATCCGGGGTGTAGCATGTGAGGGGGTGGAAGGGAACATGTAACAAGTGTGTGGGTCCACCAACATGTGAATGTTTTGTGTCATTCACAGATGTGCTGGAGGAAGCTGGGCCGTCGTTGGCTTCTGGGCGACCCACGCCACCCCCAGAGGAGAGTGCCCACACCTCTCCTCTAGAGGAAGTAGAGGAGGAGCACGGTACTCTGGAGGAAGGTTTCTACATCGTGGAGGAGACCCCCATCCCAGAACCCTCCCAAACCTCCTCCCCCATCAGGGATATCCCCTCAAGGGTTTTCTCCCCCATCAGGGATATCCCCTCAAGACCCACCTCCCCCATCAGGGATAGCCCCTCAAGGATCTCCTCCCCCATCAGGGATAGCCCCACAAGGGCCTCCCCATACACCAAGCCACAAGCCTCTCCTGCCCCCAGGAAGGCTACCCGGAAGACCAGGGGTGATCCGGATGCGTTGGAGGAGAATCTGGCGAGGGACCAGGCCCAGCAGACCCGTCATATGGGTGCATTAGTGGGTGACCTGCACCGTGTGGCAGAGAGTGACCTGCACCTCGGCCCAGACTCAGGCTGCCTGCCCCTTGGCTGTCCAGCAGGCACTCACCCAGCAGGCTGATCAGTCTACCTCCATCACTGACAGCCTGCAGGATGTGAGTTCCAACTGCACAGCTATTGTGACCTGTCTGGGGGAGCTGCAGGCCACAACATCAGGCCTTGTGTCTGAGGTCCGGAGCCTTACAGTGGCTGTTGAGGCTAATACAGCTGCCATGCAGGTGGAGCGGAGGAGCCTGGCAGCGGCCATACAGGAGGAGAGGAGGCAGACAAGGCACCACCAGCGCACCATCACCACCCGCCAGCTGCAGATGCAGGCGGAGACCAACAACTTCCTCCACCACATTGCCCTGGCATTGGAGGGCAGGCAGCCAGCCGGGGAGAGACCGGGGGATGTTCCTCCACCAAATGCCCCACCCCCCCACCTGAGGCTCCCCCCAGGAAACTGAGGACCAGGAGCCTTGGCACCAGGTGTAGCCCACGACAGGGCAGATGAGTGCCTTTTTTCTTTTTCTTTTTTTGCTCACGTGCTGAGTTTTTTTGTTGCTTTGTATTATCATGTTAGGAGTTTATTTATTTTATTTATGATACTCAGGTTATGAGATAATTTATTTTGTAGTCACTGCACACGGTGAGGAGTGCAGGCTACAGTGTGACTGGTGTGTGAATGTGGGGGTGACACTCCTGCCAGTAAGGGGTGTCACCCTGGGTCGTCGGGGAGAAGTTATCCCCACGGCCGTGTGAATGTGGTATGAATGGACAGCAACATGATTGGGGCCTTGGCGTGGCATTGCTGCTCCCAAGTCCTGCATGCCGGACTTGGGCTAATCCAATGTGATGTGGATGTGGAGTGTGTGAGCTAGGGACCACAGTGGTGTGCATGCGTGCATTGTCTGTGTGCCATGATGAATGTGTGTGTTTAACGTCCAAAGATACCTATCACAAGGACCCTCTTGACTGCTCTTCCCTCAGCAGACGGGGTAGCCTCGGACAGGGGGGGACTGTGTGGTTGGGAGGTCAGGTCATTACATAGGTCAATCTGCAGGCCCTTTCTCATGGCGTAGTTGTGCAGCACACAACGTGCACCAATGATCAGGCACACAAAGTTTGGGGAATACAACAGGGCCCCCCCGGACTTATCCAGGCATCGGAAACGGAACTTCAGGAGCCCAAATGTTTGCTCCACCACTGCACGGGTACGCATGTGTGCATCATTGTATCTTCTCTCTCCTCTGGTTTGGGGATCCCCGAATGGAGTCATGAGATGAGGCTCAAGTGCATATGCCGAGTCACCTGGAAAGGAAAAGACAGGAGGATGTTAGCCATGCATGTGCCCCTCGTGATGTCTGCATCATGGGGTCGGACAGTCATGCCTGACTCCCATGTCACTCACCAACCAGCCAGCTGTTTCCGTACACATTCTGTTTGAATTCTGCTGGGATGGGGCTTTGACGGTATATGTATCTGTCGTGGCTGGACCCTGGGTGTTTGGCACGGACGTGCAATATGAGGTATTGGGCATCGGCTATCACCTGTACGTTGATGGAATGCCAATGCTTACGTACATGTGCTCTGTGGCACGGGGGGGGTGTAGTGCCACATGTGTGCAATCAATGGCCCCGATGGTGCGTGGGAATCCTGCAATCCTGTAGAAATCCAGCATTGCCTTCTGCCGCAGGTGCTCATTAGTGGGTCTGATGATGTGGTGGGACATGCGTCTGAGGATTGTGGGGACAACCTGGTGCACACATCTGCTCATGTGGATTGTGACATCCCAGACACAACTCCACTTATACACTTAAAAGGTCCACTGGCAAGGAAATGCAGTGTTGCCAGTACCTTGACCAGTGGCTGCACTGCATGTACGCGGTGTGTCTGGCTGGTGATGTCATCATGCAGGGCTGTGGATAATTCATGGATGGCATCAGGGCTGAATCTGAAGATGCGATACACCTCCAAATCCACCATGCCAAACACGTTGATGCGCGTTCGGTATATCCTCTCCCGTGACCTCCTACGTGCCGTAGACACAGTAGTGCTATGACCAGGGCTGCCCCTGGCATGTTGGCATACAGATGTGTTGTCCTGCAAGTGTGGTTGCTCAGCTCGTCCGTTACGGTGCTGCTGTAGCTGCTCTCCAGCTGACCTGTGCAAGTCTGGTGCAAAGTTACCCCTGCTTTCTGAGGGGTAACTTTAGGCCGGACGTACAGCTTACGCGCACCTTGCGTAGCCTGCGCCGGCCAAACAGATGTTTCTGAATCGCCGTATCTCCCTCATTTGCATATTTGAATACTAAACCAATGGGTGCGCCAGATGCGCCCAGCGTAAATATGCACCGACGATACGCCGGCGTAGAAAAGTTACGTCGGTCGGAAGAAGCCTATTTTCAGGCGTATCTAGTTTTCTGGGTACGGTGCATAGATACGACGGCGCATCTTGACACTTACGCGGCGCATCTCAAGATACGTCGGCGTAAGTTCTTTCTGAATCTGGCCCTATCTCTGCAAATGTTTCCTAATCTCAATGTGGATACAATAGCATGTGGTTCTCAGTTGTTCTAAAGATGTGCACACACGATTGGATATCTGATGGAATCTAATCCGATGGATTTTTTCATCGGATATCCGATGAAGCTGACTTTCTTGCCTACACGACATCAGTCAAAAATCCGACCGCGCCGAAACGCGTTATGTAAAACACTATGACGAGCCGAAAAAAAAATTCTCTGATGGAGTTTCACACAGACGATCAGATTTTTCTATTGGTTTTTTATCCATAGGAAAAATGTAAAACATGTTCTATTTTTTTAACACTGATGGAAAAAAAATTATGGGCCCCACACACGATCGATTTGTCCGATGACAGTCAATCAGTCTGTTTTCCTCGGACAATCAAATTGTGTGTACACGGCTTTAGTGTTTGTAAACAATGTTTCATTGTATGTAATTTTAACTGTTCCAAAATCCAAAATGAATACCAAAATACTAAATACCACTTCAAACTTCAACAGGAAACAATGGTCAACAAAGGTAGAAAGGGTATCTGTTCTTTAGTCAATATTAAATGATAAAAACAAAAAACACTTCTCATTATTTCTCTAAATGCTGTGTTACATTTATATCAACATTTTTCTCAAGAACATACATTATCAATATTGCATAACATTTAGAGTCACTGTCACATTTAGGCAAAACAGGAGCCATCCAGTGAGGAGGGCAAGTGAACTGAAAACAAGTCTGCAAGAATGAGCAAATTTATAAGAATCTTCTCCACCAGGGGGCATGGCTGAACAGAGGATGAAAGCAGCTGCTGAAGCCTGTAGCACTGTGCCAAAAGATCATCCAAGGTTATTACCCTGCTTGTATTAATACATTAAAGGTACATTCTTAGTGCAAAGAAACTATATCAACTCAGGCATCCTGTCAATGTGACACAACGCAATCTGCCCAGGTGAAGCTAAATATATTAATTCATCCTCACTTACCTGGGATCAATGGAGGACATAGTCATGACTGATACAGGACAAAAACACTGATTCCATTGCTTAGAAGGACAATGCTATGTGGCATATTTCTGTCTATTCAGAATGGCACAGTCTCATTTAAATCAGGAATAAGGAGCTTGAGCTTCCCTGTCTCCTTTAAAATGCAGGCTTGGCCTCATAGTTATTGAGTGTTTGACACATGGTCCTCTCTGTTTGAGCCATTATCAGCCCCCCTTTTCCGAGAGGTTGGAGGCCGAATGTTCTATGAATCCCAGATTTGTTTGATATATAATACCAATAGCTTCCCCTGAAGAAGCCTTTGGTGAAACACATAGTGATTGCTATTGGTGATGATGCATTTATGCCAATGTCTGGCCCTATACATGCTGGATTGATCCTTACCCTCAACTATACTATCAGTAACAGTCGGCCTTTCAGTTGGATCGATGTGTATGGTACATGTATCTGATCATTCTTGATGGGAGATTATAAGCATCAGCATGTTTTTTGAACATGCTTGTTTATGTGATTTTATTTTTTAAACATGTTGTTCCAATAAACTTTTGATACTTTTATAAATATGAGCACTCCTTTTTTCTTACTTGGGATTACAGGTGGCAACCTTTAAAATCCTACTTTCTTCTTTTTTTTGCTTTTGAATATTTCATAGGGATGTGGTGCCACAAACACAGGTTATTTCTCCAAACTCCACGCTATCTTAAATATATTAATTCATCAATCGATCCAAGATGGTTCTGCTACACCAAATGGCAGGACAGAGATCTATCCCCAGCTTCCTTGGTATTTCCTTCCTCAAACACTTTCAAATTTATGAAAAGCTATTATCAGCAACTATAGCCTCCTGTACAACACTCATTTGGAAGTTAAGGTAATACAGGCCTCCTCAGGCAAGCTCTGTTAAGGGCTCTGTTCAGCATCCAAGAACAGAAGCTAAACAATGAATATGAAAAAAAAATAGAGTACTGAGTTGTCCCACTAGAAATAGGCACTAGCAGCCTTATGCAATACCTAGCTGACAGCTAAAGTGGGAGGGGCTAAGAAATACAGCTAATGTCAGGCAGGAGGAGAGAAGGAGAGAGGCGGGCAGTCATGTGAGCGCCGGGAGATGCTCTGAAATAAAGTAGAAATCTGCATTTTTTTTATAACACACATACAGTGGGGCACATGTCATTATCTAACAGAGGGTATTGTATGAACATAACATAGTTTTATAGCAGCAGGAAGGGAAAGGGCGGGAGCAGAGCAACACAAGCTGACAGGCAGGAGGGAGGAGGAGAGGAGGACAGAGCATAGCTGAAAATGATGAAGGCATGTCAACTGAACAGTGTCAGGGCTCAGAAGCCATAATAAACCATGGTCAGTTTACGGGGGGAGAGTAGTACAAGGCAGGATCAGCCAGGTATTTTTGATTATACAAGGGGCAAAATTACACAGCGCAAGCACTCTTCTGTTATACATGCTTTAGGGGACATAATCCATTTTTTTTAGGGTTACAAACACTTTAAGCTTTAATTTATTGGCATTACAAAAATTAGTCGGACAAAGAATTTTCAGCCATATTTGCAGCAGGGTTAGTTTACAGAGTCCATGCTTTAAACAACTCATGTTATTGTATCCAACAGCCATTACTGACAGGGCATTGAGTAGCTGAGATCCAGATCAAATATTCCAAATAGTAATTTGTTTCTTTACTTATTTAACCACTTAAGACCCGGACACATACGCTGCTAAATGACCCAAGGTGTTTTTACAATTCGGCGCTGCTTCGCTTTAACAGACAATTGCGCGGTCGTGCGACGTGGCTCCCAAACAAAATTTGCGTCCTTTTCTTCCCACAAATAGAGCTTTCTTTCGGTGGTATTTGATCGCCTCTGCGATTTTTATTTTTTGCGCTATAAACTAAAATAGAGCCACAATTTTGAAAAAAAACACAATTTTTTTACTTTTTGTTATAAAAAATATCAAATAAACTAAATTTTAGTAAAACATTTAGGCCAAAATTAATTCAGCCACATGTCTTTAGTAAAAAAAAAAATCGCAATAAAAAAAAAAATAGCTACCTAGCGGGAACAGCGACACTAATACAGCGATCAGAAAAATGATCGCTTACTGACGCTGGCAATAGGGAGTGAAAGGGTTAACTAGGGCGGTGATCAGGGGGTTAAAACTTTATTAGGGGGGGTGGGGGTGCTATCCTGAACCTAACACTAACTGTTTTTTACACTGCCTGTCACACTGACACTAAATGCAGTGATTAGATCACTGCATTCAGTGACACTGTGACAGGGGGGTGGGGGGGGCGATCACAAGGGGTTAATGTGCCTATGTGAGTGTGTGTCAGTGTTGTGTTGGTGCACACTTACTTGTGATGTCTTCTCTCATCAGCAGCGGTGGGAAACAGCGCTGCGATGAGAGGTGACATCATTTCCTCCTTCCTGTGTAAACACAGGAGGAGGAACTGACACGATGGGAGCGCGCTCCCATTGGCTGGGAGCGATCGCGGGGGGGGGCGGAAATCACGGACATCCGCCCGCTCGTCGGCGATCGCTCCCAGAGGCAGGGGGACCCCCGCACGCGGCGGAGGGGGTCCCGATGGGACCCCCGAACCGCACGAAGGCGGGGACGTAAATTTACGCCCTTGTGCCTGTACGAGCCATTCTGTGGCCGTATATGTGCGTGCCGGGGTCCTTAAGTGGTTAAAGACATTGAGGTTAAATAATAATGCTCTCTAGGTCCCTTGTCACCTCCTCCCATGCTCACATCCAGGCTCACATCCAGAGCCTCTACCATCCTTTGGAATTCTCTACCCCAATCTGTCTGACTATCTCCAACTCTAGGCAAATTAAAAAAAAAATATTTTCAGAAAAGTTTCTCCTGCCTCCACCCAACAACTGTACTTTTATTTTCTTCATAAGCTCATCCTTTGCAGCTATTAAATATTGTATCACTTGACCCTCCCTTGTAGAATGTAAGCTTCAAAGAGCAGAGCCCTCTAATTCCTCCTGTATTGATTTGTATTGTAAATGTACTGTTCGCCCTAATATTGTAAAGCACTGGGAGAACTGTTGGCACTATATAATTCCTGTATAATAATAATAATGATAGAGTGATATAGTTTAATTCACATATAATTCACACATTTTACAATTGAATCCAGTTGAAAAATGTATGAATCTTGAGTTAAATTTGTGTTAATCTTTTGTAAAAAAATATATATATAAATATACTCCTTATTGTGTATTTTCCTATTTGTGTATTTAAACATTATTTGTGCACTGTTGCTTTACCCTTTTCAATTTGACCTAGTTTACTTTTTCACTTTCTATGAAAATAAAAATAGTTATTTGCCACAAAACAGATCCAGCATACAATAGTTGAAAGGCGCTTCTGTAATCCCCAGGGACAATTTAAAGCCCATTGCACCCTTAAAAAACACAATGTATTTCAGAAAATCTGTGAAAATTTACAAACATCTTTTAATTTTCCCCAGGCTCCAGTTTTTCTCATCCCTGAAAAGGAAAGTTGTGCATTAAAAATCCTTTTCCATATTTTTTTTAGAACTTGTTTCAAACTTTAAAATAAACAGGCTTTTTTTCTGAGAAGAGACAAGTTATACTTAAGGCCGGATTCACACCTATGTGAATTGAGTGCGGCTTAAACCGCATCCAATACGCAGAACATTTCTAAATACAATGGCCCAGATTCATAGAGAATTAGATTCTCGTAGCGTATCAGAAATACACTACGCCGCTGTTTTTTACCTGGCTCTACGTGGAATCCAGGTAGATTTTGTCCAGTAAACGACGGCGGCGTAGTGTATTTCTCCCGTCGCAATCCATCTACGCGAGTAGGGGGCGTGAAGGATTTAAAATAGGCACGTTCCCGCGGCGATCGAACTGCGCATGCTCCGTTCGCAAATTTCCCGCTGTGCATTGCGCGAAATCACGTCGTTACGTTGTTTGAGTAGCGTTGTTTACGGACATTTCTATTCCCGAACGAGTTACGTAAAAAAAAAAAAAAAAAAATTAATTCGACGCGGGAACGACGGCCATACTTAACATGGGCTACGCACCGTTAGACCAGCAAAAAGCTGGTCTAACAGTACGTAAAAAAAAACAGACGTAAGCAATTGCGAAGACCGCTCGTATCTTCGTGGATCGCCGTAAAAACACATTTGCATATCCCGACGCATCAAAACGACGCAAACTCCTCCCAGTGGCCGCAAAAATATCGCAGCGTAGATCCGAAGGTTTACGAAGACGTAAGCCTCTCGGATCGAAGCCCGAAGCCGCCGTATCATGGTTTGAGGATTCAAACTAGTGATACGGCGCGCGAAATTTGAAATTACTCCTGTCTAACACCAGTTAGACAGGCGTAATTGCTTTATGAATCTGGGCCATTGTTTTCAATGAGGCTGGTTCACATATGTGCGATGCATTTGCACTGCGCATTGCCAAAAAAACGTGTGCGTATTTTAGGCCTTGCGGTGTGGCTCAGGTGCGAATTCAGGCCCAATATCTTCTATGGGTACGCAGCTGATTCGCAGATGTGTTAATTTCTCTTCAGGATTTGTCTCATTCAGCCCAATACACTTCCCCCCACTCTCCTCTCCCCTGTAACCTCTCCCAGGTCTCCAAATTCGCAGCTAAAACTGAGCTAATCTGCTGAACACGTCTGTTATCTCTCTGCAAAGATAAGAGAGCTGAAATTCGCACACACAAGTGTGATTCCGGCCTAAATCTATTTACATAGACTCCTGTCCTTTTTGTCCATTCCTGCATGATGGAGGATCATTTTATTATTTTAATTAACAGATTGGAGGAGGCTCTGTAGTGTTTGGACACTTAACCTAAATAGCACATGTGATTATGTTTCAGTGGCCTCTAATCAGTGACAATGTGCCAATTTCTTTTAACTGAATTTACCAATGCTACCCTAATACTTTTCTGACAGTTTGTGTTATGCAATAAATTATCTTTCTTTAGTAAATATTCTGAGTATAATAAACTCAGTATAGTTAAAGAAATTAACAGTAAATGCTAGTTTACTTCGTGGCCAGTTGTCATTGCATTCATTTACTTGAAAGTTCTTAACTTATGCTATTTGGAATACATTATGAAACAGTAGAAGGGCCTGAAAATTGGACAAAAGAAGACCCTAGAATGATTAAAATGTATTGGCTTTTGCATTGCCCTACTTTCCTGTATTGAAGTCCATTTAATTAATGACTTTTTTTATTGATTTCACTTTTTAGGAAGCCATAAATCATGCGATATTCTTTCCAGCAACCACAGGTTGCAGGAAAAAAAAGTGCTCAATTCCTCCATTAATGCAGTCAGTGTTGTCTGGAGTTGTTACTTGTTTTGTTTACAGTTATGTAGTGCACAGTTGTTGTAATGTAGACATTATTAGTCACTTTATGTTATTTCTGTAGTTACACCCTGGGTATACTTTCAACTGTTTGGCAATTCTGTTGTCCTGATGAAAAAAAGAATGCATAATGCCGTTTAACAATATGACATGCATATTTACACATCAACTACTATAGAAAAGGATATTTTAATAATAATGTCTTGAAATGTAAGTGGTCTTAATTGCTTACCTAAAAGGTTGTTGGTTTTTAAATGAATTCATTATATAACCATGGCATCGTATGTGGTTGATTAACTATGTGGTTAGGTTAATATTAGAATTATATCTAAATTATTATTATTAGCTTAATATATTGTACTATCGCCATTGATATGTATGAAAACAGAAAGACTGCTGGGTAATGGCAGAATTATTAGACATAGTGTGCAGCACTTTAACATTTTTACTGAATAATTCAGTTTGATTGTGTGGATGTGCTTTTATAATATCACACCTTACTATTTTCAAAAAGAGAACTTAAACACCACTATAGTGGGAACAGTAACAAGTATGGTATACCCAGGGTGTATACAAGCACTAAGCAGTTAATGTGTCTTACAAACATCTCTTGAAGACAAAGGGTTGATTTATTAAAACTGGAGAGTGAAAAATCTAGTGTAGCTCTTTTTTTGCTCTATTTTCTGGAAGTTAGGATTATCTAGATAAGAGCTGTGTTTGGTGGGGAGGGGGGGGGGTCCAATCAAGCGCAGAGTGATATTTTTTCCTAAAAGCCTGCACTCTAGGAGGCTGGAAAAATGCGCCAATGGTTTGACGAGTACCCAAACATGGAGAAGGTGAGTTTTCTCATTGAAGGTTTTTCACAGGGTTTCCTATTGCCCCCTTCTTAAGGATGTACGTTGGTGAATAATTTGAAGTCCGCTGAGTCTTTTCTCCAGGAGGTTAGGGACAAGATGTGGTAAGAGATAGTTAAGGGGGCCATTGAGGGTCCTTTTAAGTACCTGTCGTTTAGGAATTTCCATGTTTTCCTATGGGGGGGGGGGGGGTTGCCTAAGTGGGAACAAAATACCTTCAGCCTTTTTCATTACCTGTCTTTTTCAAAGGGGAATTTGTTAAATGATGACATTGATGTGGCCTCTTGTTGAGTATCTTACATTTGGTTTGAGGATGCAATTGTCAAAATTAGGTCGTTTGGAAGGGAGCTCTAATGGTTAAAGCTGATAAAAAATCAGCTTTTCACCTCTTACCAATCTCCCCATCAGCGTTCAACTCCTTGGATTTTCAGTTTGAGGGCTGCTATTTCTTGGACAGGTGTCTCCCAATGGGATGTTCCTTGTTATGCATGTTATTACTTCAAACGTTCCTTCTTTCGATGATTTGCTTTCAGTCTGAAGTGGACAGTGTGTTGCATTGTTGGTATTATTTTTTTATTTGTGGGACCACCTGGCCCTACTCTTAGTGCTGATTTGTTGCAGATATTTTGTTAAATTTCCCCAAATTTTGGGGATCCGTTGGCGGAGGAATAGACATGTTAGGTTACTGTCCCTTTAAATATGTTATTGGCAATTCCCAGAAGATCCAATGGGAATGTGAGGAATTTTTTGGAAGTTGGGATTGTCTATACAAGAGCTGTGTGTGTGGAGCTTATTCCTTTTCCCTCGGGACCTGAGCAGCAGCAGAAGAGCTCCCACCTTCCCTCCCCAGTTGCATGTGGTTGGGTCATACTGGATTTCTAGGGGGGACGTGATTTGTATATGTTAGAATGTTGGTGACTTGCTGCTTGAGTTCTTATAACTGGGAAGATTAATACTTTTTTGTTCATTAAGTGATCCTGAAAGTTATTATTACAAATAAAAAGGAAAATTATATTAAACCAAATGAGCTGCGGCCAAATTCTGCCAAACTTGATTCTTTGTCTAATTATTTCTTGTGTTGTATCTGGGGAATGGTTTTGTGGTCCACAATCTCATATAAAATAAGAAAAGAATACATGAACCAGTGAAAAGAAGAAAAAAGCGAAGTAAAGGTTTATAAAGTGAAGATTGGAAATTATATACTGTATTTATTGGCGTATAACACTCACCTTTTTACCCTGAAAATAGAGGGTAAACTGTGCCTGGGTGTTATACGCAGGGGGCTGTGGAAAGTTTTTTCCTGAAACTTCCCTCTTAAAGTTAGGGTGTGTGTTATAAGCCTGTGCGTGTTATACGCCGATAAATGCGGTAAGTCTAGATGTCTGTAAACAAAATTAGGGTGTTATTTAGCATCAAAAAGGGGTTTAGAATAAGGTGTAGGTGTAGATGTAAGGTGTGAATTTTTTTTTTCCATCTGCATAACATGGTCAACTCGAGAAATCACAACTTGAGAAATCACACTTGTTGAATTGGTACCACCTTAGATTTCCAAATTAGAGCTATGGCCCATTGTATGGCTACACATATAGTATGGATAAGATTTGAGAGGCATTTAGGAGCCTCTGGGATATTATCAAAAAGAAGACAGTGTTCATATGCTAAAGTAAGTTTTCTACATGTCATTTTGTTAAATACAGAGATTATTTATTTCCATGTAGGCAGTCATTTCTCACATTTCCAAAATACATGTAAGGAGGAGAGATGTGGAAAAATGTAGGCACTGAGGTGTATAGTACCAGCGAGTAAGGAGTTTAAGTGCAGTTTCACGTATCAAAGATCTGGTACATTTACACATGTTAATTCATCTGGTCTCCCACCTTTGTAAACTATAATGTGTGTTTAATTCTTCTTCCCATTTAGACATATAAAGCAATTTACATTTATTGTCAGTAGAAATCATAAGATTATAGAGAGTGGAAATCAAACCTTTTTGTTTGGGAGAGTTGCGACATATATTCAGAAGAAGTGCAAGAATTAGCTAAATCAAGAGAATAATGAGTTAAAAAAAAAAATACAAATCTGCAAATATCTATTTAATTGTGGTAAAGGGATATTTTTTTGAGTTTATGAATGAGTAAAAGAGATACATTTATTTATTATTTATTTATTATTTATCGGAAGTTTACTAAAGTTGTTAAATTACAAAATTATCTATCCACCATTGAAAGGAGTGAAAGTTATAAATTGCTACTGAAAACCTGGGCCCAGATTCAGGTACATCTGCGCATTATTGGACCGGCGTAGCGCACCGCCTTTACGTTAGACTTGCGCAATTTTGCCGCGTAATCACCCTATTCTCGTAGCTTTTGCGCATGAAATTGCGCATGCGTAACGTTTTTTCAGAGGCGTAAGGAGGAGTAATACAAATTGGGAAGGACGTGGGCGTGTTACATTGAAATGACCCCATGCAAATGAAGTTGAGGGCCTGCCCGGCTTTGATTCAAGTCCGGAGCCCGTGGTGCCAGGTACGTTTTTTTTTAATATCAGGTGTATAGCATGTGTGGGGGAGGGGGTGAAAGGGAATATGTGGCAAGTGTGCGGATCCTCCAACCTGTGAATGCTTTGTGTCATCCACAGATGTGCAGGAGGGTGCAGGGCCATCTGGCCTGACCGCACCAACCCCAGGACAGCAGCCTAATGAGGCCCCCCAACAAGGCCGGAGTCCGCGGAGGAGGTTCAAGAGGAGCAGGAGAATCATGAGGAGGAGGAGAATCATGAGGAGGAGGAGTCCATGTCAGGCACTGGACGTTTGGCTTTTGAGGACTCTTCCCCTCTGGCTGGCAGCAGGCAGGCCTCCCTAAGGGGGAGCCCCCCCCTCCTCCCCCAACATGGCTCCCCTCACAAGGGCCTCCCCTTCTCCCCGGCCACAAGCATCAGCTGGAGGCAGGATGTCATCCCAGACCACCAGGGGGGTGGCCGATCTCCTGCCCGCCACTCTGAGAAGGGACCAGTTCCTCCAGACCCGCCATCTGGGACAGGTCAGCCAGACATTGGTGCGGATGGAGGAGAGCCTGTCCTCCATCAAGGATACGCTGGGGAACCTGGACTCCCACTCCCGGGCTTTCACAACCTGCCTAAACGAACTGCAGACGACATCAGCAGGCGTTGGGCAGGATGTGAGGGCCCTTACCCTGGCTATCCAGGCCAACACGGAAACACTTGGTGTTGCCCTGGACAGAATAGCCGTGGCCTTGGAGGGCAGGCCGCCAGGTGGGCAGAGATCATGGGCTGCTCCTCCTTCCCCGGTTTTACCCCTTCCCCATGAGTCTCCCCTGAGAAGCCGGGGCAGTGGCCGGGGGCGCCCCAGGCGTGGCTCACGCAAAGGGCATTAATTTGTTTTTCCCCTTTTTTTTTTTTTGCTGGAAATTTTTTGCTTTTGCAGGTAATTTTTTTTTTTTGTGTTGTGAATGCTGTGTGAATGTGGGGGTGACATTCCTGCCGGAAAAGGGGTGTCACCCTCAATTTTGGTGGAGAAGGGTTCCCCAGGACCAGGGAGAAGTGATCCCCAGGTCCGTGTGAATGGTGTATGAATGTACTGTGACATAATAGGAGCCTTGGCGTGGCGTTGCTGCTCACAAGTCCTGCATGGTGGACTGGTGCCAATCCAATTTGATGTGGATGTGGTGTGTGTGTGCTAGGGACCACAGTGTTGTGCATGCATGCATTCTCATTGTGCCATGATTAATGTGTGTGTTTAACGTGCAAAGATGCCCAATGTGAGTTGTCTCCTGGCTGCTCTTCCCTCAGAAGACGGGGTAGCCTCGGTTAGGGGGGGATTGTCTGGTTCAGGGGTCAGGTCATCACGTAGGTCAATCTGCAGGCCCTTTCTTACTGCGAAGTTGTGCAGCATGCAACATGCACCGATGATCTGGCACACAGAGTTTGGGGAATACAAGAGGGTACCCCCAGACTTATCCAGGCATCGGAAACGTGACTTTAGGAGGCCAAAGGTGCGCTCCACCACTGCTCGTGTTTGGGAATGTGCTTGATTGTATCTTTCCTCTCCTGGGGTTTGGGGGTTCCGGATAGGAGTCATGAGATGGGGTCCCAGTGGATATGCAGAGTCACCTGTAAGGGAAAAGACAGGAGGATGTTAGTCATGCATGTGCCCCTTGTGATGTGCATCATGGGAGGGGATAGTCATTCCTGCCACCCATGTCACTCACCAACCAGCCAGGTGTCCCCATACACGTTCTGATCGAATTCCAATCGGATGTGGCATTGATTGTATATGTAGCTGTCATGGCTGGACCCTGGGTGTTTGGCACGGACGTGCCATATGAGGCCTTGGGCATCGACTATCACCTGTACATTGATGGAATGCCAATGCTTCCGATTGCGGTACATGTGCTCTGTCTCCTGGGGGGGCTGGAGTGCCACATGTGTGCAATCAATGGCCCCCACAGTGCGTGGGAATCTGGCAATTCTGTAGAAATCTGTCATTGCCTTTAGCCGCAGGTCCTCAGTGGTGGGTTTGATGATTTGGTTGGCCATGCGTCTGAGAATTGCAGGGACAACCTAGTGCACACATCTGCTCATGGAGGATTGTGACATCCCAGCCACCACTCCACTTGTACGCTGAAAAGAGCCACTGGCAAGGAAATGGAGTGTTGCCATGACCTTGACCAGTGGCTGCACTGCATGTGAGCGGTGTGTTGGGCTGGTGATGTCCTCCTGCAGGGTTGTGGTTAATTCCAGGATGACATGAGGGGTGAATCTGAAGATGCGAAACACCTCAGAATCACTCATGCCAAACAGGTCTATGCGGGTGCGGTATATCCTGTCCCGTGCCATCCTCCGTGCCATCCTCCGTGCCCTCATCCTTCTTTGTTCATCTAAAGTCAGTAGTATAGCTATGTGCGACGATGCCCCTGGCATGTTGGCATACAGATTGTTGTGCAACACGTGTGACTGCTGAGCTCCTCACTAACAGTGTTGCTTTATCTAACAAGTAGACTTTTTTTCTCTTTTTAGACCAGCTTTTATATGGTCTAATTTTAGACAGGACATTTTGCTGTTGCGCACACTGCGTCGCCTGCGCTGCCCCAACGTTGTTTTGTGGATCCCCGTAAGTCCCTCATTAGCATATTTGACTAGCAAATCAATGGTGTGTCTAACGCACTTTTGCGCGGACGGATGCGCCAGTCTAACGACATTACGCGGGACAAAAAAAAGTAGATTTTTGGCGTATCTTGTTCTGGGGATGCCGCGCATCGAAACGCACACGCACATTTCAACTTACGCACGCGCATCTCCTGTTGCGCAGGCGTAATCGCTCTGTGAATCTGGGCCCTGGTATCTCCTAAGAAGGATGTTAAAGGGGAGATATCAGATATAAGTGATAAATTAAATTAAATCTAGATGTTATACTGCTATTGATTAAAGACACACTTTTACTCATGTCGCACCGAGGTTTGGTGATCTCAACATTACAAATTTGGGTGGGTCATCAATTGAGAGAAAAGTCAGCTTATGCTCGCTCAGATGCTGGTCTAGCTAAGGGCCCACATAGACACTCAGGAAAACATAGTCTCCCTACCACCAGCAATGATTCTTCCAATCTTAAAGAAGTTTGTGGCAGCTGTCATCTGTGGGCAGTCGATGTGGATGCACTAAGGGCAGAGTGTCCTTTTCAAATGGCCTATGCTTTTCTTCCGGTTCCTCTAATACTCAACTTCTTGAGGACGTTGTCATGAGAGAAAATGACTGTGTTGGTGGTAATTTTCAACTGGCTGAAGCACCCAAGGTATCCTCTTCTACTTCACTTGAGCACGAGAACTCCTCTTCCCTTGCTTGTACAGCTGGACCCTCTGGTACAAGGGCCCATACTCCACCCAGCTCCAGAGTAGCTCAAGTTGACGGCCTGGATCTTGAAATGCAGAGATTCATAGAGCTAGTCTACTATAGTGGATTCCATCATGAAGTCAAGCAAGTAAAGAACAAATAAGGCTTACAACCATGTGTGGCAAAAGTTCCTGGAGCTTGCAGCATCTCAGAAATGTTGCACCAGCCACACCTCAAGTCTACCATCTATTGGATTTTCTTAAAAAGTGGTCGGGATATGGGGTAGAACACAAAAATGATCAAGGTCCATGTCTCATCTATTTCAGCATTCAGAGGGATTCAGTGATTGACCAAAACGCTGGTTGTGTAATTCTTTAAGGCTATAGTAAAGCTTAAGGCCCAGATTCACGTACATCTGCGCATTATTGGACCGGCGTAGCGCACCGCCTTTACGTTAGACTTGCGCAATTTTGCCGCGTAATCACCCTATTCTCGTAGCTTTTGCGCAGAAAATTGCGCATGCGTAACGTTATTTCAGAGGCGTAAGGCGGAGTAATACAAATTGGGAAGGATGTGGGCGTGTTACATTGAAATGAGCCGTGACCCCATGCAAATGAAGGGCCGGCCGGCTCGCGCATGCGCGCTTGAAGGAGACCATGGTCAGCTCCGCTGTGCGCATGCTCACAACTCGATAGCGGCGCAATCAGTGAAATTGGAAATGGACTAGGGCAACTTTGTGAACTACGCAAACAGCATAAATAGACAGACACAAATGCACTTGCATTGCAAAAGTACATCCCTTTGTCCCTTCCCATTTAACCAAGTGCTTTTGTCCTGTTGTTCGTTGCGTTGTGTTTTGTAGTTGTCAGATTAGTGTTCTGTGTGATCAAGTGTTTGTTAGTAGATCTTTGAAAGTGTTTTTGATAAGTGTTTGAGAGACTGTTTGTTTGATATATTTCTGTTCGTTTGTTTTCTTGCTGATTTTTTGCTGTTTGTTTTTGTGACTGTTTCTTGCTGAGTGCTTGTGTGATTTTTTGGGTGTTAGTTTTCTCTTTGTGTGTGTTCTCACTTGATTGGTTGTGCTTGTTTTTGTGACTGATTTCTGTTGACTGGGAGTGAGTTTTTTTGGAAGTATGACAGAGAGAAAGCGAAAGCTCAATTTTACTGTGGGGGAAAAAAGAATTCTTGCCCGGGCCATTAGCGATTATGGGCGTTTCCTCCACGGCCCAGACAGTGCCAACACCACCCCGGCCAGGAGGAGGGAGATTTTGGACCTCATCACTGAGCAGGTCAATTCAGCGGGGGAGGGGGAGACACGGACCCGGTCTGGGATTGACAAAAAAATTAATGACCTCCGGCGTCTGGTCAAACAGAAGCCGTCCAAAATGCATGCCCATGCCAGGGGCACAGGAGGGGGCCCACCATGCCATATTAGGCTGACAGCGGAGGAGCGTGCGGTGGCCCTGACCTTTCATCGGCATGAAGTGGAGGGCCTGCCCGGCTTTGACTCAAGTCCGGAGCCCGTGGTGCCAGGTAAGTATTTTTTTTAATATCAGGTGTGTAGCATGTGTGGGGGAGGGGGTGAAAGGGAATATGTGGCAAGTGTGTGGATCCTCCAACCTGTGAATGTTTTGTGTCATCCACAGATGTGCAGGAGGGTGCAGGGCCATCTGGCCTGACTGCACCATCCCCAGGACAGCAGCCTAATGAGGCCCCCCCCCCCAACAAGGCCGGAGTCCGCGGAGGAGGTTCAAGAGGAGGAGGAGAATCATGAGGAGGAGGAGTCCATGTCAGGCACTGGACTTTTGGTTTTTGAGGACTCTTCCCCTCTGGCTGGCAGCAGGCAGCCCTCCCTAAGGGGGAGCCCCCCCTCCTCCCCCAACATGGCTCCCCTCCCAAGGGCCTCCCCTTCTCCCCGGCCACAAGCATCAGCTGGAGGCAGGATTTCATCCGAGAACACCAGGGGGGTGGCCGATCTCCTGCCCGCCACTCTGAGAAGGGACCAGGCCCTTCAGACCCGCCATCTGGGACAGGTCAGCCAGACATTGGTGCGGATGGAGGAGAGCCTGTCCTCCATCAAGGATACGCTGGGGAACCTGGACTCCCACTCCCGGGCTTTCACAACCTGCCTAAACGACCTGCAGACTACATCAGCAGGCGTTGGGCAGGATGTGAGGGCCCTTACCCAGGCTATCCAGGCCAACACGGCAACACTTGGTGCTGCCCTGGACAGAATAGCCGTGGCCTTGGAGGGCAGGCCGCCAGGTGGGCAGAGATCAGGGGCTGCGCCTCCTTCCCCGGTTTTCCCCCTCCCCATGAGTCTCCACTGAGGAGCCGGGGCCGTGGCCGGGGGCGCCCCAGGCGTGGCTCACGTAAAGGGCAATCATTTTTTTTTCCACTTTTTTTGATTTTTTTTTTTTGCTGGAAAATTTTTGATTTTGCTGGTCATTTTTTTTTTTTGGGTTGTGAATGCTGTTTGAATGTGGGGGTGACATTCCTGCCGGAAAAGGGGTGTCACCCTCAATTTTGGTGGAGAAGGGTTCCCCAGGACCAGGGAGAAGTGATCCCCAGGTCTGTGTGAATGGTGTATGAATGTACAGTGACATAATTGGAGCCTTAGCGTGGCGTTGCTGCTCACAAGTCCTGCTTGGTGGACTGGTGCCAATCCAATTTCATGTGGATGTGGGGTGTGTGTGCTAGGGACCACAGTGGTGTGCATGCATGCATTCTCATTGTGCCATGATTAATGTGTGTGTTTAACGTGCAAAGATGCCCAATGTGAGTTGTCTCCTGGCTGCTCTTCCCTCAGAAGACGGGGTAGCCTCGGTTAGGGGGGGATTGTCTGGTTCAGGGGTCAGGTGATCACGTAGGTCAATCTGCAGGCCCTTTCTTACTGCAAAGTTGTGCAGCATGCAACATGCACCGATGATCTGGCACACGAAGTTTGGGGAATACAAGAGGGTACCCCCAGACTTATCCAGGCATCGGAAACGTGACTTTAGGAGGCCAAAGGTGCGCTCCACCACTGCTCGTGTTTGGGCATGTGCTTGATTGTATCTTTCCTCTCCTGGGGTTTGGGGGTTCCGGAAAGGAGTCATGAGATGGGGTCCCAGTGGATATGCAGAGTCACCTGTAAGGGAAAAGACAGGAGGATGTTAGTCATGCATGTGCCCCTTGTGATGTGTGCATCATGGGAGGGGATAGTCATGCCTGCCACCCATGTCACTCACCAACCAGCCAGGTGTCCCCATACACGTTCTGATCGAATTCCATTCGGATGTGGCATTGATAGTATATGTAGCTGTCATGGCTGGACCCTGGGTGTTTGGCACCGACGTGCCATATGAGGCCTTGGGCATCGACTATCACCTGTACGTTGATGGAATGCCAATGCTTCTGATTGCGGTACATGTGCTCTGTCTCCTGGGGGGGGGCTGGAGTGCCACATGTGTGCAATCAATGGCCCCCACAGTGCGTGGGAATCTGGCAATTCTGTAAAAATCTGTCATTGCCTTCAGCCGCAGGTCCTCAGTGGTGGGTTTGATGATTTGGTTGGCCATGCGTCTGAGGATTGCAGGGACAACCTGGTGCACACATCTGCTCATGGAGGATTGTGACATCCCAGCCACCACTCCACTTGTACGCTGAAAAGAGCCACTGGCAAGGAAATGGAGTGTTGCCATGACCTTGACCAGTGGCTGCACTGCATGTGAGCGTTGTGTTCGGCTGGTGATGTCCTCCTGCAGGGTTGTGGTTAATTCCAGGATGACATGAGGGGTGAATCTGAAGATGCGATACACCTCAGAATCACTCATGCCAAACAGGTCTATGCGGGTGCGGTATATCCTCTCCCGTGCCATCCTCCGTGCCATCCTCCATGCCCTCATCCTTCTTTGTTCATCTAAAGTCAGTAGTATAGCTATGTGCGACGATGCCCCTGGCATGTTGGCATACAGATTGTTGTGCAACACGTGTGACTGCTGAGCTCCTCACTAACAGTGTTGCTTTATCTAACAAGTAGACTTTTTTTCTCTTTTTAGACCAGCTTTTATATGCTCTAATTTTAGACAGGACATTTTGCTGTTGCGCACACTGCGTAGCCTGCTCTGCCCCAACGTTCTTTTGTGGATCCCCGTAAGTCCCTCATTAGCATATTTGACTAGCAAATCAATGGTCTGTCTAGCGCAGTTTTGCGCGGACGGATGCGCCTGTCTAACGAAATTACCCTGGACCAAAAAAAGTAGATTTCTTGCGTATCTCGTTTTGGGGATGCCATGCATCGAAACGCACGGGCACATTTAGACTTACGCACGCGCATCTCCTGTTGCGCAGGCGTAATCGCTCTGTGAATCTGGGCCTAAGTCTCCAAGAGCCCTGTGTTTCCCTAAGTGCGATCTTCTGGTAGTTGTGGAGTTTCTAGCCTCTGGTAAGTTTGAACATCACGGGCCAGATTCTCAGAGGCGTTACGACGGAGTATCTCAGATACCCCGTCGTATCGCCTTTTTTTTTTTGTCGTATCTATGCGTGTGATGCTGTGCATCACTTTTGCATAGATACGCTTCTACATCCGACAAGTGTAATCCAATTACACTTTCGGATCGTAGGTGTAATGACAACTCCGGCCACTAGGTGGCCTTTACGTTGTTTTTTCATTTGCATATGCAAATTAAGTAGTACGCCGATTCTCGATCGCTTTTACGCCGCCCCGTCGTCGCGTACGTCGTTTTCGTTCGCGTAAGGTTACCCCAGCTTCTATGTGGAGTAACCTTACGAGGTCCCGTCGGATGCCGTCGTGTCCCGTCGGATGCCATGTTAAGTATGGCCTCGGGACCGCGTCGTGTTGTGCGTCGTTTACGTCGTTTGCGTACGTCGATTCTCAATGGGGCTGGCGTACGCTGCGATTACGTCGTTTACATTGAGAAAATGTGACGTCCTTTGGAGCATGCGCACTGGGCTTTTTCCCCGGCCGGCGCATGCGCAGTTCGTTCGACGCGGGGGCGCGCTTAATTTAAATACAAGCCGCCCCATTTGAATTGCGCGGGTTTACGCTGCGCGATTTACGCGACGTAAGCGAAACCTACGGAGCAAGTGCTTAGAGAATAAAGCACTTGCTCCAGTACGATGCGGCGGCGTAGTGTAACTGGCTTACGCTACGCCGCCGGAATTCTTAGAGAATCTGGCCCCACGTGTCTATGTTGGATCTCACTCTGAAAGCTGCCTTTCTGGTGGCAGTGAACTCAGCTTGAAGAGTTTCCGAAATAGTGACTTTGGGGTGTAAAGAACCATTCATCACCTTCCTAGCCAATGATGGGATTTGTTCCAAAGGATGCCTTGAGGTTCCATATGACCCAGGAGATAGTTCTCTGTTTATTTTTTTCAGAAGTTAACCAGGAGGTTAGTTACTCATCTTGCCAAAAAACAAACTATGCTTCACCCCAGTGTCCTTACCAAACAACATTATAATATTTTCCTCTGGCCATCTTTCTAGATGTGATGTTACAAAAGTGGGAGCTTAGTTTATTTTTTTCATGCTTTTTACAAACACACCAAAGCTTTGGGAAACATGGCAGATTTCCATGCAATAAACAAAAATTTATTTTTTCCCTGATTGAAGGGAGTATAACAATAAAAATAAATTAGTGCTTAAAATGTATAATACTTCAGAGGCTAATCTAAGCACGATCTATCTGGAGCTGAAATAAAAATAAAAGGTTAAACAAGGTAAGATATAAACACTGTAGGAGGAACTGACCACAATGTCATTAAATTAGAAATAGAGAGATTAGTATCTGAAAAAGAAATATCATTCACCTTCTATTTTGCATGCAATTGACATGTTTAATTCAAATACTATGCAAATATGTTGGTAGATGTTAAAGGGAACTGCCAAATTGAATCGCCTACTCGCAAACATCTGTTATTGAAGATAAATTGGTATTTGCATGAAAAAAAACTTGGATTTTCCTTTTGAAGTTTTTATATTTCAGGAATAATTAAACAGTGCCAGTTATTCAGTGCCAGTGTGTGTAAATCCAGCTGAATAGTCTTTTTTTTTTTAAAAGAAAGAGTTTGTATTGCTCGTAGAAAGTAAGACACTGCTTAAACCCACTGACCATTCCAGTGGTCATAAAGTCCCCATGTACACAAGGTTTTTTTTTGCAGCTTAAAAACACCTCTACACCTCTCTCTCTGTTTTTCTATGACCTCATGCATACACAGGCTTTTAGGTGGTGTAAGTGGCATAGTCATTTTCAAGCTGCAAGAGAAACACCACGCCTAAATGAAAAAAAGAAAAAAAAAAAAAAAAGAAAACAATTTGATCTATGCCAGGCCCTTTGAGTCTGGTATTAATCTTGAAAGGAAAATCCACACCAAAATTAAAATAATAAAGGGGTCACTGCATGCTTGGATAAGGGTCTTGTATGGGTTTTGAGTGAAAACCTCATGGTAAATTTTGGGGTGAATGGGTAGGGGTACAATGTACCCCATACTCATTCACATGGGGGGCAGAATCTGGGGGCCCCCTTGTTATCAGATTCTGATAAGCCCCTGGCTGCAGACCCCTACATCCACCACCCAGGGTATTTGGAAAGAGGCCATTGTCCCCATCATAGGGACAAAGGTGCTTTGGGGTGGGGAGCGCAGAAGGTGTGTGGCCTGCTATGAATTTTGGGGGGACTCCACACTTTTTATTTTGGTGTGTGGTTTTCCCTCAAAATCCATACCAGTCTGAAGGGTTTGGCATGGTCTTGGGAACCCTATGCCGTTTTTTTTTTTTTCATTTTGGCATGGGGTTCATCAAAGGGCCTGGTATGGATATAATGACTTGGCTTGGATGCGACTTCTAGTCAAATCAATGCTACTTACTGTTATGGCCAGCTATAGTTGGGGCGGTGGACATGTTTATGTTTCACCTGTGGTGTTTGTATTGGTCCAGCAACACACCAACACCTTTGCAGCCATTGTGCTATATGCTGGGTGTTTGGTGTGCTTCTGCACCTTTAAGGAGGGGTAGCTCCCCTTCCGTCCACCTGCCCTTATCTATCCATTAGAATGCATGTGCCTCTATTGTGGGGACAATCATTGTTTAGTGTTAGGACCATGGATTACAGGGTGCCTTGGCGCGGCTCCGTGGCTCACGCATGCGTTTGCAAATGCGTGCAGACAAAACCCCTGTTTTTAATGCATACTGTTAGACAGTTTAATTGGTTGTTCTGCAAGCTGGTCGGTAGGTAGGCTTGTTTTTTCCCTGGGCATTCCCCAGGTTTTGTTGTTATCTGCTTTAGCCTTCCAATGCTACTTACTGCTATGGCCGGCTATAGATGGGGTGGTGGACACGTTTATGTTGCACCTGTGGTGCTTGTATTGGTCCAGCAACACACCAACACCTTTGCAGCCATTGTGCTATATGCTGGGTGTTTGGTGTGCTCCTGCACCTTTAAGGAGGGGTGGCTCCCCTTCAGTCCACCTGCCCCTATCTATCCATTAGAATGCATGTGCCTCCATTGTGGGGACACTCATTGTTTAGTGTTAGGACCACAGATTACAGGGTGCCTTGGCATGGCTCCGTGGCTCACGCATGCGTTTGCAAATGCGTGCGGACAAAACCTCTGTTTTTAAAGCATAATGTTAGACAGGTTAATTGGTTGTTCTGCGAGCTGGTCGGTAAATAGGCTTGGTTTTTCCCTAGGCATTCCCCAGGTTTTGTTGTTCAATGGGCTGAAAGTCAGATCAGTTAAGATGGCTCTCATAGAGAACCACTAATTTTGAATAGAGGCAGAGAAACGCTGCTAAAAGCTAACGCGGCTAAACGCTCATTAACGCTCATCAATGCAAAAAGCTACTAAAACCGTGTTTTTACAGTCGCTTTTTCCCAGCATTGGTAGTGTTTTTTTTCGAACACCCTGTGTGCATGGGGACATAAGGACACAGTTTAAAATTGCCAGCAGACACCAAAGTCTTCTGCTTCAATTGCTCTATCACACAAAAATAACCTGGGTTTATGAGATTCAAAAGCATACTGCTTTAATCCCTGATGGTTAATAGGTTTTTATTCCATGGCATGTACTGCAATGTATTTTTCCATAATGTTTATTGATCATTTGAGAATTTGTAACCAATCCTCATTGTGTAAATGCTGTATATATAAGCAACAACCAAATATAATTTAGGATAGGTGTAGTTGAAACACATATGCAAAGGTTATTATTATTACAATTATTAGGTACTTATATAGTGCCATCAATTTACACAGCACTTTACATATATTATACATTCACATCAGTCCCTGCCCTCAAGGAGGTTCCTAACTCACATTCATACATTCTAGGACTAATTTAGACGTGAACAATTAACATACCAGCATGTCTGTTGTTGTTTGGACGTCCTGAAAAATAAGGGATGCAGCAATCCAATGACATCACCCCAGTCAATCCGCCCCGTGCAAGATCATCTGCCGGGGGCATGCTTGGCGGATGATGTCACAAGAGGGGGAGTCACCCAGTGACATAATGGGTTGGCCCGCTTCTTAGTTATGTAAAGTGTTTATAAAGTCACTAATCCCAAATCCTGGAAGCCCCCTCTGTTACAGAAAGATATACTGTGCAGTATCTGTTTTTTTCTGTTGCTCACATGATCTCCTGACACTTAGCTTCCCTGATATGAGGACTATAGTGGGAGGGGCTGAGATTCCCCAATGACGTCAGCCGGGAGGAGAGTGACAGGAGGCCATGTGAGGAGAGCAGCAGGAACAGGGCTATCTTAATGAGTGGGCACACCTGCACACTGCATAGGGGCCCCAGCTGCATGGGGGGCCCCTGCACTTTCCCTAAAGCAGCTGGTCTTTGAGCCCACGCTGCCCAGAAATTGGGGGCCCCATGATGGCACTGAGAGTGATGAATACACAGGGGAGGCAGGCTGGCAGTGGTACCTATTATTACTACCTGAAGTGTCTGGATTGGATAATTGGGGGGAACCCCACATCATTTTTTTTTAAATTTGATGTTGAGTTCCCCTTAATATCCATACCAGACATGGGCCAGGGCCTGGTAACTGAATTTGGGGGGATGTTTTTTTATGAATGACTTTTCTCTGTATTGCCAGGAGCCGACAGGGCCCAAGCCTTCATCCATCTCAGTTACTGAAAAAACAGACTGATTTATCCCCTCCTTAGGACAGGAGAACCAGCCTGTAAATTCCGAGAGTGGTGACTGCAAGCTGTGGCGAGTGTCAGTCTATGACACTCTTTCACAGCCCAGCGAGTCCAGCTACCCCCCCTCACTCTCCTCACATACGAGCAGGGAGGAATACAGCTCCTCCTCCTCCTCCTCCTTTCCGTTCCACCCACACTATCCCGGTGTGCTGTATCTGAAGAGAGAGGATGTGTGGGCGGGAAATATGAAAATCAGCAGCATTCCTGGCTGTGTGTGAATGATGCCTGAGATTCTAGCATGGACCGTGTTTAACCACTTCATTACTGGGCACTTAAACCCCCTTAGTGCCCAGACCAATTTTCAGCTTTCAGCGCTGACGCATTTTAAATGACAATTGCGCGGTCATACTACATTGTACCCAAATTATATTTTTATAATTTTTTCCCCACAAATAGAGCTTTCTTTTGGTGGTATTTGATCACCTCTGCGATTTGTATTTTTTGCGCTATTAACAAAAAAAGACAGAAAATTTGGGGAAAAAAAACACAATATGTTTTACTTTTTGTTATAATAATATCCCAATTTTTTTTTTATATTTTTTCCCTCAGTTTAGGCCGATACTTATTCTTCTACATATTTTTGATAAAAAAAAATCGCAATAAGCGTATATGGATTGGTTTGCGCAAAATTTATAGCGCCTACAAAATTGGGATAGATTTTTATTTTTTTACTAGTAATGGCCGTGATCTGTGATTTTTTTTGTCAGCCCTGCGATATTGCGGCGGATGTAACGGACACTTTTGTCACAAATTTGGGACCATTCACATTTATACAGCGATTAGTGCTATATAAATGCACTAATTACTGTATAAATGTGACTGGCAGGGAAGGAGTTAACACTCTGGGGGTGAGGAAGGGGTTAAATGTATTCCCTTGGTGTGTTCTAACTGTGTGGGGGGAGGGGACTGACTGGGGGAGGTGACCGATTGTGTCCCTATATACAAGGGACACAGATCGGTCTCCTCTCTCACTGACAGGACGTGGAGCTCTGTGTTTACACACAGAGCTCCATGTCCCTGCTGTGTCACCGCTGATCGCGCGTACCCGGCGGACATCGCGGCCACCAGGTACACGCATCGGATCCTCAGCGATGCGCCGACACATTGTTTACCCGCGGCGCGCGTGGGTAATGCAACTTAAAGAACGTCCAAAGACGTCCACTCGGCACTTGAGAGCCGCGCTGTGGACGTCTTTTGTCTATAGCGTGGCTCTCTAGTGGTTAAGTGTGTGCACTGCAGACTGCAGTGCACTGTAATTACTGAACTGCATTATCTCCATCCCTTCTCTTCCCAATCTGTCTCCCTCCCCCTCTCCTGTCTTCTCAAGACCTTCACAATTGACTTTCACTTTCAATCAGGCAGATAATATACGGTGCAAATTTCTTTCCTGCATCCACAGATTGCAGGAAAGAAACTTGCATGATTCCCCCATCAACACAGACAGTGCTGACAGGGGAATATCCCTCCTGCCCAGCAATTGTATTCTCCCGACAAACAGTGATTATCACTAGTGGCTATAGCAACCACAAGTGATAATCATAAAAGAATCTGCTCATTAATGATTCAAATCTCAGCCAGTTCCTGCTGAACCAGCTGCGATTTAAACTGCCTATGGCTGGTCTTGGCTCTTAGGCAGCCCATACATTGATCATTTTTTTTCATTCAACTATTAGGTTGAATGAAAAAATAAATTAATAAATGATCCAATTCCCCCATCAACACATTATAGCTGGATGGGGGAATCTTCCCAGTGTGGACCAGTGCTGGAACAACCAGAGTTGCTGTCCTGTCCTGGCTATTCACAGCACTGGTCTCTGTCTCCATGGCAGCGGCGGCAGCACATAGAAACCCAGTGCTGGTTACTTTATGGGGCTGAAGTACAGGAGGGCCATCACACTTTGTTGTTGGAGATGGGCTGGGCATGTTCAAAATTCCACATGCCAGAGCCTGCCAGGAAGCCCGCACTGCACAGTGCTAATCACAGGCAGTAAGACATTTCCCGATCCGCAGCTGCAGAGATCAGGAAATGTCTCACTGCTTCCTGGCGGGATTAGGCATGTGGAATTTCAAACACACCTGAGCCCATCTCTATTGGTTGTAGACAGTTAAACTCAATTTTATTGATCGAAGCCCAGACATAGAGCCCACATGGCTGCCGAACATACGGTTGATTATATATATGTGGTTGTACTCTTGATGCTAATAAATACTGTGTTTATTAGATCTGACTGGGAGCATCACCTGGATCACATCCCAATCAGCATGTCAACAGAGAAGGTTATACAGCATTACTGCTGCTAGGTGACCAGCTGGGGGCTCGGCTCTCTATAACCAATAGTGCCAGCCTTCCCCTGCATGCACCCATAATGTCACCAGCACTAGGTCCTAATAGACTGCCGCCGCTGCCAAGGAGACAGATGCCAGACCAGCGCTGTCAATAGCAAGGAACGGGACAGCTGGGGATCCCCACAGTGGCAAAACACCAGGGCCCCGTGGCAAGACAACCTTTGCAACCCTGATAGTTCTCCCACTGCTTTGGACCCTTTTATTTTCTTGGTGTGCTGGTGACATATATCTCTTGTTTTCTGCCACCCTGGGGGGCCCCAGTATAGTAGGAAGGGAGCTCACTGCAGAACATGTGAAAGGGCACGTTGTGGCATCGTAGTAAAGGGCCCAAGGATATATACATATATATATACTTTAATTGCATTTTATAGTTGACCCCCCCTACTTTTGTCCCTGTCCCCCCATGTGCCCCCCCTAAATATTAAAGCCGGAGATGCCACTGCATCACAGACATTCTATACACCCCCCTAGGTACGAAATTTAAAGGAATATTTCACTTTTATTGTTTCACTTTAAGCATTATTTTAACCACTTGACCACTGGGCACTTAAACCCCCTTCCTAACCAGACCAATTTTCAGCTTTCGGTGCTCTCACAATTTGAATGACAACATTGTACCCATTTGAAATTGTTGTCCTTTTTTTCACACAAATAGAGCTTTCTTTTGGTGGTATTTGATCACCTCTGGGTTTTTTATTTTTTGCGCTATAAAAGAAAAACGGATGAAAATTCTGTTAAAAAAAAAAAAAAAAACTTGTTTCTGTCATATTAGCAGGTTATTTCTCACACACAGCATATGCATACCACAAATTACACCCCAAAACACATTCTGCTATTCCTCCTGAGTATTGCGATACCCCATGTGTGGGACTTTTACACAGCGTGGCCACATACAGAGGCCCAACATGCAGGGAACGCCATCAGGCGTTCTGGAACACCCAGACCAATTCTGACATTTCTCTCCTACATGGAAAAATCATCATTTATTTGCTAGAAAATTACATAGAACCCCAAAACATTATATATGCTTTTTTAGCAAAGACCCTAGAGAATACAATGGCGGCCGTTACAACTTTTTATCTCGTACGGTATTTTCGCAGAAATTTATTGAACGCGTGTTTTTTAAAAAACTGTTTTGTGCTTAAAACAAAACAAAACAGTAAAGTTAGCCCAATTTTTTTTCATAATGTGAAAGATGACGTCACGCCGAGTAAATAGATACCCAACATGTCAGACTTCAAAATTGCACACACTCGTGGAATGGCGCCAAACTTTGCTACTTAAAAATCCCCATAGACGGTATTGCAGAGTATCGCGCAGGGTATTGCAGAGTATTGGGGTATTGCAAAGTATCATGCAGGGTATTGGGGTATTGTCGAGTATTGGGGTATTGCCGAGTACTGGGGTATTGCCGAGTACTGGGGTATTGCCGAGTATTGGGGTATTGCCGAGTATTGGGGTATTGCCGAGTACTGGGGTATTGCCGAGTATTGGGGTATTGCCGAGTACTGGGATATTGCCGAGTATTGGGGTATTGCCGAGTATTGGGGTATTGCCGAGTACTGGGGTATTGCCGAGTACTGGGGTATTGTTGAGTACTGGGGTATTGTTGAGTACTGGGGTATTGTTGAGTACTGGGATATTGCTGAGTACTGGGGTATTGCTGAGTATTGGGGTATTGTTGGGTACTGGGGTATTGTTGGGTACTGGGGGATTGTTGGGTACTGGGGGATTGTTGGGTACTGGGGGGATTGTTGGGTACTGGGGGATTGTTGGGTACTGGGGTATTGCAGAGCTGGGATGGATTGAGGGATGGCTGGATCTGTGACTGCATTTGTCACAGATCCAGCCACAGCTCAGCTGCTGACACCCCGCTCCCCCCCCTCTCCTCGCACACTGTACAGAGAGGAGAGGGAGGAGAGGGAGGAACCGGCGTCATCAAATGACGCCGGTTTGTTTACAAGTGATCGCGCCGTCATTCGACGGCGCGATCACGTGGTAAATGGCCGCGATCAGCGGCAATTTACCGTGATCCGTGATGCGCAATCGCGAAAGTGAAGGACGACGTCCCAGGGACGTCGTCCCAAGATAACCCCGCCGCGCCGTAGCAGTAAAATGCTTATGGCGCGGTGGGAAAGTGAATAATCACTGCTCCCGAAAAAAACATTGTTTTTAAAACTTTTTTTTTTTGCATTGATACATGTCCCCTGGGCAGGACCCGGGTCCCCAAACACTTTTTAGGACAATAACTTGCATATTAGATTTTAAAATTAGCACTTTAGCTACCAACCTTTTGAGTCCCATAGACTTTAACAGGGTTCTAAAGTTCCATCAAACTTTTGGTCTGTTCGCAGGTTCTGGTGCAAACCGAACGGGGGGGGGGGGGAGTGTTTATCTCATCCCTATTTCTTATCTCCTTTTTGCTGCCATTCATCTTTATTTATTTCCTCCATTACTCCTTGGTCTGCCTTTTCCCGTGTACCTGTTTTCCTTCTGTGCCTCCTTTCCTTGTCTCTCGATCTGATGGCTTCACTTCTCACGTGTACTCACTGTCTCCTTCACTTTTGAAGGAAGTAATATGCCTAGGTGGGCAGGGTCTCCTGACGTCATTCTTTTCCATGACATCAGCAACTATGGATCCCTGCACTCACACAGCGTGAGTCACGCTGTTCCGTGTACAGATCTCCTGCCCGTGGAGAGGAGACACAGGCACGGCCCCACAGCAGCAAGTGAGCGGCGACCGTGGCCTGTGCTAACCTTCTCCAGGCCGCGGTCGCCACTTACCTTCCGCTGTGCGGCCCAGTCATCAACAGGCATCGGACCGCGGCCCCGAGGCTGAGCCCAGCGGCCCCAGCCCACCGGGCAAATGCCGGGTGTGACATATGACCATTCCGGGCCTATATATATATATATATATATATATATATATATATATATATTTATTTATAGGGCCTTATTACAACTACACTGTTTCTCTTATGCCCTAATATTACCTTACTTTCAGAGATCTGACTTTGGCCCTACACAGCCTAGATAATCATTGCTGTCAGTTGCATGAAATTATAGGCTCCCATTTAAAAGAAGTTTGTTATGTAAGCATATACTCTTTTATCCTGTTGAAGGATTTAATATCTTAATTAAATATAAATATAGACATGCACTAAGGTTTCATGTCATACTAACATTTTTGATTGATCTACAGGAAACATTGGTTTTAAAATCATATACAAGTTATTGATCTATACCTCTCTCTGTGGGTGATCCGGCTTATTTGGGAGATTTCTGCGTCATTCTGTTTCCATAAGTTCGCTACAGTAAATCTGCCTCTGAGTCCCCAAAACATCGGGGCTAGAACCTCTGGTTGAGAAATACCTGCTATCTACATGGATGCACATGTGCACTTTCATATGTTTTTATGCAATTTACTTTTTCTAAAAATTATTATTTTTTGTCTTGCATATGTACTTTTCCTTTTGCTGATTTATCTTTGTATCTACTTACTAGAGATAAAGTCCACACATTTTCCTGAAGGAGCCGTAAAGCGAAACATGTAGAATGACTGCATGAAAAACTTTATGAAGGAAGTAACTTTTTTAATGTTTTTCTCTTTTATAATAAAAATACATATATTTTTGTTATTAAATTTAGTGTGTTATATCAATTTGTATTAATAATCACCCTTAAAGTCCCATATCCCCAATATGTTTTTTCTTCTTTGTTCATTTTAAGGGATGATGGTGCCTAATATTTGAATCTGTGTCTTGAACACTTTAATCCCCTACCAATTCTGGAAAGATGTCCGTTTCGTTGCCCAAAGATTTAGGCCGCGTACACACGATCGAATTTGTCCGCTGAAACTGGTCCGATGGACCGTTTCAGCAGACAAATCTGATCGTGTGTATGGGCTAGCGGACATGTTTGTCCAGCGGACAAATTTCAAAGCATGCTTTAAAATTTGTCCGCCAGAGACATGTCCGTCGGATATGTCCGCTGGTTAGTACACTACCTGATTCGTCACCACGCCACGTCACCACGCTGTCTGCCGGCGGGGATTTTGATCCGTTGGTGTGTACACGCCGTGGAATGAAAATCCGGAGGAGACATGTCTGCTGGAAACGGTCCGTCGGACAGTTTCAGCGGACATGTCCCTCCGTGTGTACGCGGCCTTACAGAATGGAAAAGGAAGGGGGTGCCAGATATAGGCCCTCCTTTCTAGATGGGATCACTGCAGCAGTGTTAGGTATCATGTGGGGTCATGGAAAGGTCAGTGAAAAGTTAGTTTCAAAGGGTTAGCAGGTAGCCAAGGTATAGCTAATTGGGCCCAGGTGTGCCAGGTGGACCTAGGAGGGCTGTAAGGCAAGTCAGGGATTGGACAATAGAGGTCAGGTGGTGCTAAGAAAATTCTGGAACCCAGGAAGCCTATTTAAGGGTCCAGTCTGACCAGGGCCGGTGCCGGTCTTACATCAGAGACAGCAGGAGGAGCTCCCCGCCGCGTGCCTTGCTATGGAGTCCCTGTTGAAACAGCTTTTGGAAAAAGCAGAAGCGGAAGGCGGCGAAGCATGGCTGCACCAGTGTCTCTCCTTACCTGGTCCTCGTTTTCTGGAGGAGGGCGAAATAGGTGACGAGCCGTTTCCGGGTGTCAGCGGTGTCGGAAGCCCTCAGCAGATGTCGGTCGGATGGGAGACAGAGAAGGAGCCCACAGAGCGCTGGGTGCCTGAAAGCGCGGAGTCGGAAGAATTCCAGCCAGAGATGACGGAAGGTCGGAGGACCAGCAAGAGGAAGCGAACACAGAAGCCGACGGACTGCCCCGCTCTGCCCACGTCGGGCGGGGAGGGGCGCGGTGAGCCTTTTCTGTCTTTCAGGTCTCAGGGCGGCGCAGCGGTGCCCGCAGCAGGAGGAAGGGGTCGGTCCGCCAGCGGAGTCGCAACGTCAGGAGCAAAGAGAGGGTCCTCTTCTCCCAGGCCGGGTAAGGCGGGAGTGAAGCAGGGCCCGCCGTGGACCAAGGGAAAGGGAAGAAATGAGCCAGCAGTCTCCTCGCAGCCAGCGGCTCATACTGCAGCCAGCGTCATCCCAGTAAGGGTCTCATCTCCTTCAGCAGCCCCTGGAGCAAGCCGTGCTCAGGGGCTAGCAGGTGAGTCCAATATTGGAACTCAGATATCAGTTTTATCCTCATCAGTAGAGCAGCTTATAACATTAATCCGGGGACAAGCAGACTCGGGTGTGTTTACTCCCCCAGCACAGCAGGTGTGTGGTCAGCGGTTCATGCTGACGCCAGGGTTATGCCCCCTTCTCCCTCTGTTGCTGTTCAGAGTGCTTCTGAAAATGTTCATTCGCCTGACAGGATGCTAAAAGAATGCATGCCTTGTTTGCTTTCCCCTCTTGGCTTTCATGTTTCAATTGCATTAAAGGAAAAGATTTGGAGGGGGGAATATTTAGACTTAAGTTTGATTCTTCCTCCTGCCGGAGATGCTTACAAGTATGAGAGAAAAGAGGATAAAGCAGAGGATGAGCGACGCAAACCTACGATTAAAACCTTTTACAGTTGGTTACAAGCATTTATGGTTTATGCAAGTATCCTGTGTGAGAAGTTTCCTGAGAAAAGTTGTTTACTTTTTCAGCATGTGGATATTATCCTGGAAGCTTATAGGAGCTTTACTGGGTTTGCGTGGCTGTCATATGATGAGGCCTTTAGACAGAAGCTGGCTGTACAATCATCCCTCTGTTGGGGAGCGAAGGACGTGAGCCTGTGGTTGAATTTATTCTTACCTCAAAGACAGCCATTCTCTCGTCAATCAAGTTCAGCCACGCCCACAGTCTCATCCTCTTCAGGTTACAAGAAGGGTTTATGTTTTGCATATAATGACTCTCAATGTAAATGGATGAATTCTTGCAAGTATAAACACGAGTGCGCTTTTTGTGCTGGCGTTCACCCGGTATCCAAGTGCTTTCGCAAGCTCCAGTCACACCCAAAAGAGGGTTTTTCAAAAAGCAACTTCGCCAGTGATGCTTCCAAGAATGCTTCCATGGCTGCAGGCTTACCCAAACAAGCGGATGGCTTGCTTATTAACTGAGGGTTTCGCGTCAGGTTTTTTGTTACCCGTTTTTGAGGGGACAGGTTGTAGGGTAGTAGAAAATTTACAGTCAGTCAAAGCTGCACCGCACCTGGTAAGAACGAAATTATGGAAAGAAGTAAAAGCTGGAAGGATGGAAGGTCCTTTTGAGCTACCCCCCTTAAAAAAATTTAGGATTTCTCCACTTGGCCTAGTTCCTAAAAAAGAACCGAACGAATACAGGTTGATACACCATTTGTCATTTCCTGTGGGTGCTTCCCTTAACGACCAGATTGATTCCACCATAACATCGGTATCTTATACCTCTTTTGATACTGCAGTGGACATGATTGGCCGTTTGGGAAAGCATGCGCTCTTGGCAAAAGCGGACATTCAATCCGCTTTCAGGCTTCTCCCGTTGAATCCTAGTTGCTTCAATTCCTTAGGAATTCATTTTGAGGACAAATTTTATTTCGACAAAGCCTTACCGATGGGCTGTTCATTGTCCTGCTTTTTTTTTGAAGTTTTTTCAACTTTTTTAGAGTGGGTGGTGGGGCAAGTGGCCGGCTCGGCCTGTCTAATCCATTACTTGGATGATTTTTTATTTTTGGGCCCAGCAGATTCGGGCGGGTGTTTTAAGTTATTAGAGGCTTTCCAGTCAGTTTGTAAACATTTTGGGGTTCCTCTTGCTAAGGACAAGACAATCCTTCCCACCACTTGTTTAAATTTTTTGGGAATAACTTTAGATACGGTGGCCATGGAGTTTAGATTACCGGAGGACAAAATTTATGGTCTGACTCAACTTCTCCAGCTATTCATGAGAAAGAGGAAGGTCTCCTTGCGGGAGATGCAATCATTGCTGGGGCAATTGGCATTCGCGACGCGGATATTACCCATGGGAAGGGTTTTTTCTAGGCGTCTGTATTCAGCAATTTCAGGTTTAAAGAATCCGGCTGCTCATGTCAGGGTATCTTCCGAAATCAAGAAAGACTTGCTAGTCTGGATTCAGTTTTTAGAATTCTACAATGGGAAAACGTTGTGGCAGCAAGATTTTGTCTTGGACAGCGATTTCCTATTGCAGACGGATGCAGCGGGATCAGTCAGTTTTGGAGCAGTGTGGGGATCCAAATGGTGCGCAGGTGAGTGGCCAGTGAGGTGGGTTTCAAATGGCTTTTGTAAAAATATAGTTCTTTTAGAGCTATTTCCTGTGATAGTATCGCTAGAAATTTGGGGCTCTTTGTTTGCTAACAAAAGGCTGCTAGTAAGCACAGACAATAAAGGGGTGGCCTTTGCAGTAAATAGTCTTTTATCTAAATCTCCTCCAGTAGTAGTTTTTCTAAGGCATTTAGTTTTTCTTTGCTTAAAGTGGAACGTTTGGATTAAAGCTAGGTATGTCCCGGGAAAGAATAACGAGATTGCTGACTCTCTTTCTCGTCGACAGATGGATCGCTTTTTCAAACTGCTACCAATGGCAGAGAGGGTCGGGGCGCCTATCCCTTTGCACCTATGGGATCTAATCTAATTTATCAGAGCATTCAGAACTCGGTGGCCCCTGCTACTTGGAAAAATTATGTTTCTTCATGGAGTTCGTGGGTGACTTTCTTAAATTCTATGCACCTATCTGTGTCTGATCATTCAGAGCAGTTAATTCTTTCCTTTTTGCACTCGCTGATTTTGAAGAGCCTTTCTTGGTCTCACATTAGCAAGACTTTGTCAGGGATATCCTTTTTTCTTCGCTTTTACAAGCTGCCAGCTTGTCACGAATTTTTCTCTGCCAGGCAGGCATTAAAGGGGTATAAAAGGAGTGGGGTAAAACATGATGATAGGTCACCCATCACTCCGGAAATTTTGTCTCGGATTTGTGGGGCAACCTGGTCAATATGTTCATCGGGTTACGAAGCAAGTCTATTCTCTTCAATTTTTTCTTTAGCATTTTTTGGAGCCTTTCGGTTATCTGAGGTTCTTCCGTCCTCAGGAACTGGGGTTTCGGGCATGTTAGCTTCCGAGGCCATGGTTTTTAAGGACGGGATCAGAGTGTTTCTGAGAGTGAGTAAGACAGATCCTTTGGGTTTGGGAACGTGGGTCCATTTAAGTAGATGCCAAGATAGTAGCATTTGTCCAGTGGCAGCTTTTCAGGCATACTTAAAAATCAGACCCCCCCTGTCAGAATTTTTGTTTATTCATGAAAATGGAGCCCGGGTGACTGGGTACCAATTCTCTGCTGTTCTAAGGAAAATCTTAGCTTTTCTTCAGTTGGGACATTTAAAGATCACTACCCACTCATTTAGGATCGGGGCGGCCACAGAAGCAGCAAGGATCGGTTTGGAGGAAGGTACTATTAAAAGGATTGGTAGATGGAGGTCAAATGCCTACAAGACTTATATACGCCCGTATTAATTGTTTATTTTTCATTACAGGATATCAGCGCTCTGTTTGGATAGTAGGGCACTCTTTTATTTACTGGGCTCAGAAGCAAGCAGCTAATAGAGTATATTTGGAAAATTTAGGATTGGACCCCGCAGTTTTTCGTGTTTTTTGGTATGGACGCAGGGGTATGTTATGGGAGGATTTGATTTTTGAACTAGGTAGGTTATACTCAATGTATTCTGCTCCGGATATTTTAATTTTGCATGTTGGTGGGAACGACATTGGAAAAAGGAAGACTTTTGATATAATTTCTGAAATGAAAGATACATTTAGATTTCTAAAACTGTCCTCCCCAAATTTGGTCCTGGTATTCTCTGAAATAGTACCAAGGTTACGCTGGTTAGAATCACCGGTTTTGAAGCCATTGGAAAAAGTGCGTAAACGCATCAATAGGGCGATGGAAAAATTTCTTTTACCTGAGCTGGGTTTTTCATTCCGTCACTTAGAATTAGAGGGTGGGCTGCAAGGTTTGTATAGGAATGATGGGGTACACTTAACGGAGATTGGTTTAGATATCCTTAACATGGACTTCCAAACATGCATAGAGTCGGCCGCGGTCTGGGGGGGGGTGGTGACAGAAGGGCTGCAAATGGCACCCCTTCTGTCGGTTGGGAGATTTGAGTCAAGTTTTTGATGCTTAATAATGGATCAGCCCGAGCCTCAAGTGACTGGGCTGGGAATTGGTGGTTATTAAAGGTTGGTGTTTCAAGAGTTGAAGTTTTAAATAAAGTTTAATATGTTATCAACAAGAAACCAGTGAACCAGGCCGTGGCCAAATGTTTTTTCCAAATAAAGGTCATATATGTTGTCAATATATGGACGTTTCAAGTGAATCAATAAACAATTTATAAGTATATTGGTTTGTGGTGTTTTTTATTCTCTCTATGCATGTTTGGGTTCCCCCCCCCCATGTTTTTGGTTCTTCTTTCTCCTTGTGGTGCATGTGATCCCATGGAAAAGGAAGGGGGTGCCAGATATAGGCCCTCCTTTCTAGATGGGATCACTGCAGCAGCGTTAGGTATCAGGTGGGGTCATGGAAAGGTCAGTGAAAAGTTAGTTTCAAAGGGTTAGCAGGTAGCCAAGGTATAGCTAATTGGGCCCAGGTGTGCCAGGTGGAGCTAGGAGGGCTGTAAGGCAAGTCAGGGATTGGACAATAGAGGTCAGGTGGTGCTAAGAAAATTCTGGAACCCAGCCAGGAAGCCTATTTAAGGGTCCAGTCTGACCAGGGCCGGTGCCGGTCTTACATCAGAGACAGCAGGAGGAGCTCCCCGCCCTACCCCCCCCCTATGTTCCCCGTCGCGGCCGGTTCACGTGGTGGGCTCACTCCGGGGGGTTTTTCTTTCGGAGGGGAGATTTGAGTCAAGTTTTTGATGCTTAATAATGGATCAGCCCGAGCCTCAAGTGACTGGGCTGGGAATTGGTGGTTATTAAAGGTTGGTGTTTCAAGAGTTGAAGTTTTAAATAAAGTTTAATATGTTATCAACAAGAAACCAGTGAACCAGGCCGTGGCCAAATGTTTTTTCCAAATAAAGGTCATATATGTTGTCAATATATGGACGTTTCAAGTGAATCAATAAACAATTTATAAGTATATTGGTTTGTGGTGTTTTTTATTCTCTCTATGCATGTTTGGGTTCCCCCCCCCCCCCGTTTTTGGTTCTTCTTTCTCCTTGTGGTGCATGTGATCCCATGTCCAATCCCTGATGACCCTGCTTTCTTTCTTCTCCATGCCTGCACTATTGCAGGGAATATCTTCAAAAAATCAGTTATCCGCTAAAGCCCCCTGTACTGACAGCGGACATCACAGAGCCGGTCCAGGCTTGGGCAAGATCGCAACAAGGAAAGGCGGGATCTGCCCACATGACTGGACCCACACCCGGCTCAGCCTCTCAGCGAACCTCTGAGAGCCTGAACCGGCCACTCCTGTCCCCTTCACACCCCAGCACTCCAGTGAGTGGTGAGGGCAAAGCAGATAGAGGGGACTGACAGTAATCACCGGTGTTTGATCGCTCAGTTCTCAGTATTAGAGCCACTGGGGTACAGATGAACATCAGACCAATGCTGCATCCACCTAAGTATGATTCGGCAAAAAAAAAAAGCCCATACTTCTCATTTAATCTCAATAACATTAAGGGGGAAAATAATGTATATAATGTGGATCTCAACTACAGAGAAAAGATATATACATATAATACAAGTGGATATTGAAGATGACCTCTTCTCCCCAATAAACTACAAGCTGAATCACTTACCAACATAAAAAAAAAAAACTTTCACAATCTTATTTTATATGTGTGTGTGTGTGTGTGTGTGTATACAGTTATATACACACTTAACATAATCCGTAAAAAAAAGGGAATATTATAAAATAAAGTGAAAGATCAAGAATAGTATATATTCTCAGACTCCATCTCAGCTTCTCAAACTTAAAATTTTAAAACATGTTAACTTTGTTAACTTATTAACATGTTAACTCCCAAACTATCTTAACTAATCTGTGGTTATAAAACAATTTATGTTCTATGACACATAATGAGTCTTTTGAACCAGTCTTTTTTTTTTTTTTTTGCCACAACCTTTCGAAAAATGTGGAAAGAAAATGAAAAGTGCTTTTTTTTTATACACAAAGTTGTCAATTTAGAAGACATTTTAAACAATCAGTATGGACATACAAAGTTGTACCCCAAAATACATGCTGCTACTCCTCCTGAGTACTGTGATATCACATGTGTGAGACCTTTTCACAGCCCTGCCACAGAGAGGCCCAAGATCCTTCAGGCATTCTAGGGGCATGAATTACATCTAATTTCCTGACTACCTATGACACTTTTAAAGGCTCTGGAGCACCAAGACACAGCTACAAAATTACCATATTTTGGAAAGAAAACACCCCAACATATTTTCTATGAGACATAATGAGTATTTTGAACATGTCATTTTTTCCCACAGTTTTTTTGAAAATGGGGAAGAAACATTAATTTTTTTTTTTCCACAAAGTTTTCAATTTATAAGATATTTCCCATATGGAAGAGAAATATATTTCCAATATATTTATTAAAAAAAATTATATATGTGACATATTGTTTTAAATATATTGGCCTACATAAATAATATATTTTTACATGTATTACAAAAATGTAAATTAAAATATATATTCCAAAGTGCAGAAAATAAGTATTTGAACACCCTGCTATTTTGCAAGTTCTCCCACTTGGAAATCATGAAGGGGTCTGAAATTGTCATCGTAGGTGCATGTCCACTGTGAAAGACATAATCAAAAAAAAAAATCCAGAAATCACAATGTATGATTTTTTTTAACTATTTGTATGATACAGCTGCAAATAAGTATTTGAACACCTGAGAAAATCAATGTTAATATTTGGTACAGTAGCCTTTGTTTGCAATTACAGAGGTCAAACGTTTCTTGTAGTTTTTCACCAGGTTTGCACACACTGGAGGAGGGATTTTGGCCCACTCCTCCACACAGATCTTCTCTAGATCAGTCAGGTTTCTGGGCTGTCGCTGAGAAACACGGAGTTTGAGCTCCCTCCAAAGATTCTCTATTGGGTTTAGGTCTGAAGACTGGCTAGGCCACACCAGAACCTTGATATGCTTCTTACAGAGCCACTCCTTGGTTATCCTGGCTGTGTGCTTTGGGTCATTGTCATGTTGGAAGACCCAGCCTCGACTCATCTTCAAAGCTCTAACTGAGGGAAGAAGCTTGTTGCCCAAAATCTTGCAATACATGCCCCGGTCATCCTCTCCTTATTACAGTGCAGTCGCCCTGTCCCATGTGCAGAAAAACACCCCCAAAGCATGATGCTACCACCCCCATGCTTCACAGTAGGGATGGTGTTCTTGGGATGGTACTCATCATTCTTCTTCCTCCAAACACGGTTAGAGGAATTATGACCAACAAGTTCTATTTTGGTCTCATCTGACCACATGACTTTCTCCCATGACTCCTCTGGATCATCCAAATGGTCATTGGCAAACTTAAGACGGGCCTTGACATGTGCTGGTTTAAGCAGGGGAACCCTCCGTGCCATGCATGATTTCAAACCATGACATCTTAGTGTATTACCAACAGTAACCTTGGAAACGGTGGTCCCAGCTCTTTTCAGGTCATTGACCAGCTCCTCCCGTGTAGTCCTGGGCTGATTTCTCACCTTTCTTAGGATCATTGAGACCCCACGAGGTGAGATTTTGCATGGAGCCCCAGTCCGAGGGAGATTGACAGTCATGTTTAGCTTCTTCCATTTTCTAATGATTGCTCCAACAGTGGACCTTTTTTCACCAAGCTGCTTGGCAATTTCCCCATAGCCCTTTCCAGCCTTGTGGAGGTGTACAATTTTGTCTCTAGTGTCTTTAGACAGCTCTTTGGTCTTGGCCATGTTAGTAGTTGGATTCTTACTGATTGTATGGGGTGGACAGGTGTCTTTATGCAGCTAATGACCTCAAACAGGTGCATCTAATTTAGGATAATAAATGGAGTGGAGGTGGATATTTTAAAGGCAGACTAACAGGTCTTTGAGGGTCAGAATTCTAGCTGATAGACAGGTGTTCAAATACTTCTTTGCAGCTGTATCATACAAATAAATAGTTAAAAAATCATAAATTGTGATTTCTGGATTTTTTTGGGGGATTATGTCTCTCACAGTGGACATGCACCTACGATGACAATTTCAGACCCCTCCATGATTTCCAAGTGGGAGAACTTGCAAAATAGCAGGGTGTTCAAATACTTATTTTCTGCACTGTATTTTAAAATATTTTTTTTTTAAATATATTTTCCAGTTATTTTTGAACATATAAAAAAAATGCATTTAAGCATATATTTTTAAAAATACTTGTAAATGCATTCCAAAAAATATAATTTAAATGTATTTTCCAAAGACATATATTGGAAACTATGGGCCAGATTCTCTAAAGAGATACGCCGGCGTTTCGTAGGAAACACCGTTGTATCTCTGTTTTTTTTACTGGGTATCTATGCGTGTGATTCCTAGAATCACTTACGCATAGATACAGTGAAGTTTCGACATGTGTAAAACAATGACACTGTCGGATCGTAGATGTAATGACATCGCTGGCCGCTAGGTGGCCTTTACGATGATTTCTCATTTGCCTATGCAAATGAGCCTAATCCGACGATTCCCGAACGTTTTTACGCCGCCCGTCGTCGTTACGTTGTTTCCGTACGCGGAAGGTTACCCCTATATGAGGGGTAACCTTACGAAGTTCCGTCTTTGCCATATTAAGTATGGCGTCGGGTCAGCGTCGTCTTTTTCTGTCGGTTACGTTGTTTTACTAAGTCGTTCGCGAATAGGGATTTACGTAAACGACGCTCACGTCGGCTTCATTCATTTTTTCCCGACGTGAGCTGGAGCATGCGCACTGGGCTATTTTTGAGGTCGGCGCATGCGCAGTTCGATCGACACGGGGGCGCGCTTAATTTAAATACAAGCCGTCCCCTTTGAATTACGCGGGGATACGCAGAGCCATTTACACTAGGCTGACGCAACTTACGGCGGCATAGTGTAAATGGCTTACGCTACGCTAGCGGCAATTCTACGGGAATCTGGCCCTATATTTTTAAAATATATTCTTCAGATTTATTTAGCATATAATTTTTTTTATTTCAACATGTATTTTTACATATATTTGTAAATGCATTCCAAAAATATAATTTAAATGTATTTCCCAAAGATATATATGAGAAAATATGTTATTCTGACAATTTCTAACATCTAGTAAAGACATTTCAACATATATTTTTTCTTATATTTTTGTAATATTGACTTGGAAGAAAAAAACTATAACATAGATACAATTCTGACTACATTTATAAAAGACCCACTCAAAACCAAAAGATTCAAACATAAAATATATTTTTTTGTAGATTTCAAACACATCCATTTATTACAAAGCAGATAAACCTATTGCATCTACCTTCCATTCCCAAACAATTTTTGTACAAGTCATTCTGAATTGAGAGCTTGACGGCTGACCGGCAAAAAGAAAAATACAGCAGGTCCAGTTACCTTGATTTATTGATTGACCTGAATGAATGAGAACCTTCACAGACATCCACCCCCACAGTCCAAGGAACTAGTCTGCTTACAGGGTACCAAGAGGAAAGCCGAACTTTGGATAAAAATCTTCAATGTTCTGTTTAATCCATGAATCGGTACAGTAGTTACACTATTATTACCAAACTTGCTCATCCATGTCTCTATGGACCTTGCACTGGTGCGCAGTCATGTTGGAACAGGAAGGGGCCATCCCCAAACTGTTCCCACAAAGTTGGGAGCATGAAATTGTCCAAAATGTCTTGGTATGCCGACGCTTTAAGAGTTTCCTTCACTGGAACTTAGCAGCCAAGCCCAACCCCTGAAAAACAACTCCACACCATAATCCCCCTCCACCAAATGATTTGAACCAGTGCACAAAGCAAGGTCCATAAAGACATGGATCAGCGAGTTTGGGGTGGAGGAACTTGACTGGCCTGTACAGAGTCCTAACCTTAACCCCATAGAACACCTATTGGATGAATTAGAGTGGAGACTGTGAGCCAAGCCTTCTCATCCAACAAAAGTGCATGACCTCACAAATACGCTTCTGGAAGAATGGTCAAACATTTTCATAGACATACTCCTAAACCTTGTGAACAGCCTTCCCAGAAGAGTTAAAGCTGTTATAGATTGGGATGTCATTAAAGTTCATGTTCGTGTAAAGGCAGGTGTCCCAATACTTTTGGCAATATAGTATATATACTGTATATTCTTTTTATACTAAGTCTAGTCTATCGTTTGGACTTAGTACTTGCTGAAGGGTAATGGGGCGGAGAGAATTCCCGCAGCCAATTAAGAGGAATTGGGGATTAAAGTTCCTGCACATACTGTAGCTGTTGACTTTTAATATTAGGACACTTAGGACCCTTTCACACGGGCGGACTGTTTAGGTCTGCCTGTCAGTTTTTTCGGCGGACCTGAACGGGCGCTCCATGTAAGTTCATGGAGCGATGGATGTCAGCGGTGACCATGTCCGATACATCACCATCTGTCCTGGTGGATCTCTCCATAGGACTCAGCGGCGCTCGAGCAGAGAGCAGAGAGGGACCTGTCATCCGCTGGCTCAGCAGAGATCAACGGAGAGATCTCCCGCTGAGTTGGTGGATTGCGTGGCAACGGATCCGCCTCGTGTGTATGAGGCCTTACCTGTGCACTGAGGTAACTACATACTAAAGGCAAGTATGTTTTTTTTTGCTTTGTGGAACATCCCTACTTTTACCTTGGGTGAAACCCTACTGAATTATTTTTGATCTAGTGGGGGGTCAGCAGCAGACTGGAGGAAACCCTCCAGTCATGTAAAGGTACATTTTTGTCCACAAGTAATTCATTTCTTACACATGAAATACATGGATATAGTGAGAAAATAGGCCATTATGTTACACAAAGTTTTTATGCATTTCTATAGAGTTGCCTGGCCTATTGGATACTTTGAAAACCACAAGAGCGCAGCTAATAGCACTGAAAGATGATGGTGGCAGTTCATCCTGTGTGGGTGTATCGTGTGCATCAGCATCTGTCCCATCTGAAGCGTTGAGCTCATCTCTTTCTCAAGCGATCACTTGTAAACAAACCGGCATCATGTGGTGACGCTGGTTCCTCCCTCCCCTCTCTGTACCGAACGGTACATTGTGAGAAGAGAGGGGAGAGAGCGGAGGCAGCAGCAGTGATGTGGTCTGGATCTGTGACAAATGTAGTCACAGATCAAGCCATCCATCCCTGCTCAGCCATCCCTGCCCAATACTTACAATACCCTGCAATACTCTGCAATACCCCACAATACTCTGCAATACCCCACAATACTCTGCAATATCCCGCAATACACTGCAATACCTTGAAATACTCTGCAATACCCCACAATACTCTGCAATACCCTGCAATACTCTGCAATACACCACAATACCCCACAATACTCTGCAATACCCCGCAATACTCTTCAATACCCCACAATACTCTGCAATACCCCGAAATACTCTGCAATACCCTGCAATAAGCCCCCCTTTTGCTTCTACCGACTCAATGCTACGATCAAAGCCAGGACTGTTTTTTTTTAGGCTTCCCAGCCTAGCGGTGAGATGATTTTTGTGAAAAAACATGTCAAACTAAAATAAAGTAAAGTAAAGTGAACAATAATATATATATATTTTTTTTAAAGCGCCCCTGTCCCCGTGTGCTCGCATGCAGAAGCAAACGCACACGTAAGTCCCACCCACATATGAAAACGGTGTTCAACCCACACATATGAGTTATCGCTGCGAACGTTTGAGCGAGAGCAATAATTTTGGCCCTAGACCTCCTCTGTAACTAAAAACATATAACCAGTAAAAATATTTAAAGCGTCGCCTATGGGGATTTTTAAGTAGCGAAGTTTGGTGCCATTCCACGAGCGTGTGCAATTTTGAAGGGTGACATGTTGGGTATCTATTTACTCGGCATAACTTCATCTTTCACATTATGCAAAAACATTGGGCTAACTTTACTGATTTGTTTTTTTTAAGCACAAAACAGTTTTTTTTTAAAACACGTTAGAAAAATTGCTGCGCAAATACCATGTGAGATAACAAGTTGAAACGTCCACCATTGTATTCTCTAAGGTCTTTGCTAAAAAAACATATTCAATGTTTTGGGGTTCTATGTAATTTTCTAGTAAATAAATGATGATTTTTAAATGTAGGAGAGAAATGTCAGCATTGGCATGGGTGCTCCAGAACGCCTGAAGGTGCTCCCTGCATGTTGGGCCTCTGTATGTGGCCACGCTGTGTAAAAGTCTCACATGTGGTATCGCCATACTCGGGAGGAATAGCAGAATGTGTTTTGGGGTGTAATTTGTGGTATGCATATGCTGTGTGTGAGAAAAAACCTGCTTATATGAAAATTTTGTGAAAAAAAAATAAATAAAAGAAAAAAAAATCTTGATTTTGCAAAGAACTGTGGGAACAAATTACAACTTCAAAAAACTCACAATGCCTTTTTTTCTAATTACCTTGGACTGTCTTCTTTGCAAAAAGAGGTCATTTGGGGGGTATTTATACTTTTCTGGAATGTTAGGGTCCCAAGAAATGAGGCCATCAGTACTTCAGGTGTGATCAATTTTCAGATATTGGCACCATAGCTTGTAGACTCTATAACTTTCACAAAGACCAAATAATATACACAAATGTGTACTTATTTTTACCAAAGACATGTAGCAGTATACATTTTGGCCAAAATTTATGAAGAAAAATTACAAATTTGCTAAATTTTATAGCAGAAACAAAGAACAATTATTTTTTTTTTACAGAATTTTCAATCTTTTTTCTCTTATAGCGCAAAAAATAAAAAACCCAATGGTGATTAAGTAACAACAAAAGAAAGCTCTATTTGTGTGAAAAAAAGGACGCAAATTTCATTTGGGTACAGTGTTGTATGACTGAGTTATTGTCATTCAAATTGTGAGAGCACTGAAAGCTGAAAATTGGTCTGGTTATTAAGGGGGTTTAAGTGCCCAGTGGTCAAGTGGTTAAAGAGAAGGTGCATGTCAGGAAGCCTCAGAATGTAAGAAGTTTAGAAGAGGTAATTCGAGAAGAGTGTGGGAAAGTGCCAAGTGAAATGTTGCAAAGGGCTGTACAGAACATTCAGCCCCACCCGGAGAAATGTGTTCCTGATGCATATGTTGAATTTTAGAAATCTCATAACTAGACTACCTTGTTATACCACTTACATTCCCTCCGTTAATGTAATTTACCTTGTAATAAGCATAAAAAAAAAAAAATTGACATAATTATGGATCACCCTGTATATGAATGTTCACCAAATTGTTTTAAACTGCAACAAGTAAAATAGTAGGCTAAAGAAAAATACTGGGACCATACTGTACCAATTTACTCATCGGGAATAATACAAACTTATAGTGCTTCCCATAATATCAAAATAGGTTTTAAATTACTGTGCATACTCAAAATAATCCTTTGTTAACATTGATTTGTCAGACTGCAATGATATAATGGTGTTTATAAAATTACAACTGCAACAGGGATAGAGGTAAGTGAGCGGCCTTTAAAGACAACTTGTACCAAAAGTACAGTTGTTCATCCAATTCTAAGACTTAAGACTAGTACACAGGGGTCAAATGTTGGGTGACATCGACCAGTTCAATAGAAACCGGCCGACATACGACCCCTGTGTATGGCAGCCGGTCTGACAGAAGCCTGCCATTAGGCCGGCTTCTGTCGAAGAGTCATGACCGAAAACAGTCTGACGACTGGCTCCCGGTGGCTGAGAGCGCTAACCGGAGTGTTCTGGCGGGGGGGGAGGGGGCATCCCTATCAGAACACAATAGTACAGCAGGGAGATCCCTTTACTAACATTGGATTGTGGGGTGTGTTACAAAGGTGGGGGTCGACACTAGGGAGCCAAGCCCAACATGGGTCTTTAACTGAAAATCTCCAGGGTCTTTGCATTAAAAAATGTTCCTCTAGTGTTAAAAGTGGTTGTAAACCCTAGAAAAAAATAAAATGTGCAAGTCAAAGGCATAATGAGGTAGTATGCATAGCATATCAGCTCATTATGAATTGCTTACCTGAGATCAAAGCCTCTGGATATCGCAGGCTCCCACGCTGTGATTGTCCAAAGCCGCGATGACATCACTTCCGCGCATGCGCACGTGAGCTGTCGGTAACGGCACACTCATGTTGCTTCAGTGTGCATGTGTCGATGACGTCGGCATATCCAAATATAGGGGATATCTCCTAAACTGCACAGGTTTAGAAGATATCCAGTGTAGCTACAGGTAAGCCTTATTATAGGGTTACCTGTAGCAAAAAGTGGTTGTAAAGGGTTTACAACCACTTTAAAACCTTTCCCTACATTTACCTTTTCACAGTTTTCTTTACTTGTAATGATATCTAACTTTAAAGGGTCTAAAAGAATGTTTCCCGCAGCGAGCTTTAAATTCAGTTATATGAAATGTTATCTTATTTAGAATTTTTATGAGAAATATAAACAGACACTAACTTCCTGCACACTCAGTTTCTTGCGCAAAAACCCAAGCAGTAAACAACTAAAAAATCATTGTAGGAAACAAGCAAAAACACATATTACCGTAGTTAAGAATTGAATTTGAAGCGTGTTGCTAAAAAAGTGAAACTTCAGAGGTGAAGGAAACTGGTGAAAAGTTATTTTTAGTCTTTATAATCAACCTGAAATACAACAGAAAAATTGATTTCACATAAATAGTATTTAAGTAATAAAAGCTTACTGCTTGATTTGCTTGAAATACCAGTGGTACTAATAGCTTTGTTAATATGGTGAGGTTACTAAATTAAAAAAGCAAGAACATTATAATTTTATCCTTTAATAGGATCTAACCCATGATTATTATTACAGTTGTCTATATTACATTTTATTATGCAACAGCAACAAGGGTGTACTTTGTTACTTTGTGAATATTAAGGCTGTAACTAATACACACTACATAACTAGTGAAGGAAACTTGTTTGTCTGTTGAAAGCAACCATAGTAAAGTTCTTACCTTTTCACATGTGAACATGCAGAAAAGAAGTTAAACTATCATTTAAAGTGAATTCAAAAACAACAATTTAAGACATCAAAGTTTACCAAAGTTGAGGGGGCGTGGCTTGCGTGCGCACGAGAATTGATGCCTGAGCTGTGAGCTCCGCTACTCAGACCGGACAACAAGCAACTACCGGGCGAATTCGCCGCCACATTCAACACCATGGAATCAGATCCGTCTCCCCCAAATCCCGCCGACACAATGACCCGCAAGTGGTTGCAAGAAAGAGGCCCAAAAAAGCTGGAATCCCTCTCCTTCCAGCCCCGCCGAAAGAACCAAGATGGCGCCGCCGGAGGAACAGCGAGGCAGCTGCTAGATTTCACTAGCCTCCCTGGAGCTCATCCACAGGACCTGCAGACCACACTGCAGCACTCCCTTCCTCCTGATTCCTCACCTGCAACCGGATGGATCTTTCTAAACAGGCCCCGGTCACAGTGAGTACAGGCCTTCATGATGACTCTGCTATATCTTCCCTGCAGTCCTCCATTGCTCAGTTCCCGACAACGGGACAACCGGTGCTGGACACAACTATGAAGGACATGCTCATGACATTACAATCCTCCCTCATGACTAACTTGTCATCGCTGATTAATACCCTGAAAGCCTTGGAATTATCCCGATTCCTCCTCCTCCTCCTATGCCACATCCTCTTCCATCATCGCCCAAAGCGTTTTTTCAAGGAGGCATAGAACTGGGATAGTCACACTGAGAACGGCGTCATCAGCACTGGCCATGTTGGTGGAGTATTCGAAACAGCGCAACAAGGCACACAGGTCTTGCATAGTGGCCCAGTTATTGGTGATGAAATGGTTCAGATCCTGCAGAGCGACTCACGCGTGCATGCTGCAGCTGAAACTCCTCTATCGCCTGTTGCTGCTCGCACAGTCTGGCCAGCATGTGCAAGGTGGAGTTCCACCTTGTGGGCACGTAACATATGAGGCGGTGAGCGGGAAGGCGGAAGTTACGCTGCAGCGCTGACAGGCGAGCAGCAGCAGGGTGAGAACGCTGAAAGTGCACACACACGGCCCGCACTTTCTGCAGCAGCTGTGGCATATCGGGGTAACTTTTAAGGAACCTCTGCACCACCAAATTCAGCACATGCGCCAGGCAAAGGATGTGCGTCAAACCGGCTAGGCCCAGAGCTGCTACGAGATTTCGCCCATTATCGCGCACCACCAGGCCCGGCTTGGGGCTCACTGCCACCAACCACTAATCAGTCTGTTGTTCCATGTCCCTCCACAACTCCTGCACGGTGTGGGTTTTTTCCCCCAAACAGGAACGTTTTAAAACTGCCTGCTGTCGTTTACCCATGGCTGTGCTGAAGTTGGTGGTGAATGTGTTACGCTGATCGCATGAGGAGACGGTAGAGGATGAGGAAGCGGAGTAGAAGTTAGCAACAGGAGGCAAACTGAAGCACCCTGCAATCCTCGGTGGTGGAAGGACTGCTATCCACCTCAGGCCCAGCTGCACTGCATTTACCGAGTGTGCTGTTAAGAAGATATAATGTCCCTGACCGTGCTTACTGGTCCACGTATCCGTAGTTAGGTGGACCTTGGCACAGATGGCGTTGCGCTGTCCACACCTGACTTTGTTCCCCACTTGGTTGTGCAGGGAAGGGATGGCTTGCCTGGAAAAGTAATGGCGGCTGGGCACGACGTACTGTGGGACAGCCAATGCCATCAGGCTTTTAAAACTCTGCGTCTCCACCAGACCGAATGACAGCATTTCAAAGGCCAGGAATTTTGAAATGCTGGCATTCAGGCCCAGGGATCGCGGGTGGGTAGGGGGGGGGGGTACTTCCTCTTCTGCTCCAGTGTTTGGGAGATAGAGAGCTGAACGCTTCCATGGGACATTGTGTAGATGGTTGGTGACCCAGGTGGTAGTGTTGCTTGCCGATCCTCTGATTGCGGGGTGGCAGTTGCCCCTGTCACTACAGAGGTGGATGAACAGGCCGAGACTTAAGCAGAAGAGGAAGCAGGAGGAGCCAGAGACCTTTCTTGGTTTTTGAGGTGTCTACTCCACTGCAGCTTGTGCTTTGCACTTGGATGCCTGGTCATGCAGGTTGTGCTCAGGTTGAGAACGTTTATGCCTCGCTTCAGGCTCTGATTGCACATCGTGCAAACCACTCGTGTCTTGTCATCAGCACATTGTGTGAAGAACTGCCATGCTAGGGAACTCCTTGGACCTGACTTTGGTGTGCCCGGTCCCTTGCTGTGTTAGGCAGTAGCAGGTGTACTGTCTAGGGGACGGACACTCCGCTTTTGCACCCTGCTCCCTCTTCTGCTGTGCTGGTGGCTCTGTGCGACCACCGCCTCTTCCTCCGAACTACACAGGTCACCTGCATGACGTTGATTCCATGTGGGGTCGAGGACCTCATCGTCCTCCACATCATCTTCCACCCAGTCTTCACCCCTGCCCTCCTTGTCGGTCTACACAATTGCGAAAGCAGCAGCAGTTGGCAACTGTGATTCTTCATCATCCGAGACGTGCTGTGATGGTCCCCCCATGCACTCATCTTGAAACATAAGTGGTTGGGCATCGGTACACTCAATCTCTTCCACTTCTGGGGCAGGGCTAGGTAGATGGCCCAGGGAAAACATGCTAACAGAGTCATCAAAAAGCAGAAGAGACTGCTGCATGATTTGGGGCTCAGATTGATTGGCTGATTTGCAAGGGGGTAAGGTGAAAGACTGATGACATCGACTGCAGGTGCCAACTCTGATGTTTCAGCACAAGACTGGTTGGGAGACAATGTGAAGGAACTGGAAGCACTGTCAGCAACCCAATCTACTATCGCCTGTACTGCTCCTGGCCTCAACATTTGTACAGCCGGATTAGGCCCCACCAAATATCGCTGCAGGCTCTGTCGCCTACTCACACCTGAGAAAGGTGTTTCACTTGTGCGTGTAGCTGGCACAGATCGACCATGTCCTCTCCCTGTAACAGGAGCTCCACCAGCAGCACCACGACAGGGGCCACGTCCCTTGTTTGGCGTTTTCCTCATATTTCTCAAATGTAGGATCTTGCCCTAAATGGGTGTTTTTTTAATAGCACAATAGAAGAACAGTATATAAAGGGTGTATCTCACACGTACAGATATGCAGGAAAAGCACCAAAAAGAATTATTTGCCCTAAATATTTTTTTTTTTTTTGAATAGCACAATAGAAGAACAGTAGCTAAAGTGTTTATCTCACACGTACAGATATGGAGGAAACACTGCAAGCACTGGATAAAACACTGCAAACACTGGAGGAAACACTGCAACATATTTTTTTTGCCCTAAATCTGTGTTTTTTTTAATAGAACAATAGAAGCACATTTGCTAAAGTGTTTATCTCACATGTACAGATATGCAGGAAACACTGCAAACACTGAAGGAAACACTGCAAAATATATTTTTGGCACCAAACTGGGTGTTATTTGAATAGAACAGTAGAAGAACACTAGCTAAAGTGTTTATCTCACACCTACAGATATGGAGGAAACACTGCAAGCACTGGAGGAAACACTGCAAACACTGAAGGAAACACTGCAAACACTGGAGGAAACACTGCAAAATATTTGTTTTGCCCTAAATGGGTGTTTTTTGAATAGCAAAATACAAGAAAAATAGCTAAAGTGTTTATCTCACACATACAGATATGGAGGAAACACTGCAAGCACTGGATGAAACACTGGAGGAAACACTGCAAACACTGGAGGAAACAATGCAAAATATATTTTTGGCACCAAACTGGGTGTTATTTGAATAGAACAGTAGAAGAACACTAGCTAAAGTGTTCATCTCACATGTACAGATATGGAGGAAACACTGCAAGCACTGGAGGAAACACTGCAAACACTAGAGGAAACACTGCAAACACTGGAGGAAACACTGCAAAATATTTTTTTTTGCCCTAAATGGGTGTTTTTTGAATAGAACAATAGAAGAACACTAGCTAAAGTGTTTATCTCACACGTACAGATATTGAGGAAACACTGCAAACACTGGGGGAAACACTGCAAAATAGTTTTTTGCCCCAAATGGGTGTTTTTTGAATAGCACAATAGAAGAACACTAGCTAAAGTGTTTATCACACATACAGATATGTAGGAAACACAAACTATTTTTTTTTGTTGCTCTAAATGGATTTTGAATAGCACAATAGAAGAAAAGTATCTTGCAGAGTATCTCACAGTAACATATGCAGTGCTGGTGTACTTAGATTTCTGAAGCAGGACAGACTTCTATCTAAATCTCTCCCTACAAGCACAATCAGGAACCTTTCCCTAAACTATCTTGCAGAGTATCTCAGAGTAACATATGCAGTGCTGGTGTTTCTGAAGCAGGACAGTCTAACTCCTATCTAAATCTCTCCCTGAGAGCAGCAGCGGCAGCCTTTGCCTACCCTAGCTAAAGCAGAGTGACGAGCTGTGCTGTGTGCCTCTAGCTTATATAGAGGCTGGGTCACATGCTGAGTCACATGCAGCACTGGCCAATCACAGCCATGCCATTAGTAGGCATGGCTGTGATGGCTTCTAGGTCACACAAGTAAAACAAATGGTGATTGACTGCCCTACAGTGTGCCATTACATTGCCGAACACCGAACCCGAACCCGAACTTTAGAGTTCGGGTTAGCTCAACCCTACTTACGGGCTCTTCTCCTTGAAAAACATGAAAAATCATACAGAATACTTAAAGCCACTTCCTATACTACAGGGAACAAAGCAGGTAAAGCAATGTCCCTGAGAGTCAAAGGTCACAGTAACAAAACAAAAATTCCTTATTTACATCACCCCCACACCAACGAAAAACTCCTTAAGCCCCAATCAATAGCAAATGCCTTTAGTACGTACTATAAGGACCTATATAATCTCAAAGATGACCCCTCCACTACCCAACCTTCCCCTGCCATGATTAAATCGTTCCTAGACAGTGTTAATCTTCCATTTGTCAGGCCTACACAACTCTCTACGTTGAACGACCCCTTCACGACCAACAAAATACTAAAAGTAATCGATAAACTCCCCTCCTCCAAATCCCCGGGCCCAGATGGCTTTACTGGGGAATACTATAAACAATTTAAAGATATCTTAGCCCCCACTATGTGCCAAACATTCAATTTACCCCCCAATTTCGCCTCCTTTCCTGCTGAAATGCTTGCTGCCATGGTGGTAACCCTGCCTAAGCCGGGCAAAGAACCCGACTCCACAAAACATTTCCGACCTATCTCGTTGGTAAATCTTGACTTAAAAATGTCATGCCAAACTCATAGCCAACAGACTAGAAAACATTCTCCCCTCTCTCATATCTCAAGACCAATCAGGATTTACCAAGGGGCGTCAAGCCTCGGATGCCACTAGACGGATGATTAATGTTATACACCATGCTGAGACCACCAAATTGCCTTCTCTGCTTCTATCCCTTGATGTCGAGAAGGCATTTGACAGGGTCCACTGGGGTTACATCTCGGCAGTGCTAACCAAATTTGGCCTTACAGGTAATATTCATGATGCAATCATGGCTTTGTATTCCAACCCCCCAGGCTCGAGAATTCTCGGAGGATTCCCTCTCCACACCCCTCCAGATCTCCAATGGCACGAGACAGGGTTGTCCATTATCACCCTTAATATTCAATCTCGTTATGGAGCCCCTAGCAGAAAATATAAGATCTAATGACGAAATCTCTGGTATACCTATAGCGAACTTGGAAGACAAGATCAGCTTATTCGCAGACAATGTGATCCTCATGATAACTGACCCAGACCGCTCCCTGCCCGAGATCCAGAGGACGCTTGCCTGGTACAGTGATGTTTCTTTTTACAAAGCCAATGAGACTAAATCATACATACTTAACCTGGGTTTAGACGAACGTACTAGAAATCGGATTAAACTCCGATTCCCATATGTCTGGGCAGATAATAGCATAACGTATCTGGGAATCCAGCTCACTACATCTACGAAAACTTTGTTTTCTTCTAATTATCTACCGATTCGCACCAAAATGCAGGCAGATCTCGCTAGGTTGGCGTCCTTTGAGTTCTCATGTTTGGGCCACCTAGCGGCGTTCAAAATGTTCCATCTTCCTCAAATATTATATCTCTTTCGGACTATTCCCATCCCTATACCCCTTAGGTACTTTGCATCACTACAATCGATCCTATCAAAATGTATTTGGAGGGGCAAGAAAGCCAGATGTAGTCATACTCAATTAGTAATGCATCGTTCAGCAGGGGGCCTGGGATATGTTAACTTCCAAGACTATTACATGGCTTCCATCCTTACACAAACTAGGGAATGGTTCTTACCCTCCCCTCCTCTCACACCAATGGGTAAAATTAAAGAATCCTCAGTTCCACACAACAACCTTTCTGCCTGGCTGTTCGCTACCACAATGGGGGCAAGAACCCCTGCCCGATTATCTCCGACTATACTAGCGACCTTTAAAGTTTGGACCCAATTCACAGTTATCCATGAATCACCCCATACATTCCACAATTCCCATTCTTATAGAGGTCCTGCAACTTCTGATGGTATCAACATCTCACTCTTGTTGGAAGGCCAGGGGTTTAATCCACATATCTAATCTGATTGATGGTGACAAACTCAAAACTTTTTCTGATTTACAAAAAGAGTATCAACTCCCAAATTCTGATTTATTCCTATACTTACGTACCCGACACTCTCTTACCTAACTTTCAACATGGACTTGTACAATCCCTCAAAAAACCTGGATCTACTATAGATCCCCTTTGGTAATAAAAAAGGAATATCAATGTTCTATCATTTATTTTGTTCCAAAACTACATTCACTAGCTCCACTGCAATATCTAGGTGGGAAAGAGATCTGGGACAACACTTCACACTAGATCAATGGGAAAAGGCTTGCCACTCCACTTATAAGGCCACATGCTGCTCCACTCTGTGGGAACTTGCGTTTAAGCTGACCTATCGTTGGTACCTGACTCCTGAGAAACTGTCCAAATCTGACACTTCACTTGAGAATACATGTTGGAGGAAGTGTGGAAATAAAGGTGACTTAATACATACTCTGTGGGAATGCTCTAGACTTACCCTGTTTTGGCAATTGGTGTTTCAACTCCTACTTGACGTCACAAAACTATCAATAGACAAACAACCGTCCTTGGCACTAATCTCTTTGATTATAGAACGTTTCCCCAACCCAACGAGGACTATCATACTACATATACTCCTAGACGCACGCCTCAGTATCACTAGGAAATGGAAAGATCCAGACCCCCCTACTCTCCGTGACGTAATCCACATCACACACACACATTTCACACATTAAACAACGTTAGCATTACGTCACGGTAACAAAACACAAAACCTCAGGAAATGGCAACAGTGGATTGACTGGATTAGCTCTCCAGGTCTTGTCGAATCATTCGATTCTCATCTTTGGATGAAAACTTTATATGAGTTACAACACTATAATGTGTAAAACCCACATTATACACACCCTCTTTACGTTCTATATGCTTTCAATGTTTTGATTGCTGACACTGTTATTGTACTTCAGAGATGTAAATGTGTGTGTGTGTGTGTGGGGGGGGGGGGGGGGGGTGGGTGGCGCCTCTGTACGGGCACAGTTTGGCACCCAGTAGGGGTGCTCGGGGGGAGATGCCCCTGCTTCACCCTCAGATGATGCGCATGTACTTATCTGATCGTCTCTGAGTACCCTGTTATGTTCAATATATGATACTCAAAATTGTTTGTTACAATCCCCACTTCGCTGCCTGTGCCGTACAATGCCTTATCCATCACATGGTGGGATGTTCTTCTGTCCTATCATATTGTTAAATATGTTCTCTTGAAAAAGAAAATGTATGTGTACCTCTGAATCTGTAACATGTAACTTCTACCAATAAAAATCTATTGAGGAAAAAAAAAAGTTTACCAAAGTTGGCCAGATTTGCTGGTTGGAAGCTGAAGAGTATGAACATTGAGTGGAGAGTAAAAAACTGTTTTTCTTTTGACTGCTGGTGATTGCTATGTTTAGGTTCCTTTTGGGGTAAGGTGATCAGATTTTTAAAATGAAATCCGGAGACATATTTTTATATATTTTTTGGCAAATGGTAAACTATTTTATAAGCATATTTTCCTCAAACTATATATGAAGTGTATGTGGTATGTGTTTATGGAATGATTTATGATATATGCGTTATTTCTCACATTTCGTTCATGAGATAAAAGTACAAGAGAGGTGCGGAGTGTATGGCAGAGAGTAGTATGCACAGGAGAGGGGTTCGGAGTGTATGGAGGTGGGTGGTATGTACAGGAGAGGGGTGCAGAGTGTATGGAGGTGGGTGTAATGTACAGGAGAGGGGTGCGGAGTGTATGGAGGTGGGTGGTATGTACAGAAGAGGGGTGCGGAGTGTATGGCGGTGGGTGGTATGTACTGGAGAGAAATGCGGAGTGTATGGAGGTGGGTTGTAGGTACAGGAGAGGGGTGCAGAGTGTATAGTGGTAGGTGGTATGTACAGGAGAGAGGTGCGGAGTGTATGGCGGTGGGTGGTATGTACAGGAGAGAGGTGCGGTGGTTGGTATGTACAGGAGAGGGGTGCAGGGTGTATGGCAGTGGGTGAGTGCGTAAGACACTTCCCGCATTACAGGCGGCCAAAGACATGTCTCACAAACCGGACAGGTGGCAACCCTAAGTCCGCCCCTGCAACCCAGGGCCAAAATCAGGGACATACAGGCTCCTGGGACAGTGTCCTCAGTCCGGGGACTGTCCCTGGAAATCGGGGATATCTGGTCACCCTATTTTGGGGTCTCTCCTTGGAGCTTTTTACCATCCTTTTTCTGTCACTTTGTAAACAGACTTTTTTTTCCTTTCCTTCATTTAGACTACTAATTAAGGGGAGTGGTTAATTGGTCACAGGTGGTTGAGGTCCTATATAACTTTCGGTAGAACTAATTTCTGAGCCTGCTCCTCTGTTAACTTGACACATTTTTGTTTGCTGGAGCTCTGACCAAGTGGAACTGGACTAAGTGGTGAGTTAAAAACCAGAGTTGAAAACAAGAGAATATAACAGGAGTCATCAAACTTATAAGTAACATCTGAAATTTCCTGTTAGTAACATTATTATTGTTACTGGGAAAATGGGGGTTAGCAAGATTGAATTTTTTGGGCAGAGCACAGTGTGCCACATGTATACAACAATGAAGCAACAGCCAGCTCCAGGATGATTACCACTGCAGCAGATTGAGAGGGTTGCCCTTTTGGAAGCTCACATTAGAGATCTGAAGGAGCAAATTGCAACACTGGACAAAACGAATAACATTGAAAGGGGTCCTCTGCTTGCTTAGCAGGTGGTCATTGGTAAGTCAGGTTTATTAGGTAGGAAGATGGGTTAATACAGTTAGAGGGAGTAGTAGGGGCTCACAGAAAAAGAAAGGCCAGCCCTGGGTTTGAGAACCCTAACCGATTTGCCAAATTGGGTGAAGATGTGGGGATTTCAAGCTCAGAGGTGGCAGCCCTAGATGTCACTGCTCCCTCTAACAGCCAGGAGAGCATCCCATCAAGTAGGGGTGGTGAGTGGAGTGCAGGTAGGCCTAGGCAGTTGATGGTCATAGGGCATTCTATAATCAGAAGGACTGATCGAATCATTTGTTGCCAGGATCGCCTCAACCAAAAAGTTTGCTGTCTCCCTGGTGCCAGGGTTCGGCATGCGGTGGACCGGGTTGATAAATTACTGGGAGGGGTTGGGCATGACCCAGCTGTCTTGGTCCATGTTGGAACCAATGACAGAATATATGGAGGGTGGAGGCTCCTTAAAAAACAATTTAAAGACCTAGGCCTCAAGTAGAAGGAAAAGACCTCCAAGGCGATATTCTCTGAAACAAAGGAAAGGCAGGGGGTGATTAAAGAGCTGAATGCATGCCTAAAGACCTGGTGTTAGGAGGAGGGATTTGGGTTTTTAGAGCACTGGGCTGACTTTCCATTGGGGTGCAACCTGTATGCTAAAGATGGTTTGCATCTAACTGGAAGGGGGTCTACTGTGCTGGGGAGAGTTTTATGGGAAGGCTGGAGGAGTATTTAAACTAGGATTGTTGGGGAGGGTGAATTTGATAATAATAGGGCAGGCACGTCAGACAGGGGTCACCCTCTATTGGTGGGTGGAATGGGGAAAGATGGGGGAGGGCTATGGCAGATGTGGAAAGGTTTACTTGTAAGCCTATAATTGCACTAAAGTGTCATAGTACTATGTTTAGATTGGTCAAAGAGGTGACTGGGGAGGAGAGGAGTAGCAGTATATCATCCGCGAATATGTGCTTGTGTTTGCAGATGATCCCAAATTTTGATGGCTAGCGGCTCCAGCCCTATAATAAACAATAAGGGGGACAGGTCCCTCTACATATGTCTATGTTTTGTGACTGATAGTCCTTAACTACGAGGTGTGCTGTGGGAGCGCTATCTATTATTTTAAGCATCATCAAGAATTTCGAGCCAAACCCGTAGCGTTCCAAAATGAAGAAAAGATAATCCCAGAATAGGGAATCAAAGGCCTTATGGAGGTCTAATGATAACAACAGCACCCCCTCGGTCCCCCACCATCCCAGCCTGAGTTCAAAGCAGATATGATATCAATAATCTGTCTGGTCTGATCTGGGGCTTGCCTACTGGGAACGAACCCTACCTGGTCTGGGTGGATGTATTTTGATAGGAACGAGTTCATGCGAGTGGCTAAAATCGTTGTCATTATTTTAAAGGTCAACATTAATTAAAGATTTTGGGCGATAATTCGCGCAGTCCCCGTGGTCTTTGTTCGGTTTTGGTATAACATGAATAAATGCCTTATTCTCATGCGGTGGTAAAGGGGAACCTTTCCTTAATTTGTTGTAAAAAGAGCATAGATGTGGGGTCAGAATCTCAACGTATTTGCCAAAATAGTGGCCTGAGAATCCATCTGGACCGGCAACTTTGATGGATTTAGATGTTCAATAGCTGCTACTACTTCTCCTACTGTAAATTCTGCTCCCATTAACTCTACATAAACTCGAGCCAGTGTAGGGAGCGGGATACCTCAGAGGAACTTCTCCGGCTTATGCTTGTGGAAAGAATTAGGGGAGTGATATTGTTTAGAATAAAAAGTGAAAAATTCACATAGTATTAACTGAGGATTCTGGGTTGTTTGGCCATTCTGGAATTTAGGCAGTGCAGGATTAAATGGTCTAGGAGTTTTTTTTTCTTGCCAGTAGTTTATTGGGTTTATCCCCCATGGTATAGTATCGGTGTCTGGACCATCTAATGTATTCCTCTGCTTTCGCAGTGAGGCCGCCGTAGTTTAGGGCCATTCTCACTGCATCAATCTGGTCTGTAAAATCAACATGCTGTTTGGTTCTTTGTTCTCGCATGAGGCAACACAGTTCCTCATCCTGTTGTCCGATCGTTTGTTCTCGTTTAACTCTGGAGTCTAGTTATAATAATTTACTGTGTATTGTAGCCTTATGGCTGCCCAAATCATAGTTGGAGAGGAGGCAGAGGAGGGATTGTCCTGAAAGTATTGTTGGAGAGCAGTTTCAACTTCTTTGGAAATAATAGGATCATTTAATATGGACTTGTTTAATCGCCAAGATGATGGCTGTGATTCAGACCATAGATTCACTAATGTAACTTGGACCGAGGAATGGTCCGACCATGCCATGGGGAGTATCTTAGCCAATGAGACATACAAAAGCAGCGGGTATTGTGTGAATAGGTGATCAATTTGCAAATATGTTTTGTGCATGTGGGAGTAAAAAGTATAGGCCCTAGTGGTGGGATGAGCATCTCTCCATATATTGATCAAATCATAGCTATGTAGTAGGCGTGCTATTCCACCACTCTGTTTTGGGGTGTGTTTCAGGACTGTCTTCCTAGGATTAGATTTATCCATAATTTGGTCCAGGGAAGTGTTGCTATCCCCTCCTAAAATGACATGTCCCACCACGAGGCATAATCACTTCTAGCATCGAGTGAAGGAACTGTGTTTGACCTGTGTTGTGAGCATAATGTGAGAGTAGAGTGGCTGCGTTTTTGTTGATTTTCCTAGCTACAATGACATAGTGGACTTCTTTATCCTTTATTACAGTAGTGGGTGTGAAAGAAATCTTTTTAATGATACCTATAGCTACTCCCTGTTTTTTTTTTTTTTATCTGGTCCATTTGACAGAAAGACAGTAGGGTATCCTGCAATTTAATATTTAGGGACAGAGGCCCGTGAGAAATGCGTCTCCTTTAGTAGCAATATATACGTTCCCATTTTGTGGTATTGTTGAAAGGCCTTAACCCTTTTAGTAGGGGAATTAAGACCCAGCATATTATGTGTTAGGATATTGTATTTTGTGGATGATACCTGGTCATAATGGTTCAGTGGATTGTACTCCAATTTTAAGAGCTTCAAGGACTCTGCTCAGGGACCTTCCAATCTGTCAGATCGGACCCATTCCTGGAGTGAGAGTGCACCAAGGGGAAGAAAAGATCTAGAAAAAGATGTCTGGAAGGACAACAAGGAGAGGCAGAGAGTCACGAGCCGATAAAAGAGGCAAGCAGGCTCTGCGTCTAGAGTCAATAATGCTGGTCATGGACACAGTGCATCCTCATCAGCACGTGGCCGTGGGACACGCTCCTTCTTTTTTTCGGCAGCTGTCCATGTTGAGCCGCAACATGCCTAACACTTGGTAGAGTGGATGACCAAGCCGTCCTCATCCTCTCTCACCCAGGCTCAAGGTACTTTGACTGGCAAAGCAGCTGCCAACGCGGCCTCTTCCCTCTGCTCAATGGCATCAGTCACTCCTTCCCTATCCCCACCATGTCCTCCTGAGGAGTCCCCCGAACTGTTTGACCACAGTGTTGGGTACATGCTGCAGGAGGATGCGCAGCGTTTTGAAGGCTCCGATGATGGTACACAGCTAGAGGAAGGCAGTAATGTGAGCCCAGAGAGAGGGGGTGCACAAGAAGGACAGCAATCTGGCAGTCATGTTCCCCCAGCTGCAGCATACTGCCAGGTTTTCTACAGTGATGAGGAGGGAGGGGATGATGAGGTCACTGACTCCATGTGGGTACCTGATAGGAGAGAGGAGGAGGAGGAGGCACATCTCCAACAGGTTTTGTCAGCTCTGCAGGGGCAGGCTCAGAGGTGGTTGATGCCACGCCAGCTTAAGCCAGGAATGGTGGTTTGCGACAATAGCACCAACCTCCTCTCTGCCCCCCGACAGGGACAACTGACCCATGTGCCATGTTTTGCTCATGTTCTTAACTTGGTGGTGCAGAGGTTCTTGAGCAGGTACCCGGGCTTACAGGATGTCCTGAAGCAGGCCAGGAAACTCTGTGCATTTCTGACGACCATATAATGCCAGTGCTCGGCTGGCAAACCTCCAAAAGGAATAGAACCTGTCCAAGAACCGCCTAATCTGTGACATGCCCACCAGGTGGAACTCTACATTGGCCATGCTGCAGCGACTACACACACAGAATATATGTGCCAATATGGCAGCAGGACAGGGTCAGGGGAGCTTGTTTTTTTCCCCCACGCCAGTGGGCCATGATCAGGGATGCATGCACTGTCCTGTCACCATTTAAGGAGGCCACAAGGATGGTGAGCAGTGACAGTGCATGTATCAGTGACACTGTCCCTCTTATACACCTGTTGGAGCACACACTGCGTGGAATAATGGACAGGGCCCTTGAGGCAGAACAGAGGGAGGAAAAGGAGGACTTCCTTACCTATCAAGGCCCCCTTTATCCAGACAGTGTTCCTACTTGCCGCCTATCACACAGGAAGAGGACGAGGAGGAGAAGGATTGTGTCAGCATGGAGGTGGAACCTAGCACTCAGCATCAGCAGCAGTCTTCAAGGTATCAATTACAGTCCCAAGAAACCCATGGACTTGTATGTGGCTGGGACGAGGTGGCTGTGGATCATGTTGTCCTCAGTGACCCAGTGGACTCTGCACCGAATGCCTCAGCAAACCTATGCTGTATGGCCTCCCTGATCCTGCAAAGACTGCAGAAGGATCCTCGTATTCGTGCTATCAAGGAGAGGGATCATTACTGGCTGGCAACCCTCCTTGATCCACGTTACAAGAGTAATGCCGCGTACACACGATCACTTTTTGTGATGAAAAAAAACAACCTTTTTTAAAAACGTCATTTAAAATGATCGTGTGTGGGCAAAACTTTGTTTTATGTCTTCAAAAAAACGACCAAAAAAAAATTCGAACATGCTTGAATTTTTCGTGTCGTTTTTCAAAACTTTGTTTTTTGTGTCATAAAAAGTGATCGTGTGTGGGCAAAACGATGTTGAAAACGACGTTTTTAAACCCGCACATGCTCAGAAGCAAGTTATGAGACGGAGCTTCAATGGAACAGAGTGCCGTCGAACGTGGTGTACATCACCACGCTTTGCTAGAGCATTTTGGAAAAACTATGGTGTGTATGCAACATCGTTTTGGAAAATGAAGTTTGAAAAACGTCGTTTTGTTTCGTCACATAAAATGTCGTTTTTTTTCATCACAAAAAGTGATCGTGTGTACGCGGCATAAGGTTGTGGACCTTATCTTGCCAGCGCAGAGGGAGCAGAAGATAAAACATCTTCAGGAGGCCTTGCAGAAAGGTCTCTGCAACGCGTTCCCAGAGACTGGGAGGTTACAAAATCCTGGTCCTGGACCACGTGTTGCTGAGGCTTTGGTCAGTCAAAGGAGCGGTGGAGAAGGTGGCCGCCTGACCGATGCGTTCAGACAATTTTTTGATCCGCAGCCCCAAGGTATGACCAGTTCCAGCAACCATCGCCAGCGTCTGTTTTACATATTTTTTTTTGGAAATGTCAGATCCCTTCAAGACTGCCTATGCTGATTCTGAGTGACTATCTTGTTATGAGTGACTATGCTTTTCCTCCTCAATGATCATGCTGATAACTTTTAAGAACATTTTTGGTTCTGGGCACCGCCACCAGTGGCCAAGGTCCAATTTTTCTGCCCCTGTTTAACAGGGGAGTGTAATTACAATTTTTGATGCAATACTTTGCAGCAGGGCTCATTAGTGTGCTCCAACTAGAGGATCTGTGAGGGGTTGCTGTGTTGTGATACCAGTGCCTAAGGCCCAATTTGTCTGCCCCTGTTCAACAGGGGCATGTAATTACAATTCTTGATCTAATATTTCACAGCAGGGCCCATTTCTGGGCCCACCAAGAGTAACTGTGAGGGCTTACAGTGTTGTGGCACCAGCACCACCACCACCACCAACAACAAAGGCCCAATTTTTTCTGCGCCTGTTCAACAGGGGCATGTAATTACAATTCTTGATCTAATATTTAACAGCAAGGCCCATTCCTGCGCCCACCAAGAGTAACTGTGAGGACTTACAGTGTTGTGGCACCAGCACCACCACCAACAACAAAGGCCCAATTTTTTCTGCGCCTGTTCAACAATGGCATGTAATTACAATTCTTGATATAATAGTTCACAGCAGGGCGTTCCAGCGCCCACCGAGACTAACTGTGAGGGCTTACATGGTTGTGACAACACCAACACCTAGGGCCCAAATTTCTGCAGAGTATATACGGCAGGCCCCTACTTTCAAACATTCAACTTACAAACTACTCCTACTTGCAAACGGAAGGAGACAACAGGAAGTGAGAGGAAATCTACCCCTAGGAAGGGAAATTCTCTTCTGTAAGAGGTGTCTCCTGTCCACTGATGCTTTATCACCAATCCTTGTTTCACTAAAAAATCCAAATTTTCAAAGAGACATTTGTCATTGGGACAAAAAGTGAGGTGCAATCTTCTGAAGAGATGCTTAAAAACTGATTTTTTGGCTGGAGCTACACTTTAAAAAAGTACCAGTTCAAAATTACAAACAGATTCTACTTAACAACAAACCTACAGTCCCTGTCTTGTTTGCACCGCCTGTATACTGCTGTTCAAACTATATAGGGCCAAAGGAGCTGGTAATGACCTGAGTTGAGGGGGGGGGGAACCCATGCTATTTTTCTCAATGATTTTCATCCATATTGCAGGCACCAGACATTACATTAAAGCCACAAGCAGTTTTAAATGACTTTTTTCCTATAGTAATGTAATCTTGTGCAGGGACAGTTCTAAACACGTGCCACCTCACAGGCATACTATAGATACCCAGCAGGTACGATATTTAAAGGAATTTTTCAAAAAAAATCACTTTAGGCATCATTAAAATCACTGCTCCCAAAAAAAATACATGTTCCCTGGAACAAGACCCGGTCCCCAAACCCATTTTAGGACAATAACTTGCATATTAGCACTTTCGATTTCGTTTGAGTCCCATAGACTTCAATGGGGTTCTAAAGTTCATGCGAACGTTTGGTCCGATCAAAGGTTCTGGTGCGAACCGAACGGGGGGTGGGGGGGGGGGGGTGTTCGGCTCATTCCTATAAAACACATGCAAAATAAATAAATAATTTTGCAATATGTTTTCTGCTACATATTTTTTTTTTTTAACAATAGATTTATATTGAAAGCATTTACTTAACAGAACAGATTAAAATTGTCACATTGATCCTTAGTAACCAAACGAGTTACCTTGGTTCACAAGATTGTTCTTATAACAATACAGTACTTGGTAGCCTGTACCAGCCTACCCCTACCGGGTTCAATCTGTAGGCATGGCTAGGCCTCCAATTGAGTTAACTATTTGTATATAGAAAATCATAAAGTAACAGAAAATGCATACACATATATACACATATATACATATATATATATATATATATATATATATATATACATATATATACACATACATACAGAAATTAAATGAACTTAACACAACTTGCTACACAGATCAATAAAGTAGGTCAAGGATAATACATTACAACTGGGGTAAGGATATATCTGACTTTGACGTATTTCAAACTTGACAATAGATTAAATATTACACTCTTTTAAGTATTTGGATGCTCTGGGATGGGTTTCTCAATGTAGTAATGGAATAGTTTTTATAAGCCAGAATTGGGTCTGTATATTGATTCTAGCTATAACTGTCAATAAGTTGGGCGCGTCCTTGGATTTCCACAGGCCGGTTATAGTGCTGCAACTATGCTACCTGACCCCATATAAATTAGCGAAAATATATCCCTCAACGTCTAAAAAGTGTTGGAGATGCAACGATCAGATAGGAAACCTTTTACACATATTATGGAGCTGTAAAAATCTACATAGCTTCGGAATTCAATTACTTCCTTTATAGCAGATCTCACAGGCATCCTAAATAAACTAAACCCTGCCACAGCTTTACTAGGTATCAATTTGGATATCTATCCTAAAGAAGATAGAACAATTGTATTCTGCTACATATTTTTGGTAAAAAATCTCAATAAGCATATATTGATTGGTTTGCTTGAAAGTTATAGCGTCTACAAACTTTGGTGTGTATATATACACACACACGCTGGATTTTTTTTTTTACTAGTAATGTCTGCGACACTTTTGACACTTTGTGGGAGCCAGTGACACTAATACAGTGATCAGTGCTAAAAATATACACTGTCACCGGCACCCGCTGATTGGCTTGGGAGCTAAAAATATGAATAAAGGTTACTCGCTAAGGATGAAAAAAGGATCTGGTGGTCCTAGTAGATCACAGAATCAGCAAAAGCATGCAATGAAGTCAACAATTCAAATACAAATGTGCATAATCGTGAAAAGTCCCAATAATATAAGAAATAAGGAAAAAAGTCCAGCAATCAATTCTAAGCTAAATAACACATAAGGGATAGTTCTTCTGGAGCTTGGCATGCAGTCTCACTCCAAGGTAATGTTACCAGCCTTCACCATCTATTCAGTTTCATCCGAAGTGCTCTGAAATAATATTGCGCTTACCACAATACATAGACCCCTTTAGTGGAAAAGAAGGTCATGTACGCTGATCAGGATAAGTGCCTGCACACTTTGCGACATGGACTGGAACATATAATACCGATACTAGTATCGGGACCGATACCAAGCATTTCCCTGAGTACTTGTACTTGGGGGAAATGCTCCGATGCCTCAACCGATACCTGAGCAGGCAGGGGAGTTGCAAGTCTTCTCCCCCCGTGCTGTTTTTCCCCACGCTCCGTGCTGTTTTTCCCCGTGCTCCGTGCTGTGCTGTCTTTCCCCCGTGCTCCGTGCTCCATGCTGTCCTATTTCCCCCCGTGTTCCGTGCTGTCCTCTCCCCCCCATGTTCCGTGCTGTCCTCTCTCCACCCCGTGTTCCGTGCTGTCCTCTCTCCCCCCCATGTGCCATGCTGTCCTCTCTCCCCCGTGTTCCGTGCTGTCCTCTCTCCCCCCTGTGTTCCCTGCTGTCCTCTCTCCCCCCCGTGTTCTGTACTGTCCTCTCTCCCCCCCGTGTTCTGTGCTGTTCTCTCTCCCCCCGTGTTCCATGCTGTCCTCTCTCCCCCCGTGTTCCATGCTGTCCTCTCTCCCCCCCATGTTCCGTGCTGTCCTCTCTCCCCCGTGTTCCATGCTGTCCTCTCTCCCCCCGTGTTCCGTGCTGTCCTCTCTCCCCCCCATGTTCCATGCTGTCCTCTCTCCCCCTCAATTTGTCAGGATGAAGAGCGGAGGTAAGAGCCGCTAAACCCGACTCCTACCTTTTCTGAATGAACAGTGTCAGTGATCACTGACACTGTCCATTCACATAACTGAGCATTGTAACATTTGATTACGATGCTTTAGTTTATGAATGGAGAGGAGCTTCTCTCCATTCTTAACTGAAGCTGCTGAGAAAGGGACTGGGAAATCTGTGTCCTTAGTCCCTTTCTCTGTCTTAAAGGGGAGATGTCAGAGGTCTGTTAAGACCCCTGATATCTCCCCAACAGAACTGATTAAAACAATATATATATATATATTTTAAATAAATAAAAATAAAATGTAAATAAAAAAATAAAAAAACTCACTGACAATCCACCCCCCCCCCCTTTTAAAAAAATTCACAAAAAAATCACTGTAAAAAAAAAATGTAATTTTTTTTTATAAAATACTGTCACATGACATAAAAAAAAAAGTATCGGTATTCGGTATCGGCGAGTACTTGAAAAAAGTATCGGTACTTGTACTCGGTCTCAAAAAAGTGGTATCGGGACAACCCTAGTTCAAACCATAAAAAACAGATAGGAATCCATAGCGTGATACCATTAAATTAAAAAACATTTAAAAGGTGGCTTCAGATCTGGTCACACTTCAGCTGATCCCGGCACCCGACAAGCCAGTTAAACCCTAAGAAACCCAGCGTTGCTGAGCAAGGTTGTCTATTGAGGAATTTGACACACACCTAGTCCTAGTGTCGGGCAGGCACCTCTCAAGTAACAGGCCAATCAGCTGTAATCTTTTAAATGTTTTTTTCAGAGCACTTCGTGTGAAACTGAATAAATGGTGAAGGCTGTTACCATTACCTTGGAGTGAGACTGCATGCCAAGCTCCAGAAAAACTATCCCTTATGTGTTATTTCGCTTAGAATTGATTGCTTGACTTTGTTCCTTATTTCTTATATTATTGGGACTTTTCACATTTATGCACATTTGTATTTGAATTGTTGACTTCATTCATTCAAATTTTGTATTGTAAGCACATATCCAGGTGAATCGCATTCATTAACCACTTAACCACTGCACACCGTAAAATAACGGCTGCAGGGTGGTTCCTTAACTCTAGGAGGACGTTATATAACTTCCTCCCAGAGTCGCGCTCCCGCGCCCCCTGGAGCGCGCACACAGGAATGATAGCGGCCGTTTACCACGTGATCGCTCCGTCCAATGACGGAGCTATCACATGTACAGTGGTTGACCGCGATATTGTGTCAATCTCGCTCCCTTTCTCGGCGAGATTGAGCACTTGCGAGCCCCATCGAGCTGGCTTGCCGCGATGGAGACAAAGCCGTCATAGAAGCGACGGGGATCCGACGCGGATTCCCGCCAATTCTACACGTGGGCGGAGTTTGTTATGAATCCTGAGAAGGAAGTCCCCGCCGGATTTTAAATAAAAATCCGGCATGGGTTCCCCCCTCAGGAGCATAACGGGCCCTTAGGTCTGGTATGGGTTGTAAGGAGACCCTCCTAAGCCGAAAAAACGGCGTGGGGGTCCCCCCACAATCCATACCAGACCCGTATCCAAAGCACGCCGGCCGGCCGGTCAGGAGGGGAGTGGGGGGCGAGCGAGCGCCCCCCCCCTCCTGAGCCGTACCGGGCAGCATGCCCTCAACATGGGGGGTCAGGTGCTCTGGGGCAGGGGGCGCACTGCAGCCCCCCACCCCAGAGCACCCTGTCCCCATGTTGATGAGGACAGGGCCCCTTCCCGACAACCCTGGCCGTTGGTTGTCGGGGTATGCGGGCGGGAGGCTTATCGGAATCTGGAAGCCCCCTTTAATAAGGGGGCCCCCAGATACCGGCCCCCCACCCTAAGTGAATGAGTATGGGGTACATTGTACCCCTACCCATTCACCTGCAAGAAAAGTGTAAACACAAATAAACCACACAGTGTATTGAAATATTTTATTAGTTGGCCGCCGGGGGGGGGGGGTGTGTATGATCGCTTTTATAAAAGCGCCCCCCTCCGGCGGGCTTCTGCGGGGGGGTGTGGGTGCCGCTGTTCTTCACCGCCGTCTGGTTCTCTTCCGCCGCCGGGGGGGCGCTTTGATAAAAGCGCCCACCACCCGGCGGGCTTCCTTCGACATCTTTGGCGGCGGGGGGGTCCTCTCCCACTCTCCGGGGTCTTCTCCCACTCTCCGGGGTCTTCTCCGGCTCTCCGGGGGTCTTCTCCGCTCTCCGGGGGTCTTCTTCTTCTTCAGGACTCGCCGCCGCTATCTTCGTGTTAGCTTAATTACTGGCGGCGGCGAGTCCCCTCTTCTGTGACTTCTTCTTCTTCTCTTCTCCAGATGTTGACGCGACGCTTCCTTCCGCTGTTATGGCTGGCGCGCGGCTCGCAGCGAGTTATATAGGCCTGTCTTGTGACGTTGCAGTCCCATCATGCTCCGGTAGGTAGCACGTGGTACCTACCGGAGCATGATGGGACTGCGACGTCACAAGACAGGCCTATATAACTCGCTGCGAGCCGCGCGCCAGCCATAACAGCGGAAGGAAGCGTCGCGTCAACATCTGGAGAAGAGAAGAAGAAGAAGACGTCACAGAAGAGGGGAGTCGCCGCCACCAGTAATTGAGCTAACACGAAGATAGCGGCGGCGAGTCCTGAAGAAGAAGAAGACCCCCGGAGAGCGGACAAGACCCCCGGAGAGCCGGAGAAGACCCCGGAGAGTGGGAGAAGACCCCGGAGAGTGGGAGAGGACCCCCCCGCCGCCGAAGATGTCGAAGGAAGCCCGCCGGGTGGTGGGCGCTTTTATCAAAGCGCCCCCCCCGGCGGCGGAAGAGAACCAGACGGCAGTGAAGAACAGCGGCACCCACCCCCCCCGTAGAAGCCCGCCGGAGGGGGGCGCTTTTATAAAAGCGATCATACACACCCCCCCCCCGGCGGCCAACTAATAAAATATTTCAATACACTGTGTGGTTTATTTGTGTTTACACTTTTCTTGCAGGTGAATGGGTAGGGGTACAATGTACCCCATACTCATTCACTTAGGGTGAGGCGCCGGTATCTGGGGGCCCCCTTATTAAAGGGGGCTTCCAGATTCCGATAAGCCTCCCGCCCGCATACCCCGACAACCAACGGCCAGGGTTGTCGGGAAGGGGCCCTGTCCTCATCAACATGGGGACAGGGTGCTCTGGGGTGGGGGGCTGCAGTGCGCCCCCTGCCCCAGAGCACCTGACCCCCCCATGTTGAGGGCATGCTGCCCGGTACGGCTCAGGAGGGGGGGGGGGCGCTCGCTCGCCCCCCACTCCCCTCCTGACCGGCTGGCCGGCGTGCTTTGGATACGGGTCTGGTATGGATTGTGGGGGGGCCCCCACGCCGTTTTTTCGGCATAGGGGGGTCTCCTTACAACCCATACCAGACCTAAGGGCCCGTTATGCTCCTGAGGGGGGAACCAATGCCGGATTTTTATTTAAAATCCGGCGGGGACTTCCTTCTCAGGATTCATAACAAACTCCGCCCACGTGTAGAATTGGCGGGAATCCGCGTCGGATCCCCGTCGCTTCTATGACGCACTCGCTGGAATGTGCTTTTACTATTCCAGCGAGTGCGAGATGTCGGCAGCCTGTCGTCGAGAATCAGCGCCATGCTGTCGTGCTATAAACACATTCTCGGCGGCAGGCACTGTAAACAAACCGGCGTCATTTGATGACGCTGGTTACTCCCTCCTCTCTCTGTACTGATCGGTACAGTGTGAGAGGGGGGAGTGCGGGTGTCAGCAGCGCTGTGGCTGGATCTGTGACTAATGCAGTCACAGATCCATCCATTCCTGCTTAGCCATCCCTGCAATACTCTTCCTTCCCTGCGCAATACTCTGCAATACCCTGGCCAATACTCTGCAATACCCCCTGCACAATACTCTGCAATACCCCCTGCGCAATACTCTGCAATACCCCCTGCGCAATACTCTGAAATACCCTCTGTGCAATACTCTGCAATACCCCCTGAGCAATACTCTGAAATACCCCCTGCACAATGCTCTGCAATATTCCCTGTGCAATACTCTGCAATATCCCCTGCGCAATACTCTACAATACCCCATGCGCAATACTCTGCAATACCCAGGCCGATACTCTGCAATACCCCGGCCAGTACTCTGCAATACCCCGGCCAGTACTCTGCAGTACCCCCTGCGCAATACTCTGCAGTACCCCCTGTGCAGTACTCTGAACAATACTCTGCAATACCCCCGCACAATACTCTGCAATACCCCCGCACAATACTCTGCAATACCCCCGCACAATACTCTGCAATACCCCGGCACAATACTCTCCAATACCCCTGCACAATACTCTGCAATACCCCCGCACAATACTCTGCAATACCCCCCCGGCACAATACTTTGCAATACCCCGGCCAATACTTTGCAATACCCCGGCCAATACTTTGCAATACCCCGGCCAATACTTTGCAATACCCCGGCCAATACTCTGCAATACTCAGAAAATACTCTGGGAAAAAAATGCATTTTAACCACTTCCCGCCCACCTCATATGACGTTCTTGACTTTGTGTAGGGATATCTGAATGATGCCTGCAGCTACAGGCATCATTCAGATATCATCTTTTTCAGCCGGCGATTCTCTACACCATAAGAACAATCTTGATCGTTCTTACGGGAGGCGAAAGGGGACGTCCCCACTTCCTTCGCCCTCAGGTGCTTCTTCCGACTCACCGCTATGATCAAAGCCAGGATTTTTTTTTCAGGCTTCCCAGCCTAGAGGTGAGATGTGGGGTCTTATTGACCCCATATCTCACTGTAAAGAGGACCTGCAATTCTATATTCCTATTACAAGGGATGTTTACATTCCTTGTAATAGGAATAACAGTAATCAAACATTTATTTTTGGGGAAAAACATGTCAAACTAAAATAAATAAAGTAAAATGAACAATAATAATTTTTTATTTTTTTAAAGCGCCCCTGTACCTGTGTGCTCGTATTCAGAAGCGAACGTGCACGCAAGTCCCGCCAACATATGAAAACGGTGTTCAAACCACACATGTGAGGTATCGCTGTGAACGTTAGAGCGAGAGCAATAATTTTGGCCCTAGACCTCTTCTTCAACTAAAAAGATGTAAAAACATTTAAAACGTCACCTATGGGGATTTTTAAGTAGCGAAGTTTGGCGCCATTCCACAAGCGTGTGCAATTTTGAAGGGTGACATGTTGGGTATCTATTTACTCGGCGTAACTTCATTTTTTATATTATGCAAAAATATTGGGCTAACTTTACTGTTTTTTTTTTTTAAAAGCACAAAAAAAAGCGTTCGAAAAATTGCTGTGCAAATACCATGCGCGATAAAAAGTTGCAACAACCGCCATTGTATTCTCTAGGGTCTTTGCTAAAAAAGCATATATAATGTTTTGGGGTTCTATGTGATTTTCTAGCAAATAAATTATGATTTTTACATGTAGGAGAGGAATGTCAGAATTGGCCTGGGTGTTCCAGAACGCCTGATGGTGGTCCCTGCACGTTGGGCCTCTGTATGTGGCCACGCTGTGTAAAAGTCTCACACATGTGGTATCGCCATACTCGGGAGGAATAGCAGAATGTGTTGTGTTTTGGGGTGTAATTTGTGGTATGCATATGCTGTGTGTGAGAAATAACCCGCTAATATGAAAATTTTGTGGAAAAAAAATAAAAAATAAAAAAAATCTTGATTTTGCAAAGAATTGTGGGAAAAAAAGACAACTTAAAAAAACTTTCAATGCCTCTTTCTAAATATCTTGGAATGTCTTCTTTCCAAAAAGGGGTAATTTGGGGGATATTTGTACTTTTCTGGCATGTTAGGGTCTCAAGAAATGAGAAAGGCTGTATAATCAAATTGATCAATTTTCAGTAATTGGTACCATAGCTTGTAGACCCTATAACTTTCACCCAGACTAAATAATATCCAATTTGTTTTTGTTTTGTTACCAAATATATGTAGCAGTATACATTTTAGGCCAAATTTATGAAGAAAAATTACTTTTTTGCAAAAAGTTATAACAGAAATGAAGAAAAATTCATTTTTTTTACAAAATTTTCGTCCTTTTTTCATTTATAGCGAAAAAAATAAAAACCGCAGAGGTGATCAAATACCACCAAAAGAAAGCTCTATTTGTGGGAAAAGAAAGGCCAAAATGTCATTTGGTTACAGTGTTGTATGACTGAGTTATTCATTCAAATTGTGAGAGCACCAAAAGCTGAAAATTGGTCTGGTTATTAAGGGGGTTTAAGTGCCCAGTGGTCAAGTGGTTAAGATATATCACTGTGTGTTTCTATTGGTCTACATAGAGACCTTAGCGCCCTCATTTTTTCTTTCTATCACCCATACACAGCTCACCCCTTTAACCTGAGGAGCAGCTATTGTATATACTATATATATATATATATATATATATATATATATATATATATATATATATATATATATATATATATATATATATATCTTTTTTTTTTTTAATCATCTTACTATTTGGCACGGAAAACACCCCTTTCTAAAAATCATGCAATGCCAAGCAGCTGCCAGCATCACTAGCAGACTGCTAGCATGCATTAAAAAGGGTATTTGCTCAAGAAATAAGAATGATAATTCTACCATTTTACAAAACTCTGGTTTGGCCATATCTTAAGTATGATGTCCAGTTCTGGTCACCAGTCCTCACACATTTGATATCCCCATATTTGGGAGGAGTAGAAGAATGTGTTTTGGAGTGTAATTGTAAGTATGCCTTTGCTTTGTTTAAGAAATAACAACCCAATATTATGGAGCTTCTACTATCCAAAAATGGAAGAACATCAGGTTGCCCAATTTCAAATTTATATACCATAAACTGTAGACTGAATAATTTTAACACATACTAAATATTATACACTTAATTGTTTTTTTAAACATGTAGCAAAATACACGTTTGCCTAAATATGTGACGAAAAAATATGCATTTGCAATAGTTTATATCAGTAGATAAAATAAGTGTTTTTTTCTTTAAAAAAAGGAAAACAATGAAAAAAAGATAAATGGTAAATACCACTAAAATAAATTTCTCTCTCTCTAAATATATATATATATATATATATATATATATATATATATATATATATTGGGCCAGATTCTCAAAAGAGATACGGCGGTGTATCGCACGAAACACTGTCGTATCTCTGTTTTTTTGTCCGGGTATCTATGCGTGTGATTCCTAGAATCACTTACGCATAGATACAGCGAAGATCCGACAGGTGTAAAACACTTACACCGTCGGATCTTAGATGTAATTACTTTGCTGGCCGCTAGGTGGCCTTTACGTTGATTTCTCATTTGCCTATGCAAATGAGCCTAATACGCCGATTCCCAAATGTTTTTACGCCACCTCGTCGTCGTTTACGTCGTTTTGGTAAGCGTAAACCTACCCCTGCTATATGAGGGGTAGGCTTACGAAGTTCCATCGTATGCCATGTTAAGTATGGCGTCGGGTCAGCGTTGTCTTTTTTTGTCGGTTACGTTGTTTTACTAAGTCGTTCGCGAATAGGGCATTGCGTAAGTGACGATCACATTGTTTTCATGTCGGTTTCAACAACGTTTTCCGACGAGAGCTGGAGCATGCGCACTGGGCTTTTTCCCGGCTGGCGCATGCGCAGTTCGATCAAGGCGGGGCGCTCTTCATTTAAATACAAGCCGCCCCCTTTGAATTACGCGGGGATAAGCCGGGCCATTTACACTACGCCGCCGCAAAATATCGAGCAAGTGCTTGGAGAATATGGCACTTGCTCCAGTAAGTTGCGGCAGCGTAGTGTAAATGGCTTACGCTATGCCGCCGCAGATTCTACCAGAATCTGACCCACAGTGTGTATGTGTATATAAATAAATAGGGGAAAAAATTGCGCTAAACCAGTGTAAATAAGAAAAATTATTTCAAAATAGCAGCAGTAAGCGTGTATACCACAATAACATAAAGAAAAAGAAAAAACTGCGCCAATAAGTGCAAACAAACACAAACAACAAAGTCCTTGTGAATGAAGAAAAAATAAATAAAAGTCCAATAAATTGGTGCTTGAAGACAAACAACATCCAAGTGCTTGCAAGATCCGGTGAACCACCACCACATGGACAGAGGCTTACCAACAGGTAGTGAGGTATCAGCATATATCAACTCCACAGCCGTTCAAGGAACACAGGCAGTAGATTCAGTCCAGAAGTAGCCTCATAAATGGTCCTCAGCACTGGTACAGGTTACCACCAACCACAAACCAAGAAATGAAGGAACCGCACATAGTGTAATACCATCAAGGAAAATTTTAATAACAAATAAAAACCTACTTACAAACGAAGATGAAATTCGATTGTATAAAAACAGATGCCGGCCGGCCGGCGTGCAGTGACGTCACCGCGTTCGACGCTACAAGGAAGGGCTCCTATTGTTGCCGGCCGGAATCTGTTTTTATACGATCTAATTTCATCTTCGTTTGTAAGTAGGATTTTATTTGTTATTAAAATTTTCCTTGATGGTATGAGGCGGCGTACACACGGCCGAGGTTCTCGGCAGAAACCAGCGAGAACCTCGCTGGGAGCCGCATTCTGCCGAGAACCTCGGCCGTGTGTACGCTCTCGGCGAGCCCCGCCCGTCGGGAATCCCGTCGAGCGAATAGAGAGCAGGCTCTCTATTTGCTCGACGGCCCGCCTGGATGAATGGCTGGTTGCCATTCCCGACGGGCGGGTCGCCGATTTCGACGGCCAGGCGAGAACCTCGACGGGCGGAACGATGTGTTCCGCCCGTCGAGGTTCTCGTACGTGTGTACGCCGCCTTACACTATGTGCGGTTCCTTCATTTCTTGGTTTGTGGTTGGTGGTAACCTGTACCAGTGCTGAGGACCATTTATGAGGCTACTTCTGGACCGAATCTACTGTCATCTGCCTGTGTTCCTTGAACGGCTGTGGAGTTGATACAGTATATGCTGATACCTCACTACCTGTTGGTAAGCCTCTGTCCATGTGGTGGTGGTTCACCGGATCTTGCAAGCACTTGGGTGTTGTTTGTCTTCAAGCACCAATTTATTGGACTTTTATTTATTTTTTCTTCAATCACAAGGACTTTGTTGTTTGTGTTTGTTTGCACTTATTGGCACAGTTTTTTCTTTTTCTTTTCTGTATGTGTATATATGTTGTGTGTGAGTATATATATATATATATATATATATATATATATATATATATATATATATATATATATATATATATATATATATATATATATATACATAAAATTAATTTGTGTACAGTGTTGCAAGATCTACTAATTGCCAGTCATTATATCACAGTACTGGAAAACTGAAACAGGACTGGACAAGAAGGGGGTTTAATACTTATAGTGAACATATATGGATATTCTGTTTGCATAGGAAATTCATGCTGACATATCGTAGAATTACCTAAAATTGCTATTAATATTTAGTTTTAATAGAAGCTCTTTGTTAAAGCAAAGAGGATGCAAATAACTTCAAGGCAAAGTTTAATTTGTCCTTTACAGAAAGAGTCCTATTCTTATTATGCTAATATTATTTTTGGGGCAGGAAGCAGTAACAACTTCCTTTAATTTTAATGTTTTGTTTCCTGAAGACTCATTGGCACAGTTGGCACTATTGACTAATTTTAAGAAAACAATTTGAAACAAAGACTTACTGTGAATGTATGAAATGACAGTATGTTTACCAAAGAACACTACAATATTTGTTATTACACTTATCTTGTATTTAAAAAAAGTGATAACATTTGAAAAAGTATAACTAAAGGCAAAACTTACTTTATAGAGTTGCATTCAATGGTGAGAGACTAGAACCCTAGGAAGGTCTTTATTACTGATAATGTCTCCATCACTAACATTCTTTAATTGTCCTGATCACCGACACCACCAGGCTTAAAAGTAACATGATAGGTTAAACAGAGGACAACGGTCTGATGGACCGTTTTCATCGGTCAAAACCAATCGTTAGTAGGCACGACCATTGGTTAAAAATCCATGCATATCTTCAAAAAAACGACCAAAAAAAATTTCGAACATGCTTGATTTTTTTGTGTCGTTTTTCAAAACTTAGTTTTTTGTGTCATAATAAGTGATGGTGTGTGGGCAAAACGATGTTGAAAACGAAATTTTTTCATCACAAAAAGTGATCGTGTGTACGCGGCATTAGGCCGCGTACCCACGATCGAATTTATCTGCTGAAACTGGTCCGGACATATCCGACGGACATGTCACCGGCGGACACATTTCAAAGCATGCTTTGAAATTTGTCCGCTGGGAAAACATGTTCCCTAGCCCGTACACACGATCGAATTTATCTGCTGAAACTGGTCCGACGGACAGTTTCAGCAGACATCTCTGATCGTGTGTACGGGCTAGGGAACATGTTTTCCCAGCGGACAAATTTCAAAGCATGCTTTGAAATGTGTCCGCCGGTGACATGTCCGTCGGATATGTCCGCTGGTTAGTAAAATGGATTCGACGCATGCGTGAAAGTATTTTACTTCCTGGAGTGGTGACGTGGCGGCGTCAACGTCACCGCCACGTCACCGCGTCCTCAGCCCGAGGGGATTTTCGTACACGCCATCGGACCAAAATCCAATGAGACATGTCCGCTGCAAACGGTCCGTCGCACATGTTTGAGCGGACATGTCTCATCGTGTGTACGCGGCCTTACACGATTGTTTTTTTTAACCGATGGTGTGTAGGCACATCAGACCATCAGTCAGCTTCACCTGTTAACCAATGACAACGGTCCATCAGACCGTTCTCATCGGATGGACTGATCGTGTGTACAAGGCTTAAGAGTACATCTAACATTTTCATTTGCCAAAAGGAATAGAGGTGACATCTTCCACTGGACACACTTTTTTCCATAATGACTGTCTAAGAGGGGATATCCCTCTCAGTGGAAGGATATCCTCTCCTTTCCTTTTGAGTCTTTAGAACTCATTAGGGAATTCTCCATTTTGGGTTTCACATCGTAAAAACTGTAAGCTATTTTACCCCTCCCCTTCTCTATCCAGAATGAAAAAAGTTTTTTTCTGTAGATATACTTTAATCAGTGTTTAAGTCAGTGTTTAATCAGTGTTTAATCAAGTGTTTTTTAAGACTGCCTGATGCCAGACATCATGATGGAGATAGATAATCCTCCTAGACGAAGCCCAGGACCTCATATGACGTCCACCCGGAGGGAGAGAAGGTTCATGCCGTCGTCATTTTAAAATGGCTAAAACGTTAGCAACTGGTAACTATAGATTAGAACAGGAATCAAAATTTCAAGTCCTGAGCTACTAGCCAGGCCTCAAGGCGTACTTGCCACCAGTTGCCCCCTCCCAACCCTACCATGTCCCACCCCCTAGTCCCGCCCCTAGACACACCCTCATAAATGACCTCATGAAATGACACTGAAATGTTTTATGCAGAATTAAGTTATAAAAATAAATATTAACAACAACTTAATCCATGCCCAAAAATGCAGCCTGCCCATGTCTACCAATGCAGCACGTTTCCCCAGTGCAGCCATGTGTCCCCCGTACAGCAAAATGTCCCCAATGCAGCAAAATGTCCCCATTGCAGCCAGTGTCCCCAATGCAGCAAAAATGTCCCCATTGCAGCCAGTGTCCCCAATGCAGCAAAATGTCCACATTGCAGCCAATGTCCCCATTGCAGCAAAATGTCCCCACTGCAGCCAGAGTCCCCATATTGCAGCCAGAGTCCCCATATTGCAGCCAGAGTCCCCATATTGCAGCCAGAGTCCCCATATTGCAAACTACCTGTGCTGGGTAAGAGAGAGGAGCCGGAGCCGCCACCGTCTGGTTGTTCAAATCGCAGGGAACATAACAGCTTTCAATTCAATAGCTGTGTTCCCCACCACAAGCCATCATATACAGCCCCCCCCCCTTGTCCAGGAAACTTTGATAGACAGATCACCCGTCCAATCCTGGGATGGGTGATCTGTCTATCAAAGTGCCCGGACAAGGGGGAGGGGCTGTGTATGATGGAGCGTGGCGGGGAACACAGCTATTGAATTGAAAGTTGTTATGTTCCCTGCGCACTGAACAACCAGATGACGGCGGCAACGGCAGCGGCGACTCTACTCTCCTCTCCTTGCTCGCCCCCCCTGCTCCCAGGCAGCCCACACTCGCCAGCCCTCAAAATGTAATCGCAAAATGCGAGCAGGCGAATGTAAATTTTAAGGGCTGGATTAGTATACATACTAGGAGGAGAACAAATGGGGGGAATCATGGGTGGAGGAGGATCTATGTGTTCTGGTAGATAGATAGACTTAATAAAAGCATGTGGTGCCAAGCTGTAGTTTCTAAAGATAGCAAAATACTTTCTTCTAATAAAAGAGGCATGGACTCCAGAGAGATGCATCATTTTACCTGTGTAAAAATCTAGAATATGCAGTTTAGTTTTGGGTACTATTTCACAAAAGACATCAGAGAACTGGAGAAGGTGCAGGGATGGGCACACACAATTGCGATTTCCGACAAGAGAACCGTGGCTGAAATTTGGACCGCCAAGAACGCGGTGATGTACAACACGTACAACGGCACTATAAAGGGGAAGTTCCATTCCAACTGCGCCATCTTTTGGGCTGCTTTTGCTAATCTCATGTTAGTAAAAGTTTGGTGAGAGACGATTCGCGCTTTTCAGTCTTAGTGCTTTTCAGATAGCTTTCTGCTGTTCAGTTTGTTCTTGTGGGTTCGTATCTGTTTTTCAATGCCTGTAGTGTGTTTGTATCTGGTTTCCAGTGTGTTCTTGTCCGCTCGTTTTTGATTTCCAGGTCGTTCTTGATTGCTCGTTTTTGATTTTCAGGTTATTCTTCATAGGTCTTGCTGTTCTTCGGTGTGTTCTGTTAGTTGACTAGCCGGCAATTTTCTAGCAATGTTGCATGTAGGTAGTCATCGTAGTAGAGTTTGTGCTGTGCATGGGCTTGGTGTTGGACTTCTTGCTTTGACCCAAGCTCAGTCCATGAACAGGGTGAGGAGGAGTTCATGAGAATAACTGATGATTTCAGGAATTTTCTCCAGATGATGGACCCCGTTTTTCACCATCTGTTGGCTTTGCTGTCCCCCTTTATTACCAAGCGGGACACCTGCATGCGGCAAGCCATCACTGCCGAGCAATGGCAAGTTGCCAAGTTGCGGTACTTGGTGACTGGGAGAAGTCTGCAGGACCTCAAGTTCTCAACAGGCATCTCCCCCCAGGCTCTGGGGATAATGATCCCAGAGACCTGTTCTGCCATCATCCAAGTCCTGCAGAAGGACTATATTAAGGCAAGTTTTCTCTTTTAACATCACATTCTATGGGCCAGATTCAGAAAGACTTGGGTTGGAGTATATCGATATGCGCAGTGTAACTGTAAAGATGCGCCGTTGTATCTACGCGGCCGTACCCACCAAACTAGATGCGACAGAAAACTGGCTTTTTCCCACCGGCTTTACTCTCCTTCGCCAGAGTATCGTAGGCGCATATTTTCGCTTGTCGCATCCGTCACGCCTATTGATTTCCCATTCAAATATGCAAATCAGGGAGATTTCCCAATTCGCGAACGGATTAGCACCAGACGCTGGCTACATGCGCTGCGCGTATCTCGTCCGTCCGTCGCAAAGTTATTTCTACAAATAGCTGCTTTATCTTTACTCCAGACGGCCTCAGGTCAGCAGGAGAGCAGCTACAGCAGCAGCGTTACCGACGAAAATAGCAAGCTGAACAACCACACTTGCAAGGACAACACCTCTGTGTGCCAACATGCCAGGGGCAGTCGCGGTCCTAGCACTACTAATGGGTCCCCCCGTACGGAGGAGGCGGGCACGTGAGAGGATATACCGCACGCGCATGAGCCTCTTTGGCATGGGGGATGAGGAGGTGTATCGCCTCTTCAGATTCAGCCCAGATGCAATACTTGAACTAACCACAACCCTCCAGGATGACATCACCAGCAAGACACACCGCTCACAAGCAGTGCAGCCACTGGTGAAGGTACTGGCAACACTCCATTTCCTTGCAAGTGGATCATGCCAGCGTACAAGTGGAGTTGTGTCTGGGATGTCACAATCCTCCATGAGCAGATGTGTGCACCAGGTTGTCCCTGCAATCCTCAGATGCATGTCCCACCACTTCATCAGACCCACCACTGAGGAGCTACGGCTGAAGGCAATGACAGATTTCTACAACATTGCAGAATTCCCACGCACTGTGGGGGTCATTGATTGCACACATGTGGCCCTACAGCCCCCCAGTGCCACAGAGCACATATACCGCAATCGGAAGCATTGGCACTCCATCAACGTACAGGTGATAGCCGATGCCCAACGCCTCATATGGCACTTCCGTGCCATACACCCCGGATCCAGCCATGACAGCTTCATATACAATCAGAGCCCCATCCCAATGGAATTCGATCAGAACATGTATGGGGACACCTGGCTGGTTGGTGAGTGACATGGGTGGCAGGCATGACTGCCCCCCCCATGATGCTGACATCACAAGGGGCACATGCACGGCTAACATCCTCCTGTCTTTTCCCTTCCAGGTGACTCGGCATATGCACTGGGACCCCATCTAATGACTCCTTTCCAGAACCCCCAAACCAGAGGAGAGAGAAAATACAATGAAGCCCACATCAAAACTCGTGCAGTGGTGGAGCAAACATTTGGGCTCCTGAAGTCCCGTTTCCGTTGCCTGGATAAGTCTGGGGGGGCCTTATTGTATTCCCCTACCTTCGTGTGTCAGATCATCGGTGCATGTTGCATTCTGCACAACTTTGCCATGAGAAAAGGCCTGCAGATTGACATACGTGATGACCTGACCCCCCAACCAGACAATCCCCCCCTGCCAGAGGAGAACCAGTCTGCTGATGGAAGAGCAGTCAGGAGGGTCCTCGCCGTAGGCATCTTTGGACACTAAACAAATACATTGATCACACGGACAATGCACGCATGCACACCACTGATGTCCCTAGATCACACACACCACATCCACATCGCATTGGATTAGCCCAAGTCCAACATGTAGGACTTGGGAGCAGCAACGCCGCGTCAAGGCCCCAATGGTGTCCCTGTCCATTCATACACCATTCACACAGCCGTGGGGATAACTTCTCCACCACGGCTAAGGGTGACACCCCTTACTGGCAGGAGTGCCACCCCCTCACATTCACACACCATTCACACTGCAACGTGTGCAGTATCAAAAAAAAAAAAGCTCATAACCTGAGCAAAATAACAAAGAAAATAAAAAGCTCATAACCTGAGCAAAATAACAAAGAAAATAAAAAGCTCATAACCTGAGCAAAATAACAAAGAAAATAAAAAGCTCATAACCTGAGCAAAATAACAAAGAAAATAAAAAGCTCATAACCTGAGCATTAATGAAATAATAAAAAAAAAAAAAAACATCATCTGGGCTGCCGGGGGCTCCTTCTGGTGGCCCCTCTCTGGCTCCTCAGCTGCCTGGATGGAGTGGGTGGGGGTGGGGGGGCATCTGGAGGTGGCTGATCCCCGGGTGGGCCACTCCTGGCAGGTGTGGCCTGCCTGCCCTCCAAGGCCATGGCTATCCGGCCGAGGTAAGAGTTTGTCTGGGCCTGCATCCTGAGCTGCCGGGTGTGCTGGTAATGCTGGGCCCGCTGACTCTGCCTCCCCTGGTCCCAGATGGCAGCAGTGTTTGCCTGGACGGCTGCAGTGAGGTGCCTTATATCAGCCTGCACCTCCCCCAGACTGGTCACCACTGCAGCGCAGTTGCAGCTGACATCCTGCACTGCATTAGATCTGGGCCACGGAGCACAGATTGTCAGCCACTCTGTCCAGGTGCCCAACTATGTCCCCCATTTGCTGGGTCTGCCTGGCGTGGTCCCTCACCACCTGGTCCTGGACCAGATCAGACACCCCCCTGGTCTTCCGGGTGGCCTTCCTGGGGCCAGTAGATGGTTGTCCCCGGGGGTATGGAGTCGCCCTTGAGGGGCTTACTAGGAGGGGGGAGGGGATTAGAGAGGGCCCTGCCGAAGGGGAGGACTCCTCCAAAAATAAAATAATGTCCTGCTCTGCCACAACAGGCTCCTCCTCAACCACCTCTGCAGGTGAGGTGTGGGCACTCTCCTCCACCTCGGTCTCTTCACCACCCAGGGGCTCGGGCACAGGATGCCGTTGGGGGGATGGGGTGGACTGGCCGCCAACAGATGATGGCCCAGCTCCGTCATCTGTGGATGACACAAAGCACACACATGTTGGGTGGTCCCACACACTTGGCACATGTACCCCCCCCCACATGCAAGACACCAAAAAGGGGGTAAAAATCACTTACCCTCATTTTGGGTGATTCGCTTATTGACCCAGAGGGTAGGTACATCTTCCTTAAGGGGTCTTACAACTCTAGACCTATCACACTTGCTAACATTTATTGTCCCAATGACCATCAGGTGGCCTTTTTCAAGACTACATGTGACCTTTTGGCTTCTTTTAAGTCGGGTCTCTTGCTTCTAGGGGGGGACTTCAATGTCCCCTTGAACCCCCTGTTGGACTCCTCCACCGGTACCTCCATCTTGACCTATAAAGCATTGAGGCAGATCAACCTAAGCCTCCAGTCTCTGTCCCTACATGATGTTTGGCGCACACTCTCTCCCTCAGATAGGGACTATACATTCTTTTCGGCCCCCCACCAAAAGTATTCTAGGATCGATTATTTTTTCCTATCCCAATCGGACCTGACTTATCTCCAGCATTCCACAATCGAACCAATGTTTTTGTCGGATCACCACCCAATTAGTATCACCTTAGCTTTTCCCGAAGTGTCCTCTAGAACTAAGACCTGGCGGCTGAACCCTTCCTTGCTCAAGGATTTGTCTGTTACTGACCAAATTCGCACGCGCATTCAACAGTATTTCACGGAGAATTCCAATCCGGAGATTTCGCCGGTTTCCCTTTGGGAGGCTCACAAGTGCGTGATTCGGGGAGAACTGATTGCCTTGGCTTCAAAAGCCAAGAAACAAAGTCAGGAATACACAAACTCCCTTATAGCGAAGAATAAGTCGCTTGAAGCATCTCACAAGAGGTCACAGGCCCTGGCCACTTTGCAAGAATTGACACAATCTAGGACCTCTCTTATGGAGGAACTGGGCAAGCGCGCTAAGAGGCGTTATATTCTCGGGCAGAGAATTTTTTACGAACTGGGCAACAAAAGTGGGCGCCTTCTGGCGCACTCGGTGCAAAACTCTAAGCCTACTTCCACGATTCACCACATACACAGCCGGGGTGGTGCCCGTCTAGTTAAGAATGAAGACATTGCCAAAGAATTTCAAGATTTTTACTATAAGCTGTATAATCTCCATCCCCAAGCCCGCTCTCAGTCCAAGATCTCCTCGAGGAAGTCGCAGATTAAGGACTTTCTTTCTCGATATAGCCCCAAACCAATTTCCCCGCAACAGTCGCTTGCCCTGGAAAGCCCCATGACAGCTGCGGAAGTGGAAATGGCTGTGAAGCAGATGAAGCCCGGGAAAGCCCCAGGCCCGGACGGATTCTCTCTACAGTACTACAAAGCTTTTGGCGAGGTACTCACTTCTAGGCTCCTGAACCTGTTTAATGCCCTATCTGACCCTCAGAACAAGCCCGGCAACATGCTGACAGCCCATATAACGGTGATCCCAAAAGAGGGCAAGGACCCTTCTGCGGTTGCCAACTACCGTCCGATCTCGCTCCTAAATGTGGACGTAAAAATATACGCGAAAATAATTGCTAATAGGGTGGCGCCCCTGATCCCGGGTATTGTCTCATTAGATCAGGTGGGTTTTGTCCCTGGGCGAGAGGCCAGGGACAATACCATCCGCACCCTGAATTTGCACCACTGGCTCACGTCTTCAAAGACTCAAGGATTTTTTCTATCTCTCGATGCCGAGAAGGCGTTCGATAGGGTGGCCTGGGACTACATGCAGGTGGTGCTAGTAGCTTTGGGCCTGGGGCCTCGCTTGATGTCGCACATTCTGGCCCTGTATGCGGGTCCTTCGGCCGCGGTTAAGGTCAATGGCCACCTGTCGAACGTCTTTCCCATTAACAATGGGACGCGACAGGGCTGCCCTTTGTCGCCTCTGATATACATCCTTACACTAGAGCCCCTCCTTAACAGGTTGAGAGAAAACCCAGATATTCTGGGGATCAACGTGGGGGGAAGAGAGTTCAAGGTAGCTGCCTTTGCAGACGATGTTCTCTTGTCCCTGCGGTCCCCCAGGATCTCCCTTCCCAATCTTCTCAAAGATCTAGATCACTTTGGTTCCCTCTCAAACCTGAAAATCAATCACACGAAATCCCAAGCGCTCAATGTCTCCCTTCCCTCCACGGAAGTGTCGCACTGTCAGGAATTTTTCCCCTTTAGATGGACTCAGGACTCACTCACTTATCTGGGTATCCGTATACCCCCCAACCTAGCGGATCTGTACTCTAAGAATTTCCATCCAGCCCTTCTTAAAGCTCAATCATGCTTTAAAGACTGGATGGGTCTGAATGTCTCTTGGTTTGGTCGTTCGGCCCTGATTAAAATGATAATTTTGCCACGCTTACTCTATTTGCTACAGTCTGTACCCATCTCATTACCTTCGGGTTTCTTCACATCATATAGGAAGGCTTGCTCAACCTTCCTTTGGAGGGGGTCTCAACCACGAATAAAGTACTCCAGACTCACTTTACCTAAATCCAGAGGTGGCATAGGTCTCCCAGACCTCCAGAAGTACCAAAGTGCATGTCATCTCACGAGGATAGCGGATTGGAATATCCATGCCTCAAGGAAGCTATGGGTCTTCCTGGAGAGAAACTTCTCATCAGGCCCCTTACACTTACTGCCATGGTTACCTTCCAGGAACTGGCCCCAATCCTTACGGACCCATCCATTCATTTACCCCTCACTCCTGGTCTTCAAGAAAACTTCAACGTTAGGCCCCCCGTCTTCCCGACCGAACCCTCTGACGTGACTGTGGGGAAATCTTGATTTTCCGCCTGGTGTGTCGGAGGGTTTCTTGAGTCGGGAATGGCCCTTCGAAGACATACTAGCCCTCCAGACCTCTGTCATTTGAAACCTTGAAATCCAGCTCTAAGACGTCTTCTCTTCCGTTCTGGACCTACAGACAGATACGACACTTTCTCACGTCAGTGGCAGACCAATCGCTCTGGACACGACAACTTACACCATTTGAGTCTCTGTGCCACCGCAAAACGCCACAAAGACACCTGATCTCTCTTCTGTACAACCTCTTAATAGAAGGCCAGTCGCAATCACCATCCCCGCCGCAGCTCGCCTGGAACAAAGACCTCCAGGCCTCCCTGTCAGCGGAGGACTGGCACACTATCTATGAATTTGCTCATAAGGGCTCCGCGAATGTGGCTGTCCAAGAGAATGGCTACAAAGTACTTACCAAATGGTACAGAACCCCATCGCGCCTCCATAAATTCTCTCCTAATATCCCCGACACCTGCTGGAGATGTGGTGCGGGAGTGGGGACTATGCTTCATGTGTGGTGGGAGTGTGGCGCCCTTCAACCTTTTTGGAGGGAGGTCCACGACCTCATCTCACATGTCACTACCTATACCCTGGATTACACTCCTTCTCAATTCCTTTTGCATCACTCATCGATCCCCAAAAAAGACTATTTCAAGTCCCTGGCCATGCACATGGTCAATGCTGCCAGGGTTTGCGTTCCCAGACATTGGCGCTCTACTGATGTTCCGACAATCAGAGAATGGCTGGCCCGGATCTCTTTAATAAAAGAAATAGAGGAGCTGATTCACATTTCCCAAGACAGAGTGCAGAAGTTCTCCTTTACTTGGGCTTGCTGGAACCACTTTATTACCACTGACCGCTACCGCCAATATGTTTCTTGAATCAACGGATATGATGGAGTTCCCTCCTCCCATCAGTATAGCGGGGGGGGGGCAGGCATGGACCCACTCCCTCACTCCCTTACTCTCTCTTTCCCTGTCCATTCCTTTTTGTGCTCCTGCTTCGGATCTCTTTGCCCCCTTCCATTTCTCTTCCCCCCTCTTCCTTCCCCGCTCCTTCCTTTCTGTCCTTTCTTCTTCTTCACGAAGACACTTGTCCCCAGTTCTTACACGATATGACACACTTTAAATAATGACCGAGATTGAGGCCTTGCACCGCCCCCCCTTTTGCAGTTTGTGGGGGGGGGGGGTGTGGGGGGAGGGGAAAATAGGAAGTTATGATCCTCCGCCCTCTTCCGCTTGTTTACCCTGCTACACCTCATGCTTGGTCTAAACATGTTGCTTGATGCCTTTCTGTAGTGTTTTGTACTAGGCTGTCTTCATGTTCTTCTGTTTTGTGATAATTACCTTGTCATGTATCTCATGCTATATTTTGTATAAATAAAAACCTTTTATGGAAAAAAAAAAAATCACTTACCTGTCCTGGAGCCTTCCTCCATGGAGTCATATCCCGGGACCCCCTCCAACTGCTCCCTGTCCAGGCAGCGGGCGACCACCTCCTCCTCCGTGGTCAGGCTGACCGCACATGGGGGTCCACCCCCCGTGCCCCTCTCATGCCTCCTAATGGTGGCCACCTTGCCCCGGACCTTGCACCGTAAATTATTAATCTTCTTGCCTATATCGGCAGCAGTCCGGGTGGAGTACCCCAAAATATTTACTCTGGCAGCAATGCTTGCCAGGATGGCCTGCTTCCTATCCCGGCTGGTCTTTCTGCTTTTCCTGCCATGGAGGACATCGTTGTGGGTCCCCATAGCCGAAATTACAATCGAGACCTCCTGGGGATTAAAATTTAGGTTTCTCCTCTCTTTGGGGGGAGCGGGAGCAGCCATTACAGAGCAAAAGTAAATTCCCTGGGGTGGGAGGAAACGGAAATACTTTTGCGCCGGAATGGCACTTCCGCTGGCGCTTTTATACGTGCAACGGAACACATTGCGCTGACGTTTCCCGTGAACTGGTGCCGACGGAAGTTGTGAGCATGCGCACAGGGGGGCGAGTGGAGCCTCACTCACTACGCATGCTCCGTGGATGATGCGCTGAACGTAAGCCTCTGCGCTGGGCTCCGCCCATCATTTAAATATGATCACACCTACTTCCACTTGCGTCGGGTTACGCCAGCGCATTTTCGTTACTCCGGCGCAACTTTAGGAGCAAGTGCTATGTGAATAACAGTACTTGCTCCTAAAGTTTCGGCGGAGTAACGTAAATGAGAAACGTTGATCCAAATTAAAGATTCGCCCATCTACCTGAATCTGGCCCTATGTATTTAATGTATGCTAATAGATTGTATTTCTTTCATCATTGTTTAATTACCATGATTGTAATATGCTGTGAATATCCCCTTTGTCCTCATGCATGCTGTAAGCTTTTAATGCTCCTTTTTTGGCCTCCATGAATATTTCCCTTCATGCTATCCTTGGCCTATACACACCTAGCCTAGTCACTTTAACAATGTATTTTGTCAGTTCCATTGTAGTGCTTTACCCTAAACACCCCCTAAAATGTCTACAAATGTTATTGTTGTCCTTAAATTCAGGCAGAGCGGCAGAGTCTTTTTTTTGAGGGCCCAAACTCAGCTAGAATCCCCCCCCCCCCTAAAATGTGTACACATGTTTTTGTTGTCATTAAATTTGGGAAGAGTGGCAGAGGCTTTTTTTGAGGGCCCAAACTCAGCTAGAACCCCTCCCCCCACAAAATGTGTACAAATGTTTTTGTTCTCATTAAATTTAGGCAGAGTGGCAGAGGCTTTTTTTGAGGGCCCAAACTCGGCTAGAACACCCCCCCCTTCTAAAATGTGTCCAAATCTTTTTGTTCTCATTAAATTCAGGCAGAGTGGCAGAGGCTTTTTTTGCGGCCCAAACTCAGCTAGAACCCTCCCCCCTAAAATGTTTACAATGGGCCATCAGAGGGGGTAAATAATCTGATATATTTTTGTCTTTAAATACTCATTCAAATAAATGTTATACTGACGTTGGTCAAGAATGTTTTTGTATAATCTGCTTGCAATGTTATGTGCAAAAGTACTAATATATGTTTTTATTGTTTGACTCCAGTTTCCTTCCACACCACAGGAATGGCAGACTGTGGCCTCCCAGTTTGCCATGCGGTGGGACTTTCCCAACTGCGGAGGGGCAATAGATGGGAAGCATGTCCGCATTGTCCCACCACCCCATTCAGGGTCATACTATTTCAACTACAAGGGGTTCCATAGTATTGTGATAATGGCGATGGTGTCGGCAACATATGTTTTTTTATATGTGTAAGTGGGGAAAAATGTCTGGATGTCGGATGGTGGAGTGTTTTCCAAGACCGAGTTCTCCCGACTTCTCCAGACTGGTGGATTGGGATTGCCACCTGCAGAAGACAACGTGGAAGGACTCCCGTTTGTTTTCGCCTCTGATGAAGCGTTTGGGCTTGGAATTCATCTAATGAGGCCATTTCGCTAGAGGACCCTCACCCCTGAGAAGAGGGTGTTTAATTACCGGCTGTTCAGAGCCAAAAGAGTGGTCGAGAATGCATTTGGCATAATGGCCAGCCGGTTCCGCCTATTTCATACATCCATCAATATGGCGGAGTACAAAATCAACCACTTTGTCATGCTGTGTTCTGCACAATTAAACATGCTCCAAATTATATGGCCTTAGTTGGGCCTGAGGCCGCAATTCAGAACCTCAATTCTATCCCGGCCCTGGAAGCTGGCTGTACTGACTTGCCCCCCTAAAGCGTCTGTGATGTGCGCCAAAAATATGTGGACTATTTTATACTTTTTTCTTGAATTTGAATTACTGCTTGTTTTTCTTTTATAGCTGTCTCCTAGGTTCTCCTAGTTCACTTGTAGTGCCAAGTGGTTTTTTCTTTATTAAAAAAAGAGACAGACTTGTGGGTGGAGAGATAGGGCTGCACACCCCGGTATAATAGAAAAGAAATTGTCCCGGTGGGGCTTTGAAACAGCAAAGTTGAAAAAATATGGAGATGCAACGTGTAAAATACAACGTTTTATTATGAAAAAGTTATGACATAAAAATAAGCAATGAGTTGCGACATGATGCACAGTATAAAAATATCCATACATAGATCATAATGTAAAAATAAAATACATGGCCTGTAAAAGTGACAAGCATTTGCAGTTATTAACGCATTTCGACCAAGAGGTCTTCTTCAGAGGATTTTTTATTGGTTGCAGCTGAAAGAGAATAATTTTATGAGTAATACTGTACATAGATTGTCTCGTCTATCCACTTCCTCAAGAGGAACCCTGCCCTGTCATGGGACATGGGTGGTCCCAGACTACGGGGGAGGGGAAACATATGAGGGGCGAAGAGGAGAAAAATTAATTGAAACATTGGATAAAAAGCAGCGCATTTACCAGAATAAAAAGGTATGGAAGTCCCAAACAGAGCTCTCGTGTGGTGGTAGAAGGGAGAATGTCCCAACCTGCAAATCTCCCAAAACCGAGTCCTCGATCACTGCTGCACTCCGAGCAGAGCGCCATCTGGGGGTGGCTGTATGTAACCAGACGAAGGAGCACCTGGAAAAGGTACCACACCAAAAGAAAGGGGGTGGAAAAAATGGTGTGTCCTGAAATGAGTAACATGTACTTGCTTAGAGGGAGCCTACGAAGTATAAAGGTATAATATGTGTGCTAGTGTGCACACACATTAGGGGTAAACTGTGAGTTGTATTCCAAAAGGAAGGATTGGAAACCCAGGTAGGAGCCCAGAATAAGGCATAGAAGCAGTGATGGGACACCCGGAGAGTGAAGGATTAGAGGGGGAAGGGAGGGGAAAAAGCGTGAAGGACAGAGGGGAAAGAAAAAGGAGGGGAAAAAATACCGTGAGGGAAACGGGGTGAAGGAAGGGGGAAAAAAGAGGTGGTGAGGAGGGTGTGAGGACGAAGGGACAGTGGGGCGGGTAGTGCTGGTGTGAAGAGAGGGGGTAAAAAAAAAGGGGGGTGTAGAGTGATGAGAAGAGAAAAGGAAAAAGGGGGGGGGGAATCCAAAATGAGAATGAAAAAGTGAAGATTGCATAATTGCAATAGAGGTGACTAAGAAAGAAAAAATAAATGAGGTGAGTTAGGAGAAACGGGAAGGAGGCAAGGGAGGGGGAAAGGGAGAAGTAGAGGGGAAGGGGAATAAGAGGGAGGGAAAATTGGGGCCTGTGAGCATGAAAGGGAACGGGGTCATGACTGGGGGGGAGGAAGGGGAGGGGGACCAGGGGAGAGGGGGGGACGGAGAAGGAAGGGGGAGTGAAGGAAGGACAAAGGTGAGAGGCCAATGGAATATGGGCGGAGTGGGGGGGGCAAGGGAGGGAGAGTGAGGAGGGAAGGGGCCGATAGAGGGGGGGGGGGTGACTGGATAATGAATTGATGTGTGAAAAGGAAAGGTGAGGTGAAGGGAGGGGAGGGATGAGAGGATGTGGAATAGGAGGGATAAGGGGTTGTGGAGTGGGAGTAAAAGTAAGTGGGGAGGGGAGAAAAGGAGGGAGGACAAGGGAAGCAAGTGGTGATGGTGAAAAGTATAGACTATAGGGGCGCTGGTAAATGAAAAGCAGCAGCCAAGGGTGAAATGGTGATCCGAAGTGATAGAGTGAGTGAGCAGGTGTGAATGGCTAGTGTGGGGGAAAAAGAAAGAGGGAGTGAACAGGGAGGAATGGGTTACCTTGATTCTTTAATGGGTAAAAGTTTGAAAAGAATTCGCTGACACGTCGGCTCAGTTGTAACAATGTCAGGCTGGAGTGTTAGCATCTGAGATTAAAAAGAGCAAGAAACACCCTTTGTAAAGCATGCTGCCAGGGTTCTGTAAAGGGATCAATGGAGCAAGGTCAATAGTATATGAAAGCAGGACTTACCAATTTTGGGATGCTGTGACTCATGGAGACGCAAGTAAGCTCTGTGAGTACTTGCATCCGTAAGCGGAAATATATGCCGCTACGTGACCTGGGATAGGTCGGGGGTGCAGTGACCCCGCCTCAGGTGGGAGGAGAAGGGGTGTATCATCCTCCTCAATCCGGAGGACAGTGTGAACCAGTAACCTGGGTGCACCTTCCGGCGTATGCGGAGTCCAAAAGGATTCGGACACAGCCGTCACGTTGGCGCCGTAGCGGCCGCCAATGATGACGCGCGCGCCAGGGCGTCATGTGATCGCGGAAGTGGCAGTATATGCCGCCAGCAGGGGAGGACTGGCAACCACCAAGGCAGCGACACCGCCCGGCGGATGCCAGAATTACAGCGTGGTGACGCATGTGTTGCCTCACCCTGCTGGGCGGTAACATTGAGCTGACCCAAAAACAGACGGCCGTGTGCCAGAGTACTGGCAGGCAGAGGACATGGGGGGAGACGAAGGCGGTGGAGATTGTTCCCCAAAGCCACACACCGAGAGCCTGTCAGGAAAGGAAGGAGAACAATGTTGATAAAAGACATCATGCATTTGGAATATACCAAAACATAGAGGGCCAGATTCTCAGCGGCGTTACGACGGAGTATCTCAGATACCCCGTCGTATCGCCGTTTTTTTTGTCTCGTATCTATGCACGTGATGCTTAGCATCACTTTTGCATAGATACGCTTCTACATCCGACAAGTGTAAAACCATTACACCTGCGGATCGTAGTTGTAATGACAACTCCGGCCACTAGGTGGCATTTACGTTGTTTTCGCATTTGCATATGCAAATTAGGTAGTACGCCGATTCCCGATCGCTTTTACGCCGCCCCGTCGTCGCGTACGTCGTTTTCGTTCGCGTAAGGTTACCCCAGCTTCTATGTGGAGTAACCTTACGAAGTACCGTCGGATGCCGTCGGGTCCCGTCGGATGCCATGTTAAGTATGGCGTCGGGTCAGCGTCGGCTTTTTCCGTCGCTTACGTCGTTTTACTAACTCATTCGCGAATAGGGAGTTGCGTAAATGACGCTCACGTCGTTTTGATGTCGGTTTCAACGGCGCTTTCCGACGTGAGCTGGAGCATGCGCACTGGGCTTTTTCCCCGGACGGCGCATGCGCAGTTCATTCGACGCGGGGGCGCGCTTAATTTAAATACAAGCCGCCCCATTTGAATTGCGCGGGTTTACGCTGCGCGATTTACGCGACGCAGGCGAAACCTACGGAGCAAGTGCTTTGAGATTAAAGCACTTGCTCTAGTACGATGCGGCGGCGTAGTGTAACTGGCTTACGCTACGCCGCCGGAATTCTTAGAGAATCTGGCCCAGAGTTAGAATTTTTAGTTTAACAGCAACTGATATTGACTTACATGGGTGATATTATAAAATGTTTTGAAAAACTGTTGACCCAAACATTTTGTCATAAAAAGTGCATTCCATATTGATGGTGAAGTATTTATCTAAAAAGGCATTTGACAGAACATATGGAAAAAAAAGGGGGAGTATAGCCTCAGGTAACATAAGAATAATGTGGATAAAAACGTACCATCATCCAAGTTATATTGAAAAAGGGGAGGGTTAGGGCAAGAAGGGTAGTGGCTGAAGCTAACCTTGGGGTCATGCCCACCCAGAAAAGGGAAGTGTGGACTATATCGATACAGATGGAAATAATTAAGAATGGTTTAGTTAAAAATAATTTATTACATAAATAAATGATACAGAACAATCATACAAATAGAGGATTTGGCAAAGTCTCTACTAGTTTCGCGGGTGTACCACTTCTTCAGGAGAGCCAATCTATAAAATACATAACAATGTAAAAACATGTAATATACAATTCAGCAGAACAGAATAAAAATTAGATAAACAAAGTTAGTGGTAGCTTACCCAATGGGGGGGTAAACCCATATGTGAAGGTGTGCCGCCCACTATTTCCTCCTGCGGCGGACAAGGGGGAGAATAACGCGTGATACTCTGTGTAAGGAGTGTAATAGATAGATTAGAGCCCATGGGTGAACACTCCGGTCGGGGGAGGGGGGGAAGAAGGGGGGGGGAAAGGGACAGGGGGGAGGGGGTTATGGAGGGGCTTGGGGAAGAGAGAGGGAGAAAGAAAAAGAGGGCAAGGGGAGAGTAAGGGAAGTGGAATAGGTGGTGAAGGAAGAGGGGGGGGGAGAGAGGAACAGCAAGAGGGGAGAGGGAGGGGGGGCAGGGAAGAGACCGGTGATGGAGAGGAAAAGGAACAGGGGGGAGGAAAGGTGAGAGAGGGTGAGGAGAGGTGGGGGTGGAAGAGGGTTAGGGGAAATAGGCAAGGAGGGAAAGGGGGGGAAGAGAAAGAGGAGGAGAGGGGGGAGGGGGAAAGAGGGGGGGAGAGGAAGACAAGGGGAAGGAGAGGAAGGGTGGGGAGGGGGGAATGGGTCTGGACGGAGAGGATAATAGCTTACCAGAACAGTGAAAGCTGTAGGTGGTGGGGGCTAAACCAGAGATGGAATGTTTTGTTCCGGGTGTGGGACAAGCAGACATGATGGTCGCCAAGTGGTGCAGGGAAACGAAAGGGGTCAGGTAGGATGCGATGTCCAGTGGCCCTGGTAATAACCAGAGTCATGTCAGCCATGGAGGTATCCATATGGCGACAAGGAGTGCACGGTAGTGCATGGACCGGGTGGCATCCACCATAAAAATCCCCCAGGTTATGCAACCAATAGCGGCGCTGGTGCTGCAAGTCACAACACCGTGATTGGGTTCACCTTAGCTCATCCATGGGCAGCCGCCCATTAAATGAGCTCCCCAACCGAGGAGGCGTCAGCACGTCACTCGGTCAGCTTCCCCGTACAGCGCAGGTGCGCGAAAAACACGCAATTGCGCATGTGTGATCAACCCACCAGGGGGCGGGAGGCCGGGCAGAACAAGCGGGGATGGCCAGAGGCGGGGATGCCTGCCAGGGGAAGCACAGGTCCGCCGCTAGGGGAGGGCTGGGCAGCCGCCAATCACATAAACTACCCAGAGGGTGCTAGTTACAAATAAAAATAAGCCCGGTGTTGTGACTTGCAGCACCAGCCAATGTATTTGTATTTTATAGATTGGCTCTCCTGAAGAAGCGGTACACCCGCGAAACTAGTAGAGACTTTGCCAAATCCTCTATTTGTATGATTGTTCTGTATCATTTATTTATGTAATAAATTCTTTTTAACTAAACCATTCTTAATTATTTCCATCTGTACCGATATAGTCCACACTTCCCTTTTCTGGGTGGACATGACCCCAAAGTTAGCTTCAGCCACTACCCTTCTTGCCCTAACCCGCCCCTTTTTCACTTGAACATATAGCAAACAATGTGATTGACAATGATCGTAGATCAACTGGAGGAGATGCATACTCATGAAGAAGGAGGGGAAACAAGATGGCAACAATACTGAAAGATGGTAGTTATAAAAAAATAATGAATAATAATAATAAATATTGGGGGAAGGATAGCATACATGGACAAACGGAGAAGCCGAATGTGGGAGGAAGTGGCGGTTGGGATTATTGTGTCTTTCCAGAAGTGAAGCCTTGTAAGGAAGGGAGCAAATGAACAAGATTCATTCAGACCAGGATATGAAGTAGCCTGTAGTCTGAAGATCCAGCGCTGTTCATGTTGCAAAAATGTTTTGTTCCAATCACCGCCTCTATTCGGAATATGAATCCGATATAGGGCGGCGAATGAGACTTTGGGTACCACGTATTGGTGCTTAGATGCTACATGTCTTCCGATAGGGAGGTGCAGGTTTCCAATTTTCATGCTATACATGTGTTTGGAAACTCTGCGCCAAAATTCTTGCTTAGTTTTTCCTATGTAATAGGCACCGCAGTTGCATTCCATAATGTATACTACACGCCTGGTTTGACAATTAGTAAAATGTAAAGATTTGAATATGTTGCCATTTGGTAATGGAAAGGTCCTCTCCTTCTTCATGAGTGGACAATATTAGCAGTGTCTGCAGGGGGAGGTACCAAAAATCGTACAATGTGCCTCTCTCTTAGAGGCGTTTGTGTATTCACTTTGGACCAGTCGATCCTTGATCGACGTGGCCCTTTTGTAAGTAATTGATGGGTGATCCGGTATAAAGTTGTCAAGCCGTGGAGTTTCGACTTGATCAACTTTTTCAAAGGAGGTTTCGTACCCCTGCATAAGACTGTCCCATTCGTGGCCTTGATAAATACTCATGATGGTAGAAAACAACAACAGTTGAAACCAAAATCACAATAGAAACACAGAGTACGTGAATGCCAAGCAACTCATGCCTTATCTCCACTAAGTCAAAGGGGAGGGGGGTGTTTGAGCACCCCAAAAAAGTATTTTGAAAAAAAGAGACAGACTTGTGGGTGGAGAGATAGGGCTGCACACCCCGGTATAATAGAAAATAAATTGTCCCGGAGGGGCTTTGAAACAGCAAAGTTGAAAAAATATGGAGATGCAACGTGTAAAATACAACGTTTTATTATGAAAAAGTTATGACATAAAAATAAGGAATGAGTTGCGACATGATGCACAGTATAAAAATATCCATACACAGATCATAATGTAACAATAAAATACATGGCCTGTAAAAGTGACAAGCATTTGCAGTTACTAACGCGTTTCGACCAAGAGGTCTTCTTCAGAGGATTTTTTATTGGTTGCAGCTGAAAGAGAATAATTTCATGAGTAATACTGTACATAGATTTTCTCGTCTATCCACTTCCTCAAGAGGAACCCTGCCCTGTCATGGGACATGGGTGGTCCCAGACTACGGGGGAGGGGAAACATATGAGGGGCGAAGAGGAGAAAAATTTATTGAAATATTGGATAAAAAGCAGCGCATTTACCAGAATAAAAAGGTATGGAAGTCCCAAACAGAGCTCTCGTGTGGTGGTAGAAGGGAGAATGTCCCAACCTGCAAATCTCCCAAAACCGAGTCCTCGATCACTGCTGCACGCCGAGCAGAGCGCCATCTGGGGGTGGCTGTATGTAACCAGATGAAGGAGCACCTGGAAAAGGTACCACACCAAAAGAAAGGGGGTGGGAAAAATGGTGTGTCCTGAAATGAGTAAAATGTACTTGCTTAGAGGGAGCCTACGAAGTATAAAGGTATAATATGTGTGCTAGTGTGCACACACATTAGGGGTAAACTGTGAGTTGTATTCCAAAAGGAAGGATTGGAAACCCAGGTTGGAGCCCAGAATAAGGCATAGAAGCAGTGATGGGACACCCGGAGAGTGAAGGATTAGAGGGGGAAGGGAGGGGAAAAAGCGTGAAGGACAGAGGGGAAAGAAAAAGGAGGGGAAAAAATACCGTGAGGGAAGCGGGGTGAAGGAAGGGGAGGGGGGTGTTTGAGCACCCCAAAAAAGTATTTTGAAAAAGACCTTTTCCAGGTGCTCCTTCGTCTGGTTACATACAGCCACCCCCAGATGGCGCTCTGCTCGGAGTGCAGCAGTGATCGAGGACTCGGTTTTGGGAGATTTGCAGGTTGGGACATTCTCCCTTCTACCACCACACGAGAGCTCTGTTTGGGACTTCCATACCTTTTTATTCTGGTAAATGCGCTGCTTTTTATCCAATATTTCAATTAATTTTTCTCCTCTTCGCCCCTATGTTTCCCCTCCCCCGTAGTCTGGGACCACCCATGTCCCATGACAGGGCAGGGTTCCTCTTGAGGAAGTGGATAGACGAGACAATCTATGTACAGTATTACTCATGAAATTATTCTCTTTCAGCTGCAACCAATAAAAAATCCTCTGAAGAAGACCTCTTGGTCGAAACGCGTTAGTACTTGCAAATGCTTGTCACTTTTACAGGCCATGTATTTTATTGTTACATTATGATCTGTGTATGGATATTTTTATACTGTGCATCATGTCGCAACTCATTCCTTATTTTTATGTCATAACTTTTTCATAATAAAACGTTGTATTTTACACGTTGCATCTTCATATTTTTTCAACTTTGCTGTTTCAAAGCCCCACCGGGACAATTTATTTTCTCTTTCCTTTATTAAATAACTCCCATTGTCACTATAAACACCAAATAACTTTAAAAACTGGTATTGAGCATTGAAAGAAGAAGCCACACATGTAGACTTTTAAAACGTTTACTCTGTGCACATTCACATGTGCGTTATAAAACATTATTTACAAAAATATACATCTGTGTGTAAAGGGGTGTTCCAGCCAAAAAATGTGTTTATCAAAAAGTGTAGCTGCTGGCTTTTAATAAACACTCACTTACAGTACCTGCTCCTGCGTTCCAGCGACGCGCCTCTCCCCCCCTCCCCGGCCGGCATCTCCAACCCGACTGTGGGCACCCAGCCGTGACAGCCTTCGGCTTCACGGCCGGGCACCCACTGCGCATGCGCGAGCCGCACTGCGCATGCGTGCGCGGCGCGGCTCGGCGCTGATTGGAGAGGCGATCGCATGGGACCTGTCAGTGGGACGGGCTGGTGTAGGCGATTAAGGCTTAATCGCCTAACCAGCCCCTCGGCGGAAGCAGGAAGTGGGACAGGAAGTCCCACTCCTACTGAAGCCCCCACTCCCCCCCAAAAAAATTACATGCCAAATGTGGCATGTATGGGGGTGAGGAGTGGGATAAGAGGAAGTTCCAAATTTGGGTGGAACTCCTCTTTAAATTAATTTTTTTCCTTTAGTTTGCTTTTTTTTTTTTTTTTTTGTTTTATGAATTTTATATTGCACATACATGTTGAGCAACAAAAACGAGAAAAAAGAATAACAACACATTTCTCACCCATGTAAAAAATACTGTTCCACCATATTTACTCCTCTCTGGTGTCTTCGTAGCAATGTCTTAGATATTCCATATTGCATATCTCTTCTATTTTAGCAAACCATTCCCCTATTTTTGGGCTTTTTACTTCTTTCCAATTTTTCGGTATCAGGCTCTTTGCAGCGTTGATCATGTGTATTATCATTGAGTTTTTATATTCCTTTATAGGAATATCTAATCCATGAAATAGAAAAGTCCAAAGTTCCTCAGGTAGATCTGTCTTGATCTCTTTTATATAACTTAATACTTCCTTCCAATAGATTGCTATCTTAGGGCATCCCCACCATATGTGGGCCAAAGTCAGGGCCGGAGTGGCCTACCGGGAAACCGGGAGATCTCCCAGTAGGCTGCCTGTCCTGTGGCCGGTTTCAGTTGCGGGGGCTGCAGTGCTAACTGTCCCCTCTCTCCTGTGTATCATCACTGAGCTGGCCTGGCTGGGTCTGTGTTCGGCGATGACGCTGTAACACGGATGGTCCCGCCCCCCTAGACTGACTCATGTGATAGTAGATAGAATCAGTGTTCAGCCTATCACACGAGCCGGTCTAAGGGGGTGGGACCATGTTACAACGTCACCGCCAAACACAGACCCAGCCAGGCCAGCTCAGTGATGATACACAGGTGATGTCATGCCCACCTGAGGTGCCTAATAGAAGGATCGGATTCGGCATGGTGGCTGCATATAGATTTATTGAGCTGTCTATATTCCTCCATACAGCCGCTGAATGCTTGCAGGAGGTAGAGGAGGAGAATCAAGCATTCCGCAGATGTATGGAGGAATATAGACAGCTCAATGTATCTATATGCAGCCATCCTGCTTCCCCTCCTATCATGTTCTCTTTGAAGCTTCCCCCCAGTGTTCTCCTCCCCCACCACACTCTCCAGCTCCCCCCACAGTTCTCTCTACCCCTGTTCTTTCTGCCCCCCCTGATCTCCCCATCCTTCTCCAGCCACCATCCCAGTGTTCCCCCCCACAGTGCTCACCCACCCCTTTTCTCCCCCCAGTGCTCCACACCCCTGCCCCCCAGTGCTCTCCACCCCTGTTCTCCCCACAGTGCTCTCCACCCCTGTTCCCCCCCCCCCCCAGTGCTCTCCACCCCTGTCCTCCCCCCAGTGCTCTCCACCCCTGCCCCCCCCAGGGCTCTCCACTCCTGTTGTCTCCACAGTGCTCTCTACCCCTGTTACCCCCCCAGTGCTCTCCACCCCTGTGCTCCCCCCAGTGCTCTCCACCCCTGCCCCCCCCCCCCAGTGCTCCCAAACCCCTGTCCCCCCCAAGTTCTCTCTACCCCAGTGCTCTCCACCCCTGCCCCCCAGTCCTCTCCACCCCTGTTCTCCCCCCAGTGCTCTCCATCCCTGTTATCCCCCCCAGTGCTCTCCACCCCTGTCCTCCCCCAGTGCTCTCCACCCCTGCCCCCCAGTGCTCTCCACCCCTGCCCCCCCCAGGGCTATCCACCCCTGTTCTCCCCACAGTGCTCTCCACCCCTGCCCCCCCCAGTGCTTTCCACCCCTGTTCTCCCCCCCCCGTTCCCCCCCAGTTCTCTCCACCCCTGTTCTCCCCCAGTGCTTTCCACCCCTTTTCGCCCCCCAGTACTCTCCACCCCTGTTTCCCCCCAGTGCTCTCCACCCCTGTTTCTCCCTACCCCCCCAGTGCTCTCCACCCCCCTGTGTTCTCTGCCCCTGTTCTACCCCCAGTGCTCCCCACCCCTGTTCTTTCTGGTCCCCCCACTGCTCTCAAGATCCACCCAGCGCTCCTCAGCCCCCCCAGTGCTCTCCATCCCTGTTCTTTTTGGCTCCCCTCCAGTGCTCTCAAGCTCCCCCCCAGCACTCTCTGCTCCACGCCCCTGTACTCTCCTCTCCCCCTGCATTTTGCCCCCACCCATATGCTCTCCAGAAGTATATATATCCCCCCTAGGGGGAAAAACACTGCGCTAACGTGATATAAATGAATGAATATGTGATTAAATGATCAAAAGAAGCTGCCAGTACCAATTACTTGAACCAAAGTAACCCACAGAAATACAAAAATTATAGGTACAGCGCTAAACACATGATAATAGAAATAAATAGTGATAAATAAATGAATACAGTGACAAGAAAAAAACAACCGGTGTGATTATGTAGAATAAAAATCAGGAGTGATCCAGTAGATAAAGTCCATAATCAGTGAAACAAATCAACACACCAAAATCTTCTTCCACCAAAGAGCCACCCAGTGAATAGGTTGTCTCCTTACCACATAGGTTGACCGTATGGTTAGCGGTCAGATAAGCCTAGGGATGTTTATAGTCGTCCCAAACAGACTTCTCCAAAGTACCAGGCAAAGCATGTAATGGCTCCAAAACAACAGGCAAAGCATATGATGGCTCCACAGCATATGTAGGATGGATGTAGTGGTGCTTCAAAGACTCATGGGAGAAGGAACAAAAACAAAAAAAACAACCCATTGTGTAGTATGTAGGAAAAGGGTTTAATATATAAATAGATGAAATAGCACTCACAATTTGGTTGTTGGTGCAGCACATATAATGAATGAAGGATGCGGCTTCTCCTCTCTTTCGTTCGGGTGCGTTAGGGCTAGATACAGCATGGAGCCCTAACGCACCCGAGTCGCGCTCCTTTTTCAAGCTCTTGCCACACCACCGCAGCTCGAACGCTCAGGAAACGCGTCGCACAATACAGCAACGTCACCAGTACCATCCTGCTGCTGGAATATCTTCACTTCATCTGCCTGGCTCACCAGCTATCTCCACCTTCGCCGCCGGCTTTACCACCTTACAGCAGTGAAGGACAGCTCTGCTGGAATATCTTTACTTCATCTGCCTGACTCACCAGCTATCTCCACCTTCGCAGCCGGCTTTACCACCTTACAGCAGTGAAGGACAGCTCTACAGCTCAGTGCCCAGCAGTTGAAGGATTACAAGTGATGATCACCGTTAAAGAATATGTACAATGCCAATTTTTAACTTCTAAAATGTGAGTGGCCTGTACTCTTTTTAATCATTAAATTGTTTAATAACATCTACACTTAGAGGCGCCTCTCTCCTTGTCTTTTACGCTATGCTGTTACGCTGGTATAATAATGCTGTGGGGCTGGTATGAAATTGTTTCCAGGGCTGGTTTTTATTCCAAGTCCGGCCCTGGCCATAGTTCCAACCTGTCCACATCTCCGCCAACACTCCATTGTTTGCCCTATTTGATACTTCCCCAGAGTATCAGGGGTTCTATATCACCTGGATGTGCATTTATAATTCATTTCTATCATCATGTTTCAAAATTCTTCCCACATCTTGGTTCATTTCTCGTTTCCCCAGTTCCTTCTCCCAATTTTTTTATGAATGCCGGTCCCCTCAAATTCCTCACTTCCCTCAAAATGTTATATATTCGGGATATATTCCCACAAGTTTTTTTGGTATCACATAGGCGCTCTATTGATGTTAAATCTTCCCCTCCTCTTATTGGATGAGAGAGCGCCACTATGAAGTGCTTTAGCTGAAAGTACTGCCACCCATTTTAATCCATCAAATCCTTTTTTATGTTTTATTCTTGTATGGGGCATATTTTTCCCCCTTGCATTATATCCCGTAATTGTGCATTTTCTTTTTTTTATTCAATTCCCTCCCATGAAATCCTTCCCTGGTGCAACATAGTTGTTTTCCTTAAATGCAATAAATGGTGAATTGTATTTCCATTTATTTTTCTTGTGCACATTATCCCAAATTTTAAATAATATCTGTGTGAGTGTAGGTGTATTAGCGCCCAGTGACCTATATTGTGGAGGTGTCCATATGTCCCTTCCTAATTGTGTGTTCGCCATTGCGTGCTCTATACTAACTCATCTTTTTTCATTCGTTATTTTCGCCCATTCTACCACCCTTGTTAACAACACTGCCTCATATTTTTGAAAATCGGGTACACTCAATCCCCCTTGATTTTTTTCTTTCTGCAGTATTGTCAGTCCAATTCTAGGTTTTCTATTGTGCCATATTAGATTTGTGATGAGTGTCTTTAATACTCTAAAATATGCTGGGGGTATATATATGGTAGCATCTGAAACTTGTACATGATATTTGGAAGTATTATCATTTTTAAAGCATTGATCCTACCTGTCCATTAAAATTTCCTCCAATAGTGGGATGTAATTTGCTTGATATAATTTCTTGGGTGAAGACGTTAATTTAATCCCCAAATATTTTATTTCTGTTTCTCTCCATGGAAATGTGAATTCTTGTAAAATGTTTGCATCTTTTGTTTTTATATTAATATTTAGTATCTCCGGTTTATTTTGGTTGATCTTAAAATTGGAAAGTTCTCTGTATTCTTTTAGTGCTCTAATAAGATTGGGCATCGTATTGCGGGGATTAGATATGTAAAATAATACATCACCTGCGAATGCAGCTAGCTTGTGCTTTTCTTCCCCACACTAAAGCCCCCTATATCCAGATCCCCCTTACCATTGCTAGAAGTAAAGACCCTTCCCTCTCTGAATTTTTGAAGGAGTAGGAGTGTTCTCACTCCATTATCCCGTCCCTCTCGGCCTGGGATGAACCCAACCTGATCCGGGTGGACCAACTCCGCCATAAACTCTTTCATTCTAGTTGCTAAGATTTTTGAAAAGAATTTTGTGTCTGCGTTCAAGAGTGATATTGGTCTATAATTAGAGCATTTGGTGTCATCTTTGTCTTCTTTTGCAATAATGGTGATTGATGCTAATAAAGCTTCCTAAAGCTAGTACTCTTTCTTCTGTTATCTGGGGGATCCTGGCTTTCATTAGATATTCTTTTATCCTTTTTTTTGCCCCTCCTCCCCAAGTCCACTCTGGACTGAGTATAGTTGTTCATAGAACTCTCAGAAAACCTTGTCCTCCCCCTTTTTTATGCCTCTGTTCTAACTTCTATAACTTTTTCCCTCGTTTTTATTCAATGTCTTTTTTATCGGGCACCTAGCAAGATCAGGATCCCCTTATGTACGCTTTATGGGCCTCCTACAGGGTATCGTCTGCCACCTCGCTTGTCATGTTTGTACTAAGATATTGTTCCAATTTTTTTTTTCACTAACTCCTCTCCTTGTTTATCTAATATCTCTTCATTTAACCTCAAAGAATAGGCTTGTCTCTGGGTTTCAAGTAGTTTAATCTTCATAGTTATTGGTGCATGGTCAGATTAAGTCGTTATTTCAATATTTCAATATTAGTAGAAATGATCAAATCTAATTTCCTATGCTTTATCATGCAATATTCTATCCTAGTGTATGTCCCGTGTACAGGGGAGTAAAAAACAAAAAGTCTTGTACCCTGTAATGTTGTATCCTCCATATGTCCACCTATGTAATTTCTGTTTTATTGCCTTCAAATGGACTCTCCTTGTCGCCTGTACTTGTGACGTACTATCTTATTTTGGAGCCATGCAAAAGTTCAAATCACCCACGATGAACACTTTCCCCTTTTTTGAACACTGACAACTTTTACAAGATTCTCCCCAGATATTTTGTTGGGTCCCTATTAGGGCAGTATATATTGGCTAATGTGCATTCCATTCCCATCAACTTCCCCCTCAAGAAGAAATATCTTCTCTCTGGATCTGTCAATCTATCCTCCAAAACAAACCTCTACCCACTTTAATTGCTACTCCTTTGGCCTTGTTAGTCATTGAGTCTCTATAATACCAGGCTGGAAGTCGATGGGAATACAACTTTACATTTGTTTCATGGGACAAGTGAGTCTCCTGTAAGAAGACTACTCCTTCACCAAGGTGTTCAATTTCTTTTGGTGTATTCAACCCACGTACATTTTAAGTTAAAAATTTTACAGTCATCATAATATACCAATTTTACTTCCTTTTTTCACTGGGTTGAGTTGTTTACATTCTATCTTCGAAGAAACATAGTGGATTTCAATGTAAATACCTTTTTTTTAGGTTACCATCCTCTCTCCCCCTTCCCCCTCTCCTTCATTGTTTTCTTCAATTCCTCTCCTCCTTCTTTGGATAGCGCCCTGATCCTTAGGTTCTGGCATCTGCTTTGATTTTCCTGGTTTTCTAATCTATATAGTGTTTCTCTCTGGCTAATTTGTAGCATTTTAACTTGTGCTCTCAGCTCTTGAATTTCCAATCCATGCTTATCATTTTTCTCTTCTGTTTCCTCTACCATTTTCAGCAGTTGTCCCAGCTCTGTTCTTATTGTTGCGATTTCCATCTTGAGTGAGTTTTCCAGTCTCTTTTCCAATCTTCCGAATATATCACTTATTTCTAGTTTGGTTGGCATTTGAGATTGTATGCTTTGCTCTCCTTTTACTGTTTGGCTATCAATCCTAGTGTCTGCCTTTGTTTTTTCATGTGTATCTCCCCTCTTCGTCGTCGCCTCCTTTTTCTTTTCCTTTGTTGTCTGTTGTTTTTCTGGGGTAAGCACTTTAGGACTACTTTCTTTTATTAAATATTTTTGAATTGTGCTAGTATTCAGGTTTTCTCTTGGTGTTTTAGGTTCAGTATCTTTTGTTCCTTTTGTTCCTTTAGTAGATCTCCCAGTCATTCTGGCATATTCATGGAAAAAAGGGGGGGCTGGATAGCAGAGCATAAAATTACCCACCGCCAATCAGTAGTTGAAGGGAGAGAGTAATTTGATGGTACAAAATGGTACAACATTTTCACATACCACAGCTGTTTCCAATCTCTGTTTTTTCCCACTCACATTCTCTGTTTGTCTTTAATTCAAGGGCGAAGTTACTGGTATTATTTTTCATGTTCAAACAATTTTCATAACCAGGCACCCCCCCCCCCCCCCACGGAGAGAAGATAAGAGGGAGGCAAAAAACAAAAGACAGCTGAGGCAGAATACTACACCTTACATTCAGGTGGATTCCCCTCTATTTACTTATACCCAAGCAGATTTCAGAGTGTTTTTATTTTTT